>CM032418.1:14047157-15359056 GCA_019049465.1 Dryas iulia moderata | reverse complement strand
TTCTCCGCAAAGGAAAGGACAGTCAGAGAGAACCTGATGTTAAAATACTCCGGTCTCTATTTTCCCGCACTAAAAGCAAGTCATAGCGTATTGAGTCGCAGAACTTTCTCACCAAGTATATGACCAAGTGTATTAATAAATGAAAAAATTAAGTAAAAATACTGTAATAGATCAATTTTCATCTTAACATAAGACTTTCAACTCTAAAATTAAACTAATTCACCGTATAAAAGTCATTAGACGAAGCATCCAACACATACTCCATACACTTCAAAGTCTCTCACCAAAATATGTTAACAAAACAATTTCTTGTGCGAAAGATTCGTAATAATCAACCGCGTCGTATGAACGTAGTTCACTTGCCTCTAAATATTGGCGAGGGTGAGTGAAAGGGAGGACTGTATCTTGATCCGAGGCTCCCCATAGCGTACTATGAAACGACGGGAGGGAATTTTAGGTTAGTGGACATGTAGACATATAGACGAGAACACGGCAAAATTGTTGCCTAATTTATTTCGTGATTTTCTTTTGTGCGTAACGTCATCGTTCGTCGTTGTCTTGTGGTTTTCTTAACGCTGTATAATAGCTATGTGTTAGTTAATAATTGGTGTTAGATCGTATTTAGTATAAGTTTACGGTAAAGTTAGATGGTTTTTTTTTTTGTCGTGTATGACCACCGGTTGTTTGTAAACAGTGCGGCGTGGGAGCGTTAACGTTAACGTAACGTAACGTAACGTAAACACAGTACGTTTCGGCGAAAACTATTTTGGCGCAATTTACGGTTTTCCATAACAATTTACCGGATGTTAATATAGATTTTAATTAATAACGCTCAATTTGTATCTAAGATAAATACGTGCCAATATAATTAAGTGTAATTTTCCAAAAAAAAAAAAAATTGAAATAAAAAAAAAAACAGGAATCGTAAATAAAAATATAAGTTGTTTATAGCGTAGCACGTGTGAAACATTGAGTGGGTGAAATACACGAGGTCCCCGAGTCCTCTACTATAAAGGATCGATAGCATTACGCATTACGCGAGCGAGACACAAACAGACACAGAACGCACACCAACGCACCGCGCCCCAAGCGTGCCCAAACCAAAATAAACCCGCGAAAGCTTTAAAACTAAACCGAATTTATAGAATAAGTACAAATATTAAAGAGAAAATATAGTACAAACATATACTGTGATCGATATTTTTTTTGTAGTATAAGTATTAACTGTGATAGACAGACATGTTGGTTGGCGCCAATTTGTGCAACCCAGTGTTGTTTCCGGGCTTCGTGCCTGTTAAGATGGACGTGCAAAGTAGACAGCATTCGAATGCTAGTACAATGCCTTCGACGCCTGTTCATTCATCAGAAAAGCGGTCTTCTCCGTTGACACCTGCTGAAAGAACTGGCGCTCCACCAGGGGCTGGCAAGGATGCTGTGAAGCTCTTCATCGGCCAAATTCCTAGGCACCTCGAGGAAAAAGACCTGAGGCCTATGTTCGAGGAGTTCGGCAAGATTTATGAACTAACCGTACTCAAGGACAAGCACACGGGCATGCATAAAGGTAATATTTCATAGGGTCAATAAAATTTTCGGGTTTAATGTGAGTTATGAACACTCACTCCCAACGCGGTCAACTTTCGTGTAGTTTGGAAGTTGGCAACTTTTTGGTTTGCGCTATTTGAATTTTTTTTAAAGTTTATGTAATATTTTAGTTTTATTTTGTTGTGTTTGTGTGTTATATTTCTGAGTATGTTTTGAAGCTATGCGAGGGTTTATCGGTGTTACTGGGATTACAGGTAAGTAAGTACTGCTATAGCAAATAATAAATCTTCAAAATATGACTATGTTTTAGAATATTTAAATTTAAACTTTACTGTATAAAGGAAAGGATCTTATTACGTTACATTTGAAACAGGTCCTTTATGTTACGTAAGATTTTAAAACAAATTAACTATACTAATGAATTAATACACATTTTTTCTATTTTGTTATACACATTTTTCTATTTTATTTCAGCCATAACTTTCTTTAACAATTCTTTGCAGTTACTCTCTGCATTATTTATATTCTTCTTGTTACTTCTTATATGCAAAATTTGCATGTAGAATTTAAATGAAAGTCAAATATTTAAATATTAATTCAGACATTCTACATATTTGGCATTACGGGCAATTACGGGCACTTATAACGCTAAATGTGTAAATAACACCTTATTATACGTAACAAAAAGATTTTACGAATAAATTTATTTTAAAAAGCCATCGTGGCACAGTAGGACAGCGTCTAATGGTAAACATGATTGATAGCGGGTTCAATTCCCATTCGGGGGAATGAATATTTATTGTATTTATTGTTTTTTTTTTGTTTTCGTTTCCAATAATTCAATTTCGGATGGAGAGTGAATACTGGAGTGTTTCGTCACTAGATTCTCTCTTACTATCCCTCTGTGCTGGAAGGAGATTGCAAGCGTGAAAAAATTATTAACAAAATCTGCTTATATTATAACGATAATACATATATATCAACATAAAATGAGACGGTGTCGTGACCAAACAGAAAAAAGTTTAATTCATTTCGCTAGCGTGAATTGTCGTCACGTAGGCTACAATTTATAGTCAACTTGCATTAAAAAAGAAATATAGGTTTTAAGAAATGGTTTTTGACTTGCTTCTTGAGGTTCTTACTTTCTATAATAATTTCTCTATTTTAACCTTCTTTCGTTTGTCTAAAAATGCTTTTCATACTTTTAAACATTTTTTTTATGAAAACATGAAAATGACATTTAGAAAACGTTTACCAACCCACAACCCAGTGGTGATGGTGAACCCACAACTCAGGTGGGTTCCCACTCGAGGAGTAGAAATATTTAATATTTCCATTTCCTTCGCTCTGGTGTCGAGGCAAAGCGCGGCGTTAAGTTCCGCCACTGCGTGTTATGTAATGCCTCCGGTTTCGGCGGAGAGTGGGGAACGGAGTGTCTTTACTCTAGTTTCCCTGTGCCTACCTTGCTTTGTATAGGGTGAAGCTATAAAAAAAACATATTTTATATCGCCACACCATTAACGCGATGGTTATTCTTTGAAATACTTTATATTTTGTGTATTTCTTTTAAGTATTTTCTGGTTTATATCACAGGCTTAGTCATAATTTATTGAATTGAAATTAAAAAAGGAAGCGGAAAACGGAGTGATGTATCACTAAACATTTCTACCCTCACACTTGTATCCAGATACGAATAGATCTATACAAATAAATAAAATTGGCGTGTCTTTTTGTAATATTAAAATAAGCGTTCTTTTACTAAATGCATATGTATGTATACGCAGTACCTATAACAAAACTTTTTTTTACAATGTTGGTCTATCTGTCTGTCTGTCTGTTTGTTCTAGCTAATCGGCAGGACTGATTTTGACGAGACTTTTACTTACAGATAGCTGATATAATAGGAGCAACTTGGGCTACTTGTCATTTAAAATTATAAGATATTTGACTAATGCTAAGGATGAATTCGGTGGAAGTCGCAGGATCAGTTAGCTAGATAAGTTAGGCTAGCCCATACTTATATTATAAATGCGAAAGTCTGCCTGTCTGTCTATCACGCTTTCAGGGCTAATTTACCGGTCCGATTTGGATGGAATTTAGAATAACTGGGTCGCTAGTAATAAATTATAAAAAAGGAGAAAATTTTCACATACAAGTCACCGCCCTGAAAACAATTAAACGCTAAGTTAGTATGAACTTTTTAATCAGTTCAATTACAGGCCATTATACTATGTCTTATCTAAATAATTTGAAAGCAAAATATTTTGAAATACAACGTGGTATTTTCGAGAAATGCAAATTGCTGAATTTAATTGCACCCTTTTTTATAGTTTCTACTGTTTATTTAACACGCTATGTTCTTTTGTTTTGGTAAAGTTAGTAGAAAATCTCTACGTTTTTCTCCGTTTAGGAATAATGTAGAGTGATTTAACTTTACTTCGAGATTGTTACATTTTTTTATTTTATGTCGAGTGGGAATTGAACCCATAACATATCACTTTGCAGTCTTGAGCCTATTTAAAATATAAAAAACAAACGCCCCTTTTCATACAAAACAGTGATATATTTTAATTTTTTCATTTTACTTACTTACATATAGTCGTGTTGGCAGTCAGACGTCTCTTTAGGAATAAACTAGATTAACTATGATATTTTTGTCC
The DNA here is from genome assembly GCA_019049465.1 of Dryas iulia moderata. NCBI lineage: Eukaryota > Metazoa > Arthropoda > Insecta > Lepidoptera > Nymphalidae > Dryas > Dryas iulia. Next base: position 15,354,854 of record CM032418.1, on the reverse strand, counting down.
TTTTTTACACCATATAATAGCATGTAGTCATTTCTTCAAATGGGAATCGAACTTACAGCCCATGTGCCGCGATAGGTCAGATATGCATCTTATCTATCTATCATACTTCACGCTGTATCCCGCACATAGCAAGGTAGGCAGAGGGAACCTAGAGTGTTAAGACACTCCGTTCCCCACTTTTCGCTGAATTCGGAGGCAATGCGTGCTAAGTGCCGCACTTTGCCTTGACATCAGAGCGAAGAAAATGGAAATAATAAATATTTCCACTCCTCGAGTGAGAATCGAACCCACAACCAGTCGCTTTACAGGCACACTTTGTGCCTGCGTCACGACTGGCCCCTGCATGCATATACATATACAAATATATAGTAAAGTTTATTAAGCATTCTAAAACTATGGTTTTCATAAGCGAAACGCGTTCAATGTTGTGTGAAAAGTTTTCAGCTGATTGGATTTGTATGAAATTTTCAACACAAATAGATTATGAGCAAGATTAAAATGTACAGCATCAGTTTCATGCCTTTTCCATAAATCAGTATAGGCCTAATTTTTTTTGTAGCTTCACGCTGTATCCCGTCCACAGCAGAGAGAACCTAGTGTTAAGACACTCCGTTTCCCACTTTCCGCCGAATTCGGAGACATTGCGCTTAAGTGGCGGAACTTAACGCCGCGCTTTAGGGCTAAATTTAGTGTGAAAACTCTCCGTTCTCAACTTTTGATCTGACTTTTAAATATTATGGGGCTAGTGGCAGAATTCAACGCAACGAATTTAATATCTGAATTCTGTAAACGGAAATTTATTCACAACACCACCATAGTAAAGTTATTATACACGCCAATACATATAAGACATACGCTATAATTATAACTCAGTTTTTTATTATTATTGATTATACGCAAAGTTATTTTCAATTTTCCGCTCTGGTGAGCGAGATATATCGCGGCGTTAGGCTTCATCACTTAGCACACAATATTTCGAGTACGGGTGGAAAACAAAAAACGGAATTACTCTTGTTACTGGGTTCTCTCTGACTTCCCTTCTATCCGAGAAGCTGTTAAAAAAGGAATCATTCCTAATACTGTAGTTATCTACTACAGTGTAAGTCACAATCATTCTATTAATTTACAAAACTTTGAGCTTTGAGCGTTTGATCAGGAAACGAACCTGCACTTCTTTTAAACCATTATTTTTTCTTACGCTCCTTATATATTGCGTAAACTGTAAATAATACCTTAAAAATGTAGTTCACAACAACAACAAAGTACTTTAACACTTTAACAAGCAATGTCTCCGATTCGGGCGGAAAGTGAATAACGGAGTGTCTTAACACTAAATACCGAGAAAAAGCGTCAAGCTGAAAGACAGCATTTTAACCTGTTATGTAGGACATTATTCAACGTTTGAACTTATAATAAACATGTTATGTAACTAAACAACAAAAATAAATTGAAAAATTATAAAAAATATAATATTATAAACAGGGAAATTCAGTACAAACATAACGACGCGACGCAAGTAAAGTGAAATTCCCTTTCGAATTATACATTCTTGCGAGAGCCGGAAAAGTGACAAATTAGACACCCATATTTTTTTATTTCTACCCACTTTGTTTAGAAAACTCAATTTACATAGCTGCTGTTGTTTCACATAAATTCTAATATTAGGCATATTTTTTTTTTGGGGGTTTCGTAATTTTTTATTGGTATACTAGTATGTGCTCGTAGCTCGGTTTGTGTAAGGTTTACAACTTGATTTGAAGTTGATTTACTATTTCTTTTACTAACTTTTGTAGTTTAGAAGAATAAGCGTTTTAGTTTTTGGAATAAGGGGCTATGTATATAAGGGTTTGGATTAAGGTAAGAAAGATGAATGCTGTAGAGATGAGATCTCTTCGAAGGATATGCAGAGTCAAGTAAGCTGATCGAATCCGCAATGAAGAGATACACAGAATGTCAGGTGTTAGTGAGAATATTATAGTACAAATGAAAAGGCGAGTACTCGGGTGGTTTAGGCAGGTGGTTTAGACGAGAGGATGAGTGATGAAAAATGGTAAGAAAGATATATGAAGCAAATGTGAGTGGTAAGAGAGGCAGGGGGAGGTATCGGTTGACCTTCGAAACCACAGTATCGACCATACTGGAGGAAGGTCACGTAAAAAGCATGAGAACCCCAGGAGGGCGCCCGGTGAGGCGAAAGAAGTATGCACGGACCGTAGCGTTTACCACTCCGTACTCTCTGAAACCGCGCAAGGTAAACAGCGTGAAGCTAAAAAAAAATAGTTTCGTCTGTGCGGTGTACTATAAGTTAGCGAGTGTGGAGCGGAGGCGATTTTTTATTCATTATTTTATAATATTATTTATGGTTATAGAAGGTAAAAAAAACTATATAAAATAACACAAAAATCGTATTTACTTTAGGTTATTAAAATAAAAACAAAAAGTTAAAACAAAGAAAACACTTTCATTTAATATTTTTACCGATATACTCATAACTTCTTAATGTCTCACTAATAGCTAAGATCTCAGTTTAACCGAGAAAACAAAATTATTTCAAATCTATCCATTCATCCAACTAAGAATCAAACCTACAACCATCGCATATAATGTCACATCTACATATATCTCAAAGAATACCACATTAAATACGTTATCTTTGCTTTGTGCATATTTTCCCGAACATTAAAATTACATGTTATTAATTGTGTAATCAAAAATATCACCCCTTATTAAAGAAAAGGGTAGCGAGGGCTTGTTGATGATTTCATTTTGAGGGTGGCCCGGTATAACAAATACGTTATAGGTAGTATGTACAATTTTGTTCTTCAATATTTGACTTATTTTTAAAATATACATTTTTATTTTTCCTTTCTAATGAAATAGAAAAACAGCCAGCGTTAAGCTCCGCCACTCAATACCTCGAATTCAATCTGATAGTGGAGAACGGTAAGTTACGGGAAAAATATGATTCTAAATATTTTTTTTCTTATATCGTGGAATAGTTAACAATAACTTATTATTATTTTCTTATGTAAATAATTGCGCTGTATAGAAATTACAAATATCAAAGTCCCGATTAGGATAGAGTTGAAATTGAAAATAGTTGAAGACACAAGGTCGAACAAAGGATAGTTTTTTTTTTTTCAAAAATCAACCTCTAAAGGGTTGAAATGAGGGAGGGAATTGCAAAAAGTTGTGTAGTTACGCAGCAAAAGCCACAAGCGGTCGCTACTGGCTGAATAAGTACTAACTTTGGGTTAATCATTGCATTTAATGGTTTTCCTGGACAGCAAAGTAGATTTAGAGAACCTAGGTTCTCTCTGACTACTCTGATACTAGTGTGAAGACACTCTGCTCTCCACCTTCAGTCTGAAATCGCAGCATTGCGTATTAACACATCACGTTATCTTCAAATGAATACTATTATTACCATTTCACCAAACGGAAATCGAACCTACAACCAATCATCATTATAATCAGGCACTCATATCTCCACATTGCCGATGGCCTAAACCATAATATTTGATCATCACATATTTAGATTACTTAAACGAAATTTAATTTCAGACTTGCCTTTGTTATTTTTTAATTTAAAAATATTATTGAATGAATAACCTTTCTGCTATATTAATTAACAAACCACTTAACCTCTTACATGGAAGGTTCATAAAAATGCCATAGCAGTTTAAAATATCATTAAATTTCTTTTATTTTTAATATCAAATAATAACTGTTGAAAATTATAGTTTAAATCGTATTTAAATTTTAATAGTGGAATAATTGAATTTTAATGGCTCTACAGTAAGAGGCCATATTGAGACAGCGTCTGAAATAGTGGGTTCGATTCCATTCGGGCCAAAGATTAGCTTCTTGCTGTATCCCGCACACGGCAGGGTAGGCAGAGGGAACTTAGTGTTAAAATACTCCATTCTCTATTAATATATTAAACTATTTTGGGTCCAGTCGGTGGTGCAGAGGCGCAAAGTGTGAATGTAAGGCGACTGGTTGTGGGTTCGATTACCGCTCGAGGAGTGGAAATATTTGTTATCCCTATTTTTTTCGCCCTGGTATCGAGGCACAACCGCGGTGTTAAGTTCCCCCACTTAAAAAGGACGGAGGGTCTTAACACTAGGTAGGTACCACTGCCTACCCTGCTGTGTGCGGGATACAGCGTGAAGGTTTAATTTCTCGCAGAAAATAGAGAACAGGGTGTTGTGACATTTGGTTCACTCCGAAAACACCGTTAGCATAGCGGAGAAAGAGTGCAGATGCTATAAACTTAAATTATATGAGAATTAAATTATTTCATGCTAGTATACTAAACCATATTTAAGTTTTAATATCCATTATTTTGATTGAGATTAAAAGAAAAGAATATTTAGTTTTGGTTATACAACATTCTGGTGCAATGGGACAGCATAAATGAAACATATATAACTGTAAACGCATATGGTTATCCCCCTGGGAAGTTATTCTTTTTTACCTTTTTTAGAGAGACAAAGCTCGGCGTTGAGTCCCGCCACTTAAGACGCAAAATCTCCATTCCGATCGGAAACTGGAGAACGAAGTGTCTTGTCACTATGTTCTCCCTGGCATGCGAGAAAAATATGATACAAATATAAAATAATATAAGCAAAAAAATCATTAGACTACAAAATCACATGAAATCCGTGCAGAAGACGTGGGTATGACATTATATCAAAGCTTAATCTTCCACTACAAATTTTCGTAAACATTTTCTTCATGACTATTTATTATAATGTTTGAGTAAATCTTTATTTAGGTAAATGCTGTATTTAACCTTCTTCATGTTTTATGTTATACGTATTCACTTTAAATATTACGCTATCGAGGCGCAGTGGGATAATGTCTGACTGCGTACACGATGATTGTCGGTTCGATACCAACTTGGGTACTTGTGACGTTAGCGTCTTGCCACAGGGGAAAAGCATGATATGATATATCTAGCAGAAAATACTATAAGAACTAGTCCGAGAAACAAGCAATTTAGCTTGTAGGTTTTTTTTCTCTTTGTTTCTCTCTTTGTTTTTTACACGCCACAGACTCGAGGTCCATGTACTTTTCAGCTTTTTTTTTACTGTTTGTAAAAAAAAACATTTTTTTTTCTTTTTTTTTGAAAAAAATAAAAATGGCTTGTAGGTTAGTTTCACACAAATTAATATTTATCAAAATTGGCTTCAATAATGGCAATTTTATAATTTTACGTCACATATTGTCTCTCAACAAAGGATATAAAAAAATAATACAAACTTTCCTTTAAGTATTAATCGAACCCACGACCACTGAACACTTACAGTCAATTTTTGACCCATGATGATCTCAATTTTTCTATCTACACCTTGGAAGGCAGAATATGCCAAACACATAATATTAATATAAGGTGAACTATAACACTTCATTTTTATTACATGATGCTTTCAAACCTGGATATAAACATGAGTACATATAAAGTTAAATGGGACAATCAACTCCTTTCGCGTCCCCATAATATCTATACAGATAAACAAAATTAGAATGCAGATATTTTTTGTAATTATTTGTAGTATTAAATGTTCATTTCTTCGCACTGGTACATAAAACAAAGCGTGGCGTTGAGTTCCGCCGAATAACAATGTTTCGATTTTGAAGTGGGGAACGGGGTGTCTTTACATTTCTTCTTCCTAACCTGCTGAGTGCTGGATACAGACCGAAGCTAAAAAATATATATTTTTTTCATTTATATTTAAAGGTGAATCTTAAAAATTGATTGACCCAATTATATAATATGATAATAACATATAATGGATAAGAGGGAACCTAATGTTAAGACACTCCGTTCCCCATTTTCCACCAAATTCTCGACGCATTGCGTGTTAAGAGAGCGAAGTACTATTTACGTGGGAATAGACTAGTGGCCTGTCGTGGCCCAGTGGCACAAGCGTGTGACTGTAAACGACTGGTTGTGGGTTCGATTCCCACTCGAGGAGTGGAAATTATATTTCCATTTTCTTCGCTCTGGTGTCGAGGTAATGCGCGGCGTTAAGTTTCGCAATTTAACACGCAAGCCTCCAATTTCGGCGGAAAGAGGGGAACGGAGTGTCTTAACACTAGGTTCCCTCTGCCTACCCTGCTGTGTGCGGGATACAGCGTGAAGAATAGAATCCACAACCAGTCGCGTTTACAGTCACATTTTTGGCCAATCGGCCTTAGAAAATTACTTCGAATTAGGTAAACAACGCAACGTGTCATCAAAACATGTAATAATTTTAAAACAATGTGATAACAACGCCCCTGAAATTCCATATCCGCGGAGCGAACGAGAACACTCGACGCCAGAGATTTTTCACTTGCTTTCATAATTGTGGTGCGTTTAAATTTTTTAATTAAGTCCCCAATCCCAATGAGACAATTATGTTGTTGGATGATAACTGCTTGGTAATTGGGTTGGGTATTCGAATCCTGCTTGAGGGAATTCTTTACAGAGAGAACTTAGTGGCAAGACACTCCGTTCTGCATTTTTTTGTATTAGAGTCAATGCTTATTAAGTGGCAGATTTTAACGCCGTTTTATTCATTAGAAATTTTAAAAATAACAATTGAAACTATTTCACCAAGTAGAAAACAAACCCATGATTAGTTAGATACTTTCCCACTGCACTACAATAGCTTTGCATTATAATATGTTAGAATTAACTTGGAAGAATGTTTATATTTATGATATATAAAGATAATCCTATTGTCATAAAAATACTGTGTTTGAGTGTAAATATAATAATTATGGGTCGATTCCTAGTCGAAGAAATTATTATAATATGTTTTTTTTATACTTTGATAAGACAATACACATACTTGAGTTCCACTAATTGATAAATAATATCTGGAATTTGCAAGAAAAGTAGAGATCAGAGTGCCATCCATGGTTTTCAGTTCCCATAAGATCCGATATTTACGTCTAAATTATTTTCATTCCTGCTTTAGTAAATCAACCCATTACGTTGGACTCCTTTAGGCATCGCAACGAGCATTTTAATTGTAAATTCTCACTGCCTACCTAGCTATAGGAGAAACAGCAAATTGGTTTAAAAACTGAAAGAAATACATTTAAAATTATCTATGAACATTTTTTAAACGGTACTTTAATACTTAAGATATAAAAACATTTTTTAGAATAGATATAAAAATTTATGACCTAGTGACAAAAGAGCTTCTTGCTGGGAAAAAGCATAAAACTTCTCTTTTTTATAAAAAAAACGAAAATTGAATACGTCTTACAAATTTTATAACTTTTAAGACGTACCTATTACTTTTTTAGTTAGGTTAAAAACACAAATATACTGCAGGATTTTCCGTTACAGTATATACGCATCAAAATAACAAACAATATGAGGCCATTATGGCGCAGTGAGACAACGTCTTAATGTAAGCACGATTAATAGTGGGTTCAATTTCCACTTGGGGGTATAATTATTCTATTTTTTTTTAGCTTCACGCTGTATCCCGTACACAGCAGGGTAGGCAGAGGGAATCTAGTGTTAAGACGTTAAGACACTCCGTTTCCCACTTTCCGACGAATTCGGAGGCATTGCGTGTTAAGTGACGGAACTTTGCCGAAGTTACCAGAGCGAAGAAATAAAAACATTAAATATTTCCACTCCTCAAGTGGGAATGGAACCCACAACCAGACGTTTAGTCACACGTTCATGCCACTGCGCCACGCCTGCCCCGGATATAATTATATATAAATTATTTTAATTTCTCCGCTCTGCTAGAATATAAGACAAAGCGAACCATTATATATCGTCACTCAACCAACAGTGTCTTGATTTGGGGCGGAAAATGGAGAACGGAATAACTTGACACTAGTACTTACTCTCTGACTAACCTGCTATGCGGGAAAAAGCGTGAAACTATTAAATAGAAATTAATATCAAAATAAAAAATTAAAATCTATAATTGGGGATAGTCGCGGCGCAGTGGCACGAACATGTGACTGTAAACGACTGGTTGTGGGTTCGATTCCCACTCGAGGGGTGGAAATATTTAATATTTCCATATCCTTCGCCCTGGTATAAGAGGTAAAGTGCGGCGTTAAGTTCCACCACTTAACACGCAATGCCTCCGAATTCGGCGGAATGTGGGAAACGGAGTGTCTTAACACTAGGTTCCCCCTGCTTACCTTGATGTATGCGGGATACAGCGTGAAGCTATTCAATATAAATTATTATCAAAATAATAAAAATCAATACTAACTACGTCTTATATAACACATAATGCATACAAAAACATGTATGTGACGTCATTATTTCTCAACAAAACGCTCAATATGAGTGTCAATGAACTGTATTAAGTACATTTCACTTTTGTTTAACTGTTCTTTATATATTTATTATGATTTTAATTCGCTTTTAAAGCCGAGAGAAAGTAGTGTTAAAATATTCCGTTCTCCACTTTTTTTAAGTTATAGAGACGGTGTTTAGTGGCGGATTTTAACGCCGCGTTTTGTCTGTATAAGACTGAAATAACCAAAATTTACCTAGAATGGGAATTGAATTCTTAACTATTATTACATACAATACTGTTCCACGGAACTATAATGGTGTAAACATAGATTAAAATGTAATTAAACAAAAAATAATTGCTAACTAATTTAAGACTATTAAGACGCTGTGTGAAAATGTTTACTGTATAAATGCTATTTGTGAGTTCGATTTCCATTTGGCGGAGTGACAATTAATTTTCCACTCTAGTGATAAGATAAAGCGCGGCGTTGAGTTCCGCCATTGAACGTAATCTGGGAAAAAAGTGCCAATCTCTTATATAGAAACTATACGATGGCGCTATCTGCACTGCTTGAGAGGAGAATAGTGACCCACCGGACCTGACTCTTTGAGGTACTGCTATAGCCTCTCTATTGCATAATAAAAAGAAATGTATGTGGCTGATTGTAATCACTCGTTAAATTTAAAAAAAATCACATTCAGACAAAGAAAAAATGCAGAAAATACACGAAACTCCAGTCCGTGGCGTGTAAAAAATAAAAAGAAAAAAAAAATTGTATGGAATTCAGACAGAAAGTGGAAAACGGAGTGTCTTAACACTAGGTTCTCTTTAACTATAAAAAGTGAAAGTATGAAGCCATAAAACTAACTTGTTTGAATATAAACGACTACTTCAACTCCATGACACAAGCGGCTCGTTGGTCTAGGGGTATGATTCTCGCTTTGGGTGCGAGAGGTCCCGGGTTCAAATCCCGGACGAGCCCAATTATTTTTTTATGATTTTCTTTTTTTTAAATTTTTATATCCATAGAATAGTGTCTATATTAGGCTATAGATTTTATACATAAATTATTTTAAAACTTAACAATTTTTTTTTTTTATCAAAAACATTCTTATCAATGGCTTTATGATGATATCGCTATAATAAAGATTATTTAAAATTTAATAATCGTGACGTAAAAGAAAATTCGTACTATTATTTTATCTTCACGTTTTTACCCATATAGTGGAAAGATAGTGACAAGACACTCCGTTCTCCATTTGCCACTTGAACTTAATATATTGAATATTGAATGGTGGATCTCAACTCCATACTCAGTCTTACAATCTTTTTGTATAAATATTTAATTACTATGAACACCTTTTTTTCCTTCATATTATTTAATTTTAAACCGGTAAATTACATTAAAATATACTAATACTCATAATTAAAGCGAAGTTTAATTTAACCTTACAATCTTTTTACATTATACATTTTATGACACATTTTATAAGAATTCATTGAATAATTCACTCGTACGTGGGGTGTATTAAAATATTCCCTTTGCATTACTAAAGCAGTGGTTTTACATTACGATGTGACAGGCTAAATAATTAAGCGTGTTGGTCTCATGTCCTAATTACATTCTTTTTGATACAACTTTTAGTTTAAATATGTTAAGATTTCAACGGCTTCAGATTCAGATTTTTGTCAGGGTAGTTAGAGACCCTAGTGTCTAGACACTTCGTTCTCCAATCCCCAAAACTCGAGACATTTTGTGTTATATGCGGAGCATAACGCCGCGCTTTGCTTTATGTATCGTCATGTTTAGTTCCGCCACGCTGTTTAGTTCCGCCACGCTGTTTAGTTCCGCAACGACCCACCAAGATAAAAACAAATAAAGTCTTATTTATTTTTATAATTAAATTAAAACGTGAAAGAAAATCTTTGGTCTCCTTTCATATTTTGGAATACATATCACTTGCAAGGACAAGAAATGTGAAAATAAAATATTTTTTTATTGATATAATATGTGGCCAGTCGTGGCCCAAGAGTGTGACTGTAAACGACTGGTAGTGGGTTCGATTCCCACTCGAGGAGTGGAAATTATATTTCCATTTTCTTTGCTCTGGTGTCGAGGTAAAGCGCGGCTACCCTGCTGTGTGCGGGATATAGCGTGAAGCTATTTTTTTTTTTTTGATATAATATGTATAATTGTTTTAGAAATTAATTAAACTAGACGTCGCCTGCTCACTTGCTTACGTCGGCTACATAACGTAAAATCCATTATTTTCCAATTCCCGGATGAATTTTGTTAGATTCTCTCTTCATATTCTCTGGACAGAAAAAACGGAGAGTCTTGACACTAAGATTTCTCTGTTATACAAGCAAAAAATATATCAACTAGAGAAAAACTCAAATTTTAATACGCAAACTCATCTCAAATACGGTCACGTGACAATTGACTTAGGCTTGACTTTTTTGCCTCTATTTTATTTGGCACGTTATATTGTGAACTAGAATACGATAGCTCTTGAAGGTCACATTACCTACAGGCTACAAGTTACGTAACTAGTAACTTTTACTTACTATGGTTCCTTCTATAGTTAGGTTTGTTTAAATTATTTTCATATCGTCGGTTCATTTCTTATACGTACTTTGAAGGTGTAGCTGTAAGTACGATGGATTGTGCGCTTAATTCCTACTTGAGGAGTGGAAATATATGATATTTCGAGTTCTCTGCTCTGGGGTCGAGGTAAAGCATAGAGTTGAGTTCCACCAGCCCAACACGTAATGCCACGCGATTCAAAAATTGGGGAACGGAATACCGTAAATACCGTGAAGCTAAAATATATATATATATATATAGATATATATATAATATATATATATATAGATATATATATATAAGAGATATAGATATATATATATATATATATATATATATATATATATATATATATATATATATATATATATATATATATATATACTATATATATATATATCTATATATATATATATATATATATATAATATAGATAGGTATAGGCGAGGATTAATAAGTGTTTTTAAAGGGACCTCTTGAATTCCTAAATTTTTGTCGCAAGTCCCAGGTTCTTATCCAAGCTTCTGTCATTATAGAATACTAAATGGTTTCTTATTTTTGTCTATGTAGTTCGTAACAGAAGGTATAAAAATATATAGGAGGTATACATATATTAAGTACACATAAAAATAAAATGAGATTTCTCTTATCGCTATGCTAGCGCAGTGGAACAGCGTCTAATTGTAGGCGAGATGTTTGTGGGTTCAATCCCGAGAAGGAATCAAACTCGAAATCATCGCACTTGTAGTCTGAGTCCTCTTTATTGTGTCATCATAGAAACATATTTATCTTAAAAAAAACAATGTTTTTTTTATAAAAATACATTAAACATTTATTATTTAAGGGTTTTTTAATTGCTATTTTATTAATAATTTACTGCACGCATCGTTTTTGTTCTAGATAGAAGCAAGTCTTATCTAGTGTCTAGATTAGTGTCAAGACACTCTGTCCTTCAATTATTTTACACACAAATTTATAATTCTACTTAAGCACAAGTCCAAACATATTATAATATACGAAAAGCTTCCAAGCACCATATTTTGTGTTAACGAATGAATAGAGCGGTTCAAAGAACAAAATACCGTTTTACTTAAAGCGAAATAAAGCTTGAAAAAAAAAATATACAAAGCCAGTTTTCTGCTCGACTGAACGAAAATAATGCCCGTGTGACCATTTTACATGGGAATAGGTGATTTTAGTTTAATAACAGTTTATGAAAAATTGGGATGTGAAAATTCTGAATTTTACACGTTTTTTTAAGGTTTTAGGTATTTTTTACTGATTCATGTTTTTTATAGTATAGCATGTTTGGTAAAGAGAATTTAGTGTTAAAACACTCCGTTATTTTTTATGACAATGGTGATCTTATATCTGATAGAGATTTCTTCAGTCAACCTACGGTTAGGAGAAAAAGCTTAGATTACTAGCTAGCTACTTAGATTTTTAGAAATATAAACCAGCGGCCCGATAGTTTGAACTACACGGCTATTACTACTTCATTATATTGCAAGCGTTTGGGGTGAGTCCTTGAAAAATAAAATAGCCAATGATTAACTTCGTGCTATCAACTATCTTTGTCCCAAAATTAATTACAATCAGTCAAGTGGTTGATTGAAAAAAGTGGTTTGTGAAAAAAAGTAGCCTATGTTTGACCCTGGGTCTTGATTTAATTTCATTCAAATCGGACCGGTAGATTTACCGTGAAAGCGTAACAAACAGACAGACAGACTTTCGCATTTATAATATCAGTATGAATAATATTTAAAAACAAATTTATAGCAGAAATAGACACAAATTTGTATATAATATAAAATAACGCCATGGGCATCGTGGCGAATTAGGACTTTGTGCTGATCACAGTTATGAGTTAGGTTTGAACTCTGGAGAGTGATTAAATTTAAGTTACTTTCATTTCTTCGTTATTTTGAACAAGACAAAGAGCGTTAAGATTCACCACTCAACACCCAATCTCTTGAATTGTTACGGAATGTGGGGGACGGTGTATCTTGACACTGGGTTATTTCAACTATCCTTTTTTTTACCTTTATGCTGTACACAGCACACAGCAGGGTATACCGCACAGGAGGCAGAGGGCACCTATTGTTAAGACATTTCGTTCCCCACTTTCCGCTGAATTCGGAGGCATTGCGTGTTAATTGGCGGAACTTAATGCGCTTTACCTTGCCACTAGAGCGAAGAAATGGAAATATTAAATATTTCCACTCCTCGAGTGGGAATCGAACCCACAACCTGTCGCTTTACAGTCACACTTTGTGCCACTGCACCACGACTGGCCCCAGCTCCTTTAATACAAGAAAAAGAAATACAATATCTATTGTTTCTATTCTTTTCTTCAAATATCTGTAGTACTTTAAACTTTTTTAATTTAAAAATAAACCATCCATAAGCTAATTTTCAGTTTAACCGTCTTAAACGTTAACCATTAGATTTAACCGTTCAGTTAAACGTAGGTAACATTATTCAATTGTCGATATAGTCGTGTTGGGCGGTCGAACGATATAAATGATTATTACAGTTTAGTCTCAGAACACCTGAGCGTCTAAAAGCTTTTTTACAATGGAACGATTAGAGCGCTCATTTTATATATTTTGTGTATACGAGTACGAGGATGTGTGCCCTTGTGAATACTTTTGTTAGGAAATTTGTAGTTAAATTTCTATTTTGGTTGCATTTTTTTTGGTTAATTTTATCCGTTTTTTAAGGTATTCGTTGTATATATAATAAGAGGAAATATAGTGATCTGTAACTCTGATTCACTTTTACCAATTACAGGTTTTAAGAGACTGGTTGTGGGTTCGATTCCCACTCGAGGAATAGGAATATTTAATTTTTCTATTTCCTTCGCTCTAACGTCGAGGCAAACGTGGCGTTAAGTTTCGCAACTTAACACACAATGCCTCCAGAATTCAGTTGAAAATGGGGAAAGGAGTGTGCTAAGTGCGGGGAAAAAAGGAAGAAGGGACGCGTGTTGATTATAAACAAATTACCACTGCTGCACTGCAACATTATTACAATTTTAGGCTATAATAGTTGTATATGGAACAACGTCTGAATGTAAGGGCGATTGGTTATAGATTCAATTCCTTTTTGATTAAAATTAAAATATATTTATTTCCTCGCAAAAATTCAGCATTGACCACCTTTGTACAACTTGCATTTCAAATTCAATAAACATTTTGAAAAACAGAACCTTAACACTATAATGTTAAGGCTCTGTTTTTCAAAATTTTGATAGAGATAGAGAATATATTCTCTACGCTCGTTCTACTTTGCAGAAAATCCATAAAAATAACTAAAAATAAAAAAATACCTACCTCAAAAGTAAAATCCGAAAAAAACCCAGCGGCTTTATTGAGATGTAAAATGAGCCGTTAAGCCGCACCATCGAGATTCTGAAAGCTGTCGAGTAAAAAAGTGTTAATGATGTACTCCTTCAGTCGAGCACTGAAATGTCATGACGATCGTTACAACGCCGTTAAGATGTAACTTATGTTACATACTCGTATGTGGGACTATTTTTGTATTTACCATTTAGTCTTTTTTTTTGTGTTACATAGCTTTACGGTTTTCGAGTATAGCGGAGTAGTTAGAAGGGACCTAGTGACTTATCACGGAGTGTCTTAACACTCCGTGCTCCTCTTTCCGCCCGAAATGAGGTCAATTGAATGTGAAATTATATACGAACACTACTAGAGATAACATTTACTTTTGCAAATATTTTTGTCAATTTCCTTTTTAGGGCCAGTAGTGGTGCAGAGGTACAAAGTGTGACTATAAAACGACTGGTTGTGAGTTCGATTCCCACTTGAAGAGTGGAAATATTTAATATTTTCATTTCCTTCGTTCTGGTGTCAAGGCAAAGTGCGGCGTTAAGTTCCTCCACTTAGAACACAATACCTCCGATTTCGGCGGGAAGTGGGCAAGGGAGTGTTTTAACACTAGGTTCACTTGACTCTGTTGTGTGCGGAATACAGCGAGTGCTTAAAAAGTCCTTTTTAGTCTCTCTGTTTCAATTATCTAATTGCATAGATCATGTTTCATGAATTCGAAGTTTTAGCAAAAATATATCTTAGTAAAAGCAGCTTCGCCTCGTTTCTTGCATGGCAGGAAGAGAATCCAGTGTCAAGACGAACGTTTCCGTCCTACACTTTCTGCCTGAATCGAGACTGACTCGCCAGTCAGTAGTCAAAGCCACGTACTTAGTTCTACCAGAGCAGAAAACTGAAAATTATTTTAAATATATAAATATTCTTTGACTGGGAATCGAACCCACTGTTTTTATATTTACTTACTCCCCGCATAGCGGGTAGTTAGAGAGAACCTAGTGTCAACACACTCCGTTCTCCGAAATCGAGACATGTAGCGTTGTGTGGCGGAAGTGAATGCCGTGTTTTGCCTAAGCTACCAGGGCGAAGAAATGAAAATTTAAAAACAATCATCTCCCCAAATGGGATTCGAACCCACAACTAACGCTTTCACAGTCAAATACTGCCTCTTAATCATTGTGTAATACCTACTTCAAATGAAAGTATTATTTTATTGGCCAGTGCGCTTGGACTGTATCCAAGGGGCGTAGAATCAAATCCTGTGTTGCAATTTGTACATTATACAATGTATAACTTTAAATAGGTTGGCTGTCTACCTTACAATATGCCTGCGGATAGATATATAAAAAAAAATATTTTTTTATTGACTTAGATATTTCATTTTTCTTATTTTATATATTTTTTTAAAACAAGAAATAATAGAAAATTATATATAGTAATTTAAAATAATAAAGCTTATTTTAAATGTTTGTGTATTTTATTAAAATGTAACAAAATTTTTTAAAATAAATCGGACATATTAAAATTTGAAAGAAAGACTATAGCAATGGTATTTATTATTTTATTTTCTTTTTTGTATGACAGAGATAACAATATAAATGTACTATTTCAAATTTCAAAATAAGATTTTCATGAAATTTCTTCGAATAAAATGAAACTAAGTAAGACGTAATCAATAGTAGCAGAATGCAAAAAGCAATAATTTCACTTATACGTAGATCTATAATTTAAATCTAATTATTAACACTAACGGAGAATAGAGTGTCTTAACTCAACTTTCTTTTTAGAGTTACACTAATATTACTCAACTCAGAATTTGAACCCCAAACGTACAAATATACACCATCTTTCATACCACAAGTACAATTTCACACAAAACACTCAAAAACAATTAGTAAATCAATAAGATATTTCATTAACCGTAGATTCCTGTATCAATGGTGGCATTTACGGAGCGTTAATAAAGTGCCTCTTGACTTAACTGTATGACGCTTAATTGTCTCATACGAGGCTTGCGGTGGACCACAGCTTGCATAAGCTTGTATTGTGTAGTGGAAATATTTCGATATATATTAAATTTTTAATATATTATTATGGGTTTACCAATATTAACTTTAAAATTAGCCTTTTTTCCTACTTTATGATTTTTTCCACTTAGCAAGGTGCTCAGAGAGAATATAGACATTATTTTATTCAATTGATTGATATCGATTCCTACAAGTATATTTTAAATAGCTAATTTTGCCACTCGGGCAGTAGTAATTATATTTGAATTATAGTTATTCCTCCTGTGATTTTCAAGATAAAGCGGGCGTTGACTTCTGTCACTCAACCCACAGTGTCTCGATTTTGGGTGGAAAATGGAGAACGGGTGACAGTATGTCTCTCTAACTGTTATACCAGAAAAATTGTGAAGCTTTTTTTTATTAAAATTATTTATAACTTATAATTTTTCCCCGTAGAGGGACGTTCTCAAAATATTAGTAAGAGGCAGGTAACCCAGCAGTTTGGTGGTAGGAGATTCGTTCTCCGACTAGCTCGCAATCACTATCATGTTAAGTCGAAGCGCCAAATATCTGATAATGTGTTACGGTTCGATAATATGTAAGAGAGCTGTTTCCATAATCCCACCATGATTTCCTCCTTCACCCTTAAGGCCGGCAACGCATCCACAATTCCCTTTTTGTTGCAGGTAACCACTTACCATCAAGTGGTCCTTCTACTCGTTTGCCTCTTATATGCAGTAAAAGAAAAAATCTTGATACTGATAATATTTGTTAGTCTCAAAATCAAAAGTTTGTTATTGATTTGATATACTATTCGAAATACAATAATGTAATACCCGATTAAAATTTTAAATTATTAGATGAAACACTAAAACAGAAATACAGTGGATATCTATACCAATAGGTGTTATTTGCTACTCAGGCAATAATAATTATTGGTAAAAATATTTTAAGAAAACGTATAAAAAATTGAACGCAGTGGGATTCGAATCCGCGCCTCCTGAATACCGACCAGGCGCTCTCACCACTGAGCCATGCGTTCTACTACCTCGACTGCGTCGAAATTCTTATACGCTTTATAACAATTTATTTTTGTTATTAGCATCTCTGTACAGAGATTTTTACAAATTTCTGCTACTCAAAGATTATTCTACGAACAATTGTGTGACAACAGAGTGCTATTTATTAAATACTTTTAAAGAAAACGTATAGAAATTTGACCGCAGCGTGATTCGAACCCGCGCCTCCTGAATACCAGGCGCTCTGTTCTTGTCTTCTTGTCTCTTAAGTGTCTTTTTCAATTTTCCTAAGTGTGGAATAACACTTTAAAAATGTTTAAAAGTAATAATAATTATATGTGAAGTATTTTCCTTGTGATTTTTAAGATAAAGCGCGGCGTTAAGTTCTGTCTCAACACACAATGTCTAGATTTTGGGTGGAAAATGGAGAACGGGGTCTCTTGACAGTATGTCTCTCTAAGTGCCAGAAAAATTGAGATTTTTTTCAATAATATTATTTAAGTATGAAGGTATTCTAATTTGTATGTAGGCGTAAATGTATACCCATTCATGTATAATACACATCGTTTTAACGCTACGTCATTCCGGACGTAGAAGATGCGTAGCGCGTAGGCCTACGCTTACACCGTACAAAATACTTGTTCATAATATATTATAGTACAGTATTATGAACCTAATTATAAAAAGGTATTGAATAGGTTAAGAAGAGAAAATATCAATATCTATTTTTATAAGAAATATGTTTTTGTTTGTTTCTTTATAAAATTATAATCTTAGACAAATACAATCTAATATTTATTATTAATTTTCTAAATAATTTAACATTTAACATTTTTTTCTTTTTTTTATATATCAGTTTGGTGTAGGCATAGAGAGAGTCATTATTATTCAGACATCTACATTCTGCTCGATCTACGTACATATTGTTAAATTAGAAACATAAAGTTGCTTTCAATAAAGCTAAAATAGGGAACTTATAAACATACGCATACGCTTTTTTGTAACAAGAAAATGAAAATGTAACATGAAAATGTAAAATTTATATGTTAACAAAAGGTACATGGTAAAAAAAATAAAAAAACATAAGCATTCCTTCGAAGAAAACCTAATCATTTTCAAGAAAATATCAATAACTATGTGCCATATTTGAACTATCAGTATAAATTGCATAGAAAAGTTTACACCATCTATCGGCGTATATCGAGATCGTAGCAGCAAAAAAATTCAATTAAGATAGCATAGTGGACAAACAAGTTTACATTTTACTTACTTTATCTAACTCTGGGGAGTGTTACGGGGAATAATGTTTCACTCACCTTTGCAACAACGATATCACGTTTAACTAAACTAATAAACAAACTTTTAACTTATCTTTATGGGGAAGCTTAAAAAGCTCTACCACTATGTTTCTCAACAAAATGTTGGTATAAAAAAATAAATATGAAATAAAAACCATTACAATTTATAAAAAACAGCTTTGTAACTTACTGAAAACGTAAAAATAGTCGGATTCTCTTAAAATCATAATACAAGTCTACATTTTTCGTTATTCTCACCAAACTTCACGCTCCTTCCGGCATACAACAGCGTATATAGAGTGAACCTACTATTAAGACACTCCGTTCCCCACTTTCCGCCGAATTCTGGTAGCATTGCGTGTTTAACGATGTAACTGAGCTATATAGCCTCGAAGCCAGAGCGAAGAAAACGGAAATATCAAATATTTCCACTCATCAAGTAAGAATCGAACCCACAACCAATCACCTCCTCTCACCAAGCAACACGGAGAGAACGGAGACTTAAAAAAAAAAAAAAACAATATCCCGCGCATGCGCCGCTCCACTGACGTCAGTTGGCCGTACCACGCTGTCAGTCGTGCCTCAACCGGCCGCGCGCTAGCACAGTAACGCGCGCCGCCGCGCCCCCAAATCACGTAAACAAAAATATAAACACGCCACAATGTACACCACCTACTTATGATATACCGGCGTTTGATTAATTAATATTAATAAAGTGTATTTATTTCGTATTTGGATGTATTCATTTCGGTAGTGTGATTAAGAAAAGTTTCGAAAACGTGTCTTTTTGGTGCCATTTTTTCTATAAATCTAGTGTAGGTAGTAGATTCGATTACTCGCGAGTACAAATTTAATATCCATTGCCTTCTTGCCTCTAAATAGTTTAGGCTTAAAGTTAGACGCGCTAGATTTAGGTTTTAAGTGTAATATTTATAACGTTAGGTAAACACAAACATCATCGATGTCTCTACTTTGTGGAGGTAAGTGTGCTCATAAAATTTCACCTTGCCGTGTGAACCAAATTCTGTATAAGATTTTCCCGCATTTTCTTTAGTAAATCACGTTGGGAGTCCTTAACCTTAAATTTTAAAGTTACATGCTTCTTTTCGTTAAATGAATTGCTAGGATCGTGAACGTTAAACCGTAAATAATACGTACTGAAGGGAAAATAAACGGAAAATTGATACGAAAACGGAGTGATGTATCACTAAGTTGAATAATTCTAAATAAACTTTGTAAGCAATTTATAAAACTAAGATATCAAAAGAAATCGAGAAGAAAACAGACCGGTTTTTTTCTTTATCGACTTTACTAAAAATATACTTTACACCAAATTCCAATGATTTTTCACAAAGTGCAATATATATAGAAAGACCAATCTAATAACAGATAAAAAGTCCATTTATTTAGAGTTTTCTAATCATATGTATATAGATATGTAGTTAAATACATACATGTGACAATATAAATTACTCTAATATTTTCGTAAGAGAGGGTTGAAATATTTTATTTAAATTTCCTATAAAATACAGGTATTTCTATAAATATATAGTAACCGTAAACAGAATTGGAGGCTTTTAACTCAAGATTTTCTCTGCCTACTCTACTATACGAGAGAAATCGTGAAGCTGAAAAAATACAATCTACGTATTGTTCCATCTTTGTGATTTATGATTTTTTTCATTACACCTGGTTTGAAAAGCTTTGAATATAAAGGGCATTATAAACAATAATTGATCCGAGTAATACCAAAACGTTTTAAAGAATATATTAGAAAACTTATGAACTTATGAACATAAATATATATGAAAATTGAAATGCTCTCACAGCTTTGTAAAGGTTTAGTGTTCAACATGTAAATAAATTTTCAAAATATTGTGATTTTTTAATACAATCTCAAAATTCTTAAGTAAGCTGTCACATCTTAACGTAAGTTTAATGAAAATTAGAATATACCTTTTGTAGAGATACGTATTTCATAATAAATGGAAATGACCAAGTGAAAGCTTTTTGTTTTATGAATATATGTGTGTGTGTGTAATTATTTTAACGCTTATAAAAATACAATATAAAAACTTATAAATGCTATTTAATAAAATAAATTCTATTGTACAAAAAAATTATAATAATTTTAAGTGATCAAATATTCCGTTTTCTCCTTATATTATTTTGAACTATTGCGTTGCATTATGTGTTTTTGTGCAGTGAATTTCAAAATTGCATTCTTTCATATCTAGTTCAGAAAAAACAAAAATATGTTTAATATAAACACTTTCTCGAGTGGAAACGAAATACACAATAATACCGAATATAGTAAAACATTATTTATTAGTTTAAAAAAATAGAGTCACGCCTTTGCCGCATAGTAGTAAGTGAAAACCTAGTGTCAAGGCACTGCGTAAAAAACAAAATGAATTTAAGTTTTCTTAAAGAAATTTTAAAGTATACATGCAATATAATATAGTCTATATATAAATATGATATTGTGGAATTTACAATAGTTGTTGCGATGCTTGAATAATTCGAATGTTTTTAGAATGAATATTATTTTGGTTTGCTTTTAAAAAATCTCATCTTAAAATATATTTTAAGTGAGTGGAAATTGTTGAACGGAATATGACATATCGTGTAAATATTCTCTCTCCTTATTTTCGTATTATATTGTGTTCTTCTCTAAGTTAAGAATTTTTTTTTTTTACGTATTATTTTTATGTTTTTTGAAATGAAACTATTTTTAACCGGACTAATCAACCAAAATATACGCATATTTTGGTATTCGAAAATACAAAATGAGTCTACCTGTGACACGGAACACCAGAGCGAAGAAAACGTAAATATTAAGTATTTCCACTCCTCTAGTGAGAATCGAACCCAAAACCAGTCGCTTTATAGACTTTGTGCCACGACTGGCCCTAGCAATATTACATGTTTAGCATTAAAAACAAATTAAAAAAATAATACTCTTTACAGTACTTTTAGTATTATATTATTTACTTTCCAATAATATCTAAGTTATTCTATCTATTATTTATTTGTATTGAACATCTGGCTTCTTAAGTTAAAAATGCGCATTTTAGGAAGGAAGTTGGCTCCTATCATTTTATAGTTATAGCTGCTTTTGTAAATTCAGCACGGACAAAGTCAGGGCCACAGCTAGTCTTGAACTAACAAAGAAAAAAAGTTCAGGCTAAAAGTGTAGAATGAGTGTCTTTTACATTTAGAAAACATAAAAATTTGATACGATTTATTTTTCTTGTTAGAATAAGTTGTAATAAAGCGTATAAGAATTTCGACACAGCTGGTAGTAGAACGCATGGCTTAACGGTTAGAGCGACTGACAGGTTTTCAGAAGGCGCGGGTTCGAATCCCGCTGCGTTCAAATTTTTATACCTTTTCTAAATGTCTTTTTCAGTTTTCCTAAGTGTGGAACAACACTTTAAAAATGTTAAGTCTTGACACTAGTTTCTCTACTATTTACTTGTCTATGAAAAATGCGCTAAAAACAATTCCACATTTTCACACCAATTATTTCATATTTTATTCGATATTTTTTAATGACTACAATTTCTAACTATAATTTAAAAATTCATCATAGTAGACATTTTATCAATACAATTTATGATTAATAAAGTACTTTTAACGTGTGGTCAGGTAATTAAAAAGGCTTATCTGCTATGAAATTACTTTTATATTACTGTATCGTTTATTATAATAGAAAAAGCTAATATATGTGTTTAAAAAAAACAAATGTCTAATTTTATTCGAAGTATGAAATTAATATGAAATTATAAATTAATTATCTACATTATATAACAGTTTTACAGGGGCCAGTAGTGGCGCAGTGGCATAAAAGTGTGATTGTATATGAATGGTTGTGGCTTCGATTCCCACTCGAGGGGTGGAAATATTTAATATTTCCATTTTTTTCGCTCTGGTGTCTAGACAAAGCGCGACGTTAAGTTAAGTTCCGCCACTTAACACGCAATGCCTCCGAATTCGGCGGAAAGTGGGGAACGGAGTGCCTTAAGACTAGGTTCCCTCTGCCTACCCTGCTGTGTGCGGGATACAGCGTGAAGCTAAACAAAATATATACACAACAGTTTTAGTAGGTATAGTCAGACAAGCGCATGCTGCTTGTAAACATGATTGATTGTAGATTCGATTCCCAGTCGTGCAAATGATTATATTCTAAAGATGTTAGCTTATTACTTCGTCCTAATGACTAAGATGACACGTGCGTTGAGTTTTACCACTCAAAACTCGATGTGTCGTTCTCAGGTAGAAAGGGAGGAACAAAGTGTCTTTACACTAGGTTTGTATTTCTTTCTAACTATATGAGCAAAAATCTAAACAATATATTTCAAAACTAATAGATATAGACTACCTGTGACCACGGACTACTGTAAAGTGTTCGAAACGTCGGGTTTTTAAAAATGCATTTTCGAACACCAAAAATATACGCGATTAATCCGGTTAAAAATAGTTTCATTTCTAAATTTGTAGTAATCGCGAAAATAAAAGATCATATAATGAATATAGATTTTTCTATACTACAATTTAAAAAAGTTATGAAAAGACATTTGTGTGTTAAAGGTTATTACCTAATTAAAGATTTTATAAATGATAACAAGCCTTGGAAATGAAATACTCGCTCCAGGCTATTTCAAAAGTAGAACTGTCAGTAATACGTACATTGTACGTACGTGTATTTTATAACAATTACTTAAAATAGCTCGGTGGAAAATGGGGAACGGAGTGCCCTATCATTAGGTTCCCTCTGCCTACCTTGCTGTATGTGTAATAAAAAATATATATTAATACAAATACCTATTTTAAAATTTGAACTCCTTACTATCATATTCAATCAGCCTCATTCCACTCCGCCATAACAGCGTCTGAGTTTTTTCCAACGCATCTATTTCCGGAAATTCTAATTTCATGACGTCTATAACTGACCTAGACAACGTGTAACTGAAACTGAAATATACAAGCATCGCCGTAAATAATGTGAAAAAAATGAACGTTGACAATCTAAATAGTTTTCAGGCGGCTATATATTATGAAAATATCATTCTGTGGTTCATAATTCAATTTCGTAAAAAAATATATTTATCTTCGTTTCTGTATAGGATTGAAAGTATTACATAAAATATTTAGTTAAATTATTGGCGAAGGATGTCAGCGTCTGATTGTAAACGTGTTTTGTTGTAGCTTTGATTCCTTGTTTTTTAACAACAAAAATAAGTTAAAATAAAGCGTATAAGAATTTTGACGCAGCTGGTAGTAGAACGCATGGCTCAGCGGTCAGAGCGTTTGGACGGTATTCAAGAGGCGCGGATTCGAATCACGCTGGGTTCAAATTTTTATACGTCTTCTAAATGTCTTTTTCTACATTATACTAAATATAGAAAATTTGACAATTCAGATTTACTGTGTTAAATTTAATACCGTATTTAGATTAGTCAAACTAGGTCACTAAAATTATATTTTTAAATATTTTCGACATATCAGACATTTTAAAACATAATTCGTTGGAAGCTACTACCTGTTTCCAATAAAATATAATAATTTTAAGATAAAAATATTATTTTTAAATACATTGTGGCGCAGTGAGATAGATTGTTTGACAACAGGATTAGTAGTGAATTCGATTCGTATTTGGATAAATAATTATTTAATTTGTTTTAATATCTACTCTTGTTCTTTTCGTCGTCATTTCTTTCCACACGCCACACAACTGTGGAATGGCTTACCAGCGTCAGTGTTTCCAGGTCGATACGACATGGGTACCTTCAAAAGGCGCGCTTACGTCCACCTCAAAGGCCGGCAACGTCCCTGTAGCTCCTCTGGTGTTGCACGGGGCCGTGGGCGACGGTGTTCACCTTACATCAAGTGACCCGAACGCTCGTTTGCCTTGTACTTTTTATAAAAAAAAAAAAAAAAAGCTTTGAATTACAACAAAAGACGGAAAACGGAGTGTCTGGACATAAGATAGCTTTCACCATGGGGAACGAAGCTGTAAAAGTAATAATTACCAAATTTTATAACATTAGTTATTACTTATCCATTAATTCAAAATATAACCTAAAAACACATTATTAACTTTAACGTTTACACTTTATAATATCCAAAATTAAAAGTTGTGTAACGAACTATATCAAAGGAATATATTTAACACAGTGACCGCACATGTTGTCTACGACACTTCAAAAGCAAGGTGACCTTGTTAGAATTAGTGTTTTCTTTGAAGAAATCATCCAAATAATTTGTTTTTTTTATTTATAACAGACAGTGTTAGATATTATTAAATTTCTAGTCTAAGAGCTTGCAGTTACAGCTAGCAGTATTATATCGACTGACATAATAAATTCATACATGTTCTCGAATCTCGAACATTCTTCGGCTATAGGGATTTAAGTGTTAAATCACTCCGTTCTCCTGTATTTGTTCCTGTTAGAGATATTGCGTATTGAAATGCAAAAGTTAACACTTTGTTTAGTTACAAAACGAAATTTCTTTAACAATTGCTTAGTGAACATATTTTAAAACCATGTTAAAGATTGCAAAGTAAAGCAAGTTTATTTATTGTAAGTAGTAATTTCAGGTTCAATTTCCAAGTGAGAAAAAGATATATATGCAATAACTGTACATCTTTTGTTTGATTCTGTACATAAAACACAGAGTCGCATACTGTCGTCAAACATTATATGCTTAATTGTATTGTATACTTTACTTAAATATAAAAAAATACAATTAAGCATATAAAAAATATTCCAAACTTTTATAAAAAAATAAATTGTTTATTAATATCGCCTCTTACACTACATTAAAATTAAACGATCCATTTACCCAATTGTTGAGTGACGAGTGGTATAAGATAGATTAGCAGATCTTTTTTTTCAAAATATACTTGACACACATATTTGTTATAATATAAACTTTTAATATAAACATTTTTTAGAAGCAGACATGGTACAGTAGGACAGCTACAGACTTAAAATGCGATGGTTGTGGGTTCGATTTCCAATCAGGGAAATAATTATAGAATATTTTCGTTTATCTGATCTGGTGCCTAGACAAAATGGGATGATGAGTTCCACCACGCAACACGGAAAGTCTCGGTTTTCGAGTGGAAAGTGGAAAACGGAGTGTTTTGACGCTAGTTTCTCTCTGATTACAATGCTATACGGGAAAAACGTAAAACTACATTCTTATTTGTCACTTGGGTGAGGCAGAATCAGATCGATGGGTTCTAGAAAGTACACCGCTAGAGCGATTTGAAAGTTCCTATCTTGATTTTGTTATAATTCATAGGAAATAATTAAATTTCAGTATACGCATACATTTATTTTTTATTATACATTTTATTTTACTGAATTAAATGATGAAGACAATTGACTGAAATCTCGTTCAACCATGTACCGCTGTAGTCTTCGAAACTTCGGGTCTTCTAAAAATATATCATTGAATACCAAAGTATGCGCGACTAATTCACACGAAATAGTTTTATTTATAACGTGAAAGGACGCTAATACTAAATATTCCACTAACTAACATAAAATATTTCTAATACTAGCTACAAGTAGAATAAACAGTGTTTTATATCTCTACTCTTTCTATATTTTATATAACGAAACTAGCTGAGCCTGCGACTTCGTTCGCATGAAGTTTAACAAAAAGTAAAATTATATTATCTTAAGTTTTACCTTTATTACGTCAGTCGTCTACCAGTGAAAGTCCCGTCAAAATCTGTCCAGCTTTCCCACAGATAGGCCGGAACAAACAGACAGAAAGATGAAAATTCAAAAAAATGATATTTCGGTATACGTACACGTACGTAAGTGTATAGTATATGTATACGTATGCATTTCGTAAAAATCGGCTTTTTTTATTTTAATATTACATACACACTTCAATTTAATTTAATAATATAGATATGACAAATATATAACATAATAATAAAAATTGAAAACTAAATATCAAAAACACTACTATTTTACACGCTCTAACAAAATAACATGACAAAGTGACAAAAGTTATGAAAAATTACAAGCAAAAGGCTCACAATCGAGTTAAGGACGACGCGAAATTGCTTGAAACTGGCATACGTACTCGTATATAGCCGGCTTTGTGAAATTCTTGCCAGAATTGCACATCCGGGCTATTGACGCTACACAACATGTTGAATTTTTTACGCATGTATTTAGAATAAGTGTTCTAGTATTTTGCGAGATTGTTAGGTGAATTTTGTTCTTGAAAAATGTTTGAGAGACGATTTGTTATAGTGTATATATATTTTTTTTTGTTTGAGGTATGTTTTATGTTTATATGATTGCGGCGTTTAGTTTCATAAGCGTTTAGTGACACGTTATGATCGGGTGGAAAGTGGAGAAGGGAGTGTCTTGGCACTTGACACTCTTTTTTTACCCTGTTATACGGAAAAAAACCGTAAAACTATTCGATATATATTAGGATAGGTAGAATGAAAATAGTTTTAAGGCAATCAAATTTTTCCGCATTACATAGAAATCATATACATAATACAAAAAAAAATTAGATAATCAAAATATTATCATCTTCATAATTATTGTTCGACAAATAAAACTCTTCTAACTGGATTAATCATATGTAATGTGGGCTTCGAAATTATATTTTTAAAAATGTCTTTAAAAAGGTCAGATTTTTTTTAAATAGATGCGAATACTTGCCATTTAAAATGTGTTAAAAAATAGAGATCTACTTTTAAGATATAATAAGTTTTAAAACACAACAAAATAAATAATAATTGGAACATATGTGTCACTGGAAATAAAAAACATTTATCCACAATTGTACTTTCAAAAAATAAACAAAAGAAAATAAGAATACAATAACATATCATAAAATCATAATATATTGCGGGAAAATCTTAATACTCAATAATTGATATACAAAAAATGTATACATTTTGAAATAGAACGAATCTAGGTACATTACTATTTATAAAATACCCAGCAATTTGGTTCACACGGTAAGAATCTCATACTAAATGGTGTAAAGGCACAAACGAATACCGCTTTAAAGCATCTCATCTTTACTTTTCAGAACCCGGCCCTCTAATGTCAGAGCCGCTTTTAAGTTTATATAAGTCACCCATGTCAGGTATGGTAATTTAAATAGTTTTTAATTAAAATTTAGTTTTAATTAAGTATATGTTGTATATAAATTACTATATATGTAAGTAGGGCAGCGTTTGAATGTAAACACGATTGGTTGTAGGTTCGATTCCTACTGGGAGGAATAGGATATTTATGTTATATTCATTTCTCCGCTGTGATAGACATAACGCAGTGTTAAGTTCCGCCGCTCAACACGGAATAATTTTGTACGGAATTTGGGCGGAAAATCTAGAACGGAGTGTCTTGACACTACGTTCTCTCTGACTTACTATTTGTACGGAAAAAAGAGTAAAACTGCAAAAAATATATAAAAAGAACTATATTAAGTGGAACAGTGTCTGTCTGTAAACGTGATTGCTCGTGAGTTCGATTATCACGTGGCGGAAAGATTATATTTAAATTATTTTCTTTTTTCTGCTCTGGAAAGACAAAGTGCAGCGTTGAGTTTCATCCTTCAACACTCAATGTCTCGATTTCGGGCGTATAGTAGAGAACTGAATGTACTTTTGACTTACCATGAAGTCTTCTGTGTGGATGTATATTATGCAGATGAACACAGTCTTAATACATTCCTTTTTTCTAAAGAACTTAACGCTGAATTTAGTTATATCGTGTCCATAGTCCAGATACATTTCTAAAGAAATATGAATATTAGTCTTTAGGTTAGTTAATAGTGTATAATTATAAATTTTATTATAGCTTAATATACTAACGTATGAATAAAACGTTATTTGTTTTTCATATTATATAAAAAAAACTTATGTAAATACACTATGAAATATTTCTTTATCCTTATATTATCCCATAATAATATACAAATATAAACAACAAAAAATCCTTAATATTAGCATGGACTACTTGAAATTCAAAGCAACAAAGTCAGCGAAGTTAATTAAAATAATTATTTAAATATTTTTCTACCAAGTGGGAATCGAACCCACAGTCAACCGCACTTACAGCAAAATGCTAATCCATTAAGCAACAATAACCATTTTTATTCTACCTACTATACAAAAAATCAGTAAATACAAATACAATAAAATTATTTACCACAAATTGGCAAATAAAATAAATATATATATATATTTTATTTTTGCTTTTTTTTTTTTTAACGTCACGCTGTATCCCGCACACAGGGTAGGCAGAGGGAACCTAGTGTTAAGACACTCCGTTCCCCACTTTCCGCTGTACTCGGAGGCTTGCGTGTTAAGTGGCGGGACTTAACGCCGCGCTTTACCTCGACACCAGAGCGAAGAAAATGGAAATATTATTTCCACTCCTCGAGTGGGTAATCGAACCCACAACCAGTTGTTTACAGTCACACGCTTGTGCCACTGGGCCACGACTGGCCACAAACAAATAAATATATGTTAAAGCTAAATCAATTGTAACTCTTAATAAGTCAATATCATTACATGTAGTTTCAATCATTAAAATAATTAGTTGATACGCGGACAAAAACGAAACGTTAATGCCGCCATCAAAAGAGATTTGAAAATAATCTCACAGATTTATCCATATAATTAAAAAGTTCCAAATTGAATGGATACGTGTGTATGTTGTAGGGAGACAGATATATACAGTTGACAATATGAAATAAAATCTAATTTTATTATTTTTGGCAATTTTATTAATAAGTGGCCGGTCGTGGCCCAGTGGCACAAGAGTGTGACTGTAAACGACTGGTTGTGGGTTCGATTCCCACTCGAGGAGTGGAAATTATATTTCCATATTCTTCGCTCTGGTGTCGAGGTAAAAGCGTGGCGTTAAGTTCCGCCACTTAACACGCAAGCCTCCGAATTCGGCGGTGCGTGGGGAACGGAGTGTCTTAACACTAGGTTCCCTCTGCCTACCCTGCTGTGTGCGATATACAGCGTGAAGCTATTTAATTTTTAATTTTATTAATTCATTGTATTTTTTTTTAAATATTCAATTTTTTTTAATTATATTCTATTACTAGCGGCCCGGTCGTGGCTTCGCTTGATCTACATAACTGTTTCGTTATATTGCAACCCTCGGGGTGGATTTTTGAAAAACAAAGTAGTTAAACCTTTTATTATCTACTATTTTTATGCTGAAATTTATTACAATCGGTCAAGCGGCTTAAATTTTTCATATAAACTTTCATCCCCTATTTCAATCCTTTAGAGGTTGATTTTTGAAAAAATAAGTAGCCTATATTTAACGCATTAACATTTACTACGTTCATTCTAAATTTCATTCCAATCGGATCGGTAGATTAGCCGTCAAAGCGTGACAGAAAAACAGACAGATTTCCACATTTATAATATTAGTATGGATTCATAAAGCTTATGGTGCAATAAAACAGCTTTTGACTGTAATGATTACAATTTATATATTTAATTTTGCCACTTATCACGCAATTCATCATCACGACAATACTAATTCAGGAAGAAGGTGGATGACAGAGTGTTTTAACTCTCTCCGAGTATACAAAAATAGCAAGTACAATACAATATAATTTATGAACTATATACTACAATATAATTCATTCTTTAATTCCCCTTTAAATAAAAGAAAGATCTTGTATACCAGAATACACAGCTATTTTCAATTTTTTGTCTTCTCTTACTATGACGGTAGTTTCGTATAATAATCATATCATCTGACAGACGAATGCCACCTTCGCGTACGTGGAAGCGAAACGGACTAGCGTAAAGTGTTCAAAACGTCTAGAACAGTATTGCCATAACAATATTACACGCGATATGTCCGTTAAAATACTTTTATTACGTAATAAAGTTAAGAAATAGTGACAGTTTGATATTTCCTAATATCTTTTCAAATATCTAATATCTATCTAGGTCTTATTCTGTTAGGGAAGACCCAGTGTCAATACACTTAGTTCTTAATTCTTAGCCTTAATTCAAAATATTGATTGAGTGGTGGAACTCAACACAGAGCTTTGTACTAATATGTCTTGTTATCCATATTTATATTATAAATGCGAATGTTTGTCTGTTTGTCTGTTACGCTTCTACCGGTCCGATTTGAATGAAATTTAAAATGAAAGTAGTAAAAATTACTATGTCAAACAAAGGCAATTTTTTTCAAAAATCAACCTTTAAAGGGTTGAAAGTTTATATGGAAAGTCTGCACCGTTTGACCGATTGTAAAGAATTTTGGTATAAATATAGTTGATAATCCAAGGCTACTTTATTTTTCCAAAATCTACTCCCGAAGGTTGCATATTACTATTCACGTTCACGCGGCGAAGCCGAGAGCGGGTCGGTAGTGTAAAAGTTAAAATAAAAAAAAGCACATGGAAATATCAAATAAAGTTATAATTCACATCTTTCTACAACATGTGAATGTATATCTTCATATTTATACCCACATGTACATATACATACATACGTACATAAGTACGTATATTTGTAACTCATTTCCTTAACGATGCGAGAGGTGACTTTTTGGTACTCGATTTTATGTAACTTTTTATGGCTGAGATCGGATGGTTTTTCGGTTCGTCGGCTTTATACGATGTCGTTCGCTGATTTTTCGTAATACAACTGTCGTTTACACGAGGCTATCGTAGCGTAGTGGGACAGGGTCTGACTGTAAACGCATTTGATGTGAGTTCGAGTCTCGATTATATATGAGCTTTAATACGATAAACTGAAGCATTAAGTTCGTTTACTTAATATCGCAATATGTCGATTTCTTCGACTCTTAAGTTCTGTCTGACTACCTTGTTATGCAATAATTCATTAAAATACACCATATAACGATGTATGTAAAAATAGGTAGATATTAATGTAGGTTTTATAGATAATCAATTCATTTTAATTATATGTCACCATAGTGGCATAGTAGAAATGGCATGGTAATTAAAATAAATGATAATGGGTTCATATTTAACTGGAAATATGTATGAATTCGTAACTAAGGTAATATCTGGGTCTCATCTCACTGTTCAAAGTTCAGTACTTTTTACAATATACAACAAAAAATTAATAACAAAAAATTAATAAAATAAATGTATATAAATAATGAAATATCAAATTAATGTATAGACAATACAACATTGAAGATGCGAGTTTTAAATGCTTGAGTATCTCCGTTATAAAAAGTATTCATCATATAAAAGAATTTCCGTATTGGTTATATTTTAATCTAAATATAAGAGAATAATCACTCCATTCTCTCCCACTTTGTAATCTATTATCCCCTAAAATATCTAAATCGTTTAAATTTTATCAAAACATTAAACTCCAGATTGTCTAAAGTCTAGACGGACAAAAACATTTCAGTTAGAAGTTGGTATTGGCCTCAGATATATGTAAGTGTATGATATTTATCACGAACTTTACGATGAACACTTGGTGTGGATTTTTTGATAGCAAATATACATTAAGAGTTGTAAACTTTGAAATTGCTTTGAGATACCTCGATCTTATCGAAATGTAATAATTGGTTTTGCACCATTATTTCTATAATAATAGTGGAAATTTTAGAATGTTGTTGCTATTTTTGATATAGCTTTTCTATTGCACTTGACTAAAACGAGCAGTTCTTTAATATATTGTACGTAGTCAGAGAGAACCTAGCACCCTACATACTCCTTTCTGCACGAAATAAAGATATTGTTTGTTGATTAACAAAATGTTATTTTCACCGTGCTTTGTCTTAGATACTAGAGAGGAGACATGAAAATAATTTTACTATAATGATTCTCCTGAGTGATAATGGAACCTGCAAGCAGATTCGTTTACAGTCAGAAATTGTCCCACTGTGCCACGATGAACTATTGATTTAAAAATAAAGGAATCCAAGTAATTTTCTGGTGCCGATTCTTCTCCGGGTGGATACATTCACATTAGTGTGGTAAATGATTTGACGTGACGAAGTATTCTTCTTATTTTTAATATTTTTTGAAGTGAAAACTTCTTTAGGCGCGTTGAGCGTTTTGGTAGAGGATAAAATCCTCGGTTCGCGTCACCGACATGCTAATGATAATAGTATTGAAATTGAAATTCGTGTAAATATAAATACTATGTATAATTAAGATTATTGTTTATTAATTACTTTTTCAACCACTTTGTATTTGTATTTTGTTCATGATTTATTTAAACCCATCATATGTAACTAATAAATAAAACATAAAAAAAATCATATAATTTTTGCATATAGTTTTAATTACACTCAACTTAATAGTTCCGTTTTCACTTCTATTGGCAGTCCCACGACTGCTAATATTTTTTTTTATTTTTGGACCAAACCATAGTCGCCGGTTTTCCTTGTAAATCCTAATTCTTTAGGGCCCGCCGTGGCTCGTTGGCACAAAGACTGTCTGTAAAGCGACTGATTGGGGACTCGATTTCCACTCGAGAAATGGAAGTATTTAATATTTCCATTTTCTTCATACTGATGTCGAGGCAAAGCGTGGTCTTTACTCCCGCCTGTTAACACGCAATACCTTCGGAATTCGGTGGATAAGTGCTTGTTTTAACACTGGGTTCCCTTAGCCTACCCTGTTGTGTGCGGAATACCGCGAGAAGCTTTTTCTCTGCCAGTGAGGTTACTGAATCGTCGG
Organism: Dryas iulia moderata; assembly: GCA_019049465.1. NCBI lineage: Eukaryota > Metazoa > Arthropoda > Insecta > Lepidoptera > Nymphalidae > Dryas > Dryas iulia. The sequence goes on along the minus strand of CM032418.1, from coordinate 15,321,606 downwards.
TAACTTGAGATATAGTTTTAAGCTAATCTGTTCTATTATTTTTTCTTTCTTATAATATTATAAATTTGACATACATATAATATAATTTAGTTACCTCCTAGAGAAAAACAGAGAGAGAAAAAAGAATATAGCCTTTATTTTTTGTAATTTAGGTTAAGATTACATATAAGGTATTATCTTCTTAATTTAATTATCAATCTACTCAACCCAACATTCACCGGCAAAATTGACTTCCGAAAAAGGAACCTTTGTACTGGACAAAAGGCCGATGGCGATGTCCAAAAAAAATGTAAATCATCTGCATTATTTAAAAGTATGCAAAATATGCAAATAATAATCCACGCATAAAGTATCAACTGCATTTGGTTGGGTAGTTTTTGAGTTTATTCGCGAAATCACGACTGACGTCGCTTTACGAGTGCGCCCATATAATAAGCTGTCCAACCGTAAAATTTTCATTGAAATCGGTTCAATGACTTTTCAGTTTATTAACGTATGTTCAACGCTTTATCAAATAAAGATACAAGTCCCATCGGTGGAGTTTAAAATTAAAATTTTTGAATAAAATTCGGATACTGTTTTTTTGTTGCTTTCACACTTCGATTTTATTTTTTTGGTGGTTATTTTAATATTGTTTTTTTGGTTAATAATAATAAAAACTGTTTTGTTTAAAATTGAAATATGTTATTGAGATTTGTTTGTATTTTATATACAAACTAAATTTCGTGTACAATTCAATTTGTTTTGCAAATCTCTCTATCTCGTATGATCTACGACATCTCGGAACCTGCTTTCTTCGTCGTTCTTTCCTCTTCGCTCATTAATGGATGCGTCGAATTCAAAATATGCTTTGTTAAAATAGAATTTCGCACTTTTGACTTTTAAGCTACCACTCGTTCTGAAGGCAGTTCTTCTGTCCTGAGGCCTATACAATATTAGCAACCGTACTGAGCTACTAAACATAATATCATCATCCAAGGAAACATTGCAGGTGTTCATGTTTTTCCTGACGACAACTGTCTATCACGTTTTTTGGTATTTCTATTCTTCTCTAGACGAATGGCTTCAGCCTGATAAGCTTAAATTCATAATATTTTTTCCGATATCTTCAGGACGTTTTTTAACGTGTCGGTACCATTTGAGACGGCTCTCCAACGAAATTAATATTAAATAAATGTAAATATATGTTGCAATTACACATTATTTGAAAGTTTATAACTAATGATCATACAAGATTGAAATTGACATTTATACCAATAAAATATAATATTGCCTTATCCAAGTACCACAGTGGTAACTGGTTCAATACAAAAGTTGTTATTTTCGTTTGTACAACATTATAACAAAATTTTGGGTTTATTTTACTTAAAATTTTAGTCTATTGTGAATATTCTGCGAGATAATGTGAAAATTCCATTGTCTGAACCGTTAGCTGAAATCAAGTGAGATCTCGCTACGTAACCTTTATCAACATCACTAGGGACTATGAAACTGTACGTAGAGTGAAAAGCTTTTTAAATGTAAATATATTATCGATTTATATAGTCTAGTTTATATATTGACGTATTTTTTTAAGTTTTGCTGGTTACTTATTGAATAAAATCGTTATTTCTGACGTGAAATATGATATAAAGATGTTTTTTTTTCAATGATTTATTCTCATGTGTTCTTTTTTCGTTTTAGCCTTTTTCTTAATATTTTTATGCTTTATACCTTTAGTAAAACCGTTTCTGAGTTTACTACTTTAAAGTATCTTACAATATGACTAGTTACAGGTGACAAGCTTGCCACTTTGTTTACGCAAATTATAGTAAAAAAATATTTGATTTTGCCTTTATATAATGCGAAATTTCGTTTCTTTTTGTTTTCGATGGAATTTAATTAAAAAAAACTCTCTTACAAGTTGAGGAACATTCTCTAGGATGTATGATTTGAATAATTGCCATTTAGGGCAAAGCTATGCACAGAATATTGTGAAAAGTGACTATTTCATTATTATAATATTACATTGTGTTGTTTTGAACTCTTAAATTTAAAGTTACTTTATACTTAAGATATTAAAGAAATGGAGTTCAAAATGAAACATGTAAGTATAAAATATTTATTTCTTCGAGTTTTTCTGATAAATCTGGTAAGAATTCCATTATTCAAAAGATCTTAGAATTATAACAAAAGTTAAATTTATATATTTAAATATTTTGTTTGCACTTTAAATTATATATAGATAAAATCAATAAAGCTCATTTTACAATATAATTGAAAATAAAAATATATTCATTTATTTTAAGAATTTTCCCTTACATTCACTGTAAGGTGGAATAACAACTTGTTATTTGAGTATGGATGGAAGTAAAAGAATCATTTGTCACCAAGTTGTTTATCTGCCACCGTATTTGAGAAATGTTGTTATCAGTACTTCCATCTTGCTTCAGTTTGTAAACAAGGTATTATATTATATCCATATAGATAGGTATATAAAACCCTTGCGTTACTGATTGACTAAGAAAGAACGCACAACTGAAATTACTGGAAGAAAAATCTTGAAATTTATGATAGCCCTGAGAGAATGCTCGTAACTGTAGGGTTTTCAAACAAATCAACCAAAAAAATAAATAAAAGTAACTATAACTATATTTACTTATAACATAATTACAAAATAGTATAAAATTAAAATGACATTATATTTGTTTAAAAAGTGAGTCATATATTATAAAGGGTTGACGTTTTTTTCTAAATATTTCATTGATAAAAAGTATATCTTAAAACATGATATGTCCAATAGGATAAGTGAGTATTAAAAACGAGGATTGACGTCGGTTTAGTCAGTAAATATTTCTTTAAATTTCGGAAATGAGTAGCAACATTCCTTAGAAAAATAACAATATTGGAAATTTCATAGTACAGCCAAACGAAGATACGCGCTACAACTCTTCTTGACATCGCTGTTAGGTAGAAAAAGGAGTTTGGATACATATATCTACTATTCTACTCCTTTCTGCATTTTAAGCGTCAAAAGGTAGAATTGTATATGTTACTTTATGAAACTATTGCTGTTTTATGCACATAGTACGGGTAGTTTTATGCATATAGGCGACCTGGTGGCAAGACACTCTATTTTCCGTGTTCCTCTCGAGTTGGAGATGTTGTTGTAACTAAACACGCGCTCTATCGTGTTCACTTAAGTGAAGATATGAAAATAATTAAATTATAATTATGTTACTAAGTCGGGGCTAGCTGTGGCGCAGTGGCCCAAAGTGTGCCAGTAAAGCGACTGGTTGTGGGTACGATTCTCACTCGTGGAGTGTAAATATTTAATACTTCCATTTTCTAGGCTCTGGTGTCGACGTAAAGCGCGGCGTTAAGTTTCGCCACTTAACACGCAATGCCTCCGAATTCAGCGGAAAGTGGGGAACAAAGTGTCTTAACACTGGGTTCCCTCTCCCTACCCTGCTGTATGCGGGATACAGCGTGAAGCTAAAAAAACGTCGCCTAGTGGGAAGCAGAACCATAAACAATGGCGATAACAATCAAACGCTGTCTCTAAAAACAAACCTTATTTCACTATATTCAGATATTCGGAAATCATTGAAATAATATTTAGTTGTCTTTATATAAATTTGAACAAGCTTTCACGCATAATATTTAAATATTGACAGTAATTCCGGTCAATCGTTGCGGTAAATCCCCGACCGCTCAATTGACTCTATTCATAATTATTACGATTTTGACGACATTGCTATACTAAAATGCATATAAGGCATGAAATAATTTCATATGTCATCTGATTTATATATACCTTGCCGGGAGCGCTACGGCTCTGAGAATATATTCTAAGTAGCTTCTTTCTATGGATTTTGTAAATAGACTTTTAAAGATTTTTTTATGGTCTTTCTTATGGTGCAGTTATCGTGGGTACGAATTCGATTCCGGATCGAAGGAATTAGCATGTTTGGTTTGCATTTTTTCGATTTAGTAAACTAGGCAAAATACAATGTTAAAGTTCGAACAATATTAAAGTAATTAATAAACAGCATTCTCATTTACCAAACGTTTAATTTTCGTAATAGTCTTTATGTAGCAGAAATTTGTAAAATATCTCTTGAGATAAACATAAAAAAATATTTTTTAACATACGTTTAACAATGTCTACTTTTAAAACTAGTTACAACATATAGCTTAGTGACTAGGGCGCTTGGATGTTTTCAAAGAGGCGCAGGTTCTGATCCCACTAAGTTCAAATAATGATACATTTTCAAAAAAAAATATTTTATAAAATTTTAATATTGAAATTGTATACATATTAAGCAAATTATTGCCACTTAACGTACAAAATCTCGTTTTCCGGTGGAAAGTGGAGAACGGAGTGTTTCAACACTACATTCTACGTAACAAAACTAATATACGGTATACGGTATTCCTCATTTAATAAAGTCAAACTAACTATAACAAAAGTAACCATACATAATAAAACATCTATCTATTACATAATATATTTAAAACGACATCGTTCCCTATTCTCAGATGACAAGACACCGCCCTTGAACCCAGGCGCGCCGGCTATGGAATTATTAAGTGGAAAGAGTAATTGAATTTTGCTCTCTGTAAGAATACTTTAAGGAAAACTCATGAAATATTTATATGTATATTAAATGGCGTTTTAATGTAATTGTTTTTTTTTTTTCTTATTAAAGCGTTGACAGAGTAGTTATTGATATCTTTATTTCAAATTTATCTATATTATGTCATATGTGGCCAGTCGTGGCGCAGTGGCATAAAGTGTGACTGTAATGCGGCTGGTTGTGGGTTCCATTCCCAGTTGAGGAATGGAAATATTTAATATTTTCATTTTCCTTCGCTCTGTTGTCTTAACACTAGGTTCCCTCTGCCTACCCTGCCGTGTACGCGATACAGCGTGAAGCTTTAAAAAACATATTTTGTCATACTAGCGCTTTTTTCTTTATAGCAGAATAGGCAGTGCGAACGTAGTATCAAGACACTTTGTTTTTTGCATTTGATACAAATCTGAGGTATTGCATGATGAGTGGCGGAACTTGACGCCATGGTTTGTCTAGACTAGACTAGAGCGAAATAGAATAAATACCCGTGCCTGAGACTTGCGACACAAAAATAAGTATAAGGAGCCACTATAAAATGCACCTGTATATAGCAAATCAAAATTAAAAATATTCTATTAATTCCCCCTTTGAAGTATTTGCTACAAAGAAACTAATAACAGCTTAAACCTTTTAGGTTATGTTATAAAAAAATGGCTGTTCTACCTACTGCGTTGACTGCTAATTTGAAAATAAACACATATATTTCACCAGTTTGGTTATGTTTAACCACAGAGTTACGTTCCATAACACAGAAAAAGCTTTAAAATAGGTATTAACGCTTACCACCATCTTAACTTCTACCTAACCAAATTTCAAAATATAACCACAACTAGCATTGACCGAAGAAGACAAATGAAGCCAAAACAAATAATGAATTCCATCCAACTTTACTCGAAAGAATACGTAATATAAATACTATAAAGAAATACATTAGCTGAAAAGGCAAAAAAACTATTAAAGTTAAGATAAATGTTAGTTTTAATAGAGCACATTAATTTCCCAAGATAACGGCAAGTAAACATCTCTTCAGGGTTCTTACATTAGAACAAACACTCAACCGTCTCGGCTTTGAACGAATTCGCTGTGAAACTACTAAATGTTGTTTGAACAACGTTGTCATGTCATAATTCTGATGTACTTTCTTGTTGGATGGGAAAATATTGATTTTCTGAGTTTTCGTTTAAATTAAATAAAATAATTTTAAAATGGTATAAAATAGTAAAAATAACTTTAAACTAAATTAAATGAAAAATAGGTACAAAAATTCCCACTCGAAGGAATGATAGTAATTTTAATTTCTTTGCGCTTGTACATAAGATAAATCGTGGCATTGAGTTCCGCCGGTTAGCACAACAAGTGATGAACAGAGTGTCCCGTCACTAGGTTTACCCTGAGTACCTATTTTATAGCTGCGTTGAACGATTTATTGACCATTCCTATATAAAAAAATATGTAAGACAAGTTTGTATTTTCCATCAGAGAAACTCCAAAACATGAATACTACCTTGAGACCATAATTGCGCATTGTGACAGCTATTAATGAAATGAAAGTGACGCTATGAAAATATTCTATATTTATTTATTATTTATTTTATTTTAGTTTCACGCTGCATCCCGCACACAGCATGGTAGGCAGAGGGAACCTAGTGTTCCTCACTTTCCGCCGAATTCGTTATTGTGTGTTAAGTGGCGGAACTTAACGCCGCGCTTCCTCGCGCGGCCTCGACACCAGAGCGAAGAAAATGGAAATAATAAATATTTTCACTCCTCAAATGGGAATCGAACCCACAATCAGTCGCTTTACAGTCACACTTTGTGCCTCTGCCCCACGACTGGCGCCTATATTTCATTACACAATCATATAACATTTTAAATTTTATTTATATAAATACGATGATTTTGAACGACCATCCTCTGGGATAACATATGCAAATATATTTGAAATATAAACAATTTTCTTTTGATTTTTATAAATTTGAAAACAAGTTTAATTGAATGAAACGTGTGGATAACGTTAAGAGCAAACTAATTCATATCTCAATACATTCAGAATTTTTACATAGAATTATATATATTATATTGATATTATACTATTAATAACCAATTTTATTTTAGAAATCCGTACTTTAATCTATATCACATATGTACAATTGTTAAGAGAATTTCTTTTTATATATTTGTATGTATTAGGCAGGTAAAATAGCTGATTATATAATACTAGTGGTCTACAGCAGTCACTTGCAGATAATGTACCTTTCTGTTGTTGAAAGAATTTTCAAAATCGGTCCATCAGTTTTTGAGTTTGTCCGTTACAAACAAACAAATCTTTTTATATAATAATAATAAGTATACACTTCAACTAAGCTAGACTGAATACAACAGTAAAAATATAGTACATTTTATAGTTCTTTGGTTGTAAACTATATGTGAAATATATATATATATAAAACAATAATTTAAACACACAAACATAGCCAGTACAAACCAATAGTATTCAATAATCCCAAATCGGCCTAACTTTGCGAACAGTCGGGGGATTAAGAAAAATTTCAATTATACTTCATTGTACGTAGAGGATCGCAGCGTTGGGACTTCGCTTCCCCCTAAATCAAACCTCAGAAAAAGTATGTCCGTATAATTCTCAGGATTTGTATAATTTTGGTACGTTTGTATAATTCCTTTGATCTGTATAATTAAATTTTCAAACTAAAACGTTTTATATATTTTATGTCGAATGTTTGAAATGATAATTATTAGGGCCAGTCATGATGGCGCAGTGGGACAAAGTGTGACTGTAAAGCGACTGGTTGTGGCTTCGATTTCCACTCGAGGAGTGGAAGTATTTATTATTTCCATTTTCTTTGCCCTGGTGTCGAGGCAAAGCGCGGCGTTGAGTTCCGCCCCTTAACACGCAATGCGAAATTGGCGGAGAGTGGGGAACGTTTGGAAAGTGGGGAGTGTCTTCACACAAGGTTCCTTTAAAGAAAAAAAAGATAATTATTTTAATGTTACTATGGATAATGTATTTTAAACTAAGCCATGTTAAGAAAAAAATTAAGATGTGTCAGTCAATTGGCCGGAATGTTTTTAAACGTCTATTAGTTCAGTGTCAGTGTGTCTGAAAAAGAGTCTAATAATGTTTAGTTTCATTTTTTCTTCGCAATGCAGAGAAAATGAAGTTAGACTTACTTCACTTTCAAGACATTCTTCCGTTTGTGCTGGAAATCAAAAAATACATTGAGTGTAATAATAAATTGAGTGAGACAGAACTCAACATAGTGTTTTGTTTTGCGTAAAAATGAAAATAACTTAAATATAATGAGTTACCTGAGTTTAAATCGAACCTGAACTACCGTTTATATAGTTGCACCATAATGACTACTTCGCTTAATAAGTCTCTCAAAAAGTTTAAATTAGAACAATGTTAAGTTTCATGCGGCTTTGTCTGCGTATACTACTTTTCTTAAATGTATAATTTAAACTATTTATTTATTAACTCATTGAAATATAATAAACATTAAATGTTAAAGCTGCATTTAAATTGGCTAAGCAGTTTCTGAAATTTTAGTGCATAAACAAACAAACTAGACATTTAGATAAACAGAATATAAATAAAAAAATAACTGTTTTAGTTCCTATGGCCAGTCGTGGCGCAGTGGCACAAACGTATGACTGGTTGTAGGTTCGCTCCCTACTCGGGGAGTAGAAATATTTAATATTTCCATTTTCTTCCCTCTGGTGTCGAGGCAAAGCGCGGCGTTAAGTTCCGCCACTTAAGACGCAATGCGAAATTTAGCGGAAATTGGGGAACGGAGTGTCATAACACTAGGTTCCCTCTGCCTACCCTGCTGTGTGAGAGAATAGCGTGAAGCTAAAAAAAATGTATACATTGTGGAATAAATCATAGTTAGTAACACTGCGATAAAGAGGACAAAAGTTCAATGCCACAGATGTATTAAGAACATCTGATAATTCTATCCAATATTTTAACGATCAAAGTCTTAAATTACCTTTGACAAAAATCATAGGACTGATAACGCGAATTAGAGCCAAGAAAGCGATTGTTAAATCGATTTGGCCATCTCGATTCACGTCTGCGTTATCGATTTTATGCCATTGAAGTTAATTAAGCTAAGCTCGGAACTTCGCTTGGCTTCTATTTCTATCTTAATCGATGTTTTACTTCCGATTTTCAATGTGTTGTTTAAATATACTTAAAAAAATTAAGAAATTACTTTGTAAATGTTGTCGTAAACTTGGCAGAGTTTTGATGGGCTTTTATTGTATATAGTAATTTAGAATTGACACTCACCCGGCCAGTTGTGGCGCAGAGGCACGAAGTGTGATCGTAAAACGACTGGTTGTGGTTGTGTTGTGTTGTGGGTTCGATTCCACTCAAGGAGTGGAATTATTTAGTATTTTTTCCCGTGGGGGGACGGGTTAAGAATACAATTCCCCCCCGCCGCTGGGTAGCGTCTCGTAAAAGGCGGGTAACCCAGTAGCTTGGTGGTAGGAGATTTGTTCTCCGACTGGCTCGCGACCATTATCATGTCAAAGACGAACCGCCAAATACCTTATGATGTGTTCCGGTTCGATGGCATGTAAGCCAGCTCTGGGAATAGGGTATTCCCACCATTCCCATCATCAACCTACATCCCCGAGGCTGGCAACGCATCCATAACTTTAATGTTGTGGATGTCTATGGGCGAAGGTAACCACTTAACACCAGGTGGGCCTTCAGCTCGTTTGCCTCCTTTATTCCATAAAAAAGAAAAAAAAAAAAAATTTGCATTTTCTTCGCTCTGTTGTCGAGGCAAAGCGCGGCGTTATGTTTCGCCACTTAACATGCAATGCCTCTGAATTCGATTCGAACATGCAATGCCTCCGAGTTTCCTTTGCCTATCATGCCGTGTGCAGGATACAGCGTGAAGCAAAAAAAAAGTACTTAAAGTATTATATTTCTTGATCATATTTCACCTATCTAAATTTTAAAAGCTATAATATAACTCAAACATCAACCCTTCTATACAAACCATCAACTATCACACCCAAGGACATCAAATATACCAAAAACATATTAAAATGTTAAAAGCCAGTACAAAACTACATACAAAAAGTCACATTATAACTCAATTCTGGCGTATGAAGTGAACTATCTTATTTATTTTCCTACTGAGAGCCATTCGTGGTATTGCTATTGATCTGTCACCGCACATTTGTTTCGTAGATTTATTGTGTTTCAGACAATATGGATAGCTACTATATGTCCTATGGTAATGGTATGCTTTATTTCAAGTAAGCTTTTTAAATTATCTTCAATATTCACTTTATTGTCATCCATATTTATATTATTAATGCGAAAGTCTGTCTGTTTGTCTGTCACGCTTTCACGGCTAATGTGCCGATCCGATTTGAATGAAATTTAGTATGAAAGTAGTAAAAAACCCAGTGTCAGACATAGGCTACTTATTTTTTTGAAATATCTAAGAATGAAATAAGGGATTAAACTTTATATGAAAAAAATGCACCCCCGAGGGTTGCAATATAACAAAATAGTTATGTAGTTAGCGGGCCGCTAGTAAGGTATTAATTCTGAAGTCATAATATTTTTAAGCGTCACACATTTTTTCAACTTCAAGTTAGTTATAAAGAACTTAGTGTTCATTTAATTTTTCATTTTCCTTCTAACACCGAGAACTGGTGTAACTTAACGCGGCGTTTTGTCTTAGGTGCCAGAGCGAAGAGAAGGAACATATTTTTATCATTCTTCGGTGTGTCCCTAAAATTATTTATTTAATTCCCCATTTTTTCCCAATTGTGATGCGTTATACACTGTGTGTATTTTTGCTGGGCTAAACCATGGTGCTGAGGCACATGCAAAATGAGAAAGCTTTATATAAATAGTATTGATTTTAATTATTATTTAAGTACTTTTATAATTAAGTTTGATACCATAGTAGCATAATAGGATAGCGTTCGATTATAAACGTCGGGTTCTGGGCTTTATCTGGGTTCGATCGCCACTCAGAGGACGATTATATTTAGGTCATTTTACTACCCTACTCTATTAGCATAAAGCGTGGCATTGAGTCGTAACTTAGCAGCGTACAACAAGAAGGACAGTAAGTGAAGAACAGAGTGTCTTGAGAGTCCTCTCTCTGCTTAAGCTGCTTTGTGTCCTGCAAAAAAAGCATGAAAAAAAATTAAAAAACCATTACTATATGCAATACCTTGCGTTTTTAAAACTGGCGAAAGGTATACAGCAGTTTTTTATTGACTAGTACACACTACCTAACTAATTTTCAAAAACTAATAACAACACAAAACAATATTACCAAATAATTCAAGAATAAAACACTCAAGGCCACTAAATTCACTCACCCATCCGCAAAGTACGTGAAAATTACGATAACATTTATTACATATCACACAAAGCACCAAACGTAAAGCCAAAAAGCTTATGAGCCTAAAAAAACACAGCGAAAACAATACGTATACTGTTCAATGCATTTAAATTGTATTAACTTCTGTGAAAACGATACAGAGTTGGCAAAAAACCAACGAAAATAAAAAACATTCAAGTTGACAATGTGAACTTCCATTTGCAAAGTTAGGTACATATTGGCTCCATCTCGATTGCTATACGAAAGTACTTTCTGATTAATTATATGGTTTCTTTGAATTCAGTTTTCGTTTTATAATAAATAGTGTATAAGTAATGAATTTTAAATTGAATTTGGTTTGAGTATTTTTTCTCTTTGTTGTGTTCTTTTTAAATATTTGAACAGATGATGTCGATGTGTGGCCAGTCGTGGCCCAGTGGCATAAGCGTGTGACTGTAAACGACTGGGTGTGGGTTCGATTCCCACTCAAGGAGTGGAAATATTTCATATTTCCATTTTCTTCGCTCTGGTGTCGAGGTAAATCGCGGCGTTAAGGCACGCAATGTTTCCGAATTCGGCGGAAAGTGTCTTAACACTAGGTTCCCTCTGCCTACCCTGCTGTGTTCGGGATAAAGCGTGAAGCTAAAAAAAAAAGAAAAAGAATGTCGATTCCCATATTCTACTGTTTCAATCTATTTTTATGTTTATATATTTACTTACAAGTTTTAGAGTAATGACAAATCACTACTTATTTCACTTTACATGACTTAATTATGTAGTTGCTATAAAAGCTTTACCCAATAAAAAATCTAAAATATCTATATTATAAATATAAGTCTTTCTTTCATATACACGTTTCTCGTATACAATCACACGAATGCCAACTGTACCAATATGGCGTCCATTTCGTGTAACACTTAAAATGTTCAACTAGAAATTTAGAGACCATCATGATGTGGTTGTCAGTTCGATTTCCACTCAGAGGAACTATTATAATTTAATTATTTTCATTGCTCCAACCAGGTGCGTTAAGAAAAAGCGCGGCGTTAACTTCCGCCACTCAATACGTATATTTTGATTTCTGACGGAAAGTAGAAAACGGAGTGACATAACACTAGGATCTCTCTGGCAACTCTGCTATTACGAAAAAAAGCGTAAAGCTAAAAAAAACTTGAAATTGTGTACCCAAAGCTATTACCGGGAGGGCGGCGTCCCATTGATAAATTTTACACAAAGAGTGTCGAGGGATTTTTAACGAAAAAAATCTACAAGATTAATTATCTCTAGGGTACTTAAAAATTTTTGAGGAAACCGACACTTCTTTTAAAAGTTCAATTTCTTTTTTCACATTTCTTTTATGGAGTAGACGGAGAAAGTTAATGAAAAATCATGCTCCTTCGTCTTACTTTTACTAATGTTTACATTAAATTTTGTGTTCTTATACATTAACTACATTATACTATCATGTATATATTACCATTTTTATACATTAACTATATTAAATCATTATATGACCATGTGTATCATTATGGGTCTAATTGTAATTGCGACTGGTTGCGAGTTCGATCTTCACTTGGAGAAATGATTATAATTTCTTCGCTATGGTACCAAAAACAAAGTGTTTTTGAACACCGTCACTCTAAACGCAATACCTTGAATTCATTTAAAAGGTGGAGAGCAAAGTGTTTTTACACAAGTTTATATCCGACTAACCGATATTAGAAATTTGGATACTTTCTAAACAATAACTGAACACACAACCACTATACATGTTCAAATACAGTATATCAAAAAGATATACTGTATTTAAGATATATAAACATTCATTTCGTTTGGTTTCACGACGTTGAGTTCCGCCACTCAACGCGCAATGCCTTGACTGAAATTGGAACACGGAGTGCCTTAACACTAAATTCTAACTATCCTGCTATACGAAAACCGCGTGAACCTATAATATATCTCTCCTTTTCTTTGAGCTGTCTAAAAATAGTAAAAATCTGAGTAATTGGTAGCTCCCAAACACTTCTAGACTCAAGGATTGGTTGCGTTCCATTATACCTTCTACCATATAGCCTTTACAATGTCTTGGTCAAATAGTTATTACGATTAACTTTCATCCTTATCTCCTTACCCATACGGTGTATTATCCAAATATCAGAGGATAAGACGTAATTAGGAAAGGAGATGGCACTTGATCCTTATACGTTGGTTTCGCATCGAAAATGCTAGGTTCAAATTAATTAGACTTGCCCGTCTGTTAATGGTAGGTCACCTTTGTAATAATGCTTTTTGAAATGTTCTCTTGAAGTCGAGAGCTTCGAGAGGAAGCTGTCTATTGTTAAACTAGCTTTTAACTAGACGTCGTTATAGGTGCTTTGGTGGAATTGAGATCGAGATTTTTTTTAATGATTTTGATGAATTTGAAAGTATTGGGAGTAGCTTTTGTTTTTTTGTCCAATTGTATTAATAAAATTAAGTGAGTGTAATAAATAGAATAGGTAGGGTAATAATTTAACTTTAATTTGATTTCTTCCTAGTGATCAATAAGAGCAAGCGCAGCGTTGAGTTCCGTAAGTCAACAAGCAATATCTCTGAGCTATCATGCTATATGGGAAAAAGATTCTGAAAAGATAGTAAGCATATCATGATATATTACTTCACAAGTTAATGCTGACTTCTATACTAAAGTGTAGATAAGATTTCCAAATAAGATACGTGAATGTATTTAAAAAAAAAGATATGCAATAACATGTTTCCCTATTAACTAATTTTGTTTGTTACTAGGCTTGTTTGTTTGGTATAACCATTGCCTTTAGATAGATCGCTATACGAACATTCTATCTTATTAATTCCTTTTACAATGTTTTCGCTATTGTGACGCAGTGAGATAGTGTCTGCGATAGTTATGGGTACAACCTTTTTTCATTTAAACGATTATATATAGAATCGTTTAAATTATCCTAAATGGCAGCGTAGGCTTTCAAGATTAACAAATGTTGTCTCTAAAGTGAGCGATGTATGGAAAATGAAGCTTCTTAACAATAGCCTATCTATGACTACCTTACTAAATAAGAGAAAAGTGTGAAGTCATAAAAATTTACCGAAAATTTTACTTTTTGCTGTAAAAACAAAATTTGGAAATATATTAGTACTTTTGAAAAATCCCTACGTTAAAATTATTTTTATGTTATTTATTATTTTTTTCGTTGTTTTTAGAATTTGGGACATTCCGTGTTGAGCTGCAGAAGTCAACGCCGCGTTCAGTCTCTAGTAAACACAGCAGAACAAACAAGAATTTATATAATCATCTTCATTTCACTAAGTGAAAATTGAATCCATATAAAACACAGTTGCACTACAATAGATTTTAGTATCAAATTTCTTTATATTCATATTTTATATCATCAATATCTGGTGAACGAGCTCCGCTTGGTATTTCTTTCGAGAAATCGTTATTTTGAAATAATCATTAGAATAAAAAAATGATAAAATAAATAAAAATTATAATAAAAAATCTAATAAAATTAACAAAAAAGAATAAAAAAATGACTGAATATCATATTTCCTAAGTCAGCTATCACAACGTTGTTAAAAGTTTGCGAAATTGACTTTCGTATACTAATGATATTTTAGCAGTCTTTTTAATGCTTTTATACATTTTTAAAGTGTTATTTCACACTTAGGAAAATTAAAAAAGCCATTTAAAGAAAACGTATAAAATTTGAACGCAGCGGGATGCGAACCCGCGCCTCCTAAACACCGTTCAACTCCTGAAACGGAAATGTCTTTTCAGTTTTTTTAATGCCCAAAAATCCAGAGAAAAAACATTTTGTAAAAATAAAATCTAGCTGGATCAAATTTTCTCCCCCGAAACCCCGTACATGCTAAATTTCATGAAAAATAGTTTCCGAGAATCCAATTCTATTTATATACAAGAATTGCTCGTTTAAATATATAAGATATATTATTTTATCTTATTTTATATATATCCTTATACTTATATCTTATATAATCTAATATACATAAAGCTTTAATCTTCCATTTCCCCAAATGGGATTTGTACCAGCAACTATAGTGGCTGTCACACACGTCCCAACTTTACTGCGATGCAACTGCATATTAACTCCTGACAGTGTTAAAACTTGGAAATAAGTTCTTAGAACTGTATGTATTTTAAATTTTCATCACTATTCTCGTATTATAATATTTTATTTTATTCTTCTAGCTTTTCTTTATATATTTCATATATTTTTGACATTACTATGAAGTTATTGAGGCCATCGTGGTGTGAATGTAATGGCTGTGGGTTCAATTTTCAATTGGGGAAATTATTATATTTATTTATTTTTTTTTTAGCTTCAAGCTGTATTCCACACATAGCAGGGTAGACAGAGGCAACCTAGTCTTAAAATACTCGGTCTCCCACTTTTAGCCGAATTTGGAGACATTGCGTGTTAAGTGCCGGAACGTAACGCCGCGCTCAAGCCTCGACATCAGAGCGAAGACAAATAATAAATATGTCCACTTCTCGAGTGGGAATCGAACCCACATACAGTCGCGCTTACAGTCACCTATGTGCCCCTGCGCCGCGACTGGCCCGAATAAATTAATTTCATTTGATACCAGTTTACTTTAAGTTTATTTACAATACTAGCGGCCCGCTCGTGGCTTTGTCTGTATGAACAACTAAGCTACAATTGCTTCGTAGTTCCGACGGTCCCCCTTCTCATTTATGTTATATAGCTATTTCAATCACGGTTTTTGGAATAAATAGTGAGTCTATGTTTGTATCGTGCGTGCCTAACTATTTTTCTGAGAAAAATTATCGAAATCGGGCAAGCGGTTTTCATTTTTCCAACAAATGTCTATCTAATAGTTACTCCTTAGGGATTATGCAAAAAAGTCATAGTCTGTGAACATTATCATTCTCAATTTCATCTAAATCGGGCCAGCATATTAACCGTGAAAGCGTACCAGACAGACAGATAGACTTTCACATTTATATTATTAACATGAATTATTGGCATTATTAACATTATTAACGTTATGAAAGATTCAATAGATATATCTGTAACAGTCCATGCTCGAGCAATCGGTAAAGTCGCAGAATGGCAAAGCATTAACTTAGTATTCAAGTCGCACTGTTTAAATTTGAAACGAGTGATATCATAATTTCACTGTTTCAGTACATTTTGTATTGTTTTCTTTGAAATGCACCTGAAATTTATTATATTGATAAAACTGATTTTGATGGATTTACTCGATAAAATAATTTAATAATTACTTATGTGACGGTTGTATATTGAAATGTATCTTGAAGAACAATTATGGAGAGCCTAGTGTCAAAGCACTGCATTCTCCGTATTCCAAAATTTACTTAAAATTGTTATGCTTTATTTTAGGCACCAAAGCATGGAAGTGAAAATAATTATTTACGTTAACGTGATCGTTATAGATTGAAATTTGACTTATATAAGAAGTGCTTATTATTTGTATTATAATAATGGAGTGTTTTAACACTTTTCTCTGACTACCCTGTAGTTAGAGAAAAGTGCTAAAGCACTCCATTTACCGTTTTTCAGCAGAATTCAAGTTATTACGTGTTAAGTGGCAAAAGATAATTTGTTAGTTAGGTACCATACCAGTATTTTTTCAAATTCATATAACTTGGTGTCGAATGAGGTGATAAATTCAGGATTAAAAGTTCAGGACAGGAGTTCCTTACAATAGCAAAAAACTCAAAAAATATACATATAGATACATACATATATATAAAATATTATAATACCAGCCGGTCGGCAGTTGCTCCATCAAACATGCGTTACGCGTAGCAGATATGTGTGACATGATTTGTTTATTAACAACATACCCCGTGGGGTTTGGTTACAATTGTGCTTTACTCTAAAATGGTAATTACAGTCAGATTTGCGGTTAAGTGGTGTGGAGATTATATTAATGAAATCGTGGAATTTGACTGTAGACTGTAACTTTGGGTTCGATTTCCGCTTGAAGAACAATTTTATGCAATTTTTATTTTTCTACTCTTGCATCTAAGACATAGCGCAGCGTTGAGTTCTGGCAATAAACAGGCTTAATGTCTAAATTGATTGTCTCGGTTTTGGGCGGAAAGTGGAGAATCAAATGTTTAAGAACAATAAATTCTCTCTGACTACCTCACAATCGCTATGCGGGCAAAGTGGACGAAATTGTTTTTTCTGATTGTAATTGGTCATTGTCGATTGTGACAAATAAATATTTTTACACAATGGACTTAAAAAAGTTCCCGCTGCCTTTCTTGTACACATTTTTTAAGGTCTGAAATTTTATCGTTAGTACAGATCAGTTCTTTATATATTTATTTTGGTGTTCATAAAATAAAACATTTTCTTATTAATGTGTATGAAAATCTTCCCTTACAAGCTGGAAAACCTAACACTGTTTATTTAATAAACCGCAGTAAAGATATATAAAATATGTGAACGGTCATCGGCATGTCGCGTCCTTATGAAATACGTTTATACTTGTAATTATCAAGTTATTTCATTTCACTCTAATGAGATAGGGCATGGCGTTAACTACTACTTTTTAATATAAAATATCTTTAAATAGGCTTAAAATTCTAGTATGGATTGTCTTAACTTTAAGTTATTTTTGCCTATTTTCTATATGAGGGAAATGCGTAAAAACAACAAAAATATTTAAATATAAATACATAATTCGTACTAAGAATCATTCCATGTGGCTAGTAGTGGAGCAGTGACACAAACGTGTGATGTGACTGTAAACGACTTGTTATGGGTTCGATTCCCACTCGAGGAGTGGAAATATTTAATATTTCCAATTTCTTCGCTCTGGTGCCGTGGTAAAGCGCGGCGTTAAGTTCCGCCACTTAACACGCAATGCCTCTGAATTCGGCGGAAAGTGGGGAACGGAGTGTCTTAACACTAGGTTCCCTCTGCCTACCGTGCTGTGTGCGGGATATAGCGTGAAGCTACAAAAAAAAAAGAATCATTCTAAGATAAAAAGTTGTCATCAATCGCCGCATCGTCGGTTTGCGGTCGACATTTAAACGAGACGTCAAGGATTATTGATTTTGTATCAACGACGCTTTTCTTAAGCGGTGTGAGGAAGGGTAATACGGATTTTGGTTAGTATAGTATGTATATATAAGGAATTAATTTATTATTAGATATTTCAAAAGAAAACAATTAAAACTAAGTGTAAATTGTTATGAATAAAATCAATATTTTATTTTTTATAATTTCACCCATATCCACTGTGGATATCATAATAGGGTTTATATATAATAGGTTGCGAGAATCTGGCTTTTAGTTTTGAGATTTTGCATGTTGATTGCTGGTTGTCGTAACTTAACACCGTTAAATTCCTTATAATAAAAATACATATTAGAGAGTTTCTATAAAGTATATTTCTTTCTTTTAATGCTATCAAAAAGTACCTACATATAAAATCGAAATGAGTGTTTTTTTTAAAATGTTGACATAACGGGTTTATAATAAATACGCATGTACATATTTGTGGCCAGTCGTGGCACAGTGGCACAAGAGTGTGACTGTAAACGACTGGTTGTGGGTTCGATTCCCACTCGAGGAGTGGAAATTATATCTCCATTTTCTTCGCTCTGGTGACGAGGTAAAGCGCGGCGTTAAGTTCCGCCACTTAACACGCAAGCCTCCAAATTCGGCGGTGCGTGGGGAACGGAGTGTCTTAACACTAGGTTCCCTCTGCCTACCCTGCTGTGTGCGGGATATAGCGTGAAGCTATTTATTTTTTTTTTTATGTACATATATAATGCACAAGGTACACAAGAAACTAACATTTTTAACAATTGTCCGTCTGTTCGTTCCGACATTGACAGTATATTCACTAAAATAATGCAATAAGAATACTTTACGCTACTTTTTTCGGAGAATTATGAAATATTTTTTATTAAATTCCCTGCAGACGAAGCCACAGACACAGCTAGTTTAAAATAAACATTTATTATTCCCAATTTATCCTTTACCTAACTCTTGAACATTATTTTTTACTTTTGCTTCATTAAAATTGATGCGATACGATACTTTCCACTTCATTTACTACAAAATTTAAGATCGCTAACCTTTCAAGAACAAAAAGAAAATAATAAGCATCAAACCCTAATGGTCTTACCGAAATAACGTCTTTTATATTTATTTTATAGAATTTCTTCAACAATTCACGTAAGAATGAATGATAAAGAAACAGATAAGGGGTAAATGTTTTTACTAATAATTGTGATATATTTTGGGTTGTTATGTTTCATATTTGTTTATAATAATAAAAAATTAGGTTTTATTTTCCTTGGAAAATTCAAGATTTATATTGAGTTAACATTCTTTATACACAAAAATAGAGATAAGGAGATAGAGAGATATCTTCTAGACACGTGTATATTATCGTAGACTAGTTTATAAAAATAAATTTGAAAAAACCCACGACGGTTTAATTGTAATTGAAAAGGATAAAATAACTAGAAATCCCCCGCCTAAAAGAATATATGTAACGAGATGATGTGGACGACTTCGTCGGAGCTGCCATTACTTTAAGTTCGCTAAGAAGTTAGCTAAGAAATTAGGAGAAGTCCTAGGTTTTCATGCTGTTAAAACAGGTTTGGGCAAAAATTAAAATATTAATATGAATTTACAGTTTTGATAACTGGTATTCCTTTTAAAAACTTTAAGAACGAAATCTATACTATTAGCTACTATATTTAAAATAGAGGTTGCAACTGGCAGCCCCCGACGAAGTTGTCCCCATCATCTGGTAACATATATTCTTTTAGGCGGGGGATTTCTAGTAATTTTATCCTTTTTCAATTACAATTAAACCGTCGTGGGTTTTTTCAAAATTTTTAATTTTGTTTTTTATTTTAAACTTTTTAAAGTGAATAGATACACTTTACATATTATTACATAATTTCGAAATACTTTATATTAATCACAGAAAACCGTATTTAGATACGGTACCTATTTAGATAGGTTTCACACAAAAAATGCTTACTGCAGCGCCCCTTGGTGAGGTGTCACTACGACAAATATACGAGAGCGCGCGCTAATTAAGCCTGATCCTATTTTTGATAACTGCAACCAAATTGGACTTATAGTTTGAACTTTGCATAATTAAATGTTTAATGCAGCGCCCCCTGGTGAATTCTTAACGTAAAAAAGAACCTAGAAACTTACACCAAGTAAAGGTAAATCTAATACTAATAACTCTGCCCAATCGGACTAGTAGTTGTCGTTTTGTTTTAAAGGCGGGCGCTGCAGTATAAATTTACAAACAAATGTTTACTGCAGCGCCCCCTGGTGAGTTAACACGATAAAACATATCCAAGAACATGCACTAATTAAACTTGAGCTTATCACTGAAATTGCATCCAAATCGAATTCGTCATTTAGCTTTGCACAAACAATATTTTACTGCAGCGCCCCCTGGTGACTTGTCACCGTAATATAAATTTAAAAACATGCACTAAGCAAAGCGGAATCTAATACTGAAAACTCTTTCCAATCGTACTAGTCGTTTTGGTTTTACACAAAAAATGGAAGCAGCTACTTACTGCAGCGCCCCCTAGAGAGTTGACACATACATGAAAATATGCACTTAGTAAACATACATGGCACATATATGAAAATATGTAACTTGAATCTATCATTGAAAACTGCATTCAAATCGGACTCGTAGTTTTAGTTTTGCACAAACAAATGTACTCACTGCAGCGCCCCCTGGTGAGTGGTCACCGTAACACATATATGAAAAGATGCACCAATTAAACCTAAACCTATTCTTGAAGTTTTCATCTAAATCGGACTAGCAGTTTTTGCTCTGCATAAGCAGATGTTTACTGCAGCGCCCTCTGGTGAATTTTTACCCTAACGAAAAAACAAAAATCTTAAAATATGCATCAAGCAAAATTGAATCTAGTTCTGAAAACTCTAGCCAATCGGATTAGTAATTTCGGTTTTAGACAAATAAATACAAGAAAAAATTTGGTTTTACACAAAAAAACTCAAACAAATGCTTACTACGGCGCCCCCTGATGAGTGGTCACCATAACACATATATGAAAAGACTCACTAATTAAGCCTGAACCCATCCTTGAAAGTTTCATCTAAATTGGACTAGTAGTTTTTGATTTGTACGAACAAATGTTTACTGCAGCGCCCCCTGGTAAGCTTTCCCCGTAACAAAAAAACAAAAATCTTAAAATATGCACCAAGCAAAGCTGAATCTTTTTCTGAAAACTCTTTTCAATCGGATCAGTAGTTTCGGTTTTAAACAAATAAATACAAAAAAAGTACAAACAAATGTGTACTGCAGCGCCCCCTGGTGGTTTGACTCGATAAAACATATCTAAGAACATCCGCCAATTAAACTTGAATCTATCACTGAAAATCGTATCGAAATCAGACCACTATTTTTTGAGATAATTGAAAACATTCGTTTTCACGTAAAATGCTTACTGCAGCGCCCCCTGGTTAGTTAAGGCAATAAGACATATCTAAGATCATACGCCAATTGAACCTTAACCTATCATAGAAAACCGTATCAAAATCGGACTTATAGTTTTGGAAATAATTGACATAGTAATTTGCACAAACACACAAACAAACAAACAAACAACCTCTCACCCCAAACACATATACAGTCGCCGTTCCGTCGCGGGTAAAAATAAACATTCCTATAATTATATATATAGGTATTTTTTCATTTCCACTTAATACCTTGACTAGGTTCTCTCAGCGTTCCATGTGGGATAAAATAATGCTGAAGAAATTCTCTCACTTGAGATATTAAACCACTAACGAATCAAAATACCTTATATATTTTATAAGCTTTACGCTTTTTCCAACGTAGCAGGATAGCCGAAAGGAATCTAGCGTCAAGAACGCCTTGGTAAGCTTTCTTCACGAAAGCGGAGACAATGCAAAGTAATTAAATTATAATGCTCCCCCCTAGTGAGAATCGAACCCAAAACCAATAATGACAACTGTTAAACGCTATTCCACTGCGCTACACGTGTCAGTCCATACCCACACATTTTATACATAAACACATATATTTCACAATATCTAATAGACGCTACATATTAATGTAAATTCATTACCTAATTCGGTTAGAATGTTAAACATTTAATTAATAAGCGAGCTGGAATAACGTGAACGTCAAAAATTCCCAAAGGCTTCCATTAAAATATATATAATTTTAAAATTGCGGCGGTCCGTCATTATTAATATTGTATACCTTGTTAGCACAGTGGCTAGTTTGTATGAGTTTGGTATATAATGGTTTGGTAAGTGGTTGTGGTAGATTCGATTTCTATGTAAAATTATTATTTTTTAAATAATAAATTAATAGAAAGCTTAATACGTTTAACTGTATACTGTAGCAAGCAGGGCAATCAGAAAGAACCTAATATAAAGTATTGAAGATCTGCTCTTACCATCCCAAATTTAACGCCTCATTTTTATCTTTTTTTCTAAGACACAAAAAAGAAATAAAATTACTCTTAAATAAAATATCGCTACTCCTTCTATATGGGATTTGTTAGTTACCAATACGTTACTTTATTAATTTTCCATTATTAATACAAAAGTTCCCCTACCTAACTTTAAAAGAGACAATTATTATTTTTTCTACCAGATTTTCAAAGAATTAAATACAAACTGACTGTAACAACATATTTTTTACTTTCTTTTGCTTACAACTTTATCCTGCATAGCAGGAAGCACAGGAAACATAGTCTTTAAACACTCCATTCTCTGTCAATTCAATTTAAGAATTGTAATCAAATCATATTAAGGAAAAAAAGGAAAAGAGGAAAAGAAAAAAAGGAGGAAGGTCTGTAGTGTTTAAATATTTAAATAAAAATAAAAACATGCTCCATACTCCGCTTTCCATATAAATTCAAGACATTAGTTGTTAAGTAGCAGAACCCAAAGCCTAGTTTTATCATACCAGAGTGGGGAAATAAACAAATAAATAATAAAATTTGTATAAATAGTATTAATATATATTTTAAACATTTCAAAGTGTTATTCCACACTTAGGAAAATTAAACCGTCCAGGTGCTCTCACCACTGAGAAATGTGTTCATGGATGCGTGCATGGCTCAGTATAGGGAGCGCCTGGACGGTATTCAGATGGCGCGGGTTCGAGTCTCGCTGCGTTCAAATTTTTTTATACGTTTTCTAAGTATTAATACATCTATTAACACTAATTATTAAAAAAAAACAAATAAAAAAAAATCCCGAGTATCGAACCCACAACCTTCGCATTTAAAGTTAGACACGGCCTTATACTCCTTTTTCGGTATAACTATTTCACATAAAATAATTAAATTATATAATTAACAAAGCAACAGCATTTCCCCAAAGATCCAGCCCCAAATAAATTTACAAAATTACCTAAAACAGCAAAAAAAAAATGTCTTTATAAAAACTATATTGGAAACATTAGTTTACATCAACCGTAATAGTGTCGTGCATTAGGACTCGCTGGGGGAACAATAAGGGGTAATCACCTAAAGGGAGAAGGTATAGGCGGATGCGATGAACGCTTACAACGCTTAGATTATCTATATCTTTTGTTGAATATATGTAATATAATGTGAATTGTCGCTTTTTTTTAACATTTGATATATCGTTATTTTTATAGCTTCACGCTGTATCACGCACACAATAGGGCAGGCAGAGGGAAGCTAGTGTTATGACACTCCGTTGCCCATTTTCCAATGATTTTTGGAGGCATTGCGTGTTAAGTGGTGTAACTTAACGCCGCGCTTTGCCTCTGATATCAGCGCGAAGGAAATGGAAATATTAAATATTTTCACTCCTCGAGTGGGAATCGAACCCACAACCAGTCGTCTACAGTTACACGTTCGTGCTACTGCGCCACGGCTGGCCTCGATTGTTTAAATTATTATATTGTTTAGTTATTTATTTAGCAAGTTAGGAAAAGGCTTTACGACTTTTCACGTATACCTAGTAGGATAGTCAGAGAAAACGCCAAGACACTCCGTTTTCCACTTTTCGCCCAAATTCATGGCGTAATGAATGGCGGAACTCAATGTCATACTTTATTTAAACTATATTTAAGAAATGAAAATATGTTTATATTATCATTCCTTATGATGTAGCGTAGTAGACTCTGACTGTATATACAATGATTGTGCATTCAGATTTCTACACGGAATGATTATATTTAGGTGACATTCTCTCTGCCTACCTTACTAAGAGTAAATACGTGAAGCTGAAAAGAAAACAGAAACTTAAACTTATAAAAAACTTAAATTTATCTTTATATATGCTTATATAACACTTTTCTCTTAGTAACTAAATGACTGACGCGTTGCTAAAACTACCGGATGTAGAAGGCTGAAATAAGCTTTACAGGTTCCGTGGGGAATTGTCCTTAAAAGAGGATTTCCCGAAATTCCTATGGGAACAGGTAAATGGGATTTTTTAAGTAAATTAGTACTAAACATTTTTCAAGAAACTTAATATTCTCCCTCTGTTTAATAGAGGAAAATAAAATAATATTCTATTTTTCTACAATTAAAAACCACCGTAGTGCATTTGACAGCGTCTGACTGTAAACGCGATGGTTGTTGGTTCGATACCCGCTCAAAACAGTAATAAAATTTTAATTATTTTGATTTTTAAAAATAAATGCAAGATAAAGTCGGTGTTGAATTGCGGCAATAAACATGCAATGTCTCGAATTTGGGTGAATAATAGAAAACGAGGTAACCTGACGTAAAACTGAAAAGGAAGTACTATATATTCTATTTGGCAAAAAATACACTTTCACAATGTTGTACCTAACAACCGTTCCCAAGTTATGTTTGACTTATAACATCTCATCTGGATACCTATATATGATAGAAGCATGATTCTTGCCCTTACAGCATCACTTAATGGCCCTCTACAGTGTAGGGCGATGGGGTGGTGAGTGGGAACGATAAAAATATCTATGTTTCAATGAATAATATCGCAATATTATATGTTTATAGTTCAAGTTATTTATTATAAGTTAGTAAGAATTAATTCTAATATTACACACTTGAAAGTCTGTTTGTGACGCTTTCTAATATACCTGCTTGATTTGAATAGAATTTAGGATAAAAGTAGGTGAATACCCAGGTTTAAATCTATCCATACTTATATTATAAATGCGAAAGTCTGTGTGTTTGTCTGTCACGCTTTGACGGCTAATCTACCGGTCCGATTTGGATCAAATTTAGAATTGAAGTAGTAAAAGTTACTGGGTCTAATATAGGTTACTTATTTTTTCAAAAATCAACCGATAAAAAAGTTGAAATAGGGGATGAATGTTTATTTGAAAATTACACCGCTTGACCAATTATAATGAATTTTGGCATAAATATAGTTGATAATCTAAGCTTAAACATAGGCTACTTTATTTTTCATAAATCCACCCCCGAGGGTTGCAATATAACGAAACAGTTATATGGTGGTGGTGGTAGGTACACGTGGGTCGCTAATATTTATTAAATATTATTATTTATTTAAACTTCTTGGTTGCTTTTTTAAACCCGACTTGAAAAAAATACATGTGGCTTTATCCTTTGTTCCGAATAAGTTGGTTGGAGTAGATGGAATGAATGTTGTTTGTCGGAATACTCCATTCTATGTATCTCCATCCGAATTTAAGAAGTTACACAGCATATTTATTTCTTTTTTTTTTTTTTACTATTGATAACACAAAGTTAAGCGTCAAAAGTCGCTACTAAGTAAACAGTATCTGTAAAAAAAACGAAAATTGGAAGACGGAAGCGCTTATCGCTATTCTCTTACAACATTCGTTAATAACCTTCCCACCACCAACAATGTGTCACGACGGGGTGCAGAGTGGAGTTGATAAAAACATATATTTATCAATCTAGATAAATCTATCAACATTGTAATGGAATGTGACAGCGTCTGAATTTACTTGCAGAGGAAAGATATATAAATTATTTTTCATTTCTCCTCTCTCAACACTTAACTTCTTGGTTATAATAAAAAGTTAGTACTTCAGTACAAAAAAACTTGGCAATAGACACCTGCTACGTAGAAAAAAGAGAAGAAAAAACAATACTTCTAAATCCAACTATTATATCATCGCTTAAAATATGTAAACTCGCAAACTTCTAAAGGTAAAATGTAGGTAAATAATAAAAAGCCATTAAAAAAAAATCAATAATAATATTGTATGTAAAAGTAATCTTAAATCTTCGAATTTGATTTTGACAAATTGACGTTAAGTACCGCCATTCAACACAAAATGGCTTAAATAAAGGTAGGTTTAAAGAAAGTGGAACACAGAGTGATTTGACACTAATATCTCTCCTCATACCCTGTATATGAAATGAAACGTACATCAGCAAAAAACTAAACAGACCAGGTCAAATATAAAACATCGCGTTCTTCATATCGCAAACAATTTCGTAATGGATCGCTGGATTACAAGAAAATATGAACGTCTACAACTACAAAATTCAAGAGACTTGTATAAAAATTGTAGTAACGTAACAGAATCCTTGTATAAACACACTCCCATCGCGTACAATGGGAATGAACATGTGAAATGAGATGCCTCATAACATTGCATAGATGCGCTCGCTGTGCTGACGGCGCGTTGTAACTGTTATTTGTGTTATGAAAGAATTTTTTTTATTTGAAAGATTTCGGTTTGTTCGTGTTGTAAAGTTGGCAGTGGTTTCGTTTTAAGTGATTGTTTGATGCTTTATTACGTATAGAAGGATAGTTGGGGAAGTTAGTGTTATGGCACTCGATTCTTCACTTTCTTTTTCTTAAATTAATATCTTCTAATTTTTACTATTAATTTACTACGAGTATTTAAAAAAATCATTTTTACTGTTTGCATTAGTGCTTATGTAAATAATGCTTATTCTTAATTTATTTAAAATTATTTTTAATTCTGATTGTCATTTAGTTTCGTTTTTATATACCAACTAGTGGCCCGCTGGCGGCTTCGCCGCGTGATCTACTAAATTGCTTCGTTATATTGCAACACTCGAGGGTGGGTTTTTGAAA
This sequence comes from Dryas iulia moderata, assembly GCA_019049465.1. Lineage (NCBI taxonomy): Eukaryota > Metazoa > Arthropoda > Insecta > Lepidoptera > Nymphalidae > Dryas > Dryas iulia. The sequence goes on along the minus strand of CM032418.1, from coordinate 15,294,504 downwards.
AATAAAGAAGCCAATTTTTAAACTTAGATTATCAACTATATTTATGCCAAAAATCATTATAATCGGTCAAGCGGTTTAAACTTTTCATATAAACTTTCATCCCCTATTTCAACCCTTTAGCCGTGAAAGCGTGACAGACAAACACACAGACTTTCGCATTTATAATATAAGTATGGATGCATTTACAAAGGTTCATCGAAAAAAAATAAATGCTACATCATCCCACTTTGAGCCTTTTAGTTTAATCATAATACGTGCTAATCAGAAATCTGTAGTATAACATTTATTCCTTTTAATCATTAGTATTATAAACATATCCCATCCACAATTTTTTCTCAGCTAAGATTTGCTCATTAAAATTTAAAAAAATACATTAAATAACATATAAGCAATTATTCCCACCAAAAACCAAACCCATAACTATTATCTTTCAAAAAACCTCAACCACTGAGCCAAAAGCTACAAAATACAAAACAGTAATTAATTTATCACATTCATTTGGTGCCATCACGTCGACGGCAACGCGAGTCCACTAGTCGCGAGTCTCTGTCCCTGACAGATATTAAATTCGTATCCGCGATCCCAGCCGGCCACAATATATTACTAGCTACGAATATACGTATGTATGTATGTTTGTTTGTATGTATATAGCGAATTCGTTTTGTGTTTACATCTGTATATATAAAAGCAGCGGTTTTTTAATAAACACTGATTGTAAATGCGATGGTTATGAGTTTGATTTCCAGTCGAAGGAATCATTTTTTTTACGATATAGTAGACAAGATTAAGCGCAGCATTGAGTTTTGTCACTAAGCCATCTGTCGATTTTGGGCGCACAGTAGAGAAAAAAGTGCTTTGACACTAGGTTCTCTGACTACCCTGCTACACAGGAAGAAGCGTGAAGATGAAAAAAGTATGTGTTAAATCTAAAACATGCATGTAGGAGATACACCTTTTATGCAGGTTGATATTGAATTCGTATCCGCGATCCCAGCCGGCCACAATATATTACTAGCTACGAATATACGTATGTATTTACGTTTGTTTGTATGTATATAGCGAATTCATTTTGTGCTTACATCTGTACATTAAAAAGCAGGGTTTTTTTTATTAAACATTGATTGTAAATACGATGGTTATGAGTTTGATTTCCAGTCGAAGGAATGATTATTTGAATTGTTTTTATTTTTTCGCTTTGGTATCTAAGATGAAGGGTGACGTTGAGCTTTGCCTCTAGGCAATGTTTCGATTTTGGGCGTAAAGTAGCAATCAGAATGTTACATATATTAGGTTCTCTCTGACTACTGTGCTAGGCAGGACGCAGCGTGAAGCTTCTATAAGAATAATTAAATATATTATAGCGTGAAAAGTCGACACACAACGGAATGTGTATTCAATATGGTAATAATCGGAGATCGTAGTGTCTTAACTCTATTCTGTCTCTCTGTAACTAAATACTTTACGATTATTAATTCCAAAGCATTGCGTTCTCTTGGTTCGTGATGGGCATTGAATTCGTATTCGCGGTCCCAGCAGGCCAAAAATATGTACTAGCTACGAACATACATTCATACTCGATAATTTTCATTTTGTATTTACATCTATATAATGTAAAAGTACTGTGTACTATAATACTTTTGTGTTTTAGCAAAGCCTGTTTGTGAGGTACTCTTTAATTGAATCAGAAGAATCGAGTGACAAAACACTCCGTTCTACTTTCAAGTCATGCTAGAGAGGTGTTGGGTGATTGATTATTCTTTTTTAATTTGACAAATCGTACTTACCGACACCTAACAAATCATATTTCTAAAATATTGAAAAACGTGGAATGTAGTGTCCCAACTCTATTCTCTTTCTATCTCTCTGTAACTAAATACCTAAAAACCGTACACACACTCGCAATACATCAAAATGTACCAAGTTTCCATTTAATTATACGGAGCCACGTAAAACTTTGTACCTCTAAGCAACTTGCAGGAACATTATGTAAATAGTACGTACCATGATTAACTTCTGGTGCTTATCACATTCACTTTTAAAGTTTACACGGAGTGTTTTAGGGGAGTTAACGAGCTTACAGAACAAAAAGCTCCTTTTTTCGCGGTTCCCCACTAAAATAAGGTTGCTGTGTTAAACTTAAAGTTAAGGCTTAAGTTAGGTTAAAAATTGTTGGTATTTCGTTTTGAATGTTGTAAAATTACAGATGATAATGTGGTAAAAAAGCATTTTCCTCACATTTCGTCATAGTAAGAGTAGTTAGAAAAAAACTTAGTGTAAATACACTCTGTTTTGTTCTTTCCGACTAATATAATTACATTGCGTGTTAAGTAGCGGAAGTTAACGCTGTGCTTCGGTCCCATAGCTTACCTTGAGACACTCCCACTGCACTATGTCGGCCTCTTATTTTATAATTAGAACGCGTAGTCAGAAGGCAAGGGATACAGCGAAAAGCTAAAAAAACAATAAATGTAATTTAAAGACTAGACTAGAAGAGCCTTATTTATTTATACATACGTCTCTAAACTTATGTTCTACAGAGTAGCGCATGGCACTAAAAACAGCGTCCAACCGAAAACGGCTGTGGGCTTGTTCTCAATCGGTGAAATATGTTCATATTCAGTATTGCTCTGGTACGAGACAAATCGCAATTTTTTATTACACAATGTTTGAAATTTTGCTAGAAAGTAGAGAGTGGAGTGTCTTGACACTACCTTTTCTCAAAATATTCAGCTACACAAAAAATACTTGAAACTATAGAAAAACATCTTTCACCTATTAAGCTCCTTATTATTATTTGAACAGAATATTCTAACAGATTTCAGATTGTATTTCAAAGGAATGTAAATTTCAAGCTAATAGCGTATTACAGGAGCCCTAGACTTAGTACTCATTTAAAGTCCTAAAAATATTGAAGTTTTAAAATTATCAAATATCTCAATTCAAATCCTAAAATATCAATAAAAGTAATAAAAATGCAGCACAATGTTTCAAAGTCTGACGAAAACTGGAGAACGGAGTGTCTTAACACTAAATTCTCTAAAAAGAAACGTGTGGCCGAGTGTACTCACTCGCTAAAATAAATAAAAAAAAAATCACAAACAGAAAAAAAGGTAAAAAGTACAAGGACCTTGAGTCAAAAAAAAAAAACACTAGATTCTCTCTAAATACCGCTATACGAGTACATTAGAAAGCGTGAAGCTATAGAAAATAGATTTCTATTTAACATTTACATATATCTATACTAGCGGCCCGCTCTCGGCTTCGCCGCGTGTACTGCCTAATTGTCTCGCTATGTTGCAACCCTTGGGTGGATTTTTGAAAAATAAAGTAGCCTATGTTTGACCTTCGATTATCAACTATATTTATTCCAAAATCCATTACAATCGGTCAAGCGGTTTAGATTTTTCATATAAACTTTAATCCTCTATTTCAACCCTTTAGCGGTTATTTTTTGAAAAAATAAGCAGCCTATGTCAGACCTATGGTTATTTACTACTTTCATTCTAAATTTCATCCAAATTGGACCAGTACATTAGCCGTGAAAGCGTGACAGACAAACACAGACTTTCGCATTTATAATATCAGTATGGAAGTATGGATTAAAACCATTAATATTATTTGAACAGAATATTCCAACAGATTTACAGATTGTATTTCAAAGGAATGTAAATTTCAAGCTAATAGCGTATTACAAGAGCCCTAGACTTAGTACTCAATTAAAGTCCTAAAAATAAAACGAGACCAGACGAGACCCGACCGGCCACTTAACCCGTGCAAAGTGGAAAAGATTACTTATCTTATCTAATTTATCACAGTACAGTATTGATTTTTACTAACTAACCTAACATGGTTTTTTATTTTGTCACACGTTAGTTAGCCTTGTTTCGACTTTTATTTCAGCTTCATGATTTTTCCGGAACATTTAGAGAAAATCTAATGTTAATATACTCTGTTTTCCACTTTTCAGTCGATATTGTGACTGCGTGTTGAGTAGCGGAACTTAACGCCGCGCTTTTTTTACATTTTAACGCGAGAAATTAAATAAATTTAAGTATAGTGGTTCCTCCCAACGGGGATCAAATGCATATTTAATAGTTTTTAAGCATTTATAGTCAGACTTAGCTACTACCTCGTTTTACATTTAAACAAAAAATTGTATTGTAGTGTTAAATCAAGTAAAAGGATCTTAAGACGTCGTGGATACTAGGACACCGTCTAATTACAAATATGATAGCATGTGATTGGTTTTGAGTTTGATTTCTATTTGGGACAATGATTATATATAGTTTTTGCTGAGTTGAGTGTTGAGTTGTTGCGTTCTATCACTCAGCACGCAATATTTCGAATTCTGGTTGAAAGTTTCTCTCTGCTATACAGCTAAAAGCATTCAATCAAAAAATTAAATAAAAATACCTACAGGAGGGTAACCTTAAATAATGTTATAATTTTTTAATTTGCAACAAGCTTGCCAGTCGTGGCACAGTGGCACATAGTGTGACTGTAAAGCGGCTGGTTGTTGGTTCGATTCTCACTCGTGGTGTGGAAACATTTAATATTTCCATTTTCTTCGCTTTAATGTCGAGGCAAAGCGCGGTGTTAAATTCCGCCACTTAACATACAATGTCTCTGAATTCGGTGAAAAGTGGGGGAACGGAGTGTCTTAACACTAGGTTCCTTCTGCCTAACCTGCTGTGTGCGGGATACAGCGTGAAGCTAAAAAAAGCCTATATAATCTTAACTATTTAAATTAAACTATGAATTAAATTTGCCTATGCAAATATCAAAATTTTAATGTAAGTAATAACATAAGTTCAAGATTTGCTCCTAACGGAGTGAAATAGAGCGGAAACTTACAAGTCCCATCACACGGATTTATGTTCTTGTTTCAAGTGTAGATACCAAGGTCGTGTGTACATTGACTATAATTAAAAATATATTTTTACGTATTTTGAAAGGTAGACAGAGAGTTTAGTGACTATATACTCTTTCCCACTGTTCTATATATTAATATGTGAAAGAAAAATGATGAACGTGAAAGAAATTGTGGTTGATAGATCTGGCTTAAACAAAATTTGTAATTGCAAATTCAAAGAAATTCAATAGAAGAATTTAATGATACATTAAATTAATAAAATACATATCATATACTATACCATATGTTTGACTCGTTGCACAGACAAAAGATATTTATTATATTCTTTTTTAATTTTCCTAAATGTGGAATAACACTTTAAAAATGTTTGAAAGATATTTAATATTAGGAAATGTATAATTGTATATTTGTGTATTTTTTAAGCATACCAACTTTTAAATTCAACAAAAAATCGTAACGACTTTCTTGTGCGGAGCAGTGCAGCCAGAGGGAATTTAGTATTAAGATACTCCGTTCTACATTTTTCGCCTAAATCTGAAACATTGCGCCTTATGTGGCGGAACTCAACGCTGCGCTTGTCTTGTTAGTAGAGATGACAAATAGAAATGAAAATAAATAAAATATATTCATTCTCGCTAGGAAAAATCGAATCCATAGCTATCGCATATGAAAGCCGACACTTTCACCCTATGCCACAATAGCTTTCATAACTAATTTTAAATATTTATATGAACATGCCCTTACAATGTACAGCCAAGAACTAAATATCAACTTGTCCTACAGTATTCTGTGTAAGTCCACTTTATATTCTAGTTAGACTAAATGCTTTTAGTATTGGGCTCTGATTTAATACTGAAATTATTGAATTACAGAAATAAACCAATTAAAGAACTTATTCTACAAGTTTGTAGTCAGTTCCTTGACATAATTATCAGGAGCATGACGTTGAGTTCCGTCACTCAACTGGCAATATGTCAGATCTAGGCGGAAAGTGAAGAACGAAGAGTCTTAACACTAATGTAGAGAATATTAGTTACTAAACAAAGTTAAAGGACAAATAGACCCATAAAACTAAACGGTTTTTTAAACGAATATTGAACCTACGACCATATACGAAAAATTGTAAAAGTAAATTTTCCAGCAATATACAAGTAAAATAAATAATAAATAACCCCATTATGAACATAAATGAAATACATTTTCTTGTCATATTAAGTAAGTTGTTTCAATACACCCACTAAATATTCCATAAAGTATACAATTACCTTTTAAATGTAACAATAACTTCGTTTTCAAAGGTACGCAATGAATGCGAACCATCTAAAGAATTTCCAATAAAGCCAAAAATAGTGCAGTTCAACCTTTGCCGTAGAAAAAACTGTAGGCTTAAATTAATTGTTTTTTACTTTTACTATACTCCTACATATAATTGGGTCCGAGTCAATGTCAAAATAAACTCACTCTCCACTTTCCATCAAATTTAAAGATATAGTAGGTTAGGTGGTGGAATTAAACGCTGCAGCTTATAATACGTGGCATTCAGTTCCATTACTTTTCGTCCCGAAACCGAGACATTGGATGTCAAGTGGCGGAACATAACGCCACGCTTTGTCAATGGTACCAGAGAGAAGAAACTAAAAAAAATAAATATATTCATTCCTCACAGTGGGAACCGAATCCACAATCATCGCGTTTACAGTCAAACCCTGCACCGCTGTGCCACAACGTCCTTACCATACTGGACATATAATAAGAGGCCAGTCGTGGCGCAGTGGTACAAAATGTGACTGTAAAGCGACTAGTTGTGGGTCCGATTCTCACTCAAGGATTGGAAATAAACATTATTTCTATTTCCTTCGTTCTCGAGGTGTCGAGGCAAGGCGCGGCGTTAAGTTCCGCTACTTAACACGCCTCCGAATTCGGTGGAAAGTAGGGAACGGAGTGTCTTAACACTATGTTCCCTCTGCCTACCCCGCTGAGTGCAGGATACAGCGTGAAGCTAAAAAAAATAAATAAATAATAATTTCCTTGATGTTAATTTGAATCTAGAACTATTATGGTACAACACCCGTATAAAATGAAACATTCAAATGAACAGTAAATCAGCATTTGAATAATATAATAGACTCATACATCCAAAGATTCATGTACGCACGAGTTCGTCGCGAAGTTTTCAGAATGGCTAGAAAACTAAGCAATACATTCGCAAACTTTACCAATTCGAACACATAATTACTCTTGTTTTGAACGTGGAGCAGAAACGCTGTATTTTACCTGAATTTAATATGCAGTTAGTTTAAGTGGAAACATATTTTATAATGACACTTTTATTTATTTCTCTATGGGTGTATGTTAGATGTGTTTGCTGGTGTTTCTTCTTGGAAATTGACTAATATTTTATTGTTTTGAATTTCTAATAGACATATCTTGAGAAACAGGAAGAAAATAAAATGGTGTTATCATATATTGCTCTGTTTGTCATTATTTTTGGTCACCTTTTATTCAGAATTAATATATGTTTGGTAGTAAAATAATAATTTATTAACCAGAGACTATATTTTGAGTCAACATTCCGAACATAAAATAATAAAAAAGCTTTTGAACCTCCAACCATAGTTTCCCAAGTGCATTAAATAGGCGATTTTTTTCTTCTTTCCCTTGAAAATATTAAAAATCTTCTACTTTATAAAACAGCATACATGCAAAATGTTATACTCAAAAACATAAAACGTTCATTGAGGGAAGAACACATGAAATTGCATTATGGTCACTATGAAGTCACTTCAATATCCTCCTGTATTTCTGATTACAAGACCAATTATACGCTGTAGCCATCAAGAGTGCACCACATTACTTTTGATTTTTCTTAATTTTTAAACTTTCTTATTTCATATCCGTATTGTATTGCATTGAAATGACCATTCTGTGTGTTTTCTCATATTGGGCTTAAAATGGCGTTATACGAGTACATCTAATCAAGTTTTGTCTCAACCATACAAAATTTTACTACAATTGGTTAAGGATAAAAGCTTCAAAATTGAGTTGCAAAATTTGAGCAAAGCAAACACACATTGCTAGTTAATAATAGACTTATAAAAATTGACACACAGACAATATTCCTTAATAAAAATCAATTTAATTTTCTGGATTAAAAATATATATAAGAATATTTAATATAAAAAATATTTATTTTACCTTATTTAGATGTATTTTTCCTTTACCATCCATAACTGCCCAATATTTTAAATATTCTTCTACCATATTCATAAATACCTATTTCATATCTAATATTCATTCTCCAAATAACGTCTGACTGTCAAATTTTATAGACATCACAAACATAGCGATATATTCGTATTCCTAGGTTAAATGGCTCAGAAGTTAGATCAGACGTTACTTTATAGTAACAACTGTCATTCGAGTGAAATGTTTTATGTTTTACTCTTGCAATACAAGAATATTCTTTTACTATAGTTGCAGATCATCTATAGGTGCTTTTGCTTGTAGATATATAATATTAGGGACTCGATTTTGGATTGAGGTTATATTTGTTATTTTTTTTATTGGGTAAATGTTAGTCTTTTTATTTTTTTTGATTCTAACTAATATTGTCGCTTAAGAATATCTAGAGTAACACTTAAAAATTATATAAATGATAAATATTATATGAAATAGTTCATCATAACACTCTCAACTTTTTCTATATAAATAATAAAAAAATTCTACCACCGACTTCTTCATCACATCTTCAAATTTAGCAAATCTTAATGTGGACACTTATTTAATTTTCATATCAATTTTTCACAATGTTCCAAGTAAAAGTAATCAGGATTCATTAACTAACTAATTCAGACGCAATGTCTTGTCCCTAAAATTAAGCTTTACTATTATTTTGTACGTAGTTAGAATTTCAAACTAAATTGAATATCCAAATATGGAGAAATATCTCCATCGTTTGCTTATAAGAAAATCTTGAATTTCACTGAAAACAATGTAATAAAAATATAATTAGTATTATAATACAAGTCAAAGAGGAGAACGAAATAATTTGCCACTAAGCCATCACCCACTTGGTTTCAAAAAACCATAAAAACTAAGAAATAAAAAACTCAAAATAACTTCCAACAAGACCCAACCAAAAGACCTTCATAATTCAGCAAAGACCAAAATAACACACGTTAATCTACAAGAACCTTGATTAAATTTCCGTACCAATTGTCTTCACATAGCACTTGACCAGAACAGAGCAATTAAGAATAATTCGACCGCTAATATCTCCTACCTACACTAGAACTACAACCGGAGTACATCCCCACAGGTTTTCATTTCCATGTCCATTGTTCTCTCGCCCTGGTTGACCCGAATGGCCTATTGCTGATTTTGCATTATTAAAACTGTCTACTATACATAGTTTTAATAGCACCTCTTCGTTTCCATTTTATGAATATTGGTCGTGCTTTTTATTTGTATTTTCAAGTATGAGGTCACCTTAGTGTTTTATGGTGTTGGATTTGTAAAGGGGGAATTTGGTTTATTCATATGATGAACATTATAGGCTATTTTTTGATTTGAGCCAATAAGGGAAGTATTTACTGGAAGATTGAGGATGAAAGTGAAAGGTATTAGGTACAGAGGGAATAATGTGTCACTATCTAATGCATAGTTGTAAACAAATAATTATATTTTTTTGACAAAATACTGTCATTTACTCGTACCTTGAAACGGATGAAAAATATTATTTAACTTGAAACAGATGACCAAGAATCTCATGTTTTCGTGTCTTTACTTACCTTCATTCTTCATAGTAGGGTAAGCAGAGAAAACTTAGTGTTAAGAGAACCTGCTCTCCACTTTTCCCCCACATCCAAGATTTTGAGTAAAACGAATTGAGTAGCGGAAATCAAGACCGCGTTTTGTCATATCACGAGAACAGAGAAAAGAAAACTATTAAATTATGATTATTGCTCCAAACGGGAATTGAACCCAAAACAAATCAACAACAATTTGAATTATTAAATTTCCTAATATCTTTAGTTACCAGTAATATTTTCCCCATTTATGAAACCGATACATCTAAATAATTTCATACTTTCGCCATGAGTTTTTCATAAAAATATCAAAATATCATCAAATTCTGTTATCCATCACTCGCTGCAGGATTAAAAAGTCCAGAAACATATTACGCCTTTCTTCGATGTCCAAACAAAGCGGGCCGTATTATAAATTTATAACTTCTCGTTCAATTAATCATTTTCAGCTGCCGCTCGTACACTGGACGTGTACATCGTCTATACTTTGTACTTTGTTAGAGAAATATGCTTTAGACAAACAGAATGTTTTTGAAATATATGTATTTTTTTGGTAATTACCTATTGTTTTTTATATGCACAACTTATTTATTTTATGGAGTGTATTGTTAAAAAGAGAGAAAACTATTGGTAGTGATTCTTTTGTGAGAATATTATATGTTGGATGGCAGAATCTATCATTATGATCGGTTAGACATAATGTAAAAGCTAATGGAATCTCTGTTTTTTACCACCATATAATAATTATAGTTGCAGCTATCGTGGTGTAGTGAGATAGCGTCAGATGTAAGAAGCACGACTGTTTATGAGTTCGATTCCCACGTGATATATATTATCGATTGAGACATAGTGTATAATTGATTTCTGTCTACATTCAATATTTCGGATTCAGACGGACAACGGAGAACGGAGTATCTTAACACTATTTCTCTCTATTCTATATTATTTAAAAAAGTACCAAGATCAAAAAATGAATTACATATATACTAGCCAGGCAGATAAGACGGCTAAGACATAAAAAAACACACTCTCAACCATAAAAATGTGTAATAACATTTTTAATGTCATCTTTAAAATATTCGTTTATTTTACTGGCAATCCATAAAAGTCAATGTTTCGCTATCGCATAACAGTTTGGCACTTTTATTACGACTGTCCCGATTAAAACCCTTACGATTATATCGAATGGGGTGAAATAAGCTTTATTTTTAGTAAGTTAAAGGTTATATTACAATATCAGAGGGTGAGACAGGGGATTTGTAATGAGATGGTCAGCAGTTATTGATTCACGTGATTCCATTAGGCTTTAGGGATGGGTGTGTTTATGTCTTGAAGTAATGGGCTGATGTAAGAATGTTTTAAGATTTATGTAGATATGTTGTAGTTGTAGTAGATGTATAATTAGTTGTTTAAATTTGTAATAGTTTTTTAGTTTTTCTTGAGAAATTAATAAATTTATGAGACTGTGGTACTGTGGGACAATCTGAACGTGAATGTAATTTCAGTTGTGGATTCGATTACCGATCTTGTACCTAAGAAAAAGTGTCGCTGTGACGCTTTGGAACATACAATATCTCGATTTCGAGCGGAAAGTGGAGAGAGGAGTGTCTTGACAATAAGTTCTCACTACCCTACTTATGTTAAAAAAAGCTAAAAAACATAATGAAAACCTTTGACTCATTTCACTGTACTCGATATTTTTGTTTGAATATCATACTTTTACACCAAGATCTAAGCAAAAATCAATTAGTAAATTACTTTTCCACTAAATTAAACTTGTACTGAATTATCAATAAACGAAGATGAATACTTCTTTTACCACTATATAGTATTAATAATAAAATAATATAAAATTAAACACATTTTCAACGGTATTTTAGAAGTTACAGTAAATTATATTCCATAAAGACCAACCATACCTACAACTTGTTTGAGCTCCTCTGAACTTTCTGAACCGGAGGGTAGCTTTTGACGTCCATAAATTTTAAATGTGATATCTTTTTCGTAAAAGACGTTAGGTTATGTTATATAAAGATACGGTTTTGAAAACAGTGAAATTATTTTCCTTTAAAAATGTTATATTGTAATAGTTCTTCTAGGTCTGAGAATCTTTTAGATGTTTTAGGGCGTTTTCTTAAAATATTTGGTAAATAAATTGGAAAAAAAAGTAAGAAAAAAGATATGTGTAGGTTAGTGGTATGTACTTTAAATTATATTTAACCTGAAATCAATCAATATTATTGTATAATTATTAATTTTTACACTTATGTTTAATTGCTCTATATATATTGTATTTGTATGTATTATATTTCTCAAAATAAGTAAGTAGCATTATTTTTACCTCTAAAATCTCTTGAAGGATTTCAAATATACGAAGCTAATTTAGAGGTACCTGAATTTCATATCTGTCCTTCACCGTTTTCATATTATAATATATTATCTTCGCGATGTATTAAAAGCTGATTTATTACTGTCGAGCCAAATTGTAGTTTCGATTCCCACTCGCAGGAATGATCATATTTAAATTTTCATTTTTTCACTCTGATACCAAAGGCAAAGTGCGGCGTTAAGTTTCGCCACTCAACACGCGAACTTGAACTTAAAACTAGATCTCTCTGACCAAGCTAGCTATGAAGAAAAAAGCTATATAAAACTGATTTGTTACTCCTTCAATGACTGAAATACAACGTACAACCAAAATTACTTACATTTAAAAGCTGAGATTTGGCATCTGGAGTCCTTAGGGAATGTAGGGTAGCACTAGGGAAGGATTTGCCAAAATTCCTACGGAAACGAGAAAACGTAAGGTTCTGTACTGTATAATGAAATTATGTAAGGTACAAATGTATATAGAATGGATAAGGATTATAAATTCCACAAAACCAGTAATAATAAATTGTATTTTAATTTTATATTTACAATAAATACATATACCTATTTGAAAATTAATGAACTTAACGCCGCGCTTTACCTCCTTACTAGAGCGAAGAAAATGGAAATATAATTTTCACTCCTCGAGTGAGAATCGAACCCACAACCAGTCGTTTACAGTCATACGCTTGTGCCACTGGGCCACGACTGGCCACATTAAACATGTGAATTTATTTCTTGTTATTTTATACAACTCAAGTTGTTTGCATGGCAGTTAGACAACCTAGTTTTAGACACTCCGTTCCACACTTTCCGCCCAAATTCGGAACATGGCCTCTAGAATAGGGGAAGTAAAAATTGCGCTTTTTCTTGCACCAGAGTGAAGAAATCTGATTTAATTTAACATATTTTGCATGATTCTATGTTAAAGGTACCTTAGCAAAAATTACTATCTAGCAATTAACACTGCTATAATAATTTAACTACAGTCAATCCTCGGAGTGGGAATCGAACCCATAAACCCATGAAATATTAAATCAGACGTTATCACACTGTGCCACGATACCCAATTTTTACTTCTTAACAAACCAGTCAATTTAAAAAAAACCCATCATTTATAAAGTCAATAAATAAAGCATTTAAGTTGCTGTCGCCCAAAGCCACATTGAAATATAAAAAACTGTATTTATCTATACGTCACTGCGTCCCTAGTGGCCAGCGCGAATTCAAGTGGTTATCTTGTATGGACGACGGACGTACCCTTGTATAAGCCACTGTCGTCTATATCTATAGCTTTCATTTCAAAAGTATATTTACACTATTTTTACTGTATTTTAAGAGAGAGGGAGAGTTAAGTCACTTTTAATTAAAAACTAGTGCTAAATATTAGAATTTTAAGGCTTTTAGTAAAGTTTTAATTATTTTTTTAGAAGCTTTTTGAACAAGTTATTTAAAGTCACACGTACGTGCCATTGCGCCATGACTGGCCCCAAACCTTTAAAAGCTTTTAATTAAAGTAATTTAGTAATAATACAGAACTTTTCTCCAATATGTGAATTGAACTCGTGATCATGATGTTAACAGTTAGATGTTGTCCATTAATACGTTGACGCTATGATGACCTTACATACAAGAGGTTTGTGGTTTATAAAAGAATAGTCTGAGAGAATCTAGTCTTAAGACACTACATTTTTCACTTTCCACTCGAAATTAAGACATTAAGTGGCAGAAAATTTATACCGCGGCTTGTCTTAAGTTTATACTTATATAGTCTCGATTTTATTAGCGAGATTAGGGTCAGTCGTAGCGCAGAGGTACAAAGTGTGACTATAAAGCGACTGGTTGTGGATTCGATTGTCACGCAAGGGGTGGAAATATTTAATATTTCCATTTTCTTGGCTCTGGTGTCGAGGTAAAGCGCGACGTTAAGTTTCGCCACTTAACACGCAATGCCTCCTGATTCAGCGGAAAGTGGGGAACGGAGTGTCTTGACACTAAGTTCCCTCTGCCTACCATAAAAAAAAAGAAGCAAAAAAAACTATTAAAATATAATCTTTACCTCAAATGGGAATCGAACTTACAACCAATCACAACAACAATCAGACATTATCCAATATACCACGATAGCCTCAAACACAAACAAAATGTAACATTATTAACCTTTGGGCTTTGTCCCTAAAACAAAACAGTCCAACCAGTTATCTCAGTCCTTTTGCAATGCAATCTTGATTCTGACTCATTTCGTTATTACCTCCCCTATACGGTTATTGCTTACTTCTTGATTAGAATTTCGATTTTTCCCTAACAAAAGGGAAAGGTGAATTGTCGTTTTTGAATTATCTTTTATTTTTGCTGTTCGTAACTTTCAATTATGCTTTTGTAATTACTAATTTCTTTTTTGGTGTATTTAAAAAAAATGCTATTATTGCTGGGTAGGTAGATATTGGCAGGGTGGATAGTGTCAAAATATTCCATTATCTATTTTTTACCTAAATTTGAAACATTATGTATTACATGACTGAAATCAACGCCATTAATTTTTTTTATCCCAACTGACTTACGATTTGTAATTGACAATGCACAGCCTAAAATATTGAAAATATATAGTGTGTAGCAGTTCCTTGGGTAATATCCGAGAACACTTAAGAAAGAATATTCCAAAATTTTATGAGAACGAGAATTATATTCAGGACAATCGTGGGAGCAAGGGCACATAGTGAGACTGTAAACAAGATTGGTTGAGAATTCGATTCCCACTCGAGGAATTGAAATATTTAATATTTAATTTCCTTTGCTCTAGTATCAAGGCAAACCACAGAGTTGTGTTCCGCAAGTTAATACGCAATGTCTCAATTTGGGGGAAAATGGGAAACAGAGTGTCTTAACACCAGGTCCCCTCTATCGAGTGGTGCGAGATACAGCTTGAAGCTAAAAAAAAAGGCAAATTCATTCACTAGTGTGGGTTAAATTGATAGTTATTTGTTTAACGAGAATCGAATCCATTACCTAGCCATAGAGTTATTAAAAACTATATATACTTATAAGACCATCTATGTGTGGTAATCTTTATTTTAGAGTGCTATCTCTAAACTATTTTTTATTATCTTAATATCTTGTTACCAAGACTTTTTTACTTTTATATCGATGAAACTGTAAATATGTATTTAATGCAGGTGAAACCGGGTCAAAGTTTTAGTATCGTTATAAGTACTGTTATATATTTTAAAGCCTAATTTCTCGCCCAGTAAAATAATTATGAAATAAATGGAAAATGATTTAGTTAAATGCTATAGTAATAATTATAATTGAGTAATTTAAAGTTCGTTCGAAATGTATTGTCATTTTCGTATTCATTATTAACACGTTTATTATTTTTATTTTAGCTTTAATTTGTTAGTTTCCGTTATATAAGTTCAGCCTCATACTGTATTTTATAATATGTAGTTATTTGAAGCTATTTAGTGTCATGACACTCCGCCCTCTTCTTTCAGTTCGAATTCATGATATTGTGTGTTGAGTTACTATAGCGGAAAAATAAAAATATTTTTTATTTTTTTTCTCAAGTGGGAAGAGAACCCATATTCAATCGTGACTATCGTCAGATGCTGCCGTACTGCGCTACCATGGCTATATTAACTTGATATACTTATGTATTTTTTTTTTAATGAAAATTTGTGAACTTTTAAAGTGTATTAATGTAATATTATTAAAAAAATACTATAACAACATTTATATTTAGTTTTTAAATTTACTCAAGAAGATACGTCATTTCAGTACAGGGCCATGTTTTTGCAATTTGACAAACTATATTTGTGTTTAAAAAGTTTATTCAGTTCATGTCAAAATTGGCGTTATATTTTATATAGAAAGCTTTATCTAATTAATTTAAAATAAAGAATCTGTAATGTGCTCAAAAAAGATGCCTCTCTTTCTAAAGATTAACTAAAGAAACTGATACCATCGTTGCGCAGTGGGACAGCGGCTGACTATAAACGTCTTACATTTTACCAGAGCGTAGGAATGAAAATACTAAGAATATAATTTTCCTGAGTGAGGAACGAACTTGCAGAATCGCGAATAGCACCTGGCTCAATCCCACTATGCCATGACTGTCTCATGGTATAAATTAACCCCTCAACAAGAATTGAACTTACAACATATCCATAGGGGCCAGTCTTGGCGCAGTGGCACTGCGTGTAAAGCGACTGGTTGTGGGTTCGATTCCCACTCGAGGGGTTCAAATATTTAATATTTCTAATTTCTTTGCTCTGGTGCTGAGGCAAAGCGCGGCGTTAGGTTTCGCCACTTAACACGCAATGCTTCCGAATTCGGCGGAAAGTGGGGAACGGAGTGACTTAACACTAGCTTCCTTCTGCCTATCCTACTATGTGTGCAGGATACAGCGTGAAGATAAAAAATAAAAAAAAACATCCATAAGCTAACACTCAAACAAAAAATAAAAATCGTAAAATATTAGAGAAATATATAAGATTTTTTTTCGATTATACACTAATAGGATTTGGCTAAGGCATAAAACGAATTAAAGATGCAATCCCGACGCCGGCGTAATTACGAAGAACTTCCCTCCGTTCGGACAACAATTATTCCGGGATTACATTTCAAACTCATAACCGCGTCCCGGGGTCCCGTTAAATACGTATAATATAGGATTAACTGCGCCAAATCATATTATACTTAATTGTCCTTTAAGAGTGCGTTTGTAAGTTAGATATAATGTGCGAAACGGAAATTCTGGGCCCATGAAAGTTAACTGTTCGACCTTTTGTGTGCTGGTTTTTGATATATTTCGGCAGTTATTTATAAGTTTTTCACACTGCGGTTTAATTGTAAGGGAAAGTTCTCTAGTATTATGTGAACGTGATATTCACGTTTTATTTGTAATTGTTTGTGAGTTATGCTTTAAATTATGATTTTTTTTATATTGTGACTGTTTATATGTTAGTTTTTATTGTTTATATTCAGAAAACATACAGCTGAAACCACTAGTAGCAGAGAGCCAAAATTTTACATATATATATATTGAGAATATATAAAGAATATATATTAATAAAGAAACAAATTAAGAACAACTCGAGAGGAACTTTCTACGGAAACGGGAAGAAATAGAATTTTATGTGATATAGTCTATGTAAGTGTAGTACTTAAACTACGTTGCGTGCTGACAAGTTTATTTTAAAATTAATCACACACTGGTTCTTTTTCATGGCATTAATTCTAGCCTTAGATCTATCTTCTAACTTGAACTCCTCCACTTTGCACAATCTTTGACATACTCAGTGGTAAGTCCATTGTCTCTTATACTTCACAACGTGCAGCTATCGTTATATACTAGGACATATTCATGCGTCATAGTTCTTAGACAGGCGTGCAACGTGGCCATACCATTTCAAGCTCTTGAAGCTTATCCGCTACATCACAGACTCCAAGACTACCTCAAATGAATGCTACGTATGCGGTCAGCCCGAGAAACGCCACACCGAAAATGTCGAGGCAGTACTGGCCAGCACTTACTGGTCATATTTCACCATTTACAGAAACTAAACAATTCATTATGCTTTTAAACATTCTTAAGTGTTATTCCATACTAAGAGAAATTGAAAAAGACATTTAAAGTAAACCTATAGGTAAAATAAAATTCAAATCCCGTTGCGTTCAAATTTTTATAAGTTTTCTTTAAATGTCTTTTTCAATTCATTATGCTTTTTAAAATTATTATTTTTTTTTTTTGGCTTCACGCTATATCCCGCACACAGCAGGGTAGGCAGAGGGAACCTAGTATTAAGATACTCCGTTCCCCACTTTCCGCCGACATCGGAGGCTTGCGTGTTAAGTGGCGGAACTTAACGCCGCGCTTTACCTCGACACCAGAGCGAAGAAAATGGAAATATAATTTCCACTCCTCGAGTGGGAATCGAACCCACAACCAGTCGTTTACAGTCACACTCTTGTGCCACTGGGCCACGACTGGCCACAATAATATAATAAGGTAATAATAAGGTATGAAAATTAAAGGTAATATTAATTCATAATAACTTTAATTTTCATACATAAAACACAACAAAATAAAATATTAAAGTCCAACTTAACTTCCAAAATACTACCAATAATACAGAATCTGATTAACCATACTCATTTACTTAAGAATTTGACAATATCCCCCACTGTCAAGTACACTCTGTATACAAGCTGCAGGTAAATTAAAAAGAAACAATTAGTGTAACATAATTAGAGAAGGCTACGTGACAAGAAACTACGTTTTGGAGGAACTAATTAGTGTGGCGTGAGGCAAGTCATTAAGGCCCATTCATTATCACACTCGACGTCATTCAGTTCACACAAAAATGCCGAATGGAACCAACAATGTAGTTTGGATTGTGTTAAAAGCATTGTTTTGGGTGGTTCTTACAGGTGAATATAATATATGTATCGAATTCTAATATCGCTCAGCTATATGTAGTCTTATGTAATACTCTTAGTGGGTTAAATAATATTTTTGATATTTAGAATTTTTCATTCGGCGAATTCGGCGGAAAGTAGGGAACGGAGTGTCTTAACACTAGGTTCCCTCTGTCTACCCTGCTGTGTGCAGGATACAGCGTGAAGGTAAAAAAAAGGCATTTAACGTTTTCCTGCATAGCAGGAAGATCAGAGATAACTTAACGTGTGTTATTACATTTTTATCTTTTTACCCGAATTTAGAACAATATTTCAATTCAACACGTAATATTTAGAACTAAGGCAGAAAACGTAACACGGAATGTATCAGCACTAGGTCCTCTCTTACTACCTTTTATCACCATACCGATGATAATGCGTGAAACTGAAAACCAACTGAAGAACCTTATTTCTTATGTAAACTTGTGAAATATTCACAGTTATTAGCTTAGAACGTTATATTACAATATTTACCAATACACAGGCATTTGGTATATATTTTTAATGATTCACGTATGAGATAGAGTAGAACTTCCTTTCCCCTCCATTTCCGTCGATTTTCCATAACTTAAAAAAAATACATGTCATGTAGTATCTTACCAGAGCAATAAATCAGGAACATTTTAAAATAATTTAAAATCGTTCCCTCAAATGGGAATCGAACTTGTAACTATCAAGTTTACACTCACACACAACCACAACATCTTTCACAATTTCCCACATTCTTTTCCTAAAGCGGTTGAAAGTCAACTCGTTGTTCGGTACAAAAGAAAACGTCGCACTACATAAACCAAGGGCGGGCCATTTTACGTTATGTAATTAAAAGAACGCTATACAAACATGGACGAGGCGTATAGCGAGGTGTGAACTTTTGACCGACAATGTTAGACGCGGGGTGAAGGGTTTAAATGTCAAATGCAATTTCTTAAAGGTTTTTGTAATGAAACTTCATATTTTGAATATATTTGAATTGTTGCGTATATTTTTTCTGTTAGAAAATAAACAATGCGTTACTAAGGGCTACTGTATAAAGTGTTTAAAACGTCGGGTTTTCTATAATGCAATTTGTAATAAATAAATATACTCGATTAATCCAGTTTAAATTTCAAGTTAAATTTTTATTTCAAAATATTAAGATTTAGAAAAATATGATAAAATTGATAGCAAGATTTACAGCTGTTTTTTAACATTATTTATATAAAAGCCCCGGCTATAAATCTATGCGAAACTATGACACATTCATAATAAAAATACTTCATACCTTTCGCGCATTGCAGGGTGGTCAGGGAAAACTTAGTGTTATTACACTCCGTTCTCTTTGCGCCTGAAATGGAAAAATTGCGTGACGGAACTCAACGCCATGCTTTATCCGTTCCCCACTTTCCGCCAAATTCGGAGGCTTGCGTGTTAAGTGGCGCAACTCAACGCCGCGCTTTGCCTCGACACCAGAGCAAAGAAAATGGAAATATAATTTCCACTCCTCGAGTGGGAATCGAACCCACAACTAGTCGTTTACAGTCACACGCTTGTGCCACTGGGCCACGACTGGCCACGATTAAAATATAATCAT
Organism: Dryas iulia moderata; assembly: GCA_019049465.1. Taxonomy (NCBI): domain Eukaryota; kingdom Metazoa; phylum Arthropoda; class Insecta; order Lepidoptera; family Nymphalidae; genus Dryas; species Dryas iulia. The sequence continues at coordinate 15,274,427 of CM032418.1, read as the reverse complement.
TTCTTTAAACAGGAATCGAACCAACAACCAATCACGTTCACAATCAGACCCTATCACTGGAAAACACTTGTTTTAATTTTGAAACCTCCATTTTATAAGTAGCTATAAACATTTTAAGCTCAAAATTCATAATTTCAAATACATTTCTTATTTCATAAAGAAAGCTTTCGCCTCGTTTAACAGACAGCTCGATTTATATGGTTATTATATTTATTCTCCACTGTCCCTACAATAGCTGGCTTTGTAGGCTGGAAGTTAGAATTGTCGTTTATATCAAAACTCATTTCAAAGTTGTAGAAACGTTGGTGATTTTATTTCTTTTTTTTTTGTTTATTTTAAAAACTGTGGCCAGTCGTGGCCCAGTGGCACAAGAGTGTGACTGTAAACGACTGGTTGTGGGTTCGATTCCCACTCGAGGAGTGGAAATTATATTTCCATTTTCTTCGCTCTGGTGTCGAGGTAAAGCGCGGCGTTAAGTTCCGCCACTTAACATGCAAGCCTCCGAATTCGGCGGAAAGTGGGGAACGGAGTGTCTTAACACTAGGTTCCCTCTGCCTACCCTGCTGTGTGCGGGATATAGCGTGAGCTATTTAATTTAATTTTAATTTATTTTAAAAACGATTGAAAGTGTCTATTGTGGTGCAGTACAGCGTAACCGTGGTGGTTGTGCGTTCAGTTCATTCAAAATAAATATGAAAATCCAAAGAAAGTCTTATTTTTAGATTAATTTCATTGTTTCATCCTAGTTTAAGACAGAGCGTTGCATTGAGTTCCGCCTCTAAGCATACAATGTCTCAAATTTGCGCGGAAAATGAAATGTCTTGACACTACGTAATGTCTGTCTGTCACAATGATTCAGGAGAACAAAGAGATCTTTAATTAGGTATCAGTTAAACCCTACTACCTTATTAATTAAATTAAATTAAACTCCGTTGTCCATCTGTCTTGTGACAAAAATAATACTTGGCATGGTAATATACAATGGAGTGTTTTATATTTTAAGCTTTATAAATTTCTTGCATACAGCAATCGTGGGCAATGCAGAAGAGGTATAAAGGTGTGACTGTAAACGACTGGATGTGGGTTCGATTTCTACTCGAGGAGTGGAAATATTTACTATTTCCATTTTCTTCGCTCTGGTATTGAGGCAAAGCGCGGCGTTAAGTTCCACCACTTAACACGCAATGCCTTCGAATGTGTTAGCACTAGGTTCCTTCTGTGCGGGATAATATAGGCAGAGAAACCTAGTGTCAACACACTCCGTTCTCCACTTTCCAGCAAAATTTGAAAAATATTATATTAAAAATATGAACGTAAGTAATATAAAAAGTATATTTACATTTTACAAAGAAAAATATATAACCTAAAAAATATAAACCACTTGCAAATAGCCTATCAACTATAAGCGTGACTGCGAGATGAAATATCCGAGCTTTTCATTCTTAACCACCTTACTACACTACACCGACACTGAAAGCTTCTGTTAAACTTTTGTTATATATTTTTGTAAGATTTCATCATATACTCGTAGCTTAACATGTTCAACTTTTGAAAGTTTTATATTAAATTTTTAAAGAATTATTTTATATTTTCACGTTAGTTTTTGTGATATTTTCAGTGTTTTTCCCAAATAACTGTTAAGACATTATGTTCCCAGTTACTGTTTGCTTCTGAGGTATTGAGCGTGTTGAGCGGCGGAACTCAACGCTGTACTTTACTGTACTCTAGTCAATAGAATTGGGAAATGAAAATTATGTAAACATAATCGTTACCCCCAGGGGGGGAATCGAACCCACAACGCATACGCGTACATTATATTAATATTAGGAGCATAACAATCAAGATATATTTTCATATATCTCTTAAGATGAAAAGCATAAGATAGAAAAAATATTAAAATTAGTATAACCTGCAGTAGGTATAGATTAGAAATCATTGAAAGAGAGTGAATATTGAGCTACATTGACTATTGAGGTCAGCATTAGACTGTAGGCGAATCTCTCATAGTCTCGAATTCACCCAAAAGGCAAAGAACAGAGTGTCTTGACACTAGTATTTCACCTATCCTGTTAAGCGTAAAATAAAACATGAAGCGTACATTGTAAAGTTATGTTAAATAGCTAATATAAACATAAAAATGCATACAAATTTAAAAACATGTGAATTTTCGTGTAAAACAAAGGCTGTTCACTTAAAATGTAACCATCAAGCAAAACATTCCGGTTTTCATTTTTAAACAAGCACTTTAAAACTGAAACTACTTATAACTGTGAATGTGAAACAAAAAAAAGCAAATCGGCCGACAAAAAGAAATATTTAACGAACGAGTGTAAATGGTTATTATATTTGATAAATAGATTTATTTTTTTTGAAGTGGTGTTAAAACACTTTTTAACACTTTTAAAGTGTTATTCCACACTTAGGAAAATTGAAAAAGATATTTAGAAAATGTATTATAATATGAACGCAGCGGGATTCGAACCAGCGCCTACTTAATACTGTCCAGGCGCTCTCACTCGACGTATTCTCATCCCGCTGCGTTGAATTTTTTACACGTTTTTTTTATGTTAAAACACTTCTTTGCCTACTTGCCTATTTAATATATGTCTGACAATTATTGGCGGAACTCAACGCCGCGCTTTGTCTAACTGTATGGAAGAAACAATTACATGTTTTACTAATTATCAAGTACAACTTTGTTTGTATGACTTGTATGATCCTTATCATCGTAATTTTGTGTCTTTTTTCTGTAATTTTGAATTTTGTTGTGTGAATATTATTTTTCAGGTGCACCATACTTTTCACATCCTTTCAGTATTTTTTTATGAATTTGCTAAATTTATAATTGAATTGATAGCATGTATTGTATGTACATATATACTCAGTAGCAAGACTTTACGAATGCACTAAACACAATGTCTATTTTAAATGACAAAACTTAGCGACACGCATTGTATTAGGTACTAGAAGAAAGAAATGATAATAATATATAATTCCTTCGAGTGGGAATCGAACCCATAACCATCCCTTTTACAATTAGACGCTATCACAAAGACGGCACTATAAAATGACAAATAAGAACATTCTCTCTGTGGTCATCGAAACCACATTCATCCTCATGCTTCCAAACTATACCACGGCATCGATTTTTACAAAATTCAAAGAACTAGTTCTCACAAAATTTTCAAAACTTGTCGGGAAGCAATAAAGTTGTTCGAAAATTATAACTGTCTCGGCCTGTTTAAAAGCAGAATTTTCTACGTAAAATTCTTGCAGCTAAAAGAAAATGGGCCTAAAAACATAATTGTTTCATAATTAGCCGAGTAAGTACAGAAAATGTAGTGTAGTGTAGTGGCAAGACACTCCGCTCTCCATTTCGTCAATATTTAAAAACAAGTAGCGTTAAGCTCCGCCACTTAACACGTAATGCCTCCAGAATTCGGCGGAAAATAGGAAATGAAATATTTACACTAGGTTCCCTCTGCCTACCCTGCTATATGCGGGATATAGCGTGAAGGTAAAAAATACAATGGCCATTCTACCGAGAATCACAATTTGACTACACTATACGCCATGATAAGTTTAACACAATTAGTAAAATAAAACACAAGTAAAAAAGAAATTAAAAAAAAGGCAGAACAAACACAAATCGGCCGACAAAAGAAAACTTTAAACCACAAACAATGTGTAAATTGCCATAATAAGAGCGGAAAAGAAAAAACCGTTAAGGTGGCCGGTCCAATGCAGTGTTCTAAACCTTTTAATATAGGAACACTCATACTGCAGATATTTCTTGGTTTTTGTAGTTAAGAGAATGTTTCCTTTTAACTTTTCTCATAATTTTAGTGAGATATAGTGAGAATTATTAACTTATTTTAATATTTTCGAAGTGATATATTTAAAGTATAAAAAACATTTGAAAATTGTTTAAAAATTTGCTAATTTGGTTAAATATAAATCAATAGAAATACATAAATATAACATACCACAGTATGTTTTAGATGTATTTTCTATAAAGCGACTTGCTAGTTGCTAAGACGAATTTTACGCGTCATTCAGACCATTCATATAAATATATTCGTAGTAGTAAGTATATATTTCATAATTTTTTAAACATTTTCATTAATGTTATACGAATTCATAATTATCTAAATTACTGGAGTCATACATAATTAGCTTAGCTATATTATGCAAGCATCACATCTATATACCATACATCGAATATTATTATTGTATTTTAGCAATGTCATCATCACCAATAAAATAATCATAATTCTTTAATTGAACGTAACTACAATAAATATTTTAATTGAAAAGCAACTTGGATTCTTTTCCCGCATAATAATATAGCAAGATAAGACTGAGTGTCAAAACACTCTGTGATCCACTTTTCGTTTATAAATAGAAATATTTCATGTTGAGAGATTGGAGCCCGTCGTAGAGCAGTGGCATAAAGTGTGACTGTAAAGCGACGAATTGTGGGTTCGATTCCCACTCGAGGAGGAATGGAAATATTTAATATTTCCATTTTCTTCGCTCTGGTGTCGAAGCTAACCGCGGCGTTAAGTTCCTCCACTTAACACGCGATGCCTCAGAAGGCGGCGGTGCGTGAGGAACAGAGTGTCTTAACACTAGGTTTCCTCTGCCTACCCTGCTGTATGCGGGATACAGCGTGAAGCTAATAATAATAAATCTCTCTTTTTTTAATAAAAGTAAAAAAAAGAGAGAGTTTGGAGGGATGGAGAAACGCGTCACTATATATTTGCATATTGCGGTAGATCTATGAAGATACCGCATTCAGTTGTTTACTATTCTCATTAATACATATCCCTAGTCCTCGCATGCAGGTGTAACAGATTACTTACTCATCAATTAGTCATTCAATAGATTTAATTAAGCTGCACTACAATGGCCTATTTGCTTAGATAATTATCGTGTGGCCCTTCAACCTGGTCACTTCTATAATATTCATGATGTATCAAGACATATCTTGAATATTGTAGAAGTGACTGGGGAATGGTTATTTTGAAATCATTTCCAAGTTTACACGCTATTCGAATCCTAGTTGGCCAAAGCTTGGATTTATTGATAGTTTAAGCCTAATATTAGGTATTTTTATATTCATACACTGGCAACACTGGCCCAGGCAACACGTCAAATTATTAGCTCCCTATTTAAAATACTTTAAATTATTATTTATTAGGTTTATTATTGTAAATATATATGTGTAGACTTTGATATAGTATATATACATGTTATTAGTGTTTTCCCTTCGATAATTATAAGAACACGTAAGGTGTACAACTCAACGCCGTGGGCTGCCGTCTGTCATTGTGCCAACGGAAGGATTTCAAAATTCTTAAACCCGGGGAGTACTATTTTTTTAATCTAATACATATTAAACATTAATTTACACTACACAAAACTCATTTTCACAGTGAGTAACGTCACTCCTCACGCTTCGGCACTGTTATTGTCTCACTTTGCTTGACAAGCTGGAAGCTTAGCTGCAGACTTAACATATTTGCCTCAGACATATATATATATAATAATACACTTTACAATACAATAGTAAATACACTTTAATATAATCTTGCTAGATATAAGAATTGTTCTTAACTTAATTTAAATAAGAAAAACATTAATTATATTGCTTATATACTAACTAACCTATATAGTCACCAAATACCAGTGCTTCCTTTAAATTAAATTCTATTTATTGCTTTCTTATTATAATTGTCAATGTATATGAACAAAAGTTTCCATTGTTGATATTTAATATTTGTTATAAAGTCCACTTTTCTACTTTCATATGCTTATTTTATAATTCTATATTTTCATTTATTACTTATACTTATATATAAACTTATTTTCTTCTTGATTCTGTCCTCACTGTCTATTTGCTTCCTATCTTTCAGCATATTAATAATGGAAAAGCAAATAATGACCCGCAAAGCCAGTGCGAAAGACCTAGAATACAAACTGAAGCAAGCCTTACAAGAGCTAAAATCTACTCAAGACACATGTAAGCAGCTTCTTCAGGAACGGGAGGATAGTGAGGAGGAAATTGCTTTAATTATAAAAAAAAATTCTGTTTTAAAAAGTGAGCTTGCTGAATTGCATGCAAACCTTTTAGAGGTAATAGCTCAGCGTGATAGTCTTAATAATATTGTGGGTACATTCGACCAGTGCCAAAGTGAACATGAGAAGGCTCTGGACCGAATTACAGAGCTAGAAATTCAATTAGAGGAGGCCTTGGCCTCTATATATCAGAATAAAGAAAATCTCAATAAAAAGGAAACGGGAAATACCTCATGTTTGTATGATGAACTGGTGGGATGTAACCTACAACTAAATTCACCAATGTATATTGATTTGACAAAGGATGATTCATGCGCTGCGCAAAATATTATACTTACATCCAATAATAAATTAAAAAAATATATTAAAATTAATAAATTTATTAAAAAAACAAATAATATAATAAAATTAAAATATTCAGCTAATAAAATAAATACATTAAAAAACAATAATAATAAATTAAATAAATCATTAAAAAACTACTATGCCAAATTAAAGCAAAGTAGGTATATGTATGACCGAGACACGCTTCAACTGCAGAATGAAATAGAGACCTTGCATAGCTCCCTTAGAGCATTAAGTGAAAAGTATGAAAGTTCTCAAAACCAGATAAAAGAACACATACTTGCTACAAATGATTTGGTTGACCTGTGTAACTACAACTTAGAAAGATTTGAATCTTTAACAAACAAGCACAGTTGTGGTTGTTCTGGTGCACGGTCTACTGAATCATGTGCTACTAAAACTCAAAACGGTTCTGAGGTTGTTAGTGACTCGGCCATACACACCAAATTAATTGCCTGCAATAAAGATAGCTTAAATGTTGATAAAAAACTTGACAACTCCTCCAATGCCTCACTACACAAAACTATTATAATCTCAGATAAATTAGGTCAAGGCTTTGGGTCTCTTCTAAGCCACCATTGTTCAAATGTATTTAATGTATGTTCTCCTGGAGCCAGTTACCAGTATAATATAAAAAAAATAATGACCATGTCTGTAAATGAGCATAGTACTATTGTACTATTACATGGGAATAGTTTGTCAGTGAGGAAACAAGATGTTATTAAGAGTATAGAAAACTTGCTTGAGTTTAATAATACAACTAAATGTAAATTTATTATATGCTCTTTTCCATACTCTTCTTCCCTCACAGATAAACAAAATGAATATATTTATAATTTAAACATGACATTGTTTAATACGACACAACGTCATAGCGACGCGTTATTTTATTTAGATATAAATAAGTTTATTTATAATAGTTGTAAGTTGACAGAAGATACATTGTATCTACCTTTATATTACAAAAAACAAATTGCTACTTTAGTAGCATATAATATACATAACCCCGTTGTACATTGTATAACGAAGGTAAATTATATAGAAAATAATATTAATATATGTCATAATAATAATAACATTGAAAGTTCCAGTTTAAACTAAGCAATAAGACAATGCCTAGGCCGTATAGACTTAACATTGTACATCAAAATATACAAGGCCTAGGAGGCAAAGAACTGGAACTAGAATTATTTTTGGAAAAATTCAATGTTGGTATTATGTGCATTACTGAGCACTGGTTGTCGAAACAAAATAATATAGTAAATATAGAAAATTATAAATTGTTAAGTTCGTTCGTCAGAGTGAAGGCCATTCGCGGCGGCTCGCTTATATTAGTAAGAAATGACATACATTGTAAATCGCGACGCGACTTAGTGGCTCTCTCCGACGAACGCACTATTGAACTGTCTTGCATTGAACTTGATCGATATATTATTATATGCGTGTACCGACCCCCCTCAGGTAGCTTTGATATATTTGAGGAGAAAATGGAGGATGTTCTTAGTAGTATTAGTTCGAACAATAAATCCATAATAGTGTGCGGTGACTTTAATATAGATATACTACAAGTAACAACGTATAGTCTCCGTCTCCTTAATTTATTTAAGTCATTTAACCTGATTAATATCTTCTCAGAGCCGACTCGTATAACCAATATATCAGCGACTTGCATAGATAATGTTTTCTGTCACTGTGAGATTTTTGAAAAATTGATTATAAACAATCTAAGCTCAGATCATTGTGGTCAAAAATTTACAATAATCGATAAAATTGTGAAAGAACGAAAAGCCATAACAATTAGACCAATTACACGTCAAAAATTAAATAATTTCACATGTAGTATAGCCAAAAAAATTTCTTATGTAGTAAATTTCTCATGTCTGAAGTAAATCCAAACGTATTGTACAGTAACGTTTTTAAATTAATGTCTACAGAGTTTGACAGCATTTTTAAAGTAAAAAACGTGTATAAAAATTTGAAGTTAAAATTTAGTGATTGGGCAACTGTTGGTATATACCGAAGCAGAGATAAAATGTACGAATTGTACAATGTGAGGCAATGGCATCACGATCCGGTCTTCCTATCTAAGGTTAGAAAGTATTCCAAAATATTTAAAAATGTATGTATCCAGGCCAAGTCTATTTATGTAAGGAATAAAATTTTAAAATCTGAAAATAAGATTAAAGCTACATGGGATGTTATCACAACCGCAACTGGGAGATTTAGAGCTGACAGTGAACCTATTAAATTAAAAATTAATAATTTAATTACAAGTTCCGACTTAGAAGTGGCTAATGCGTTTGAAAGTTACTTTTCACAAATACCAATTAAAGTAACGCGTTCACTGCCATCATCTCCTTCAGAAGCAATATGTATATTAAAGAAAAATGTAGATAACTGTAATCATCAATTTGCTTTTTCACCCGTATCACCAGATGAAATTGTGAAAACTCTTAAAAGTCTTAATTTGAAAAAAACTGGTGATCTGTGGGACATATCTGTTAATGTGCTTAGTACTATTATATATAGCATTGCCCCGCATCTTGCTTGTCTTTTCAATAAATGTATAGAATCTGGAAAAATGCCAGACTCAATGAAATGTAGTAAAATAGTACCTCTTTATAAACGCGAAGATAGACTTGACCATAGAAACTATAGACCAATATCTATATTACCATCATTAAGTAAACTATTTGAAAAATTAATATTTAATCAGCTTAATACTTTTTTTAATAAAAATAACTCGCTTCATAGTGAACAATATGGCTTCACCAAAGGCAAATCCACTACAGACGCGGGTGTTGCACTTCTGAAACACATTTATGATGCTTGGGAGAAGTCGCAAAATGCTATTGGAGTCTTTTGCGACCTATCCAAGGCGTTTGATTGTGTAGACCACGAAACTTTATTGCTAAAACTACATCATTATGGTATTCAGGATGCCGCCCTTGATCTTATTGCCTCTTATTTAGATCGGAGAATCCAGAAGGTAAATATAGGGAATGTTAAATCGTCTGGATCTCCCCTAAGGATGGGCGTTCCACAGGGATCTATCCTTGGTCCTCTTTTATTTTTGCTGTATATTAACGACTTACCTTTTTATGCGAAGAACTTATGTGATATTGTGCTGTTTGCAGATGATACCTCTTTGGTGTCAAAAGTTGACAAAAACCAAATAAACTATGACTAAGTGAATAGTGCACTGTCGCAAATTCTTCGTTGGTTTGACGTTAATAATCTTATGTTAAATGCCAAAAAAACTAAATGTCTCGAATTTACTCTGCCCAATGTTAGAAGGCGAGATTTTAATTTAACAATTAAAGGGGAAACACTCCCCATGGCAGAGGAAACAGTTTTCTTAGGCATAAATATTGATCGTAAACTCCAGTGGAATTCTCACCTTAAAACACTTGCAGATAAACTCAGCTCTGCCGCGTTCGCGATTAAAAAGTAAGACAAATGACAGACATTGACACTGCCCGTCTTGTTTATTTTAGTTATTTTCATAGCATTTTATCTTATGGAATGCTATTATGGGGAAGTGCTGCAGAAATTAATTCAATATTTATTCTACAAAAAAGAGCCGTAAGATCCATTTATAATATAAGAGCCAGAGATTCTTTGCGAGATGTTTTTAAAGACATAGGTATACTTACAGTCGCCTCACAGTATATATACTATAATATTTTATTTATCCGACAACATGTTCTGTGCTTTGCTAAAAACAGTGACATACATACTATAGGAACAAGAAATAAAAATAAACTTGTAACGCCACGTTATCGTCTCCAAAAGGTAAATAAATCTTTTATGGGTCGGAGTATACGCATATATAATAAAATTCCACAGCTTGTTTTAGATTTACCACTAGAAAAATTCAAAATCTTTGTAAAAAATACTTTAATAAGTAAAGCTTATTACTCTGTAGAAGAGTATTTAAAGGATAAAAATGCGTGGGATTAATCTGAATAAGTCCAATGCCGGTTAGCTACCATTGTATCAAATAATAAAATTGTAATTTATATATTTGAAAAGAGCAACTGTTGAGTTTCTGGCCGGCTCTTCTCAGCAGAACTGCCTTCCGAGTCGGTGGTAGCTTTATGTACATTTGACGATTCAAAAGTGCTTTCAAAAGTCTATTTGAATAAAGATATTTTGAATTTGAATTTGAATTTTGAATTTGAATTAGAACATTTAAATTATTTCTGGTAAGATAAAACGCGGTGTTAAGTTTCGCTACTCAATACACAATAACTCGAATAACTTCGAAAGTACAAATCGGAGTGCCTTGACACTAAGTTCTCTCTGCCAACGCTGATATGTAAGAAAAAGCGAGAAGTTTAAAAAAAATATAGGTACTACTAACGTTACTACTAACGGTACTACTAACGGTAACTAAAATGGTACGCTCGAAGCACGAATGTGTGACTGTAAACGACTGGTCGTTTGTTCGATTCCCACTGGAAGAGTGGAAATATTTAATATTTCTATTTTCTTCGCTCTGGTATACCTGTCTGGTTTACCTTTAAAGGTAAAGCGCGGCGTTAAGTTCCGCCACTTAACACGCAATGCCTCCGTATTCGGCAGAAAGTGAGGAACAGAGTGTCTTAACACTAGGATCCCTCTGCCTACCATGCTGTGGGCGGGGTTAAAAAAAAACTACTAACTATTTAAAATAATTCTTCAAAGTTTCACGGCAGGTAGCAGGAACCTAGTGTTAAGCCACTCCGTTCCCCGCTTTCCTCTGAATTCTAAAGGCATTACGTGTTCTGGGTGTTAAAAGGCGGAGCTGTAGCTGTAACACCGTGCTTTGCCCCAACACCAGAGCAAAGAAAATGGAAACATTAAATATTTCCTCTCCTCGAGTATCGAACCCACAACCAATCGCTCTACAGTCACACTTTGTGCCTCTGCGCCACGACTGGCCTCAAATATTTATGTAATAAGAAAGTCATTAAAATATCTCGTTATATAAAAGAAATACGAAAAATAACAACGTTTTTTTAAGAAAACATATTTTTATTTTAAATTGTATTCGTTGTACGCACATTTGTCCGTTGTTTGTCTGTTGAAACAATGATTATGTTTCTACTGAAACAGCATAGATACGATCTGTCGAAATGAGAAGACGGCGGAGCATGCCAAATGCAGTTTCATACTTTCTAAGGACGATTGCATACTTTGTTTGTTAAATTATAGATTTTTTCTTTAATATAATATTAAAATCTTTAATATAATATATAATATTAAAAAAATGCAATTTTTGCATATGTAAATATAAATATTTGCAAAAACTTTTTTAAGTCACTATTACTATTAGCTTCACTCTGTATCCCTTGCGAGGTAGTAGTTAGTAGACAAAACGGAGCGCCAAACGCTGCGGTCCCTGAAAACTTATTTCGCCTCGTCCACTGTCATCAACCTCTTCGTAAACGCCCTCCGGGTCTTTAAATCAATTTAAAAAAAAAATAATCATAATTATAATTGTAAGGAGACGTCGTAGGACAGAGTTTTACGATAATTATAATTGGCTGTAGGTTCGATTCTTACTTGAGGGATTGATTATATTAAAATCATTTTCATTTTCCTACTTTAACAAACAAGACAAGGCACGGCATTTAGTTTAGCAACTCAATTTTCAATATCTTAGATTCAAGCGAAAGGGGAGAACAAAGTGCCTTGACACTACTTCTCTTTGACTACCCTGCTATACAAGAAAAAACGTAAAGCCGTAAAAAAATATAAATGTATATTTATATTATATTTATATTATAATAAAAACTATATTTTTAAAACACACTCTATTTAACGAGTACAAGCTCAGCATGAAACTTGACGTGATAGCACTTGATAGTAAATTAAAGCTACATAAAGTGACAATCTTTAAAAGAAATATTTAAAATACTACTGAAATTTAAAATAATACGTATTGAAATTATTGTATACTTCACTATATATATTTTTAAAATTAAACTAAAGCTGTTGTTGTCAATTAAAATACATATGCAGTTTAATTAAAAAAATCTAAAAAAATACATATATATATAGTTATATTGGGGCCAGTCGTGGCGTAGTGGCATTCGAAGAGTGGAAATATTAATATTTCAATTATCTTCGCTCTTGTGTCGTGTGTCGAGGCAAAGCGCGGCGTTAAGTTCCGCCACTTAACACGCCAATGCCTCCGGATTTGGTCCGCCAAATCCGCCGAGTGGGAGAACGGAGTGCCTTAACACTAGGTTCCCTCTGCCTACCCTGCTGTGTGCGGGATACAGCGTGAAGCTAAAAAAAAGATTTAACATAGTTATATAGCGGATTTAGCAAAAAAAGAGAAATAAATAGAGAATAGCTACTTACTTTACATTGAAAAATGTTTAACCATTTTCTGAAGCAGGTTAAATTGAAAAAAATGAGCCACGACATTTCTGTCTCTATTTCTCTCTTTATATATGATAAATGTGACATATATAACAAATATAATATATAAATACAGCGTATATGAATATATAATATATTTATTCCCACGTTTGTAGTCTTCCTTAAAGTTTGAAGAAATTGTATGAAACGAAACTTAGTTACTTAGTAAATATGGACTATAATGCCTCATTGCTAATTAAGTTTTCGCTGCTTTTATAAACTTTATATTTTATTCAAGAAAGTGGTTTATTTATTTAAATATTTTTTTTCTAAATATTTACTTATTAGTGACACATCCCTTTGTTTTTTTTATTTGGCATTTATACAAATCGGATATTAACTTACTGAACCTAACTTTTTCTTTAAACCGAAAGATAGCCTATAGGCAAAGATTTTTTTGAAATATGGCTAGTTTTACAATATATAATATTTTAAAACATTTTATGAGTGTTTTGAACCCTACAGACCTAATTTTTTATAAGACTTAGACACAATCTAAAAAAGATTGTGAATTTGAGCATTCTCAGGCCTACTGTAACAAATTAATACAAGAAACGAGTCAACTTTCTAATTAGGTTATTCATGAAAAAGACAATTAAAGAAAACGTATAAAAATTTGAAAGCAGCGGGCTTCGAACCCGCGCCTCCTGAATACCGTTCAGGCGCTCTCACCACTGAGCTCAGTGGTTTTCTTTAAATGTCTTTTTCAATTTTCCTAAGTGTGGAATAACACTTTAAAAATGTTTCTAATTAGGTTATTCATGGTCACAGAATTTTCGTTTTATTTGTTATTTTTTGCAAATATAGTACACTTAAAATTTTATTTTTTAAGTACGCCATTCACAGACATAGATGCCTTTGCCTATTTTTTCCCAATTTAATATTTTCTTGTAATGTATTTTGAACCCACTACCATCGTTTCAGCTTCATTTCAATTTCCAACTATACCACGATGGCGGTAAACATTTTAAAGATCACATATTGACGTTACTAATTGACAGGTGTTGATAAAACGTTTTCAGTCCAATCCCGTAAATAAATAGTGTTGTAATTAAAATACAAATTCAAGTGTTAACCGGTTTAAGTTTAAACCTACTTATTAATTATTTTTAATTAATTTATAAATTACTTATTTATTTTCATTCATCTCCACTTTGCTGCTGCAGAGTTCCGACATTTAACATATGATGTTCTTACTATTAACCTTTAAGTACCGACGTGCATTTTTTGTAACGTTAGTACCGATGTGAGGCCTGAGAGGCCGCATATATAATATAGTTTTTTTTTAAGAAATGTGTGAGTTAAATGTTTGTCCTTGCATTATGATGAAAAATAAAGGGTTTAAAGAAAAAAACAAGTATAGAAAGATAATCAACGCTATTTAACATTTGAAAAAAGCACTCAAATGATATTTGACATGAATTTTGGCAAAAAAATAGGTTGTTCTACATAAAAATTCAAAAACCAAAAAATACTCCTATCAAAATAAAAAAAAATAGTTTTTCTTACTAACGAATAATATAACTCTTAGAAAAAAATATTGTAGGAACATAAACCTTCTGAAAAAAAAACTGTCCGTAGTCCAACCACTCATTAATTCTAAGCGAAGTCAGGGCACACTTGTTTCGCGCACTGCAAACATACGTGTTTTTGAACACGAATAGCATCTATAAGTAGATTTTCTTTTGAGGTTAGGTTGGCATGAAAGACAAGTCTTTCGTGTCTTGACTTCTTCAGCTTCATCTTCACATGTTTTTGGCGTGTCAGAACCGAATACTCTTGCCAAACTCATTCTTAGTTTACGGGGCAACCTTAAGTTAAAACCTTCGCATTATATGCTCCAATACCAACTGTCGAGCAAATTTTTATACAAAAGCAAATAACCAAGCTTGGATAGTGGAACGTCTTCATCTGATGATGATGACGGCGCTATCATGTGTTCAGGTTGAGTTTCGTCAGTATCATAAATATTAGTGCTAGCATGGGCACTGTGCTCCTGACAAAAATCTTTACCAACAGCATCAAACTCTGATCCACTAGAATCTTCATCCGCAAGCCAGCTCTCAATAACTCAACCACTATTTGGATTTAATGTATTTATATATATCCGAGATCACTTTGCATTCTGTAAATCTATCGCATAATTATTTCCTTTACTGCTGAAAGTCTCTGGTGTAGCCGTAGTTCATAATATCTATGAAAATAACAGTTAACTATAACAAAAAAATAAACAAAAAACTTACGTAAGTACCGACGTGAGGCCTGGGAGGCCGCGTCGGAATTTCAAAGCGTAATTACTTACTGAATATGCTCGCGACGACAATACTTGCTGTTTTAATGTCGACGTGGGCACTGACCAAGCAGCTACTTAAAAGGGGGGATCGGTGTTGTGCGAGGAAAGGGGTAAACTAACAAGTCTAATACCTGCCGGGGCCTCTGAGACCGCACGTCGGTACTTAAAGGTTGACGTAAAGCATGGAAGGGAGTGTGATGACACTACGTTCTTCTTTAAAAAAAATATGGTGATATTGCATGCAACAGTTGTAAGTTCGATTCCCAACCGAGTTAAAGTTCACTGCAGCTTCACACTTTCTACTTATCACCCGGGCTTTGTCTTGCTTACTAAAGTATATGAATTATTATTAATGCAAGAAAATTAAAATGTAACATGACAATGAAAAATGTACATGTTAACAAAATTTACAGACATATGTCCGTAGAGCATAAATATATTTAAAGCAAAAAAATAAAATTTAAAAAAATTATGATCATACCACCGAGGTGGAATCGAACCAACCACGAATCAGAACTTTTTTTTTTACTTTTAATTCCAAGTCTGGGAACACATTCAATGTTCCCAGACTTGGAACTACTACTAACTACTACTAGTCTGTTACTGTATATATTTATGGGCTTAGGTTACCACAAACCAGCAGGTGGTATTTCTACCTGTTTGCCACCTCTACATGAAGCAGGGTAAGCAGACAGAGCTTAGGGTTCAAACGCACTATTCTCTACTTTCTACCTCTTTTATCTGCCCAGCACACAATATCTCAATACATTGCGTGCTACGTTGCGGAAATCAACGCTATGTTAAAAATAACACATATCAAGTGTTACATATTGCAGTAAGTAAAAATCTTACCAGACCGAATAAATAAATATAAATTTCCCATGTGGGGACTGACCCAAACCCAAAACCATGACAAAAACACGCATAATAGCAAATATTTAATCTACATACATATATCTAATTTATTTTAAACTTTACGACTTTCCATTGAAGCATTGAAGCCTGCCTGACAATTCATGTCATGCCATTTCCACTCGGATTTCCAAATATCCAGAATAATCCTGCAAGAGTAGTTTGTGTTCAGTTACACAACTGGATGGATGTACTACAGTACCCTTTTAAACTAAATAAGATTAAAAGGAAGCGAGTTTTACGTTCGCTACTAGAAATTTCAAGTTCTTTGTGATGAATTAAAGTTAAGATAAAATTGTTTATTTTCTTTGCTTGTATTTATATAGTCATAGAGAGTAAAGTATTGAAGCTTCACGCTGTATCCCGCACACAGCAGGGTAGGCAGAGGGAACCTAGTGCTAAGACACTCCGTTCCCTACTTTCCGCCAATTTCGGAGGCTTGCGAGTTAAGTGGTGGAAGTTAACGCCGCGCTTTACCTCGACACCAGAGCGAAGAAAATGGAAATATAATTTCCACTCCTCGAGTGGGAATCGAACCCACAACCATTTGTTTACAGTTACACGCTTGTGCCACTGGGCCACGACTGGCCCCTAAAGTACTGAAAAAAGGATAAAAAGATTTTTACGTTCTTTTATTAGTATTTTAACATGTGATAACTATTACTTAAAATTATTAATATTAATATAAGACTACCTACCGTAAGTGATTAAGATTTTTCACACAACATTTTAAATTTTATTCCGATCCTTTTGGGGTTGATTTTTGAAAAGCAGTATATTGCCTATGTTTGACCCTAGATTTTCAACTATTTTTGTTCTGAATTTCATTCAAATTGGGCCCGTAGATTAGCTGTTAATGTGTAACAGACAAACAGAGACTATCAATAATTGTTTTTTTTTCAGCTTCACGCTGTATCCTGCACACAGCAGGGTAGACAGAGGGAACCTAGTGCTAGGATACTCCGTTTCCCACTTTCCGCCGAATTCGGAGGCATTGCGTATTAAGTGGCGGAACTTAATGCCGCGCTTTGCCTCGACACCAGAGCGAAGAAAATGGAAATATTAGTTATTTCGATTTATACCCCTCGAGTTGGAATCGAACCTACAACCAGTCGTTTACAGTCACACGCTTGTGCCACCGCGCCACGACTGGCCCCTATTCAATTTAATAATATTGACTATATTCACTTTTCTGCTCTCGAAATACAGATCGCGCAGCGGATTCCACAATTCATATCGTAGCTTCACGCTTTTTCTTCAAGAAGTCAGAGAGAACCTAATGTTAAGACACTCCCCCACTCTCCTGCCAAAATCAAAACATTCCTCGTTGAAAATTTTAATGTAAGTTAATATATTATAAATAAACAAATTAAATATCCATTTACTTGTGTACCGTTGTGTAAAACAAATGCTATTTGGGTTGACTGCATCCTCATAATAATGTATGGGCGTATTGTAATCAAGACGCCGGCGGCTCGTCAAAGAGCCTTGAGCGAAATATTGTTAAGCAAATGAATGGAAAAATGGTATAGATATATTTTAAATAGCTGTTTTCGTTTCAATTATGTTAAATTGATGATATAAAAGGTATTTATGTAAAATTTGTGTTTTTTAAAAGTATTTTAATAGCTAAGAGAAAGTGCAGCGTTAAGTTACGCAACTCAACGTACAATATCTGGATTTTGGAAGGAAGGTGAATGAAGTGTCTTGACACTAGGTTCTCTCTGATATAGCATAATAGAATACTAGCAGTATGGGAAAAATACTCAATACAAGAAAACCGTTGTGTTAAGTTTTATTTTCTGAAAATCGCGATTTTTTTTAAGGGGGGGGGGTGATTGAAAAATACCAGGTTTCAGTAGAAATGAAAATCCAACACCGCTGCCTCGAATATCAAGCAATAAAAAAAGGTATTTTAACGAGATTTTCACGTTGTCTTTGAAAGAGACAATATATAAAAATGTTTTATTTATAGTTTTTATCACGTTTTCATATCTAGTTCGAGCTCCTTACATCATTGATATTGATAAATTAGCTACGTTTACTTATAATCTAGTCATCCAAAGTTAATTTCAAGCAGCCTCACGCTTTTTCCCACCTAATACGGTAGTCAGAGAGAATCTTATGTTAAAACATCTCTTTCTCCACTCTCCATCCGAAATCGAGACATTGCGTGCTAAGTAGCAGAACTCAACGCCACGCAAAATCATTCTTAAGTTAAAAGTGGATTATGAAGTAAGTATATAATCATACCCCGAGTGGAAATCGAACCCACAACCATTACTTTCACAATCAAACATTGCCCCACAGAACCACGACAGCCTGTACTATAATTCAGCAACATTCGCTTATAATCTACTCATCCGAAGTTAATTACAGAGCGTATGTAATCCAAAGGGAACTTAAACTTGCGATTTTACAACAAAGCAAAGTGGAACTTAAACAAGAACTTTTAAGTACAATTTTACCTTGACATTAAATATTGCTATAGCTTGTTTTTTAGTCTACGTCTTTACGTGCGAGACAAGAACCTTTTCCTTTACGAAGTTTCGCGAATTTTTCCTAATTAAATGTTGCAACTCCATTATATAGGCCAGTGTTTGTTATTGTTTTATATTCAAAGTTTTTCAATGGGTGTTCCGAGAATCTCAGACGTTATTAGTGGCTTGTATGAATTAATGGTTTCGTGGTGTAGTGGAAGTATATGGGTGGTTTTGATGATTGTTAATTTAATTCCTGATTAGGGACACCATTTAAGATTATTTTTAAGCTAATAAGAACTCTTTATTCTACCGAAAAAGATCAAGCTTTGACACTGATAATATAATGAATTGACAAGTAAAATAGATAACCTAGACTTAATCCATGACACGAATAATGAATTTAAAAATAAAATAAGGAAATTTATGACGCAGGCCGGTGTGTGGTGGCACAAGTTTGCTTTAGTTATTTATTACTATTATTCTTTTAAGATATTTAATTTATGTTTTTTTGACAATTAACTTGTATTAATTTGAATGTTTGTAAATTTTATATTCCTATGTTAATAATTTTTACTTTATTTTATTATTGCATGTTGTGATTGTCTCTAATTGGAAAAATATTTAGCTTATTTTTGAAATTAATTTAATCTGAGCATGTTGTAATATTTCTTACGTTGACGATCCTTAAGAAATAAATAAAAAATAAAAAAAAACTGGTTTTGCTGAAACAAAACAATTCAGGCAATAAATTATAAAAAAGATCAACAAAAAAGTGACGAGTCTGTGGATCCTAAAATATATTATATTGACCCACATCAATTAAAGATTTTAAACATCTGAAGGAGAAAACATATATATTTATAGCTTCTCAGTTTTTCCTGCAAAGTAGGTTAGTTAGAGAAAGCCTAGGAGCAAGGCATTTCGGGAACCAAGAAATTGTGTGTTAAATCGTAACATTGGCTAAAACCATTTTGGTTTTTAGATGTTCTATATCAAATTATATACCTACCCATCTGCAATATGATAATAATAAATAAATAAAAAAAAAATACAAAACTCAACGCCACACTTCGCCTTACTTACTAGAGTGGAGAAATAAAAAAGTATATAATCATTATCTCGAGGGAGAATCAAACTCATAACCATCGCGTTTAAATTCAAATTTGTCCCACTGCATCACAACAGCTTCCTATTATAAATTAAAGACCAAAAACAGAAAAACACGAAAACAATCAATAACCAACACAATAATTTACAACAAAATGGGAAATAAGAGGCTTTAGCGTGTGCAATAGCAGATAGCAGCTACTGTATTTCCTGGCGTACTCGTATAGGCGTGGCACCAGATTACAAGAGCTTAGATAACGGCCAGGAAATAAAACTTGCTGGCTAATTAGTGGTCAGCGGGGCCAGCGTCGATGCAAATTCGACCGCGCAACGTAAATTACTGCCACTGTAATGTTATTTCGTGCTATTGTGCTTATTTCGACGCAATTACTGATGGCATTTGGAACCGATTGTCGGATTATGCAGTGTGTTATGCTTAGGTACGTCTGTTTTGGTTTGGTATTTCGATTATCTGTGGATTTTGTTTTGTATTGATTGATAGGTACTGTTTACTGTATATGTAACATTTTTTGATAAAGTTATTGAGAATGACATTTAAAGAAAACGTATAAAAATTTGAACGCAGCCGGATTCGAACCCGCGCCTCCTGAATACCGTTCGGGCGCTCTCATTACTGAGCCATGCGTTATACTATCCGCTGCGTCGAGATTCTTATACGCTTACTTTAAATTTTTATACGTTTTTTTTAAATGTCTTTTTCAATTCAGTTGATTCAATGTGGAATAACACTTTAAAAATGTTTTAAAAGTTATTGAGATTATCGTGGCGTAGTACGTGTAAAGGCAACTGATCGTGGGTTCACTCGGAGGGATGGTTATATTAATTATTATCATTTTACCAATTCCGGTTATACAAATGTGATGTAGGCTCTATCTTTCAATAAGCAATGTCTGAATTTAGAGCGGAAAGTGGAGAATGGAGTTTTTTGATATTTTTTCTCTGGCTACCTTGCTTGATGTAGCTTTGGTATCTAAACCAAAGCGCGGTTTTGAGTTCTTCCGCTCAACACGCAAGTACAAAAGGTTCTCTCAGACTATTTTGGTATGTAGGAAAAGTACTTGAAGTAGATTCTCTTTTTATATTTACTATTTCTTAAATAGCTTGCCATAGAAATATTATTAACAATTGATCTCAATTGTTATTAGGTTCTTTATACCTGTCTGATACCACTCTACCACTATAAATCGTTTGTCACAAAATTATAATTTTTAAAATATTTAATATAAACAACTTAAGCAAAATTACAAAGTCCACTAACATATATTAAGAACAGACAAAAATAAAGTAAAGTAAGAAAAAAAACACAGCCTTTTGTAGGAAACAGTAAAGATAACAATCCTAGTTTAAAATACAACTCGCGACCGCTCGTTTCAAAGCCAACGAACGTAATCCATGTCCAAGTAGATGAAACAATTAACTCGAGTACCTACGGTTCTACGTTTTGGATGATTTAACTCTGTATTTTAGTGCTTCACTCTAATTAGTAATATATACATAAATGTATATTTGTTTGTATGTAAATAATTTAAATTTGTGTATATTTTGAGGTTATTATGGTCCAGTGGTTGGGAGTTTGATATATACCAAAATTGTACTTCGTTGTTTCCTCTCTGTGTTTACTGTTAAGTTTTGTTGGTGTAATAAAGTATTAAAATAAATAAATAAAAATATTTAGGGAGTTGATAATATTTTAATAGTTTCTATTTCTCCATTCTGCATAGTCTGAGTGCGACGTCAAGTTATGTCACTCAACAGAAAATATCGTAAATTCAGTGGGAAAGAGGAGAATGGAGTGTTTGGACACTAGGTTCTCCCTGATTACTCTAACATGCGGAAAAGCGTGAAGCTGCTTGTTATTGAAAACAATTCTTTAAAGTATTATTTTGAGGAATATTATGTGTATTTTGTTATAGCTTAGTTAAACTATTATATTTTATTAAAATAAAAATATTATATTGACACTCAACCCATAGCCAACTTGTGAATTTTCAAACATTTTCCAACTGAAGCTAAATCTAATCTAAAATACTACAAAAAGCTCAAAACTCCATCGAGCGTACGGAAATGTAGCAGAAACAGGAAATGAATGTATGTACAACAAGGTAGCCGGCATTCATCAGGCGCTATATGAAAATATCTGGTCTAAAATTGCTTTTTTTTTTCAAAATAATAAAAAGAAACACTTAGACTAGCGGAAATAATTTAAAAGTGTGTGTTCAGAATTTTCACATAATGTGTTAAAATCTCTTGAGATTTAAATGTAATGAGTATAACTTGTGGCCAGTCGTGGCCCAGTGGCACAAGTGTGGGACTGCAAGCGACTGGTTGTGGCTTCGATTCCCGCTCGAGGAGTGGAAATATTAAATATTTCCATTTTCTTCGCTCTGGTGTCGAGGTAAAGCGCGGTGTTAAGTTCCGCCACTTAACACTCAATGCCTCCGAATTCGGCGGAAAGTGCGGAACGAACTATCTTAATACTAGGTTCCTTCTGCCTACCCTGCTGTGTGCGGGATACAGCGTGAAGCTGAAAAAAAAGTATATCTTTCCTTTTTGATGATCAGAATAGTCAAAGATAACAGTAGTGTCTGTTCTCTACTTACCAATCAAAACGAGACATTATGTATTGAGTAGTGGAACTCAATGCCTTGTTTGGTTCACCAGTAAGGAGATTAAAATAATTAAAATATGGATACTCCGTCGAGTGGAAATTGAACCAACAATTAATCGTGATGACAGTCAGACACTGTCCCACTGCGCCGTTATAACCTCAATTTATTTCTTTTCCTTAATTTTACTTTTGAATATTCTTGCTAAAGGAGCAAACATAAGCATTTAGGCAAAATAGAAAAATAGATAGTAATGTAATAAGAAAATTAAAATGTAAAATGTACATTTTAACATAAGGTATAGACACATGTCCGTAGAGCAAAAAAAATAAAAATTAAAAAAAAAACATCCACGCAGAGAGAATCCAGAGTTAGGACATTCTGTTCTCCACTTTCTGTACATAAAAGAAAAAATAGAATTTATTTTTTTCTCTCTCTTTTCAGGGTGTGCTTTCCTGACCTATTTCAATCCAGAAAGTGCCTCGAGTGCACAATCAGCCCTCCATGAAAAGCGGACGTTACCTGGGGTAAGTGTTTTTATATAATTACTAGCGGCCCGCTCGCGGCTTTGCCGCGTTATCTACACAGCTGTTTCGGTATATTGCAATCCTCGGTGGTGGATTTTTGAAAATTAAGTAGTCTATGTTTACCATTGGATTATCAACTATATATATGCCAAAATTCCTTACAATCGGTCAAGCGGTGAAGATTTTTCATATAAACTTTCATCCCCTATTTCAACCCTTCAGAGGTTGATTTTTGAAAAACTAAGTAGCCTATGTTAGACCCAGTCATTTTTACTAATTTCATTCTAAATGTTATCCAAATCGGACCAGTAGATTAGCCGTGAAAGCGTGACAGACAAACACACAGACATTCGCATTTATAATATAAGTATGGATTTACTAATATACTGACCAAACCTAAAATATTTTTTTAATTTAGGCATGTGATTTTCTTACAGTAAAATTAATATATTGTTCGTTATTTTTAAAATACGAATATAAAGACAGTTTAAATTGAAATGTACTTGTTAATTATATAATCAAAATCTTATACATATATCACCGGTTTTAGTCGATGTTCGCTAATTAGGGTTAGGCACTGCCTGATGTACCTCTCTCGGCAACGTAATGTTCAACTGCACGGTAAATCCATGAAATACTAAGAAATTTTATCTATGTTATTAATCCTCAGATTTACTTCACGTAACAAAGTTATGAAGCAATTTGTTATATTTAAATGCAGCTTTATATAGTACCGTACCGTCAACTGTATTTTTTTAAATAATATATGCATATACTCTTTACTTATATCACCCAAACTGCATACATAATTAGAGAAACCAACCGAGTCTGGTTAACCCAACGCTGTACTTTGATTAACCTATATAGACAAAAGAATAACAATCGCTGTCCCTTGCCCTCAAATAGACAGTCAATTAAATTAAAAAAAATAGCTTCACGCTATATCCCGCACACAGCAGGTTAGGCAGAGGGAACCTAGTGTTAAGACACTCCGTTCCCCACTTTCCGCCAAATTCGGAGGCTTGCGTGCTAAGTGGCGGAACTTAACGCCGCGCTTTACCTCGACACCAGAGCGAAGAAAATGGAAATATAATTTCCACTCCTCGAGTGGGAATCGAACCCACCACCAGTCGTTTACTGTCACACGCTTGTGCCACTGGGCCACGACTTGCCCTCAAATAGACAGTCAAAATATTAATTGCAAAAAACGTTTTGAAAAATGTTCTAAAACAAGCTTGTAATTTGTTTTCGATGTATTGTTTTATACAAGTTAGGCCCTTTCATTGGATACCCATATCGGGTGGTATTTATACAAATATATATGCATGATGTCTTAACAATATGTTCCATTTGTTTATCGTTATATATATATACGAACTTTAAGTATCATATTACAATTACATATACATGTATATGTATATACTAAAAAGTAAGAATAAGGAAGAAGGTGGTTCGGGCATGTTTAGTGGATATATGTTGAAAGAATGGTAAGAAAGATATATTAAGCAAAAGCGGTATTAAGTAAGCAGTAAGAGAGGAAAGGGGAGATCTCGGTTGACTTTCGAGAACACAACATCTATGATACTGAAGTAGGGTGATCTAAAACCATAAAAATATCCTTGGAACATGTACGAAGCAAAGCATACTTTTTTCACCTTCTTCCATTGTCATCTACTAAGATGACAATGGAAGAAGGTGAAAAAAGTATGCTGGGACCGTATTTATCGTTCTACTCTGTCTAACTACCTGGCCAGGCATAAAACGTGAAAATACAAAAAATATATATGTACATAATTAATCATAGAATATCTAAAATTCGAAATAGTTTGGATCAGTATCACAACACAATATTTTAAATATTAGTCAGTACAAAAAAATAGCTCACGCAGAGATTTATGTAAATCCATCAAAAACAAAATTGAAATTATATGCATTTTGTATCAAATATATCCATACATTGTCCACAATAATAAAAACTAATAGAACTGTTACGATTAATTTGAAAATAAAACGAGTGTACAAATCGTTAGCAGATTTAATGATTTTATGTTACAGCTTGTATAACTAAAAGCTGTCATTGTTAAAATATTAGGACAGCTTTATTATTAGGTATGTTTTTGTTGAAATATATTTTTAGGAAACGTATAAAGAAATTGAACGTGATGGGATTTAGGTCTCTGGCATACAATTTACGCGCTCTGACCAATGCCAAAATATAGGTGTTGAATTTTTTGTGCCCTTATTCTTCTACTACTTCTTTCTTCTAAGTTCGTAGTTCTACTGCTAACTTGTGCTAGCCATCGATTGTTTCTAAGTAAAATCGCTTTGATTTTTAACAAGTAAGAACGCAATTTAATAACTATTTAAAAAAAAAGATATATATTTTTTCAAAAGTTATCATATGAAAAGTATTTTTAAAAGCTATATAAAAATTTAAATATAGCAGGAATTGAACTCATGCTTCTTGGAAACCGTCCACGCCCACTAACTGCCAAGCCATACGTTCCTTATCCGACTGCGTTGAATTTTATTTACCTTTATTACAATTTTGTTTTTTTTCACCACAGCCGAAAATTGAACACTTAAATAACACATACTCACACGTGTGAACACTTATGTAAATATGGTGGTATTTTGTTACTAATTTCAGAAGGGTAGATGGACATCGAGACATTGGGTGTTCTCAACCCCGTGCTTTGTCATATCATAGCGGGTTAATGCAAATAATAGAAATAACCATTACTCCAAATGGAAATCGAACCCACGACCGAACCTTTAAAGTCAGACGTTATCCCATTGCGCAATGATATCCTCTTAATAAAATATTTTTTTTTTAGCTTCACGCTGTATCCCACACACAGCAGGGTAGGCAGAGGGAACCTAGTGTTAAGACACTCCGTTCCCCACTTTCCGCCGAATTCGGAGGCTTGCGTGTTAAGTGGCGGAACTTAACGCCGCGCTTTATCTCGACACCAGAGCGAAAAAAATGGAAATATACAATATTTCCACTTCTCGAGTGGGAATCGAACCCACAACCAGTCGTTTACAGTCACACGCTTGTGCCACTGCGCCACGACTGGCTACAATATAATATAATAATAAAATATAATAAAAAATATACAATAAATAAATATTTTAACGCACCTGCCTTGAAATTTGTGTAGATTTTTGTCAGATTTATTGGCCAGGATGATTCATACCCGCACCAAGTAAACAATTTAAATGATTGGATATCGCGTATAAAATTCACATTTTATTATACGGTTTAAGCTGTGTTTCCTTTTTTGTGGGTTATTTCGATTGATTGAATTATTTCAGCCTTTTATTGGAGTCGGTTGCGTTTTTATTTTCATGATGATCATTCTCCCTAGATGTAGTGTGATGGAGTAAAATTGGTTATATTTTTTATTTTTATTAAAGTTATTATTATAATTGTTGTTTAAAAAATAAGATTGATTTAAAGGAATATTTATTAATTAAGAAATCATTAAGCCTTTTGGTTAGTGGGAAAGGCGACAGAGTAATTGTGATTGGTTGTGGGTTCGACTGAGGGAATCCTGTAATAAGATACTCTGTTCGCCACTTTCCACTGAGTTCTGGCATTGCGTGTTAAGTGGTAGAACTTAACATCATTCTTTGCCTCGACACCAGAGCGAAGAAAATGGTATTATTAAATATATCCATTCCTCGAGTGGGAATCGAACTCACAACCAGTCGCATTTACGTATAATTCGCCTCTTTATAATAATAAATATATAGTATTACAGCTGGCGTAGTGAGACTGTTTACTTAAGCTTTAGTTATGGTTCTCGGCGTTAAATTTCACCACCAAACAAAAAAGTCTCTGTTTTGGCCGGAAAGCAGAGAACGGAGTGTCTTAACACTAGACTCTCAATGCTATGTGATTAAAAACATGAAACTGGCAAAAATAAATATTAAGGCCATTCAAATATTTCTGAGGGTAGAAACGAAAATTTATGACGTAGCTACCGAAGCACTGTATGAAGTAATTTCACCTTACAATTCAATGCAGACGTAAAATTAACCACTACTTTATATTCCACTTGCGCTCACTCGTAACAACGAGTGTAATTTTATTTAAGTATAAAACGATTTCGAGTAATGACTGTATCATCGTAAACGCACGGGAATAAACGTTAGGCAGGTGTATTTATTTAGCTGCATATATCTACTGTATATAACAGATGTATAAGGTAGGCAGAGGGAAGAGAAAATTAAGACCCTCCGTTCTCCGTTTTATATTGTTATGAACAATTTTTGTAAAAGTAAATACATTTATATTTTTTTTTTAATATATCATATGATAAATTCGCACATGCATTTCGAGATGAAAAAGTTAAGACTTACGTCATTCTTAGGTTAGGATAATAATACATTTTTCATAAAATTTTCATTGACTCGTGAGTTTTAGCTATTTATATTATAAATAAAACGTAATGCCAACATTCCGTTCTCCACTATCCATTTGAAATTAAGATGTATTATTGAACAGTGAAACACAACGCCGCACCTTGCCTTACTGAGGCCAATAAACAAAAATAATTTAAAAATAATAATAAACAAAAATCAACATTCCCTCAAGTGAAAATCAAACCTACGACCAATATGATTACAGTTACACACTCCACTACACCCACTGTAGCTTCTTAAACTTTTTAAGTACAATTTTTATTAAACTGGGGAACGGAGTGTCTTAACACCTAGTTTCCCTCTGCCTACCCTGCTGTGTGCGGGATACTGCGTGAAGCAAAAAAAAAATTAAACAAACCATAAACAAAACAAAAAGGCGAAACCAAACCACGCCTAAAAGCAAAGTGGCCAAATTTCCATACATCATTCGTTCTTTAGATATACTCGTAGAGTGCTCTGTGGTCACAGAATCCCAGGTATTGATTAGACGTTTGTTAGGCGTGGGCTGTATCGGGACTGGCTGAATGTAAAACGTTTGGTAGTTAATTAACTAGATCGAGTTACATGTGTATGTTTATAATTTGATGGTTTTTTATTGTTATGATTTGTATTGGGGGCTGATAGTAAGGGTAAGTGGTTGCTGGTTCGATTTCCAGTAGAAGAAATGGTTATAATGCAATTATTTTCATTTGTTCGTCCTGTTGACTAGATGAAGCGCTGCGTTGTGGTCCACTATTTGACATGTATTGTCTCGAAATCGCATAAAAAGTGGAGAACGTAGTATCTTGATACTAGATTTTTTCTGACTAACTAGTACCTATATGGACAAAAAATGTGAAGCTATTTTATCAAAAGAAGTCAAAATTAATAAAGTATTTTTATATGACAGTATTAAGTGGATGTTAGACTAAAATAAATTCATGGATTAAAAAATTAAATAATTTTATGAAAAATCTTATTAGAGTGAAGAATTTAAATATAATGATGAAAACAATTTATATATGATCTTGTCTCAAATGGGAATTAAACTCAGAACCAACCATGTTTACAGTGAGACGCTGTCCCCCTGTATTACTAGGTTCTTGATAAGTATCACTTTTATAGCATTTCAAATGTAAAGATAACAAATAATGGGCAACGTTTACATACTTCAAAAACACAATAATAATAGGTTTTTTACCCTAAGCTGGATTTGAACCTAAAACCATAAACACCCTAATCCATAACACAAAAACCATAGGTACAATATTTTAATTTTTGATCGCCGTCCTTATCCCCCATAAAGTCATATTCGCGGACGACCCACGCATTGAATATAAATTGTGTCATTTCGCAAAACCCTAATGGAAAAGCAGATTAAATAATACAGGCGTAAGAAATTTTGAAGCCATAACGGCGTTTATAAATAATGAGGTTGGCACATAGAGCGCGTTAACGTTTGCTAGATTATTTATATTTATATATTTTTGTGTATTTTTTGTGTGAAAATTAAATGGTTTACGTATTTTTTGTTCGTGTACCAGGGTAGTAGGAGAGAATGTAGTGTTAGGGCACTCCGTTCTCCATTTTCCATGTTGAGTGACGCTTAACGCCGCGTTTTATCTTAAGTAACAAAGTAAATAATAAAAATAATTTACATATAATTATTCTCCCAAGTCCATGAATCCATAATAGACGGATGCTGTCCACTTCACCACGATACACTCTAAAAAATAACGTTTCTCCGTTTTAAATGATTTTTAAAAGGTAGTTGTGAATTCGATAATTTGAGAAGGCTTAGGTATATATTGTATTTGGATTATTTGTAACAATTCAAGATACATTGAAAATTATAATGAATTGTAATTGTAATTTTACTCTACGCAATTTCAGTTTTTTAATTATTTAAAAAAATATGTAAATATTTTCCAATCTGCAGAAACTTATTACAATACAGCATTTAAGACATTTGTTGACAAACCTTTTTCTTGCTTCCTTCTTGTCATCATATCTTTTACACGGTAAGGGTTTATATTTTTTAAAGGTTTATATCTTTGTTATATCTATGTATATATTTTAAGGGCTTAGATATCACCGGAAATAACGGTGATAATGCCGTCTGTAGGTACTTATTGAACTTAATGTTGATAAAATTAAGTATTAAATAAATAAATAATTGTTGACCTTCGATAATTCAGTACAAATGATATTCAATGAAAATCACGTAAAAAGTATGAGGACCCCCTGAAGTAAGAGCATGTACGATGAGATTGATAACAGTAGACGAGGAGAAATAAGTATGCAGGGACTGTGAAATTTGGCGCTCTATTCTCTCTAACTACTGACACTGACTGAACTTAATTAAAAAAAAATATCCCGCACACAGCAGGGTAGGCAGAGGGAACCTAGTGTTAAGACACTCCGTTCCCCACTTTCCGCCGAATTCGGAGGCTTGCGTGTTAAGTGGCGGACTTAACGCCGCGCTTTACCTCGACACTAGAGCGAAGAAAATAGAAATATAATTTCCACTCCTCGAGTGGGAATCGAACCCACAACCAGTCGTTTACAGTCACACTCTTGTGCCACTGGGCCACGACTGGCCCCAATATAATAATTAATCAATTATTAAATTCAATTTTTTAAGAAATCCCTTCCAAATGACATATTATTTGACCCTCATTTTACTAACATATCATTTTCATTTACTGATTCGTTATAGGTCAATATTCCCAATATGTATACATTAGCTATGCAAAAGGTTCACTTGTAACTAACTTCATGTCTCATACTCACATGTGTGTTAAAAATTCAAGCCTTGTGCCTTTTTTGGGTTCCCTAGTAAAGAAATCAAGGTTAAATTCTGTCTTTGTTTATCCTCTTCTCCATTTTCGGATTTAAGTATCTAATGTGGCCAGTCGTGTGAGTGTAAGTGGAAATATTTAATATTTCTAAAATAAAAATATATATGTTTCGCATAGTTAGTTATTATTTAAGCATAGTTTTCTGGAATAAAAACATGAGATAAATTTATTACGATTATTATATATTTATTAACACAAGACTTTTACCCGACTTTCATAGCAGACGGAGCAATTATATATGAATATAAATAAAGACATAGATTTTTTAAAATATTAATAATTTAAATTTGTGGCCAGTCGTGGCCCAGTGGCAAAAGAGTGTGACTCTAAACGACTGGTTGTGGGTTCGATTCCCACTCGAGGAGTGGAAATTATATTTCCATTTTCTTCGCCCTGGTGTCGAGGTAAAGCGCGGCGTTAAGTTCCGGCACTTAACACGCAAGCCTCCTAATTCGGCGGAAAGTGGGGAACAGAGTGTCTTAACACTAGTTTCCCTCTGCCTACCCTGCTGTGTGCGGGATATAGCGTGAAGCTATTGAATTTTTTTAAATATAAATATCGATCCCATAACCACTGCCTTATCAGTTCAACAGCCGCACTATAGTGATTTCATACAAAATTGTTGAAAAAAAAAGAAACATTTGTTTTTGAATTTTTTTAGACTGCAATCTACATACCCGTTCATGTTTCCGCAAGCCACCTCTAGAGGATTGCCCATACGCTTATACGTGATCATAGAAATCCTAACAAAAGTACGTGTGCGTTTTAATAAATTTTTGGGTTCGCAAAGTAGTTTATTATTTACATAAATATGTGTTTTTGTTTGTTTCCATATTTTACATTTTGTATTATCAGCCATGGAGGCGCAGTGGGACAGGGTTTATAGAAGGAAGGAAATATATACATTTTGAATACTTGTCTTGAATTCAGTCGTGGGGCAAAGGCACAAAGTATGACTGCAAAACGACTGGTTGTGGGTTCGATTCCACTTCGCTCTGGTGCGAGGCAAAGCGCGGCATTAAGTTCCGCCACTTAGCACACAATGCCTCCAAACTGTCTTAAAGCTAATTTTGTCTTAAAGTAGCTGAAAAAAGAAAAATGAATTAGACTTTAAAATATTTTTTTTTAGCTTCTCGCTGTATCACTTAGCAGGGAAGGCAGAGGGAACCTAGTTTTAAGACACTCCGTTTTCCACTTTCTTAAATATTATATTCTATTTACGATAAAATAATTTTTCATAATCATAATCTTAAAATTTCCTTTATTTTCATTATGCATATATTGCTCTAAACATATACTTCAATACTGGAACCCAGTGGTACATTTCTATATAAACTAACTAATAACTTATATAAGGAATTCTTCAGTAGCTCCACCAAATAAAACATCTCAGTAATTATAACACCATATTTATTACCAAACAGTAACACAAAATCACTAGCTGTAATTAGCTTGTCAAGGCACAAGGAAAGAATGAACCCTGCCACTATTGGCTTGCCGTCTTTTATAGTTTACAAAATAACTCAAATCAGCAACTATAGACAGTAATACAAAAAGTATAATATAATTTATAATAACAAATCATTATAAAATTCGTTAAAGCATTAAATTGAACATTATAAAATTTATTTAAGGTAACACTTAAGAATGCCCCTTGCATGCTTATGTTGTTTTTTCGTTATTTCGTTAATTCTGTCTAGAACATAGGATTCATGGTATGTAAATATTGTAAAGTCAGATGTGGACACATGTGCAAATTATTTATGAAATCGGGCAGGAGGAAATGCGGTTAAGTGAACGCTGCACTTTATCATACCAGTGCGGGGTAATTTAAATATAATCACTTTCTTGATTATGGATTGAATACGTAGCCATGTCCCTGTCCCATTGCGTCATGGTGGCCATCATATATTTTTTTTTATACATCTTTACGCTTTTTTTTTTGTATAACTGTGTAGTGAGAGAGAACAAGTCTCACTGTTAAGACTGTCTGTTTTCACCCGAATTTGGAATAATGCGTGTTAATTGGTGGAATTTAATGCTAAGCTTTGCCTTAGGTATCAAAGTGAAAAATTGAAAATGATTGAAAATGATTCATTCTCCCATTAACGAATCCACATCCAATCGTGATTACAGTTAAACCCTGTTCCACTGCACCACGATGGCTACAAATTTATAGATGAAATACCATGAAATGCTTCGTACAGTAGAACACGAACCTGTGACCACTGTCCTAGCAAGCTATACTGTTTTCACATCCGTTGCTTATTTCAATCTGCAAATTAGTTAGCGATTGTTTAACCTGAAATAGATATCTGAATGGCCTATATAAATATTTTGCAAATGGAAGTTAACACTCCAACCGGTATTCAGTGCAAAAATAGTTTTAAATTGGGTCATTTGAGTCTACCTACATATTGTTAGCCATTTGCTGTTTACTTTCATTTAATGTTTTTGATCGAAGTGGTATTCTGTAACCAGAGAGACTACAGAGGATAGGGTCTGACTGTTATTGCATTTGGGTGTGGGTTTGATTCCCATTCGATGAAATTTTATAGATACTTAATTATTTTTATATCTTTGCTATAATGAAAAAGACGAATACAGGTGCTAAGCATTGTCACTCAACATGCAATGTCCCAATTTGGGCTGAAAGTGGGGAACAAAGTGGAGGAACAAAAGCGGAAAGTGTCTCGGTTACTAAGTTCTTTCTGACTACCTTTCTACGCGGGAATAACATGAAGGTGACAGAAAAAAACACTCTAACGGGGTAGATCGCGAAAACTAAAATCAAGATACTCTGTTCTATTCCTTTCGCCATGTCAATGTCGCTATTCTCTGTATGACTGACAGATAATGCCTAATCGAAACTACTTGGCACAAAAGTAGAAATTTGATATGAATGTTCCTTGGGGCACTCCCCTAGGGAAACAGAAGATTTCCGGTAATTACTTCGGAAACGTGGAAAAATTAGGTGTTTGTACATTGCATAGTTGCATTTTTAAAATGAAATTAGTATGGTTAGGACCATAAAGTCTTAGATATTACTGAAGGAAGGTCACGAACAAAGCACAAAACCCTTCGGAGTGAGGAGGGCACGTAAGGATAGGTGAATAACAACGGACGAGACGAAAGAAGTACGCGTCTGAGGTTCTGTTCTCTCTGTAAATCCTTATAAGGATAAATAATAAAGGTAAAAAGAAATTCCTCATATATTAAAAAAAAATATTTAAAGAATATTTTTTACAAACGCAAATTAAAAAGAAACTAATTTCAGTTTACATTTTGCTGTACTTAAAAACGTGATAAGGGCCGCCTTTACATAGTAATAAAGAGTAAAAATAACATTTTACGATATATAATTAAAGTAGTTTGTGAGCTCCAAAGAATTCTCAGCACGTGTTCTGAAGACAGAATCGAGTTTACAGGTGACGTTAGAAAAGGAGACAACAAAGTGACGGATCAATATATATTTAATTATGTTTTCACATTCCTACATATATATAATGGTAAATATATTGTTATCTTCATTATCATGGACTACGTTATATAAAAACTTTTAACATTTTAAGGTGTTACTCAATTACGAAATAAAGAAGACTTTTCTTGGTGATCGTTGGGTTCAAATTTTCATGGGTTTTCAAAAAATATCTTTTTAAAGGTAAAGTAATCTTTTCTCAGTATACTTACCAAGTAACCTTCAACCCCAATTTCATATTTCTACGGCTGGTAGTTTTGGATATGTAGTAGGCTCAATTCTCAGGCCTCCGGGGTACGCGGAAGATTGGGGTACCTCTGGCCCCGGATTGTGGCGTTCGAGGAGGGGCACGGTGAGGATTTAGTGGGTATACGGACGGCTCAGTCTGGAGTCCCACATAACCACGTCCGACTCCCCAATCGGGCTGGTAACGGATTTCCTCCTCACGTAAAAAAAAGGCTCAATTCCCAGTAAAATAAAAAGATTACATTTAAGGTTATTATTATTTTTCGATCTAGTAAGTCAAACCGTGACGTAAGTTCTGTCAGTAAAGGCCAAAAAGTGAAGAACAGAGTATCTGGACACTAAATTCTCTGTGACGACTTCTACTACTGAAAGTGTCTACTACTGAAATTTAATAAGGATACCTAACCGATACTATTACTAAATACATTTGGTACAGAAAATACTTTAGTCCTTAAGAATTCTTATCACGCGCTCCAACAGAATCGAGTTCAGGTAAAATTAGAAATAGCATGGGTTTGAGTTAGTTGTGACGTCACTAACGCTTTGTAAGCTTTGAGAGCGAATATTTCTATGATTTTCTAGTTTGATGAGAACGGAGAGAAACTTTTTAAATTCTAGAGAATATAGTGACCTATCTTTCTAGATTACGGCCACTTATTCACCACCATATTCTTCTAAAAGCGCTTTTTTGTATATATAAATATTAATAATTGTGGCTCAGAATTATGCGTACACTGAATAATATAAATCTTGTTTTTCCTTATTCCCGTAGTAACTTCCTAAAATTTTTTTCTTGGTCCTTCTTTACACTTTATATGGCACAATTATATTAAAAGTATATAGATAGATAAACACAAAAAATATTGTGAGTTCGAGTTCAAGTGTAGGATCACTAAGAATTACTAAGAGGAGAATTACTCAAGACTCTTATGAGAACAAAATAAACCTAATTTTAATTTTAATTATTTTATAACTTTGCAAAAGTTCATAAATTTAACAAATTTACAATAGTTCAGGTAGTCGCAGTTGCGTGCGCGATATAAATAATATGTATACAAAATACTTTACGCGAAAAGTGGCTTTAAAATAGCAGTAAAGTTTTTTGAAACACAACATAATGCTGTGGTACATGGACATAGAGACTAGTTTTAATTCTCACTAAAGGAAAAGACTGTATAGAAATCATTCTTCGCTCTGGTAAACATACATACAAACATAGCGCGGCGTTAAGTTCTGCCCATCATCACTGAACTCAACAATGTCTCAAATTTGAGGTATAAAAGTGTCTCTTGACATTAGTTTCTCTCTGCCTTCTCTGCTAATAAAGTATAAGGCTGAAAGAAAAATAATATCTAAAATTATATTACTTCGTCTAATAATAATAAAGTCAGGCCATATAGCACAGTGGAGCATAACCCTTTCTTTATACAACTAAATGTCAGCTACATAATTAAAATGCTCTATTTATTCACTTGTCTAATAAAGGTTAATTTATGTTTTTAATAGGTTACAATCATGTAACGTCGTATACCTGTAGGCCTATACTAATATAAGGTTTTCGATTCGAATTTACTTAATGAAAAGTTATTATGAAATACTTAATATATAATATGGGACCGGTCGTGCTGCAGAGGCCCAAAATGTGAAAGTAAAGCGCCCGGTTGTGGGTTCGATTTCAACTCAAGGAAATATTTAATATTTCCATTTTCTTCACCCTAGTGTTGATGTAAAGCGTGGTGTTAAGTTCCGCCACTTAACACGCAATGCCTTTCAATTTGGCGGAAAGT
Organism: Dryas iulia moderata; assembly: GCA_019049465.1. Lineage (NCBI taxonomy): Eukaryota > Metazoa > Arthropoda > Insecta > Lepidoptera > Nymphalidae > Dryas > Dryas iulia. The sequence goes on along the minus strand of CM032418.1, from coordinate 15,238,856 downwards.
GGGGAAGAGAGCGTCTTAACACATTGCCTACCCTGTGTTCCCTGCTGTGTGCGGGATACAGCGTGAAGATAAAAAGAATATAATAAATTATTCTTTCTCATGTTGGTCACTAATTTTGGTATCTGAACTTGCTGAGCAGAATCTTTCAAGCTATATTTCTAAAAAGATTTACACATCCTAAGTTGAATGTATAAATGTGTGAATACACTTTTAGAGTTACATTTTATAAAATTTTCTTAGAAAGTTCGAAGGTACAATAAGAAGGGGCTTATAGCATCGTGGCATACAAAAAATAAGACTATAGTGAAGGTCAAGGTTCAAAGACGTCTTAGAGAATATAAATACATAACTTAGACCTGAATAGATAAAATATAGCATTGACAAATAAATATCCATCTAATAACCTTTCAAAAATCACAAATTTCAATCGAAAAATGACCTTAATTCCCTACAAAATCACGCTAAACGTAAACTACCATTTCAAAGAGTAACAAACATACAACTTTAGCCAAAAGTTAACAGGCATTACAAAACAGAATTCTCCACACTACCTACTATGTAGTAGGAAATGAAACATTCGCAATATAATAGCCTTGGCAGGAGGAGGCAGTGAATTGAAAAATGTAAATGATAAGTAAAATAGCTTTATTTGAGTATAATTCACTTAAATACTGGAAAGGATCCAGTGCGTCGCAACAGGTCGTGCGTGCCTGCACTGGATAGAGATGGGGTGGAGATGTTGCTTATATATATATTTTTAGTTGTGAATGTGTAATTTTAGTTGTTATTGAAATTGAGATTTTTTTTTAGTTTTAAATAGGTTATAATATTATTTGGTACAAGCGTGTGACTGTAAACAACTGGTTGTTGGTTCGAGTCCCACTCGAGGTGTGGAAATTATATTTCCATTTTCTTCGCTCTGGTGTTAAGGTAAAGCGCGGCGTTAAGTTCCGCCATTTAACACGCAAGCCTTCGAATTCGGCGGTACGTGGGGAACGGAGTGTTTTTTTTATTGAAATATTATTTTTGGTACAGACACCAAAGTGTATTTTTTTAGTATTACATGAGAAAACAAGAGTATCACGTCAGTGGGATAGCCCCCGACTGTAAACTTTATTGTTCAATCCCGATCCGGGGAAATTCGTATTATTTCGTATTAATATTGTCATTTCGTAGTTCTGCTAAGATATAGCGCAGCGTTGAGTTCCGCTACTCAACGCGCAATGTCATGATGTCGGTTGGAAATTAGAACAGAGTATCTTGACGCAGCACTGTCTAAAAAATGAAATTACAAACATATATAGTTAAAAAAAGACTTTAGTGATTTATATATATTTTTTATTGTATTTTACAAAAAAGGCAAAAGTAACTTAGAGCATGTTCCTACTATCCATACCTATATTATAAATGTGAAAGCCTGTCTATTTGTCTGTCACGTTCTCACGGCTAATCTACCGGTCCGATTTGGATGAAATTTAGAATGAAAGTAGTCAAAAATCCGGGATCCAAGATAGGCTACTTTTTTCTCAAAAAATAACCTCTAAATGGTTGAAATAGGGAATGAGAGTTTAAATGAAAAATCTACACCGCTTGACCGATTAAACATACATACTTTACTTTTCAAAAATCCGCTCCCAAAGGTTGCAATATAATGAAACACGTTCACGCGTCGAAGCCGCGAGCGGGCCGCTAGTATTAGAATATGATAATATGTCCTCCTATATAGTATAGGACATCCAGTCATGCTCACACATATTATATGTAAGTCTATACGCCTCGCTTGCAACAATAACTTCCGCCGTTTTTTTCTTTATAATATATGAAAAATATAATATAAAATAAAACTTTACAAGTAAACAAGGCGTAAAATAAAAAGCGTGCCGTTTTTCCACACATAACTTCCAATGAGGCATCTAGAAAAAAAACTTCTACTTTATTTTATAGCAACAACTCAGTGGAATGACATTGTCATATCGCCGCTGAAGGTATCCTGTAAACGACATTGATTACCATTCATGAAAAGGAGTTGTGGGTTCAATTCCCACTTTAGAAAAAAGGTTGAAATATATTTTTATTTTGCTTACATCAGGGTTCACTACACCGGCCACCCAAATGTTAATATTTCTAAAAGGAAGAAGTGATTAACAGAGTGACTTAACCTTCTCTTTTCTTTTACAAAAACTTTAAAAGCGAAGAATACTGTAAAAAATTAGAACATACCCAAAAATAATATTTAAATACTTTTGTTCTATACAAAATTTACAACAAAGCATAGTTACGTATAGTGCAATGTAAAACACACCACTGTGTGACAACATCTAACTTTTAGCGTGATTGATTGTGAGTTCAATTTCCTCTCCTTTTTTTTATAAAAAAGGACAAGGCAAACGAGCATTCGGGTCACTTGGTGTTAGGTGAACACCGTCGCCCACGGCCCCGTGTAACAACAGAGGAGCTACTGGGACGATTTTGCTCTCGAAGGAATGGAGACATAGAATCATATTTAAATTATCGACACATATTTAAATTATTTTCATTACTCCTTATTATGAAATCAAAACATGGTATTAAATTCTTCCTCTCAACACGTATTATCTTATTTTCAGGCAGAAAATGAAGAACAGGGTGTTTCCTGATGCTACTGCTAATCACCCATATAATTTATAAACTCAAAACCAGACACAATCAAATCTTAACAAAAAAAAAAATAATAAATAATATTAAATTTTAAAATAAACATAAAAAAATGCATCTCAACGCAACCACTGTCCGTATGCGTGTGCTACATACCACAACACACTGTAGCGCTATAAATTGTTGTGATGCGGTCCTGCGGTGCGGCTTAGCGACGACGCTACACATCGCATACTCCTATCTGTTCAGATAGATACTTTACTATGAATGTGTCAAATTCTTGACACTTATGTTGGCATTTTAGAATGTTTCTTTTGATTATTGTTAGGCTTTTTGTGGGAGAGTGTGTGATACAAAGGAGGTAGGTAGTCAAAACATTGTTTATTTTAAATATATTGCGTATTCGGTGGCGGAATTGAGCGTTACGTTTTACAAGAACAAAAATATAAAAGTAATTTAAATAAAGATATTGTAATATTAAGGATCGAATCCAAAACTATTATCGAACACCTTAAACCTAGGCAAATATAGTTTAATACAGTAAGTTTCTTTCGTCGCCTAACAGTTGTATTAAGTGATTCTTAGATTAATAGTTGAATAATTACTAATGGATTTTAGAAAATCACCACGATGGTTCTATGGGACAGTATATTGCTGTAAGCTTGATTTGTTGCGTGTCAATTCCTAATTAGGGTGAGAGATTATATATTTTTTTCGTTTTTTCACTCTTATGCCTAGAACAAACTGCGTCGTTATGTTCCGCTTTTAACCACATATCATCACGGAAAGTGGAGAACGGGATATCTCGACACTAAGTTCTCTCTATCAATAAATTTCAATTTTTCAACGCAGCGAGACTCGAATCTGCGCCTCTTTGCAACATATACCTCTGACCGCTAAACCATACGTTCTATATCCGGCTACGTCGAAATTCTTATATTTTAGTAATTTATAAATTTGACTATTACATATTTTACTTTATAGGTATCAGTATTTTTTCGAAGTCTTAATGTCGCAGTGGAACAGCTAACCATAAACAAGATGATTGTAGGATCGATTCTCACTCTGGGGAAATTATTAATATTTAAATCTCGGCTCTATTATCCAAGGCGAAACGCCGCATTACATTACTCCACTCAACACGCAATGTTTCGAATTCGAAGAATAAAGAACAGAGTATCACTACATTCATTCATGTTACCACCAAAATATCTGCACAAATTGTTTGATTGTCCCAATCAGATATTTCCACAAAGTGCTATTGCACATGGTATGGCGATTCCTATCCGCCACGCAATATTCTTCCAATCTAAAAGTTACTGGAATAGTAAAAAAACATTTTAAATATTTAAAATATTATTGGGGCCAGTCGTGGCGCAGTGGCATGAAAGTGTGACTGTAAATGACTGGTTGTGGGTTCGATGCCCAGTCGAGGAGTGGAAATATTTAATGTTTCCATATCCTTCGCTCTGGTATCCGAGGCAAAGCGCGGCGTTAAGTTCCGCCACTTAACACGCAATGCCTCCGAATTCGGCGGAAGTGGGGAACGGAGCGTCTTAACATTAAGTTCCCTCTGCCTACCCTGCTGTGTGCGGGATACAGCGTGAAGCTATAAAATATTATCCCTACATATTTAACGAGATATTTAAAACTAAAATAAATATTACTCTTTCCTCCCACAGAGAATACTAAATCCATCATTTAACTTACAATAAAAATGACTGTAACATTATTAAGTTTACCTCATATTAGTTGTTACCATTTCAACAACATATTGAGTTTTGTATCGCATTTGTCAAATGCTCACGAGGTTTTCCAATTGCTCCCGTTGCAGTATAAAAGGTTTACTACAATTGTATTTCGCTGTTTGTTACTTTATTTTCTAAGTCTTTATAGATATTAGCGGAAGGAGTTGGTTTTCTTAATTTCGTATATTATAGATATTTTTTTAGCTCCACGCTGTATCCCGCACACAGCAGGGTAGACAGAGGGAACCTAGTGTTAAGACACTCCGTTCCCCACTTTCTGCCGAATTCGGAGGCATTGCGTGTTAAGTGGTGGAACTTAATGCCGCACTTTGTCTCGACACTAAAGCGAAGAAAATGGAAATATTAATTATTTCCACTCCTCGTGTGGGAATCGAACCCATAACCAGTCGATTTACAGGCACACTCTGTGCCTCTGCGCCACGACTGGCCCCTACTTATACTTTACGTACGTTTTTACGATTTCTACGTTTAACAGTTCTTTATTTTATCCATTTATTTTATCGTTGTGGTTCAGTAGAGCAGCGTCTCACGTTTAAGATTGGTTGTCAATTCGTTTCCCAATCGTGGGATAGATTATATATTTTGTTCGCTCTATTATATTTCGCCCGCTCTGGAGAACAATATGGTGTTCGAATTTCACCAATCAACACGATTTTGACGGAAAGTGGAGAACATAGTATACTAGATTCCCTCTGGCTACCCTACTCTATGCGAAAAACAATGTTGAAAAGAAAAAAGTATTCATTGAGAGAACATAGCGATTATGAAGGCAGGTAGAACTGGTAGGTAAGTAGGTAGGTAGGTAGAATTAATACATTACTGTCGACAAACATATGAAAGTTATCAATTTAATAAAGAATTTTAAATAATTTTAGGGGCCAGTGGCACGAACGTGTGACTGTAAACGACTGGTTGTGGGTTCGATTCCCACTCAAGGAGTGGAAATATTTGATATTTCCATTTTCTTTGCTCTGGTATCAGAGGCAAAGCGTGGCGTTAAGTTCCGCCATGTAACACGAAATGCCTCCAAATTCGGCGGAAAGTGGGGATCGAAGTATCTTAACACTAGGTTCCCTCTGCCTATCCTGCTATGTGCGGGATGCAGCGTGAAGCTAAAAAAATATTTACTTGACCTTATTTTAATTGCTTCAACTAGAAATCGAATCCACAACCACCACCAAGTAAGAGCAACCTAACACCACCCTTAATAAACAAACATAATATCCTCAACCGAAATTATTTTTATTAGCGTATAATAATTAGAAAAATGGTTGAATTTGTAAAACAAACGTGAATGTTTGAAGTAACTGAGCGGCGTGCGTTATAACTCGCTTCCTTTAGTAATGTTCGACTGTTGTAATTGTATAAGCTGTTAGGTGTGACATGTGATGATTTAGGTGTGATTTTTTTTATTTGAAGTTTACTATAGTATTTTATTTCTTGTATTGAAACGATTTTGTTATTATTAATGTGAAATATATTTTTTAGTATTATATAATAGATTATTGTTGGTAAGTATTAAAAAATAGTGAACTTGATTTTTTCCTAATAAATGTAGATTTAATTCTTTTAGAAAATGTCTATAATTCGAATTTTATTATGTATGTAGTATTGATTAATAAAATTAAAATTACGCTTCTTTATGAACTGAAATGAGGTATTTTTTTATTAATTTATATATAATCCAGCATTATTTTAAGAATATAATGATTTTTGGTACTAAAGCTACAATAATACAAATACATATTTCCAATTGTTCTATTTTTAACTTTAAAACGAGAACACGTGCGTTCTAACTAAACTAAACGTTGGTAATAACATCTCTGAGTCCGCTCTCGATACACCAAAGATTTGTGTTTAAAATTTGGTCTTATTTTAGCTTTACAGGCGGTAACGTACGTCAGGCGTTACTCGGCCAATGCGTCTTACATCGACGCCATCGTTAGAATTGATCATTGCTGAGAATTATTGAAACCTATACGGTTTTCTGTCCCGGTATCCCGGTTTTTGTATCCTGTATCCCGGTTTTTGTATCTTGTATCCCGGATTTCGTATACCGTGTACCGGTTTTCGGTGTGTGTTTGTAGTGAAAATGGATTACGATTCGCTGATTTATTCCCAAATCGCGAACTACTATGATGAGTTGGTAAGTTTCGGTTTTTTTTTCTTTATGTTAACCATCTCTAATGAAAATAAAAAATATTATATTAAAATAATTTATATTATGAAAAAAAGGTAGAAAAGCAATATGGGACGTAGTGGTGACTTACTCCTGTCTCCACTTTCCGCCCATTTCCGTTCACTTTCGAAACATTGGTTATGTATGGTGTAACCTAATATCGCATTACAAATCAAGAAGAGTCAAGTAATAATATTCCACCGGATGGGAATAGAATCCTAAACCATCAATTATATAGTTAGACGCTTTCTAACTGCGCCATGATGGTGTCAATCTCAAATTTACCATAATATAACTTCGTGGAATATAAGAGCTTTTAATTTTTTTTTGTTTATAATGTAATTATTATAATTATATTTAATTTATATAATTATAACTTATAAATATAATGTGTAATAATTAAAATATGTATTGAATGTATATATTTATGTAACCTTATACATATTTTATATTAAGAGTAGGTAAAATGCACTCACAGTACTAAATTAAAGTATTTTTTTACAATTTACTTGCTTGTATGCATTGTCTAAATGCAAGTATTGAATTACAAATTTATTATTTTACCATTTATAGTTCCGCTACTTAACACACAGTACCACCAGAATTCTGCGAAAAATGGAGAGTGTAATGTCTTAAAACTAGGTCCTTCTGCTTACCTTGCTGTATGTGGGATACAACATGAAGTTAAAAAAAATACATAGTTGTAGTATAGTGTACATAAATAACTGAAATATCGTAACACTATTTTCTTTAAAACATTGTGAAATTAGAGAGAAAAGTCTGCTCTCTCCTCTTTAAGGCTACATTGTAAAATCTCAAATCAAAACTAAAATCATATTAAAACAAAACAAAAAATAATTTCCCCTACTGAGTACTAAACTTTTAATAATCACATTTACTTCTATATCAACATAGTATAGAATTGTATATAATTTTTTATATTCACGTAAATAGCGTGACAAAATATCAAAGGTGGCCAGTCGTGGCCCAGTGGCACAAGTGTGTGACTGTAAGCGACTGGTTGTGGGTTCGATTCCCACTCGAGGAGTGGAAATGATATTTCCATTTGCTTCGATCTGGTGTCGAGGTAAAGCGCGGCGTTAAGTTCCGCCACTTAACACGTAAGCCTCCGAATTCGGCGGAAAGTGGGGAACGGAGTGTCTTATCACTAGGTTCCCTCTGCCTACCCTGATGTGTGCGGGATACAGCGTGAAGCTATAAAAAAAAAAAAAAAGAAATATCAAAGGTAGGAAAAATTAATTTATAATATTTGCAGCATATTTAAAGGCAATGAATGTGTTCGCTCATTAATCTTTCAGCGCGAACGATTTGTCATAAATATGTGAGGACAGATGTTATTGCCAGATTATAAAATGTATTATTTTGATTTTCAATTTGACATTTGCGTTATGTATTACCATATCAATATTGTTGTTGTTGTTTTTTAATAATAAATAAGCCGCTTAACTATGACAGGTGGTGAAGTAAAACGTCCGACAGTAAACACGATTGGTTGTTGGTTCGATTCCTATTTAAGGGAATGGTTGATTATATTTAAATTATTTTCATTTCTCCGCCCTAGGGACAAGATAAAGGGCGTTGGGTTTTCGCCATTCATGTTTTGGATCAGTCATGTCTCAGTGTGTGTCTTAATGTAAAAGTAATTGTTTGCAGGTTTGTTTCGCATTCGATCAAATGATTATATTTATTTTTTTGTCATTTCTCCGGTCTGCAAAGGCAAAAATGTGACGTTTTGTCGAACGAAACCTCGATATAATTAGATAATTAAGATGGAGAACGGAGTGTCAAAGTGAACTTTGACAGTAGATTTTCTTTAACTCTATGACCCTGCTATGTAGAAAAAGCTTTAAACTTAAAAAAAATACCAGTTCTAGCTACAGCTTTGAAAATAACCATTATTTATTTACCTAACGAACACTACTCAAGAGTTAAAACATTTTAAAACACTGTTAAATATAATACATTAAATATTTACAAACTTAAAAAAACCGTATTGAAACTAGAAAAAGTGAAAGTGATATAGACGTAGTGTAAATTGGGACTGTTTACATTGAAAATGGTACAGCATTTTAGTACTTAGTGTGTTAGAACAAAGTTCAAATTAGCATATCGATAATGAAAGCTTATATTTTAGGTTTAATTCAGGGTCGCGGAATATCCTGATATTGTACGAAAATAAAGCATATTCATGCTTTTTCCGGCATAGCAGGGCAGTCAGAGAGAACCTCAGTGTGTGAGTGTCAAGACACTCCGTTTTCTACTTTTGACCCGATTTGATTTGAGAGATTGCGTGTTAAGTAGCTTCACGCTTTGGTCCGCATAGTGGGATACTTACAGAAATAAAAAAGACATTTTAAAGAAAACGTATGAAAAACTGAACGCAGCGGGATTCGAACCCGTGCCTCCGGATACCGTCTGAGCCATGCGATTTGGATATTTCAAAATTGGATTCGGAGGCATTACGAGTTAAGTGACGGAACTTAACTTCGTGCTTTGTCTCGACACCAGAGCAGAACAAATGAAAATATTAAATTCCATTCCTCAGGTAAAAATCGAACCCACAACCAGTCGTTTACAGTCACACGCTTGTGCCACTGCACCACAACTGGCCCCTAGTAGGCTCTGGCTCTTAGTATTATGATCTTTTGTTTTCGCGATTATTACACATTTTGAAATGAAACTATTTTTTTAACCGGACTAATCGCGTATATTACGGGTAGACTACCTGTGACCACGTACTACTGTAAAGTGTTCGAATCGTCGGGTTTTCTAAAATTGTGTTTTCGAATACCAAAAATATACGTGGTTAATCCGGTTAAAAATAGTTTCATTTCAAGAAATCTTAGAATCAAGACATTTGGTTCTGTAGTTTCCTTCTTAATTTAAAACATTCCTTATTTAAGTAACTGAACTCAACGCCATTTTATCTTGGGTGCCGATGAAAATAACATTAAATCATTTACCGATTGGAAATCGACCCGAAACCATCGCGTTAATAGTCAAACTCCCTCCCAATGTGCCACGACGGCCTAATATTGTATGGAGCATAAATATAGGTAATTTAGCTCTTATCTTTACTATATATGTTACTTGCAGCGTAAAGCTTATCGCGTGTAATTTTCTTGTAATTTAGGTAAAAACGTAGTATTAGAGAGAAATAAAATTCGAATTTTGTGGTGAAAACTAAGTAAAGCTTAGATTTTTTTTGTTTATTTTTGTCGCATTACTGTTATGTTTTATAAAATGTAATCATATATAATCAAAGTAGCTACCTTTCTGTATACCAGGAGTCAGTCAGAGAGATACCAAGTGAGAAGATATTCCGTTCTCCACTTTACACCCGAAATTGCGTATCTTAGGTGGCAGAGCGGAGAAAAGAAAGTAATTTAATCCAAAAAAGACATTTAGAGAACGTATAAAAAATTAAACGCAGCGGGATTCGAAACCGCGTCTCCTGAATACCGTCCAGGCGCTCTCACCGCTGAGCCATGCGTTCTACTACCAGCAGCGAAATTCTTATACGCCATTGCAACTCATTTTTGTTGTTAGCAACTCTCACAAGATTCGAATCCCGCTGCGTTCAATTTTTTATACGTTTTCTAAATGTCTTTTTGAAATTTCCTAAGTGTGGAATAACAATTTAAAAATGTTTAAAAGTAATTTAATCCGCTTTGATAAACAAGGCAAAACGCGGCATTGAGTTCTGCTTATCAACCCATCGTGACTCATTTTCAAGCAGAAAGTGGAGAGCAGAATATCTTAAAACTACATTATCTCCGACTTTGTGGGAAAAAGCGAAAAACATACATTTAATAAAATTATGGAACCCATAACCATATTGAAAATTCGAAATACCATCTTTTTCCTATAATGCAATGGTTTGATTTCTGTAATAAATTCCTAATGCCCACAGTACGTAAAACCGTCGTCATACATGATATTTCTCTACTAGTGGCGGATTGCTGTCGCATTAGACTATGCGAGAGATGATGTATGGAATGCGAGTCGACATACCAACCTAGTTACCTAATAACTTTACAATATTCAACTTGACACTAAAAATAGCTTTTAAAACAATAGAATTGCTGCATATTAGAGGAGAGATAACGTAGTGACAAGACACTCCGTTCTCTCATTCATTCTCATTCTTCTGAGTGGTTTTGTAGATTATATAGAGATTTCGCTCTTCTTTCGTTACTTCTATCGGGTATAAATAAACTATAAACGTAATCCTAACCAATTCATTAGTAAGTAAGTTAATATTTAAATACGAAATTTCATATTTTTTTTATTATAACAATATTCAACTTATTATGTTATTTTCACCAGTGGTATTTGGTTTGGTCAATTCCCCTCCGCTGATGAGTAGCATCCCGCAAGAGACGGGTAACCCAGTAACTTGGTGGTAGGAGATTCGTTCTCCGACTGGCTCGTGACCACTATTATGTCAAAAACAAATCGCTAAATATTTAATGATGTGTTTTGGTTCGATAGCTTGTAAGCCAGCATCACTATCCTCTATTTCCACACATCCCTCAAAGCCAGCAACGCATCCACTAGTCCTCTAATTGTGGATGTTCATGGCCGAAGGTATCCTCTTACCATCAAGTGGTTCTTTTGTACGTTTTCCTCTTTGGGACTTAAAAAAATATATATGCATTAAGCTAAAAAAAAACTATGAATTTAATAACAAAAACATGCTCTCTTTACCAACCCTAGCATATAACATCTAAAATGTAGCACGTGTGTAACTCATTGTTCGAGATACTAATTATCGAGCTGATAAATACTGTCTAATTGCGACCTGTAATGGAATGAACCTTGGCACTTATTACAAAAAAAACTTTACCAATACCAATATAATATTTTTAATAGACATTTAAAAAAAAGAAGAAATATAATAGCCATTTTGTGGAAGAAGACAAGATTTAGTATCATTCTTGAAGTTGAGTGCTAATTCACGGAAATGTTACCACAACCGTCGCGATTACAGTCAGACACAGTGCCACTGCACCTTAATGGCTTAATGATAATTATATTTTCTAGGGGCCAGTCTGGCACAGTGGCACAAAGTGTGACTGTAAAGCGACTGGTTGTGGGTTCGATTCCCACTCGACGAGTGGTAATAATTATTATTTACATTTTCTTCGCTCTGGTGTCAATGCAAAAACGCGGCTTTAATTTCCGCCAATTACCAAGCAATGCTTCCGAATTCGGCGGAAAGTGGGGGACGGAGTGTTTTAACCCTAGGTTCCCTCTGCCTACCCTGCTGTGTGCGGGATACAGTCGCTTCACGTCAGTTCACGTCTTTTCTCGAGTAGCATGTCAGTCAGAGTGAACTGAATGTTGAGACACTCCGTTTTATACATTCACCTAAAATCGTGACAATACTTAATCTGTGGCGGAAATTGTCGCCGCAGATTTTCTTATCAGAGCCGAAGAATAAAAATAATTTTAATGGAATTATTTCTCTAACTTTAAATCGAACTTACAACCAATCGCATCTATAGTCAGACCCTGTCCTGTCGCACCACGATGGCTTCACGACATTTTTCCAATGTTCTTATTTTTCTTACATTTTCTAATACTAAATTATACTTGTAACAAAATACACTATTGAATCTATTTTGCAAATAGGAACCCAATTTATAATAAGGTCATTGAAATTTGATAAAACTTTAAAAAATTGAGAGACCGTCGAAGCGCAGTGGGACATCGTCTGATTTTAAATGACTAGTTGTGCGTTCGATTTCCACTCCAGGGAATGATTTTATTTTAATTATTTACATATGTTCCCTCTGGTACATAAAACAATTGAGTTCCACCACTAAACACTCAAAGTCTTGATTTCGGGCAGAAAGTAGGGGACGGAGTGTCTTAACACTAGGTTCTCTCCCCACTCATCTCTCTGACTACTCTGGTGTGTAAAGCTGTAAAGCTTACAAAAATATCATCGTCAATGCAATAGCTGGTCTTATATTTACTTGCGTATCTTTTTATAATTTTTAGTGCCTCCTTGATACAACGTTCGATGTGTACTCTAAACAAGATGCTATAAAAGCATTATTTATAACACACCTATAGAAATTACGTTAAGCAGATGTTCTAGATGTTCTGTTTCTGATTAATTATATTTAAGAATTTAATTACGAGTATATTTTATTTATAGCGGCCAGTTGTGGCCCAGTGGAACAAGCGTGTGACTGTAAACGACTGGTTGTGGGTTCGATTCCCACTCGAGGAGTGAAAATTATATTTCCATTTTCTTCGCTCTGGTGTCGAGGTGAAGCGCGGCGTTAAGTTCCGCCACTTAACACGCAAGCCTCCGAATTCAGCGGAAAGTGGGGAACGGAGTGTCTTAACACTAGGTTCCCTATGTCTACCCTACTGTGTGCGGGATACAGCGTGAAGCTAAAAAAAAGTGAAAAAAAAGGCAATTGATACCTGGATTCATAATGGATAGCATAGAGCTGAAAAACGGAGAGTGGAGTGTTTTGATACTATGTTCTCTTTGCCTTCTCTAGTGTATTAAGAACATATGTGAAAGGAAAGAAATGAAAGGAACAAGTGTAATTGTGATTGATTGTAGGTTCAATTCCTATGGAGTCAAATAATGATAATTTAGTTATTTCAGTTTGGTCGCTCTGGTACTTAAGATAAAGCGCGGCGTTGAGTTCCGCCTCTGAACCTGCTCGAATTCAGGCGGAAAGTGAAAAACGCCTCTGTCTATTGCAAAGTTAAAAAAAAATATTTAAACATAACTATGTATATTGGGGCCAGTCGTTAAGTCTTTGCAAATCTAAAAAGAAATATTTAAACATAACTATCTATGTTGGGGCCAGTCGTAGCGCAGTGGCAAAAACGTGTGACTGTAAACGACTGGTTGTGGGTTCGATTCCTACTCGAGGAGTGAAATATTTAACATTCCCATTTTCTTCGACCTGGTGTCGAGGGAAAGCGCGGCGTTAAGTTCCGCCACTTAACACGCAATTCCTCCAAATTAGGCGGAAAGTGGGGAACGAAGAGTCTTAACACTAGGTTCCCTGCTACCCTGGTGTGTGCGGGATACAGCGTGAAGCTAAAAAAAATCTATCTATATAACGATAACCTTATTCAGAATTGATACCAATTTCTTTTCTTTCAATATTCCTTAAGTACTATAGTTCCAAAGTTTTAAAGAACAAATATTTATTAAGATTTCGACCGTCCGCTCTTTTATACTTAAATGTTGAATAAGAATTGTATTGTAGACCCGATAGGCGCAATCAAGTCCAAGCTTATAATCATTTTCTACTTATTACGGCTTTGTGCGACGTTTTTATAACGTTTTATTTATTTTGAACAAGGTTTTTTGTTTGGTTTTCGTGATTTTTATATATTATATTTTAAATTAAATTCTTTTAACAGTATTTTTGTAGTACTTTTTTAAAATAATACTCAATACTGATATATCAAAGAGTACCTCTAGGGTCAAGACACTCTTTTCTCCACTTTACCTTCGAATTCGAGATGTTGCACATTGAGTGGTATCGCAGTATCGACCACAGGATAGCTAGAGCCTAGTGTCAAAACACTCCGTTCCGCATCTTTCCCCTGAGCCGAGGCATGGCGTGTTGATTGTTGATTAAAGAGTTTTCATTTCCCTGATATGTTGAACAGACAAAGTGCAGCGTTGAGTGCCGCTCCAGTTCCGAGACAGGACGGAGGTCAAAGCCGCGCTGTGTCTATGTTACCTTGAAGAAGTGATTTACTCATTCTACCGAGTGGATATCGAACCCACGCACAATCGCTATTACAGCCTGATATTGTACCACTGTGCCACAGTGAACTTAACCGGATTAATCGCGTATATTTTTTATATTTGAAAATACATTTTATAAAACTCGTTTTGTCTACAAAAAAAGTAAATAGTTTCATTTAAAAGGTTTGCGTTAAAATTATACATTTAAATTAGACATTATTGGTGCATAGCTATAGGTTTACAATTTTTTCAATTCTCAATTCCCTAATTTTTTTCAACTTCAGGGTAGAAAATAAAATGTCAAAACACACTTGCAAACATTGCGGGCTTAGTGGCGGTATTCAACGCTGCACTATGTCTTATTCGGCGAAGCGGAAAAACGAAAATATTTAAAAAATGATGAATACAATAATGATTATAATTTATATGTTATATAATTATTATAACTTCAATATGTTCATTTCTACGCTATGTGGAACAAGACAAAGTGCAGTGTTGAGCGCCGTCACAAAATACGCAATTTTAACAAGTAATGATGACGAGTAGGAATGGAACATACAACCATCATGCTTATAACAAGATGCTGTTCCATTTCATACAACGGCCTCAAATATACAATAACCAAAAGCAATTTTATAAAGTTTTTTAAAAGAGCAATTTTGTTAAAATGCACATCAAACGCAAAAGACAGTAAATTTAGTGAACAATTATTCCACTCTCCACTTTTTAAACATTGAATCTTTAACACCAAGCAAATAGTGCATTCAAAACATTCACCAGCTTATAATTTTTGACTTACACACAAGCTATAATCCTACGCAGACCAAAGTTCTATTTTAGTTTGTTAAGTCGTAAATAATGCATTTGGTGTAGAATTGAACGTATGCGTTCGCTTTATAAATAGGTTCATACAGTAATATATTGCAGCTTACATATCAGTCGTTCTTTAAGCGGTAGGGTTATGAATTTATGTTTTTTTTTATTCTAAGTATAGTTCGAAGACATCGTAGTGCATTGGAAGCGTTGGATGGTATATGAAAGTGGTTGTGGATTCGATGACTTAGAGAGATGAATTTGTTTAAATTATTATCTTTTCAAGACTTAACATACAATATTAGAGATATGAATGTTGGTCTGATGATATGACAAGGCGCGGCGTTGAGTTCCACCGCTCATTACATAATATCTCAATTTTGAGAAGACACCGGAAAATAATGTCTTTTACGTATTGTAAAGGTCATGACATTCAGGTCGTTGGCACACAGTGGTACAGCGTCTGACTGTAACGCAATGGTTGTGGGTTCCATTCCCGCATTTCTAAATATAATCATATTATTAAATGTTTCTTTCTTCGTTCTAGTACCAAAAATTAAGGATGGCGTTGAGTCCCACTATGGAACAATATGGAATATTTCGATTTCAGACGAAATATGGAGGAAGGAGTGTCTTTATACTAGGTACTTTCTCACTATCCCACAATGCCGGAAAAAGCGTAAAGCTGCAAAAAATGGTCTGATATCATGGTCAAAAATATTCAAATTACTAGAATATATTTTTTCTAGTTTTTTTTTTAACTAATTTGTCATTTTACTTCATTCAGCGTAATATATACGTTTCGCTATCTCGCGCTGCATTACGTCTGTCACATTAAGATAATTATTATTAGATTTATTAAGCCGTCGTCGAGGAATTGAAATCTACGCAATCATTCAGTGCTTATATTTTATTTGGGAACATTTTAATGAGATTTACGCTTCCCCTCATCAATGGATGGACAGAAAGGGCCTAGAGTCAAGACACTCCGTTTTCCATTTTTCGCCTGAATTCAAAACATGATGTGTTGAGTGATAGAACTAAATCCCGCGCTTTGTCTTGTTACTAGAGCGGAGAAATGAAAAGAATTAAAATATAATTATTATCTCGAGTATTATAGACCCACAGTCTTAGTCGTTACAGTCATACTTTGCCTCACTGCATTACGACAGCCTCGAAATTTTTACTCTGTAACTGGCAGACAAAACACAGCCGAAACAACTAGCTAAAGAAAGATCTTGGTATGGCTAGTTTTTTCAGCAGAATTTAGATTTATTTGTATGCATTGAATGCGTTGAACGCATGGCTTAGCAGTCGAAGCGCTTGGAAGGTTTCCTGGTTCGAATCCCGATGGATTCCTATTTTCACGTTTTCAATAAAAAATCAATTGTCTTCTTAATTTCTTTAGTAAGTAAATTTCTTTAATATGTAAAATTATTGAAATTGATTTTTTTGACTTTCTATACCCACTCTTCTATACATACAGCGTGTGGGAGTTCGCGACAATGTCCGGAGGAGGAATTAACGAGAAATAACGGAATTTTATGTACAGTCGGGACTACATAAGATAGAAATAATGATAAGGAACTGGTTACAAAGGGCCCCATAGACGAAGTTGCATATTTTGTTCATTATTAGTTTAACTTCGTCAACATCCAATATTAATAAGATAGGTGACGATGACATATGATAGAAACAATTGATAATTTATTCGATTTTCGCATTGAAAATAATTACATTTTCTAACTCAACTGCTTATTAGCTATGTAGCTATCTATAGTACCTGCAAATGTTATTTAAATTTAAGCCAATACAGAGAATTACTTAGTTTAAAGAAATAATTTTAAAAATTTTAAAAATGTAAAAATAATTAACCTTCTTTTCTCTGCCTACCCTGCTACCCTAATACAAGAAAACAAGCGAATAGACCAAGACACTAAACAAACAACATTATAAAAGTACCTTTTACATTTATAAAATAATAGCAAAACTAAAGCTTTAATACAACATGAATGAATAATGGTGCTCCATTCATAGGAAACTCAATTAATTATCGTATATTATGAAGTGGTAATCAGATTCATAATAAAGATAATTCTGTTTTCACCGATAATTGCTTCAACACTCCCAATATTTATTTTTAATTAAATTATTGTACGATTAACGAACTTTTTGCTATGTGTTAAAGTTGTTTGTAGATTTTGAACCCCAAATTCAAGTTTTTTATATATCAAATTCAATATTTAAAACGACATTTGTCTTCTTAAACATTTTTAAAATGTTATTCCTAGCTTAGACAAATTGAAAAAGACACTTTAATAATAAAAAGATATTTATCTTTTTTTATTTTCGATTTGAACTGAAAACTACGAATTTCACATCAAAAAAGGGAAAAGTTTTTTTTGTTGCGCCAAAATGTAACTTCAAGTTAAAAAACATATATAAATGTGGATGGAGGAATTGATATGTTATAACAACATATATAATATATATTAAATAATATTCATGTTCTTCACAAATTATAATTTGGCATATCTATATCCCCATCAGTGACATACATTAACTGCCAATAAAAAAGCGGCTTCATATATATTCCCGAATAGCATTTAGAAAGAATCTAATGTTAAGCAACCCATTCTTCATTTTCTGCCCAAATTCAAGACATTGCGTGTTAAGTAGCGCAACTTAACGCCGCGCTTTGTCTAATTACCGGAGAAAAATGTAAATAACAAAAAAATCACCCTTCGAGTGGTATTCGAACCTACATCCATCACCTTAACATTCCGACACTATCACACTATGCCATAAACGCCTAAAAAAATATTATATTAAGCACAATTTTACCATCTACCATCATTTATCACTCCCCCTTGTACCTGTCAGAGTATGATTCAATACTCTCTTGTTTTCCCACTTACAGTATGGTACAGTGCGAGGAGGCACGTGTGAGTGAAGCTCTTTGATATAACATCACGCGTTCATTGTAAACATGTTTGATAAATGTTATGGGTATAGTAAAGGAAGGTTGTCGTGGCCCAGTGAGGCTGTGGTTGGTTATGGGTTCAATTCCCACTTGACGGAAGGATTATATTTAAATTATTTTTATTGTTATTTAAATTATTTAAATATTTATATGGTTTCTAAGATAAAGCGCAGCGTTAAGTTACATTTATTCGCAATTCCTCTATTTCAGGCTGCACTTTGTGGTTTGTATATATTTTTTTAGCTTCACGCTGTATCCCGCGCACAGCAGGGTAGGCAGAGGGAACCTAGTGTTAAGACACTCCGTTCCCCACAACCGATTTTCAATTTTAATTCTGAGTAATTTAAAACAAATTCAGTTACGCCCGATACATAGCATAGTTAGATTGTACCATTATTTATTTAATTTAGTTACTTTCTTGTTAAGAAATAGCCTACTTTTTTGGCCAAATAATTAAGAGAAAAGACATGAAAAGTTTCACATTTTCCTTAAAAAAATGCTCAAAATAAATAAAAATGATATAACGAAAATAATATAACATGGTACATAGCTAAGGGTTTAAATTAAAAATAGCTGTCCAATATCACGGAACGATGAGTGCCTTGGATCCAAAGTCTTTGTTCGAGCTTTACTGCATTTCCAAGTGACATAAGCAATTTCATTAAAAAAAATATAAAATTGTATTATTCTTCTGAAAAAATATAGCTTCACGCTTTTTCCCGCACAGCAACATGGACAGCAAAGACCTTTTTGTAAGTGCGACCTTTGTGTTTGAAGTTTTCGCCGAAATTCGAGACATTGGTTGTTGAGTTACGGATCTCAACGCCGTACTTTGTCTAAAAATGTAGGAATCAAACCCAAAACCTCTACGTTTAATTTCAGACACTGTTCTCCTGTGCCACAATTATTTTCTTCTTTCTGTTTTAATAGTTATTTTATGCATAAAGATGTTTTTTCTTGTAGAATTTAAAAAGAATATAAGCAGAACTTTGAATTTTGCGACGGAACTCTTTGAATTCGAAGCTAACTCAGAGGACGATCTTAACTACGTCGCGACGTTCCAAGAACGTCAAGGAATTTACCAATAATATTTCTTAAGCAATTTCTCAATTGTTTAGTCATGTCGAATATTCAATTGCTAAGGCAGTCTTACTAAGGAATTGGGGCAGATGCCATCATATATTTTTATTACTTTTTTTTAGCTTCACGCTGTATCCTGCACACAGCAGGGTAGGCAGAGGGAAGCCTAGCATTAAGACACTCCGTTCACCATTTTCTGCCAAATACAGGAGATTTTGCGTGCTTAAGTGTTGGAACTTAACGTCGCGATACCAGACCGGAGAAAATGGAAATATTAAAGTAGTCCAAGATTTGGCAGATGATGGGAAACGGAGTGTCTTAACATTCTGTGTTAGCTCCTGCTTGTGAGCAAAATACAGCGTGACGCTGTTTAAGTATACAATAAAGTATAAATTAATCCATCGATTCGGTATTTTCAAGACTTTCGGGCTTACAGAAATTCATATTATAGCTCATGCTTCCTTCAATTCATCACATTATACCAGTAAGATTCAATCGAAGACGTGTCGATACGTCCACTCCTTGCGTTTATTTAATAAAAACGTCATGTCAGCAAATAACAGGCGGATGGGTATTGATTAGGACAGTGAGCAATAGACGTCCTCGCCGGAACAACTCACAAGCCTACGCGTGTGGTCTTGGGAAGAGGCGATTTGTGAAGTTTAATAATTTGGTTTGTATATAAAAAAATAGTTTCACGTTTTTTTTCGTATAACGTTGTAGTCAAAAACTAAGGAACGCCAAGTAGAAGGAGGTCACTGCATACTTCTTTCGCCTCTCAACGCTTGTTCCTTGACATTTTTAGTTCTCAATATAAACTTTAACTATTTCACCGTTGGTTATCATTTTATATATATTTTCGTTATATAGGTTATACGAAAACGCATATAATTAATGCATTATACCATCCCCTAACTTACACCACATACACAAATACGAGTAGGTGCGGCTCACGCTATCTACAGCGTATATCGTTCGAGCCGTCGGCCTTATAATTGATTGATACGTCCACCTCGAGCTTCGTGAAAAACTGTCAGTTACTCTTAAAAAGCCACGTCGAGAACTAAATTGCTCCTTGAAGATGGTAAAAAACTTGGATTGGATAAATGTGTGTTACTTATATACTTAGTATATGAAAGATATTTCTTGCAAATGTATATTTAATATTGAATATCACGGGACTTGCACCCACGACTCTAGAAAGCTACCTGAAAACGTATGGAAGCTTTAGTTTTTACGTTTAACTTAATATTAATATAAGTGTTTTTTTTTTATTTAAACTAACTTAGTTTTGTAATTGCACTAAAAGTAATACTTAAGTTTTATTTTATAATTAGTCACAAATCAATAGAATTTTTCAATTAAATGGCTGACACGTTTTGATTTATATGTGTGGTGTAAATAATATGATTTTTTAAGTAAGTCCAAACTGCTTTTATATACTTTTTGATGTATACATGCAGTTTTAATAATTGTAAAAATTATATACATGGTAAAATGTAGTAACAGGACATTCCGTTCTCTACTTTCCTTTCGAATTCCCAGTCATTTTGTACTTAGTGACGGAACCTAACACCGTGCTTTGTTTTACCAGAGCGGGAAAAAAAAAAATGATGATAATTTAAACAATCTTATTCCCAATTGAATCTAGATCGCTTTTCATTTCCAAGCATTCACTATATATAAAAAAAATACGTACAATCAAATCAAAGACTGGATAATTGAAGTTTCATCATAAACTACTCGATACAGATTCGTATACCGAGCGCATGTTGAAAGCAATTAAAATCACGCCCAGTGTAAGTCAATTAGTTTTCCTATTTTAAAACCATGTCTATATTTATTATATTGTTATTTATTTAAATTTTTATTTAACGTGTGTATTTTTTATTTTGTATGTAATGTTTTGAATTTGACCGGAAAGTGGAGAACGCAGTGTCCTGATAAATCCTTTAGGAGCCTGTTATCCTGCTATGCAGGATATAGGCATTTTTTGACAGAATATTATGATTTGTGATTTTCTTCTATGTG
This sequence comes from Dryas iulia moderata, assembly GCA_019049465.1. Taxonomy (NCBI): domain Eukaryota; kingdom Metazoa; phylum Arthropoda; class Insecta; order Lepidoptera; family Nymphalidae; genus Dryas; species Dryas iulia. The sequence continues at coordinate 15,217,605 of CM032418.1, read as the reverse complement.
GACTTAGAGTCAGGTCTAATAGGAATTGTTTCTGTATTTTTATACAAATGATAGTCGTTGAGATATTTCAATTAGTGATCATTTTTGTTATTTTATGTTAAAATTATATATACATACCTACTTTTGAAAAAACTATTCATATGTTTACATATAAAACTGCTATCTTTCTTTTTTTCAAAATGTAAGTTTTATTCATATAGCCCGTACTGTATGCATAAAATATTTCAAATTAATCATTCCACCGAAATAAGAACCCTAATCACGAGCATCGCGTATACACACGTTATTCACTATGTCACGTCGCGCCTTTATTATTTTCATACAAATAAAAACCATATTTTTTCATAAAATGAAATATATTCCAAATATTATTTATGTCAAGTCAGCCATTACTGATCAAGTAATGTAAAAACGTATTGAAAAAAAAACCTTTTTGCACATTTACACAAAAAACGAGACATTGACTTAAAAACAAATAACATGTAACGCAGATATAAAATCGTACAAAAATTGAGCATACGCAAAAGCCATTTGCATATCGACTTAACATTAAGCGTTTAAACGCGATTCGCTTGCGAAATTGAATCTAAATACACAGTAATAGATTACATTATTGCATGCTTCATAAAGTCCGATGGGTTGATAACTCCGAACGGGTCTTTCAAAATCTGAGCGAAATAAAAAGCTTGCCCCCTATTATGTGGTAACAATGGCCCTCAGTGAAAAGTAGCCGGAAAGCATCTGCAACATAATAATAAAATGTAACTGCGAAAGGTATTCGGATAAAATTTTATTGTATGCCATCGACAAAAGATCTTAGTAGACAAAAGTCGTGAGGGAATCGTTGGTGGGCTAGGATGTCACACGTTATGGGGTTTTAGTAGGCTCTTGCCTGGATACAGGTTAATGCTTTCTGTTGCAGAGGTGGGTAGACGGAGAGAACCTGGTGTCAATATACTCTGTTCTCCGTTTTCCGCCTGAACTTGAGTTTTGACTGACATTATATTTTGAGTGATGAAACTCAACATCACTCTTTGTCTTATACACCAGAACAGAGAAGTAAAAGTAATTTTTAATATAATGGTTTTCCTGAACGACAGGAAATCTCATAATCGTCACTTGTATAGACAGGCTACTTAATTTATTCACACAATGGCTTATAGGTACCTTTATTTACATACTGCAATATAACCGTAGCTGTGCCTGTGACATCGTCCGCGTAGAATTTAATAACTGATCTAACTGCCTCTTTCATCATATCAGCCATCAAAATCAATCCAGCCGTTCCAGATATTAGCCGAAACACAGGCAGACGGACACACAGATAATAAAAAATTGTGATAAATATGGTATACATACCGTATATACATACGTATGCATTTAGTAAAAAGTGATTATTTTAATATTACAAACATACATAAAAATTTTATTTATATACATTTATTTATAGATAAAAGGCTCAAAGTAAGCCAGGTTTTTTCTTATACCTACATCTCACATTCGTTTCTTAATGAATGGGGAATAATAAATTCACCTAAGTATACTGATTTATGATCGAACCTAAGACTTTCTTGGGTATTCGGCCTTTTTCTATTTATTTATTACGTGCAATACTTTACATTCGACTTTACCCTTGTATATGTATTGAGGGTAACGTGGCGCAGTGGGACAGCGTCTGACTGAAAACGCAATTGGTTATGGGTTTGATTCCCACTCATAGAAATAATTATCTCTACTAATAAATAAAATTGGAGTGTCTGTTTGTAATATTAAAATAACCGCTTTTTACATGCATATGAATGCTTTTTACACGGCACATCTACCAAAATAACATTTTTTTTACAATTTTTTTCTGTCTGTCTATTTATTTCGGGTAGTCACTCAAACGGCTGAACCGATATTGACAGGGTTTTCACTGGAGGGTAACGAAAATAATAAGGAGGAGGTAGGCTACTTTTATTTAAGATTAGATTTTTGATAAATTCCACGCAGACAAAGTTGCGATTGTGGCTAGTATTTAAATAATTCTCATTGGTTTGCTTTGTCGTGGGTATACGACAAAGCGCCACGTTGAGTTTCACCATTCAACACGTTATGTCTCGATTTCGAATGGAAAGTGGAGAACAGAGTCTTGTCACCAGGTTCCTTTGACAAGCCTGCTTTGCAGAAAAAAGCGTGAAGGTGCTGATTATAATATTTTGGACTAATTTGTAATATTCTTTTTATTTCATGTTACATACACAAATGCTTTTGCTTTTTTTCAAATATACGATTGACAGCTTGTATGTAGACTTATCCGAATTCGACGACGAGATGATATAGATATTAAATGCTTTTATCAGATTTGTTTACCAATATATAAACGTAACATCTCCAATTCTTTTGTATGCTATGTCGCAAATAAATCTGTTAATTACTGATTGATAAAAAATAAGAAAGCCCTGTCCTGAGACTTCAAAAATTTTTTGACGTTACTTTTTATTTTAAACAAATCTATTTGACTTTTAAGTTGACGTTATTTTATAAAAAAATAAGTTAATGTTAGGAGCATTAAGACACTTAACTTACCATTTATATTAAAAGAAATTGATAGACTTTTTTATTCCTAACAAAACAAAAAATATAACAAATAAAAAATAAAAAACATTTACAACATTGCGTGTTAACCTAACACGCATACTATCGCTACTATAATTCTGTTATTATATACACATAACAGACAGACGATAATAACATAATTTTCATACATTTCATATTATTTCCGATAGTAAATTCACTGTTTTTGCAAAGGTGGTGTGAGGAACACTTTGCTGGAACTAGGAAATGGAAGCCGGTAGACCGCGTAGACAGCTATAACTCACGCTGTACCGAGAGCATTACTTACTAAATACTGCATACGATTTTAACATCTAACTACATTAAATAAAGATCATTTTTCTATATAATAATTACGCTTTTTCCATACATTAGAATGTATTTTCATATTTATTTCGAGTTTAAGCGCAATATTGTATAAAATTCTCTTTTGATATATTTATGATTTGAGGCATTCATCTTCTAGTTTATCGTCTTTTAGTTATGTTTTTTTCTGTTTTGGTTTTTGTGGTGTACTTTTAAGTGCTAGTTCGTTTGTTTTGTATACAATATATACATTTTATTTTATTTATTTATTAGCTTCACTCTGTATCCCGCACACAGCAGAGTAGGCAGAGGGAACGTAGTGTTGAGACCCTCAGTTCCCCACTTTCCGCCGAATCCGGAGGCATTGCATGTTAAGTGTCGCTTGTCGTGTAACTTAACGCCGCGCTTTGCCTCGACGCCCAGTCCCCACAGAGGGAAGAAAATGAAAATAATAATTAAAATATAAAAAAGTATGGAAAAAGCGTAATATTTTTTTCCAATTTGCAATAAAAATGCATTTTATATAAATATAGAAGATAAATAAAAATCATTTAGTAAATTTTACGGCGGCAATATTACATTTTTTACAACAGTAAAAATTACAATTTTAGCTAAAATACGCTGCTAACATATTTTAGCTTCACGCTCTTTTCCGCATAGAAAGATAATAGAGAGAACATAATGTCAAAGACACTCTGTTCTCCACTTTCCGCCTGAAATCGACGCACTTATCAGACACCAGAGAGTTGAAATTTTAAATATAATCCTTACCCCCAATGGGAATAGAACCCATAACCATCGCACATACAGTCAAATCCTACCAAACTGAGCTAGAATAGCCTCAAAAACAAAACAAATTCATATTAAAATATATCTAAAAATAAAAGCATTCGAGTTAAGCCACACCGTTGTCCTTGACTCGTGGACGTTGATTGGTCGGTCTCATCGCTCCTCCTGTAGGCAGTCGGCTTTGCGCCACCCGTTTTACATTCGTGCCAAAAACAGAATGAATAGAGTTGAAAAGTTTACAGCTTCATAGTAATATAGTAAATTGGTTTGAGCGTTTTTGATATCGTATGTTGTATGTAGGTAGGCTGATTTTAGTTGTTATATTGTTTTGTTTAAATATATGTATGATATTTTAAAGCCATTGTCGCACAGTGGGACTAACTGTAAATGTGATTGGTACTCAGTCGAAGAAATTAAATATAACTATATTTAAATTAAATTTATTTCTTTGTTTCCCTCTGGTAAGGAGTGACGTTGAGTTTCGCTTCGTAACGTAAAATATCTCGATTTTGATCGAAGAACGGAGTCTCATACAAGGTTTTCTCGAAAAACGCATCTTCAGTAGATCCATCTCTTTATCAAGACAGAATCTGATAAATATTTTTTTATGAAATGCATACAGTATTATAAACAACGCTGATACTCATAGATATTGTGTTTAATAATTGGTAATATATATGACTAGCGGCCCGCTCGCGGCTTCGCCGCGTGGACTGCATAGTTGTTTCGTTACGTTGCAACCATCGGGGGTGGGTTTTTAAAAAATAAAGTAGCCCATGTTTGACCTTAGATTATCAACTATATTTATTCCAAAATTCATTGCAATCAGTCAAGCGGTTTAGTTTTTTCATATAAACTTTCATCCCCTATTTCAACCCTTTAGCGATAAATTTTTGAAAAAATAAGTAGCCTATGTTAGACGCATGGTTATTTACTACTTTCATTCTAAATTTCATCCAAATCGGACCAGTAGATTAGCCGTGAAACCGTGACAGACAAACACACAGACTTTCGCATTTATAATATAAGTATGGATAAAGATCACTATGAGTTCATTCATATTATATTTACGAAAGTTATAAATTAAAATATCACCTGAAAATTTATGTTTATTACGAACTTTAAAATTAACAGTAAAGAACGCACTGTCACATTCTTTCAGCCTGAACAATTCAAGTCTATTTTATAAATGGTATTTTGTAGGCCATCGTGGCATAGTGGAGCAGTGACGGACATTAATCTCGATCCGACTATGGGTTCGATTCGGTGTAGTGATCACAAAATAATTATTTTTTTTTCTCCGTTCTGACAAAATAAGATCGTAAACTGGAGGACGGAGAGTCTTAACACTAAGTTCTACCTAACTACCCTGTTATAAAAGAAATCTTGGCGCTAAGGAGCTAAACATATGTACGAGCTAAATAGGTACATATGATATAAAAGGTGCTAAAATTTCTTGATAGTAATAAAGTGGAGTTTTTGGCACCGAACAAAATAGCAGACACCTAATATATGCAACTATCCAGACGGTAAACGTTTCACGACCTGACTTCAGAAGTTAAATCGGACTAAAGAATATTGGAATTTTTACGTAATTTCTACAAAAATCCTTGGCGCAAGTCTCCTTTTGCTTTCGGTCACCGCGCTTTACGCCACATTCATGCCAGCTGGTCTGTCACTACTTAGGTACGTATAAACTGGAGTCTTATAAATTTGTACCTTTAATTTTTCGTATATTTCATTTTATGATAGTTGAAGTTATAGATCCATGCTTTATACTGCATTGCAGGTTAAATAAGGAGTAAGTGTCAGGACACTCTGTTCTATACCTTCCTTATCATTTTGAAATATGACGTGTTGAATGGCGGAGCTCAACGTGCAATGATTTTGCACGCATAAACACATGATAAAAACAATATATCATGTAAATTCATGGTATAGTTTATATAAACCTTATATTTTAATATTATATTACGACAATATAATTATTGTATTTACAAAACATACATAATTCTCAATGGTTAGATCAGCAAAAATGTCTATTTTTAACTACATCACGTATAAAAGTTTAGTATATGACTGAATTCCATCTGTTCAAAAGTACATATCGATAGACACTCAAAACGCTAAATTTACTCCCCAATTATGAATTATTTAACTTCAAATCCATATCCATTCCATTCATTGAGACAAATATTAAATACGCTACGTATATAAGATATGTAAAACACTTATAATAACCCGTATAGCCCAGCATTCAGAGCATGTCGACGGTTTTTAACAGCCGCGGGTTCGAATCCTGCTGCATACAATTTTTTATACATATTCTAAACATATTTTTTCATAAATTATATTCATCCTCCCCTTTGTACCAACAAAGACTTTTTATTTTCAATATAGAAAGGCTATTTATATTTAGTATAACGATGTCTCAAGGGAGTTGCCAGTATAAAAACTCTTCAGAGGCACCGCTTATAATAAATATACGTTCATTTAGTTAAGTTCTAATTAATAAAGCGTTGAGGGAGCCCGCAGTGTCGGGGGACAGCAAGTAAAAACATTATTGGTTAAGTTATACATTATATGATGTATATTTTTTGCTACCTTATACGTGTTTGTTAAGTAAAAAGAGTAAGTGGTGAGTGACTTTGTTCTCTTTTCCTTAATTATTTTATTATTGAAGATATAGGATGGTGAAAACCTAGTTTTTGTCGAAGTAACTGTCAAGTAAATCTTAAATTTTAGCGAATTCCAAGTAGTTGCAAGCAATAAGTTAATAGTTATTTAAAATTGATAGATTCTTGGATCACTGCATTAATTTTTAAAATAATTCATTTATCTATTTATTTAGTAACAATTTTTTCCCCTAATTTCTCTATTTTCTCCCCTTATAATTTATACTATTTTTATATACTATTTTTATATTCAGACGCAGCTTAACAGCTTCGGACTATAATCACGTTTGGATCAATTTCCACTTAGAGGATCTTAATTTAACTATTTTCATTACCCAGCTCAGGTAAATAAAACAGCCCGCCACTTAACGCGTAACGTCCCGGTGTTGGGTACAAAATAGAGAACGAAGTGTCTTGACACTATGGTTCCAAAGTCGAAGTCAAATAATGGTCAAATTCAAAATAAGAAGTTACATGCTTCATATTTTGAACGTCAAACAATTTGCCACCGGTTCACTAAAGTCATTCATAGAGACAACCGGTTCCTATCCCATATATCCACTCACTATGCAAGAAAAGGCATGAAGTTCATAAAAAAAAAGAAAAAAATATAATATCCTATCTTCAATTTTTACACAAAATTTCAAAGGTCCGTCCTTCAGAAACCAATTTAGTATTGTAATATCAGTAATCAATTTTGCATCTTTGGCGCGTGTTCAAGTCTATTACAGTATGACTACTCGTACATTCAAATATATTGAAGTGCATCTGCGAAATTTATCCACTTGTGTTCAATGCAATGGTAATTAAAGATAACTATCGAACTAATAAAATATTGTTTATTGTTTTAATACCGGTTTTCTCTTTGAATATTCGTTGGCTTATGCTTTCGGAATGGATTTTCACTGATTAGTAATTTATATTTTAGAATGAATGTTGTTTTTTTTCTCATTTTTATAAGTGACGTTGTGAGACACCTGATTGTAAGTTGGTTATGGATTCGATCAGTTCATTGGTTTTTAGCTAGTTTTCTAAAGGTAAAACAAATTGTGACGTTGAGTTTCGCTATTTAATATACAATATTTTAAACAGAATGCTGTCTTGCCACTTATTTCGTATTATTTCTGTCTATTTTGGCATAATGCATGTATCTGTCGTCATATTGTCGCCTTTTAACAGATTTCTCAGAGAATAAGTCCTTGTAAAAAATCACTCTGTTCTCCACTTTTCTTCTATTTTTAAGACACTGTGCGATAAGAGGCGAAACATAACACTGCGCTTCGTCGCACCTCAGATTCAAATTCAAATCGATTAAAAAAAAACAAATATTAGTGATAAATGGCAATATAAACAGTTGATTAATCATTTGAGTGTCAGAAGTTTGGTAAGTTAAGTTTAACTTTATAAATTAAAGTGCTGAGTAGTGCCTATTATAATAATTTGCTTTAACAAGAAATATACCTGTCATATTAAATGTCTATAACATTGTAAACAAACTAACAGTCTTTGACTAAAAAAGACTTATTCTATAATACAAAGGGGGTAATATGACTACGCTTTTCTTAATAAAACTTAAACAAAACTTGTAATGCAAATTCAACATTCAATTAAAGGAATAGCATACATTTTTATTTTATTTATGCTGTTTCTCACCTACCGGAGTAGTCACAGAGAACTTAATATCACGACTTCGTGCTTCTCAACCTTAATATTAAAATGTACGTAACGTAACAAAACGCCGCTATACCTTTAACACGTACAACGCCAAGAAAAAATGCATAAAACAATGTATAATTTTTTCTTGGTATTGAACGTGTTAAATATCAGAAAATTAAAATTTAAAATTTAATAAATTCCTACAATGAAGATAGAATCTACAACTAATACTGATTTCTTTCTATAATACATAGTTTAGTTTAGTTTTTTTTGTTTTTTTTCGCTACGTTTTTTCACGCTGTATCCCGCACACAGCAGGGTAGACAGAGGGAACCTAGTGTTAAGACACTCCGTTCCCCACTTTCCGCCGAAAACGGAGGCTTTGCGTGTTAAGTGGCGGAACTTAATGCCGCGTTTTGCCTCAACACCAGAGCGAAGAAAATGGAAATATTAAATATCTCCACCCCTCGAGTGGGAATCGAACCCACAACCAATCGTTTACAGTCACACCTTTGTGCCACTGGGCCACGACATTTAATTTAAAATTACACATTTAATTTAAAAAACACACTTACTGTATTATTAACTTGCTTCCCTTTCACTCAGAAAAAACATGACATATACGTTTTTACGTCGTTACGGTCCAAAATGCATGCAAACGCAAGGAGAACCTCTTCATTTGAATACTAGCATGGTTGTCTCTTCAAATCTCTACACTCGTGCCTAATTGCCCACCCACAAAGCTATTGTCGGTGTAACTCGCATTTGAGATGCAATTCTGAAGACTTAGGTCCTTTGCTCTTTTGTTCTATAATCTATTATATAGGTGGAATTGATTGTTGAAATTTGTGTATAATCAATATTAGTGCTCAGTAGCGTAGAGTACTCAGTAGTATTGATGGTACTGAGGCAAAGCGCAGCGTTAAGTTCCGCCACTTAATACGTAATGCCCCCGAATTCGGCGGAAAGTAGGGAACGGAGTGTCTTAACACTAGGTTTCCTCTGCCTACCCTGCTGTGTGCGGGATACAGCGTGAAGCTAAAAAAAAAAAAAATAAAAGATTGTAATATAGTAAAGAGACCGTCGCGGGATAGTAGGACAGCGTCTGACTGTAACGCGAAGGCTGTGGGCTCGATTCTCAGTCGGGGTAATGACTATATTTAAAATTTAATTTCTTCGCTCTGATATATATCTAAGAGAAAGCGCGGCGTTTATTTCCGCCATTTAACATGCAATGTCTCGTTTTAGGAAAGTGGAAGATGGAGTGTGTTGAGAATAGGTCCTCTCTGTCTATCCCGCTATGTGGCAAAAAACGTAAATCTGGTTTTCTTTTTTTGTTAAATAATATTTTTATTTTTACTTAGAGAAAATATAATTACAAGATATTCTCCGCTCTTCATTAAATTAACGAACAGCTTATTTTCTCTTTTAAAATAATATTTAAATTTCAAACAATTATTTTTTGTTGTAGGTAAACCAGCATATAAGATAAGCCTTACTTGCAACATAAGTCGTTAGCATGATTAAAATATGACTTATATATATTATTTTTATATAAAATACAAATGTATGGTTAAACATAGAGACTTATGGACTTACTATGAAAGTACGAATGTATTTATTTATTTATTTATTCTTTATTGTACACAACAGAAAAATTGCACAAAAGGCGGGCTTAACGCTAAAAAGCATTCTCTTCCAGCCAACCTCATCATGTAACAAATAATTAAAAGTGTTGGTGCACAAAAGAATGAAAATGGTGATAGATACATATACATTCAACATCATACATACATGTATATATTTAAAATAAAATACTATAATAATACTAATATATACGTAAAAAATATAAATATATATATATATATATACCTAAATAAATAAAAAATAGTTAAATGCATACATAATTACAAACATACATAAATACATACATACATACATAAATACATACATAAATAATATATTGGTAGATATATGTGCTATACGGATGAATTTTTAAAAAAGAACTCTCTCACCCGACGCTTAAAAGTTTCACGAGAGGGAGCCCTTCTAATGGACTCGGGTAATTCGTTCCAAAGCCTGACACCAGTGACTGCAAACGAGTCCGACATGAAACCCGAGGTATGACTTGGAATAGAGAGCGTGAAATTTCCCTGGGAGCGCAAGGACCTATCGTGGAAAGAAGAAAGGAAAGAGAAGTCTGAAGATAAATAAGTGGGAGAATTAGAATCGAACAGAATAGAAAAAACTAAAGAAAGAATCCTGATCTTTCTACGATCAGCCACCGTGAGCCAACCAAGTTGCTTCCTATAAGACGATACTCGGTCATATTTGCGTAAGTTATAAATAAATCGTATACAGGTATTAAGTATCCGTTCGAGCTTGTTTATAAGATCTTTATTTATATCTAAACAGCAAGCATCACCGTAGTCAATAATAGGAAGCAGCAAGGTGTTAACCAGTTGAATTTTCGTGTGCACAGGCAAAAATTTTTAAGTCGCATCATCGAATGCAGGGAAGAGTAGATTTTGCGGGAAATCTCAGCAACATGACCACCCCAAGTCAATTTATTATCTATAACGAGACCTAGATCTTTCACAGTGCTGGTGAAATTTATTGCCGTGCCGTTGTAGACAAGATTGGGCAAATTATTAAGATTAAGTTTAGCGAGTTGTCGTGTACTTCCAATAATTATGGCTTGACATTTACTAGCATTCACAGCAATGCCGTATTTCGATGACCAAGTAAATATTTGTCGCAAGTTGGCATTTAAATTTTCAATAGCCTCCACAATATCGTCTGCTCCTGCATGTTCATAAAGCTGCAAGTCATCAGCATAGAGATGGTATCGAGAGGTTAAAATGGATGTAATAGAGTTTATAAATATAGAAAATAGAAGGGGAGATAAAATACCGCCTTGAGGCACACCAGCCGTCACTTTGCACCAGTCAGAATTAGTCTCCCCGATACGCACCGACTGCTGACGTCCCTGAAGATAGGAAGAAAACCATTCCAACACTGAATTGGAGACATTAGCATGTGATAAGAGAGCAAGAAGAAGATCATGATCGACTGCATTGAACGCGTTACTAAAATCAATTAAAATAAGTACTGTAAGATTTTTATTTTCCATAGCTAGTCTAATGTCTTCAGTGACTCTTAACAAAGCAGTGGTAGTGCTGTGTCCAATTCTAAAACCGGACTGTAATGGATTTAAAATGTCGCATTTTGAAAAATAGCTAGAAATTTGATGGTACACAATGGATTCAGCAACTTTAGATAGAAAAGGGAGGATTGATATGGGACGAAAATGAGACGGAAGTGTAGGATTTGATATTTTAGCTAGTGGGAGAACAAATGCTTTTCGCCACATCTCAGGAAACTGGCTTGAGGAAAGAGAAAAATTAATGATGTGAGTAATAGCAGGAACAAGGAAATCTAGAATTAAGGTAATCATAGCGCGACTAATATCGTCAGCACCCACGGCTTTGGAAGAGATAGCAAGAATGGCCTTCTTAGTATCAATATCAGTGATAGAAGAGAAGTTAAAAGATGGTAGTTGAGATTTCGGCAAGCTGTGAATTTCAGAAAGGGTTGCTGTCTTAATACACATGTCAACCGGGGAAGAAGATGAAAAATGTTGATTAAGATAGTTTAAATTAATATTAGAATCAAAGGGGGAAGCAGAAAGCTTGCCAATACCGAGAGACTTTAAAAATTTTAAAGTCGCAGCAGGAGAAGAATCGCGAATTTTATTAAAGATATATTGGCGTTTCAATTTTCGACCCATCTGATTGCACTGATTCCTAGCCACCTTATAAATCGACCAATTGAGAGCATTACGATCTTTTTTGTATCTCAAGAAAGCCTTATCCCTTTTAGCTCTAGCTTTGCGGAAGTCATCGTTAAACCACAAAGCAGGGTGGTTTTTAATTTTAACAACTCGGAGTGGCGCGTGCTTGTCAAACAAATCGATGACACTGGCATGAATAAAACTGACTTTTTCGTCAACAGTACGCAAAGCCTCTACCCGTGACCAGTCAATGCTAGAAGCATCATAATGGAGATTTTCAATATTGATATTCTGAAAGCTTCTAACTGTGATAGTTTTTGGTTTCGGTTTGGGATATCTGACTCTTAACGACGCAAAAATAAGGTCATGTAGAGAAAAACCCGATGCAGAAAACTGACCGAATTTGACAATTGCATTAGAATTTGTCGTGATAATTAGGTCTAAAAATGTGTCATTGTTATTAGTGTGATGAGTAGGATTTAGAGGTAGGACATGTAGATTAAGCGATAGCAAAACGGACTTAAGTTTTCTCGCACGGAAATCGTCTCGTAGGAGACAAGTGTTAAAGTCGCCCATTATTGTAAGTTGCGTGTAGTCGGCTAAAAGGTCTTCCAATAAAATCTCCAAGTCATTAAAGTAACTTTTATTGGGTGGACAGTAAACAACGCCTAGGACGATCCTTTCTCCCAAATTTACTTCGATAAATAGGTATTCACAACACGAGTCAAGCGAGGATGTGGATTGACAGATGACTTTATACGAAATGTGGCTTTTCAGATATATGGCGACACCGCCGCCAGCCCTTCCAAGGCGATCATTTCTTATGAGTATATAACCCGGAACGGAGAAACATGTGGATTGTAAAGAAGGTTTTAGCCAAGATTCAGAGATTAAGACTGCATGAACGTTAGCTTGATTAAAAGTGGTATAAAAGTCGGAAAAATGACCGGGAATACTTTGGGCATTAATATGACATATGTTAAAGTTCTTGTGAAGGAGTGCGAATTCTCTCGATAAAATCCCATCAAGTGACAAACTGGAATTATCTAAGCTGCAAAACGAATTATCATCATCACAACTCAGAGCTGAATGGAATGAATCAATACTTGAATCCATATAAAAAATAAAAAATATATATATATAAAAAATAAATATAAATTAATGTAAATACTATGTATATAATATAAAAAAATACTAAAATAATACTAAAAAATGAAATATAAAAGAATTCAAAAGTAAATAAGTACTTAAATATTAAAAATAAGCAAAATAATAATATTATATATAAAAAGATATATTTTTAAATATATATAAAAACAAAATAATATACAGAAAATACTATATATCAAAAGACTACGAAAATGTACCATTTTTACACCCACCAGCATAGCTATTACACACAATTTGCCTAGTTTAAAAAATATATCTAATATAAAAATTTACAACAATAAGGAAACATACTAAGGTGCCACATTCATGCCAATTACTTTTACAATAAAGCAAAACTAAACTAAAAAGTTATAATATAAAAAATATTCTATACACTTATCCGAACGTAAATGCCATGACGGTGACATCTGTCAATTGTGTAAAATGAATAAAGCCAAAACAACAGCATTCAACTACAATTAAATTTAGTTATGACATGATATGTTCAAATCGTTGTAGTTAAATATCTAAATTCAACTAAAAATAAAAAAAGGAAAGTTATTTTAAAGTTAATATCATTGTAAACATAAAAAAAAAACAATAATAAACTAAATGAGAGTGGATAATTGAATATTATGTGAATTGAGAACATTAACTACAGTGGCAAGGGTTATATGATAACAATACTAAACAATCAATAATAAAATACTTATAAAAATCATATGAAGTGAAAATAAAAAGTGATTTTGGCGTTAAATAAACATTGTAACTAAAAAGATTAAGCAAGATAACTAAATAAGAGTGGTTAATTGGATATTATATAAATTGAAAAACATTAAATAAAGTGAAAAGGACTATATATAAACATTGCTAAACATGCAATAATACATTACATTTAAAGATCATATGAAGTGAAAAAAAAAGAACAATACTAGTAGATTGCCGAAAAACAACGTGCTGAATCAAATCACTTTTTTATATTGCGTTTAGGACGACTAGTTAATGTTGAAGGAGCTGCTCTTACTTTTGAGGCAATATTCACACGATCAGGGCCTGCAGGTGACAACTGGACCCCAGGGAGTCCAGGAATGCTGTCTAATTCCGTTTTATTATTAATGCAGTGTCGAGATCCATCAGGTCCAATTATATAGACAGCACCATCCTTGGTCCAACAGTTGGATATGCCAACACGTTCTCTAGCAGCCATGAAAATGTCATGCCTAGATTTTATAAGGAATTCTGATATTGTAAAGCTAGAACCCTTTAATTTTGTTTTGGCATACCAAACTTTATTCCTAACTGATAGCTGTTTAAATTTAATGAGGACGGCCCGGTGTTTATCACCCTTGAAGCTGCCAATACGGTGACAACGGCTGATATCTTCAACATTGAAATCAGGCAGGTGTAAGCGGTCAGACAAGGACTTAACTATCATAGTAGTAATATCTTCTGATTTGGCTTCCGGAACACCATGAACCAAGAGAATCTTTTTTCTGCTGTACATTTCTAGACGATCCTGTTGCTCACTAAGGCATTTTACTTGGAGCTGGAGATTATCGAGAGCAGAGAGGATAAATGTTCTAAATGCACTAAATTGAGCGGCCAGGTTTGAGGTTGGACTTGTAGTAGGGGCAGTTGTAATGAGATTCTTCTGGAATTCAGCCATTGTGGAATTGAAATGTAGGGCCAGGTCATTGATCGATTGCTTGATGGAATCCATAGTGTGACAGTTAAGATTAAAGTTGAATTTTTCAAACACTTTGTGGCAAGAGAACGCAAAGAGAACTAGTTGATGGAGTAGTAGCTGGTGGAATAATTGTTTTTAGCACATTTCCGGTACACAAACACTGTTAAAACTATTTTTATTTTCAAATATAAAGAGGAGCTAACAAAAGTACGTGTTGATTATTTGTGCCTTTGTATTTAATTTCTGAATACACGAGATGTTTTTTTTTTTTTTTTTATGGAAAGGACAAGGCAAACGAGCGTTCGGGTCACCTGGTGTTAAGTGAAGACCGCCGCCCACGGCCCCGTGTAACACCAGAGGAGCTACAGGGACGTTGCCGGCCTTTGAGATGGAGGTAAACGCGCCTTTTGAAGGTATTCATGTCGTATCGACCTGGAAACACTGCCGCCGGTAGGCCATTCCACAGTTGAGTGGCGTGTGGAAGGAAAGTCCTACGAAACCGCACAGTACTCGAATGCCAAGTATCCAGATGGTGTGGATGGTATTTAAGTTTGGAACGTACTGTGCGGTTGGAGAATTCGGCGGCAGGTATCAAGTCAAACAGTTCTCCAGAACACTCCCCGTTGTAAATGCGATAGAGAACGCACAGTGAAGAAACGTCTCTACGCAATGCCAAAGTGTCAAGCCCTTCACAGATTACTGGGTCCCCAATGATTCGAATGGCTCTGCGTTGTATGCGATCAAATGGTTCAAGCTGATACTGGGGGGCACCGGCCCAGAGATGAGAACAGTACTCCATATGAGGCCGCACCTGGGCCCTATACAGGGACAATCGGTGTTTGGACGTGAAGTACTGTCTAGCTCGGCCGATGACACCCAGCTTCTTCGAGGCCAATTTGGCCTTGCTTTCCAGATGATCGCGATACTGGCACTCACTCGAAACTTTGCTTTGAGATGTGGGCAGAGATGTGACACACCTGAAATTATATTTAATTTGTTTTCAGCTTCAAGGTTTTCCTCACACAGCAGGGTAATCACAGTAATCACAGGGGCAGTCGTGGAGTAGTGGCACAAAGTGTGCCTGTAAAGCGATTGGTTATGGGTTCGATTCCCACTCGAGGAGTGGAAATATATACCATTTCCATTTTCTTCGCTCTGGTGTCGAGGCAAAGTGCGGCGTTAAGTTCCGCCACTTAACACGCAATGCCTGTATTCATTTGTCAGTTTTTTTTTGGGAAAAACGCGAAATTCAGCACCGTCGCTCAGCATATATTTTTGTTGCTTCACGCTGTATCCCGCACACAGCAGGGTAGGCAGAGGGAACCTAGTATTAAGATACTCCGTTCCCCATTTTCCGCCGAATTCGGAGGCATTTCTTGTTAAGTGGCGGAAGTTCACGCCACGCTTTACCTCGACACCAGAGCGAAGAAAATGGAAATATTAAATATTTCCACTCCTCGAGTGGGAATCGAACCCACAACCAGTAGTTTACAGTCACACGCTAGTGCCACTGGGCCACGACTGGCCACAATCATAAATAATCATGTTTCCAATCTACCTAACAAAATTCTTATATTTAGAAGAAATGTAGGTATTATACGATAATATAAGATGTTTGCCAATCCTCTATCCGATATCAAGTAAAGTAAGGCCTTAGCAGGTAATTTGTAAATTGATTCCTGGCGCCGGTTTGGCACTACATCGGCCGCAATCCGCTATTGTCCGTTTCTATATTTGCATAAACGTATACGAGTATGGGAGCTGTATGGGAGCTTAAGATGGATCGATGCGGAGTTTAAATGTTTATGTGCTTAGGTAAGTGTAATTGAATATGGGGAAGTATAATGATTTAATATATAATGATTTATAGTATAATGATTGAATTTCGAAGTTCGATTCTCGTTAAGATGAAGGGTAAAATTAAAAAAAATAGGCTATCGTAGTTTACCTTTTAAGCTACCACCAAGTCACATTATTTGACTATAATTATAATTGGTTACAGGTTCGATTACCGCTCTGTCTGTATGTTTTTTTTTATTTAATTATAGGTAGTCAGAGAGAATCTAGTTTCAGAAACACTCCGTTTTCCACTTTCCACTTTCGACTTGTATTCAAGACATTTGTGTGTTGAGTGAAGGAGCTCAAACCAATGCTTTGTCTTGTTCACAAGAGAAAAAAAAGCAAATAATATCATTCTACTGAATAGAAATCAAACCCTTAACCAATCATGATTGCAGTCAGACGCTATACCACTGTACTACAATGGCTTCATTTATACTATAGCACTACCATAGTACTACCAATTACTAATAGTATTAATTTTAGCCCATATACATACACATCATAAAGTCACCTACATCTGTACTAAGTCGAAAATTCGTTAGATTACATATAAAAAACATCCTATTTCGGCCAGAACGCATCAACATATATAAATTTAGGCCAAGTTTTCCATCATTTTTATGTATTTCGCAATGAAGGCGGGCCCAATTTGGTTCGAAGACTTAATACGATCGTAAAACACTATCCTAAAATACGCGAGCAGAGCTATCGAGGAACGCTGAGGTGTGGCGTAATATTGAGTTGCCTTTTTTGTGTATCTGCCAAGTTGTTAGGATGCATTATAGTTTTATAGTCATGGTGTGATGGGTACTTCGGGCCAGTCGTGGCGCAGAGACACTAAGTGTGACTGTAAAGCGACTGATTGTAGGTTCGAATCCCACTCGAGGATTGGAAATATTTAATATTTCCATTTTCTTTGCTCTGGTGACGAGGAAAAGCGCGGCGTTAAATTGCGCTACTGAACGCGCAATTCCTCCGTATTTGGTGAAAAATGGGGAACGGAGTGTCTTAACACTAGGTTCCCTTCGTCTACCTTGCCGTGTGCGGAATACAGCGTGAAGTTATAAAAAGTGTATTATATTGGTTTAAATCTATTACAAGATATTGTGAGAGAACCTAATGGCGATACACTCTGTTCTTCAATGTCTGCCTGAAATTAAGATATTTCATGTTGAGTAGTGAAATTCAAAGTCGCACTTTGTCTCAGATATCAAGCGGAGAAATGAAAATAATATACATTGATTCCCCCGATTAGGAACTGAACCCACAACGTCCACGTGTAAACGAGATGGTTATGGGTTCGATGAGTCACAGTCTGCCCCACTGTGCCATGACGCCTTTAATATAAAAGGCACTCTAGTGTTATACTTACCAATGATTTAGTTTGAAGTTTGGTATAATTATACAATCTGTACATTGTATGTTACTTTACGAAAATTAATCTTTGGAATTATTATAAAAAATATATTTTGGTTTTTGATAATCAAATTTTAAAAGAATATTAGGTAAATACCTTTTTTCAGCTTATAAGTTTTTCGAACAAAAAAATTGATGAAAAAAAAGGCGACTTATCGATTCGTAGCATCGGCCAAACTTAAAACTTTTGTCTTTATATGAATTCTCACGTCTTGTAAAAGTCCCACTTGACCGAGCCAAAACTCCCTAACAACTAAGAAGTATCGAACTTGTACTAGATTTCATGGACGAGGATAACACGTTTTTGGTTTTTTTTCCTATTTCTGATATGTTCTAGATATTAAGTTGTATAAAAAAATAGTGGCAAATCACTCTGTTTTTATATGTGCATTAATCCATTATAATTATATTGTAAGTGCGAAACTCTGTCTGTTTGTCTGTTACGCTTTCACGGCTAATCTACTGGTTGAAATATTGGATGAAATTTTATAAGCAAAATCTAAGCCACTTGACCGATCGTAATGAATTGTAACATAAATATAGTTGATAATCCAAGGTTAAACATAGGCTACTTTATTTTTCAAAGATCCACTCCCGAGGGTTGTAGTATAACGAAACAGTTATGTAGTTAACGTGGCGAAGCCGCCAACTGTGCATTAATCTGTAACAATATTAAGTAGTGTCTTTGTTAAAGTATAAGATAATAGCTAGGTTTATGTCATTTTATACAAAAGTATATGTTAAACAATATAATTGTTTGTTTAGTATTTATTTTATTAATTTAATGTTTTTGTAATAGATAATAAAGAAAATAAAACTCTTAACACGCAATACCTCCGAATTCAGCGGTGTGTGGGGAACGGAGCGTCTTAACATTAAGTTCCCTCTGCCTACCCTGCTGTGTGCGGGATACAGCGTGAAGCTATAAAGAAAAAAAAAAGGATTTCCGCAATTCTTTTGCTTCTAAGTTTACGTATATCAAATGTTATGTATATCAATAAATATACAGAGAAAGTTCTCCTCCTTATTTTCACATTATTATTACAAATTCTTCTTATTTATAGCTAATTTCAAGAATTATTTTAAAATAAATAAAAACCAAAATTATGTAAGATCAAAAAAATACTATACTTTTGGAGTCGCTACGCCATCTACGCTTTATTTTTTTTAATATTAAAGCTAGGCGTTGGGGTCAGTCGTTGTGCAGTGGCACAAACATGTGACTGTAAACGACTGGTTGTGGTTTCGATTCTCATTCGAGGAGTATACATATTTAATATTTCCATTTTGTTCGCTCTGGTATTGAGGCAAAGTGCGGCGTTAATTTCCGCCACATAACACACAATGCCTCCGAATTTTGCGGAAAGTAGGGAACGGAGTGTCTTAACACTAGGTTTCCTCTGCCTACCCTGCTTTGTGCGGGAAATAGCGTGAAGCTAAATATAATCAATACCATTCAAACCCATCACCCAAACAAACTTCAAGAAAAAAAAGTTTTCAGGTGAGACCGAATGTAAAACAACCGCCGTCTAAACCGGAAGTGTGGCTATATTCCGCAACTCCTAAGTCGTTTGCAAAACTCCGACGCTGCCGAAGTCTCGCGAGAACGATTCTTGCCCAGTCTTCCTTCGCCTGAATGTAGTTCGTAATGTTTCAAACTTTTAATATAATGCCAACGTAGATTTTGCATACGTAAGGGTGGAATGATGAGACAGGAAGATCTTGATGGGTATTTATAATATATATTTAATATTAAATGGGTGAAAATGCATTTATTTTATCGCCAATTTTGGTCTAAAAATGGAGAATGGAGTCTCTAACACTAAACATTACTTACTACATTAGTCTCTGACTGTCCTAATATATGAAAAAAAGAGTAAAGTGCAATAAACTTCTTATTTTTCATAGTAACGTTCAATTAAATATTATAGCTTTTATACCAAAATATTAATTATGGTACATGAAATATTGAAAAAGTTGAATTAATTTAACGTATTTATATATTTTTCTGCCCAAAATTCTCACATTCATTCAGTAGTATTTAAAAATATAATAATTATAATTTTAAACTAATAAATGCATATTAGGTTTGTCTGAATGCAAAAGACGCAGATTTTAATACGAGTAGTAGTTTCGCTATTGTCATTTACATATATTTCCAAGGTTTAAATTAAATATATATATATATATAAGAAAAAAATTAACAGAGTAACTACGAAAATGCATCAAAAATGTATGCACAAGTAAATGCATACATAAACATCATAATAATAAATAGAAACGTAGCCATAAACAACATTTTGCATCAATTGAAATGCACTTCTAATACCGTAGTTAAATTATGCATTAGGAACATTAGGATAGCATATCAAATATTAGGTTTATACAACTGGTAGTTCAAATGTACGAGTATGTACGGTGTACTAACAAAATTGCGTTACATCTAAAGCGTTATACTAAAATGAGCCAAACATGGTAAAATTAGGCATTAAAATTGATTGACGCCATATCTATTATGCCAATACCATCTGATTAATTCGCTAATATTGTTTACATATCATTTGTAGACTAAAATACGTGGAACGCTTCAATAGTTATTGTTACTTAGATTTGGTGATGTTAATTTGAAAATTAATGATTTTGCTGGTTAATTTCGATGAAATATGATTAATGATGAATGTTTGACAAATGAGTTGAATTATTTTGTCGTGATGTCGAATCAATATTTTGTTAATACTATTTTAGGTATAGCTATTTTAACATTTTTATAATACTTTTTTTTTAGCTTCACGCTGTATCCCGCACACAGCAGGGTAGGCAGAGGGAACCTAGTGTTAAGACACTTCGTTCCCCACTTTCCGCCGGATTCGGAGGCATTGCGTGTTAAGTAGCGGAACTTAACGCCGCGCTTAACCTCGACACCAGAGCGAAGAAAATGGAAGTATTAAACATTTCCACTCCTCGAATGGGAATCGAAACCCACAACCAGTCGTTTACAGTCACAAGCTTGTGCCACTGGGCGACGACTAGCCACACTTTTTTATAATAGGACGAGGTGAATCAAGTTTAGCATAGTAAAGTGTACTTTATATGTATCCCACATAGAGCAAAGAAGGCAGACAAAACCTAAGGTTAAGTAGGTGAAATTAAGTTATTCTATAATTTTCCCATATTTCTAAACATTGCTAAACAGCTAAACGCAACGCGATTTTGTGCTTTACTAGAGCGAGGGAATTAATATTATTTATTTATTAACATTCATATAATAATTACTAATGAGTGTGGAGTTGAAGAAGACATTTAAAGAAAACTTATAAAAATATTATAAAAATTTTAATCGCAGCGGGACTCGAACCCGCGTTTCCTGAATAGCGTTCAGGCGCTCTCACCACTGAGCTTTTCCTAAGTGTGGAATAACACTTTAAAAATGTTTAAAACGTATTTAATAAATAGCATTCTCTCTTGCCAAACGATTGTTCGTAGAATAATCTTTGGGTAGCAGAAATTTGTAAAAATCTCTCTACAGGGATGCTAACAACAAAAATAAGTTGTGATAAAGCGTATAAGAATTTCGACGCAGCGGATAGTAGAACGCATAGCTCAGTGGTGAGAGCGCCTGAACGGTATTCAGGAGGCGCGGGTTCGAATCCCGCTGCGTTCAAATTTTTATACGTTTTCTTTAAATGTATTTTTCAACTTTCCTAAGTGTGGAATAACACTTAAAAATGTTTTAATCAGTGAGGAGTTGTTTAAGATGCGTAGAGATAATAGATTTTTCCAAAGACTTTTATACAAACATACTTTAACAAATCCCATTATTTTGTATTTAACTAAAGTTATTACAAATCATATACAATCTAATTTAAAAAGCGTTTAAAGTTATCAAAGATTTTCGTAAGCGTTTCGTAGAAAATAAATTGTAGAAATATTAAATTCTTTGAGGTAATTTCACAATTACAATAATTCTTTGTCAAGGTTAAGGCCATCGTGGCGCAATGTCTGATCTGACTGGAAGCATGATTGGTTGTGGGTTCGATTCTTACCCCAGGTAATGATTTTATTTAAAATATTTTGATTACACCTTTCTTTTACTTTACTGCAGATAAGCTTTCTTGTTCTGAAGATAAAGCGCGGCATTAAGTTCGGTCACTTCACGCGCAATGTTTCGATTTCGGGTAGAAAGTAGAGAATAGAGTGCTTTAACACTCGGTTTTCTTTGACTACCCAGTTATGCAGGAAAAACCGTAAAACTGGTATAATTATTAAACAACAATATAAAATTCCTTTAAATACCGTTTCTAGAATAAAAAAATGACTTTTATAAGATTATCCCACAATTAAATCTTTGTAAAGTGACATATTTCAGTATTTAACTAAAATTCATAACATAAAAGCACTAATCTTTTACATTTTAATATAAAATGCGAAATTACATTTTGTAAAATCTCATAAATAGTGAAGCCACAAAAAACGTGGTCGTATTACGTCGCCGCGGTTTATAATTAAGATAGCAAGTTTAATCAAAAGTTAGACAAAGCTAACTTTATTTTGAACTTCATGTAATAACATTGCAAGTATGAAGATGACATTGTACACAATTATGGAGCGGCGCAGACTCCAAATTACGTTTTATATGAAAAGACAGTGGGTTGAAATCTCATATGTATTTTAAATTTTAAGGAAGATTTCATTAGAAATTGTCTGTTTGTCTGTCTGTTACGATTTTACGGCTAATCTAACGTTTGGATCGAATTCGTCAAGAAAATAGAAAATTCAGAGTAAAGCATGCACTCTTTACAAAAAACAACAACTAATAAGGAAAGAAAATTTGTATGTTAAAATACGGCACATTTATAGTGGTATGGTTTACACGAGAAAAGCCGTGGGTGAATCAGTAGTAATAAAATAAGAGTATAGGAAATACCACCAATATCTGTTTTTCTTAATGTACATAAAACATATACAAAACGACTGTTATATGTCAATGTGCTTTTCGTATCACACAATCGTAAATTGTACATAAATATTTCAAAGTAGTATAAGAAATTTTAATTGGAGTCCTTCTATACTACTAATTTTTTTGCACTCAGAATTATTAATTGACCGATAAGAACTTTTACGCTTCTCGCACGATAGTACAGGCAAAAAGAACATTATTTAAACATACTTCTTTCTCCACTTTCTATATAAATTCGATGCGTTGCACTTATTCTTACTGGATTAGAAAAATGAATATGATTCATATATAATCATTAGTCATTTAGAGTCAGACGCTGTTCTACTACACCAGAATGGCTTCAATTCTATTTTTTAACCAATAAATAAAAAAAAATTACTTTATTCCAATTAGCTTTCTCCCCTTATAACTCAAAAGTCATCAATTTATCCACCAAAAACTCAAAAGCCGATCAAATACCTCCAGCACAGTCATCTAACCAAACTCGACCGCAAAATGTATTTCGTCCGTTTTTGTCTTCATTTGGACCGACCATGCCAACTTAAATAGCCACGTATACCTTTAGCCACCGTCCAGTTTCACATTACAGTTTGTTAGATACATTCTCACATGTGCAGAGCAATTCATTTTAATTTAAAGTTCCTCTTGCTTCCTAACTACACTGTGTTCATGATCCAAAGGTAATGGTTTCGGTGAAAAGTTGATATTATTTTGGTTTTTATGTTTTATTTTTTTTTTGTACTTTTTGGTGATTAGAGGCCTTCAGTCTTTGTTGTAGAAATATTTTTACATGGAGAAATATGTATAATGATAAACCCTTTCTTTTATTTAATGGCTCTAAATCACCAATTAAAACGATAGAACACATTTTGTTCATAAACTTTCAAATAAGCGGTTATGTACGGTTCAACTTTATTTTCTAATATCATCGTTATTACTTTCCCTTACATATTTCTATCCTAATTAAATATTTTATAGAAAATATTTTTTTATACTTATTGTTCCCACTTTACAATAGCTATGTAATGTAAAAAAGGAAGAATTGTATGTACAATCGATAATTATTACATCCACTAATTGAATACTAACATCTTTGCTAATATAATCTACAATTAGCATTAATAATCACAACTTTTAAATAATTGAAACTGTTTGAACGCCTTGAATTTCTCATATTTTTACTTTATGATGTAGTTCTAGGTACCTCTTGTTATCTTAAACGCACTAAGCTTCTTTATTAGGTGATTGGAAACAATAAAATATTTAATAAATTTATTTTAATATTTATTCAAATTAAGTAATAACTTTTGTTGTAATAATATAAGAATTTAAATTATTTCGGTTTCCAAGAGGCGCGACGTCCCATCTCGATCAAAATTCGTAAGCCATTTCTAATAATAAAAATCTTATTCAATTTAAATAATCTTTTATAGTAATTTCTTCACCATAAATAATCCAAAACTTTAATACCAAAATTACCTTTTCCATTAGAAAAATAAAAACTTTCATCCATTTAAGCAACCAATAGAATTAAGTATAAGTGGTTAGGCGCGTCCAAATCACGGATGGGCATAACCGACTTAGTAAAATTGGGGCGTTTCGTTTTAGCTGTCCAGGTCGCCGGAAACGATAGTTGAGGTTTTGTTACGTTGCGAAATTAGGTAAAAAAAGTTACTTCCTCTCCTTTCCCGTGGTTTCAGTTCAGGTTTGGTCTGTTTGTGGATTTTGCGAACTATTTAGCCGATGTTTTAATTAATGCTGGTTATTTGCCTTTGTCTTTTTGCTAATGCATTTAGTTTCGGGAATTGGTTGGGTATAATATGATAGGCTTATAAAATATCAATTAATGATATTTAAAAAGTATTATAAAGGCCTTTGTGGGGCAGTATGATTTTAATCACGATTGGTAGGTTCTTGGTTCGATTCCCACCCGGAGGAATGTTATATTTATATATTAAAAATTATATATTTCATTTCTGTGCTGTGATAAATAAAACAAACCGTGGCTTTCAGTTTTGCCATTCAACTTGTAATATATTGAAATCTTGTGAAAAGTAAAGAACGCAGTGTATCTCTGCCAAATCAAGTCATCTAACCGCAATAGAAAAAAATGTGATTATAAACGCGAAAGGTGTGGGTTTGATGCGCTGTTAGATAAACAGTAACAGTAAACAGTAACAGTACAGTAAAAGTACCTGACAGTAAATTCAATGGTTGTATCAATATTTTGATAGAAAGGAACATTTTTATGGAGTT
Source organism: Dryas iulia moderata (assembly GCA_019049465.1). Taxonomy (NCBI): domain Eukaryota; kingdom Metazoa; phylum Arthropoda; class Insecta; order Lepidoptera; family Nymphalidae; genus Dryas; species Dryas iulia. The sequence goes on along the minus strand of CM032418.1, from coordinate 15,192,484 downwards.
TAAAAATTTGTGTAGTGTTCATATCATAAATAATCTTAGTACTATCATTTAATAAAAGAAAATGCATCGTATCGATTCATTTGTTCGGTATATCATCACGTCAACGTAGTGTCTTGTTCTCACTGACTACCCTATTAAGTGCTTATTAAGTATTTTAAACTTCTTATAACCATTATATATTTGTTTGTTTGTTTGTTTGTTTAGCTTCACGCTGTATCCCGCACACAGCAGGGTAGGCAGATGGAACCTAGTGTTAAGGCACTCCATTCCCCACTTTCCGCCGAATTCGGAGGCTTGCGTGTTAAGTGGCGGAACTTAACGCCGCGCTTTACCTCGACACCAGAGCGAAGAAAATGGAAACATAATTTCCACTCCTCGAACCCACAACCAGACGTTTACAGTCACACACTTGTGCCACTGGGCCACGACTGACCACAAAATATATTTTAACTATAATAGTTATTTATACCTGGCAAATTTTAAGGAAATTAAGATCACCTTACGAATTAAATTCCAGGCGCGATAACTTTTAGATTCTGATACCAAATTGAAATATTTAATCTTTACTCTAGCCGGTTGTCAAGTATCCACATGAGCGCTTAGATGTTGAAATAGTTTTCAAACTTCCCCAGTCCCAGCTAAGTTCGATTAGGAAGTTAGTCTGCGTTTCACCAAATACACTGAGCTCCTGTCAATATTTACCCCAACTAAATACATTATCCTTAAATTATGATTCTGGAGAGAGGTTTTTACTATTGCTAATCGTATTGGCGAGTAAATTACGGGTTGCTATGGCAACGTATATAACTGTTTACATAAAAGTTTATGACAAGCACATGAAAGTGTGTTATTTTTATTTGATTAATTTACTGTTCTTCTGAATCATTACTATATGAATATTGGTTTGCTGCACCTCTTCTTCATATACTCGATCAAGTAAGCCAAATTCATATTACTCCGTCTGCATATTTTTTGTAAAAATGATTCGCATTATTTTTTCTAAATATATAAATAATGTAAAGATAATGTATTGGAATACCACTCTAATCTCCTCGTACTAGGTATTTATGTTAGAACTGCATGTCGTAACTTATCTAAATGATGAGGATTATAAATGTCAATATACTTCAGTGAAATTTGAAACTAAAATTAATCAACGTCGCAAATATTAGTTCAATTTAAATTTCAACTTCACTTTTCTCGTATATGAAGATATTTAGAGAAAATCTAGTGTCAAGAGTTGTGGTCATTCGTGGCGCAGAGGCAAAAAGTGTGACTGTAAACGCGACTGGTTATTGGTTCGATTCCTACTCAAGAACTTGAAATATTCAATATTTCATTTCCTTCGCTCTATTGTCGAAGCAAATCGCGGCGATGACTTCCGCCACTTAAAATGCGATGCCTCCAGAATTCGGCAGAAAATGAGGAACGGAGTGTCTTAACATTAGGTTCCCTCTGCCTACCCTGCGGTGTGAGAAATATAGCCTGATGCAAAAAAAAAAATCTAGTGTCAAGTCACTCTTTTCTCCATTCTCTGCATTGAACTGCATTGACACATTGCGTGTTAAGTGGAGGACTTCAACGCCGCGCTATGTTATGTTCGCCAATGAGGAGAAAATGATTAAATTATGATCGGAAGTAAACATATAATGAATTTGGTTTAGGGTCACACGTTGTCTCGCTACAGCACGATGATGCATAATTTCAAGGTTGTCGTTCTTAAATTATTAGTGATTTATTTAATAAACTAATCCATTACCTTTTTTGTTTCAGGTAAGTGCTGTAATATCCATATATACAAGATAATAAGGTAATAACATTGCAGTTTCATGCTATTTCCTGTATAGTGGGGTTGTCAGATATGACCTCGTGTCAAGACACTTCGTCCTCCACTTTTTGCCTGAAATAGAGATATTACGTGTTGCGGACAGAACTCAACGCCGCCTTTTATTTTAAGTACTAAGAAGACATAAAATAATCATTAGATATAATCATTTCACCTGGTGGGAATCGAACCCACAACCACGAAGTTTACAGTGCGACGCTGTCCCATTGCGTTACAACAATGATTTAATACAATTCTATGCACCTTGTAGCGCAGTGACAGCGACTGACTGTATACACGATAGTTGTGAATTTGATTCCATTTGTTCGCTCTGATGAACAACACAAAGCGCGGCGTTGACGTTCGCCAGTTAAAAAGCAACATTTAAATTTAGAAATTGGAGTGTCTTGACATTAAGTTTCTTTGGCTACCCTCAATATACGAATAGTAATAATGTTGAAAAGAAAGACATAACAAAATATTTTTTATAAGCTAAAAAATCACCTATATTAAGAGTAAAATTAAAAAAAATACTTAATACAATATATTTTTTAAATATTTAGAAAACATTTTCATATATTATCCACCTATACCTACGTTTACCATAATAAAATTTCCATCCCATGGCTGTTTTAGCGTAGCCATAGCCATTTGCAAGGCATTTTGTAAAGCAACATTAGCTCTAAGTGAAGATCGTTAAAACTCAAAAGTAGTTTAGTCCATTAGCTTGAAAGTCTGGGCTGTCGTCGAAATCTTTATGCAATATGCAGTACTTTAAAACAACTGAGATCTTTAGCTATTTAATCTGATACTTTCTGTAAAAAACATTATGGCGCAGTGGGAGAGTGTCTGACTACGATGGGAATAGTTGTGGGTTCAATTTTCAGTCTTGGAATGATTATGTTAAAATTATTTTTGTTTTTTTCGCTCTGGTGAACAAGATAAAACGAAGCGTTGAGTGGCATAAATCAAATTTTAGTGAAATTATAGCGAAGAGTGTCTTAGTTTTAGGATTCTCTCTGCCTACCCTACTATGTCAGAAGCTAAAATGTAAAGCTAAAAAAAAGTCGATTTAAATAGATTTAATTTCGTCTGTTACTATTTATATATTGACAAGCAAACAAACAAACAATTTCTTTATATATTTTCTATTTCTATATTGCCAAATACATACGTGCATATATTTAAAATTACTGACTTTTGTATTTTAAAGTTTTAGTTAGGTTTAAAGTTTTAGTTAGATAAATTAATGTATTAAATTTTCCTTTGAAAAGCCATTTTTTAGCTTCACGCTTTATCCCGCACAGCAGAACCTAGTGTCAATACACTCCATTCGCCGTTTCACGTTCAAATCATAGAAAAATATTAAAAGGCGGAGTTTACGGAGTTTAACACATAAAATATTGAAAACAATATTATAAAAAAACACTAAAATTATGCGTTACGTGTTTTAATCAAACTGACTGACAGCTTGCGTGACAGCTGCTTTCAGTAAAGTTTTTATTTAATTTGTATTTAGATTAATTTATTAATCTACAACATGCAATGTCTGAGTTCCAGGCGGAAAGTTGAGACCGGAGTGACTAGATACTAAGTTTTCTCCGAGTACTAAAATAAATAAAATAAAAATAGCCTTTATTTTCTGACCAATTATAGTAATATCCTTAGACTACATAATACAACATTTTTATTATTAACTAGCGGCCCGCTCGCGGCTTCGCCGCGTGAACTATTTCGTTATATTGCAACGCTCGGGGGGGGAATTTTAAAAAAATAAAGTAGCCTATGTTTGACCTTAGATTATTAACTATATTTATTCCAAAATTCATAGCAATCGGTCAAGCGGTTTAGTTTTTTTCATATAAACTTTCATCCCCTATTTCAACCCTTTACAGATTGATTTTTGAAAAAATAAGTAGCCTATGTTGGAACCAGTTACTTTAACTACGTTCATTTTAAATTTCATCCAAATCGGACCGGTAAATTAGCCGTGAAAGCGTGACAGACAAACACACAGACTTTCCCATTTATAATATAAGTATTAATATAAACTTAAAGAAAAAGTACTACAAAACATACATTTAAAAAATGTAGGTAAAAATTTACAACTAAACAAAAAAAAAGTCTGTCTGTCTCTGAGAACTACTATGCGGGAAAAAGTATGAAGCTGTTTTATTAATGTATCAGTACTAGGGATGAAATTGATGATGATGAAAAATTAAACTGTTCTTCATAGATTCCTATTACTTCAATTATTATGATTCTTCTTGTTAATTGTTTATTTCATTGTATTTATTGTTATAAACTATGTTTATTGTAGTAACTACTGATTCAGGTGAACTAATTGTAGTTTTATTATATTTTATTTCGCAAAAAAAATCTGTTCTTCACTTCCCGTCCCTTACAATAAGTATCTCTGGTGGATTAAATAATATTTTAAACGTAACTTTTTCGAGTAGAAACCAAAGTTGCAAGTGTCACGTATTCTTATTTTAATTTAAAACACTAAAATATGTATATTACTCAACATGTAATGCCTCCAGAATTCGGTGGAAAGTGGGGAGTGAAGTGTCTTAATATTAGATTCCCTCTGCCTACCCTGCTGCGCTACAGCGTGACATCTAAAAATATGCATTGTACAAAACAGAATAAATATTTTTTTTGACAACGTATAAAATTGGAACGTAAGAAGACTCGGGCTCGCGAACATAATCCATACTTATATTATAAATGCGAAAGTCTGTCTGTTTGTCTATCACTGTTTCACGGCTAATCTACCGGTCTGAATTAGATGAAACTTAGCCAGATGTAGAACATATGGTTAGCAATCAGAGCCCTTGGACAGTTTGCAAGAAGAGCGGGTTCGAATCCCATTATGTTCAAATATATGTATATATTTTTTAAATATTAATCACCATTTTAAACAAAAATCCTCTGTCTTCCAACGCTTCCTTAAAACAAAATTCACTCCAATCCACAGGAAGCACAAATTTTTCACACAAAGAAATTCTTAAAACTCAGTGTATCTTTTGAAGGAAACTTTTTTATTCGTATACACAAATTAGATCTGAAATCTCGTAATACAATTACGCGGACGTCTCGTTCTCTTTTACAAAATTTTCGCTGCATACCAAGTTGCTTTTTTTTTCGTTCATATTGAAAAATATTCTACTAATGTAAATATCTTTGTCCGTTGTGGCGCAGTGGTACTGTCGTTTGATTGTAAATGCTATTGGTAATGGGTTCGATTTTCATTCGAAGTATCTATTAAGAATAGTAGATTAAGTCCACTATGATTATAAAATATACATGCTATGGTGAAAGAGGCAAAGCGTGGCATTGTGTTGTGCTACTGAGCACGCAATATGTTTAATTTCAGTGGAAAACCTAAATGTGAAGGACTAGGTTCTTTTTACCCTAATCCTTATATAGTACTAGCGACCCGCTCGCGGCTTCGCCACGTGAACTACCATTTTCATCATCTATTGCCTCTTTGGGATTGGTTTTTTTTTTTGTAAAAGGAGGGTAGTCTATATTTGACTTTCGTCACTAAAATTATGTTCATGAGAAAATCATCGATACATTTAGTGCAATGTCTATATTATTTGATAACATGTAGCGATAACTGTTCTAGTAAGAAAACGTACGAAATCTGCTATCATATGATAGTAGATTTCGTACATATATACCATCTGGTATATAGTATTATAAACCGGTCATAATATCTTAAATAAACTTTACGCTTTTTATATTACAATTGTGTTACTTATTGATATTAAAAAATAGCTTTACTTGCAAATAATCAATGCAATTTGACTTTGCCAGTTTATTACTTTTCTGCGGGAACTGTTTTGAATACCAGGGTAATTTTTAAAAAAAGAGAGATAGCCTATGTTTGACCTTGCCTCATTAACTATTTTCCTGAGAAAATTTATTCATTTCAGTCAAGGAGTTTAGATCTTTCATTCTCACTGTATACTAAACATACATAAGTTTCATTCACTGTTTAACCTCCAAGGGTTTGATTTTTTATAAAGTAGCCTAAATGACCCTGCATCTTCAACAATCTTCTTTACGAATTCCCGTCAAAACATAACAAATAGAAGAGATACAGATTTTTGCATTTTTATAATAATAATTTTAATGAGTGCGGATATGTCTAATACAATGTCAACTATATAATAACAAATGGCGCTACCCGTTGCAGAAAACGTAGTGACATCTGTTGTCATATAGATTATATAAATATATAGATTATATAAAGTTTTATAGACCAGTCAAATGTATATTTAATAAATGTTATGCTTATTTTATTTTATAATTAATTAGTGATATTGAAACAAAAATAGCTTCACTCGTGAACTATCGACATAATTTGAATGTTTTTTTTTTTAATTTTATTTTTCTGCGGGAGTTATATTGAATACCGGGATGAAAACTATCCCATATGTTGCTCTAACTTCTTAGCTAACTCCATACAAAAAATCATTAAATTCTACCTGGTAGATATCAGTATACAAATAATTTACTTATATCGGTTTTTTTATTTTTTCCAAAAAAACTACATGGAAATCCGGGATAAAAACTATCCTATATGTACCTTTGGACTATAAGCTATCACTATACCAAAATTCATTCATTTCTATCCAGTAGTTTTTGCGTGATTGACGAACAAATTAACAGACAGACAGACAGACAAAAATTCTACTGAGTGGATTTTTGGCCTCTGTTATCGATATATTAACGCACCCAATTAAAATTTTTCTAAAATTTTTCATGTACAGAATTGACTTTTCTACTCTTTTATTATATATATAGAGATATAGAGATAGAGATAATATTAATCTGTAAAAAGAAATAAAAATAATATTACACATTCTACTACTTACGCTGTACTCCGCACACAGTTAGGCAGAAGGAACCTAGTGATAAGACACTCCATTCCTTACTTTCCGCCGAATTCGTAGGCATTGCGTGTTAAGTGGGGGAACTTAACGCCGCACATTACCTCGACACCAGACCGAAGAAAATGGAAATATTAAATATTTCCTCTCCACGAGTGGGAATCGAAGCCACAACTAATCGCTTTACGGGCACTCTGTGTGCCACTGCGCCACAACTGGCGATAGGTAATAAATATACTCAAATTACATGTTTCTACCTGAAATCAAGACATTGCGTGTTGAGTGGCGGTACTTAACGCCGCGTTATGTGTTAGGCGCCCGAGCAGAGAAATCAAAAGAATATGTAATCAAATAATCATATCAGCAGCAGTAACAATCAATCGCAATCACAATTAGATGCTGTCGCAGTAATGATCTATTAAAAATGCCTAAAACTAATAAAATTAACATTATACACACTACCCATATTTTTAGCATATATATGTATAAGATCCATACTTCTATTAAAAATGCGAAAGTTGTCTGTTGCTCTGTCACGCGGTCACGGCTAATCTACCGGTTCGATTCTGATGAAATTCGGAATGAATATAGATCAAGGTTCAGGGTCAAATAAATGCTACTTATTTTTTTCAAAAATCCACCTCTAAAGAGTTGAAATGGGGAATAAAAGTTTATATGAAAAATCTAAACCGCTTGACCGATTGTAATGAATTTAGTTGCAAATATAGTTAATAATCCAAGGTTAAACATAGGTAACTTTATTTTTAAAAATTCACCCCCTAGGGTTGCAATATAACGAAAAATTTATCTAGTTCACGCGGCGAAGCTGCGAGCGAGTTGTCAGTCTTGTATAAGTGACATAAACGTTACTAAAACAACAAATATTTTACTAGTTGTAGTAATATTTATTCAAGTGTATTATTACGATATTCTTGAATACCAATTACGTATGTTGGTATCAAACCACACAGTATTAGAAAGAAGTGTATATTTTTACGCCGTAGACAAACAGCTGAGGTGTCCGAGTGGTTAAGGAGTTGGACTTGAAATCCAATGGGTTATACCCGCGCAGGTTCGAATCCTGTCCTCAGCGATTTTTTTTTTCTAGAGTTATTTATTATTTTTTATTTTTTTTCATTTTTTTTTATTTTTTTTATTTTAGTTATTATTGCTATCTGTATATTGGATAAATTTCAGTATATATTTTTTATTTTTTTATTTGTTTTAGTTTGATGTTTTTTCTATGGTCAGATCTCATTAATTGTAGCGCAGTGTGTACATGCAATTGGTTAGAGTAGTGTCCGTGAAGTTATGGGTTCGATTTACACTCGGTGTAATGATTATATTTTTAAATAGTAATATTATAATAATATACCATGTAACTTCTAATTTTGCATAAAATTATTTAAATCTGATTTTGTTGTCAAATCGGGCAGCGTCTGAAGATAAAGACATTGGTCATGCGTTCGATTCCCACTAGGGGGAAAATTTATATTTAAAATATTTTCTTTTGCCAGATGTATTAAAACAAAGAACGATATTAAGTTTTGCCACTGAACATGTAATATTTTTAAATTGATCAGAAACTAGGGGGCATAGTGTTCTATTGTAGCTGTATTTTAAGACATTTGAGTGTTCAATTTCATAATCATTAAATTTATAAAATATTATATATAATAAAAACTCAAATTAATTGCTGTCTGTACATACAAGATAAAATACATGACAAAAATTATTATTGCTTCATCTATTGTAGTTTTAGAACTCGAAAAATGATTGTCACTTATTTCCCTCTATCCCCGGTAGATAGAGAGAAAATATAGCCTAGAGAGGTGCGTAAAGCTAAAAAAAATACCTACAATTTTAACACAGTAAAAGCAACTGGCTTTAACAAAACAGTCAGTGGCTTTCAGAGATGTGTGCTCCTGAGACGATAAATTTATTTGTCGTTCCGTTTGCTCACGAAACTTTGCTTGTTCCATTGTGTACGTTTTAACTCTGAAAAGGGTAAGTTTAAGCTTCACAACAACGTGTTTAGGTAATCTTCCGTTATTTATAGCCGAAAAACTGACAAAAATATTTTAAAAATCTATTTTTATAAAAAGAAGACATTCACGCTCACACCACTGAGCTCAGTGGTGAGAGCGCCTGAACGGTATTCAGGAGGCGCGGGTTCGAATCCCGCTGCGTTCAAATTTTTATACGTTTTCTTTAAATGTCTTTTTCAATTTTCCTAAGTGTGGAATAACACTTTAAAATTATTTAAACGTATCTATTTTTATATTTATTTATTTAGATTTATATGTATTTATTGATTAAGGAATTGTAGCGCAGTTGAAGAGTGTGTAGCTGTAATCGTAATGGTTGTGGATTTGTTCCACTAGATGGAATGCTATAATTCTATGTTTTTATTATTTTTTTCGGGGGCGGCGTTGATTTTCGTCCGATAACATATTGATAATAGAGACCATGTACAACATGGTCTCTACTATAGACAAAATGTGTTAACAATAGGTTATTTCTATCTATATCTCAAAATCTTACCATGATTGTTAATTAAGAGTATTTATATTTATTTTAAACTAGCTGTGCTTGCAATTCCATTCGCGTATATACCGTAAAAAAGTACATTTTTTTTATGATACATACTCATTCAGTTAAAACAATGATTTTAATACTACAACGAGATACCCCAATTATGTTTATTTATTGTATATCTCTTATATCTATCAATTATTATATTACACATTATACTTTTATGACTAGCGATCTGCAAGTGGCTTCTTATGCTTCTTGTCCGCTCGTAATGTTAAACTATATTCTTGTATCTTTCTTATTTATGAACCGATTTAAATAAAATTAATGCTACGTATAAAATTAACGCTAAAGGAAGTTTATCAATTATAAAACATGTTTATAAAATCTGAATTACTTTCTGTAATTAGGGTAACAAAAAGAAAAACATAAAAAATAAGAATCATTGTTTCGGATTCTATTACTACAATAGATGAACCAATAATATTTTTCTCATATACCTATCTTATTTTGTATGTATAGACAGTAATAAATTATATTTTTATTTTATCTAATAAGTCATAAATTTAATTAATTAAAAAAAGTAAGTTAAGATCGAAAACTTAAACACCTTATAATTTTATAAAAAAAAATCATTTTCCTATAATTACCAACTCATTGTAGAACTTACCACTCAAATATCTTAAAATACAACTTCAATAGAAGAAAGACATTGTGACAAATAGCTAGTGGGGCAATTCAGTTCAAGAAAATACAATACGGTCTACTACTGAAGTATTTCAAGTTCTTGAAGTTGTTTTTTTGCATTTCTAAAGAGCTTTCAAAGTTTATTGATTTAGTATTTCCTTTTAGAAGTTCGCTATTGCTTTTGAATCGCTTAATTACTTTTAAGCGTACTACGTTTTCTATGTTAAATAAAGATTGCATTTACATTTATTGAGTAGGTATATTGATTAGGTATTTCAGTTTTATGCTTTATTTCGCATAGTAGGGTTGGTGGAGAGATCCTAGGGTACAGACACTCTGTGCTCCATTATCATGTATGTTTTTTTGTTAGTTTCACGCTGTATCCCGCACACAGCACCCTGCTGTGTGCGGGATTCAGACAGTGGAAACCTAGTGTAAAGACACTCTGTTTCCCATTTTACACCAAATTCGGATGCATTACGTGTTAAGTGGCGGAACTTAACGCCACGCTTTGCCTTGATACCAGAGCGAAGAAAATGGAAGTATCAAATATTTCCTATACTCCTCGAGTGGGAATCGAACCCCGACCAGTTCTTTACAGTCACACGCTGGTGCCACTGCGCCACGACTGGCCCCATGATGAATGTTGAGTGGTGGAACTCAACGCTGCGCTTTGTCGTGTTTCTATTTCTTCACTAAGTATGTAGTTAAATTATGATTTTTCCTCAAAATAGAGATCGAACGCACAACCAATAAAGACTAAGTTAAGATGCTGTATACTTGAAGAGATTTGAGTGCACAAGTGTTAGGTTAAAATATTCAAGATTGATTATAGCCGATTCAAATATGATTTTTAACCAGTCTGACCTTGGGGCCAGTCGTGGCGTAGGAGCACAAGAGTGTGAATGTAAACGATTGGTTGTTGGTTCGAATCCCACTCGGTTTTGGAACTCGGTTTGGACTCCCACTAGGAGTGGAATTATTTAATATTTCCATTTTCTATGCTCTGGTGTCGAGGCAAATCGCGGTGTTTAATTCCGCCGCCTAACATGCAATGCCTCCGAATTCAGTGGAAAGTCTAACAATACGTTTCAAAGGATACAGCGTTAAGCAAAAAAATAAAAAAAACATAGTTTACTGGTTAATCAAAATAAATGATACCTACATAAGATATCCCTTCAATTAATAAATATCATTTATTATAGGCCTTTGTAGCGCAATAGATCAGAGTATTTTGAATTAAAGAAAGAGATTGGATTGCCCTAACACTACGTTCTCTCTGACTACCCTACAGGAACAATCGTGAAACAAAAATAACTAATAAAATTAACCTATTTCATGAATTATTCCATATTTCTATACACATAACACATTTAAAACTATAAATTTTGGCGAACATCCCCGTTATAATTTCGTTTTCTTGGCCACAATTCAAAATATCTCGCATAATCTTACACTCGAGTCTAATAGTAAAACAATGCTTTAACTGTCTGTTATTTAGCGGTAAGTTATGAATAATTTACAGCTTCAGGTATGGACTGCGCTTTGCAAGTGAATGCGAAGTGTTTAAATATTTATTAGTTAATAAACATAGAATTTTGTCAGTCAGCCAGAAGTATAGACATTTTATTTTAGCTTCATACTGTATCCCTGGCGGGGTAGTCAGAGAGAACGGAGCGCCAAACGCTACGGTCCCTGCATACATCTTTCGTCCACTGTCATTAACCTCTTCATACACGCCCTCCGGGGTATCCTCATGCTTTTTACCTGACCTGCCTTCAGTGTCGTCGATACTGTATTTTCGAAGGTCAACTGATTTCTCCCCCTGCCTCTCTTACCACTCACCAATTTACTTTCTTACCATTTTTCCATCACTCATCCTCTCGACGTGCCCAAACCACCTAGGTGGTTCTTCTTCAAGTATACAGCATCTTAACTTAGTCTTTATTGGTTGTGCGTTCGATCTCTATTTTGAGGAAACATCATAATTTAACTACATACACGAACTTAGTGAAGAAATAGAAACACGACAAAGCGCCGCGTTGAGTTCCACCACTCAACATTCATCATGGAGCCAGTCGTGGCGCAGTGGCACCAGCGTGTGACTGTATAGAACTGGTCGGGGTTCGATTCCCACTCGAGGAGGGTCTTTACACTAGGTTTCCACTGCCTACCATGCTGTATGCGGGATACAGCGTCAAACTAACAAAAAAAGATGCATGATAACGGAGCACAGAGTGTCTGTACCCTAGGATCTCTCCACCAACCCTACTTTGCGAAACAAAGCATAAAACTGAAATACTTAGGTATTATACCTAATAAATATACCTACCCAATAAATTTAAATGCAATCTTTATTTAACATAGAAAACGTAGTACGCTTAAAAGTAATTAAGCGATTCAAAAGCAATAGCGAACTTCTAAAAGGAAATACTAAATCAATAAACTTTGAAAGCTCTTTAGAAATGCAAAAAAACAACTTCAAGAACTTGAAATACTTCAGTAGTAGACCGTATTGTATTTTCTTGAACTGAATTGCCCTACTAGCTATTTGTCACAATGTTTCCTATCGAAGTTGTATTTTAAGATATTTGAGTGGTTAGTTCTACAATGAGTTGGTAATTATAGGAAAATGATTTTTTTTTTTATACAATTATAAGGTAAGTGTTTTTGATCTTCACTTATATTTTTAAATTAATTAAATTTATGACTTATTAGATATAATAAATGTATAACACTTCCATCATGTTGAACAACTTTTGTCAGGTTGCTATTTATTTTTGTATAGCTGGTCTGGGTCTTTGCAAGTGAATGCGATGTTTAAATATTTATTAGTTAATAAACATCGAATTTTGTCAGTCAGCCAAAAGCATAGACATTTTTTTTAGCATCATGCTGTATCCCTTGCGGGGTAGTCAGAGAGAACGGAGCGCTAAACGCTACGGTCCCTGCATACTTCGTACGTCCACTGTCATCAACCTCTTCATACACACCCTCCGGGGGGCCCTCATGCTTTTTACGTGACCTTCCTCCAGTATCGTCGATACTGTGTTTTCGAAGGTCAACCGAGGTCTCTCCGTGCCTCTCTTACCACTCACCTTTTTACTTTCTTACCATTCTTCCGTCACTCATCCTCTCGAGGTGCCAAACCACCTGGGTGGTTTAGAAGTATCGATTTTTACCGTAGGAATAAGTGTGGAGAAATAAATATAATTCAAATATATTGTTCATATGAGTAGGAATCAAACCCACAACTAATCGCGGTTATATCTTATGTCTAATCATAAGCTATCCCACTGCTATTTCTATTTAATTTATAAATATTTCATTTTTTAAAAACATTCACTTATTTCTATCTAAAAGAAGAAAATGATTTCAGAGTGTATGTATGTATATATACATAAATTGGGAAATTATTTTCTATATAATATATTATGTTAAGATTTTTACTTCACATTATAACAGGCTAGTCAGAAGAAACCTAGATGTCTTACCACTAGTGGCAAAACTCTCTGTTCTTCACTACATCTTAAAAAGAAAGTAGTCCGTAAAAACTACTTCCATATTATCACACAATAAACGTTGTAATTTCTAAAAACATTTTTAAGAACAATCCCCGCTGAAAGCAACTAAGTGTAATACTAAAAAGAAAAACATAATCGTCCGCCCTTTGTTTTGGTCAAAAATTCAAGCGTTCTCAACGAGTCCGGTGCTTTAAAAATAACGAGGCAGTCTCAAAGACAAAATTATTGCCCGGTCTTCATTTAAGCCGGATAATAATGGTAATATTATGATGAAAGGAGCCATTGTGGTGTAGTGGTACAGTGTATAACTATAATTGCGATTGGTTGTGGGTTCGATTATCATTTGGTGAAAAGAATATAATGTATTTTTTTCTTTTCACCGCTCTAATGAACAAGTCAAAGCGTAGTCTTAAATTCAGCCATTCAACACGCAGTGTCTTAAATTCAGACGGAAAGTGGAGAACGGGATGTCTTGAGACTATGTTATCTTCGACTAAATTAGCTGCTATATATGGCAAAAAAGCATGAAGTTGAAAATAAAAATAATAAATAGCATACCACAAGAACCTTTCGAAACTCAAAACAATAACTATTCAGCATTCTTATCTTAGTTTGTTTGTGTAAGTAGGCAGCGAGAGCGTAGTGTTTATACACTCCGTTCTCCATTTTACATTTCTTACATCTCGTTCTAATTTGCACTCAACACCGCCCTCAGTTTAGGCAAAATGAAAATATTCAGGTAGGTATGTACAAATATTCCACTGAATTGGAATGTAACCTACGTTTATCAACTTCGCCATTTTGATTCTACAATTAGTACAGCTTCACGTATTTCTCCGCGTAAGTGAGTAGTCAGAGAGACGTTAGTGTCAAGACACTCCGTTCTCCACTTTAACTTAACGATTTATCTTAGATTTTTTTTAAATGTATGATTACATAATCTTTCTACCAAGTGGGAATCAAACCTATAACCATTCGCATTTACAGTCATTATTAGACACTGTCCCACCGCATCATGAAAGCCTTTATCATAATACTATGGAAAATACTTTAAGAATTTCTGTACAATAACATTAATAATTCAGCGTTCGCGGGCCACTTTTGCTCCTTTTGTCAGTGTTGACTTCAAATAAAAATTTTGTTTGACGAGACGGCAAAGTGTCTTTTAGCTTGATTCCTATTGACGGAAGTAGGCGAGTTTTAGCGTTAGCTTAGTGCCGTCGCTTTAACAGTTTATAGGGTCTGAATGAATTTTATAAATATTTTAAAAATGGTGGTTTGAAAATTGTTGCGCAGTGGAACAGCGACTGGTTGTAAGTGTGATAGGCGATTCGATCTTAACGTGGAGGTATTTTCATTATTCAACAATTGTCTTTTTTCTGCTATGTCAGATAAAATGAGGCGTTGAGTTTCGCCACTCAATACGCAACGTCGCGATTTCAAGATTATATTACGAAAACAAAACGACCTTCTCAAATTTAGTTTTTTTTTAGCTTTACGCTGTATCCCTTCCTGAGTAGTCAGAGAGAATGGAGCGCCAAACGCTACGGTCTCTGCGTACTTCTTTCGCCTCGTCCATTGTCATCAACCTCTTCATACACGCCCTCCGAGGGGTCCTCATGCTTTTTACGTGACCCTCCTCCAGTACTGTCGATACTGTGTTTTCGAAGGTCAACTGAGGTCTCCCCCTGCCTCTCTTACCACTCACCATTTTTATTTTTCAATTATTAATTCATGTAATAATTTCCTACTTTTCATCTAAAATGGAGATATTCTATGCTGAATGGTGGAACTAACCGCCACGACTAATATCACCAGTAAATCAGAAAATAACTAAAATGTTATCAACGAGCGAGGAGGAGAAGGAGGAGAGAACCCATAACCAATCATGTTTACAGTCAGACGGTGTTCCACTGCACCACATTGACTCTAAAGCATCTGGTTGTGGGTTCAATTCCCACTCGAGGAATGGAAATATTTAATATTCACATTTTCTTCACTCTGGTGTTCAGACAAAGCGCGGCGTAAAGTTCTGCCACTCAACACGCAATGCCTCTGTATTCAGCGGAAAGTGGGGAATGGAGTGTCTTAACACTAGGTTCCCTCTACCTACCCAACTATATACGGGATACAGCGTAAAGATAAAAAAAGACATATATTTTATTATAGATATACTCAAACCATCAGATTTCAAAATTTAATATCGTTTACCTTTATTCCACATTTATTCGCGTAATCTATAGGCAATAATTTCATTAGGCCCAGAAAATATTTTATTTGCGTAACGAAATACGAAAAAATATTCGCAACTGATCCTGCGGCTACTGTAAAAGCTGACGAGGTATATGAAAGCGAATGAATAAATTATGTAGGAAATTATAAATCGATGAAATGTACATTTTTTATTTTGAATTTTATCTATTGGTATGCTGCAGCTCTGTAATTAAATATCATCTGATATTTATCGTTGGAAGTGAGTGTATAGTGGTATCGTACGGCAGCGTTTAACCACTATTGGTTGTGGGTTCCGTTCTTGCTTGAAGGAATCATTTTTTAGTTTCACGCTTCAGCATTATACAGCGGGATACAATCACTCACACAGCAGGAAGTGGAGAACGGAGAGTGTTTACACTAGATTCTCTCTGCCATCCCAAGTATGCGAGAAAAAACGTGAAGCTAGAAAAAATGTAGAACTTTTTTCAAAAAAAAAAGATTTTCTTTTCATTTTCCTTGCAAATGCATAGGGCGCACATATTCCAAACGGAAAGCATGATACGTTTGAACACGCATTAAGTGGTTGGCAAAAGAGAAGCAATGGAGTGAGCGTCTATTTTGCAGTATGGCAATTGAAAGTTTAAATGCTTTATAGTACTTTAATGTTTGTGTACGAAGATGTGATGGGTTTTTTTGTTGAGCTGACTAAAGTTTCTTAAAAGTTTTTTTTATTTTTTCTATATTTTGGTTTTTAATTTGTTAATTACAGGCATCTATCGGGCAGGCAGAGATAACTTAGTGTAATTATTTTGGAATTTTGCGTTTTAAGCGGAGCTTAACGCTGTACTTTGTTTTACAAGTGTAATTTATAATTTACTCTTTATGAAATAAACTCCATTGCAAATAAAGTGTTATTAATACACTAATATACTAAGTGTATACATAGTGAAGGAAAAGACTTCGTTGATGCCTAAAAGGCATGGGTTCGAAACTTCTCAAGTTCATTCTTTTATACGTTGTCTAAAATATTTTTCAAATTAGAAAATAAAAAAAAATATTTTCACAACGAGATCGAACCTATAAACCAATCAATCTCAAATCCCCTACACCACGATGGTCAAATGACAAACCATTTTATTCATCTTTTGAATTTGGCTACAACTGTATAATGAGTTGGCAAGTTCTAGACTAATTAATTACAGTAATAATGAAACTAGATCTGGACTTGCACTAGTGCTTCAATGCTCATAATATTATTACCAATTCCGTGTTCGAAAGTGAGTGTTCTTTGCTAATAATCCTATAGACTTCGTCTCCACTATATCTAGTGTTATAAATAGTGTTAAATCATAAACAATTAAATAATTTAAAGACTTTTGAAAATTCAAATTACCACAACGGTAACGGCTACAACATACGCTGCAGCCACCTATTAAAAACGGCTTGTACTAGGACTCTAACTATCGATAGTTTATAGTGTGCAATTAAATAGTGTATTAGGAAATCAACAGATGGAACTGCCAAATAAAATGTATGCACACATCATTACTTAGAAAGTGTTCCTATATTGTCATCTTCATCGTCATAACAAGCTTGGTCCAGTGGCATCAGCTGCATACTTCTCTCACGACGATCCAAGTTCAATTCCCACCTAGGGTCCTCGCAAGTATACTGATTTTTCTTTCGTATATCCACAAAATAAGTGACCAAAAAGGAAAAAACATAATATATTTTTAAAAAAAAATAAAAAAAAAAAAAAAAAAAAAAAAAAAAAAAAAAAAAAAATTAAAAAAATATATATATATAAAAAAAAAGGGAAAGTAAAAAAAATAAAAAAATAAAAAAAAAAAAAAAGAATTATATATATTTCAAAAAAATAATAGACGATTTATATCGCAATCAGTAAGTAAAAGTTCGAGTTCAAGAGACACATACTTGCAACTGACAATCGACATAGGCTACGATATTGACAACTAAATAAAGTTGCCAGTATTAATTAATTGTTTTCTACCCAAAGTACCATTATAATAAATTAGAAATATCGCAATTAATTGGCAGAAATGGAAGAACAATTCCAACTATTATTCGACAAAATGAAACTAGAGCTTTCAAAACAAACGACATCAATAACAGAGTCTATAACGAACACAATTATGGAAAAGATGGAAGAAAAATTACAACCTATTATTACGGAAAATAAAAACTTAAGAGAAAATATACAGAAACTGGAAGAAGAGATAGAACATCTGAAAAGGGACAAACGAAGCAATAATATAGTCTTATTTGGTGTAAAAGAGGGAGAAAAATCTTTCTCTCACCTGTTAGATAGTATTAAGGCGGCCTTTAAGGAGGATCTAGGTATCCAGTTAGAAGAGTGGGAAATAAATAACATGTACCGACTTGGTAAAACAAGCAGAGAAGGTAAACCTAGGCCAATACTCTTATCCTTAATAAATGCATGGAAGAAAAGAGAAATCATGGAAAAGAAAAAGAATTTAAAAGACATATACGTTAAAGATGATTTTTCAAAAGAAGTGTTGGATAAAAGGAGAAAATTACTTCCAAGACTTGAAGAAGAGAAGAAGAAAGGAAATGTTGCGTATTTTAAATATGACAAACTTATTATAAAAGAAACAAATACTAAGGACAAGCGTAAGAGAGAACAGTCTTCTTCGCCCCAGAATAGCACCCAACCAAGAAAACAGCAAATATGGACGCCGAAGGATAACAGGGCAAACGCCTTCGACTTAATGAGAAACAGATCTAATTCTCTTACTAACTACACAACAAATAAGTGCCAATAGCAACTAACAAACGGAAGCCGGAAAACTAAACAAAACAGAAACAATGTTAACGACATACCAAAAAACCAAAATCCTCCCCCAAGCCGACTGGTCCTCGTGGGGGAAAATGACCAAGACCCTCTAAGCTTTAAAAATGATCAAGAAGGAATAAATTTAGATATATACATTGCTACTCTCAACACGAGATCTTTACGATCACCTGAAAAACTAACAGAATTAGAAATGGCTATAGAAAATATCAAATGGGACATAATCGGAATAAGTGAAATGAGACGGTTTGGGGAAGGAATTGAGAAACACAATGGCAAGTATATTTTACATTACATTGGGGAGACCCCAGGACTTTATGGTGTTGGATTTCTTATTAAGAATAATTTAGAAAGTAAAATAGAAAAAATAATAGGAATCAATGAAAGAATAGCCCTCCTCAATATCAAATTGCCATCAAATAAAAATAAAGAAGAAACGTGGACTATAATTCAAGCATATTCACCAACCGAAGCTCACAAGAAAGAACATATCATTAAAACGGACAAATTTTACAAAGACCTACAATCAACAATAGAAATGGCAAACAAAAATGTTATAGTGATGGGAGATTTTAATGGTCAGGTGGGGACCTATGATAAGGGAGAAGAAAATACATTAGGGAAATTTGGATATGGCCAAAGAAGCGAAAATGGAAAACGCCTAGTCACCTTCGCAATAGAAAACAAACTATCCATTTTAAATAGCTTCTATAAGAAGAAACATTCGAGGAAATGGACGTGGATGTCACCCAATGGCAAGTACATGAACGAAATTGACTTTATACTAACCAACAACAGGAAGGCATTCAAAGATGTAAGTACTTTAAGCCAGCTTAACTTTAATACAGACCATAGAATGGTAAGAGCAGTACTATCAGGTAGGCAAGAACAAAGAAGAAGACATGTTTTTAATAATAAAGATAGAACCATATTGAGATGTACTGAAAATAACACCACATTCTTGGAGACCTTAGAAAATGCAATGGATACATATGTAAAGTTAAAATATAAATCAATAGAAGAGCGATACAACACACTTTTGAATATACTAAAAACAGAAGTAAAGAAAATAAGTAAAAAACATTTAACAGTGAGTGTTATTTCACCAGAAACAAAGCAATTGATAAACGAAAGAAAGGAACTTATACAAAAGAAAACATAAAACAAACAAGGCATAAGATATCCGAATTAAGTAAAAAAATAAACGAGCACATAAGAAGAGATAGAAAAAAGAAAAGGCATGAAACTATTAAAACATTTATTGAAAAAACAGGAGGAGTTAAAAAAGCTCTAAAAGAATTAAATCAAAAGAAAACTATAATGCCAAAAATGAAAACAAAAGATGGACGTTCTTCAAGTAAACAGCAAGAGATTCTCAAAATAGCTACAGATTACTACAAAAAACTGTACCAACATCATAAACCAGCACAAGTAGATAAACGAAAACAAACATTGACAGAATTAGTACCAATTATACTACAAGAGGAAGTTGTAAGAGCAATAAAAACACAGAAAATAGATAAAGCACCTGGTTCAGATGAAATATCGAATGAGATGATGAAATACACAGTACCGGTGCTCGCCCCTATCCTAACGGAACTATTCAACGATATCCTAGCAACTGAAACCATCCCAAGTGATTGGACAAAATCAACTATTATACTGTTGCACAAAAAAGGGGACAAGGGAAATATAAGCAATTACAGACCAATAAGTTTGATGTCGAACGTTTATAAAATATTCTCGAAGATCATATTATCACGAATTACTGCTACACTCGATGAAAACCAACCCAAAGAACAGGCGGGGTTCCGAAGCAATTTTTCGACGATAGATCACATACACGTTGTTAGACAGGTGATTCAAAGATACAAAGAATATAATAAAGTATTTTACTTAGCGTTCGTCGATTTTAACAAAGCGTTCGATTCCATATATCACGAGAGCATGGAAGGCATTAAAAATCCAGGGAGTGGAGGCCAAGTACGTCCAAATACTGGAGAATATCTACTCAAAAAGTACGGCCCAAATCAAGGTAAAAACAATAGGTGAAGAATTCCCTATTGAAAGGGGTGTGAGACAAGGCGACCCGATTTCACCCAAATTGTTTTCTGCAGTTCTGGAATCGATTTTTAGGAATTTGCAATGGGACAACTACGGGCTTAATATAAATGGAGACAAACTTAACCATCTACGCTTTGCGGATGATATTATCTTATTTTCCGAGACCTCCAATTGTTTACAACACATGCTGCAACAACTGTCAGATGAAAGTGCTAAAGTTGGCCTAACAATGAACATGTCAAAAACGTACGCTATGACAAACTCTATTAAAAAAGACATTATAATAAAGGAAGGACAAACGAAAATAGAATATGTTAACGAATATATATATCTAGGCCAACTGATATCCCCAGAAGACACAATGCAAAAGGAAATAGATAGAAGGATAACAAATAGCTGGAAACGATTCTGGTCACTGAGCGAGGTCATGAAAGACAAAGATATGCGTATCAAAGAAAAAAGGAAAATATTTAACTCTTGTATCCTTCCTTGTTTATCGTACGGATGCCAAACCTGGGCACTCAACGAGAAACAACTCAGAAAACTCAAAGTTTGTCAAAACGCAATGGAAAGAAGTACCATTGGAATAAAAAGAAGAGAGAAAGTCAAATTAAAAAACATAAAGAACATAACGAAGTTTAAAAACATAAACACAACATACAGAACCCTAAAATGGAGATGGACAGGGCATATGTTAAGGGAAAGAATAGAAAAGTGGACCAAACTGGTAACCGAGTGGTACCCGCGTGATAGTAGAAGGAGTCAAGGTAGACCAGCTACACGTTGGGAAGATGAAATTAAAAAATAGCTGGTCCAGAATGGACGCGTATTGCAAAGGATAAAGCAAAATGGAAAGCTTTAGAGGAGGCCTTTGTCGAAAGACAAGCTGAAATTGATAAACCGGCTACTAATCATGTGAACATATAAATGTAAAAATTAAGAGGAAAAAAAAAAAACAAAAAGTTTAGTTGAAGGAAATATGTAAATCAAAAATCAGCAATAAAGGCTTATTTATTATTATTATTATTTATAATAATGAAACTAGATCTGGAACTAAAATATATTATAGTCAATAATGACACATATTGCTGTTATTAATGAAGTTTAATCTAAAGGCAAGGAGAAAGTAGTGTCAAGACACTAGTAATCCTTTGCAGTGTAATTTTAGAGAGCTTTAAATGAAATGTCTCTATTAAAACATCTCGACCTGTCTACAACTATTGGAAGCTTGTTTCTGTTGCATATTTCGAAAATTTTCAAATTTAGTTAGTTTAGAGAGAGGAGCTTGGATAGTGGTGGCTAGCGTTAATGTATTCAAAGGGGCCCCTAGGGTAGCAAGTCCTAGGCACTGACCTGAGTATCTTATCGTATCTTTGCAACGCGATGGGCGGATGAATTCATATAATGCTTAGGAGTTACTTCTCATCTTTGTTTTAGCCATTAATAGGATTTCTGTTATTATTAAAAATTCAATTATATGTGGAGAGTATCAAAGTCAAGTAATTTTATTCAAAATAAGAAAGATGCTTAGTGTTTTAACGTCAAATAATTGACCACCGCCTCACTAAAGTTAATGCCTCAAACCTGAAAAGAACCGGCGCAAGAAACTCTGTGAGACTTTTTTGTAAGTTAAATGTAATTAGCAGATATATCGCTATCGAGACGCTATTATTCGTTCTCAGTATATTTTTAGTTATGTAACATATCAGATAAAAGTAAATTCAACGCTTTTGAACCAGAAACAAGAACTTCACTCAAATTTTATTAAAAAGTAGAATCAAAAATTAATAGCAAAGTAATCAATGAGAATATCAAGTAATATCAAGTCACTCCAATTCTCTTCTTTCTACCGCAAAAACGTTATATGTTGATTAACGAAACTCAACGCCGCAAGTATTTTATGGTATTTTTTACCTTCACGCTGTATCCCGCACACAGCAGGGTAGGCAGAGGGAACCTAGTGTTAAGACACTCCCTTCCGCACTTCCAGCGGAATTCGGAGGCATTACATTTCTCTATGTAACAAAATTTACACTTGAATATGCTAAGGCGAGAATGTTTGGTGAGTATAAATTCTTAACGAACCCCGTTTCGTACCCTAATCGCTCCTTTTTATTCTTCCACCGATATACTTAAGGTAAATAAATACAGGCCTTTTATTTCTTTTAAATTTTATATTGAAAAAGGTAGGCTTTTTATCGTCTTTACATTTGCGTGAAACCAATAAGAGGTTAAAGAAATATTCACGTTTTTAGGTTCTGAACGTAATCTTGTGGCGCTTTGTGTTCATGTTAATTTGAATTCTTTTCAAATTTATTTACAGAAATAGTAATAATAATTTTAAATGCTATCAATATTTTTATATAAAAAGTAAAATTAAACCTGTTGACAATATGTAAAAAATAGTTAATTATTTTAGCTTGAGTGTTTTCTCGCGTATAAGCAGAGAGTATCTAGAGCTAAGACTCTTACTCCTTTCTCCACTTTCCGATTGAACCCGAAACATTGCTGTCGAAAGAGAAGTTTTATGTACCAGAATGAAATGAATTAAGAATATGAAGAAATGAAAATAATTTATTTTAAATTATTTTCATATTCTTCATTCATTTCATTGTGGTACATAAAACTTTAAATGAATGTGAAGAAATATTAATAATAATAAGAAATATTAAAATTTTAAATGAATAAGAAGAAATGAAAATAATTTTTAAATTATTAATAAATAATTTAAATTTATTATTCTATCGAGTTAGAATCAGACTCATAATCATCTTCTATACAGACAGACGCTATACCACTGCGCCACGAATGGTATTTTTAATGAAATCTATTTATTTATTATTTGTTATATTTCTAATATACAGCTATAAAAAATTGTTAAACCATTTGACGTAAAAAAAACCTTAATTAAAATAAATCTGACAGGGTTATTAAATAGTCATCACAAATAAGTCACTTTTGAAATATCACTAACTAGACATAATTGTTTTAAAGTAAAGCTAATATTTATCAGTATGTATTCTATATAACATACCATATATTTTTGTTAGTTTGATATTTTTTGAACAGCAGAGTACTCAGAGAAAACGTAGTCTTAAGATACATTAATCCACATTAAATGGCATTACTTTTGAACACATTACTTTATCTTAGTTTTTTTTTTATAGCTTCACGTTGTTCCCGCACACAGCAGGATAGGCAGAGGGAACCTAGTATTAAGATACTCCGTTCCCCACTTTTCCGCCGAATTCGAAGGCATTGCGTGTTAAGAGGCGGAACTTAACGCCGCGCTTTACCTCGGCACCAGAGCGAAGAAAATGGAAATATTGAATATTTACACTCCTCGAGTGGGTATCGAACCCACAACCAGTCGTTTACAGTCACACGCTTGTGCCACTGGGCCACGACTGGCCACATTTATCTTAGTTACCAGAGCGAACAATTTAAAATCATTTAAACATAATCATTTCTCAAAATGGAAATCGAACCCTAAACCATTAACATTTACAACCAGACACTCCCACTTCACAACCTGAACATTTTAAATAAATATTTATTCATATTTTGTAAAAGAGCATTAAAACAATAATATATAGCCGGTATTACTTGAAACTGCGCTGCAGCAGATGCGGTGTCGATTAGTCATTGGATTGCATTATACCCATTGTTCTGTTTGCTCAGACCTCGTTCATCTAATGGCTTATGGTAGAAAAAAATGCTATTTTTTGTACGGATTTGTATAGTTTATAACCATTTTAATGGTATAATTTTATTATAGTTGGTATTTGTTTTTCAAAAACTTGAATTACAGTAATATTTTAGTTGTGATGAAAGTCTTTGGTGTATTGATGTCGGTATGTTCCCTTATAGTACACTGTTCTGGAACTATAGAAAAAATGAAGAACGGAGTGACCCGACATTATTTAAAAATTATATTTTTTTTTCAGCTTCACGCTGTCCCGCACACAGCAGGGTAGGCAGAGGGAACCTAGTGTTAAGACACTCCGTTCCCCACTTTCCGCCGAATAAATTTAAATACAGATTTCAAATATGCACGTAATGCTTTGAATTACACCAAATCTTTCCACTATTCGAGTAACAGAATGTCGGGTCGAAACGTTTAATCTCAACTGGCCAACATAAACGTTATAAGCACAACGCAACAGAGAGTAATCTTCGCTTTATGGGCTCCCTACTTAAGCTATCCCTGAGTTCAAGTAACTGTACCGTCATTTATAAATGTTATTATGATTATGGAGGTATGTACTATATATTTATATTGCTTTAATAATGTGATGTTAATGCGTTTTCTAAATTTTGCAAGATTGCCAAAGAAAAGGTACTAGTGAAGAGAAACTAGTCTCTTTCACAGCGTTAGCGGGACATAACGCTGCGTTTTTGTGAGGAAATTAAAGATATTAATTTAAAATATGAATATTGTGCCAAGGGAGAATCGATCCCACACACATTACATTTATAATTGTGCCACATTTTTAAAATCATGTCACATTTTGTGTTATGCCACTTTGATCTCAAATTTTCTTGTAATAAATATCCATACCTACTTATATTATAAATGCGAAAGTCTGTGTGTTTGTCTGTCACGCTTTCACGGCTAATCTACTGATCCGATTTTGATGAAATTTAGAATGAATATAGTAAAAATGACTGGGTCTAATATAGGTTTTTTATTTTTTTTAAAAATCAACCTCTAAAGGGTTGAAATAGGGGATGAAAGTTTATATGAAAAATCTAAACCGCTTGACCAATTGTAATAAATTTTGTCACAAATATAATTGATAATCTAAGCTTAAACATAGGCTACTTTTTTTTAAATTAGCCCCCGATGGTTCTAAAATAACGAAATAAGTCAGTCACAGACAACTTTATGATCCACTTAACAAGGTGGAATCTCAAATCTTGCCAGAGCTAGAACATGTTTGTTATTAACATGATACCTCGGAGTGGGAATCAAACCTACGACCAATCTCAAACACGCTTACTGCAAAATATTGGTCACATCTTAAAAAGTTTAAATTTTAACCAATTATATAAAAACCTTTTGTAATAAAGTGCTCTTGTTCCACCTTCACATCAATCTCAGTGCAGATGTCGCCACTTTATCGAGCCATTTAACGTCATTTACATACGTTAATGCAACTACAGGCACGAACAAACTTTTGCCAACCATTCAATCGCTCAAATTATTCCCCCTGTACATATATATAATGAACTAGCGACCCGCCTGTGGCTTCGCCTGCGTAAAAAACACAAGTGTAAATTTATTGTTTTTTTTTCACTAATTCGCGATATAATTTAAATCGATGTACTTTTTAATTTCTAAACTGATTGACTCAATAAACACTAAAAATAGCCAAAACTGCATTTAAATCTGCTAAGCCGTTTCTAGAGATTAGCATGTACAAACGCACAGAGAAACATAAAACCAGACAAACAGATAACCAAACAAACACAAAAGCAATTTAAAATCACTATTCCTATTACATTGATACCAATAATATTTTTTACAATATATTTTTCCAATATTATAATCCATATACAGACAGAAATCAGTAAATATTTTTATTATATGTATAGATTTATTTTTTACACATGGCGTATCGTTTCCGGAACGAAACATTTCTGCTTTAATTCGACGCAGATTGTGTCCCATTGAAATTTTATTGCTATTAAATGCATATTGTATTCGTTGTGAATTAATTAATGTATACGATGTACGTTACATGGAAAATGAAATAAGTATTTATGAGCAATCAAAACTCTTCATTCAGATGCTTTATTTTCGTTTATTTGGATGGCTTGAGTATGTTGAATTGTTTTAACGGTTATGGTCCTTCGAGCCGATTTTGTTTTTATTTATTTTTTGTTTATTTTTTGTTACTACAAAGTTGTTATGTTATTTTTTTTAGCTTCACGCTTTATCTCGCAAACAGCAGTTTAGACAGAGAACCTAGTATTAAGACACTCCATTCCCACTTTCCGCGAAACAGAACTTTCCGCGAAATTCGGAGGCATTGCGTGTTAAATTGCGGAACCTAATGCCGCGCTTTGCCTCGACACCAGAGCGAAGAAAATGGAAATATTAAATATTTTCACTCCTCGAATGGGAATCGGACCCACAACCAGTCACTTTATAGTCACACTTTGCGTCTCTGCGCCACGACTGGCCAACTTTTATGGTATGTTATAATTTTTGTATTAAAAAAAATATATATTAGACGTAGTTAAGGATATCATCATGGTGCAGTAGGATAGCGTCTAACTGTAAATGTGATTGGTTGTAGGTTCGATGCCCATCGTGTATATTAAATTTAAATTATTTTTATTTTCTACTCTTGTATAATGGGCAGCGTTGTGATTCGCCATTCAACTTGTAATTCTCTGGCAGTTAAAGAAAATGAAGCGGAAAATAGTATAACTTACTTTTAAACATTTTTAAAGTGTTATTTATTCTACACTTATGAAAACTGAAAAAGACATTTAGAAAACGTATAAAGATTTGTACGCAGCGGGATTCAAACCTGCGCCTCCTGAATACCGTCCAGGCGCTCTCACCACTCAGCCATGCGTTCTACTACCAGCTGCGTCGAAATTCATATACGCTTTATTACAACTTATTTTTGTTGTTAGCATCTCTGTAGGGAGATTTCTACGAATTCGTAGAACCCAAAGATTATTCTACGAATAGTCGTTTGGCAAGAGAGAATGCTATTTATTTATAATTTACTCTATATAATATATCCCATTTAAAAAAAGCTTTGCCACAAGTAAATACAATATATACCAAACGTAAAAAAAAACATCACATAAATAAACATGATATCACTTTTATTTAATTAATCTTTTTTTAATACACTTTGTGCGAGAATGAAAAATGGTCTCATATTTATTCTGATTCGGATACTCGACTGTAATAACTTAACGTTGGTAGCGGTATCTGAAACGCTATTTCAATTCACTTACTTAAAACAAAAGTACGTCAAGTATACAAGTGGTACACACGAGTGCTTTCATATTTTCTTACAAATGTTCCTTTAAATATATATTTTTTTATATGTATATAGATATTTTTTTTTGTTTTTATTTTTTAGCTTCACGCTGTATCCCGCACACAGCAGGGTAGGCAGAGGGAAACTAGTGTTAAGACACTCCGTTCCCCACTTTCCGCCGAATTCGGAGGCATTGTTATTAGATAAAGTTATTAAATATATTTAGTACAAAAGTAATAGTGGGCTTGTATTTGACATATGTATTCTTTATGTACTCTATCTCCAAAGTCATGTATAATTTATTGTCAGCCAATTGTGAATTATTTCCTTTTCTTCTCTCACTTTTACCCTTCCCTTACTCGAATCATAATGGTCAAAATACTTAATTCATGCCACTTTTAGCCTGAATCCGAGTCAGTATGTATTGAGTGGTAGAAGCAACATCGCATCTTGTCTTAGGTACTAGAAACAGTGGAGATATAAATTAAATTGAAAAAAAAAATGTATGTGTGCCAGTCGTGGCGCAGAGGCATAAAGTGTGACGGCAAAGCGGCTGGTTATGGGTTCGGTTCCCACTCGAGGTGTGGAAATATTTTATATTTCCACATTTTCTTCGCTGTGGTATCGAGGCAAAGCGCGGCGTTAAGTTCCGCTACTTAGCACGCAATACCTCCGAATTCAGCGGAAAGTAGTCTCTGTCTACCCTGCTGTGTGCGGGATACAGCATAAAAAAAAAAAAAAAAATGTATGAAAGAGAAAGGAAATGTTTAAATATTGCCTATCTATCCTAGTAAATCTATATATTTAGTATATCTATATATAAATGGTTTACAATGAACAGTGGCTGTAAGTTACATTCTTATAAGGAGTCACATTTCCTTGTAGCTTTTTCTTTCGCTAATTCATTACAGCGTTTTAATTCATAATTATATTAAGTTGAGACATTTCTTTTTTCTTGAAGTTAGTAACAACTTTAAATTTAGATTTTTTTATTATATTAAATTTTTCGCAATTACCACACATACCTCACGCTGTGTAGATAGAACGTAGTGTTAATGTATTTCATCCATCACATCTTTATCTTTCACGAAATTTATTAATAATTTTGAGACAGCATGTTGGATAGCGAAACTTAACCCAGCACATTCTATCTACAAATATTTTTCTTATTTTTTTTTAGCTTGACGCTGCATCCCGAACACATGCATCATGGGTGCAACAGCATGGTAGGCAGAGGAAACCTAGTGTTAAAACGCTCCGTTCCCCACTTTCCGCCGAATTGCAATGCCTCCGATTGCATATTAAGTAGTGGAACGTAACGCCGCGCTTTGCCTCGACACTAGAGCGAAGGAAATCCTTAGTACCTATTTCAACTCCTCGAGTGGGAATCGAACCCACAACCAGTCGTTTACAGTCACACGCTTGTGCCACTGTGCCACGGCTGGCCACAAATATTAAAACTTACTAATTTAAGAATTAAATTAATATTTACAACATATGTAAATGGAAAAACATATTGTAACGAGACGATAACTCTAACGCGGTCGTGATCTCATTTCCTTACACTTGCCTCGCTATTAATAGAATAAACACGCATCGCGAATTAACCAATCTGTTTGGTTCTAAGGTGCCCATTACTTTGACCTAGATTGAATATATACTAATCTTTTACTATGGATGTGTCTATGTTTTTTGCTTTTTAAATATATACCAATGCTTGTTACTATGTATGAAGGCAGAAATAGACTCTCCGTTCTCCACTTTCCGCCCGAATTCAATACATTGCGTGTTTGACAAAGTTGAACTCCGCGTTTTGTCAATCTTATGAGAATTAAAAAACTATTTAATAAAATATTGTACCAAAAGATATATACTTACTGTATGGATGGTAATTCATTTGAGTAGGACTTGAAACTATGACCACTTACTGGATACTGGACTATTGGATTTTTGTACTATATTTATTATGGGTTAAGTATTTCAAAGTCAAAATCAACAGTAAATGTCAAAACATCAGTAAGAATCATTTAAATGATAACTACATACTACATAAGTATATATGGCTGGTAATCAGTGTAACTACTGTTGTAAGACCAATGCGGGGGTCTCAGAGGTTAGATGACGGTCGCTAGATATCGGCAATCAACTAACAAGGGTAGGGACCCAAATGAAATTGGCTAAATTAATAAGATGTAACAAATGAAATGAGATGCTATAGCGGCTTAGTGGAGTTTCTAAATGAATGTGTGACTGGTTCTAGGTTTAGTACACGCTGGGGGTAGTGATTTAAATTTTAAAAAAGAAAAGAAAAAAAAGAAACACACACAATGTGGATGACAGAATATCTTAACATTGTATCCTTTTTTTTTTACCTTCACGCTGTATCCCGCACACAGCAGTGTAGGCAGAGGGAACCGAGTGTTAAGACACTCCGTTCCCCACTTTCCGCCCCATTTTGGAAGCATGGCGTGTTAAGTGGCGGAACTTAACGCCGCGCTTTGCCTCGATACTAGAGCGAAGAAAACGATTCGATTTACATTTTATTCATGAGATATTTTCACTCCTCGAGTGAAAATAGAACCCGCAACCAATCGCGTTTACAGTCAAACTATATGCCCCTGTGCCACAAATGTCCTCGTTATGGGTTCAAATAATTTATAGTATAATCATGATGCTGTCGAGTAGGAATCGAAGCCGCAATCATTGATGACCACAATCAGCCACTTTACTTAACAATATTTAATTCATCAAAATTTACCAAAATAATGAAAAATAAACAATTTCTGCGTGCCAAGTACCTACCGCATGTTATAACTGTACCATGGCTTTCACTATAACCACAAAACATATAATTGGTATGCCAATTTGACACAAATTATGAGTGCTTCATTTCCTACAATAATTCTGGTAGTTTCATTTTACGAATGTATTTTTAAGCTGTGTTAATAAGGTCGGCTTATTTCGAAGCTTTGAAATGCTTTTTATGCCTTTAACGTTAAGTGGAGATATTATAATTGAGTGTGTGATTACATTTTTAGTGTATTCAGAATGTTGTGGTTTTACTAAAACTGTGTAATATGAATTTGTGATATGTTTTTTTAGATTTGGGTGTAAAATAATTATCAAAAATGTTTATTTAATATATTATAATTTTGGTATTGAAAAAAAGAAATGATAGCTATGTCATTTTTCTAGAGACACTGTTAATAATAACTGTCTTTTAAATTCTTTACTGTTTGCTCGTATTTTTTGAACATAAAAAAAAATATGTACAAAAAATCATTTTTGCACTGCATGTTAAATGCTAAAATAAAATATCATTTTTTCTAACCATGGTATTGAATCCACAACATGCGTTTATGTTCCAACAGTACCACTGCACCACAATGGTTGCTATACATATACATAAAGAACGATTTCCTCATAAACAATCCTTACATATTTAATACTAAAAAACTGAAATATATTAACTTTTAGTATTTACTATCTCTTCTTCCATTAATCCTACATTTTCAAAGAGAAAAGTTTTAAATTAATTTTTAATTACAATTTTGTAACAAATGCAACTCGCTGTATCCACAAGGGTGTTAAAATTTTAGTAACACAGCAAAATATTTAAAAACATATGGGACATGGATGGCTCAAAATGTCTAGTTACATTATGAAATAACCTTGCTCTGAGCTTTACTAAAAGCACTGTACACCTGTACAACAAAAAGTCAAAAGTTGTTTAGCTTAATGAACTTAAAAGTTCTAATAGCTGGTACTATAATTTCACCACCATTGCACACAATGGTCGCTATATACATAAAGAACGATTTCCTCATAAACAATCCTTACATATTTAATACTAAAAAGCTCAAATATATTAACTTTTAGTATTTACTATCTCTTCTTCCATTAATCCCACATTTTTAAAGAGAAAAGTTCTAAATTAATTTTTAATTACAATTTTGTAACAAATGCAACTCGCTGTATCCACAAGGGTGTTAAAATTTTAGTAACACAGCAAAATATTTAAAAACATATGGGACATGGATGGCTCAAAATGTCTAGTTACATTATGAAATAACCTTGCTCTGAGCTTTACTAAAAGCACTGTACACCTGTAGAACAAAAAGTCAAAAGTTGTTTAGCTTAATGAACTTAAAAGTTCTAATAGTAGGTACTATAAGTTCGGAATAGCGTAAAATGAGAGTAAAATCGAGACAGATGTTGAAAATATTACCGAAATACTGTTTTTTGGGTAATTTTATGACTTCATAGTAAACTAATTGTGTGGTCATTTTCTTGTCTCTAAGACTTATATATTATATGTTCTAGTTGAATTTTTTTCATGTAAAAGAGACAAAGAGAATTTTGACACTATGTTCTCCGCTTTCCTCCGAATTCGAGACGCTGCACCTTCATTGCCAAAACTCCACCCTTCCCACTGTTTGTCTTACCAGAGAGAAAATTGAAAATAATATAGAAATATAATTATTAATTCCAGCGGGAATCGAATCCCCAACCACAATACTTTTAAATACTTGATTACAGCAGTATAGGCAAGGACAACGTTATATTTACACACTACACTCACCTTCCACCTAATTTCGCCAAATTACAAATTTAGTGGGAAAACCCCAACCCACGCTATCACTTAAACTAAGTTAAAGCCTAAATTTAGGTTTTCCCAAGGAAATGAAAACACACACATACATACATTCATATTATGTTAAATAAATATTACCCAAAATTTGCAATTGCACTGCCTTTCAAAGGCTCGCCAAATCGTGATAAGTTTATCGCTCTATAGCATATCAAAACCGTTGCAGCGGGTAAATCATACTTAGCTGGTATTCGAATATTTTACACAGTAACTGTGTATTAGGTAGGGTATGGCAGTCGGCTAATGTGGTTACGTAGGAAATAGATTACTAGATGGGCTTTTAGAAATTGGTGGTAATTTTACTTTTCCCCTAATAGTAAAGTAGAAAGGCAAAATTTAAATGACAAGTTTAATTACAGAAAAAGTTGACAAGGGCGATAAATGCCTCACTGTATTTTTAGACCTAAAGAAGGCATTTGATACAGTTTCTCCGGCAATCTTAATTAAAAGACTAGAAGAAATTGGGGTGAGAGGTGTTGCTCTCTCCTTGTTCAAAGATTATCTAAAAGAAAGAAAACAAATAGTCAAAATAGATAAATATAAAAGTAATGAAGAAAGTGTCTTACATGGAGTCCCCCAAGGTAGTGTGCTTGGTCCGACGCTATTTTTAGTTTATATAAATGACTTGTGTAGGCTTGGAAATTCTGTCGGACGCGTTTTCTGTTACGCAGATGATACTGCCCTTGTTTTTTCCGGGTGCTCATGGGAGGCTGTTAAAGCCACTGCCGAATTGGGTCTAGCTGAAGTGTGTAACTGGCTTAATAGTAATTTATTAACTCTTAATACAGCTAAAACCAACTACATCTGCTTTGCCCCTAGCCAGAGATCACAACCATTAGAAAACTTTTATATTAGCTTACATGGATGTAAAAAGGACCCATTCCAAAGTGACTGTAACTGCCCCCGTCTGATAAAAGTAACTAATACTAAGTATCTTGGTGTTTTTGTGGATCAACGCCTATCTTGGCATTCGCAGATTGATTTAGTTATAGAACGAGTTAGAAAATTGAAGTGGATTTTCAAGTCCCTGCGACATGCTATGAGTAGTACACTTTTAAAAAAAAATATACATTGCCTTAGTCCAATCAATAATTACTTATTGCATTCCCGTGTGGGGTGGTGCTTCAAAGGGTAAAATGCTGGATCTTGAAAGGGCTCAAAGATCACTTTTAAAGATAATGTACTTTAAGCCTCTTAGATCCCCTACTGAAAGCCTTTACAAATTTTGTAATCTGCTTTCCATCAGAAAATTATATATATTGCACACAACACTTAGAGTTCATAAAACCCTGTCCTATAATTCCAATAAAGTCTCCAGAAGAAGGAGTCCTTTCTTCTTTAAGTCTCACTCCCAACCGACTCGTACCGAATTTGCTAGACGTCAATATCCCTCCCAAAGTATTTATATTTACAATTCAATAAACAAAAAGTTGAACAACAACATATATACTAAATTAACTTATGACTGCAAAAATATTTTAACTGACTGGCTAAACACACTTAACTATGAAGAAACTGAAATTATTCTAAAAAAAAATTATATAATTTAATTCTAAAAAGGTTTTTTATGGCATTTCTCTATTATAAATATAACCGTGCATACTTACACATACACACACACACCCATACACACACACACACACACACACACACACACACACACACACACACACACACACACACATACACACACACACACACACTCACTCAAATTCATATAGTATATTAGTAATAAGTATGTAGTATATAGTGTTATAAATAGTTCCTAAATTGTCACTGGTCTTAGGCTAAGAGCGAGTCATCCCAACACAAGTATTATAATTACTTCCTGGGATTGTCTCACTATTCACATACATTTGTATAATTTGGGAAATAAAGAAAATTTTTATTTTTTTTTTTTTTTATTTTATTTAATCGCAATCACTAATTACATATTAAAAATTGATTATTTATTTCTGTAAAAATCAAACCCACTCGAGGAGTGGAAATATTTAATATTTCCATTTACTTCGCTGTGGTGTCGAGGCAAAGCGCGGCGTTAAGTTCTGTCACTTAACACACAATACCACGTGAAGCCAAAAAAAAATGTAGTGTAATGATTAAGAACTAATTAATTTTCAGCTATTTGTGATTTTAATGTGATTTCCTCAGAAACAAATGATTAATTTTTAATATTTAATTGCTATTTGCAATTGACCCAACACTGACTTTCCGTATTAAATCGAGACATTGAGAATCGAGTGGGGAAAATCAATGCGGTATCTTTCTCAATAATTTTTATACATTTTTCGCTGAAACTTCTTTCAGCTGTAAAAATAGTCATACAACAAATAAATATCAATATACCAAAGTATGTCAAAGTATTCTAACTTTGCAGGGCTAGTATACGACAATATGTAATTTGTGAGACTTGAAATGTTTTGTTTCACTATGTATACGCTGAACTATCAATATTTTGTACGAATCCATTACTTGTTTTTGCTGTTAATATACTTACTTAATGAAAATAACTATCAAAAACTTTTAAAACTTGACTATTTTTTTTCTCAAATAAAAAAACACATCTTCATACGTTTTTTAAGCTTCAAGCTATATCCAGAACACAGCAGGATATGCAGAGTGAACCTAGTGGTAAAATATTCCGTTGCCACTTTCCGTCGAATTTAGAAGGCATTGCGTGTTAAGTGGCGGAACTTAACGCCGCACCTCGCCTCAACACCAGAGTGAAGAAAATTGAAATATTAAATATTTCTACTCCTCGAGTGGGCGTCAAACCCAGAAAGGGTAGTGTTGTTGTGAAAGGGTAGTCACACTTTGTGCCTCTGCGCTGCGACTGACACATTTGGCTTGGCTTGTCTTGGCTTCATCATCATTTTCATACATAAATGACAATAATTGGGGCCAGTCGTGGCGCAGTGGCACAAGAGTGTGACTGTAAACAACTGGTTGTGGGTTCGATTCCCACTCGAGGAGTGCAAATATTAATATTTCCATTTTCTTCGCTCTGGTCTTGCGGCAAAAGCGCGGCGTTAAGTTCCGCCACTTAACACGCAATGCCTCCGAATTCGACATAAAGTGAGGAACGGAGTGTCTTAACACTAGGTTCCCTCGGCCTACTCTGCTGTGTGTGTGATACAGCGTGAAGTTAAAAAAAATACAAAATGTACACGTAACAATATCTTTTCAAGAAAATTTTTATACTAAACAGTATGTGACACAACTCTCCATTATTTTCCTATTATTTTCCATCATGACATAGCATTTCCAGCATTTATACTTCCCAGAACTTGATATTCATCTTCATACCAACTGCATTAGTTAATGCGATTGTTCCTCAGAACATAATTTCGCCAATCAACGCCTATCGTAGCACACGCTTTGTGTTGCAATTTGGAAAATATCTGTAATTTAGTTGAAAATTTATTTGTATGGACTTTACTATTGTTTTAGTAAGTATGAATCATTTTGTAACTTTAAGTTATTCAATATTAGTGACGACTCTTGACTTTGCCTGCGTATTTCAATCAATTTGGGCTGATTTTAAAAATAAAGTAGCCTATATTTGACACTAGGTCTTAAACTATTTTCATTCTAAATTACATCTAAATCGGGCCAGTATATTAGGCGTGAAAGCGTAACAGACACATAGATAGGCTTTCGCATTTACAATATTGCTATTAATTCAATATTACTTGTAACCCGCATTTTTGTTTCTGTGGGCTGCAAAATATAAAATGTCGCTTTTTTATGATAGGAAGAGCTAAAGAAATCGTAAACTTCTCTAAGAAATTACCTAAATCAAACAGAACCAGTAATATTTGATCATCCTAAGCCCTTTATATTAACGTATAGAGATATTTATAATTTTGTTCAATTTTGTAATTATTTTTACAATTTTACACCGTGTTGGACGCATGGCTTAGTGGTCAGAGCTTTTGGACGGTTTTCAAAAATCGCGGGTTCAAATTCCGCTGCGTCTGAATTTTTATACGTTTTCTAAAAATGTCATTGTCGAGTTACCGTGATTAGTGTGATGGTGGTAATATTGTTACTATGACAAAAAGTGTATAATTACATAAGTGTAAAGTGAAATTGTATATAAATGTGAAAAGAATACATCGTGTTACCTGGTGACTCTTAGTTCTGTGGGAGATTAAGGTAAATAAAATATCTGTTCTATTTTAAATCGTTATTATATATTTCAAAGAAAACCAATATATATCACGACAGTAAGAAAAATAAATCTACCGCCAATCTTTTGTATAGTGTTAGCAGTAGTAATAATTATAGCGGGAGAGTTGTTATTATAAGTAAATGAAATCCTCTGAAACACTTGAAAAGTTGATCATTTAAAATAAAGAGTTATAATACATATAATATTTGATATGTCAAATGAAATATCGTTTCTAAGTCATATAAAGTACTTTTATCATGATAAAATGGATTGTAAGGTAAAACTAAGAGTTATTAATATGATATATTTATGTAACCTAGTGTTAAGACACTCCGTTCCCCACTTTCCGCTGAATTCGGAGGCTTGTGTGTTAAGTGGCGGAACTTAACGCCGCGCTTTACCTCGACACCAGAGCGAAGAAAATGGAAATATAACTTCCACAAACGAACCCAAAACCAGTCGTTTACAGTCACACGCTTGTGCCACTGGGCCACGACTGCCCTCTCTGACTGGTAAAATTAAATACTTATTAGTTATAATTAATACTTATTTGTCACCTCGTTTACCACATATAATTGCTTCAACGTATCTGTTGGTATAGAAGAAGGCCGGTTCCTAGTCGTCACCGGCTTCTTTAAGCCAATCGTGGCGTAGAGGCACAAAGTTTGACTGTAAACGCGACAGGTTGTGAGTTCGATTCCTACTCAAGGAATTGAAATACATAACATTTCGTTTTCTTCGCTCTGGTGTCGTGGTAAAAGCGTGGCTTTGATTTCCACCAATTTACACGCAACATCTTAACATTAGGTTCCCTCTAGCTGCCTACGGGATAAAGCGTGAAGCAAAAAAAAAAAATAATTAATACTTAATAATCTTCACTAATGTAACTGTTTATGATGAGTAAAGTATTACGCTATCTTAAAAAGTTAAAACACAATTTATGAATATCTTATAAGTATAAGTTATAAGTGATAGATGACGTGTTGAGTGGCGGAACTTAATGCCGCGCTTTGTCCCTAACTGCTATTTTGTACTTAAGTACAAATAAATGAAAATTTAAATATAATCTTTCTTCGAGTGATAATCGAATCCACAACCATTTCTTTACACTTAGACGCTATTCCACTGCGTCACGATGAGCTCTAATATAAACATTCTGCCAAGTGCCAACAACTACTAAGTGTTTTCCCAAAATTCTTTCTGTTCTCTTCAATCAACACTAAAATGATAAATTCACATCAAAATAAATCCATCCATTATCAAAAGTGGATTTTGATATAACAATCCAAGATTTGTTATTCGTCAATGTAACAATGTTTAAGTGAAGCTTTTAAACGCTACACGAATACGAAGGCGTGATGAATGGTAGAACATCGGGGAAACAGGTCAACCATATTTTGTATTTAATCATTTTAAACTTTTTAATTTATTTGAAGTTATTTTATTTTTGATAGTATTGTGGTACAGTGGAACAGTCATAGCTTAAATGTAATAGTTGTGGGTTCGATTCTCGCTCGGGGATAAGGTGTGCCAATATCGTTTTAAAAATATTAAATCACAAAGATATTTCTCTTTTGGTTAAAATTAAAAGACATTAGAGTTTAATCAATATAAAAAATATATACGTTCCTTAAATGTCTTTTTCAATTTTGCCTAAGCGTGGAATAACATTTTAAAAACTTTTAAAAGTATTTAATCAATTTAGTTAAGTGAATTTATTGATTGTTAGTACTAGATTGTTAAGCATATTTAATTCTTAACATTCGACTTAATATTTTGTAGCATATATAAGTTGAACTATGTATATGTTAAAAGCTTCACGTATTTTTCCTCACAGCAAGGGTATGAAAAAAGAACTAGCATCAAGACTCTGTTCTCTATTTTCCGCCTAAATTACGTACATACCTCGTTGAACCACGCTATAGCTTGTCATTAGGCGGAGAGTAGAAAATAATTAAATAAAGATCATTCCTCCAAGCGGTAATCGAACCCACAACTATAGCATATATTGCCAAGTTCCTCGATTATATACATATTTTTTATTTTTAATGCTTCACGCTGTATCCTGCGCACAGTAGGATAGGCAGAGGGAACCTAGTTTTGAGACACTCCGTCCCCATTCCGTTCCACCCAATTCAGAGGCATTGCGTATTAAGTGGCGGAACTTAACGCGGTTTGCCTTGACACCAGAGCGAAGGAAATCGAAATATTAAATATTTCCTTATTCTTCGAGTGGGAATCGAACCCACAATCTCTCGCTTCACACTTTGTGCCCCTGCGCCACGACTGGCCCCAATAAAATATATAAATCCCAAAGTTATATAAAAACTTAAACCAAATTATATCAAATACAACATTTTTTAAAAAGGAAATAATAAAACAGATGAAACAGCTAAGCTAGCTGTTGTTTGAACAGCGCCTGACGTACACTTTACTTGGGGTAGACAGTGATAGGCATTACTTTGAATGTTTATAACGGCTTACCGCGAACACTGTCGCGGTTTGACTGAGATCTAATATTGTGAAATATTTTAAATTTCACAATTCGCATTCAATTTCTGTGGTGGTAAAGATTTGTTTGCTAAGTTTATCTTATTTTTGTTGAAAAAAACTAGAATAAGTAGATTGAAACTAGAGGCTGTTGTAGCGTAGTGTGAGCGTGTCTGACTGTAAGCTGTTAGTCTTGGGTTCGATTCTGATGTCAAGGAATGATTATATTTAATTTATTTTTATTTTTCCACTGTGGTAAAAAGAAAAACGCGATGTTGAGTTCCGCTATCCAACATGTAATGTCTCGATTTCGTATGTCTTGCGAGAAAAAGTGTAAAAATGTAAAAAATCAGACAAAAGGCGTTGTTAAGTCCAACTCAGTGTCTCAAATTTGAGTAGTAATTGGAAAACGGAGTGTCTTGACACTAAATTGTCTTAGTCTATCTCACTTTGCGTAAAATTAAAGGTAAATTAAACTAAATATACATAAGAAAAACACATACAGAAACACAAAATGATTGAATAGATCAATCCTTTTAAAAGTTTTGATGTAATGTTATACCGAAATTTATTTTCCCATAATCGTAGATCAAAGCTTGTAATGGACCCATTGAGGACGAATGAAACAAATGTATCATCATAATAAAATGGCTTTCAGCCAGCGTCGCTATGGCACGAGCATGTCAGTTTTAATAGTTGACTGTTGACTGAAATCGGAGTTGTATATAAAAATATGTATTTTTATATAGATTATAGTACATTCGGTGGAAAAGTAAAGAAACTTCTGCTATACTGTGAAAACTAAACTTCTTTCAAGATTTTTTTTTATCTTCACGCTGTATCCCGCACAAAGCAGGGTAGGCAGGAGGAACCTAGTGTTAAGACACTCCGTTCCCCACTTTCCGCCGGATTCACAGGCATTACGTGTTATAAGTGGCGGAACTTAACGCCGCGCTTTGCCTCAGCACCAGAGCGAAGAAAATGGAAATATTTAATATTTCCACTCCTCGAGTGGGAATCGAACCCACAACCAGTCGTTTACAGTCACACGCTTGTGCCACTGGGCCACGACTGGCCACTGGTATGTTTTCTATTGTTTGTTTAAATCTATACTTACAATATATACTTACATTTGGCATATATAAATGCTATTTAGTTAGGAGTGTTTACTTACTTATATTATAAATGGGAATGTCTGTGTGTTTGTCTGTCATGCTTTCACGGCTAATCTATCGGTCCGATTTGGATGAAATTTAGAATGAAAGTAGAAACAATAAGTGGGTCTAACATAGGCTACTTATTTTTCCAAAAATCAACCTCTAAAGGCTTGAAATTTTGTATGAAAAATCTACATCGCTTGATCGATTGTAATGAAATTTGGCATAAATATAGTTGATAATCCAAGGTTAAACATAGGCTACTTTATTTTTCAAAAATCCATCCCCTAGGGTTGCAATACACCGCAACAGCTATGTATGTAGTTAAGCGGCAAAGCCGCGAGCGGGCCGCTAGTACTTATATAAAAAATATATATGGAAGCGGTAAAGGAAGGAATCTTGCTGTAAGAGCCATTGGTTGTGGGTTCGATACCCACTCGGAGGAATGATATTATTTTAAGTTATTTCCAATTCTCCACACACAATATGTCAAATTTGGGTAGAAAGGAGAGAACAGAGTGTCTCGACACTAAGCTCTCTGAACCCGCTATGCGTGATAACGCGTGAAAGTGCAAAAAATAGATATAAATATAAAATATTAATATCAAAATGAATCTAACCGAAACTTGGCACAGCATTAAGTATTGATTGAGATTGTGAGTGATTAATTGCGAAGTTCTGCGATACTGTCACAGGTCACGTTTGATTGATGATTATATTTTTTTATTTCTTTGTTTTTATTTCAGGTAAGTGCTGTTTATACATTATGTATACAATCATACATGTGACTTGGGAAAACATGTAAGTATATTACTTTAAAATTAGTTATTAGATTGCTGTTGTGTAGACGCCTCCGAATTCGGCGGAAAGTGGGGAACAGAGTGTCTTAACACTAGGTTCCCTCTGCCTACCCTGCTGTGTGCGGGATACAGCGTGAAGCTAAAAAAAAAAAATTGCTGTTAAAAGAAGGCATATTGGAACAATGAATTAAATTTAATAAGTCGTTTTTTTAACTTATCTTCCTTCTTGTTTATGTTAATATATATTTATATTCTTTATTACTTTGAAATTTCTTAAATTGAAGAAAATATATCAATATACTCTCTCTATTAAGATATCAATAATGATATCTTTTAACTATGTTATTATTTAAATAATGCTTACTGCTATACCAGTATAGCAGGCAATAAGCATTATTTCTATTTCACCCAACAAACTTAAATTGAAGTTTTAAATGAAAATGAATTTATTCAAATAAGTTATTTAAAGAGCTTTTTCTAGAAAATATAAGATTGGAATATACATCTTCAGAAAACTGTCGAAATTAACTTTTGAAAAATAAGCGAGATATCGTGTCTTTTTCGCATAGTAGTGTACTCGACAGTAGTCAAAGAAATTCTAATGTCAAGACACTCCGTTCTCCACTTTACACCCAAAGACAATACAACGTCGGAGCTCAAGGCCATGAAAATGGTTGTACCTTTCCTAAACAAGATTTTCTTATATCACCTTTTAAAGCTGCACGCTGTATCCGGCACACAGCAGGAGCGGCAGAAAGGAACCTAATGCTGAAACACTCCGTTCCTCACTTTCCGCCGAATCGTGGAGATATTGCGTCTTAAATGGCGAAACTTAGCACCGCTTTTTGTCTTGACACCAGAGCGTAGAAAATGTAAATAATAAATATATCCACTTCTCAAGTGGGCATCGAATCCACAACCAGTCGCTTTACAGTAACACTTTGTACCCATATTTATAAAAACATTTTAAATATAACAATAACTTACAAATCGTCAATTAGCATCCAAATGTCAGTATTGTCAGTCCCACAACTAAGCGCATCTTGTTATTCCAAAGCCATTCAAATGACAGACAAACAGTTGAACAGTTTTCTCATAAATAGATTACCCGTTGTCAGCGCGCGAGCCGGTACGAGACTATTAAGCGCGTTATTTCCGCCCAGACTTACCGAACTGTAGAACGTGTGGAAGTGACAATGTCAATTGATTTGTACTATATTAAATTAAGCAATAAATAATTAAGGGTTTAAGGGTGTAATCAAACTTATATTATAAATGCGAAAATCTGTCTGTTTGTCTGTCACGCTTTCACGGCTAATCTACTGGTCCGGTTTGGATAAAATTTAGGATGAAAGTAGTTCAAATTACTGGGGTTAAAAATAGGCTAATTATTTTTTCAAAAATCAACCTCTTAAAGAGTTGAAATATAGGATGCAAGTTTATATGAAAAATGTATACCTCTTGACCGATTGTAATAAATTTTGGAATATATATACTTGATAACTTAACACGCAAGCCTCAGAATTCGGCGGAAAGTGGGGAACGGAGTGTCTTAACACTAGGTTCCCTCTGCCTACCCTGCTGTGTGCGGGATATAGCGTGAAGCTATTTAATTTTAATTTTTAATATATACTTGATGATCTAAGGTTTAGCATAGGCTACATTATTTTTGAAAAATCCACCCTCGAGGGTTGCAATATAATGAAACAGTTATTAGTTGACGCGGGGAAGCCGTGAGCGGGCCACTAGTGTTAAATATTTGTTGGTAACGCAGTGTGAAGTTCCGACAATCAATGCATAATATCTCGATTTTGGTTGAAAAGTTGAGATGAGCGTTGAGACCAAGTTGTACTTACTACTATACTATGCGTAGAAGCTTAAAGCTGTTTTTTAGATGAATCACATATAGATTTGAAAAGATAAGTTTTAGCTCTCGTTATTATATCATTATATTGTTTTCTGTATAGCATT
Organism: Dryas iulia moderata; assembly: GCA_019049465.1. Classification (NCBI taxonomy): domain Eukaryota; kingdom Metazoa; phylum Arthropoda; class Insecta; order Lepidoptera; family Nymphalidae; genus Dryas; species Dryas iulia. The sequence continues at coordinate 15,149,645 of CM032418.1, read as the reverse complement.
TTTTTCTGATTGTTTAGTGAGTCCTCTAAATATAAGGTAAAATGCAGTAGGACAGTGGAGGGATGTTCAGTTCTATTCTAATTGCGAAATCCTCTCTTAGTATTCCCCTAAATTTCATTTTTCTATACGCAGTAGTTTCGGCTGTGCGTTATCATTCAGTTAGACGGTAACGTAAAATTGTTGTATCGATATTTTTTTTTAGTTTCACGCTGTATACCGCAAGCAGGGTAGACACTCCGTATCTCACTTTAAATATTGATATAATAAATAATCGAAAAATCGATTCTTGTTCGAGGAATAAAAATATTTCATTTTCTTCGCTCTGGTGTCGAGCCAAAAATACGGCGTTGAGTTCCACGACATAACACGTAAAACACGTAATGCCTCCAGAACTCGGCAGTGCGTAGGGGACGGAGTGTCTTATCATTACGTTTCTCCGCCTACCCTAATGTACGCGGGGTACTATTAAAAAATATACTCACCAGGTGCTGGAGACATAAAAATTAATATAATAAACTGTCATAACTAATAACTACTCATAAATTTAGTTCCAATTTCATATTTTTCATATAAATATTTCATTTTTTATTAAAATATTCAAATTAGTATGTCAAATGAATACTATTAGGTAGATAAAATGATTTTCATTAGTCAGTACAAAAAAAACACGAACATGCTTCGGGCATGTTAAAACATTTTAAAATATTTAATTAATAATGTATATATAATTTATCAAGAATTTTCAAAAGCTTATTTATAATATGTACGTTTTTATTAAAACTAAATTAAGTCCTATACTGTATTGTTATAAACTTAACTTTTAAAATTAAAAAAAAAATGAAGGGGCCAGTGGCACGATCGAGTGACTGTAAACGACTGGTTGTGAGTTCGATACCCACTCGAGGGGTGGAAATATTTAATATTTCCATTTCCTTCGCTCTGGTGTCAGAGCCAATGCGTGGCGTTAAGTTCCGCCACTTAACTCGTCTTAACACTAGGTTCCCTCTGCCTACCCTGTTGTCTGCGGGATACAGCGTGAAGCTAGAAATTTAATGTCTTATATAGCCCAGTTGTGGATCTAACTAAGAAGTCAGAGTTCGCGAGTTCAATTTTACACACACACTCATTTGTAACACTTTTAAAGTGTTATTTATTAGTGATATATCACTTAGCATACAAAAAAAAATCATGTCAGATCAGAGATTAGCTTCAAAGAGGCGTAAGTTCAAATACTTTGCGTAGGAATTTTCTTCTATATTTTAAACTAAAATTATTATTTTTACGTTTTCTCATTTTTCTTTTTAAGGCATATATCATAAGCCATCTAGTTATATACCTATAAATTATTCTTTATTATTTACTTTTTTTTCTTTTTAAGAGATATTTTAAACAGAGCATAAGCTTTTGTACAACGAATAAGATATTATGTGAACTTTAAAAAAATCTTTGAAGAATTATATTTATGAAGAACGCAAGGTATCTAATACCTACTCAGGAAATTATTGAGTTAATTTCTGTCCTGAAAAGTAAGTATAGACGTACCTCAACATTAAACTATACTATTTCTGACTACCTGAAATTAAAAAAAAAATTAAATCTACTTATATATAACGTAGATCAAATATTCATTCAAGCTCTCATAAACTAAGAACTTATCGACTAAAAACTAAAAAAAAAAATATGAAAATCTAGACTGGCGCTTCCAGAAAATCCCATTTCCGCAGATATCTACAATTCGGACGTAGAGCTTCGAAAGCAATCGATTTCCGGCGTATTCGACTTTAAACGGGAACCAAACCCGATATCCGAACGGATTTAGTTTTGGAACAGACAGTTGGTAATGAATAGAGTGGCTCTACGTTTCACTTAGGTTTATCCGTTTATTTTATTAATCAAGGATGGTTTCTTTTTATGATTGTTGTTTTAATTTGAAATGAAAGAAGGGGCAAAGGAAGAAAGTGTGACTGTAAAGCGACTGGCTGTAGGTTCCATTCCCACTCGAACAGAAAATATTTATTACTTAACTATTTTATTTAATATCTTAACAGTAATTTCCCTCTGAATACTCTAAAAAAAATTACAAAAAAATGAAAGATTAAGTTTGAAACTGTAATGCCATCGTATTAAGGCAGCGTCCGTCTGTAAGCGTGATTGGTTGTGAGTTCGATTGTCATTAAAGATAATATTTATATTTTAAATAACCAGTGTTTTAAATACGTACATATAAGATAATGCACTTATAGATATTGCAAATAAATATATTATTTAATCAAATTTCTATTTATGTAATGTTTTAGATTTTGATCCCACAGGTAATCTATGTATTTATTTTATTTTTTCAGCTTCACAATTTTTCACACTTCAAGGTATTTACATACAACCTTACATCAAAACACTCTGTTCTCCACTTTGGACCTGAATAAGTCATTGCATGTTATTAATTGACGCAACTCAACACCGTGCATTATCTCCAAAGTGGAGAAATTAAAATAATTAAATATGGAAATCGAACTCTCAACCAAACACACAGTAAAAAGTTGTTCTACTGTACCACAAAGTCCTATGTAGTAACTACATTTATTTGCAAACGTATATTGTATTAAAATTTACATACAAGTCTAAATCCTGTACAAATTAAATAATATTATTTACATTTTTTCTAAATAAACATGCATAACATATACATATGTATACCGGATTTTTTATTCATTTAAATGCAAATTTCCTAACGATATTTCAATCCTTAGTTACTCTAGTTCTAGCCGATACTAAATCGTTTTATTAGTTTTTATATATAGAGTTGTATGTACTTTTTATGGGTGTGGGTTCGGTTCCCCGAACGGGAAAATTATATTTGAACTTAGGGGACAGTCGTAGCGCAGTGGCACAGACGTGTGACTGTAAACGACTGGTTGTGAGTTCGATTCCCACTCGAGGAGTGGAAATATTTAATATTTCCATTTGCTTCGCTCTGGTGCCGAGGTAAAGCGCGGCGTTATGTTCCGCCACTTAACACGCAATGCCTGCGAATTCGGCGGAAAGTAGGGTACGGAGTGTCTTAACACTAGGTTTCCTTTGCTTACCTTGTGGTGTGCGGGATACAGCGTGAAGCTAAAAAAAATATATATTTAGTTTAGGGTTATTTTTTTTTATGTTGTACAAGAATGTGGGTTTATATATTATTAATTTCTGGTTGATCCTCTAATACAAATTATTCTTTATTAAGAGGTTTACAAGCAGTTGTATTCAGTTCTAAACGTAAAATCATTTGCAATGTAATTTAGCTTGAACTGAGCCTGCAGTATAGATAGTGTCCATTTTCATTGATAAGTATAGCTTATTGGTCTAAACTTACATATTGGTGAATTGTAATTTGTACGATGAGAATTAGGTTTAATGGTAAATATTTTATTAAATGGACGCCATAATAGGGTGTCAGTCAGCGTTTGACAGGTTGTGGGTTCGATTCCCAGGATGATCATAATTTAGTTTTTTTTTTCTGTTTTGGTGACAAGGCAGGCACAGCCCAGTATTACATACAGCCACTCAATACAATATATCTAGAATTCAGGTGGAAATTGAAAAACGGACTATCCTGACATGAAATTTTCTCTGACTAACTCTGAATTCGGAGGCATTGCGTGTTAAGCGGCAGAACTTAACGCCGCGCTTTGCCTCGACACCAGAGACAAGAAAATGGAAATATTAAATATTTTCACCCCTGAAATTGAAATCGAACCCACGACTAGTCGCTTCACAGTCACATTTTATGCCTCTGCGAAACGACTGGTTTTTTTTTTGAAATTGAAATATTAATATTTTAAGCCTTTTTTTAGAAATTGAACCCTCTGTCAGTGCATTTCATATTTTCCATTAGTACAATATTTAAAAGCGGTCTTTCTTAACAAAGGTAAGACTGCAAGCGGTGGAGCAATTCAAATATAAAACTCAATCGATAGTCACTAGCCGAGATAATGAGGCACCTTTATCCGTTATTTCTATACTAATGCCAGACTTGGTCATATTTTTATTTTTTTTATCTTTGGCACATGATATAAATTCAGGGCAGAGAGAATTTAGTGGCAAGACACTATATCTTCTACTTAAGCCTATTTTTTTTGTAATAATGTTGAGTGATGGAGACAAGTTGATTTGTTTTATGGAAAAAATAATATTATTTAAATATATTCATTTTATTTTGTGATACTAGAAATTGATACAATGTTACGAAAACAGTTACAGTTCCATTATGCCATAATTGATGAATAATAAAATTTAAAAATAATATTGTTAATTATACCTATACAAACGCCATAGAGGTCATCGTGGCACAGAAGGATAGCTTTTGTCCCTAAACGAGATTGGTTGTCAGTTGAATTCCGACTCGGGGAAATAATTATGTTTATGTTATGATTATTTCTCCGAACTGGTACCTTTGACAAAGCACGGCGTTGAGTTACGCAACCCAACACGCAAAGTCTCTGAAGTCTTTTTTTTATAATTCTATTTTTTATTATCCTTTTTAACAGTATTCTTCCTTTTTCATATACAATATAAGTTTTTTTAACCATTTCAATACTAACGGAGTGTCTTAACACTAGGTTCTCTCTTACTACCTTGCTCCAAGGAAAAAGCGTGAAGCTGTGTCTCTTTCCACACACAAACACAAACAAACCCGTGTAATTATACATAGATAATTCGCAAATGAATTCACAAAACGCTAAGCTTTGTTAATGCGAACAGTATTAAGGCACTAATTACTTAGTAATTAAAAGCTTTCAAAGTTAAGTAAGCGACGAAAAAGTTCCGCCGTAGTACTTCCAACTTGGTAACGGTTTTTGGAAAATTAAAATATATTATATATTCTATTTTTATTTTGTGTTTACGTTACTGTTATGTTTTTTGAGGGTGCATAGTGATAAGACTCTCCGTGTTGTCTTTTGTTACATGAAGAGAGAGCTTGGGTAAAATATGATTAAAGATAAAACGTATACAATATATGCTGTTAGGTTCCACAACACACTATTATGTATACTATAATATATAAGGCTGTTTGAGTACTTTTTTGCGAGATATGTATGATTTTTTTTTAATTATACAATATATAATTGCGTTCATATGTTTATTTTTTTTTAGCTTTACGCTGTATCCCGCACACAGCAGGGTAAGCAGAGGGAACCTAGTGTTAAGATACTCCGTTCCCCACTTTTCGCCGAATTCGCAGGCATTGCCTGTTAAGTGGCGAATATTAACGCCGCGCTTTTACCTCGACACTAGAGTGAAGAAAATGGAAATATTACATATTTCCACTCCTCGAGTGGGAATCGCATCCGCAACCAGTCGTTTTACAGTCGCACTTTGTGCCATTGCGCCAAAACTGGCCCCGTGTATGATTTTTATAGATTTTTTTATTTATACAATACATAATTTCATTTATAATTTTAATTTCATTTTGGAAATGCTACATATTAATAGGTGGCTTATTATTCTAGTGAGGAATCCTTATAAATCATAAATAAAAATAACTAGACGCTTTCAGTTTCACACTCTATCACGCATAATAGGGTAGGTAAAAGGAGCCCAGTGTCAAGACACTCCGTTCTCCGAACCCCGTCTGAATCTTTGACATAACGAGTTTAGTGGCACTTTGGCCCGTCACCAGAGAAATTAAAATTAAGGAAAAAGCGTGTTTTTCCTGCGTGTTTCTCCACTTTACGCTTGAAATCGAAACATGTGCTCAGTGGCGGAACTTAACGTGGTACTATGTCTTAAATACAAATGCGGAGAAATGAAAATAATATACAATCTTTCCCCCGAGTGGGAATCGAACCCAAAACCATTGCTTTTACAGCTCGACCCGATTAAGCCACGACGGACCCCGATATAAAAGTAATTTAAACATAACCATAATAAAAATAATTGAAGCAATAATTATGTACGCAATTAAACGATTTCTAAGATATATTACTAAAGTTATATTCTAAAAGCATTTTATATCTTTGATCATATTTCAAAGATAAGTAAACTTAGTATTACACTTTAATTAACATTAAAAACGTTCGTCTTAATTGGAATAATTAATTTCATTTATGTATTTCAATTTTTTGGGATTTCTACGGAATCTTGAGAGCCAGACTCATTTGTTACCAAAAATATAAGTAATAAAAATAAATTAGCAAATATAAGGCTATTAGGGCTTTAGTTTAAATTCGGTGGTTGTAAGTTCGATTCTCAATGGGGGAATGGGGTAAATTTAAATTAACTCTATTTCCCTGGTCGAATTTTTTTTATTCAGTAAAGGGGACAAACGAGCAGAAGGACCACCTAATGGTAAATAGTTACCTTCGCCCATGGACATTCACAACATTAGAGTTGTGGATGCGTTGCCCACCTTGGAGGTGAAGTAGGGAGGAGGCTGGCTTACATGCCATATAACCGGAACACATCATAAGATATTTGGCGGTTCGTCTTTAACATGATAGTGGTCACGAGCCAGTCGGAGAACAAGTCTCCTATCACCAAGCTACTGGGTTATCCACTTTTTACGGGACGCTACCCAGCTGCGAAGGGGAATTGTACTCTTAACCCGTCCCCCCACGGGTAAAAAACGGTTCTTAGCGGTTATTTATTTATCTTGATAGTTTGAAATTGGAAAGTGGAGTGTCATGACACTAGGTTCTTTGACTATTCTAGTATGTATATTTCTGTTTAAACGTGTTTATTTGTATAAACGTGTATATACTTATATGTATATCAATGTATATATTTCTGTTTAAAAAAAACAAAAATACACATTTTGCATCTATACAACCGACTCGTATTTGAGTCTATTATTACCACTCATAACCTAAAGTTACACTTATTTTACACATTGACACATTGTGTGTAAAGTTGCAGAACTCAACGCCGCACTTTGACTTATTTACCAGAACTGAGCAATAAAAAAGAAAGTTATGGTCTTGGCAATGAAAATAGCAATCAAATATTCGCAGGAAGCCTCGTAATAATGTCTCATTGCTGCGGAACTCTAAAAATGATTTATACCCCTGTTAAAATCTAAAATTGCATCTTTTTAAGTTGTTATTGTAAAAGGAAGGAAGTTGCCGTTAATTTAGACATGAAAGGTGATTCTAGATTCTAATTAGATTATGGCCAGTCGTGGCGCAATAGTACAAACGTGTGATTGTAAACGACTGGATTGTGGATTCGATTCCCACTCGTGGAGGAGGAAATATTAAACATCAAATAGGCAGAGCTCGACGTTAAGTTCCGCCACTTAACACGCAATGCCTCCGAATTCGGCGGAAAGTGGGGAATGGGATGTCTTAACACTAGGTTCCCTATGCCTATCCTGCTGTCTGCAGGATACAGCGTGAAGCTAAAAAACAAAAAAGAAAATACTTGGAATAATTTACCCCAATTCGGGATTAGGACTAGGATCTAGGACTAGGACTCATGTAACTAAACTCACAAATGAATATTGCTTTTAAAAGCAAAATATTCGAACAGTATAATATACTTTTAAATCTCGCGTTAAGTGAGTATAATCTGGAACGGTCTATATTACGCTTAGTGGGTAGTTTTATTTAACGATAATCGCCGGCAATATCGCGTCCTGGCAACTTCATAGAAATGTACCGACACACAAAGAAAGTATTATAACTACTTAGCATTGTTCTTGAAATTGTTCAAATGATGTATAAAGTAGGCGCTTTTGTAGTTTTTTTTTTGGTTATTTTAGCTGGTAATAATGGTAATCGTGGCGCAGTGAGCCTATAAAATTGAGGCAGTGGGATAGTAGTGTCTGATTATAGACGTGATTGGTCGTGGGTTCGATTCCCAGTTGTTGAAATGATTGTAATTTAACTATTTTCATTTTTTTGCTCTAGTTAAAAAGACAAAGCTTGAAATTAAGTTCTGTCAATCAATACGCAACGTCTGGACTTTAGATTCGGTACATGTTATAAAAAGAGATTTAGTCTAGGTTTTGATTTTGTTACTGAATGTCTTAACTTCACGCTTTTCGCTTTATCCCGCATAGCAAGGATTACTTTGCGGTTGTTTGATTACCTAGTATCAAGACACTCCTTTCATCAGAGAGCTTTTTGAGTGGCAGAACTCGACGCTGTTATTATACTTAAAGAGATTAGAAAAATAAAAATAATTTAAATGTCTTAATTTCACGCTTCAGGCTTTATTCCGTATTGCAAGTATTACAGTGCGAACAGAACCTAGTACGGAGACACTCCTTTCATTAGAGAGCTTTTCAAGTGGCGGAACTTAACGACGCTATTTTATTTAACGAGATTAGAAGAAGAAGAATTTAAATACACTAATACTCTAAGTGGAAATCAAACCCACATCCATCACGTTAACAGACAAACAATATCCCACTTTACCACGAACATAAACAGAAATAATAATTAAAATTTGTTCAAAGTGGAAAAGAAATTAAAAGGCCTTTGAAGTAACTTACAGACTTTGACTGGATAGAAAAACAGTTTCCCTTAGCTTTAGGCTATTACACCACTTTTTATATTTAAGCCTCGGCATCCTGCGGTTCTTCCATTAATATCTCCCGCGGGAAATCACTGAAATTTGGGATTGCCTTATGCCCTAGCCCAGTTCGGTACACAAAGTTTTATTCGACCGACCAGTATTTTTGATTAAATGGCAAATAAGTAGAATTAAATGTATACATTGTAACATTGAAAGCTTTATCCAAGCTTTTGTATTAGAAATTTGTTTATGTTTGGGTAATAATTGAATAATATGTTTGGTTTACAGTGTTATATTAAATACTAGTTATTATCCGTGGCTTTGTATGCGTTATTAGTTAATATTAAATTAATTAATTAATATTTTAGTATATGAGTGAGTGTATGAATACATAATTATTTAGAGTGAATAGGTGTTTTTCTCTCTCTCCTTCTCTCTCTCTCTTCTTCTCAAATGGCCCAGCGAAGTTTATTCTAATGTTTATATAAATCCATAAATTCATAGATACTTCACGAAAATTAAGAGAGACTAACACATTGTTCGAATCATTAGTAACGTATTAATGATTTAGACTATCTAGTCTTATATCTCCGCTAATAAATATAATATCGCTTTACTGCGACACCAAAGGCGGATACACACACACAAGATAACACATTTTTTTATTTACAATATTAATATAGATATTACTTATATTGTAAATTCATGTTATGAATACTGTATGTAAGAGAGTAAATGAATATATTTCTTATTCAGCTTCACGCGTTTTCAGAAGCAAGCTATTGCATATTTTGTAGAAGCAGGGTATTTACAAAGAACCTAGTGGTAAGACACTCCATCCGCTCTCCACATTCCGGGGCACTATGTAGTGGCAAAACTTAACGCCCCACTTTGTCTCACGTACTAGAGTGGAAATACAAAATTATTTAAATATGATTTCTTCTTGATTTCTATACCATCTAAGTTTATAAAAAAATAATGTAAGTCACTTAAGCTTTTAGAAAACTTGTGATGACATCTGGTTTAAAGTTCCAAACGACATCTCCGGTCCACTCTGTAAAATTAAAATAGGAATGCCAATCTTAACAAAAAAGAAGATTCTAGTCTTATTAGCATTTCTAGCGGTTGTTCTTAGGTCTAAAACAACTAATTTATTGGTATAGGTTCGATTTCCACTTGGGACAAAGACTACTTACTATTTGCATAGTTCGAAAAAAATCATCTAAAGCCGTTTTTTTTCATGTTTTATATATTTGTTATTGATAATATAACCTTATTAACTACAGGTGTGTACATTTTGAAAAAAGCTAAGCAGAGAAAATTTAGTGTCAACACATTATTACATGTAAACAGATTTGAGTTTACAATTTTCATTATCCATTAGGGTTATATGACCTGCGCAATTATCCATACTTATATTATAAATGCGAATGTCTGTGTGTTTGTCTGTCACGCTTTCACGGCTAATCTACTGGTCCTATTTGGATGAAATTTAGAATGAAAGTAGTAAAAATGACTGGGTCTAACATAGGTCACTTAGTTTTACAAAAATCCACCACCGCGGGTTGCAATATAACGAAACAGCCACGTAGATCACGCTTCGAAGGCGCGAGCGGGCCGCTAGTAGTATATGATTTCTTAAAACTGAACTTAACTTTTTTTGGCTTCACGCTTTATCTCGCATTGTAGAGTATTTAAAGAACCTAATGTCATGACATTTTTTTTCTCACTTTTCCCCCGGCCATAGAGACATTTCGTTTTAATTGGCGGAACTCAACGCTACGCCTTGTCTTAATAAAACGCAGAATTATTTAAATATCTCGTTTACATTTAGACCTTGTCCCACAGAACGATAACCTTCACTTAATATTTAAACATAAATTCACATTCATATTAATTACTATATAAAATAAAATAAATTAAATTGATTTACTGTTTCCGGTGAGCCTGTACGCCGCGGCGTTGTTTCGGCCACCGTCGAACATTTCACGTTGAAATTTAAAACATAAATTATTTTATTCTTGACTCATCTGATTATTATCACAATTATTCAATAAATTTCACTTGGGAAGCTTATTTGTTATTTATTGGTTGAAAAAGCTATAGGGAATTTATTTTTTATTAAGTTTTATTGCTCAGATTGTATGTAATATTTAGTGGCCAGTCGTGGTCTAGTGGCACAAACGTGTGAATGTAAACGACTGGTTGTGGGTTCGATTCCCATTTGGGGAGTGGAAATATTTAATATTTCCATTTTCTTCGCTCTGGTGTCGAGGTAAAGCGCGGCGTTAAGTTCCGCCACTTAACACGCAATGCCTCCAAATTCGGCGGAAAGTGGGGAACGGAGTATCTTAATACTAGGTTCCCTCTGCCTACCCTGCTGTGTGCGGGATATAGCGTGAAGCTAAAAAAAAGGTGTATGTGATAAGTATATGCTTTTTGTTTACGGTAAGTGTTGCGGAATTAAACGCCGCGGTTTATTTTAAAAGACTGACTGATATAATTGAATTGAATTCCTCAGGAAGATAGTTTATGAGGTAAGGTAAGACAAAGACTACCTTTTTTCCAAAAACCATCAAAGAAAGGGTGAAATTAAGTGATGAAAGTTTCTATTAAGAGTTATGTTGTTACACAGACGAAGCCGCTAGCCGTCAGTAGTCCAATCATATAGCAAAACAGAGGAGATTTTATTAAAATATTATATCTTTAATAGTACTATGATTATATATTTAAAGAACAATGCCAATTTGTTCTAATTAATTATTAACATTTTCTGTTATACTAATCCTATTTCAATATAAATAGAGCTAAATGCAGACCGCATCCGTCAGTAAACGCAATTTAATCGTAAAATCATTTACTTTTCCCCACACAAACTATGAACTTTCGTTTAAACGTTAAGTCGGTAACTTAACTCTGCACTTTATCTTATACCAGAAAAGAGAAAATGAAAATTATTTAAACATAAACACTCAACACCCAATCATGTTTATAGTCAGACTAACTAAATACTAAAACCTACTTTGATTTTTTTTTTAACTTCACGCTGTATCCCGCACACAGCAGGGTACGCAGAGGGATCCTAGGGTTAAAACACTCCGTTCTCCACTTCCCGCCGAATCCGGAGGCATTGCGTAAGTGGCGGAACTTAACGCCTCGACACCAGAGCGAAGAAAATGGAAATCTATATCTATATATATAATAAAAGAGTAGAAAAGTCAATTCTGTACATGAAAAATTTCAGAAAAAATTTAATTGGGTATGTTAATATATCGATAACAGAGGCGAAAAAACCACTCAGTAGAATTTTTGTCTGTCTGTCTGTCTGTCTGTCTGTCTGTCTGTCTGTCTGTTAATTTGTTCGCCAATCACGCAAAAACTACTGGACAGAAATGAATGAATTTTGGTATGGTGATAGCTTATAGTCCAAAGGTACATATAGGATAGTTTTTATCCCGGATTTCCATGTAGTTTTTTTGGAAAAAATAAAAAACCAATATAAGTAAATGATTTATATACTGATATCTACCGAGTAGAAATTAATGAATTTTTGTATGGAGTTAGCTTAAAGGTTAGAGCAACATATGAGATAGTTTTCATCCTGGTATTCTATACAACTGCGGCAGAAAAATAAAATAAAAAAAAAACATTTAAATTGTGTTGATAGTTCACGAGTGAAACTAAATTTGTTTTAATATCACTAATATAACTTAAAATAATTATAAAATAAATTGAGCACAACATTTATTGAAGATAATTTGCTATTAAAAATACATTTGACCGGTCTACAGAACTTTATATTATCTATATGACAACAAATGTCACTACGTTTTCTGTCACCATCTGTTAATATATAGTTGACATTGTACTAGATATATACTCATTAATATTACTCGTACTCATTAATCGTACTCATTAATATTATTATAAAAATGCAAAAATCTGTATCTCTTCTATAGGTTATGTTTTCACGAGTAATCTACTAGCCCGCTTTAGATGAAATTCGAAAAGAAGAAGTCGTAGGGTCAAATATAGGCTACTTTTAAAAAAAAAATCAAACCCTAGGAGGTTGAAACAGTGGATGAAAACTTATGTACGTTGAGAATATAGTGAGAATGAAAGATCTAAACTCCTTGACTGATTTCGATTAATTTTCTCAGGAAATAGTTGATAAGGCAAAGTCAAATATAGGCTACCTCTCTTTTTTAAAAATAATTCCAGAGGTGCTAAAATAGGGTATGAAAGTAGTAGTTCACCCAGCGACGCCGCGAGCGGGTCGTTAGTTTACCCCTGGTATTCAATATAGTTCCCGCAGAAAAATAAAAAGTACCAAAGTCAAGTTATATTAATTATTTGCAAGTAAAGGTATTTTTTTTAATACCAGTAAGTAACACAATTGTAAAATAAAATAAAAAGTCTAAAATTTATTTAAGATATTATGACCAGTTTATAATACTATATACCTGATGGTATATATGTACGAAATCTGCTATCATATAGAGATATATGATAGCAGATTTCGTACGTTTTCTTACTAGATCAGTTATCGCTATACGTTATCAAATAGTATAGACATTGTACTAGATGCATCGATGATTTTCGCAAGAATATAATTAGTGACGCAAGGTTAAATTTAGACCACCCCCCTTTTATAAAAAAAACCAATCCCAAAGAGGCAATAGTGGATGAAAGTGGTAGTTCACGTGGCGAAGCCGCGAGCGGGTCGCTAGTATTAAATATTTCCACTCCTCGAGTGGGAATCGAACCCACAACCAGTCGTTTACAGTCACACGCTTGTGCCACTGGGCCACGACTGGCCAAACCTACTTTGCATACTAAAATGTTCAATTACAAAACAGTTTCATTTGATATTTCACATTCTGACAAGTCAATTTGCGTAACCAACGCTGCGTCCGGAAAGCGTTCACGGAAGCTGCGTGACGGCCATTCCAGCCGCGTCTTTGTATTCGTATACATTCTCTTGTTTCGCTTCTATGTGTGTTGTTATTAAGTAAATAGGTTTAGTGGTATGATTTTAAGACTGTTATGGCGCAGTGTGGTAGAGATTGGGTGTATATGGTGGTGTTAGGTTTGATTTTTAGTCGGAATTACAATGCTTTTTGGGAAAAAAAATATTGATGAAATAAGTGGTTCGCCAATTAACCCTATACTAACAATATCATTTTTAAAGTAGTATTCGCAAACGTAAAATATGAAAAATATTAAAAAAGCGAGGAATCTACTTAGTTTTATATGTTTTTATAAATATTTTAACTTATAAAATCATAATACTGACATGAAATTGAAAAAAATCTCTTTATAATCATTAATATCAAACTTTGTCGAAATATTAAGCTAAGCCAGTTACATTATGTTGCGAAAAGACGTTTGTAAGTAAAAGGCTAATTACCTAATTAAAGATTTTATAAATGATAACACACCTTGGGAGTGAAATGCTCGGCAATGTTCATTTCAAAAGGTATCACTGTTATAAGTCCTGCTGAGTTTCATGCAGCGATTTTAGAAATGAGGCAATAAGTTTTTTTTTTATTGAAGAAAGAGGGGCAAACGAGCTGAAGGACTACCTGATGGTCAGTAGTTACCTTCGCCCATGGACATTCACAACATTAGGAAGGTTGTGGATGCGTTGCCGACCTTAAGGGAGAGGCGGAAAGGAAGGAAAAAGGATGGGGATGGTGGGAATAGGGAGAGAGCTGGCTTACATGCCATCGAACCGGAACACATCATTAGATGTTTGGCGGTTCGTCTTTCACACGATAGTGGTCGCAAGCCAGTCAGAGAATGAATCTCCTACCACCAAGCTACTGGGTTACCCGTCTTTTACGGGAGGGGATAAAGAAGTTTAGTCAATGTTCCAATAATGAAGCATGTAACTTCTTATTTTTTTTTTAAATGTAGACACACCTCCGCTTTATACGCGTACTTCACATATTAAGAAAATAGAAAAACATTAGTTCACATTCATTTTTAGTTAACACCCCTAAGATTTTTAAGCACTGCCTTCATTTTTTACACATTTTACAAAACATTTTTAATATAACTTTTATTCGGAATAAATTTATTTATCCCTTGACTTTGCCATTCCAAGTATTATATACAATTCATCCATTTCCATACAAACAACAAGGTTTTGGACAAGAAAGGCACAACGGTTCGCATAAGTCCTAAACGTACTTTCAGCCTGAATTAGTCACTAAATAAGTTAGTGGACAACGTGAGTTCACTAAGCCGTTGTTTGTGCACTTGACTTACCATTTCAAACCAGTCGTGTAATTTTAGTACCTAAATAATCTACGAGTATGCGTTTGAGAGCTGTTGATTTTCTTTGAAATGTTGTTTAAAATTATTTTTTTGGGGTATCGAGTAGTAAAGAGATAGAAATTGACTGTAAACACGATGGTTTTCGGTTCAATTCCCGAGAATAATTATGTTTAAATTGTTTCCATACTCCCACTTTGTTTAAATATAGAAGTGTCGACGAGTTATTCTATTAAAACTACGTCTTAAATTCGAGTGGATAACCGAGAACGGAGTGTCTTGATACTGTGTTCATTGTGTACATCACCTAGTATTACTTGAATATGCCTAAAATTATTATTTTTGTTCATACTTGTTAAAGTTATATTTTACAGAATGTACTATTCTATAAGAGATTATTGAGATATATTACTTCGTTCGGAACTTTCTGTATACTTAAAGAAACACATTGAAATTAGGAACTTGCTGCCCTACAATACCATATCCTGGTTTAGCTGCTACTTTATATGGCCAAATCTGAAAATTGAATAATTTGTAAATATATATTTCTGCGCCACAATTGAACGCGAAACTATAATTTAGACAGTTAAATACGTGACACAGTAGTACGTCTCAGTGGAAAAATAATTGGTTGCAGGTTTGATGTGTTGATGTGGATCTGTTCTCGAATCGAATATATTATCGATAATCGATATATTAAAGATTATTTTAATTTCTCCAAGTGAAAGATAAGGCCCCCGGCATCTTAAAAAGTCTAAGACGCTTTACTTGCTTTTTTTACTTAAAAGCAAGACTTTACACCCATACATTCGTTTACAGATAGGAGAAAATGGAATATTCTGTCACTAACTCACCCACTACTAAGTTCCTACAATCTCTTTCTAAACGTAACTTTAAAAGTATTTTATAGAACCAATTTGCCACATGTTATTTTTCATTTAAGCATTACATTTGTTTTTGCAAACACAACGCCACTATCCGCCGACAGATACGTGAGCCATTAAATTAGCGACATATCAAAATTTATTATACTTTTACACGCGTATTCATTTTGCTCGTGCTTTAGGCTGCTCTGTAGAATATTTTTTTTTATGTCAATATGAAGAACTTTGTAAAAGCTGCAAAAGGATATTTTTTGTATTATTAATTTAGTTTTATGGTTGGACTTCAAATTTTAAATATTTATACATGGGTATATATAGATCAAATTAAGATATCTCTTTATCCTAATTTTAGAGGGAAGACTTTATTCTCCGTTTTTTGCCAGAATGTAATTTTTTGTGTCAGAAGACTGAAAGCTATGCTTTGACTTATGTTCGCAAGGAAACTGTAGGCTGGTACTTCTTTCACTTAACTTCGCCACATTACTACTTTAGTTTCACTTCATTCAAATAATAATACAAATTCTACAAAAACAATGATAGATAAGTTCGTAACCCATTAAATAACTAAAAACCTATGAAAACAAAAGTTTAAACTTTAAAAACGTTAACACTTTGATTATTTTAAAGTGTTATTTACACAATTAAGAAATTAAAAAGATATTTTTGTAAAATATATAAGAAAGTGTCCAAGAGCCGTGGGTTTGAATCCCGCTGCTTTCAAGTTTTTATACATTTTCTAAAAATATTTGTAATTTTAAATATTTCTAATAATTATTTGTAAGTGTTAAATATTTTATATTTAAAACTTTTATAAAATCTAAAAAAATACCAAACACAAAAACGCCAATTAAATGGCCGAAAAGCAGTTCAAAATAATAGCTATAGTTAACTAACAAGACAATAAAGGCAGTACACGGTCTCATGTATTTGTCTGCTTCACGCAAGAGAAGACAGCGGCCGGAATAGATGCAGATTTATTGTCGACACTGCACCGCTACTGCTAGGTTGTGTTGTTTTGACCTGTTTCTCGCTATTTCTTGCTATTTTTTTGAATAAAATTTAGATTACTTGTTCATTGTATTGTTTAGAAATAAATGAGTCACTTAGTTTAAGTTTTTGTGATTAATGCTTTCTTTTGCAGTCTTTTTTAACGTATCTAGTCAGAGGGAACCTAGTGTCAAAACACTCCGATTTCCATTTTCCGTTTGAAATCGAATCATTGTATGGTAAATGGCGGAAATCAATGACGTGCTTTTGTCAATAGAGTAGAGAAATTAAAATAATTAAATACAATTCTTTGAGTGGGAATCAAATTTGCAAATTATCGCGTTTACGGTCCTATATTACCACACGGCGCTACTATGATAATCAACAATCGTAATTTATTAGAATAATAATTGGAAAATGGCTGTAAACACTAAATTTGTTTTAATAAATGACTGAAAAAAGTAATTTTTCACAGTGAAACATCGTCTAAGTGCAAACACGATTAGTTATGGGGTTCAATAACCTCTTGGAGAAATAATTGTATAAACAAATTATTTTTATTTTCCCGGGGCATTGAGTACCGCCACTCAACACGTAATATTTTGAATTCATGCAAAAAGTGGAGAATAGAGTGTCTTCATAAATTTTCTCCGACTGTCTTACAAGAAAATATATGAAGCCGAAAAAAAAAATAAATAACTTCATCCCTATAACACATAATAAACACTATCAAAGAGCAATTAACGACATTTCGAATAAAAATCCCATTTGTTTTAACTAATATTTTTTACAAAATGTGAATCGGTTTTTCATTTTATTGTAACATACGTTTGCGCTTGCTTTTAATTGGTACAGTAGCAACTAACAAGCTTTCTGTTACAATGTTCAGAAGAAAAATGTATGGAAATGAAATTTTTAAATTCCACCATTTAAAAGAGAGATGTCGGGAAATTAAAATTTTGCTCTCAAATACAATAATTCCAGTAGTTATGACAATATTTGTTTCATTTAACAAGTAAGAACACAGAATTGTTATTTTTTTAAATGTCCTTTAGTGTATATTGAAATTGAAGTTCAAACTCTGATTTGAAATGGTAAAAATAATCTGGCCTATAAACATGATTAACTGTGGGTTCGATATCCACTCAATTAAATTATTTTTATTGAAAAAGAAAATTTGCTAGTTGAATTCGGTCACTCAGCATGTCGATTTTGGGTGGAAACAGAGGTTCTTGACAATTATTTTTTTTAAAAATAAGTATTTATAAGTATGACATATATTCAAGCATATAATGAACATATTTTTTTTTATGGAATAAAGAAGGCAAACGAGCAGAAGGCCCACCTAATGTTAAGTGGTTACCTTCGCCCATAGACATCCACAACATTAGAGTTATGGATGCGTTGCCAGCCTTGGGGATGAAGGAGGGTAGGAGGGACGATGGATGGGAATGGTGGGAATAAGGAGAGCTGGCTTACATGCCATCGAACCGGAACACATCATAAGATATTTGGCGGTTCGTCATTGACATGATAGTGGTCGCGAGCCAGTCGGAAAAAGAATCTCCTACCACCAAGCTAACTGGGCAATTGTATTCTTAACCCGTCCCCCCACGGGAAAAAATTATATTCATATTCTTTAGGTCTCTTTATCGAAATCGTAGTGATGGTAGAACAGTGTTCTTTGACTGTATACACCATAGTCATGGGTTTAGTTCTAGACTCAGGAATAAGATTTTTACCATTTTTACGGTTTTTACCGCATTGCAAGGTAGTCTATGTCTTGTGATCACAGCGGAGAAATGAAGTAAATAATGATAATTCTATCGAATGGGAATCGAATCCACACTCAATTACGTTAACAGGCAGAAGCTGTCCCATTTCGCTACGATAACACAATTATGGATTTTATAGAAAAATGTGTCCAGTCATAGCGCAGGACCAAAAAGTGACTGTAAATACGACTGGTTCGATTCCCAATCGAGGAATGGAAATATTTAATATATGCCTATTTTCGCGTAGCGTTAAATCTTGCCACTTAATACGTAATATCTCCAGAATTCGGGGGAATATAGAGAACGGGCTCTATCGTAAAGCTAAAAATAAATAAATTAAATAAAACTTTAAAAAACCACCACCTTTCATCACGTTGTTTACTACCATATATGGTATACCATATGGCAATTAACATAAATCGTAAGACGTCAGTAAACTCCCGCGCGATATTTAATTTGCGGTAGCGCATCCATCACGGTCTGTCTGAGAGGACCAAAACTTAATATGTCGTGTCACGCTGCAATTGATTGTATGTGAGAGTTTTTCAGATGGAAACATAATGCTTAGATTTTTTATAGATATTGTGGCGTAGTGGGTCTGACTGTAAATGCGACTAAAACTGGTTGTAGGTTCGACTCTTGTAAGGGTTATTATTTTATTGTAGTGTGTATTATAACAAAAAAAACTTAGATTAGGAATTCATAGAAGTATAGTTGTGTAATGAATTTAAGTTCAATAATACGGTTTAAGTATTATGGTTATGGGTTAAATTATTGTAATTTTTCCATTCTGGTTTCTTAGACAAATCGTGGCGTTGAGTTCCATCACTCAACATACAATGTCTTAATTTCCGGCTAACCTTTACGCTGTTTACAGTTAAACGTCGTATTACTCGTCGTATGTCATGATATAATAAACTTTGAATAAGTGAATTAGAAATGTTTCCTTAATCTCGTCACATAACGTGTAACATTAGTCAAAGTTTTAAAATTAATGACTCTATTACATAAAAAAGGAACTTCACGCTTTAACAAAACACTCGGCACTCCATTCTCTGTTAGATTTTCGAAACATTGCGTGTAGATTGGAGAAACTTAACGCCGCACTATCTTCTCACAAGAGGAGAGAAATTAAAATATTTTAAATATAATCATTCTACCAAATGAAAATCGAACCCACAACCATTCCTTTAGTCAGACCATCTCACCAAAACCAATTTCAATAAACAATTCTACTACAATAAATTTTCGCATGTAGATTTTTAATTAGAATACGAACTACGAAAGTTTAATTTATGGTATCACATTCGTCATACTCTTGTCTCGCGTGTCACAAACACTAGTCATGTCATTTGTCTCGCTGTTGATTGCAGCCGTTATGGCGACAGAATTAAAAATTTTATTATTCAAGTGAAAATTAAGACTTTTAAATTTTTTTTCATACAAGTAATCGATATTCCTGTAAATTTTTGTAAAGAGGTATAAATTTATTGAGTATACTAATGAAGTCCATAGTTTATAGGTTTTCTCCTTTATTAGGTGTTAATATTTAGTTTGTTTGGGTTGGGCTAAATGAAATCAGATTTTTGTATTTGAGATACATTTATATGTGAACATTTTTAAAGTGACATCAGTCTAGAATCTTTTCAAATTTAGTTAGATAGGGAGAGAAGCTTTACATTTTAAGACCTAACTAGACTTTAATCGCATGTCACAGGTACTGTACCTTTTCTCTCTGTAACGCAATGGTACGGTAAATCCATGAAATGAATGCAGAGGAGTTTCTTCTTTTAAAATAGGCACACTTGGCTAAAATTTAGCTTAGTTAGTTAAATTGCTACAACGTATCATTTAAGCTGACGAAGGCAAACACGTTAAAATTATTCATATAAAAATTTCTTACCTTTGTTCCCTACCGAATAGTAGTAGAATAGTTTTTTTTAAATATTTTGAATGTACATGAAACATACATATTACATATACAAAAATGAACTACCAACTTCCCATAATAACTAATAACACAAATATAAAAAAATCTGCAATAGAAGCAATATTCCCAACCTCTCTCTCTATAGTATACTATTTTTATATAACATAATAAATCGCCTTTGCACAAACTTGCATGTATTAAAAATTCGCTGACTAGAAGCAGGCTCGGCACACTGATACCATCATGTAAAGATTCGTTGGCTGCCAACTACGCCAATATTTTTCTTCGTTCACGCCTTGATAAAGTACATAGATAAACGCGGGTAGATGTAGATTCTGGAACATAGTGGGTCAATATTTTATAATCCTGTGAGAGGAGATTTTTGTTTAGTTGTGTTATATGTTCTTGATTTTTATATTGAACGTTATTTATGTTGAATGTTTGTTTGGGTGTTAAGAATTGTATAAAACTACAAATTTGCGTGAAGGTAGTGAAGAAATGTTATTTCCTAATTTTAAGAAAATTCTCTGATAAATTAGAATAAATTTATATGACACTAGCGGCCGCGGCTTTGCCGTGTGAACTACACAACTGTTTCGTTATATTGCGACCCTCGAGGGTGGATTTTTGAAAAATAAAGCAGCCTATGTATAATCCTGGATTATTTACTGCTTTATTTCTAAATTTCTTCCAAATCGAACCGGTAGATTAGCCGTGAAACCGACTTTCGCATTCATAATATAAGTATGGATTAATGGAAAGATATATAATTCCTAAAAAAAAAAATATCATGATTGAAAATAGAATTCAATTTATAACAACAGTTGCAATATTTTTCACTGTAATTGAAAGTAAAGTAAGAAAAAATACAGTTTTCCTATATTAATTTAGTTTCCGGTTTACATCGGTCTTATTCGCTACGACATTGCAATATTAAATATCCTTTTCAAAATACCTAAGATTTGATTGGAATCAAATAAAAATTACATCGAATGAAAAATAACAAAACATATATATAATATACACAAACAAACAAAAAAAAATCACACAAGATTTTCATAAAAACACTTAAAAACTTCCAATACGAATTTCCTCCGCAACACAAGCTTTCTGTTCCGTCTCAGAGGATTTCGGAACATACTCAACATACATTTAAAGTGCCAGTGCGGATTAAAAGTAATAAATAACTCTTTGGATCTAGGAGTTATAAATCGACGTAGCAAAAAGTGTTACAAAACTATTCCATTACCATTCTGAAGCGTCGTACTTAGCAAAAAGTTCGCCTTGGCGTTAACAAAAACCAAAGGGAAGGTGGTTAATGGGAAATCGATAGAGGACGCTGATGACCGCTGATGAATGAGTCTAGTATAGTTTTTTTTTGTTAGTAATTCTCACGATTCGATTGTTATTAAGATAATTTTATAATAAAAATCTTATGAAATTAATCTTTACATGTTATTGGGAAAGGAGAAATGTTTGAAAATAAACACAATTGAGATTGGAATCATTTGGATTTATTCATTTTAAAGAAATTCCTTTATTTTTTCTATTGTGGTGATAATTTATTCATACGACACGTAATCGATCTCGATATTCGATGGAAAGTAGTGAACGGAATGTCATAATAATGACAGACTAAAATAATGAAATGATTATGTTTAATTTTTTATACGTTTTCTAAATTTCTTTTTCATTATGTTTTAATAATTTTTTTGTTTCTCGTCAATAGTTAACATATAACGTGGTGTTTATCCTGCTATTCATCGCGTAATATCTCATTATTCAGCAGAAATCAATAAAATTGAATAAAGAAATTGAAATAGACATTTAGAAAACGTATAAACATTTGAACGCAGCGGGATTCGAACCCGCGCCTCCTGAATACCGTCCAGGCGCTCTCACCACTGAGCCATGCGTTCTACTTCACGCTGCATCGAAATTTTTATACCCTTTATAACAACTTATTTTCGTAGCCGCGGGCGCGGGTTCGAATCCCGCTGCGTTTTTTTACGTTTTTTTATACGTTTAATTTTTAGACGTTTTCTAAATGTCGTTTTCTATTTTCCTAAGTGTGGAATAACACTTTAAAAATGTTTATAAAAGTAAAAAATTCGAATTATTCAAAATAATTCTAAAATATTACGTTACTAGATATAAAAACAAGTAGAAATATCATATAAAAATTTTGAATATAGCGGGTTTGGAGCCTTTGCCACCTGAATGGCACGTCCTAGCGATTTAGCCGACTAAGCTATATGTTTTCATTCCAGCGGCGAAATTTTGATACGTGTGGAGGAAAACAAATAGCTTACTTCGCTAAAGTATTTGATCATGTTAACACAGACGGATGCGGGTTCAAATCCGACGTTCAACGTTCGTTTTTGTTTTTTTTTTTTACTATGACGACAGTTACTTGCATACAGAAAATAAGAACCTCCATTTTCCTTCTTAATATAGTGGTACTAGAGTTGAGACACTCTATATCCTCTTTACGTCCATGTAAATTATAGTGTGAAAATAGATTGAGGTAAGAGAATATGCAAATTCATTTTATCCAGTCGTGGCCCAGTGGCACAAGCGTGTGACTGTAAACGACTGGTTGTGGGTTCGATTCCCACTCGAGGAGTGGAAATTATATTTCCATTTTCTTCGCTCTGGTGTCGAGGTAAAGCGCGGCGTTAAGTTCCGCCACTTAACACGCAAGCCTCCGAATTGCGCGGAAAGTGGGGAACGGAGTGTCTTAACACTAGGTTCCCCTTTGTCTACCCTGCTGTGTGCGGGATACAGCGTGAAGCTAAAAAGAACGTCGCATTTTGTTTTTTTCACCATTGCGGAAAAAAGAGACTCGTTTAATTATTATTAATATTCCGCGTGGGAATCGAGTCCACAACCAATCCTGATTACAGTCAGTCTTCAACATAAAATAAACTTAAAAATATCTAGAAATAATTTTGCTAATATCTAAATCTAACCCTAAAATATCATATAACTTAGGCATTACCATGTATTAGGCCTGTAAGTGACATTGCAGCCAATTACCCTCGCAGCCATGCGTCTGATTGAAATTAAACAAGCTTGATTGAGGAGCTGATGAGTGTGCCAACCGTGGAATTATTTATCGCTTTGTTAACTCCTGTAGCTATTTGATATTTGTATGATTTGCTCATTCGGACGTTATGGATGTGATCTATCGGTGTTCATAATTATTAAAATAATGATGTTAAAATGAGTGAGTGACTTAGTTGTCAAACGATTTTTTATATTTATTGTTGTATTGAAAGTGCCAGTCCAGTCATGGCCCAGTGGCACAAGCGTGTGACTGTAAACGACTGGTTGTGGGTTCGATTCCCACTCGAGGAGTGGAAATTATATTTCCGTTTTCTTTGCTCTGGTGTCGAGGTAAAGCGCGGCGTTAAGTTCCGCCTCTTAACACGCAAGCCTCCGAATTTGGCGGAAAGTGGGGAACGGAGTGTCTTAACACTAGGTTCCCTCTGCCTACTCTGCTGTGTGCAGGATACAGCGTGAAGCTAAAAAAAAGAAGGACAGCGGCTAGGTAGGTAAAACAGATCGTCTTGACATTTTCTAAAGTGCATTTCACCATATTGAGACGACAACAAGTGGAATTGGTTTCCATTATTCAATATAGCATTTTTCTAATTTGACGAAGAGTGGAAAACAGAGAATATTAACACAAACACAAATTCCACCCACCTACCCTGATATATGCCATACAAAAACCCACCACCTCAAAACACTATTCAGAAGTCAACACAGTAATCGAATTTGCTACCACAAACTTTATTTTATTATAGGCTAAAAGTTATCCCAGTACATTTTTGATCTCGACAAAGTAAAAGAAATCTACTAAAACGATAAAAACAAAGCCTTTGTACTGGCGGCTATACCCTACCCACAATTTCTGTCTTTTTGTGTATTCAACTTGCCCGCCCTGCGGCTATCTGGCTACGTCTTAAGGGAACTCGATCTTACTTTTTATATGAATATCGATAAGAAACTACGGTTTTAAATATTGTTGAGATATTTATTATTGTGAGGTATTTTTTCTTTGTTTGTTAGAATTATTAATTGGGTTTTTTTTTATTTTTTGCTATAGTCTGTCGTAGCACCATTGTGGTTCAGTAGAGATTTATCTGTAATTAGAATCATAGATTCAAATTATGTTATAGGTAATAGACCTCCAGTTACCGGGTCTTTTATTAGCTTGCAACCTAAATGGTGTAATTATTGGTGATAATATTCTTTTCGGTAACAAAAAGATTGATCAGTGATCGAAGACCATAGTGACTTAGACTACTTTTATTTTAAATTATCGTAAAATTTGAATTATTTAATTTTTATTTATTTAAATTATCGTGAAATTTGAAAAAAAATTTTTATTTTAAATCTCACCAAACAATATCTTTTTTGTTAAAATCTAAGTGAATGAAGTCGCTAGTACACCTAGTACATAATACATCTTTCGCGCATCTTTCGCGTTTTTTGCCTTCAAGCTGTATCCCGCACACAGCAGGTTGGCAAAGGGAACCTAACGTTAAGACACTCCATTCCCCATTTTCCGCCAAATTCGGAGGCATTGCATGTGTGCGTGTGCGTTAAGTGGCGGAACTTAGCGCCGCGCTTTG
Source organism: Dryas iulia moderata (assembly GCA_019049465.1). Taxonomy (NCBI): domain Eukaryota; kingdom Metazoa; phylum Arthropoda; class Insecta; order Lepidoptera; family Nymphalidae; genus Dryas; species Dryas iulia. The sequence goes on along the minus strand of CM032418.1, from coordinate 15,124,648 downwards.
CCTCGACACCAGAGCCGAGAAAATGGAAATACTAAATATTTCCGCTCCTCGAGTGGGAATCGAACCCACAGTCGTTTACAGTCACACGCTTGTGCCACTGCGCCACGACTGGCCTAACTAAAATATTTTTGCCTATAAAAATAAATAAAATTGGTATGTCTGTTCGTAATATTAAATTAACCGCTTCTTACTAAGTGATTATGTACACGGTACATATACAAAAATAACATTTTTTACAGTGTTTCTCTCTCCGTCCGTCTGTGTGTTTGTTCCAACCAATTTCTAGAATAGCTGGACGGATTTTCATTGGATTTAGGTTATTTTATTTTAGATTATCGTGAAATCTGTGCAGTGAACAATAACTTTTTTTGTTAAATTTCACGCAGACAATGTCACGAGCAGAGTTATATTTGATATTTTAAATATATATTTTTTTATTATTGAAAAACTTTTTTATTAGGTGATAATGCCACAAAATAAAAGGAGAGTAGAGCACGGAGTGATCTAACACTAACTATAATTTAAAATTTAAACACAAAAAAAACATACGATAAATATGTATAAAATAATTCAATTTTATAATATTCAAAATTGGATATTGAATAACATTATTCGGAAATTCTAGCCTGTAGGTATATATTCATTTTAGCTTATATTATTAAGTGTTCATTTTCATACTATGCATTTGCAAATATTAAAATTAAATTATAATGGCCGTAATAAATTCTCGAGGCAATAGTGGAGCTTTGTGAAGCGTCTGTTATATAAATTACGGTTACAGGTTCGATTTACACTCGGGGAAATGGTATTTAAAATATTTCTATTTCATAATCATAAGATAAAGTGCGGCGTTGAGTTCCGCCACCTATCAAGCAATGTTGGTTTTGTGAATAAACTGGAGAACGGAGTATTTTGACACTAAATTCACTGTCCCTACCATTAGGGTTCTAAGGCTGAAGCTACGAAAAATTACAGTAACAATATTTCACCATAGAAAAATGTCAATGTGAATGTGTATATTGCAAAAGTACTATGGCGTGTATCACGATAAGTGTTAGTAGCAGTTCTTCTCATACTACCTGAACATTGAAAAGGAATTTTCAATTTAGCTTAACTTCTAGCGTAAAAAAATATATCTATATTAAGATCTGTCGTATTCACTGTTTTTGATATTTTTTTAAGTCATTTAATTTTTATCTTTGGCTAAACTTAAGTATAAGTAACATTCGAAGTTATATACCGAAACTCGATTCCATTTCTTGTCAAGTCAGACTTGAAAAAAAAACACCTTTAAAAAATACAATCCCCTATATCAAATATAACAATATCAACCTATAACAATCGCTCACGGTTATACATATTTCACTATACCATTATATAATATTGAGACCGTCATGACGCAGTGGGACAGCGTCAGACTGCAAACGATGATTGTGGATTCGGTTTCCATTCGATTCGATTCATTCCATTTTAATTTCTTGGCTCTGGTAGTTAAATCTAGTATCAAAGCGCGGCGTTGAGTTTTACCACTTAACACAATATGTCTCGATTTCTGGCGAAAACTGAAGGACGGAGTGTCTCGACACTAGGTTCTCTCTGACTATCCCTATTTATATATCATATGATATATATCTATATTACGTGAGCGTTAAGTAATTTCTAGTAATTATTCACTGTCCATTTTACAACCTTAGAGGTTAGATTTTCAAACCCTTTTCTTAACGGATGCCTATCATTATGGCTGTCTAATAAATCTACACTACATCAAGTAGTTTGAGTTGTAATTTGATGAAACAGTCTATTTTCTGGTATACATTAAGATGTATGTATACCAGAATTAGTAAAGACTAACGATCCGACCAGCTTTTTTAAAAGTGTATAATATTTTGGATATAAAAACGAACTTAATTTGATGTTAAGTTCAAATTTGTTTACTTAACTCTTACTTCAATAATATGTATGGTATTTTACTGTATTTTAAAGCAAAACAAGTTATTTCAGAGAGAATCTAATACTTTTTCTTGACACTTCGTTCTCCGCTTCCCGCTCGATTTCATAAAGTGGCGGAACTCAACGCCGCACTTTGTTCTACTATAGAGGGTAAATTAATAAAATAAAAATATATCTATAAAAAATATTTTGCAATTTAACGCCGCACTTGGTCTTAATAAAGAGGTAGAAATAAAAATAAATGAAATTATATATTTAAAAACATTTCATTTAAAAAATTACATTCAACACACAGGCCAAGTGTTAAGAAACGATAACGAAATTTATTACAAACCTCCAAAGGCACCTGTAGCTCTAATAACTCTGGAATTCCCAGATTCATTAAATTAGGAAAGCACTGTGCGAAATAATTTCCCGTTGGATTTAAATCGTTAGTAACGCTTTCATATATATTGTATGGGTTTAAATGATTTCGCTTGGCTTAAGTCTAGAAATGAAATAAACTGGTGTTAAAGTACTATTTTCAGATATTCATTTATTGGTTTTTATTTATGTATGCGTGTATGAAGAGGTTGATGACTGTGGACGAGGCGAAAGAAGTATGCAGGTACCGTAGCGTTTGGCGCTCCGTTCTCTTTGACTACCCCGCAAGGGATACAGTGTGAAGTTAAAAAAAATATTTATACATTAATAGAGACCGTTGTGGTTTTAAGCGACTTTAAAAATGAGGAGGGTATAGTGGGACAATGTCTGTAAGCGATGACTGTGGGTTCGATTCCCACTCGGGGAAATTGATATATTTTATTTATTTTTATTATTTCATTTGGTTTTGGTACTTTATACAGAGCACAGCATTGAGTTCCGCCACTTAAAACGCAATGTAATTTATGTGAAATTAGAAGCCGGTGTGTCGTGACACTTAGTTTTGTGACTACTATCTATGTGTATTAGTAATAAAATATATAGTGTTATAAACCACTCCTAAATTGTTACCGGTCTCAGGCTAAGAGCGAGTCATCCCAACACAGGTATAATAATTGCTTCCTGGGATTTTCTCACTATTAAAAACATTTGTATAATTTGGGATATAAAGAAAATTTTTATTTTTTATCTTTTATTTTACTATGGTATGCGGGAAGCGTGAAGCAATAGCTTGACTTCTTTCGATCTAGCATACACAAATACTATAATGAATTTTTATAAAATCTCTTTGACAAATTTTCTAGATTCTTGCCTTTTAAAGCTGTACCGTAAAAAGCCATCACAATGAGCTGTAGAAGGAAAAATTCTACATTTTTTTCTACATAATTCTTAACAATTAAATTTGATAATTATATCTTAATGATGTCTAAAAAATATATTATAAACAGACTATTATTTTAATAAAGCTATATGTTTTCAAAATAGTGGCAATTTGCATAATCTACGATACTGAAATTCAAGACAGTGCTCGCGTAACAGATGTGAGCGGTATGATATATTTTGAAGTAATTTAATGAGGCTAGCGTAGTGCAGTGGCACGATGTCTGACTGTAAATGTCATTGGTTGTGGGTTCGATTCCCATTCGGAGGGATATTCATTAGTCATAATTTATTAATTTTTATTTTATTTTTAAATATTAATAATATTTATTAGTAAAATAAAATATTAACGTTAGACGCTTGAAAACAAAAAAAAAAACTGTTATATTTAGTATTTTAATTTTAAGGTTTCAGACAATTAGGAATTTGAATTTAAAAAAAACAACGTATAAAATTTGAACTCTGCATCCCTTAGAAACCGTCCAGCCACTCTGATCGCTGGGCTATACGTTAAACTCATCTTGAACACAAAAATAGTTTACAATTTCTTAATATCACGGCGTTGAGTTCTGCCGCTTAATACGTAATGCCTCCAGAATTCAACAGAAAGTGGAGGACGGAGTGGAGATACAGGGTGGAGATACAGGGTGAAGCTAAAAAAAATCCTTATCTATACTCTTGATGAACTTAAATTAAAGCTGCTCATGTCAACAAATAGTTAACAAACAAGCAAACAAACATTTGAAAACCACTTTCCATACTAAATTACCCCAAACATCAAACTAAGACATAATATTCCGAAGACACTACATTTGTATGTAATGTAACGCTGAAGCTGGGCTGTTACACTAACATATGGTAATGTCACGTAGGATTTCAGTTTGGCGAGATTTATAGCTGCCTACCCTGCGGCCGGCGTCTCTGATGTACAGTAGACGTTGAATTTATGCGACGTTTATTGGTGAATTTAAATAGTATGTGCTTGTAGTATATAGATAGTTGCTGCTTTGAGTGGTATGGGAAATTGATTTTTCTTGAGGTTTCTTGTTCTTTACTCTTAAACATTTTATAGTGTTATTCCACAGTTAGGAAAATTGAAAAAAAGATATTAAGAAAACGTATAAATATTTGATCGAAGCGGGATTGGAACCCGCGCATCCTGAATACCGTTCTGGCGCTCTCACCGCTGAGCCATGTGTTCTACTACCAGCTGCGTCGAAATTCTTATACGCTTTATTACAACTTTTTTTTGTTTTTCTTTTTTTTTGAGTATAAGTAGTTACAGAAAGGGCTAACAATACTGATATTTTATGTTAATTGATAATTTAAAAGCGCTTGTAATTTAATAAATGATAAGCCTGTCTGAATATAGATGAATTTTGTTCAATTTTTTGTAGGATAGGTAAAATATTTTTTTTACATTTTCACTACAATTTCTAATTGTTACTAAACAAAATCCATTATTTTTGAAATAACAGCCCTGTAACTGAAATAACTAAGTCAGATCGACTGACCTACACATTACTGACATATTGGATTTTAAATAGTGGATATTAAAATACAAAACTGTAGCCACATGTATTCTAAAATTAAATATTACTAGTAGCAAAATCAAACTAGCTTCCAGTTAGAAAGACCCTAAATGGTTATTGACAGATATATTTTAAATTTACTTTGTCATATAAAAAAACAGCTTCCACTTACTCATACATAAATTGAATATTATTCACAGTATCATCGTGGTCTACCATAAGTATACATACATACGTACATATAATTTAGCATACATAATAGTACAGTTTAATTTAATGAAGACACAATTAAGCACAGTATTATACACCTACAAGTTTCAGCGGCCATCTTGACTAATTACGCCTAAGTTATGACATAACTACTGTATAATGACTATTGAAATGTACCTAATAATAGATAGAATGTAATATTTAAGTAAATCACGTTAATTAGATAGTATCTGATTTATAAACCTGATAGTGTTGGGTTCAATTGCTTTAAATTATTTTCATTTCTATGGTTTGTTAAGGTAAAGCTGGGTTTTTTGAAACTTAGCAGAAAATAAAGAAGAAATTGTCTACACACTAAATTTTTCCATGGTCTAGTAAAAAGCGGTATGTAGTTCAGCATATCAACACGCATTGTTTTGCAATTCAGCAGAAAGTGAAGAATTCATTGTCTTAATTAGTAATAGCTAGCCAGGTTATTTGGTAGGTAGGTAGGCGTAAATATAGGAAACACGTCAAGCAAAGTTAAACCCTTTAAATATTACAATTTCTGGAGCTCAATAATTAAAGGAAAACCTATTCTACTTTAAATATTGGCTAATGACAGCTTATGTAACATTTTTTAGTAAAATTTGTGGTAAAAAGCTATCATTTTCAGCAAATAAGAAATACGTAAATAGATAATATGTTTGTTCTCCATTTCGAACTCGGCTACTATTTTGTCTTCATGTTATAATATATTATGATCTGTATTCCTTACACGATAAGGATTTTGGATAAGTAATGGCTTAGCTGGCACAGTGTCAGTGCCCCTACTACGTGTGTTAGGCGATGTAACTTTATCAATATTAAGAATACTATACTCACGATAGTTTTTTTATTTATTTTATGAAATATGGACAGTGTCTGCTTATGCGTTTGTTAAAATAAGTTTTAGAATATATAGATTGTGAATATTAACTTAGTAGATAATCCAATATTTCATATAAATAAAACACAGCTAATGTTTTAATAAGGTATAATGGCAGATATATATACAAGACATAAAATACCAACAAATTTAACCGCTAAAATTGAATTTAATTTTTGATACAGTCATTGAATACAGTTACCACTTTTCGCTCATGCAAAAATATTGTTTACTTTACACGTACTTTCTTCGATCAAATCTAAAAAATATTAATACAATTTAATCACTAACCATTACAATGGATCACAAAACTACTACTGCTTTTAAGCATTACACACAAAAATAACCTAAACGTCTACTCACACGTTAACGTTTCCAATAAACAACTATAGAATAGTAATTCAATTTCAACTATAGTATTTTCATAGTAACGCCACGGGATTGTAGTCGTGCAAGAAAAATTGTGGGAAATCTCGTACGCCGTAACCACGTGTACTTTTGTTTCATTCGATACGTGTAAGCTGAGTATACAATGATGGGGGAGAAATGAAAAGAATTTCAAACGTTTGAAAGCATTTTTTTTATTTATTTTCACGCTTAACCCGCTTTCTTTTAATAAAATATGACAGCTTCACGCTTCTAGACGGAGAAATTCTAGTGTTAAGACACTCTGTTCTTCAATGTTCACTATAAAACGACACTATGTGTTAAATTACCGAGTGTCGATTCAATGTCGAGTTTTCGTTAAACATAGCTTTAAAACATACCGTTCTTTATTTTAGAAGCATTGTGTGTTGTGTAACAGAAGAAAATCTTGCACTTAGCGTCATCAAGCTGGTGCAGATAAGACTTATAAGCACACTGTAGTAAATTAAATATGACTATGGTAATTATGGCCTCAGGCCTTCGTGTATTTATTTATTATTGTATTTTTTTATACACTCCTGTTCCTTTTATTATTTTGTAAAATATTTATTTGTCTTATTACATTGTCTTTGAAATTAGCACTCGACTAATATAACTACACAAATTTTCTCGATTTCGGGCCGGAAGAAGTTATTCCTACCTGTAGTACTACGCAGGAAAAAAGCGTGAAGCTGCTTTTTTATTATAGTTTAAGATTTATAATATTTTTCTTTATTTATTTAGTGAATAAAGAGATTATTATGTTGAGCTCCATTTTTCCCTAATAAAAACTTATATGAATAGTAAATCAATAGCAATACCTTTGTATAACATTCTTTTTCAATGCAAAAAAAATATCTGAAGACACTTTACATACAAAGTTTCAAATTAAAATATGTTTATTATTATATTATTATTGTTCGTACCAATTGCAGCTTTCCCACGGGATTGTAGGGAGAATTTACATAAACACTGTTAATATATTTATTAACACACGCAAATAAAAGATCTCGCGGGATCGACTGGATTTTCTGCTGAAATTATTGCTGAAGGTCTTAAAAAATATCTAGATTTATAGCAGGTTGACCATGTAAATAAAAATACTGAAAGTCTATACAACATTTTGAATGCAAGTGGATTTGAACCTGCACTTTTTCGAATTTGTCCAAACATTATAGCCAATTATTCTATGAGATCTTAATGTGTCAATTCGATAGTGTTACATGAATTTTCTTATATCAAGCATAAATAGCAGAAAAAGAGGCTATTCTATTCTTAGTAATATTTTTTCGTCTATGTGTTAAAATTTCAACGAAGCAAGCAATTTTTGCAGATTTGCTTTTTTGGCTTCACTCTGTATCCTGTACACAGCAGGGTAGGCAGAGGTAACCTACTGTAAGACACTCTATTCCCTATTTTTTGTCAAATTCTAGAGAGTCAATGCGTGTTAAGTGGAGGAACTTAACGCCGTACTTTGCCTCGACACCAGAGCGAAGAAAATGGAAACACTAAACATTTTCACTCCTCGAGTGGAAATCGAATCCACAACCAGTGGTCTACACATTTTGGGACGCTGGGCCAGAACTGACCTCAATTGCATATTTTCTTATTGTAATTACCGAGTGACACAATAAAACATTATAAAATTGATCAAAACTAACCCATATATTAATATTTTAGTTCACAATCCCATCACCTTACAAAGTAATCATCAGAGTGCGACACTATACTATAAAGTATCAATACTGTATATACATCTTTTGTGTACTATAAACAAAACTCTAGAGATATTTCAATCCGAGATGTATTTCATTTTGTTAATTCACAAGACGCGGTCGAATGATTTTTATTTTCTTTGCAAAAAATGAGTCCTGAAAAGCCTCGACGGTGTTGCGAGTCATCATTTTGATTATAAAATATTATTTAACTAGCTGTGCCTGCGACTTCGTCTGAATAATTATATAAAAATAAATAAGTATATAATAAAAGTAGTAGAAAGTTACTCCTTATTATATCAGATATTTGCCAGTGAAAGTCTCATTAAAATCGGTCCAGCCGTGCTAAAGATAAGCCAAAACAAACAGACAGACAGATAATAATTGTAAAAATATTTTTTTTGATATACGTACTATATACACACATGCACTTAATAAAAAACGATTATTATTATATTATATATATTTTTTTCTTTCCCGCTGTATTCCTTGCAGGGTAGTCAGAGAGAACGGAGCGCCACACACAACGATCTCTGCATACGCTGTTCCGAGGTCTCCAGGTGGAGACCGGTGTCTCTCTTAAAACTAACCTTTGCTTCGTATATGTTTCTATTAGAAATGTAGTATATATAGACTAGTATATATAGACTTTTCTTAATATTTTCCTTCTGTAAGAAGTATTTATTTGCTTCAAACCGGAATTGAACTCATAACCAAAGCGTATACTTTCATACTTAGCTAGGTATAGTGAGATAGAATCAGTATAAAATATTACAGGTTTTACATATGAAAGGTAAATCTGCCTATTAAAGCTTTATTAATTTTATATGCTAAATCCTACAGCGAAACCACTATTTAACTATCTGAAACCACAAAAACATTTGCTTATTCAATAATTACTGAATTTACAATCATTTCCTATACATGAATTTGCAAATAATATTATTTTATGTCATTTTTTGTTTAAATTAAAAAGAAATTAAAGATTTTTAGACCTAAGTATTTTGTTATGAGACCGTCATGGCGCAGTGGAATAGAGTCTGACTGTAAAATGATGGTTGTGGGTTCGGTTCCCACTCGAGGGAATGATTATATTTAAATTATTGTTATTTCTCTGCTATTGTGCCAGAGGCAAAACGCGGTGTTGAGTACCGCCACTCAAAACTCAATCGTCCGATTGTCAATGTCTTAATCCCGGACGGAAAGTGAAGGATAGAGTGTTTGGACATTTGATCCTTTTATGACGTTAGGGGATAAAAGCTGCTAAATTATTTACGAGGCCCTCATTGTACGTTGACAGCGTCTGAGTGTCACAATTGGTTGTGGGTTTGATCTTAATTTACAGAAAAGATTTTATTTTTAAACTATTTTTATCCCCCCCGCTCTAATAAGACAAACCGTCGCGTTGAGCTCTGTGACTCAACGCAATGTCTCAATTTCAAGCGTGTTAGAAAAGGGAATGTCTTGACACTAGATTATTTACGGCAAAAATGTAAAATAGAAAAAAATCCAAAAAAACGCATGAACGCATGGCTTAGTGGTGCGAGTGCCTGGGCGCTACTCATGAGGCGCGGGTTCGAATCCCGTTGCGTTCAGATTTTATACGTTTTCTAAATATTTTTTTCAATTTTCCTAAGTGTGGAATAACACTTTAAAAATGTTTAAGAAAAAAAAACACATATAAATGAAAGAAGTATTCTACGAACGTATTGAGATAGTATTGTGTAAATGTTTTATTAAAGCATCTGCTAGGTGTCCTCTCGAATTCATGTAATTTTACTCAAGGCCCGACAGTTATCGCTTTGTAAATAGTATTCACTGTTTAAGTTTCTTTTACGATTGACACTTTTATTATCGTTCAATGCTTTTATACTGTTATAAATGTAAATCTAAATTTGGTTTAGTTTATTTATTTTCTTCAGTTTTTCTGCTTTCTTCTAGATAGTGGAGAGATAGAGAGAATGTAGTGTTCAGACACTCATACTTGGAGGCGTAGTGTGTTTAGTGGCGCAACTCAACGCTGCAATTTGATTTAACTTAGTTTATTAATTGTATATCTTTCTCAACACTCAACTTACAAAACATACTCATAGATTAGTCTATACTATACTATATAGAGGCCAGTCGTGGCGCAGTGGCACGAACGTGTGACAGTAAAGCGACTGGTTGTGGGTTCAATTGACACTCGAGTAGTGAAAATATTTAATATTTCTATTATCTTCGCTCTGGTTTCGAGGCAAAGCGTGACGTCAAGTCCCGCCACTTAACACGCAATGCCTCCATATTCGGCGGAAAGTGGGGAACGGAGTGACTCAACACTAGGTTCCCTCTGCCTTTCCTGCGGTGTGCGGAATACAGCGTGAAGCTAAAAAAAATATATATTTTAGTACTTTGGTTAGTACGATATAAAAAATAATTACGAATCTGATAGCTTTAGACCAAAATAATATTAAAGTTTTAGGACATTCTCATAGATTAGTCTAAACTAAGCCAGATAGAGATTTTTTTAAGCAAATCCTAACAATACAAACTAAAACCAAAACAAACATAAACAGAACAAAACAAAACTTTCATAGTAGGTACATATCAAATAAACAGATATTATTATTTCAATTGGAATGCACATCGGACCGCAGGGCTCGGATAATCCGTAGCCAGCGTTGCGTTTATTTATTTATTTAAATAAACTCCACGGTTGCAATGATAGCAATGTTTTGTATAGAATCATTGGCCACCGTGAGAACGAAACGGGTGTTGACAGTTGAATTATATATTGGAGTAATGACATTGTTTTACGATTTAACATGTACTCGTATGTATCTGGGTTGAGTGATCGGAGTGTTGAAGTTTGGGAATCGATTTTGTTTTATGAACTTAATTTTTTTTCGTGTTGTCTTTCATACTTAGGCTTTCCTGTCGGTGTATTAGATTTTAGAGCTTAATTACTCTGTTTCTTTTATTTAATACTAGCAGCCCGCTCGCGGCTTCGCCGCGTTATTTAGGTGGCTTTTTCGGTATATTCCAACCCTCGGTAGCGGAGTTTTATAAAATGAAGTAGTCTATGTTTAACTTTGGATTATCAACTATACATATACCAAAATTCGTTACAATCGGTCAAGCGGTGTAAACTTTCATTCCCTATTTCAACCCTTTAAGGGTTGATTTTTGAAAAACAAAGTAGCCTATGTTACACCCAGTCATTTTTACTACTTTCTTTCTAAATTTCATCCAAATCGGACCAGTAGATTAGCCGTGAAAGCGTGACAGACAAACACACAGACATTCGCATTTATAATATAAATATGGATACACAAATCGTGGCGTTGTGTTCCGCCATTCAACATGCAATGTTGTATGCTCGTTTCGAGCAGAAAGTGGAGAACGGAGTACTTGACCCTAGATTATCTCTGGTATAGGAGCAAAAAGCATGACGCTTCGATTTTCAGCTTTTTACGAGATAGAAAGTATGTAGTAATTCAGTATTCAACTTGCCACGTTTGACTGACATGTTCGTAGAGAAATCCTACTATAAGTAGAACAACAATATAGGATTCATTTTCTTTTACTAAAAAATATAGATATATCTTTACATTAATATTGCAGTCGTGTCATAGTTTTAATATCGATTACAACCTCATATTATATAAAACTTAAAGCAACGTTATGACCTAGACTAAATCTACAAAATTTTGGCTAGCTTATCTTAGTCAAAAAAGAACATCGCTATGACATAACTACGGAAAACGTGTCATACTAAAGGAAGTATTATATTCAAGGAAAATGCCATTTGGAAATTCTGAGCGTGTTTTGGGCTTTTAAACTCGTTTCGTCCTTTACAATGTCTTGGCAAAGTTTCAGCTTTCATAAAGGGATCGGAAGGGCGATGTTGAATTATTTAGAAATATTTTTTTTCGACGCCCTTGTGACACTGTTGTTATGTACACAGCTTTACGCTTTTTCGCCGGATAATCAGAAAGAAACTAGTGACTAATGAATATACTCCGTTAGCCACTGATAATGCCATGACAAAAAACAATCAACGTCATAAGTAGAATTAATCTCGGAAGATTTTTGATCGACAAACAAAACTATGGGGAACCTTTTTTATTAGCTTTATGTGTTTTCCCTAACGGCGTAGTCAGAGAGAACGGAGCGTCAAACGTTAAGGTCCCTGTATACTTGTTTTGCCTCGTCTACTGTCATCAATCTTTTCATGCTCCGGAAAATTCTCATGGTGTCAAGGTGACCTTCCTCCAGTTACTGTGTTTTCGAAGGCCAACCAAGTTCTCCTCCTACCTCTCTAACCACTAACCTTTAATACATAAAGTTAACCACGAAAAATATAAGCAAAATAAATATGAAACAAAGAAACTTCATGTTTTTTTCCTCCTAGGGGGGTAGTCAGAGAGGACCTAGTGCCTAGACATTTTCATGCACATTCTGCCTGAAATCGAGACATTGCATGTTAAGCGCCGAAACTCAACGCTATGATTTGTTAAGGTACCAGAGCGAAGAAATGAAAATATAAATATAAAATATTCCCCGAGTAAAACCCATAGCCATCGTTTTACAGCCACGATCGCTTCTATATAAATATAAAACACCAAAACAAAATTAACCAACCTACCAGACAGTTTCTCATTATATCAGTTTCATAAAGGAAAAACAAGTATCCGTAACAAAGATCTTAATTCCCTAATCCTGTAGAGGAAGGCTGGCAAGGTGGACGTAAGATGTGTACGGCGAGACGTGCTTTGACTTCAGATTGTAGTTTTGTAGAGCCATTAGCACTGCGTTTATTAAGAATATGGTTATTTTATTATATGTTCTTATGGGTTTATCTGTTTTTGTTGTTGACAGATGTATTTATTATAGGTAAATTGTGGTGCAGTTACCCTTCTACTGTATTTGCGATGGTTATAGGTTCGATTTCCACTGTGGGCCTTCTTTAGTTTTGGTAACAATACCAAAAATCATATAGTTTAAGCATTATGAATAAATTTAACATATTTAGTTTAATTTTTATAAGTACAATTGAATAAAGCCTTTTCTCTCTTACGTTCGTAAGTAAAAAAAATATTTTTTTTTCTTATTAACTTCACGCTGTATCCCGCACACAGCAGGGTAGGCAGAGGGAGCCTAGTGTTAACACACTCCGTTTCCCACTTTCCGCCGAATTTGGAGGCATTGCGTGTTAAGCGGCGGAACTTTACGCCGCGCTTTGCCTCGACACCAGAGCGAAGAAATTATATAATATAAGCGAATATATTTTTACACAATCCATATATACATAAAATGCGTACATACTTCTCAAATAATAAACAAAAATAATAAAAAAATATATCTGTTTTCATATATATAGTAAATATTCCTCACATGTTCAAAACACGATTTCCCTCCATATTTCTTCACTCTCAATTATTATTAAGCAAACCACACTAAGCAACTCCAATTCCAGAGCATGTACGAGCACAACGTATACCACTAACATGTGCATGTCATTAACAGTCCAGTCTATTTACATTTATATCGCTTACTTAGAAGCTAATCTAATTCCTACTCACCTAAGCTTAACGCGTGTTCGGCAACTCTATTGTACGTCTGTTACTGGTGATGTTATTAAATTTGCAAAAGGTGACTGTAAAGGTTCGTATAATTAGAATGTACATGTTGGTAAAGAATAGAAGTCAGGTTTCTGCCTAAATTTGAGATTATGTGTGTTAAGTGGTAGGACTTAACGCTGAATTATGAAAATATTTGAATTATAATTATTTTAACAAGAGAGAAATTTCCCACAACCAATTGCATTTAAAATCATAGATTGTCTTACGGCAATTAATGTGCAATTTGTGAATAATAACATAATATAGTTGAGAAATGTCTTATTTACACGGTCGCATTGATATTGTTTAAAATATTTTTTGCTAAAATTTAAAATATTTAGGCTAAGAAAACATAGTGTTATGACTCTCCCCTTCTTCAAATTTCACCTGTTTTGAATAATAATATGTTAGGTGGTACATAACACTGTCCTATGCACCGTCTACCTGTGTAGTTAAGCAGAAATATGAGCATTAAAAAGTCAATTGTATATTTTTTTTACCTCCACGCCTCTCGCATTGCGGAGTTGTCTGGGAACACTTAGTGTCAAGACAGTCCATTCTACATTTTACGCCCCAAATTGAGAACTTGCGCGTTAAGTGGAACTCAACGCCACGCTTTTCTTAGGTCCCAGAGCGAAGAAATGATAACTTAAACATTATCATTCCCCCAAGTGGGAATCTAACCCACAACCTCGTGTTTCAGTCAGACTAACCCACTGCGCCACGATGACCTCTCTCTATATATATAACAAACGATATCAAACTACAGACAGACAAACCTGCACTCATATTAATAAATCGGATTTACAGATTCGCTAGCGTATATCGAGCTTTTGTAATTTATGGTAAATAGCTAAAGGTGTAGCCTTAATCACTCGATAGCCAGTGTAGTGAAAGCCTTATTTAACGATATATATACGGTTTAAATTTCAATGATCACCACGTTAGGAGCTAATGTGTATCCGTTCGTCCGTGAAGCGTAAAGCTAATAAACAATAATTTAATGCCAATTGCTAGAGGGATTTAGAAAACTGTATTATTATACAAAGTTATGCGGAAAATGATTTTAATAACCATAGTGGTGTAGTGGGAGCGTCTGAGCGTAAATGATAGTTGGGGGTTCGATTTCTAATTGGAGGTTATATATAAATCGTTATCTTTCGTTCTGGTAGTACAAAGTACGGTGGTTATTTTTACTCAATATGCATTTTCAAAAATTTACTTTGAAAGTGGAGAGTGGAGTGCCTTGACACTAAGTTCTAACTGCTGTATCATGTGGAACGAAACTTAAGGTTGAACATAACAAATGTCGATGCTTATATCATTAGTATAGTTCTTATTTAAATATGTTATGTACTTCCTCAACACAATTAATGAATAATATATGGATGCATATTATATTGTTAGGAATTTTAGTTTTTTTTTTAACTTAAAAAATGCTTTATAATACAACAAATCATTAGCAAATTGTAACTGTAAACGTGATAGCGTGATGGGTTCGATTCCCACTCGTGGAATTGAAATATTTAAAATTGCCTTTTTTGACTCTGATGTCGAAGCAAAAGATGGTTAGTTAGTAAAAGACTACATGACACGCAATGCCTCCAGAATTCGGTAGAAAATGTAAAACGGAGTATCTTAACACTAGGTTTCCTCAGTTTACTCTGCAGTGTGCGGGATACAGCGTGTAACTAAAAAAAAAGATATAATATTGTTTGAAATTTCAGATTTGTAATATATTTTTTATTAGTTACTAACTTAAATACTTTTATAATACAAACTAATTAGTATTGAAAGACTTTTCATATTAAAATAATTCACACAAATTCCGAATTAAGCTCTTCAACTCATGGCACCTCATTTTGCAGACAATTAAAATGCAATGGCAATTTATGTAACAAAATGTAAATCGATTATTATGATTAGCTATACCGTAATTGACTTTCGCTAATGAATATTACTGAAGCCAACAATATTTCAGGGAATAACTGATCTAATTATCCGAATTTCATAATCTAGTAATTATTACATTTATATTTTCATATAAGTGTGGTATTTTAATTAGAGATACGAGATTTAAGTTTAAAATTTAAAAAGGTAATTCAAAAAATGTTGGTTCACGCTTTTTTTCGCATAAGAAGGTGAAAACATAGTGTCAAAACACTCCGTGGCAGTATACTAACTTACCTAAAAATCACTACACTCTTGGGGCCAGTCGTGGCGCAATGGCACAAAGTGTGACTGTGTAGCGACTGGTTATGAGTGCGATTCTAACTCGAGGAGTGGAAATATTTAATATTTCCATTGTCTTCGCTCTGGTGTCGAGGGAAAGAGCGGCGTTAAGTTCCGCCTCTTAACACGTAATGCCTCTGAATTAAGCGGAAAGTAGGGAACGGAGTGTCTTAACACTAGGTTTCCTCTGTCTGCCCTGTTGTGTGCGGGAAACTGCGCGAAGCACTATATTCTTCACATAAAGTTTATTTGCATCCTAGATTGTACCCAACGCAACGCTATACCAGATACTCTGAAGTGAATTCGTTTAAACATTTCATTAATACGGCTTAATATTTAATGGAATGTTTTATTTTTATATATTTTGCCATATTCTTATCATAATCTCTATACAAGCATCTCCTAGCTTACTTAGTAAGCTTCAATAGACTAGAGTTAGTGTCAAGAAAAATAAAAAAAAAAACAATAATTACCGTTTTTTTTAAATTACGTAATATACAAAAAGAATTGTTCAAAACAAAGGATACCATTGTTCTAAAGTACGCTAAATTCCCACGTTAATGCATAAAACATTTTCACGCGAAAAACCGAAAGAGTTGAAAAGTTATCATTTTAAGTGAATTTTAATTCTTAGAAAACTCCGTGGACACGACAAAAGACAATTTAAACTCGGCCAAAGAAAAGAGTGTTTCGACTTTGATACAAAAAGACAGCCTAAGAGAGCTGACGCTAAGTGAATAACTGAATAGTTAAACGCTCATAATATTTACATAAACCGTACATTAATGGCTTGGCCCAAGTTAAAAGAGTTAGCGATAAAGGGAAGAAAATTTAAATATTTGTATATTTGTTTAGTGATTTTTTTAAGTGAATAAAAATTGTTATTGTAACAACAAAAAAAAAGTAAAGTTTTATTACATCATATAAAATGTAAAACTTCCTTGTAAACATCAATAAACATTAATTTCATATATACATTTCTAAAGATAATTAAAAATTATTAATTTTTTTTATAGCTTCACGCTGTATCCCGCACACAGCAGGGTAGGCAGAGGGAACCTAGTGTTAAGACACTCCGTTCCCCACTTTCCGCCAAATTCGGAGGCATTGTGTGTTAAGTGGCGGAACGTAACGCCGCGCTTTGCCTCGACACAAGATCGAAGAAAATGGAAATATTTAATATTTCCACTCCTCGAGTGGGAATCGAACCCACAACCAGTCATTTTAAGTCACACGTCTGTGCCACTGCGCCACTATTGGCCCAATATTATAATATCTTGTCTGAATAACCCCACAAACTCTTAAAATGTATATATATGCTATTTATAATGGTTAAAAAAATATATATTATATTTATAAAAAACAACATCAATTATTCTCCGTATAGCAGGGTTGTCGGAAAAAATCTATCGTCAAGACGCTGCGTTCTTCGTCTTACGTACTCGTTCGTACTTTCTATCTAAAATCAAAACATAGCATGTTGAGTGGTGGAACTCGTAGATACCAGTCCTGGTGCAGAAGTGCAAAGGTAACTGTAAACGCGACTGGTTGTGGGTTCGATTCTCACTCGAGGAAAGGAAATATTTTATGTATACGGGATAAAGTGTGATTTCACCTAATCATTTTAAATTTAAGTTTCTTTTTATTTCAAAATATTTATATATTATTTTTGTTTTTTACAGGTAAGTTTTAAATTCTACTTCATAAAAGACAAAAACAGTGCCTTTCCAGAAAATTTACTCTTCTACACGTGGTAAGTAATTTAGATACAAGGAACTGTCAGGTCTTCCACAAATATCCCAGGAAGAGTTAAACCACAACTAAACACATTTTTGACCAGTAAGAGCTTCGCTTCGCTCAGCTTAATAACAACTTGACAACGAGTTAAATTTACTCATTACCCAAAAGCAGTTTTGCAACTAAATATACATTTATATATGTAAGTAACGCTTACAGTCAGACATCACTATATGTATACCGTATACATTAACATATTTGAACGCGTACGCTTATAATTCACGGCCTAACGCCCACGCGGCTGAAAGGAACGTATGGCCCGTGGTAAATGAACCAAAAAAATCACATTGATCGAATACTCCCTTTAATGTAATATGAAATGGGGAGTATTTCATTGCATGACTGCGAGAATTTGTATTACGGTCGAAACGCAACATTACACAGATATGTATATGATTTGAGTAAATGTCTTTTAGAATGCTTGTTTTCTTGTAGTTAAGATTGTGAATATTATGTTTTAATAATCAATATAGCTGGGCTAGGCTCAGGGCATATGGCAGGCATAGGGTAGCCAAATAATTTACGTACTCGTAGTATCAACTTTTAATATTTTAAAATGTTATCTGTAATGATTTAAATCTGCTGTAATTTTTTTACGTATGTACGTTTTTTAAAATGTCATTTTTGAACTAGTATCAAGGCACTTTGCTCTCCACTTTTTGTCCCAAATCGAGACATTACATGTTGAGTGGCGTATCGCCTTAAGGCATTAAAAGTTAATGGATAAAAATAAAATACGTTGGTGGTGTGAACAAAATAAAATACGTTGGTGGTGTGAACAAAATAATGGAAATGAATAACAATATTCATTTATAAAAATATACATATACATCTAACAAACACATGTCAAATACATGTGTTCATCAGCCTATGGTTACCTTACCTACCTAAGTTTACCTGCTAGAGATCAACGATAGTAATAAGGTCGCCTTCGCATGCTACAATCACGTTTCTGTGCCTATTATTGTGTTTTCATCTGGGGCCAGTCGTGACGCAGTGGCACGAACGTGTGACTGTAAAACGATTGGTTGTGGGTTCGATTCCCAATCGAGGAGTGGAAACGTTTAATATTTCCATTTCCTTCGCTCTGATTACTGAGGCAAAGTGCGGCGTTAAGTTCCGCCACTTAACACGCAATCCCTCTGAATTTGTCGGAAAATAGGGAACGGAGTGTCTTAACACTAAGTTCCCTCTGCCTATTTGCTGTATGCCGGATACAGTGTGAAGCTAAAAGAAATTCTATGGGCAATAAAGAATTTTATCTATCTTTCTAAACACATCACCCACTCCGCTCACCACAGTCGTGTAAAAAAACCCTTGTGTAATTCATTTCCAAAGCTTTCTGTTACACATAAATGTTTTATTCCCTTAATGCTATACAAATCAATTCATGTATTCAGCAAAAGCTTATTTCGCGCGTCTAAAAATTGGATTCGCTAACGTTTCGTGAGCAAGCATAAATTTAGTATATTTATATTTTTGGCATCAGAATCAAGTACGGCTTTATCGTAGAGAAAAAAAAACGTTGGTAAATAATCTAGTTAGTTACGTATTTGATAGTTGCATGCAAAGTAGTTTGCATGTAAGACTTTGTGATAGGTATATAAAATAAGAGAAAATAGTATAAGTTTGTTTTTAAAAGTTTGTTTTAGAAGCTTGTGTATTTGGAGTGGTTGTCTTTTCTGTATGTCTACGTTTATAATGATAGCTTTTTGAATAAGCTTAATTTAAATTACTTAAGTTTTAAATAAAAATATGATTTAATGAAATTTTAGATTTAAAATCAAATGATATTCAGGAAAAAAGGACACGAGACCAGGTGTATGTGGTGTTTAAAAATTTCAATAAACAAAACGCTAAATTTATTATATACTAGCGGCCCGCTCGCGGCTTCGCCGCGTGAACTATTTCGTTATATTGCAACCCTAGGGAGCGCATTTTTAAAAAATAAAGTAGCCTATGTTTAAGCTTAGCCACCAAACCAAAAATCATTAATTACAATTGGTAAAGCGGTTTAGATTTTTCATATAAACTTTTATCCCCTATTTAAACCATTTATAGGTTGATTATTGAAAAAATAAGTAGCCTATATTAGACCCACTCACTTTTACTACTTTCATTCTAAATTTCATCCAAATCGGAACGGTAGATTAGCCGTGAAAGCGTGACAGACAAACACACAGACTTTCGCATTTATAGTATAAGTATGGATAATATAATCATTATATAATTAATTGCACGTATAAATTAATATCTGTTATATTGTTCATACCGCCAACTTATTTTTATATTAACTTTCAATGCTTTTAGGCACCGCTATTAAAACTCTAGTTCTTTTTTGTATGATTTTTTATTTTATAATATTTTATTTATTACTTGATTTTTTTATATAATTATTTTATTATGAAATAATTTTATATATATTTCAAAGAAATTAAGATGTAAGTAAACATATTGTAATCCAATGTATCCTTAGTGTGTAACTTTGGCTTCACAATAAATAAATAAATAAATAAACGTATGTTGCCAGGCCGCAGGACGTGTCAAAACTAAAAATAAAAAAATCTTGTGATTCTCTTGCCTTATATAAAGTATCTTATTTAGATTATAATCATTATTTTATCTAACACTTTCTTTTTTTGGTTTATTAGTTTTTTTTGTTTGTTTTTTTTCCAAATCAGAGAAACGAAAATAAATAAAAATAATAATTTTCTTAACTAAGGGCCGAACCAAATACTATCGTGTTTATTGTCAACCACTGTACCTTCCATAGATATTTTATTTACTTAAGTCTCTATTTGCTATCTATTAGATCAATGGCGGTGGTTAAAATTTTGAAAATATCAAAGGAGTTTTTGTAACGAAGACATTTGAGATTTTCCAGTATATACATTATATTATAAATGGATTCTTGTTACAAAAAATCTAAGCGCTTTGTATTATTACAATTTCTTAAATTTTATTTATTACATAGTTATTACATAAATAGCTGTTGCGGTGTATTGCAACCCTAGGGGATGAATTTTAGAAAAAAAAAGTAGCCTATGTTTAACCTTGAATTATCAACTATATTTATGCCAAATTTCATTACAATTGATCAAGCGGTGTAGATTTTTCTTACAAACTTTCATCCCCTATTTCAACCCCTTAGAGGTTGTTTTTAAATAGGAAAAATAAGTAACCTATGTTAGACCCCGTTTTTGTTAATACTTTTATTCTAAATTTCATCAAAATCGGAGATTGGCCGTGAAGGCATGACAGACAAATACACAGACATTTCCATATATAATATAAGTATGGATATACTTATACTATTAGTTAGTTTACTTATATACTCAAATTTTAGTACATTTGGGTAAAACAATACAAGAAAGCATACTTCCCTTGCGAATTAACTTTCTCGCGTAAATTTTAAGCTAACAGGTGTTTTAAAATAACACTAAAACCACTATATATTTTAAGACTTACGTATGAACTATGGATATACTAAACATAACTGTTAAAGTTGTGGGTCTGATTCCCAAAGGAGGAAATTATTATATTTAACTTGTTTTTATTTTGCTATTCTAGTAAAGTAAATATAACAAAGCAAAGCGTGGCATTAAATTCAGCCACTTAACACGCAATATCTCAATTTCGGGTGCAAAACGGAGTGTCTTAACACTAAGTTCTTTGACTACCCCATTAAACGGTTAAAGCTATAAGAAAAATACTATCAACCAAACCTCATGACGGCAATTTTAAATAATGAAATTTAATTATTCCAAACTTTGGTAGCAAAGCGTTTCAAATTTTAAGACGTCTGATAGTCCCACGAGAGTGACGCACCGAGTCATTATTTAAGGTACAGGTTGAAATTATTAATGTTTTCACTTAAATCTTAATACAGCTTAGAGTGAGCTGTTCTGAAATTATGGGAGCAATAACAATGAATGTTTTGAATATTATAGGGTAGTATGTAATATTATGTTGTGGGCAGTGTAGTACAGTGGGATAGCGTTTGACTGTAAATGCAATTGGTCGTGAGTTCAATTCCTACTAGGGGAAAGATTGTATTTGAATTATTTGATTTTTTTTGCTCTGGTAAAAATACGTGGCGTTGCGTCCCACCACTTAATGGGCAATGTGTCGAATTCAAAAGGAAAGTGACTACGGAGTGTTTTGACTCTGACTATCCTATTATATAGGAGAGAGCGTAAAGCTGAAAAAAATATTATGTAGTTTTCAAAAAATTAATTTATTATGAAACTGTAAAGAACCAAGTTTTCTCTGCCTACCTCTTAAAAAACTAAGACACGATTTATAAAACTAAATCAGCTTGACCCACGCATGTAGTATTCTGGCATTCAATTCTTCATTTCCTGCCATACATTGAAAAATTGACCGTTCTATAAAACGCGTTTACGCATTCACGCGTAACCAGAGTAGGAAGTAGGAAAAAAATATCTAAATTTAATTTCTTTTAATGAAATCGAACCCACAAGTATCACAATTACAATTAGACTGTCCCACTGCGCCATAATAAAGTCCACCTATATATAAAAAAAAAAATACATTTATCAGTACATTTATTTATTAAACAAAATCCAAAATGTTATTCTAATTAACATTTTTTTTAAAGTGTTATTCCACACTTAGGAAATCTTTAAATGTCTTTTTCAATGTTATTCTAATTAACTGATACTCCCAAAAGTACTCTTGGAATCTTCTTCCTATGTATATTTTTTTAATTTGCGATCTCTCGTTTAAGACGAAATGAAAAATTGAAAAGCCAACCGAAGTCTTTGTTGTGGTTATTTTTGAACATACTCGTACTTTATTTGTTTCGTAATTCTATTATCCAAGTCGATTTCGCCGGCGGCTCTTATCTTATGATGTTTATGTAAATATTCAATACATTTTTATTATTTATATACTAGCTGTGTTCGTGACTTCGTTCGCATGGAAATAATAAGAAATATATTTATAAAATAATAGTAGCCTATGTAACACCTTATTACATCAGCAATCTGCCAGTGAAAATCTCGTCAGAATCGAATCTAGCCAGAGATTAGCCGAAAAAAACAAATACAAAAAAAAAAAGAAAATGTGAAAATGGTTATTTTTATATGCTTATATAACCATGGTATAGGTTCTTAGTAAGAAACGGTTATTTTGATATTACGAACAGACACTCCAATTTTATTTATTTGTATAGATTTATTATATAAGTATAATATTTTATTAAATAATACAGGTTTATGTCTGGATGTAGTTTCTTGATGCTAGGATGCTATGATGCTTTAGGAAAAGACATAAAACTGGCCAAAACAGACCAACCGAGTAATTTAGCACTATTTTCTTTCCATATCCCCCACTAGAGGCAAAACAATAACTAGTAATATACTTTAAAATTATATTATAATCCTAAACGTTGCAAATGTAAAATACCAAATTTTCCCGTTTCAGGAGTTTCGAGAAATCCTCTTTTAGCACGGTCGTAATATCCCTAAGGAACTTACATACCAAATTTCAGTTTTCTATGCCCAGTAGCTTAGTTTACTAGTTTCAGCTCTGCGTTGTTTGTAAGTTTTTCAGTAACACAAGTATTTTTTTATATTAAATTATATAATATAAATTAGACGCCAGACATGGCCCAGGAGCACAATAGGGTTATGAGTTCGATTCCCACTCGACAAATTGAAATATTTAACATTTCAATTTCTTTGGACTGATGTCGAGGCAAAGCACGGATTTTTGTTCCGCCACTTAACACGCAATGCCTCCGGAAAGGTGAAATCGACGGAAAGTGGAGAAGGGAGTGTCTAAACACTAGGTTCCCTACTCCCTTATGTCTACTCTGCTATGTAAAAACATGTAAAAAAATATACATACAAAAATATAACATAAATTACATACTTAAATTTAATCTACTAGATATTTCAAGCCTATTGGGATACGAACCCGCCCCTTTTGGATACCGTCCAAGCATTTTAACCAATTAAGCTATACGTTCTCATCTCGCTACAATGAAATTTTTATACGTCTGTTACAACTTTGTTGCCACCTTAATTGGTTGGAGGGATTGGACGAAATCCAAGTATTATAGGCTGAAATCCAAACCAGCTACTTTGAAAATTAATTAGAGATTTTTAATATTTTCTTAAATACAAGTAAATGAATAAAGATAGACAAAATTTGAGGTAGTGCGTGTTGAGTGGCGGAGCGCAGGGTCATGCTTTTTCTTACTATCTAGTAAATTTTTTTTAAATATCTCTGTTACCTCGTATATATAGGTGATACTTTATTTATTCTGCTGTTCGTATGTTTTTCTTATAATGTGTTATAAATATTTTATATTTATTTTAATATTTCTCTTTCTTAAAGAAATTCGTCATGGGAAAGGCTTAGTTGCGTCACACCGGTATTCCTAGCTTTCGTTACCTTCATATAATAAGCTAAGACATTATGACAATAATTTCCTTGCTCAGGTAAGACAGCGCGACGCTGAGTTCTATCATTCGAATGTCTTGACTTGGGGCGTGGAGTGGAGAACGGAATGTCTTAACACCAGGTTCTTTTCACCTATCCTGCTATGCGATCGAAAAAAAATATACAATATTCAAGTTACCTTAATGGCCAGTCATGGCACAGTGGCACGAACGTGTGACTGTAAACAACTGGTTGTCGATTCGATTCCCACTCGAGGAGTCGAAATATTCAATATTTTCATTTCCTTCGCTCTGATATCAGAGGCAAAGCGCGGCTTTAAGTTCAGCCGCTTAACACGCAATGCCTCCAAATTCGGCGGAAAGCAGGAAACGGAGTGTCCTAACACTAGGTTCACTCTGCCTACCCTGCTATGTGCGGGATACAGCGTGAAGCTAAAAAAAATCAAGTTACAAAGTTTAAGAAATAAATAAATAAAGGTAGGTACTCTTAGTTAAAAGTTTGTTTTGAAAAATAAAAATGACACGCCGCCGGCTTTGCTTAACGTCATGTACTGGGCTTAATGCGCCACATATTTCACTTTTCTCGTCTTCAGTACCTACTTTTTACTTTACTTTTAGTGAACTATTTTG
Organism: Dryas iulia moderata; assembly: GCA_019049465.1. Lineage (NCBI taxonomy): Eukaryota > Metazoa > Arthropoda > Insecta > Lepidoptera > Nymphalidae > Dryas > Dryas iulia. The sequence continues at coordinate 15,099,934 of CM032418.1, read as the reverse complement.
TGTAATATTTATTAGCTGTCCATTCTAGTTCGGAAGTAAATTTATATAATATTATATTACAGCTCCACGCTTTTTGCATAGCATGGTAGTAAAGAAAGCCTAGTGTCAAGACACTCTGTTCTGTACAATCCACCCAAAGTCGAGATATTGTGTTTTGAGTGGCGGAAATCAACGCCACGCTTATTTCCGTCGCTGGTACCGGGAAATGAAAAAACTTTAAAACTAACCATTTCCCGAGTGGAAATCGAACCCATAAACGTTGCGTATATGCATACTTGTAATTGAGTACACCCTTATTAAGTATTTTAAAATTGTTACTAATTCTTTATTTATTGATACGATTTCAGTAGTAGGATATTTGTAAGTCTGCTTAATATCATTTTCATATTTCATTTATATAAAAATCAATATCTAGACCCTACCTATGTAACGTGTGGAGTTAGGTTACACGATTCATCACACAATACCTAAAAAGGACAAAAAGTATGTATTTCCTTATAAACAATTAGCAGCCCGCTCGCGGCTTCGCTACGTGTACTACCTAACTGTTTTGCTATATTGCAACGCTCGGGGCTAGATTTTTTAAAAATAATGTAGCCTTTGTTTAGCCTCGGATTATCAACTATATTTATGCCAAAATTCATTACGATCGGTGAAGCGGTTTAGATTTTCATATAAACTTTTATTCCCTATTTCAACTCTATGAAGGTTGATTTTTGAAAAAATAAGTAGCCTATGTTTGACCCAGGATGTTTTACTACTTTCTTTCAAAATTTTATCCAAGTTGGACCGGTATATTAGCCGTGAAAGCGTGACGGACAAACAGACAGACTTTCGCATTTATAATATAAGTATGGACTATACTCTTTTTAATATATATACATACATATATAATAAAACTTAATATAGCACATATAGCTTAGCGTCTAGATCATCAGCTTAGCGTAGATAAAGTTTCTCTAATTAACACGTTTGCCAGACACCTGTAGTGACTTCGAATTGAAATTCACTGTGTTCGCGCCTTAGTACTTCCGGTGTTCTGTACTATAATTAAGTGAGTTGCATCTCATCAACTAACTTAGCAGTTAGCTATAATTATGTTTAGTTTAAATTTGTTGGTACTTTCTTTTGTTTTGGATTGCGAGTTAATAATTGAACATATTATAATGGAAATTAGTATTAGTATAGTATATAAAAAATCATGGTTTGAAAACGGAATGTTTAGACCTTAAGTTCTCTCTTATTACCCTATTATGCAGAAAAAAGCGTGACAGTATAAGCATAATTTACATATTATATTTCTATTCACTTATTAGCACTTAGACATTTCGGTTTAGGCATATCAATTTTTAAAACAATTTATGACATAATTTTTTGCGTATTTTGTGACGAAACCCAACGCCGCACTTTGACTGAATTAGTAAATAATTTTAAATACTTATATTTCCATTGTAAGCATTGGTATGCAAAATTACGAAAATTCGAACTAAAACGAACGATCAAAACGTAAATTTAAATTAATTACAAATTGACCCTTCAAATCATTTTTTTTATTTTAGTAAATAAATAACAACTCTTAAAGATTACAATTAAAGTGTGAATAACACTTTAAAATATGACAAAATTATTCAACTATAAAATAAATACAACACAATATTATAGTCACGAACGTAAAAAGGTCCGTAAGTTACACGCGTAAAGTAGAAAGGGCAAAATAATTTCTTTTCTTTGAAATTAAAAAACATTAGGCGAAGCGTGTGTTACGTCCATAGCCTGATGAAATTTGCATTCATTAGGGGAGTGGACCTCGTGAGCGAAATGTCAACTGGTTTTTCTTTAAGAGCCATCGTAATAATGAACGAAGGGTTGTACGTTTCAAAACTTTGGTTAATATCCTATGGGAATATATAATACTAATGCTGTTCTGTTCTGTTATTCTGTTGGTGGAATAATTTTAGTTATTCAATTTTTAGTTGTGTAAATTTCGTGCTTTTGATAATCATAAAATGTTAAGATATACCTACTGGTACATGTATCTTTTTGGTAGGTATATTATAAATAATTTAAGAATTATAAAAGAGCACATAATAGTCCTAGTTGACCATGTAAAATTTACTCAAGTTATAAAATTAAAAAAAATAAATATTATATAAAATTCGAAGTGGAGAACGGAGTATTTTAACAAAAAGAAGTCATCCTGGTACAGCGGTGCAGCGTCTAACGGTAAACTTTTGGTTTAAAGATCGATTCTTACTCAGGGGGAAAGCTGCACTGTTACCTAAAAAGAAAGCGTGGCATTGGGTTTTGCCACCCAACACATGCCTGCTTTGCGGCGGGAAGTCGCGATGGGAGTGTCTTGACATATAATTCTCTCTAAATATCCTGTTATGCACAATAAGGTGTGATGCTGCATACGAAATTGAATTTGATAACGAAACAAATTATCCCAACAATCAATCAAAATGCTAAAGAATATTCAAAAAGTTTCCCACTGTAGTTTTCAAGTAAGGCAAATTTAGCAAAGTTAAGGTAATTCAGAACTATGACAGAAATTCAAACAGACGCCCCTAACCCCCTTAATAATGAAGTTTGCAAGTCGACGTCCAAGATGTCGCCACGGATGGCGAATATTCCTGCATTGTCCCATCTGAATATCTCGACCTGGCCGGCAAAATTAACATACAATTTACAACTGGATGTTAAAGATGAAAGATTTGTACTACAGTTCTAGTTGAGCAATTAATTCTGTTCTAGAAATTTACTCGTACTTAGTTTTCTTTTAGGAGATTTGTGTAAACAGTGATAACCCTTTTAACATAATGAGTAGGCATTTATGTTTTATACACATTATACACTCACACATCTCAAAGTTATAATGATATAAAGATAGAAAACAAAACTTAGTCTGAAAATGCTAATTTATAATAAAATAAATTATTATGTCATTGAAAACTCAGCTTTCTTTCTTATACTGTGTTACAAATGAGTTATATTTGCACTATTAACCAGAATAATTAAAACGTATTGTATGACTATCATAAAAATAATTGACATACAGATACATACACGTATTATTAAAAAATAGGCATATAAGACAATGTAGAAAGACAAACTATGTGGAGAACGAGGTTTAACACTAGATCCTTTCTGCCAACCCTGCAATATATAAGAGAAAACGTAAGACAAAGCAAAAAAAAGAAACCTGGAATATCAGAATAAGAATTTATTGCATTTCCAAAGTAATTTTAATATCTATTTCGTATCGCACAAAGACCTTTTAGATAGCGACGGAAATTGCTGCATTCATATTTTACCGATAAAAATTTCGCTTTACAAGGCTCGCCGTTCAATGGGGGCATCGTTTCAGCAAGTACAAAAAGTGCGATGGATAGCCATTCGTCTCGTTCGGGTATTTCATTTGTTGGCTCTGCCACCGCTCAAGTGAGGCTTTGTGTCGTATCAAAGAGAAATAAACATAATAGATGGGATGAATTATTGGAGTAATTGGATAACATTTGGAATGGATGTGGAGATATAATAATTCAATGTGGGGTGATCTTGGAAGTTAGTTTTGTGTTTGTAAGGAGAGAAAGTAGTGAGAAGTCACTACGTATTGCAGTTTATATTCGTTTAGAGACACTTAATTTTAACTGTCTAATCTGTCAAAATTTTGACGACATCTTTACGATATACGATCGTCGTATATCGTAAATTAATAATATACAGGTATGTTCACGCGACGGTTGTCGGTTTGGTTGGTTGAGTGGACACTTATAAGAATGATTACATATTACTCTCTTAAACATTTTTAAAGTGTTATTCCATACTTAGGAAAATTGAAAAAGACATTTAAAGAAAACGTATAAAAATCCTGCTGCGTTCAATTTTTTTTTCTTTAAATGTCTTTTTACTAGCATTTTTTCGCATTTAGGGTATAACCTTAGACAAACCGTAGTGTTGCTGATTTGGCCACTCAATACGCAATGTCTTCGGGTGGAATTCGGGTGGAAACTTAATAACGGAGTGTCTTAACACTAGGTTCTCTTTGACTATCCTGCCACTTGCTGGAAAGCGTGAAACTGGAGAAAATCTTATCTAAACAAATCATTTAAAAATATATATATATACATATATATTATATATTTATTGACATAAAGTAATTACGTTAAATTGAAATGAACCGTTATTGAATTTGCACTGTAATATGCTATTAGTTAACCTGCTTACTGTTTTTGCTCTTAATAGGTAATTGCTTACTTAAGAAATCATAAATGGATTCCCTATAGAATTTCCCCTTCCTTATAAAATTTAATTATGAAAATGCTCCTTTATGCCATTTAAGAACTTTCACGATAACGTTATGGGACTTCATACATTCGTGGCGCGGTTGAAATCTGTTTAAATAAACTCAATGATTGTAGGTTCAAATTTCAATAAGGGGGGTAAAGGACAAAATGTGCTCTTGAGTTCTACTACCTAGTACTAGCGATCAGTGTGTGGCTTCACCGCGTTATCGGCAGCTTTTATCAGCTATTTAGACCCCTTTAGGATTCTTTAAACTTTCTGTTTAACCGTAATAAAATATAGCCTATAACATTTCCTAATAGTGTAGCTTTCTAGTTGTGAATGAATTTTCAGAATCGGTTCAGTATTTCCAAAGATTACCTTCTTTCCTTTCCCTTACAAACAATTACAAGCTTTACCTCTTTATTATATTACTATAGATACAATGTTTCTAGATGGGCGAATAGTAGAGAAAAAAGACAGTAGTGACATATCACTACGTTTAATAAAAGCTACTACACACATATACCTAAATATAGAACCTTACACGTTGATTAAATTACAAACTCTTCAAGCCACGCTTTTGGTTCAATAAATCCATCAAATGCATTTGCGTTATTTGTCAAAGTTTTTGCGTCGCGTTGTTTTACTCGTATTTCTATTAGAGTTGACAGAGCTTCCTGCGAGTTTTATTTTGCAGTTCTAAAGCTTATTCTGAAAGTTCTCGACGTAGTTACATGGGGATTTCAATTATTCGCCTTCTCAATATTACAGTGTAACGTTATAACAATGTGTAAATGTGTATGTATATGTAATATGTATACGTTACTGTCAAAAAATGGTAAGATTGTTTTTCAGTAAATATTAAGGTTTACCAAATTTTTTGATAAAAATCCGATATTTTTAGTAAACACTAGCGACCCGCTCGCGGCTTCGCCACGTGAACTACCACTTTAATCCTCTATTGCCTCTTTGGAATTGTTTATTTTTTTATAAGGGGAGTAGCCTACACCATGTCAACTATATAATAACAGATGGCGCTACCCGTTCCAGAAAACGTAGAAAACATCTGCTGTCATATAGATTATATAAAGTTTTATAGGCTGGTCAAATGTACCTTTAATAAATGTTATGCTAAATTATTTTATATTTATTTTAATTAGTGATATTGAAACAAATTTAGCTTCACTCGTGAAATATCGACATAATTTAAATGTTTTTTTTTTTTAATTTTATTTTTCTGCGGGAGTTGTATTGAATACCAGGATAAAAACTATCCCATATGTTGCTCTAACCTCTTAACTAACTCCATACAAAAATTCATTAATTTCTACCCGGTAGATATCAGTATACAAATAATTTACTTATATCGGTTTTTTATTTTTTCCAAAAAAAATACATGGAAAACCGGGATAAAAACTATCCTATATGTACCTTTGGACTATAAGCTATCACCATACCAAAATTCATCCATTTCTATCCAGTAGTTTTTGCGTGATTGACGAACAAATTAACAGACAGACAGACAGACAGACAGACAGACAGACAAAAATTCTACTGAGTGGATTTTTGGCCTCTGTTATCGATATATTAACGCACCCAATTAAAATTTTTCTGAAATTTTTCATGTACAGAATTGACTTTTCTGCTTTTTTATTATATACTAGCGACCCGCTCGCGGCTTCGCCACGTGAACTACCACTTTCATCCTCTATTGCCTATTTGGGACTGGTTTTTTTTTATGAAAGGTGGTAGTCTATGTTTGACCTTGCCTCATTAACTATTTTCCTGAGAAAATTAATTCATTTCAGTCAAGGAGTTCAGATCTTTCATTCTCACTATATACTAAACATACATAAGTTTCATCCACTGTTTCAACCTCATAGGGTTTGATTTTTTAAAAAGTAGCCTATATTTGACCCTGCGTCTTCAACAATCTTCTTTACGAATTCCATCTTAATCGGGCCAGTAGATTACCCGTGAAAACATAACAGATAGAAGAGATACAGATTTTTGCATTTTTATAATAATAATATTAAGTACGGATATATCTAGTACAATGTTAACTAATAGCGCTACCCGTTCTAGAAAACGTAGTGACATCTGCTGTCATATAGATTATATAAAGTTTTATAGACCGGTCAAGTGTATCTTTAATTAATGTTATGCTTATTTTATTTTATAATTATTTAATTTAGTGATATTGAAACAAATTTAGCTTCACTTGTGAACTATCGACATAATTTGAATGATTTTTTTTTAATTTTATTTTTCTGCGAGAAATTTGTTGAATATCAGGATGAAAACTATCCCATATGTTGCTCTACCCTTTAAGCTAACTCCATACAAAAATTCATCAATTTCTACCCGGTAGATATCATTATACAAATGATTTACTTATATCGGTTTTTTATTTTTTACAAAAAAACTACATGGAAAACCGGGATAAAAACTATCCTATATGTACCTTTGGACTATAAGCTACCACCATGCTAAATTTCATTCATTTCCATCCAGTACTTTTTGCGTGATTGGCGAACAATTTAACAGACAGACAGACAGACAGACAAAAATTCTACTGAGTGGATTTTTGGCCTCTGTTATCGATATATTAACGCACCCAATTAAAATTTTTCTGAAATTTTTCATGTACAGAATTGACTTTTCTACTCTTTTATTATATACTAGCGACCCGCTCGCGGCTTCGCCACGTGAACTACCACTTCCATCCTCTATTGCCTCTTTGGGATTGGTTTTTTTTTGTAAAAGGAGGGTAGTCTATATTTGACTTTCGTCACTAATTATGTTCATGAGAAAATCATCGATACATTTTATTGAATCTCTATATTATTGATTAACATAAAGCGATAAACTGTTCTAGTAGTAATAAAACGTACGAAATCTGCTATCATATGATAGTAGATTTCGTACATATATACCCATCGGGTATATAGTATTATAAACCGTTCATATCATCTTAAATAACTTTAATACTCTTTTTATTTTACAATTGTGTTACTTATTGATATAAAAAAATAGCTTTCCTTGCAAATAATCAATGCAATTTGGAACTTTGCCATTTTAATTACTTTTCTGCGGGACTGTTTTTGAATCCCAGGGAAGTTTTTAAAAAAAAGAGAGATGGCCTATGTGTGGACCTTGCCCTCATGTGACGATTTTCCTGAGAAAATTTTATGCATTGCAGTCAAGGAGTTTAGAGCTGGCAAATTCTCACGAGAGACTAAAACAGACATAAGGTTTCATCCACTGTGCAACCTCCCTTAGGGTTTTGATTTTTTATAAAGTAGCCATATGACCCTGCATCTTCAACATCCTTCTTTCGAATTCCCGTCCCAAAAACATAACAAAGAGAAGAGATACAGATTTTTGCATTTTTATAATAATAATTTTAATTAATGAGTGCGGAAGTATGTTAATACATGTCAACTATCTAATAAAAAATTGCCTACCCCCGTTCAAGAAAGACGTGTGACATCTGTTGTCATATAGATTAAATAAAGATATAGATTATATAATGTTTATAGACTGGTTCAAATGTTATATTTGATAAATGTTATGCTTATTTTATTTTATATTATTTTAATTAGTGATATGGGAAACAAATTTAGCTTCACTCGTGACTATCAGACATAATTTGAATGGTTTTTTTTTTTAATTTTATTTTTCTCGGGATTTTTATTGAATACCGGGGATGAAAACTATCCCATATATGTTGCTCTAACACCTCTAGCTAACTCCTCTACAAAAAATCATTAAATTCTACCTGTAAGATATCCGTATAACACATAATTTACTTATTCGGTTTTTTATTTTTTCCAAAAAAATTACATGGAAATCCGGGCTGAAAACTATCCCTATATGTTACCTTTGTGGACTATAAGCTATCACCATACTCAATTCATTTATTTCTATCCAGTAGTTTTTGCGTGATGACGACAAATTAACACAGACAGACAGACGACAGACAAGACAGACAGACAGACAGACAAAATTCTAGCTGAGTGGATTTTTGGCCTCTGTTTTATCGGTATCTAACAAACTAACGCACCCAATTAACATTTTTCTGAAATTTTTCATGTACAGATGACTTTTCTACTCTTTTATTATATATCGAATTATAAGATATAGATTGTGAACTTAAATTTTTGGTAAAGTTTTTTAGATTTTACTTCTAAGAACCGATGGCCTTGAGGATTAGGTTATTTAGAAAACGTTTCAGCAGACTTTTACTATTAATAATGATGAATTTTAAGAACACTTCATACAAATTTTAGTATTTACTGTATTTCATGTTTTTACCGTAAACATATATACTTTGTATATTATAACCATTTCATATCAGAAAAACACGTTCCATTTTACTGCACAACCTATAAGGGTTTCTTATACAAAGAGATAACTAAGCCTCCACTTCCGTCAGATGAATTCGCTCTCAAGTCATAACAAAGTAAATAACATAGAAAAATATATAACATCTACAATATTTATTATTACTTCGTCACTATCGTCAACACAAACCGTTATTTTAGGATCAGCTTTTGTTGTTAAAATAAACCTATCATCACCACACAAAAAATATTTTTTTCTTTACGTTTTTATTATATTTTAGGTATGTTTTTATATATATATTAAAATTATACGTCAACATATAATCTCTTGGTCTGATTGTCATACTTAATATATATAACCAGATCAAGAAAACCCCAAAAATATGTCTTTTTACCACCATCAAGCTTTTTTACGAATAGTAGTTAAAGAAGAGCCAGTGGCAAGTTATCGACTTTTAGCCTGAAAACCCGACATTGTGTGTTGAGTGGCAGAACTCAACGCCACGCTTTGTCTCTGGTATCAGAGGGAATTCATGAAAACTTGAATATAATCATTCCCCCGAGTGAGAATTGAGCCCACATCCATCGTGATACAATTGCATTCTTTGCCACTGCTTCGTAACCTCAAAATGGGAAAGAGTCAGTTAGGCAGAGGGCTTCTTTCTGCCTACCCTGCTGTGTGACGTGATATACACCACGTTTTGTAACTGTGTGACGCTAAAATATATATATTTTAATTACTAAAAGTCCAATTATATAATAAGTAGCTTCCTATTCCAATTCCAAAATAAAATCTTAACCTAAATTTAACATCTCTTATCATATCCCCATCATAAAGTAACATAATATCAAAAGGTTCAAGTTTGGACGCCGTACCATAAGCAAGCTTTGTTTGCGCTCCGTTGAGTTATGGTCCCGCTTCGTTGATTGTAATCTATTAATTCTGCTGCTGTTTATCTTCGGGATGTTTAATTGAATTGGGTCGGTGAGGCCATGTGTCATATATATGGAGATTTGTAGATAGTGCTGAGCTTGTTGTGTGAATATTCATTGGGTATAGATGGTAGGAGGGAGATGAATGTCTTTATTTTTGGTATAGCTTACGTGTATGTATGGTCTTTTAGTGTCTTCTAGTTAGTACCCTCATATATTATTAGTACTACGTGGTACTACTAGTACTACGTGGAAAATCTCATTTTTTTTCCATTTTTTCCATAGGAATTCCGTGAAATCCTCTCTTATGCCCAATAAGAATAGTCTGTCCTAATTCAAAATCTGCAACTTTAGATTGATTATGTTATCTATTTTTTGAGTAAATCAATTTTTTTGATTAAAATATAGGTTGAATATCCTAATCCTTACCCCCTTCGATTGGTTATTGACAATAACTTTACTTACTTTTAACTTTACTTAACTCAAAAAATCGATTTACTCTTAACATTTATGTACTCAAATTGATTTCTAGGTCAATCGAAGGTTGCAGTTCCTGGATTAAGATCGTTTATGGACTATATAACGATTGTGCTCCCGATTCCGCATCCTAATCTGAAAAAAGAAAAATGGTGCTACAAGTGGTTTCCTAAGCAACCTTAATATCAAGTTTCAACTCTTATGTCAATTACAGCGTTTAGTAGTTTTAAGGATGCAATTGTGTATTGTCTTTCAGTCATTCAGTAACATCAGTCATTTATATGTTTATATAGACTATTTCTTTGACACTGGCTTGACACTGTTTTCAGATTTCGAGAGGAAAGTACAGATAAAGTGTCTTGATACTAAATGTTACCTAACTACTCTCCCTTCTAAATGGAAATAAATACAGGGTTGGTTACTGAAATAAATGTTCTATTATTTTATTTTTGATAACAATTTCAAGATTACCATAGCTTAAATAAATAATAAACAAAAATATGTGGTAGGTGCTCACAAACTGTCATTAAAATAATTTTAGAAATCCTTATAGTAAAAATAGGCTGACAGAAAATTACATTTACTAAAATTTACCCCATTTTTTGAAACTACACCATAAAATTAGAACAATTTTAGCATGAAATAGGCAACTAAAATTAGATTTTAAGTTTCAGTCTCATTTCACTTAGTCATTTTACAGCACATTAAACTTTAACGATGCAGATTTCTCTCAGAAATTCTAGATTTTCATAGGTTTTATACTAAAACTGTAGGCAATTCAATCGTGGAAACTCCTGTGGCGCTGCTCCGCAGAGACGACCGACACGTCTGCGTCATTAATTGAAACAAAGTACGTAACTCAATTATTTTCTAACGTCGGACTTTCGTGCTAAACCTGCTGACTGAATTCACTTCATTTGACGGCAATTGTGTTACATACTGAGCGTATTTTTCGCTCAAAAACCTTGAATAAATTATCACGTTCTTTGTCTTTTGTTATGGTGATAAATAATCGATAGTGAAATATCTTAATTTGTACTTTAAAAATATGCTTTACAGGATTTAAATATCAGAATTTCTTGTAGAAAGAAATTAGTAAAGTTATTTTTTTAGCTTCATAGGAACCTAGTGTTAAGACACTTCGTTCCCAACTTTCCACCAAATTCTGAGGCATTGCGTAATAAGTGGCGGTACTTAACATCGCGCTTTGCCTCGACACCAGAGCGAAGAAAATGGAAATATTAAATATTTCCACTCCTCGAGTGGAAATCGAACCCACAACCACTCGTTTACAGTCACACGTTTGTGACACTGCGCCACGACTGGCCCCTAGTATTAAAGATATAATGCTGATATAACCATATCACAAGATAATATAAAAAAACAACAAAGCATTATTTTGAGGGTGACATAACACAAAATATAACCAGTTTAAATTAACTCCTGAACCAAGATTTTACTTTACATTTTATTTCACGAAATTCTGAAGCCAAGATTCTCCGTCCATTTCTCATTATCTTTAAGTATTCAATTTGGCCGAGTTGAAACTTGTTAATCCACTAACAAAAACGTTCTTAGGTCTGTCATCGCAAATGTTAAGTTCGTTACCCAGCAAGAGTCACTCTGAACAATTTGAGGCCGTTGTACCAAGATTTATAGCACTTCTCTCCATTATACAGTCGTTATTCTTCTCAGACAGATATAATAGCTTTGTTTAATCAAAATTTTAGTGCATTTTCAACCACCGACGAAATGTAAAATTTTTGATGGAAGCCGTATTTGTATATTTCGATGTTTTTTGGTATTTCGTTTCAGTGTAAAATATTTAATTTGGCCAGTCGTGGCCCAGTGGCACAAGCGTGTGACTGTAAAATGACTGGTTGTGGGTTCGATTCCCACTCGAGGAGTGGAAATATTTAATATTTCCATTTTCTTCGCTCTAGTGCCGAGGTAAAGCGCGGCGTTAAGTTCCGCCACTTAACACGCAATGCCTCCGAATTCGGTGGAAAGTGGGGAACGGAGTGTCTTAACACTAGGTTCCCTCTGCCTACCCTGCTGTGTGCGGGATACAGCGTGAAGCTGAAAAAAAAAAAAAGTATTTAATTTTTGTAAGTTATACTTGGACTTATTAAGCAAATATGAGAGATCATTATGGTGTAGGACGACAAGTTAAGCTGGTGGTAGTTTTGGGTTCAATTCAAACTCGATAGAATTTTTACCTTTATATTATTTTCATATCTCTATGTCGGTTGAGAAAACTATGAATTTCAAGTGCCCTGTATCTCAAAATCAGTCGAAAAGTGGAAAATGTCTTGACACTAAATTATCACTGCTTATACTGCGATAAAGAAAAAAGAGGAAAAGTGAGAAAAAATTGCAATTCTTATAAAATTATTGACATAGTGCATGTATTTATAATATGTAAATATTATTTTTTTTTTTTTTATGGAATAAAGGAGGCAAACGAGCTGAAGGCCCACCTGGTGTTAAACGGTTACCTTCGCCCATAGACATCCACAACATTAAAGTTATGGATGCGTTGCCAGCCTTGGGAATGTAGGATAGAAGGAGGGAGGAAGGATGGGAATGGTGGGAATAGGGAGAGCTGGCTTACATGCCATCGAACCGGAACACATCATAAGATATTTGGCGGTTCGTCTTTGACATGATAGTGGTCGCGAGCCAGTCGGAGAACGAATCTCCTACCACCAAGCTACTGAGTTACCCGCCTTTTACGGGACGCTACCCAGCGGCGGGGGGGAATTGTATTCTTAACCCGTCCCCCCACGGGACAAAATATTGTTTTAGGACCAGTACATAATATTTTTGTGTATGTAAATTTAGAAACATACAAATACAGTCTAGAAAATAAACTATTGGATCAGACCACGCGTCGTAATAGCATGAAACCAGAATCTCTAAAGGTCAGAGGTACATTCAATGTCACATAACGAAAATTACGTAAAATGTTTAAAATTAAAAGACTTACAAAAATATCAAGTTGTTATTTTATAATAATAACGTCCTTTTATGAGTAAAACCATTTTTTGTATAAAAATCGTCCTGTTTTAATATAAAAATTTTTAATTGAAAAAAACAGTGATATAAGAAAAATAAATCTTGTAGCTTTACGGTTCTTTACGCATAGTAGGGACAGAGAGAACGTCGCCTTGAAAAACTCCGTTCTTGACTATCTGCTGATATCTGAGACATTGTGTCTTGACTGGTGTCCTTAGTGTCACGCATTGTCACCAGAGCGGAAATCTAAAAAATATTCAAATATAATCCGCCGAGAGGAAATCGAACCCACTACCATCGCATATATATCCAGACCCAGATGCAGCCACACTGGACCACGATAATCTCTATTTATTTTTTAAATAACTATATTTTTTTTAATTGCTATCACAATAATACAAATCATTGCTATCTTATAAAAGCTTATCACAATAATACTGTTATGAAATGCGTATTTTAAAATATTTTAGTAGTCCATTTTTTTTATTTTTACGGATACGTTCTCTGTTCCTTTTGTTAACTGTTACTAAATTATTTAATTTTTGCCTTGTACTAAACAATTATAAGAACTAAGAATTGGGTAAAGATGGAGCTGATATTTTTGTATATTTACTTAAAAAATATCTCAATAAAACAGATTAAATAAAAAGAACTAAGAAATAAAATAAGAAATTAAAATTTAAATAAACAGCCTCATGCTGTATCCCGCACACAGCATGGTAGGCAGAGTGAACCTAATGTTAAGACACTCCGTTCCCCACTTTCCGCCAAACTGGGAGGCATTGCGTGTTAAATGGCGAAACTCAACGCCGCGCTTTGTCAGACCAGAGCGAAAGAAACGAAATATTAATATCTCATTTCCTTAAAATAAAATAAATATCAAAATCGTGGGGCCAGTCGTGGAGCAAAAGCACAAAGTGTGACTATAAATCAACTGGTTGTGGGTTCGATTCCCACTTCCACGAGGAGTAGAAATATTTAATATTTCCATTTTCTTCGCTCTGGTTGAGGCAAAGCGCGGCATTAAGTTTTACCACTTAACACGGAATGCCTTCGAATTCGGCTGTGCATGGGGAACGGAGTGTCTTAACACTAGGTTTCTTCTACCTACCCTGCTGTGTGCGGGATACAGCGTGAAGCTAAAAAAAAAATATTTTAAAATGAAAAAGACATTTAGAAAACGTATAAAAATATTTAAAAAAAAAACAAAATGTTTATTACACAATTTCAGATATGCATTTTAAGCAATAATACCAAATCACTACCAAGCATTGGAAATACAAACTTAGCCTCTGAAACCAAGTAGGGTAGTCCAATTAAAAATTAGATATCTTTAAACAATAGGCCTTTAGTAAAGTAGAGCGTTCGTTTAAGCCACGTTTTCTCAGCTCTACGACGGAAGACAATTAAACCCTTCACTTGTTCGTAAGAAAGTTTGTGGGGAGATTCTACTTCCGCCACCTTTGTGTGTAATATGAGTGTGTGTGACTTGTTGTAGCTACTGACTTTGCTTGCTTTTGGTTTTTGATAATTTTTAAATGGTAAATGTTGATATTTTTTGTTAAATTCAGTATATTTTTTATGTTATTGATATGAAAATGTTCTTTAAATTGTAGTTAGTGTTGATAGATTAAGTCTAGAACAGTGCATATTATGAAAATTGGACAACTAAAGGTAATTCAATTTCCACATACATATAAAGATGTAATGTTATACGTATACGATACGTCATATATTTTTTCTATGTTAGTTTTTTATAAGTTAAAACTGAGAGCGACAAAATTGAAATTTTAAACATTTCAATTCCCCGAGTAGGAATCGAACCCACAACCAGTCGCGTTTATAGTGCCTCTGCGCCACGACTGACCTCAAATAAAATAATAGTTATAAATATAAAACAAAATTAACATAAAATTATAAGTTGTAAGTCTCAAAAGATGCAACGTTATGAGCTTCTCTAAATGCATTTCGTCGCACCTCTTCAAGTTCCAACTTGGATAAACTAGTTACAACGAGAATGGTCTTGTTATATGCTTTAGTAAAGTAGATGTAGATGTACATTTGTTACGTATAATAGCTTTGCCAAAAGTTTCTTGAGTTAATTTAATTTTTATATAAGTTTTTTTTTTAAATTAATCGAGATCTCGATAGAAGAAAGTGCATATATATTGCGTTTAACAAACGTCAATGAATTTTTTTTACGTTTTATCAAGAAACGAAAAATGTCAAAAATAAATATTTATTTTTTCATAGCTTCACGGTTTCTAAAGCCGGATATAAAGAGGCTAGTGTCAAACACTTCTGAAACTGAATTTGAGATATTGGATGTTCAAATCCGGCGTCTTGACACCGCGCTTTGTCTTGTTAATCAAAGCGAAAAATTAAAAATAATATAAATTAAACATTACCCCAAGTGGAAATGAAACCCACGACCATTCGTGTTTATAGTCTAACGTCCCACTGCGCTATAGTGGTCTCTATTTTTTTGGGTTTTTCTATTCATTGCCTGTTATATAGATATTATTTAATTACAGAATATTGTAATAATTGTAATATATTTATCTAAGTAGTTTACCAAAATGAAATTCAAATAAAATCTTTTTAACAAGTTAAAATCGAAAAAGGCATTTAGAAAACGTACAAAAATTTGAACGATGCCAGTGCTCAGTGGTGAGAGCGCCTGGACGATTCAGGAGGCACGAGTTTGAATCCCGCTGTATTCAAATTTTTATACGTATTCTAAATACCCTTTTCAATTTACCTAAGCGTGGAATAACACTTTAAAAATGTTAAAAAAAATATAAAGTCGAACAAACAATACAAAACATTGCCATGGATTTAAAAAAAAAAACTATAACATATTTAAAAACCATAATAAACTTAACATTTAAAATGCCGTGTATACGCCGGTAATAAGTAAAGCTCACTTCAAACAAGAATTACTTAACGTAAAGTTGAAATTTTTACAGTGAACAAGCGCATGTACGTAATTGTAACAACAACACATTATAGTAAATTTTCACGATTTGAAATGTAAAACAGCGGTTTTAAATAAATACTTAGTCATACAACACATTTCTTACTATTTGACTGTAAAAGCGATGGTTGTAGGTTCGATTTCCACTCAGGGTAATTATATTTCAATTTTTAATTTTTCGCTCTGGTGCCTAAAGCAAATTGCGGCGTTCAGTTTCGCAATAGTGGCGGCATTGAGTTCAGTTTAACACACAAAATGTCTTGGTTTCTGGCGGAAATTGAAGGACGGAGTGTTTCGACACTAGATACTTTTTAACTAGAAAAAAAACCTTCATTTTGTACTGTATTTCAAAAAGAATACAGACTATTTGTTTTGAATGAAACAATATAATATGTAAAGTAACAAGATGCTTAATTTGATTCCCACTAAGCTATTGGGCTGGAACTAAATTGCATAGGTCGATATACATGCATGCGTGTCGTAGTCATATCGTAGAATGGACGATTTCATGAAATGGTCGCATTCCATGAAATAGCCAACTGGATTTGACCGTACCTGTGAACGTTTAACGTTTAACGATTTCGTTGTCGGTGTTCGGTTATTTAGTAAAATTAGGTGGTTTTATAATATACTAGCTGCCCGCCCGCGGCCTCGCTGTATGATTTGTTACTTTTATCCCTGTTTAAGCCCCTTTATTATTCTCTGAACTTTCTGTGAAATAAAATATAGTCTATAGAACTCCTGGATAGTATAGTTTTCTAATTATGAAGAATTTTCATAATCGGTTCAGTATATCCGAAGATAGGCCCTTACAAACAAAGTTACAAACTTTACTTCTTTATTATATAAGTAAAAAAAAAAATTAATATATATTAATACTATTATTATATGCAATTATATTTGCTTGAAACTCCTTATTTTTTAAATACTTCTAGCTTCTAGACAATCTTTAAAAAAAAATTGCTTATACCCAACAAATAACCAAAAAGTAAATCTAAACCTTACACTATTAGTTATTTTTAGTTATTTCTTGTGAATTAATGTGATGAGGTTAAGCATTTTATACCTAACTGACAATTTAGCGTTTTATAATATTTATTTCATTGTTTATTTCATTGTTTTTAGAAAAACAAATCGAGTAGAAATATATTAAAGTAATATTTCTAATAAGATTAATAAAAAAATTAATAAAAAAAAACCTGTTTTAGTAATAAAAGTATAACCTTTTATAATAAAATTATAATACAGTATATACAGTCCTGTCATATAAAAATACGTAAATAAATTCTATATGCTTTTGTATTTCTACTTACGACAATTTTCCACTTGTGCCAGACAGAAAGTCTCGTTATAAGATACATTCTCAAATTTTCGCATTATTAGACATTCAATATTACGTAGTGGATCTAAACGCCACGTATTATCTTACCTAATTTAAATATACTTCTGAAGAGAGATCGAAACCATAAATGCATTATATACGGCCAGATCCTGTCCCACAAATATAAATAATATACTAGTGTTTACTACAGATATAAGGGTTCTCTAGACTTTGAAAGTATTTAACATATGAAAAATATATACAATATACATAAACATAATATATTTTAAACATAAAAAACGAAAGATCCACTCTTCATGAAATATATAGAGAACCGCTTGATGTTAAAGATAAAATTTGGCAAAAAAGTAGGTTATAGCTTTCTATAAACGTCCGCTGAGAACAGATTATGCGACAGGGCTGAAGTAAGCAAGTCAAAAGGTTCTCACAAATTTGTTTTCGCACAAAATCCTTCATTTTTTTTCTTCAAATTTGATATTTGGTAAAGAAGTATCCATGGGTAAGTAGGGAACGTCGAGCTCCCTAAGAGCTAATTTTTCAGCAGAGCCGGATTAAGGCAGCCTATAGGTTCTCACAAGTATATTTGCATCTAATTAAAAATTTTGAAAAAACCCACGACGGTTTAATTGTAATCGTAAAAGGATAAAATAACTATAAATCCCCCGCCTAAAAGAATATATGTAACGAGATGATAGGGACGACTTCGTCGGGGGCTGCCATTACTTTAAGTTTGCACAAACCTTCTCATAGGTTTTCTTGCTGTTAAAACAGTTTTGGCAAAAAAATTAAATATTAAAATGAATTTACAGTTTTGATAACTGGTATTTTAAAGACTTTAAAACGAAATCTATACTGTTAGCTACTATATTTAAAATAGAGGTTGCAACTGGCAGCCCCCGACGAAGTCGTCCCCATCATCTCGTTACATATATTCTTTTAGGCGGGGGGATTTATAGTTATTTTATCCTTTTACAATTACAATTAAACCGTCGTGGGTTTTTTCAAAATTTTTAATTTTGTTTTTTATTTTAAACTTTTTAAAGTGAATAGATACACATTATATATTATTACATTATATTGAAATACTTTATATTAATCTTCATGCAAATCCAAAAAAAAATAATAAACCCAATGCTTTCTGGTTATCAAATGCTTATTGCAGCGCCTGGCAGATTGTCGCCGTAACATTTCCACGAAACTTAAATCTAACCAAATCAGTGAAAATCACAAAACCCACTAGTAGTTTTAATTTTGAACAAACTAATTTATACTGGAGCGCCCCGTGATAGTTCGTGGTAGATATGGCATATAAAAACACGCAGCAATTAAACCAGAACCTATCACAGAAAACCGCATCTAAATAGGTTTCACACAAAAAATAAAAGCCAATGCTTACTGCAGCGCCCCCTGGTGAGTTAACACGATAAAACATATCCAAGAACATGCACTAATTAAACTTGAGCTTATTATTGAAACTGCATCCAAATCGAATTCGTCATTTTATCTTTGCACAAACAATATTTTACTGCAGCGCCCCCTGGTGACTTGTCACCGTAATATAAATTTAAAAACATGCTTTAAGTAAAGCGGAATCTAATACTGAAAACTCTTGACAATCGTACTAGTCGTTTTGGTTTTACACAAAAAAATAGAAGCAGCTACTTACTGCAGCGCCCCCTAGAGAGTTGACACATACATGAAAATATGCACTAAGTAAACATACATGACACATATATAAAAATATGCACTAAGTAAACTTGAATCTATCATTGAAAACTGCATTCTAATCGGACTCGTAGTTTTAGTTTTACACAAACAAATGTACTTACTACAGCGCCCCCTGGTGAGTGGTCACCGTAACGCATATATGAAAAGAAGCACCAATTAAACCTGAATTTATCGTTGAAAATTTCATCTAAATCGGACTAGTAGTTTTTGCTCTGCATAAACAAATGTTTACTGCAGCGCCCCCTGGTGAATTTTCATCGTAACAAAAAAACAAAAATTTTAAAATATGCAACAAGCAAAGCTGAATCTAATTCTGAAAACTCTAACCAATGGGATGAGTAATTTCGGTTTTAGACAAATAAATACAAGAAAAATTTTGGTTTTACACAAAAAAACTCAAACCAATGCTTACTACAGCGCCCCCTGATGAGTGGTCACCATAACGCGTATATGAAAAGATGCACCAATTAAGCCTGAACCTTTCTTTGAAAGTTTCATCTAAATTGAACAAGTAGTTTTTGCTCTGCATAAAGAAATGTTTAGTGCAGCGCCCCCTGGTGAGTTTTCCCCGTAACGAAAAAAGAAAAATTTTAAAATATGCATCAAGCAAAGCTGAATCTTTTTCTGAAAACTCTGTTCAATCGGATTAGTAGTTTCGATTTTAGACAAATAAATACAAAAAAAGTACAAACAAACGCTTACTGCAGCGCCCCCTGGTGGTTTGACACGATAAAACATATCTAAGAACATTCACCAATTAAACCTGAATCTATCACTGAAAATCGTATCGAAATCAGACTATTATTTTTTGAGATAATTGAAAACATTCGTTTTCACGTAAAATGCTTACTGCAGCGCCCCCTGGTGAGTTAAGGCAATAAGACATATCTAAGAACATACGCCAATTGAACCTTAACCTATCATAGAAAACCGTATCAAAATCGGACTTATAGTTTTGGAAATAATTGATATAGTAATTTGCACAAACACACAAACAAACAAACAAACAAACAAACAAACAAACAAACAAACAAACAAACAAACAAACAACCTCTCACCCCAAACACATATACAGTCGCCGTTCCGTCGCGGGTAAAAATTGGAAAAGAAATACATATATTCATTATTATACGAACATAGTTGCGTGCCATAGCTAGTCTAAACACATACTAGGTAACCTAGCTACAACCTAGTGTTATTCCTAGTCGCTTGCATAAAATCTGACGCCGACTGCGATAACACAGGCCCGTTTTCAATTATACGTAATTGCGGTTTGTAATAGCGGCGCAATTTTGTACTGAACATAAATAATGTTTATTTTTTCTTCGCTAACGATCGTTGTTGTCTTTTGATATACGATTGTAGGGGAAAATTGGCTTTGTGTACTTTTTCTTATTAATTTTAGGTAAATTGTATATTTTTTAGATGTTATGTCAATAAATTGAATAGAAAGTGAACGGAACTAGGGACTAGGCCCTCTCTGACTAACCTTATATGCAGAAAAAACATAGAGATGGAAAAAAATAGATATATGTCTCTAAGGTTTTATTCGAGGCTGTTGTTTATACTAGGTGGCCAGTCGTGGCCCAGTGGCACAAGAGTGTGACTGTAAACGACTGGTTGTGGGTTCGATTCCCACTCGAGGAGTGGAAATTATATTTTCATTTTCTTCGCTCTGGTGTCGAGGTAAAGCGCGGCGTTAAGTTCCGCCACTTAACACTTCGGCGGAAAGTGGGGAATGGAGTGTCTTAACACTAGGTTCCCTCTGCTTACCCTGCTGTGTGCGGGATATAGCGTGAAGCTATTTATTTGTTTTATTTTTGTTTTATACTACAGAAATTATTACAGCAAAGAGATGAAATAGGTGAAAACAGTAACTTAAAGAAGATGTTTATCTTCTATTACTTGCTGTTTTCACCTAATCTTTTAATTTATTTATTTTTATTTTAAAATAATAATATATATATTTTTTTTTACAGGTAAGTTTTAAATTCTACTTCATGAAAGTGAAAAACAGTGTCTCTTAAGAAAATTAACTTGTCAACATATGGTAAGTAATTTAGATACTTAAATTTACTCAAAATGAGTTTAGTATCAGTAGCAGTTTAGCAAATAATTATACATCTATACATGTACATACATTTATTAAGCACAAACATTGAAACCGCTTATTAAACGAAAAACAGTTTACAACACGTTCTATTTAGACTATTTAGATTTAAATGATGCATATTGCAGAGAATATTATAACCACAATGTAGTTTTTAAGCCACAGATTAACAAAATTCAAAGACGGAAAATATTTCAAATTTGAACGCAGAATTGAAACCCGCCATTTTTGGAAGATGTCGAAACGCTCTAACCACTGAACCATGCGCTCAAGTCATGACGAAACGAATTTCACTGCGTTCAATTTTTTATACGTGTTCTAAAAAATATTTCAACCTTTTATGATTCCATATGACTTCGCTGTATTGCTACAATGCGTTGAGCCATGTAATATGACAGCCACGATACGATTTTCGTCATGTAATTATTGTTAAAACTACAACACGTTAGTAAGCGTTTTAATAAGAGAACAAACATGAATTACACGATAAGTAGGTAAATTATTATATTGTAAGCGAAAAAATTCGCTTACAAATTGCTTTGTAAGCGATATTTTTCGGTCAGAAACATTATTGATTTTTAACAAGACATAAATTTAATTATGTAGATTGTTGTAAATACTACGACAAATTTGTAAGCTTTCTTTAAAAGTCAAAACAGGAAATTCGTATGAGTAATTTATAAATCCCGAAATTCGTGTTCTGGCTGTTGTACATAAAAATGCGAAAATATGTTTTTGCTTCGTGAAAACATATGATATATACTGTTAATATATATAGTACTGAATATTAAAAACAATATTAAAACCTACAAATATCTTATCTTGGGGCCATTAGTGGCGCAGTGGCACAAGCGTGTGACTGTAAACTGGCTGGTTGTGGGTTCCCTTCCCACTCAAAGAGTGAAAATATTTCCATTTTCTTCGCTCTGATGTCGAGGCAAAGCGCGACGTTAAGTTCCGACATTTAACACGCAATGCCTCCGAATTTGGCGGAATGTGGGAAACGGAGTGTCTTTAACTTTAGGTTCTCTCTACCTACCCTGCTGTGTGCGGGATACAGCGTGAAAAAAGAAAAATATATCTTATAAGGATACCAACAAATCCTAAATATTGATTTTTTTTTATAATAATTACTCCCATCCCCCGCACGGACAAATGACAAATTATTCTTTACTACGCCCACGTTATTAATTTCCCTTTGGATAATAAAAAAACAAAGCAGTCCTTTGTTTATCTGAATTATAAAAGCGTAACGCATATAGACTTTGTGTCTTTAAAAAATTGTTTGTTTATTGGCATAATACAAGGCCACGTTTCAACGTTCTATATAATAGAAATGAAAGTAACTTAAATATAATTAAATTACTAAATGGATAAATAATACCTTAAAACTGTTTAAGTGTTTAGTAAACACTTTTAAACTTATTTAATATTTATTAGATAAGCCTTTCAGAAAACGTATATACATTTGAACGCAGCGGAAATCGAACTCGCGCCTGCGTTGCGTATGCGTTTGAACGCATTGCTAAGCGGTGAGAGGGTCTGGACGGTATTCAGAAAGCGCGGGTTCGAATCCCGCTGCGTTCAATTGTTTATACGTTTTCTAAATGTCTTATTTAATAAATATTACATAGGATTCTCTGATATCAAACAATTACTCGTAAAAATAATCTGAGTTGCAAAAATTTGCTAATATCTTTCTACAAAGAAAGAAGTTATAAGAATCGTAAAAGAATTTTGACATAGTCGGATATAGAATGCATAGCGTAGCAGTTTACACACTCACGATCGGTTTCCGAAAAACACGAGTTCAACCCACGGTGCGTTCATTTTTTTAGCTTTATACTTTTTCCTGCGAAACAAGGTTAGAGAGTTCTAGTGTCAAGACACTCCGTTCTCCTCGACCGACCGACTATTCGCCTGAAATCAAGACACTGATTGGCGGAGTTTAACGCCACGATTTATCTTAAGTACCAGAGCGGGTGAATGTAAATAATAATCATTACCCCAACTCAAATCGAACCCACAATCATCGTGTTTATACTCGCACATTCATACTTCGCACAAAAAAAGAAATGGGAATCGAACCCACAGGTATCGCTTGTACAGTCAAACATATATCCCACTGCGATACCAATCCGAAAACTTAATTCCATTGAGTACATTTAGCAGTATTTTTACACTAAAGTTTAACTTTTAAACCATTGTAAAGTTAGCTCTAATAATAGGACACAAGTTTGGTTTACTTACCAAAGTTTAACTGGGAATATTCAATTTGCATATTTATTTGCACGTTTGTTTTCAGTGTTGCTTTTAAAACGTTTTTTTTTTATTATTTGTTACTAGTATATTTGATAACTAGCTGTTATACACGACTTTGTTTGCGTAGTAATGAAATTGGCTGTACTTACATTTTTAGCAAAAACATGGTTTTTTTAGCTTCACGGTCTATCCTTCATACATAAAAGGCTAGGCAGAAGGAACGTAGTGCTAAAACACTCTGTTCCCCACTTTCCTGCAAATTCTACAGGCATTGTGTGTTAAGGGGCGGAACTTAACGCCGTGCTTAGCCTCGACACCAGAGAATTTGAATTTGAATTTGAATGGTGGGATTCATAATGGATTTTTTATACACAAAAAAAATCCTTATTTCTCCAATGTAGTCAGACGACGCGCGGCGTTGAGTTATGCAACATGACAT
Source organism: Dryas iulia moderata (assembly GCA_019049465.1). Lineage (NCBI taxonomy): Eukaryota > Metazoa > Arthropoda > Insecta > Lepidoptera > Nymphalidae > Dryas > Dryas iulia. Next base: position 15,076,015 of record CM032418.1, on the reverse strand, counting down.
GACATCTAATATTTCAAAAAGATCTCAAAGTAAAGAACAGCGTAACGAGCGGAAAGTAATAAGATTTAGTAAAAAAATACTCTTTTCAAAAAATATTTTTCATTATTTCAAAGTAGATGTTAAAAATAATTAAACGTAATTAGTGTTTCTATCTTCACGTCAAAAGAGTCATCTTTATGGAGTGTAGGAAAAAATGCTTTTGCATTTTCACTCTAAATTAAATTCGAGCTTCAAATTACTTTGCCGATTATTTACCGCGATGGCGTAAAAATTGTAAATAAACATTTTGCTCTACGCTATGGTGGCACAGTTATAACTTCTATAACTAGCTGCAAAGGTTGTAAGTTTGAATTTTGAGCGAATGTTACTACTTCTTTACTTACTTAACATGTACCTATGTTTTTAAAGTGTTTTATTTACTTATAAGAGAAAGAATGAGGCCGTCGTTGTGCAATGTGACAGTGACTGACTACACGTAACGCGGTAATTGTGGGTTCGATTCCGACTCGAAGGAATGATTAGACTCAAAATTTTTATTTCTTTGCTCGGGTAACTAAGACAAATCGGGGCGTGGATTTCGAACACACAATGTCACTATTTTGGGCGGAAAGCAGAAAACGGAATGTCTTAATACTCTAGGCTCCCTCTGTGACGACCCTGCTATGCAGGAGAAAGCGTATAGTTAAAAAAAATCCTTATTGTTCCGCGGATTCGCCTCGCGGTCGCACCCGTTGCGTTACAGATAGAACAGCTCTTTACAGTACCTGGGACTTTCAATTCTAGTGTAGGTTTTGTTTTTTTGTTTTTTTTAGCTTCACGCTGTATCCCGCACACAGCAGAGTATGCAGAGGGAACCTAGTGTTAAGACACTCCGTTCCCGAATTTCCGCTGAATTCGGAGGCTTGCGTGTTATGTGGCGGAACTTAACGCCGCGCTTTACCTCGACGCCAGAGCGAAGAAAATGGAAATATAATTTCCACTCCTCGAGTGGGAATCGAATCCACAACCAGTCGTTTACGCTTCGCACGCTTGTGCCACGACTGGCCACAGTCAGTTACTGTAGGTTTAAGAAGTTATTTTAAAATACACATTAATGCTTGCTTAGCCATCTAAGCTCTTTTCTACTTCTAGTATCCAATCACTTCGTTCAGTCCTGTTCTTTAATTATGGCGCTTGAAACGTGCCAATGGAGCACCGTTCCATTCTACATTTGCTTCATTTGACAGAATTCAGAATGACTTAATTCTGAATGACGATAATGGCTATTGACTAATAATATAATAAAAAATATTTTTAACATATATTTGAGGTATTCATTCGTTCATTTTTTATAAATACCTAGAGCATGTTTCGTTGATAGTTACTATTTCACATGTTCATGTTATTTTTAACTGGAATCTGATTCTACCCGCGGCGCTATTCTGCTAGTTATTTCGACATATACAAAGGACTATAATATGACATTTTGGAAATAATTGAAGCCTCAGTTCAGAATCTGTTTTTAGTTAGATTGGTTGGTCGTGGGTTCAAATGATAAATAGTTAAAGAATAAATCTAATAAAAAACTGGATCTTATAAAAAAAAATTTAAAATGTGTAAATAAAATTTTAAATTATTTACAATACTGTAGTGCCTTTTGGGTTTGTTATTTGCATTGATTCTATTAGACAAAACATGGGAAAAGGAATGTCTTAAAATACTTATTACCCCTTTTTTACTTAGTTTTATGCTTTTTCCCCATACCGAGGCGAACGTTCAAGGAATATCTAAGATATGCGGGTTCGAATTCTGTTCACATATCCCGTTCAAATTTTAATACGTTTTCTAAAAACTTTACTAATTCCGCATGCAACAGGGTAGGCAGAAGGAACCTAGTGTTAAGACACTCCGTCCCCCACTTTCCGCCGAATTGGCTCGGGCATTGCGTGTTAAGTGGTGGAACTTAACGCCGCGTTAAAAAGTATTTCTTTTTCATTTACCAAATATATGAATGACACTTTAAAAATGTTAAAATAAGTGTTATTATTTATTTACCCACATTCCGTTCTTAACTTACATTCATTATCGGTACCGGCGACTTTTACAATTACGTCGTATACATTAACATACTCGTACAGTGTTATGCCATTTCGTCGGGTTCCAGTAGAAATACTAATATAAGTTTATTTGCTTCTGTAATCACCTTACGGTTCTAATATTTAGTTGCTGATTATTATTTTTGATTACATACTTTGTATGGAGGTATAATTATATTTTTTAGGAATGAAAATTGTATGTCAGTGTGAATAAAGTTTTTTTTTTAAACGTTGTTTATATAATATGATTATAATAATGTTTGAAAAACACATGATAGTGTATGTATTTTTTTTTATTTTTAATATATATACGCTTCATCTTCATATAAACTAATAACGATTACTTTCCTACTTTTCAGTCTCGATTATTTGCGTACTTAAATATAAAAATATATCCTTCGACACATTAATATCATAATAATATGTAATAAATAAGTGCAGTGCAGGCGCAGTGGGAAAGTGTATGTAAATGCAACGGTTACGAATCCGATACTCAGTCATGTGTATAGTATTTGAAAAATAATTTATTTTCATTAATTTCGTTAAACTGACCTTAAGTTCGACCACCAACATGAAATGAATACAAAATTAACAGAGAATTTCAAAATAAAAAATGCTTATCCTATATACAATGAAAAGACCAAAGAAAGAAGAAAAAATGATTATGTCGTTGCAGAGAGACGACCTCGGGTCAGTCCTTGTGACTTGTGATCCAATTGTAAGCTTAAGGGGCACCTTCGAAAGGTAATAACGTTTACCTCTGCTGTCCGAACTTCTTTCTCTCTAATTAACCAAATTTCAAAAGATCCTGTTGTAGTTGTAGACAGGCTGAAATCTTTTAGTAGATTATAGAGATTATAAGTAAGTGGGGAACGGAGTGTCTTAACACTAGGTTCCCTCTGCCTACCCTGCTGTGTGCGGGATAATGTTTGTAGCTATTTAATGTTTTTTTTTTGTAGACATTATAGAGAGATGTATATCAAAACGTCTCGTGTTGAGTGGTGGAACTCAAAGACACGTTTTGTCTTTGTTATAGAGCGAAGAAATGAAAATTTAAATATTGTCATTACCCAAGTGTGATTTGAATCCACAAACATCCCGTTTACACTCAGATAACGTTCCGCAACAGCAGCCCCAATATTAAATATGATACGGTGGCATATTAAATAAGCTAAGTATATAAGATCCTACTAAACACCTTCGAAATATTTGCTAGAAATTAACTGAAGAAAGTTCTAGACAGCCCGAGATCTCTTTAAACATATTCCTTGTTAGTCCGTTGTTTATCTCGAATTATAATAATCCTAAATCCATGAACATCTTGAAATCGCAGACAAAATAACAAGCTCGTGTTAAATTTCGCGATAGTTTCAGCAAAAAATACCAAAAACGTTTGTTACAAATAAGTTTCGTTCTGTCTGCACTCGCACTTGAGTCTTGAGACAGCGAAATCTTTAGTTTAAAGTGTGAATTTATTTCCATACTGTTACTCCTTACATTTTATTTTTCACTGAACATAACAGCAGATATAAAGGACTTTGTCTGCAAAAAATTTCTTTGTAAGCAAATTATTTTTTAACTTAACTAAAAGGATAAAAGTTTCACATTTTTACGATAAGTCAGAGATAACATAATATAAAAGACACTCCGTTATCCACTTTCCACCCGAATCATTGCGTGGTGGAAATTAACGCCGCGCTTTGTCTAGTCGCCAGAGCGTAGAAATTAAGATAATTAACAGAACGCATGGTATAGCGGTCAAAGCGCTCGGACAGTTTCCGAAAGGCGCGGGTTCGAATCCCACTGTGTTGTAATTTTTATACGATTTGAACTTTAAAATGTAAAAAGTTTCATAATTCATGTATGATCATTCCTACGAGTAGAAACAGAACCCATAGTCATAATATTCTTGTTACATTATAATAATATTGCCTTAGTATCATTCAATAAATACGTCAAATGATCTTTTGTTGTTAATTATTTATATACACTCTCTATTCTACATAAACAAAGAGCAGCGTTTAGTTACGCCACTCAACATTTATAATGCATAAAAAAACATGTCTGTTTTCCAACTATGTACACAATGACACAAAGTGTGACTATAAAGCGACTGGTTGTGGGTTCGATTCCCACTGGAAATATTTAATTTCCATTTTCTTCGCTTTGGCGTTCGCGGCTTTAAGATCCGCCTACAACTAATACGTAATGCCTCCGAATTAGGTAGGAAGTGGGGAACGGAGTGTCTTAGCACCAGGTTCCCTCTTTCTACCCTGCTGTGTGCAGCGTGAAGCTAAAAAAAATTATAAATAATCACACTAAATTATCTCGTTACGTCAACAATAAGGTTTTTCCGCCCCAAAGAAGTAAATTATGAAAAAAAAGGGTTAAATGAATCGTTTTAATTTCTGAACAACCCTTTGCTTTCCAACAATAAGTCAAGATAGAACAAATTTGATAAGAAAGTGTGTGTACTAAGCGGCAACGAGCCGCCAGATTGAGCAGTAATGTTGACCGTCTTTATGCAAATTTATATAGACTTTTAGATTTTTTGTACCCACAATTTATTTGATTATGGATAATATTTGTTTAAATAACTTTAAAATACTTGTAAGCATTTTTAAAGTGTTATTCCACACTTAGGAAAATTGAATAAGACATTTAAAGACAACGTATAAAAATTTGAACGCAGCGGGATTCGAACCCGCGACTCCTGAACCGTCCAGGATTTTTATACGTTTTCTTTAATTATAAATAAAAAATGTAATAAATTTTATTTTTAAATGTCTTTTTTTTCTCATAGGAGAGTATAAGAGTGAGATCTCTAATTTAGAGCATAGTGTATTGAATGGCGTAACTTAACGCTACGCTTTGTCTTAACAAAGCAAGGAAATGGTTATTTTAAAGATAATCGTTCTTTCTGTGGAAAATCAACGTTTCAACTGAGATATCTCCCTCTTTTAATATGTTATCTTCTTTAGTTTAATTATTTGCCAATCTATACTTCCATTTAAAATTGAAATGTTAAGTAATGGTACTAATAAGTCTTTTGTCTTAATCATTTAGTATGAGACACCTTTTTCTACTCATTATTTATATACAAACATAATTTTATTCTATCTACCATATTAACACTTTGCATGTTAGGTAACGGACCACGGACAAAATATCAAAATATTTCACTTAAAAAAAATGATCGTTTACTCAAAAATGTATTCTATATTATATATTTACTTAAAAATATAAATTTCTTATTTCAACTATATTAAAATATTACATGATGGGTAACAAACCCAAAATTTCAACTTATTTTACCTAAAAAAATCTCCTTTTAAACCAAAAAAACGCAAAAACCTCCTTCAACATTGATTTACCTAACAAAAATACTAAAAGTGACTTAGGACTAGAACGCCCTTCTATTGACATCATTTGACGCAATGCAGTACGCATATACGAATTCGCTCACTACACCTGGCTTTATCTTTGAGATTGTCTTGTCACTGCTATGAGGGTAATAACTTTTTATAAAGGAATTTATTCACCGCTCAAGAAAAGAAAGAAATGGGGTCGCGAAGAGGATTCTATTTTATTTAGTTTGTATGTTGTTTAGCGTTTTTTATTATGTGTTTGATTATAAGTTCAGGTTCAAGCTTTATCCTGAGTAACAATGGTTGTGGGTTCGATTCCCACTCGAGCAGTGGAAATATTTAATATTTCCATTTTCTTCGCTCTGGTGTCGAGGTAAAGCGCGGCGTTAAGTTCCGCCACTTAACACGCAATGCCTCCAATTTAGGCGGAAAGTGGGGAACGGAGTATCTTAATACTAGGTTCCCTCTGTCTACCCTGCTGTGTGCGTGATACTGCGTGAAGCTGAAAAAAAAAACAATATGGTGTAGGGTAAAAAAAAAATCGCACTTGGTCAGTGATGGACATCACCACTAAATAATAAGATTTGAGATAAGTCTCAGTGGTTTTGATTTGTCGTACTGTATACAAATTAGTACTAACTAATGACATGGGCATCGGTGAGCCCATGGAGAGTTTTTTTATTAAAAAAAAATATTGTGTAGGGAGAAAGAAAGTAGTGTCAAAACACTTCGTTCTCTACTCTTCACCTGATGTCAGAGATATTGCATGCTTAGTGGTGGAACTAAACGCCGCGCTATGTCTTATCAATGCAGGAAATCGGACCCACAACCATCAATTACTTCAATTTGTTTTATTAACAATTTAAATTTATTATTTTAAAAAAAATCTCTTATCAAACATAATTCTTTTTAAATAAGTAGTTGTACTCAGTATCCATACTTATATTATAAATGCGAAAGTCTGTGTATTTGTCTGTCACGCTTTCACGACTAATCTACCAGTCCGATTTGGATGAAATTTAGAATAAAAATAGTAAACAACCCGTAGTCTAACATAGACTACTTATTTTTTTTTTAAACAAACTCTAAAAGGTTGAAATCGGGGATGAAAGTTTATTTGAAAAACCTAAACCGCTTGACCGATTGTAATGACTTTTGAAATAGATATAGTTGATAATCCAAGGTTGAAGGTCACTTTATTTTTCAAAATCCACCCGCGAGAGTTGCAATATAACGAAATAATCAGGCAGTCCAATGCCTAGTAACAAATATAGTTAAGATTCCACACCAAAGAGGTACAGGTACGACTCCCGCTAGATTTAGTTTTTTAAACATTATAGGTGGATACCTAACTTAAAGATTTATTCAATCAATGTCTACCTAAATATAACTTTAACACCCTAATGACTAGAAAGTCTACTAAAAACAAGAACAACGTAGAAGAATCATGAATCCATCAATCTTCAACACAATATCTACTTTTTGGACAAATTTAAAACAAAGACCGTGTAGAGAATCAATTACCTGTCCATTGATGGGATAATTTGTCGCTAATACCCACCCGGGCGATAACTTAATGATGTCGTCAGGAAGCGATAAGCGCTTAAGCTAGCTTAGCGAGGTATATATAGAATGTTATACTAATGGGTGTTGCACCTTCATTAAAATACCTATAGGTTAATTGCTTTGTGTATTTTTGGATTTTGATAGTGATTTTAGGTTCGAATTTAAATAATTGGTGAAGTTTTTAGTGTAGGACAATGATTGAGTACAAGCACGGTGGTTGTTCAGTCTGCTTTTGCAGGAATGATTTTCTTTATAATTTAACACATTTTTCCACGTAGTCAGAGAGAATTTATTGTAAAGGTATTCTGTTCTTTGTTTTAAGCCCAAAATTGAGATTGGGATTATGTTTTTAATGGTAGAACTTCACACCGCTTTTTGGTCTTATTCGAGAGGAAGAACGAAAAAAAATATAAATAAAAACATTCTCTTGAATAGAAATCAAATCTACACACTTTTATGTACGTTCAGCCGCTGCAACACTATGGCCACGATGGTCTCAAAAAATATTTCCACCTCATCGTTTCTCCATTTTCAACGAAATTAATGATTTTATTTTCAAATTTTATATCTATTTTGCTTCAAGATAACACTGTATATACAAGAGCAATCTAAACTAACCAAACGAAACACCTACGTAAAAACTAAAATTGTTAATAACATTTTCAACGAATAAAATACATCATTGAACAGATCACTCCATTTTTTTCTATATAGCAAGATAGCACCGTATTTTGACTTATTTTTAATAATACAAAACAATTCAAGTACCTATAATCTCTTGAATAGAAATCAAGCCCACGTACACGTTTATCTCATCGTTCCCCCATTTCCAATGAAATTAATAATTATGTGTTTTTGTACTCATATCTATGCTACGTATATACGTAAAAAACTTAAATTATTAACAACACTACCAACGAACAATACATCAAATTGAACAGATGGGTATCAATCTATATCAAAATACGAGTGCTTTTTATATGCGCGAAAACGTTTTCAGTTGAGTTTTATTGTGATCGATGCACGTCATGATGAAATATTTATGTATTCTATAAACGTGCTAACAGTTTTATCCATTATACGTATCTGCGAGTCATCTTGTAATCTTTGATGTGCCAGTCATGTGGGGAACTGGGTTGAATCGAATAAGGGCGATTAATTTTGTATTGATACTGTATACGTTGGTAATAGGTAGTTTAATGTGGAGTGATACTTGGCTGGGTTGTGGGTTCGGTTAGATTTGGGTAAAAATGTTGTGAAAACTATGATGGTGGAAAGATAAAGATGTGTAAAGTATAAGTTATATTGAAAGAACAAACAAATTAAAATCTTTGAGTCTCCTTTTTTTTTGTTTATTGTCCAATATATAACAAATGCAATATCCTTTTGTTTGCGCTTTAAGTACCACGAAAACCTCATAGATTTATTAGTTTATTAGTATAGAGAATCATTTGGTTTTTAATTTAATTTATGTAAAAAATATTTTTTGAAACGTGATTTGGTTTTCGTGTTACTTATACACAATTCTTGCAGTTCCTTTGGCAGTTCATTAGTAAAGACAGGTATTAGATAGTCATCAGTTCTCTTTCCATACAAATTATTAGTTCTAGGTAATTTATATTTATGCTTAGAATCCAGTTGTCGCAAGTGTGTAGGTCTAAATTTTTCGTGTAACAGGTTTGAATTATTAATTTCAGTAAGAATCAAAAATTTAACTTTACCGTACACAGTCGTAACATGACAATATGACATAACTTGTGGCCACGTATCAGGTCAAGTGTTTCATTCGTTAGATTTTCTAAAAATATATTTTTAAATATCAAAATTACTAGTTACAATAGCGTTACTTTTAACATTTTTAAAGTGCTATTCACACCCCAACGACAAAAGACATTTAGAAAACGTATAAAAATTTGAACGCAGCAGGACTCGAATCCGCGCCTCCTTGAAACCGTCCAGGTGCACTGACCGCTAAGCCATGCGTTCTACTACCAGCTGTGTCGAAATCTGTAGGTATACGCTTTTTATTACAATTTATTTTAGTTGTTAGCATCTCTGTAGAGTGATTTTTAGAAGTTTCTGCTACCCAAAGGTTATTCTACGAACAATCGCTTGGCAAGAGAGAATGCTTTGATATTACTTTTATTTCTTTTTATATCTTCTATTTATAATACAATCTACTTCCTTCGGATGGATTTGTAGTTATAATCGACAAAACTCCATCTTTGCTTTGGTTGCCGCGTTAAGTGCCGCAACCTAACACGGACTGTCTTTAAGTCTCTTGGTTCCTTTTACCTTCTTTGCCACGTCTTAAAAAAAACTGAAAATGTAAATAAAATATTGTCATATATTAAACAATAACATGTTCTATGTCATTTTTTTAAAAACCATTTTTTATTACGGGATTTGAATCCCCAACCATTTCATTCATTCTAATCTAAGTATATCCAGTTAAATAATCGAAAATTCAAACTTTAAGAAAAAATATAACCAACACATCGATAAACACCGATAAAAAGGAATACCATGTAGGTAAAGTCATGAAGTTCTATTCAAATAGGTTTTATTTGTTCCGGAATAGTAAGAAGTGTTCCTACAGGCTTACGTCTCGGTGTTCGCTGCCATCAGATAGTCTATACTTAGTGCAAACGAGCGTTTGATACGTATTCGATATATGGATGCGGCATGACTTGAATAGTATTTTCATTGTAGTTTGAAAGTATTGGAGGTAATTTTCTGTTTCTAGTGGTGATAATATTTTTTTTATTCTAGATTTTAGACGATTTTGGTGAAATGTAGGATTTTTTTAGCCTGACGCTCTTTTTTAGGAGGGTAGTCAGAAGACATTGAAATTTCGCGTCGTGTAGCGAATCTAAATGCAACATTTAATTTTGTTTATGGCAGCGTAGAAATTAATAAAAATTGAGAGAATTGGGGAATTGAGTATTGAACCTATTGTAGGTTCAATCTCGTTAACAGTGAAATGCTGTTCCACTACGCTACGATGGCTTCTTAGAATATAAATAAACCATTTTATTTATTATATTATCTTTTAGTTTTACGCTGTATCTCGCACCCAACAGGGTAGGCAGAGGGAACCTAGTGTTAAGGTAGTCCGTTCCTCACTTTCCGCAGAATTCGAAGGCATTGCGTGTTAAGTGGCGGAACTTAACGCCGCGCTTGATGTAAATATTAAATGTTTCCACTCTTCGAGTGGGAATCGAACCTACAACAAGTCGTTTACAGTCATACGCTTGTGCCACTGCGCCACGACTGGTCCGTGGATAAACGATTTTAAAAATATTTAATAGTATTTAAAAATATTTTATAATCATCAGATTAAATAAAATGCCTTGTAGAACAACATAACACACTACAACTCAAAAATCATCCAACAAAACGATTTCATCAATTCTAGGTCAGCTGTTTGCCAAATGATCATTTTTTGTAATAATCTTCGTAAAAGTCTTCCTTCAGATCTTTTAAGAACATGTAATATTTATATCAACAAAAGTTTTACCAACCGACTAGAATTTCGCTGTAGCGTGACATGGAGATATAGCTTAAATAATAAAAGGTTTTGTTTGTGTAACTTACAAATTGCGAGTTTGAGTTCAGATGTTAAGCTCTCTAAGTTTCTTATAAGTTTAGTTTTAAGAAATGAGGATTTAAAGAAAGGTACGGTTAAAGATTTTATTTTGTCAAAAAATCTACCAAAAAGAAATAATCATATGTGTGTTAACAGTAAGAATAAACTTTTTTTTCTATCTGTTCCCCACTTTCCGTTGAATTTTGAGGGATTGCATATTAAGTGGCGGAACTTAACGCCGCGCTTTACCTCAATACCACAGCGAAGAAAATGGAAACATGAAATATTTCCACCCCTCGAACCCATAACCAGTCGTACGCGCCAATACGCTACGACTAGCCTCAAGTACTGACGGACTGTTATATAATATTAATTATTTATATACATTATTTTACCACCCACCAACTAACAGCGCTCACGTCTTCGTCCACATGTCATTAAAAATTGTATAATTCTGAAATAAAAGTAGCTTAAGTTACTTCTTATAACATCAGCTATCTGTCAGTGAAAATTTCATCGAAAAGAGGACAGCTGTTCCAGAGATTAACCGGCACAAATAGACAGACAAAAATTGTAAAAAATCTTATTTTGACATATGTACCGTATATACATACATAAGCATTTAGAAAAAGGCGATTGTTTTAATTTTACAAACATGCACTCCAATTTTTTTTTTTTTATGGAATAAAGGAGGCAAACGAGCTGAAGGCCCACCTGGTGTTAAGTGGTTACCTTCGCCCATAGACATCCACAACATTCAAGTTATGGATGCGTTGCCAGCCTTGGGAATGTAGGACAGAAGGAGGGAGGAAGGATGGGAATGGTGGGAATAGGGAGAGCTGGCTTACATGCCATCGAACCGGAACACATCATAAGATATTTGGCGGTTCGTCTTTGACATGATACTGGTCGCGAGCCAGTCGGAGAACGAATCTCCTACCACCAAACTACTGGGTTACCCGCCTTTTACGGGACGCTGCCCAGCGGCGGGGGGGAATTGTATTCTTAACCCGTCCCCCCACGGCATATCTTTTTGCTGAATGACTTTCGATTGTCTGTTATACTCATAAGGGGGAAATGATAATCAGTAAATGAAACTGATTTCGAGCGTTTCTAAGTACAGAAATTTTCACAGTCTCTATCTGGTTAATGTGAGCAATCCTTAATAATCTGTACATTTGATTATAGTTAAATTAACTTCCTTTTTCCGGTCTGCTAAGACAAAGCGCGGTGTTAAGTTCCGCCTCTCAACACATAATGTTTTGATATCAAGGAGATAGAGAACGGAGTATCTTGGCACTAGTTTCTCTCCGACTACTCTCCTAAGGCTTTCTAGGCGTCGAACTATAAAAATATATAATCTTCAAAATTTTTCAGTACAGTTTCTATCAAATGTGGGCAAAACATTTTTAATATATCGTGTACCTACGAGTGTTAGAATCTTCTTTCGTGCCAAATTTTAAGATTCTAGGTCAACGGAAATGTCCTATAAAACTTGATGACCACTAAATCTTGATGTTAGTAGTGAAATAAACCTTCGTACTTAGAAAGGAGCTTTGAAAGCTTCACCCCAAATAGGGTTTTTAGAGCTTTCCACTGAAATCTCTTCAATTATATGGAAAATGTAAATTTACATAATTTTCTTAATGTGGTGACAAATCATTGCTTATTTTATCTTGTAATTAAATTAAACGAAATGTTTTTTTTTTTCTATAATATATAAAATTTGTAATTAAGCTGTATTTTATATTTAATTGTTATCAGTTAAATATAAGAAATATGAACTGTATTTCTTATATATGATTAATTAAGCCAAATTTTATTATATGTTAAGAATCCAAATTAATTAGTAAGTTGTTTGTTAAATTTAGTTAATTTCTATTAAGAACCATTATGGCACAGTATGCCAGCATATGAATATATTGATATACGAGCTTATCGTTTCAAATATTCGGGCAAAAAGTGTAACAGAGTGTCATTAAATTAGGCAAATGATAATTAATGCCTACATATTTAGACATTCATTTTTAATTTCCACTTTTTTCTTTCCACCACAAAAAAATGTCAACGTAATTTTTATATAAAACCCCAAAATAAAATGCATATAAAAAACTCGAATAGCATTTCAACCGCTTCATTCGAATAGCATTTAAATCTACGCCCACAACATCTTAAACCCCACGAGGAATCCTTCATAATTGTTTGAATTCAAATGTAAGATTCCCACATCCAGTGCCCTTAAGCGTTCTCAGAAATCTGCAGGACACCTAAATGTTGGGATCGTCGCAAATCTCTCGTGAAATTGACGCTACTACTCCATTTTGCCTTACGCCAAGCGAAACTTGGAAAATTTTAAACCTTTTCCCCATTTTATTTTGCATGAAATAAATCTGGTCTTGTTTGAGCGTTCTTTTTGGTGTTCTGAGTAATAAATAGAATAATAATATTAGTCTAAAGCGGGTTTAATTTTTTAGTAATGGTATAAGACTGAAAGTCTTTTTGAATTTGTGTGAAAAATGGGGAACGGAGTATCTGACACTAGGTTTTCTTTGCCTACTCTGCTATGCAAGAAAAAGTGAAACATAAGAGATTTAAAAAAATACTGTAATTGGCGTTTTTAACGGCATGAAAAATTTAATTATTGAAGATTTAAAATTAGGAAACAAGTGTAATGTAAACAGCTGGATTTGAAACTGTGGTTCTACTTTTATGTTATGATTTTCATCATACGTGAACGACTTTCAGAACTCAAAGATAGCACATATGAAAATATACAAATATGAAAATATAGTAATTTATATTAAAATACTATTTTTAAACTTTAATAAGTGCACCAAGGGAAGTCTACGTAACACCTAGTATTATAAATATCATTACCTATTTTTACTTTTTATTCATTAAAAGCAAAACTGTTGTTTTTTATTTAACTTAGCATACATTAAATTGGACCACTCAGAAAAAGAGCCGATAAATACAGTCTCTGATTAGAAAGTTCCATTTTTCTTTAATACAATCTATCAAAATGTAACCATAATCTTTTACTTAAACTCGCAAATACTTTAAATAGTTCCAATCCTAGAACAAAACAAAGAAAATCCACTACAAAAAAACACTAACTGCCATCACTTCTTTGTATTCGCCACATACAAATCATCTGGTGGCATTCAGAACGCGGGCAAATTACAACGATCAATATCCTAACCCCAGGGACTTGCAACAGTATGGCAATCTTCAACTTGTCACTGACACGGACGATGGACACAGAATGGAGTGCGGTCTGCTCGTGATTGGTAATTCCGTTTGATTTATCCTCTAATTTGCATCGCTACGAGAAAAGGTTCTGATGATATATTATGATTTGTTGTTTTTGTTTGCTGTTGTTGATATGTAGATAAAGTCATAATAGTGTGGTGGCCAGTCGTGGCCCAGTGGCACAAGCGTGTGACTGTAAACGACTGGTTGTGGGTTCGATTCCCACTCGAGGAGTGGAAATACTTAATATTTTCATTTTCTTCGCTCTGGTGTCGAGGTAAAGCGCGGCGTTAAGTTCCGCCACTTAACACGCAATGCCTCCAAATTCGGCGGAAAGTAGGGACCGGAGTGTCTTAACATTAAGTTCTCTCTGCCTACCCTGATGCGTGCGGGATATAGCGTGAAGCTATTTAATTTTTTTTTGTCATAATAGTGGCTGTGATTATAAGAGCGAGTGATAATGGTTGTTTTTTTTTTATAATTCTAATTTATTACCCTACGGACATAACATCTGTACCTTTTTTGATATTATTCTTCTATTACATGGCAATACATTTTTTTGTTTACAATTTCAGTATTTAAAACTAAGACTTAAAGAATGAAGAAGGGCGTGCTCAGGTGGTTTGGGCACGTCGAGAGGATGAGTGATGGAAGAATGGTAAGAAAGATTTATGAAGCAAAGGTGAGTGGTAAGAGAGGCAGGGGGAGACCTCGGTTGACCTTCGAAAACACAGTATCGATGATACTGGAGGAAGGTCACGTAAAAAGCATGAGGACCCCCCGGAGGGCGTGTATGAAGAGGTTGATGACTGTGGACGAGGCTAAAGAAGAATGCAGAGACCGTAGCGTTTGGCGCTCCGTTCTCTCTGACTACCCCGCAAGAGATACAGCGTGAAGCTAAAAAAAACAAAAAAAAAAAAAAAAAAAAAAAAAAAAAAAAAAAAAAAAAAAAAAAAAAAACTTAAAAAATATACCCTGAGACAGTCCAGTTATTACAAAATTTATTAGCGATAATGGTTGTGGGTTTGATCTTAGTTTGAATAAAATGGTCAAAGTTTTGACTTATTTTTCAGTTTTCATGTCATCAAAGTGTTATATTATATTACGCTCTGATACATGTAATTTTAAAATTAAGTGAAAAGTGAAGAGTTAATAATTTTAATCTAGGTTGTCTTTTCTGTCTATTCGTCGTCTTCTAATCTTGCTGTTTCTTCTGTTTGTGCGTCAAATATTTAATAAAATGTCGTGTAAGTTTGTTAAATTTAGATAGGTACATGGTAAAATCATGACTGGAAAAAAGAGGTGTTTGATTCCATCAATTTAAAGCATGACTTTTAAATAAAACACACACATAAATGTGTTATATAACGCCCTCATTAAAATACACTTAAAAAGTAACGTTCTTTTCATTTACAAAGTAATGGTAGGTTATATAACTATATACTGCCTGTACTTTGTAAATTAAAAAAAATGTAAATTCGTTTAAGAATACTTCAACTTTGTTCATATCGTATCAATATATGAAAAACTCTTTTGCCCCTATGATAAGCTCAACCAAAACTACTGGACGTACAAAATTATTAAGTTAGGTCTGAGGCATTCATTTTAGTGGTAAATTATTTGACGTTCAAGAAAGGAAGCATGTAACTTCTTATTTTAAGTAAAATTATTTCACACTTTTTAACATTTTTGAAGTGTTATTCCACACTTAGGAAAATTGAAAAGGACATTTAGAAAACGTATAAGAATTAAAATTTCGACGTAGCTGGTATGGCTCAGCGGAGCGCCTGCACGATATTCAGGAAGCGCGGGTTCGAATCCCACTGCGTTCAAATTTTTATACGTTTTCTAAATGTCTTTTTCAAAATTATTTCACTTTGACTTAACTTTAAGTATTTGGTATAGAAGAACTTTGGTAAGCGTAACGGGGGACTACTAAGCAAAGATTCCTCACAACTTCTACACTTCTAAAAATATAAAAATTTTAAAAATCCATATAAATAAAACTCTAAGTGACAGTCTTCAAATATAATAATAAAAACGTTGCTACAATAGTAAAAATCAAATCCAATTCCGCAAAAGTTCAAGTGACACGTTCAGCAAACTACATAAATATATAACCATTCGCGGTTTCAGAAATAACTTATGATTCTTATAACGACAATTTCTCAGCTGTCACCGTCTCACCATAAATCCTTGGGATGCAGGACCTTGCAACACTTGCGTTCGATCGCGTCGAGAATAAAAATTTCACGACGTGTTTGTTATTCAGTCGTGACAAAGGCTTGGGGAACGTATGTTCTATAATATTTTCATATATATCTGCCAAATTATGAAATTGGGTGAACTTATATGGAATTGTGGAGAAAAGGCCAAAAAATATGACCAAGCTTTGAATGTTAGTGAAATATTTCAATGTGTGTAGAAGGTAATACTTTTAGAAGTTAAATTAATTTACTTTCTGTTTGAAAATGACCCAAATGTTGCAAGCAAATGTAATTTGACGTATAATTAAAAATACAGTATGATATTTTAACATTTTAAAAGAGTTATTCACTCACTTAGGATATGAAAAACATTTTTAGAAAATTTGAGCGTAGTGGAACTCGAACCTGCGTTTGTTTAAAATCATCCAAGCGCTGTAATCAATATCGTTACCAACATTCATGCTCCTTTTCACGTTTTTTGCAATTTATTTCTATTGTGAAGATAGATTTTTTTTAACTAATTTTCAGCTACCTAAAGTTTTTTCAATACCTAATTACTACAGCTCAGTTTTGGTAAGAGAGCAAAGCGCGGTGATAAGATACTTTACTTAATGCTACATATGAATTTCGGGCGGAGAGTAGAAATCGGAGTATCCTGACACTAGGTTCTTCCTAATTAATCTACTAAGCGGGAAAAGTGTGAAGCTGTAGAAGCTGCTGCTGTGAACATTGAACAATTCAATTTTAAACTTTAACACAATAACATGTTTGGTTTCATTGTTAATCCAGCGTTTCCGAAACATTAACAATAATTAAAAAGAACACTTCTATCTAAAAAAATCTCAAAACCAAATCTAAGCTTAAGTTAATTCCTAATAAATTTTCAAATAAACGTACAGTGTTTTCGTATTCAGGTTGGCGTGGATTTACAATAAGATCATGTTACAAAGGACAGCTTTGCATATCTACGTAGTAGGGAGTCGCTGTGCTTGCGGCCAACGTTTTTTTATCCCACCACTATTATTTCCTTCTGTTTAGTTTGTTTTCAGTTGCAACGAGTTTTGTGGTCGATTCGACTGGAGCAAAGTTTGTAGACAAATAGCTAACTATAGATAAAGATTTGACTGTGAATAATAGGTAGATTGAAGAACTTCTGAGTACCGTTCTACGTTTATCAAGAAATAAGTTTTGGTGCTACCGTATTGCGACGTTCTGTTAATGTATTTTTGGTAAAAGTTAGTTGAAACTTTACATTCATTATATTTAATACATTTATATTATATATTTATTTTTAGCTTCACGCTGTATCCCGCACACAGTAGGCTAGGCAGAGGGAATCTAGTGTTATGACACTCCGTTCCCCACTTTCTACCGAATTCGGAGGCGTTGTGCGTTAAGTGGCGGAACTTACCACCGCGCTTTACTGAACTTAACGCTGAGTGATAATATTAAGTAGGAATCGAACCCAAAACCAAACACGCTTACAATCAAGCGCCCCACCTCTATATATAATATAAATCGAAACCAGCGCCTATTATACGAGAAGTTAAGTACTGAATCGATAAAGTCGGCAAAACGTACAGGAGATAGCAGACACGGCTCGGAAGCAAACATTTGTGAGTTCCCATGCACCTTTTGTCAAAGTACCCTCTTTATTCAAACGCCGCCGAACTAAAAGAAACCTGGTTTTCCGAATTTTAGGAAAGTCGCATGTAATTTTTGTGAGTTTACTAGATTATTGTATTTTTAAGTGTTTTTTTTAAGTGTTTTTTTTTTGTCTTTTCTTTGGTATGATAGTATGTAAGGTAGGTGCAGGTTCAAAGTGTGTTTAAGGTTATTTTCTTCTCTTGTCAGAAAATAACCCAAGGCTTGTTGTTATGCAGTGATTGTGTGGATGATTTCTGATATAAATTTCTATAAATGATAATAATTGCTTTTTCCACTATACCTTACAAAATGTGAAATAGCGTAATATCTAAAATATCCTTTTAAATTAACTTACTAAACAAAGAAACAAAAATAATTTAACGCTATTCTTTAAATTTTTATGATTTTTAAATAAATTTGTGGTACTCAGGTGTCGTCTCGAAAAATGAAAATAGTACATATTCACATTACCTCAAGTGAGAATTAAACCCACTGCAGAAGTAATGGACGTGACACGTCCTTATTCCTCAAAAAATGACATAATACTTACTGTTTTCGATTTCATGCTTTTTTCCGTATAGCGAATTAGTCAGAGAGGTAATGTCAAGCACTCCGTCTTCCACTTTCCGTTGAAAATCGAAACTTTGCGTGTTAAACCTAACGCTGGGCTTTGTCTGATACTAAAGATAAAAAATATATATATAGAGAGAATAAAAAAAATAATATTTCCACTCCTCGAGTGGGAATCGATCCCACAATCATCGCTTTACAGTCATACACTGTTCCACTGCGCCATAACATCCTCGTTATTTAGTACTACTAATAATTAAATTCACTCTTAAACTACAGTGAACATAGAAATTTTATTATAATTCTTTAAGAATACATTGGAGTAGTTCTTTGACTGCGAAATTGGAATGGGGAAGATAATTTAATAACCCTACACTTATTTGTGAGCTCGAGAAACTATCAAGGCCTTTGAGTCTCGTCTTCTTGAACTAATTAATTTTCATATCTTAGTTTAGATCATTTTTTTATATTGTGACTGATTTAATAGTAGTTGAGGCTATAGTAGAACAGGGTCTGACTGCAATGCGTTCGATTTTGGGTTCGATTTCCATTCGGCGAAATATTTATATTTATTTGCTCTGGCATCTAAGACTTAGCGCAGCGTTAAGTTCCGTCACTAAACATACAATGTCTCGATGTAGGGCAGAAAGCGGAAAGTGTCAAGTGTCAGAAATGTCTGTAAGGTCTCTGACTTCGTTTACATGTAGCATCGTGGGGCAATAGGACAACGTATAACTGCAATTGCGAATGGTTAAGAGAACGTTTCTATTCATACTAGGGTTCCGCACGCGGCTTCGCCGCGTTAACTATAGTAGCCTCTTCGTTAAATTACAACACTTCGCTGGTAGATTTTCAAAAAATAAAGTAGCCTATGTATAACCTTGGTTTGTCAACTATATTTACCTAGGTCAATTTCTTTTACAAGCGGTGTAGATTTTTCATACAAACTTTCATACCCTATTTCAAACATTTAGAAGTTGATTATTGAAAAAATAAGTTTGACTCAGTAATTTTTACTAAGTTCATTCTAAATTTCATCCAAATCAGACCGGTAGATTAACTGTGAAAGCGTGACAGACAAACAGACATACATTCGTATTTATAATATAACTATGGATTATTTTTATTTCTCCGCTCTGTCAAAGAGAAAGCTAAATTTCAAGTTGCGCTACTCAATACGCAATATATTAAGATGCCATCTATTTAGATGGTAAGTGAAGAACAGAATATCTTTACATGTTAACATAATGTCAAGACACTCCGTTCTTCATTCTGCCTTCTACACAAGAAAGGACATTAAAGTTTTAATTTAATTTAGCCTCAGTATGATAAATGTTTAATTTCAAACATAAAATTATGCCAACCTCCAGCGAAATATGATTTACTTCTACAATATTAAATTTACATTACCTAGCCGAGGACAATTGGTACAGTGCCAAGGTTGATTCGATAACCAATAAGTTCGATTTCAAAAGCACTTCGCACACAGAAAGATGTTTTTCATTGAGCGGTAACGAGATCGGATAGAGGCATTATAAGGTATGTATTATGTGGACTTTGCTTTCAGAATGTTGGTTTCTAAATCGGATTTTAGAAATAAACTTTGGCTTTGAAATATTAGTTTATAAAATACTGTAGAATTGAAGTTGTGTATTGCTAGCAATAGGTATAGATTATTGATATGATATTTACGTGGAAAGTATTTAAATATCCTTTACTAGAATTGAGTTTATAATAAAACAAAGTATGAAGTGATCATAAAAAGAGGCTATTTTTAATATAATGTCTGCCTGTCCCATTTTGGTACAGTGAGAGAACAGAGGGTCTTGTGAGTAAGTTATCTATGATATGCTGTATTCCCATATTAATGACACTTATGATACTAACTAACACGAAGCCACTAAGAATACAAGATTTACAGAAATTCTCACTATCATGGTACAACGTGTGACAGAAAACAGGTTGGTTGCGGATTCAAATTTCGTTCACAAAAAAAAATAGTTAGCCTGGTGTCATAACATGGAGTTCAGTTCCGACACGTAACACGAAACTTTAAATTAGGCAGAATGTCTAGAAAAGATTACTATATTTCATATATCTTTTTTTTTCTTATATGAAATAGACGTATGATGCAAAAAAAAGCAAATATTGTTTTTAAACATTTTTGAAGTGTTATTCCACACTTAGGAAAATTGAAAAAGATATTTAGAAATCTTTGGGTAACAGAAATTTGTGAAAATCTCTCTACAGAGATGCTAACAAATAAAAATAAGTTGTAATAAAGCGTATAACAATTTCGACGCAGCTGGTGGTAGAACGTATGGCTCAGTGGTGAGAGCGCCTGGACGGTATTCAGGAGGCGCGGGTTCGAATCCCGATGCGTTTAAATCATTATACGTTTTCTAAATGTTTTTAACAAATAATCTGGACAATATCGTACGTATACATACATCACTTCACCCCTCTTTTTTAACTTTTTTTCCTGAAAATCCATTTAAAACGTTTGAAAAGACCATATAAATAGCACATGGATGGTAAAATATTGGTCACATTACCTGAACGGGAACAATTGGTAGCGTTCCAAGGTCAATCCGATTTCGAGAAAATCGCGCTCTAAGCTATGGATAATGTCGCTTTAGAACTTTCCTCTTTTATTAATTATGGTAATAAATTTGTCTGCGTGCTGACTTTTTAATTAGATGTAACGATGTGATATGTACTTGTGTAATGTGAAAGTTTTTTTATTTGAATATTTGATTTTTACTTGGTTATGTCAAAATGGATGGACTGATTTTAATAATATTTTGCGCATTTAAGTAGTTACGACGTATTTCCGTAGTGGGACAGTGTTTGTGTGTAAACACTACGATTTTGAGTTCAAATTCCACTCAGGAGAACGGTTTTATGGAAATTGTTTTCAAATCCATGTTTTGGTGTGAAGCTCAATGTTGGGTTCCACCACTCAACTATATGATGTCTCGAAATGAACAGAGAGTACACAATCGTGCTTAAACACTATAATCTCTCCGCCTTATAAGCGGAAAAAGAAAATAGAAAGTTATATAGGAGTATATTTTCAATCGTCATCATCACAACGGTATGAATTTTTAAATATAAAATTATAAAATTTACCCTTTAGTTTATTATTAGCAGACGTCTGCTAATAACAAATTTTGCTACAGAGCCGAACTAAGTATCTCAAATTGCTCACAAATTTCTATAAAGGTCCCTTTTATCAGCTACAAACTTAATATTTATAGAAATCTCCATTATAACGACCGAAATCGCAGACAAATACCAAGTAGCCAGCCACAAACATACGCACACGATTAGAACACTAAGCATTTACTTCAATCCCATTGGTATTTCATATTAAGCTATTAAATCGCATGTAATCATATCACAACACAATATACGTCTAATAATGTTTCATTAATTAACTATTTACCACCGCGCTGCTGGAGGCTGGAGTGGGCATAATTAATTATTCACATAATTAATAGTATTTCCTTTACATAGTAAAACAATGGCATTAGATGAGCGTCTGTTAGATTACAATTAGCTTCTGTGATTGTTATGTGGCTATCTTTGGTGAGTTGCCTGATTGTGAGTCTGGTTAGTTGTGGGTTCGATTTCCAGTCATTGTGTTATTTGAATTAGTCGTTTTTTTTTTTTCAATGCTCAGTACAGTCCGTACAGTCAGTACAGTGTAGTAGTCAAAGAATGCTAAGGATTTTTTTTCTATATAATTAAAAAGTCCACGTAATCATAGTTAAGACAACAACTTGTAATCTTTTCTATTCTAGACATTTAAGCTGCTTTATCATTCACATAGATAAAACAACCTAATGTTAGAAGACACTCTGTTCTCCACTTTCCATTTTGAATTGCGTTATCCAGGTTATGTGTTAAGTATTGGGACTTAAGATCATGCTTAGTTTAATCACAAGTGGGGAGAAATTAAATTAATTTGACTATAATAATTTCCCTGAGTGGAAATCGAACCCATAACTATCTCGTCAACAGTCAGACGCTATCACACTACACCAATAACTTTAAATTAAAGTTATTACAACAACGTTTCTAAAGTTATATTAATAATTATTTTAATAATAACCATATACATCAAACTAAATTTATTTTTCTCACTAACGGATATCTTCCTACCATTTTTTTCGTACATATATCTTATATAACAAAAAGATACAAGGGTTGTGACTTGCGAGACGCCCGGACGCGCTACACGAATTTATAGCATCCGATTCTATTACAGCCTAAAAACCTGAGTAGTAAATCAAAGGTACCATATTTCACCATACTTGACGTAAACTAAAATAATATTCTATCATTTAATAAACAAATGTGATATTTTTTTTATTTTATTACGTATTTGTGCCAGCGACTTCGTCAGCGTGAAATTTAAGAAAATTATAATTCTATATTAAAATATAGGCTACTTTAATTAGAAAAGCGATAATGTATTATTATTATTGTAAGTACTTGATGTTATAAGGAATAACTTATAACATCAGCTATCTGCCAGTGAAAGTTCCGTTTAAATCGGTTCAGTCATTCCATTAAGTACCCAGAACAATTAAGCAGACAAACAGACAAAAATTATAAAAAATGTTATTTCATGTTGTCATGAAACATATACCATGTTTCATGTAAACATGCATAAGCATTTAGTTAAAAGCGTTTATTTTAAATGTTACAATCAGAAAAAACAATTTTGTATTTATATATATTTAAAAAGCTATCGCAGAGCAGTGGGATACTGATAAACGGTAAATACGACTTGTTGTGGCTTGGATCCTCAAATTTTCTTCTAGAGTAAAACAAAAGGCGAACAATTAAAAGTGAATATTGACACCAATAAAAGGCAACATCGTAACACAATGACGATTGTGTAAGCAACTTCGATTCGAACGGAGGGCCGTTGGGGAAAGGTTCTCGAGTGGCGACCACGTACCTAGCAGGCCTTCTACCAGGTGGACCGACGACCTGGTCAAGGTCACCGGATGCCGCTGGATGCGGGAAACGCAGGACCGATCGTCGTGGAGATCCTTGGGGGAGGCCTATGTCCAGCAGTGGGCGTCCAATGGCTGAGATGACGACGACGACGACGAAGCAACTTCAATAATAAATATGCGAGATATATAAGAATATGTATTCGCGCTACTTACCTCTTAACAGGGTAGTCAGAGACAACCTAGTATCCAGACACTACATTCCCCTCTGTTTTTTAGCTTCACTCTGTATTTCGCACACAGCAGGGTAGGCAGAGGGAACCTAGTGTTGAGACACTCCGTTCTCCACTTTCCGCCGAATTCGGAGGCGTGCGTGTTAAGTGGCGGAACTTAACGCCGCGCGTTATCTCGACACCAGAGCGAAGAAAATAGAAGTATTATTTCCACTCATCGAGTAGGAATCGAAACCACAACCAGTCGTTTACAGCCACATGCTTGTGCCATTGGGCCACGACTGGCCACAATGATTTTAATAAAAAATATATTCTTCACTTTCCGCTTGAAATCAGGTCATTACGTGTTGAGTGCGAAACAAAAACGAACTACTGTTTGAATAATTAGAAGTCTTAACATTTACATAGAAAAATGGTTTCCTTTCATCACAAATACTATCATTTTAACATGAATCCATCCAAAAAGGTTATACATTACGTGTCGTGCTAAATTAGCTTTTTCAACTTAAGAATTTTCTTCCGGTAACATGAATATAAAAATAGAACGCAAAGATCAGATTACGCTTTTAAAATTCTTGGCAAGCTTTTAGTTTATTCCCGGATTTAAAATAATCATTAAAATAATCATTTGCAAATAAAAGAAGGATGGAAATTTTTATTTAGACTTAATGCCAAATCTTTCTTTGCTGTTATGAAACAAGTTTTCTGTGTGAAATTTGAATCTATAATTATCGCATGTCCATAGACTTCTATTTTTATGTTTTTTATTACATTTAATATGGATTTTTATGGTCTTTTTCTTTATGGTATTTAGTCCCATTGCTTATTTGTCATTATATACTCTCCGATTTAAATAAGGACTCGAATTACCTATATAAACAGTTAACATAATTTCCTTACGAGTCCAGCATTTATAATATTTATATTGCCAAAATAATAAATTTATATAAAAAAGTTTAAATAGTTAATACGAGTATATATAGGTTTTACATTATATATTACTAGCGGCCCGCTCGCGGTTTTGCCGCGTGAACTACGTAACTGTTTCGTTATATTGCAACAATCGGGGGTGGATTTTTGAAAAATAAAGTAGCCTATGTTTAACCTTTATTTCACTACTATGTATATAAATTCATTACAATCAGTCAAGCGGTTTAGATTTTTCATATAAACTTTCGTTCCGTATTTCAACACTTTATAAAATGATTATTGAAAAAATAAGTAGCCTATGTTTGACCCTGGATTACTTACTATTTTCATTGTAAATTTCATCCAAATCGGACTGATAGATTACACGCCAAAGTGTGACAGACAAACAGACAGACTTTCGTATTTATAATATAAGTATGGATTTCACAATAACTTATATTAGCGTTACGCTTACGGGGACCAAATGATCTATTTCCCATTTTTCGCCGAATTCTGAAAACATTGTGAAGACACCAGAGCGAAGAAAATTAATTAATTATCAAATATTTCAATTTCTCGAATGAAAATCGAATCCGCTACCAATCGCGTTGAAAGTCACTCTTCGTATCCCTACGCCATGATTGGCCTTGTATCAAAACTATATTCTTAAGTACAACAGCTGATTGAAAACTAACGGAGTCCAAAGTATTGTCTCATATAATGTTATTCGAAGCGAGTTTATTTATATACACAAGTAAATAATGATGTTTTTGCTTTATTTATTTAGGTCTTACGACAACTTACAAAAGAAACACTAATACAAAGAATTCTGACATGTTTTACAACTACATATGGGCTGAGTGTTTTTACAAACACAACTTATATAAACTCTTGGCACGGTAAAGGACAATTCCTTTATAGAAATATTTACTTTCATCAAACATCACAGCGCGGCGTTGAGTTCCGCCACTCAACACGTAATGTTTCAGATACAGGTGGAAATAGATTACGTTTCTTTTTTACCTTCACGCTGTATCCCGCACACAGCAGGGTAAGCAGAGGGAACTTAGCGTTAAGACACTCCGTTCCCCGACGAATTCGGAGGCATTGCGTGTTAAGTGGCAGAACATAACGCCGCGCTTTACCTCAACACCAGAGCGAAGAAAATTTGATATATTAAATATTTCCACCTCCGAGTGGGAATCGAACCCACAACCAGTCGTTTACAGTCATAAGTTCGTGCCCCTGCGCCACGCGATATGATATGAATAATTTAGTTAAACTAATAGTTAATTCAGCTTTACGCTGGTTTTTACTAATTAATATTTAATAAAAATATAAATCAAATTATATTTAAATTATTTTCATTTCTCCGTTCTAATAAGTACATACATATGACATTGAATTACGCCATTCAAAGTGCAATGTCTCGATTTCAGACAGAAATCGGAAAACGGAGTGTCTTAACACTAATTTCTCTCTACCCTAACATGCGGTAAAAGGCGTGAAGCGTGAAAATATATTTATAGATGTGTTAAAAACCAGGAAAAAACGCTAAATTTTACATTCAAATGAAAGCCTAACATACGAGCGGTGGCGCGTGTAATTCTTACACAACTTGTATTTACAGCCCGATGTTTATCACCTTTTGGTGTGATCGAAAAATATACTCCGCTTCGTGAACATTGAAAAGTGTTATTTAGTATGTTTTCGTATGTAATAGTAGGATTTTACTTTAAAAACATGAAAATTTACTCTTTTTTATGAATAGAAATGTGGGTGGAGAGAACGCAGTGTTCAGACACTCTGTTCTTTCCGATTTTTACGTTAGTTCACTTGGATTTTGAATTTTCAAATTATTATTGATATTAAGAATGTTTACGAAGTTTTATTCTGATTGCGTATTTTAGACGTAAATGGCTGTAGGTTCTAAATTAAATAAATATAATATAATTATCAAAAATATTTTAACTAGATCTGGACCTTCTTCTATATCTAGACTAGGTCTAGACCTGATTCTTAAACAGACTAAAAATATCTCAGTTTGGGTGAAAAACGGAGAATAGAGTATTGTTTCTCTAAATATTTTACACTCTTCGCTTGGCGTCGAAAATACTCGAATCCGTAAACGTTAATAGATGCTTATGATTACAACATTTCCACAGTAAACCATATGTTAAATTACTTCTTGTATTTGTTGCCCATTAGTTTCTGAAACGTGTCGGTTTTCTAAAAATACTTTACTCGAATAAATTTTAACAGAATAATACTAATTATGTTTTCTGTACCTAACCTAAACAAGCACGCATTTGCCGCCCGAATTTAAAACATTACTTGTAAAGTGAAGGAACTTAAAATCACACTTTGACTTCTTACCAGTGCAAACCAACGAATATCATTTAAATAAAATCATTAACCCAAGTGGAAGCAAAGATGATTGGTAAGAGGGGGAGACCTCGGTTGACCTTCGAAAACACAATATCGACGATAATGGAGGAAGGTCACGTAAAAAGCATAAGGATCTCCCGGAGGGCGTGAATGAAGAGGTTGATGACAGTGCACGAGGCGATAGAAGTATGCAGGGACCGTAGCGTTTGGCGCTCCGTTCTTTGTGACTAGGGATATAACATGGAGCTAAAAAAAAGTGGAAATCGAACCCACAACCAATCACGTTTGCAATTAAACACTATCGCATTATACCACTATAGGCTCAAATTCCTAAAATGAGTACTAATCCTATTTTTTTTTTTATTCCCAACAACTTTCATAAAGCGGCCAGTCGTGGCGCAGTGGCACAAACATGTGACTGTAAACGACTGGTTGTGGGTTCGCGTTCCCACTCGAGGAGTGGAAATATTTAATATTTCCATTTCCTTCGCTCTGGTGTCAGTAGCATAGCGCGGCGTTAAGTTCCGCCACTTAACACGCAATACCTCCGAATTCGGCGGAAATTGGGGAACGGAGGTCTTAACACTAGGTTCCCTCTGCCTAACCTGCTCTGTGCGGGATACAGCGTGAAGCTAATAAAAAAAAGAAATAACTTAACTAAAAAAATAGTTACAAATCCCTTTATATTTTCTATACACTATAGTTAAACGCTGTAAACTAGTTTTATTGTCACTGCAAATCGGAACTAACGTAACGTCAGCGTAGCGCCACATTTTTACATTAACGTAGATAGTATGGCGGCGTCGCGTGAAATCGTATAGCTGTAAGGTGGGTTATGCATTGTGTAGCTACACAAAAAATACTAAAAACTTTTAGTATTTTTTTTTTGGATAGATTATGTAGATTAGATAACAAAAAAACCTTAATATATGTACGCTCTGGTGCGTAAGCGCGGTGTTAAGCTCCGTCATTTAACACACAATATTCCAAATATTTTGGGTGGAAAATGGAGAACATTGTGTTTTGACACCAGATTGTCTATGGGGGAAAAACTGTGAAGCGGGATATCAAGAAAAACTAATAATTATAAATTATTTTACTAGCGTCTGTTACTGATATAAAGATTGACAGAAATATTTTTTATATAGGTACATACAATTTATCCAGTTCCCAGTGGCCAGTCATGACGCAGTAGTACAAAGTGTGACTGTAAAGTGGGGAACGGAGTGTCTTAACACTAGGTTCCCTCTGCCTTATACATATTACATACTATTTATAATAATTCCAACGAACGTGTTCACTTTTGATTGTATATCAAACACAATACATTTAGTGTGTGTTATATTAATTTTAATAAGTCTAATGTATTACAATAAAAAATACTGGCTATCTATATTCCTCCATACAAGTTTTAATTATGACAAAACCCATAGGTAATTTTTCATCCGCACAAGTCGCAAAAGTAATCATATTTTTTTTCCTTTGTATATTTATTAACAAACAGCTCATAAGTCCTTATACATAACATAGATATTAGTTGGTAACATGTAGGCTATAATTTGTTTTGAAAGTCAAAAGTTAACTAAAATGAAACTTACGCGTGTACTAAATTCGCAAAACTAGTCTACAATAAATATAATATACAAGATTTATTTAACTAGAAGTTTTCTGAATATATACTTAATATGTCAGAAAAACTTTAATGAGACCTCGGAGATTAATTATATAAACGGTATCATTAAGTTATTATAATATGCAAATAAGGGACCGATATTTAAATTTTATGTGTATATTAAATTCATTCTGTAGGTACTTTAAGTACATTTGACTTTCATAATATTGAAGTATACTTTAATTGTCTTTGTATTAAGTTTTAAATAAAATATATTTTAAATAGCTTAACGCTTTTTCGAATAGCAATTTACAGAAAGTTGTATTAGTGTCAAGACACTACGCTCACCACTTGCCCTCTGAAATTAAAACATTGTGTATTAAGAGGTGAAAGTCAATGCCGCATTTTGCCTCACTAAAGCGGAGAAACGCCTGTAATTCTAATATATATAACCGAGTAGGATTCACACTATGATAATCGTTATAATCTTTATATTTAAAATTTTAAAACTTTACTACAAATGACCTTTTATAATATTTCACCTATAAATAATATACATGTCGGAGAGAAAGGAGCAGTAGCTAAGTTATGAAGGAGTGACATCACCACAGCTGACGTTACTCGTATGGTTTTGTTGATCGTGGAAGATGATAGGTCTAAAAATAAAAATGCTTAATATTATTGAAAGCCTAGTTTATATTATTTAGGCACCGTAATATTATCACAGAGAGGTCTGCACTGTCCTAAGACTGAAGCGAGACTCCCGTGTTTTAAAAATGCCGGCTTATTTATACTGCAAATAGCAACTCAAAAGTAGTGTCTAGACACTACTTGATAAAATCTGAACACTTTACAAATTATTATTAAAAGTTGTTTTAAATCGATTAATCTAACTACTATAATAATTTAAGTCATCTTTGCGCCGACGTACATGTTAAATTATTTTACTTAATGTGTGTCACAATTTATAAGATCAATATCCACTTTGGTAATTTAAATTATTTAATTATTAATAATTTGGTGGCCAGTCGTGGCCCAGTGGCACAAGAGTGTGACTGTCAAACGACTGGTTGTGGGTTCGATTCCCACTCGAGGAGTGGAAATTATATTTCCATTTTCTTCGCTCTGGTGTCGAGGTAAAGCGCGGCGTTAAGTTCCACCACTTAACACGCAAGCCTCCGAATTCGGCGGAAAGTGGGGAACGGAGTGTCTTAACACTAGGTTCCCTCTGCCTACCCTGCTGTGTACGGGATATAGCGTGAAGCTATTAAAAAAAAAAAAAAAATTATTATTATTAATATTTAATTATTAATATATAAATTATTTTCATTTAAGAAATGACACGACAAACTCTCTAAACCAGTCGTAAACGGGACAACGTAGTCTTTAAAATTAATCATAAAAAGAAAAATTAGAAGAAAAAAAATAATATCTCGAGCATTCCTAAACCCACCCTTACATCTGTCAGGTGGAATCTACCGAGCGACAGTACACGGTGACTGTGTGTGTCGCGCGAACAAATTACTATTCTAACTTGCCGGCCACGTGACATGTATACGTATTAAGTATTAAACCGTTATATACTAAACTTGCTGTGGTTCGTAATTTTGTACGAAATGTAAAAGGTAAATATAAAAATTTAATAAGGAATTTAATGAAATCCTTTTATTTTTTTTTTTTTTTTTAGCTTCACGCTGTATCCTGCACACAGCAGGGTAGGCAGAGGGAAATATAATTTCCACTCCTCGAGTGGGAATCGAACCCACAACCAGTCGTTTACAGTCACACGCTTGTGCCACTGGGCCACGACTGGCCACATGAAATTTTTTTTTACGCGAAATAATAGTAATGGATCTTAATCCAAAAACTGCAAGCTTAGATTATTTTGTGAGTAAAGTAAACTTTAAATATACAATCCTTCGATTGGTTATTGGCGATAATGTTACTAATTTTTAATTATATTCAAAAAATGATTAAACCACAAAAAAAAATTGCTAGATTAATCTAAGGTTACAGTTTATGGATTAGGATCGATTATTGATATCTATACTTTCAATGGAATCCATGTATATGTCAATACAGAAAAAATAAGTCCATTACGGCGCAGTGGGACAATATCTGAGTGTTTATGGGTTAGGTGTTTCATTTCTCCGTTTTGGTAAAATTAAATGTGGTGCTAATTTTTGCCAATTTATAAACAATATATTAGAATGAGAAACGAAATGGAGAACGGAGAATTACGACACCAGCGTTAAAGTATTTATACATAGATAAAAGAAATAAATATAAAAACATAAAAAAAGAGATATAACGATTACGAGAGATAGAGATATAAATATAAAATAATGTTCCATATTTTATGTTCACACATTTCTTATAATTCGTGGGGAAGGCAAAACCTTAATGGCACTTGTCTCACTCATCCACTTTGTCTAGTCATATTAGGGGAGATATTTGTATTATAGATATAAACTTTCCTTCAATTACGTTTTTAATCTTCGACCAATACGTGAAAATTATTACTTAAAAGACCATTACGGTGCAGTGGGACAGTGTCTGACTGTAAACGCGTTTGGTTGGGGATTCGATCACGTCTTAGGGGAGTTATAATATTTTTAATTATATTAATTATTTCAATTTCTTCCCTTGGTGAGACAAAACGCATCATTAAGTTTCGCCACTCAACATTGTTTCGATTTCAGGCAGAAAGTATAGAAAGGAGTGTCTTAACAATAAATTGTTTGTGCCTAACCTGGGTAGTCAAAAAAAAAAATCTATTTGCATAGCGATGGGCGAAAATTCATGAAATTATTTTTTTGTTATTATTTTACATTAATAAAGGAAAACAAAATTGTAATAATTACAAAAACTGTTGAGTTTGTAAAACTTTTTAAAAACAATACTTTCAATTTACAAAAAGTAAAATACTATTATATATAAATAACAAATTTATTATAAAAAATACTTATATTTCTCCCTTCATAGTAATTTTAACATAATTTTCTGTTATACCCAGTTTTTCAGTGTTCAGTCTACAGCGCCATCTCTGTATTTCCATCATTTCCACGCAGTATATATTTCATAGTATACTAGCGACATCTTCACAATTTCAGGCGTTTCAGGATAACGGATGTTCATGTATACGGTTTATACTTCCAGACTGAAACCACAGATGGCGCTAAACAGGGATTAATATAGAAAATTATATATTTTATTTACTTTTTTTAAAATACATAGAAAACTTTATGTGAAATTATTTTTCTTTTCTTTCTTTCTTCTTCTTCCACTTCTTTTATTTCTTGAAAAAAAAAATAACTGATATATGAAGTTTATATTAAAAAATATGCTTCATGTTTTTTCTCATATATTATGCCAGTCGAAGAGAATTTAGTATCAAGACTGATGTAAATAAATTGAAATTTTAGATTTCAGACACAAATATTATAACTGGGAACGCACGACTTTATATTATATACATATGTCATTATTATAACTACCATGGTATGTCACTTTATTTAAAAGTTTACATGCAGGATAAGTAAAATTTATTTTATTATTTAAATGTTTTTTTTTTTCAGTTTTTGGCTTTCTGCACGTATAGCCAAATTTCACATGCCTTTGTAAGCAATATTTTCCCTTCTACATCACCCTGCGCGGAAGATAAATATAACTAACCATAAATAATTATTAAATAATAGAAAGATCTATAAGTATGAATCATAAATTATTGTTTGACTTTGTTTTCAGATTACAGTGAGTTTCAGAATAAGCAAAGACTGTAGTGCCAAGATATTCCGCTCCCTACTGCCGCTTTTGTCTGAGACATTGAGTATTGAGTAGCGGAACTTAACGCCGCGCTAATATTAACAGAGGAGAGAAATGAAATTAGTAATAGTTTAATGTAATCATTCTTCCAAGCAGGAAGCGTTTTCAGTCGGACGACTATATTAATCAAACTATATTAATTTTAATGTTTTTACTAAACGAAACCAGTCAATAGTTTTATTCTTTTTCTTTAGCTTCGCGCTGTATCCCGCACACAGCAGAATAGGGAGAGGGAACCTAGTGTTATGACACTCCCACTCCCACCTATCGCCGAGTTTTGGAGGCATTGCGTGTTAAATGGCGGAACTTGACGCCGCGTTTTGCCTCGACACCAGATCGAAGACAATGGCAATATTAAATATTTCCACTCCTCGAGTAGGAATCGAACCCACCACCAGTCGTTTACAGTAACACGCTTGTGCCACTGCGCCACGACTGGCCCCACTAGTTTAATTCATACATTCATATATTTTCAACGCAGACAAATTATATATTAACTTGTTCAATATATTATAATATATAACAGCAAAGCAATAAATACATACTTACCTTACAATAAAGTGACATAAGTGATACGAGACTCAATAAATATTGTCAAATAAATGTACTTAGGCGATAGCCGTCTGTTTATTTGTTGTTCAACTTGTAATGAGAATAGAGATCGATGGGTGGTGCAAAATGTAGGTGATAGATTGATTATTAATTATATTCATCGCAGCAAACTAGGATATCGTCTAATTGTAGATACCGTTAGTTGTGGGTTCGATTCCCGTAAGGGGATTGTCCTTTTTTTTTTAATTTTATTTTCCACACTTTAATAAGATAAAGTGAGGCGTTGTTATCCGTTGCTATTGTCTATTGCCTATTGTCTCAATTTTGGTTCGGTTTCATAAGCTACCACTCCACTCTCCACTTTTCGCCTGAGAAGATGTTTTTTTTTGAATGACGAAACTCAACGCTGTGCTTTATCTCATTATTAGTGTAATGCAAAGAAAATAATTTAATTTTTTTTCTTATGATATACATTCTTGAATGTGAATTAAACTCACAACCAATGGCGTTTATAGCAAGATATTGTTCCACTGTCATTTAAATTAAAAGTACCTATTTAAAGGTGGCATAGCTAAATAAAACAGGATATTAAATTGTGGCCGTTTTCTGAAATGGTAGGAAATCGACCACGAAACGATTTATTACTAAATATTATTTATTACCTTATAATAAAAAAATAAAATTATATTATAAGCTTATAACTTGCGCCAAACACAGAAGCCCGACGAACGCTCAGCCAATTGAAGTTACCTATAGCAACGCCGTTGCCATGGCAACACCCACTCGATATCTTTATGAAATGTACCGCCATATTTTATAATGAACTGAGTTCTAACAAAACTATTTTGTAAATTTTGAACTATTGAACTATACGTTTTATTAAAGACAGGGTCGAATTAATTGTAAAGTTTCAGTTTCAATAGATTATGATTTGAAGTTGTTTAGTTTTGGTCCTTTTCTATTTGATTTGAGGTTTTAAATGCCATTTGATATGTAATTATGGTTAGTTTGTTTATATTTTAGTTCTTTGTTATGAATATTTATGTTTTGTACGGAGAATTGTATTAATTTTTGAATTGCTTCATTTTGTTTTCACCTGTCTGAAATATCTTACTAGAAATGAAGGGAACTCTGTTCTCTGTTCTTCGTTCTACTTTGATGATACGTTATGTTATAAATGCGAAAGTCTGTTTGTCTGTCACGCTTTCACGGCTAATCTATCGATCCGATTTGGATGAAATTTAGAATGAAAATAGTAAAAAATCCAGAGTGAAACATAGCTTACTATACTTTTACTTTTTTTTAAAAAATCCCCCTGTAAATGTTTGAAATAGGGGATGTAAGTGTGTATAAAAATCGAAGCCGCTTGACCGTTGTTGTGAATTTTGGCATTAATATGGTTATTAATCCAAGGTTAAATATAGGCTACTTTATTTTTCAATAATCCCTCAGGGTTGCAATATAACGAAACAGTTACGTAGTTCACGCGGCGAGTAGTGCCGCTAGTAGGTATATATCTATGTATATGTATATTTCAAGTAGTACGTACATAGTATGTAGTATATTTTATTGTATTTCTTAATCATTATTTTAAAAAATATAGGCCTTCTGCACTTATTATAAATCTTCCTTAGGTATAATTTTCCGGAAAAGCGATGAAAAATTTTCCTCCACGTGTAAAAATAAATTCTTACTTATATTATAAATGCGAAAGTCTGTGTGTTTGTCTGTCACGCTTTCACGGGTAGTCTACCGGTCCGATTTGGATGAAATTTAGAATGAAAGTAGTAAACGTGACTGGGTCTAACATAGGCTACTTATTTTTCAAAAATCAACCGCTAAAGGGTTGAAATAGGGGATGAAAGTTTATATGAAAAATCTAAACTGCTTGACCGATTATAATGAGTTTTGGCATAAATATAGTTGATAATGTAAGCTTAAACATAGGCTATTTTATTTTTCAAAAATCCATCCCTGAGGGTGCAATATAACGAAGCAGTCACGTAGTTCACGCGGCGAAGCCGCGTGCCGGCCGCTAGTATTAAATAAGGGCTGTGAAGCTAACTGATCCTATTGTTTTTTTTTTTTTTTTTTTTATTATAAACATATCATAAGACTAAATTCCATTATAAGATTGGTGAATTACTATACATCTACGTATAACAGTAAATAATATTAAAAAGCATTGCGTTTTGTTTTGCTATCGGTATAATTAATTAGTTCTGATAAATAAATCAAAATGGAGCACATTTTCATATTTTATTTATATTGATGTCTAGAAATTTGTTATTGCTTTAAAGCTTCCAATTATTACTACCATCCTACACCTCTTATTTATTAATATTAACTTTTTGTATATGTTAAGCATTACATAACCATATTATAATATTCACAAGATAAATATACGTAGCTAAAAATTATTCGAATACTTTCAATTGCTTTTTTTTAACGCCGCGCTTTACCTCGACACCAGAGCGAGGAAAATGGAAATATAATTTCCACTCCTCGAGTGGGAATCGAACCCACAACCAGTCGTTTACAGTCACACGCTTGTGCCACTGGGCCACGACTGGCCAATTTTTATTTAAAATACTATTTTTATCGTACCCTAAGATTCAATAGTCAGGCAAGATTTGTGGACGGTACCGCTACCAATAACATACATCACTTTTAAGAGGGGGGAAAACCAAAAATTTTGTAACTATAAAATTCAAATAAAGCCACTTTTACATGAATTACGTCCGGAAAGCATTCGCGTATGAAGTAAAGAATGATATTGTATGCATTTTGCATGAGACCGGTATTATCGGATATGGCAAAGAATTTGAATATTCCCGACGAGGCTACTATCGACTATTGGACTCGAATACAACTCGATCGATGGAATTGTTATCGAAAATCGTTTTGCAAAATTTGTTTTTTAAACGTTATTTAAATTACTTGTGGTTTAAAACTGGTTTGTTTAACAGAATTGTTTTTATATAAATTCATATATAAATTATTAAATAAGTTTAAATTTAATGAAAATAATGAATGAACTGTACGTTTATGTCGTATAAGTAACGTATGATGGCACTTGTCACAATATTTCTCGAGTGGTTAGCTAAGTATACATAATATCATACGTAACTAAATGAATAAAGTTACATTAAAAAAATAGTGATGAGACACTCCGTTCTTCTAGTTCCCATATATGTAAACCTAACATCATACTTTGGCTAAAATAAATCAAAGAAACTCATCATATTGAAGAAAAAAATATAAAATTGTATTTTAACTCGAAAGACATACAAAATTACAACTAAAAAAAATTGTATTAATATAAATAGGAAATTAAATAACACTTAAACATGTATCCGTAAACATTTAAGTAATTTGAAGTAAGTTTGTAGCTTCACAACAAAACGTGCATAATGCATGTCTAGATTTTTAAAATGACGTCATTAAGTCGTAATAAATCATACCGACGCGCTGCAACAGTAATTTCCCAGAGTGGCCGCAACAATAGCCAAGTTTTGTACAAGAAATGTGAATATAACCTCTTTTTATGTTTAAATCGTTTTTTGGTATACAATATATTTTATGAGGATGGTCTAATGACTTTTTTATTCTATGTTTCTTTCGTTTTTGGCTGGCGTTTGTATATGTGAATTTTATGTACTTAGTGCCTTATCTTTTCTCTCTCTCTCTCTATTTTCTTAATTAATATATGGCTATGATATAAATTATTTTTAATAATTCGAAAAGAAGAATGTTAAGAGTTTTATTATATTTTTTCATCTTCACTCACCATATGTAGAAGAAATTTAGTGACTCGTCACTACCTTCTGTTATTTTACTGATATTTTTAACATATTTTCATAATTATAGCATCCTCATTGTCATATTTTCTTGCTATTCCACAATATTTTTAGAATTTCACCACAAAAACCAAAATATGTATTATTCAATCTTTAAAAAACATTCTCAATCGAGTAACCGTAGTAGTGATACCAGTAATATATATAGGAAATACGCGTATGTAAACCAATATGTCATCTACGAGGCCGTTCCGGGGCACAAAGGCATTCTTTGCTATTATTCGTCCGGTAATATTCAGTGAAATTATTCACTAAATTTTTGCCTTGACGCTGGAAATCGAAATATTGTGCCAGCTTTTGCTTTGTTCTCGGCAATATTGTACGAATGATATTGTTTTAAATATATTAATAAAAAAATGGATGGATGTTTTAATTTCTTCCTAAATTGGAGAGCGGAGAGATTTTAGTGGTATATCATTCCGGAGTTTCTCTATTTTTCCTGTATAGCAAGCCTAGACAGAATCTAGTATTAAAATACTGTTCTTTATATTCTGCCAGTTGGCGAGTCGTTGCCCAGTGGCACAAGAGTGTGACTGTAAACGACTGGTTGTGGGTTAGATTCCCACTCGAGGAGTGGAAGTTATATTTCCATTTTCTTCGCTCTGGTGTCGAGGTGAAACGCGGCGTTAAGTTCCGCCACTTAACACGCAAGCCTCCGAATTCGGCGGAAAGTGGGGAACGGAGTGTCTTAACACTAGGTTCCCTCTGCCTACCCTGCTGTGTGCGGGATATAGCGTGAAGCTATTAAAATACTGTTCTTTATATTCTGCTTAAAATTGTGATATTTTATATCGAACGGCAAAACTCAACGCTGCACTTTTTCGTAGGCATCAGAGCGGAGAAATGAAAATAATGTACATATCACGAAACGAAAGGATTTCAACGCCTCGCTTTTCTTTTATTGAATTCTTATTCTTAACCATCACATTTACAGTCAGACATTCCACTAATTTATAATGTCCTCTTTAAAAGAATGTACAAATAATAATATGTTTAATATTATGTATAATATTGCCTTTAATAATAGTAAATTTAAATTTAGAAATAAGTAGAAAAGGATTACTCGTTTAGCATAATTTAAAACATTATTTAATTTTAGGTTTCCGTAATAATACATGTCTTTTTCAATTTTGATAAGTGTGGAAAAAATGTTTTAAAGTATTTTAAAGTATTTAATAAATAACATTCTCTCTTGCTAAAAGATAGTTAAAAAATAATCTTTGGGTATCAGAAATTTGTAAAAATCTCTCTACAGAGATGCTAACAACAAAAATAAGTTGTAATACATGTCAATGCAATTTAACAGTTATAACCAAATCGTATTAAGGAAAAAAGGATACGAGACCAGATTTCTGTAGTGTTAAAGTATTTAAATAAAAAAAAAGTCCTTTTTTATAATTTTCAAAGGTAATACATAAAAATGAAGACACGAGACGTATTTTGAAACATACGACGAACGAGCTGAATCTTAATTTATCTAAGATACTTAAAAGTTCAGCGCTGGGTGTTCGGCACGAAGTTTGTCAATATTTGAAGGCCCGATGATAGAAATATGTAGGAGCTTTCTAGAAGGAATTGAACTTATTAATGAACTTGATGAAAGTTTATTTAGGGTTGTGATGTATAGAGGAGAAATTTTTTTTTTTACTTTTAAGTTAAATTAAGTAAAGGGTTTATTTTGAAGCTTAAAGTTATTTCAAGTCGTTAATGTTTTTTTAAGTACATAATTACACACGTTTCGTAATTTACATTTCATATAATAACAAAATGGTGGAAAAATACTCCAGTTTTCGATTTCAATGATCTTTATGTATAGCTTCACGCTGTATCCCTCATAAAGCAGGGTAGGCAGAGGGAACCTAGTGTTAAGACATTCCGTTCCCCACTTTCTGCCAAATTCGGAGGCTTTGCGTGTTAAGTGGTGATACTTAACGCCGCAATTTATGTAACTTACGAAAATATATTTGATTACGAATATGTTTATTAATTTCCTATGATAATGATTTTGTTTAAAATATTTTTATTTCTCCGCTCTGGGACTAAAGACAAATCTCTCAACACACAATGTCTCATCTTCAGGTAAAAGATAGCTAACGGAGAGTCTTGACACTAGCCTCTCTCTGTCAACTTTACTATACATTCCTTCAAATTTCTAACTACGACACAATATATAATAATACATACATATATCCAATAACAAATTTACTCCAAAATTTCAAACCGTTGACCAAAATCCAAAACAGTATCGGCCACTCAGAAATATCCCATTAAGCCGAATATACAGTCCGCGGCGAAGTTAGATTGGTATTTGGTACGCATCGCTGTGATTACTTACTACAAGGCCCGCGATAGGCAATTTCCCCTCCTTTGAAAAAGGCTTCCTCTCCTTACTCGCTGTTTCGAATAGATTTTAATGAAGCAGGCATTTTTGGGATTTCCTTTGCATGAAAGTTTCGTCTTGAAATTTGAATACGATACGATGTTAATTTTTGTTTTTATTATTTTTTTGGATGGATTTTAATTAGTGAGCGTTATTGGGTTGTGCGTTTTAAAATTGGTGGGTATTAAGTGTGATTTTAAGTTCTCTTTCTCTATTATGTGGGTAATTACAGAAAATAAAACTAAAGTTTTAAAAAAAAATCACGTTTTCCCGCATAGCAGCGTAGGTAGAGGTAACGTTATTCCCAGATGCTCCGTTTTCTACTTTCTACTTGAAAATCGAGACGTTGCATGTTATATGATGGAACTCAATAGCATAGTTTATCTAGGTATCAGAGTAAAAAATTGAAAATAATATATAATCATTCTACCGAGTAAAAATCCAATCTACAACCATCGCGTTTTCTGTTAGAAGCTGTAACACTATACTACGACCTCAAACCATTCATATATAACGAAAATCACATATAAACTACTGCCTATCAGCGATCACACTCCGCCTCAATTTTTATACTCTTAATGCCTAACAAATGACATCCACGTGTAAAAATACAATGTTTAAAAGAACGAAAAGAAAAGAACAAAACATATCATTACAAAAATTCACTTTCCCCATTCACCCACAACCGTCAACGTCACTGAAACCCATAGAAATACTTAGGATTTCCACTGGCCATGGTACCATAAAAACATAATAGCACCCCATTTCACTATTGTGCGGGTTATTAATTTACTCCTATATCATTTTTCTCGTACGTCACAAGTACAAAGCCTTTCAAAGGTGGAAAGGATGGACATGGGCAGGTTTCAAAAGGGGTAACCTAATCTGGTGTATGTAAAAACACGGACTACTCTAAGGCAGGCGATCATTTATATTTGCAAGATGACAGTGTGTTTAAAACCATCTTTTCACGTCTTTGCACGAGCGGATGCATTCACTGAAGTTTTTACTTTGAATTTTTTTATAACTATTTGCTTAACTAAGTTGGCTTATGTCTGTAGTAGTATTTGCACCTGTGCTCGAATAAAATATTTAATTTGCATTTTTTTAATCTTTGATCTATATTCTTATAGAAATCTTTCTTAATAATTATAAAGTACTCTGGTACCCAAGAAAAGGGGTTAGGTTTTGCAAAACGCAATATCTTGTACTTACACTTACTTACAGATGTCAAATGGGTACGAAGTGCCTAAACACTAAGTTTTCTCTGACTCCTCCGCTGTATGGGATGGGAAATACGTATGTAGGTAGGTATTTACGTCAATTAATAATAAAATAATCTTACTTGACAGTATACGCATTTTTCAGGTTTGCTAAATAACAAATATATATTTTTTTTATAGTTTCCAAATAACAAAAGAAAATCCGTTGGATAACGTAACCTAACGCCGCACTTTGTGTCCATACTAAAGAAGCACTAATATTGTAAATTTAAATATTCACTGTATTCAATTTCATTTTCTTCAATTCAATGAGAGAAAATTAAAAATGGAGGTTTTTACAATACATTATGTCTACTTACACAACTATATGCAAAATATAAACAATTATAACATAACATCACATGCATAATAAAAACAAAATTAATTTCAACGTAGTATTACGGTTTCCGATACCAATTTTTTTTGATAAACATAACAATTTTCCACGAATCAGTCTTTGATACATTATAAGCTTGTATAATAAGGGAGCGTAACGTAATAGCTCATTAGTATCATCGTATATAATGTATCGTTTTACGTCGGAGTGACACACAGTGGTATAATTACACGAATTCTCGTTAACGAATCAAAAATGTTGGAAATGTTTTCTTTTTGCCTAGGTATATTGTGTTTTGCGTTTGCGTTTGGCTTTGTTGAGTGTGAATTTTTTGTAACGATTTGTATGAGACTAAAAAAGACATTTAAAGATCCCGCTGCGTTCAAATTTTTATACGTTTTCTTTAAATGTCTTTTTCAATTTTCCTAAGTGTGGAATAACACTTTAAAAATGTTTAAAAATTTTCCTAAGTGTGGAATAACACTTTAAAAATGTTTAAATGTATGAGACTAGTTATTTTATTTGGTGTTGATCGTGTTTATTTCTTTTAGTAGAAATTTTGTGACAAAATTTCAAGTGCTCAGAGCATGCTCAGTGGTGAGACCGCTTGGACGGTATTC
Source organism: Dryas iulia moderata (assembly GCA_019049465.1). NCBI lineage: Eukaryota > Metazoa > Arthropoda > Insecta > Lepidoptera > Nymphalidae > Dryas > Dryas iulia. The sequence goes on along the minus strand of CM032418.1, from coordinate 15,034,793 downwards.
AGGAGGCGCGGGTTCGAATCCTGCTGCGTTCAAATTTTTATACGTTTTCTTGAAATGTCTCTTTCAATTTTCCTAAATGTGGAATTAAACTTTAGAACTCTAGCACTATTCTGAAATACACTAAGCTAACTTAACAAGCCAGTACAAAAACTATATTCATATTAGTTCATACATATATTGAAATACTAACGGCCCGCTCGCGGCTTCGGCGCGTAAACTACGTATCTGTTTCGTTGTATTGCAAAGCTCGGGGGTAGGAATATAAAAAATTAAGTAGCCTATGCTTAAGCTTGGATTAGCAACTATATTTATGCCAAAATTCATGTTTATTTTTGAAAAAATAAGTAGCCTCAGTAACTTTTACTACTTTCATTCTAAATTTCATTCATACCAGCAGATTAACCGTGAAAGCGTGACAGACAAACAGGCAAACTTTCGCATTTATAATATAAGTATGGATATTTGTTTTTAATTATTTTAATATGTCCTTTTTCTTGTTTCAGGTAAGCGCTGGATACTACTAATAGAAGAATTAACTACATACTACGAGTACATTTCGCTAATGTCTCACATAGCAATAATTATAATACAGGGTTATGTTTTTAATATAAACGTTTATATTATTCCAGAAATTAAAAACAAACATATTTATGATAATCGTAACGTAAATTGCATACAACATCGTGGTGCAATGCAATTATGGGTTCGATTCCCATTTGGGGAAAAGATTACATTTTCATTATTTTCATTTGTTCATCAACAAAGCATAACGCAGCGTTGAGTTTCACCACTCAAGACTGTTGATGTCTAGAACTCAAGTGGGAAGAAGTGCCTTGACTTTAGGTTATTTCTGCTTTTCCGGTTATGCTCAAAAAAAGCGTGAAGCTAAAAAAATATATAATTACGTTTAGCTCTCTCACTTATAGAGAAAGCCGATTAACAAACAACATTTTCAATACCCAAGTATTAACAAGTTGCATACGTTACTATAGAATCGTCAACCTTCGGGAATAATTAATGGTACGAGATATGATTAAGCTCCCACAATAGTGTCATCAACGTATACTGCTGTATATACCTTATAATACGATTAAGACCACAATTTGACGCTAATTCCAACTAGATTTATTCTTGTTTTGATGAAATTAGGCATTATGGATTAAATGTTGTATTATTCTGGTATTTATTAGGTTATAATGGCTGAGCAAGAGTGTATGAGAGATACGTGAAGGTTGTAGGTTCGATTTACACTCATTTTATTTTTTTTACTTTACCAGTCTCATAAGATAAAAAGTAACATTTTTGTTTTTTTAGCTTCACGCTGTATCCCGCACACAGCAGGGTAGACAGAGGAAATCTAGTGTTAAGACACTCCGTTCCCCACTTAACATTTTCTATGTACCTATTATTTTAATATTTGCAAAAATTGTGTACGCCTCGTCTTGAAAATTTTACAGATGGAAGAGTTTGTAGATAGTGTTTATAATGTATTTGAAAAAAACATATACTTGGCATATACTTTTGTATACAGTGACATAAACGTTGCTAAGGTAACACATGCTTTTTGATTTTATTTACAAATACCTATATAAAATCAAAAATAAAATGAAATAAACATATATATTCCGTTTAATACATTCTGTAGACAATGGAAGCCCGCTATGGTATTCCGAATTCATGTTTGATGAAATACCACGAACAATTGTGTGATTATTGAGCGAGTCATACCTGTGTCATTATAACTGTACAACAGTGCATGGACATAGAATATGAATTACAGATACACCAATTTATGCCGTCTTAAGATTATATTTGAAGTTTTATGGGGAATGTTTAAGAATTTTTGGACTATATTGCAACTTGTGTAAGTCCATATTTTGGTTTATTCTCAAATTTTTGTTTATTCAAGTTTTTGAACTATAGGAATTCGTTATCGTTCAAAATGTTAAACAATTACAAAAAATATATATTAAATTTACTTTTCAATTTAAGCAAATACAAAAATATTTAATACGAATGTTTATGACAAACAAAATATAGTAAAAACCGTTACCAAATTACGTTCTTACTAGATTTTAAAAATTCACCCTTTTACGAGATTTATATTTAAATAATTTTCATTTCTGTGCTTTGGATACCAAAGATAAACGGCGTTAAGTTCCACCATTAAACACGCAGTGGCATTTAATATGAAAATTGGAGAAAGATTTTTTTAGCTTCACGCTGTATCCCTTGCGGGGTAGTCAGAGAGAACGGAGCGCCAAACGCTACCATCTGCATACTTTTTTCGCCTCGTCCACTGTCATCAACTTCTGCATACACGCCCTCCGTAGTATCCTCATGCTTTTTACATGACCTTCCTCCAGTATCGTTGATACTGTGTTTTCGAAAGTCAACCGAGGTCTCCCCCTTCCACTCTCGGAAAGTTATATTACATTTATTTCTGATCTTCCTACACAAAATTGTAATATTCCATTCTTATACTATTCAAACATAACACAAAAGGTTTTAATTTCTCTCCGATTTCTCCGTAAAAGAAAATAACAAATAGAATTTCTGCTAACAACATTCTGTGGTACCATGTCGAACAATAGGCTTAATCCGAATTAGTGTAGGCGGTCGAGCGCGAAGTACAGTATGAATGACCTTTGTCAATATCACTGACGCCTCGCTTCGAGTCTCGTATAATTTAACAGAGCCCTTTATGTGTCTAAATTTTACTTAATTTTAGTGTAATTTATGTTTTATTACATTTTGGAGTAAGGGGTTTTTGTTTAAAGTCTTTTAAAGTTGGGTGGTGTCAGATTTGTATATGATAAAGAAAGGTATAAGTTTTTTCGTTTTTTTTTGTTAGCTTCAAGCTGTATCCCGCACACACTACCTACTTTTTCCAATTACTTATACCATTTATAGGGGCCAGTAGTGGCGCAGAGGCATAAAGTGTGACTGTAAAGCGACTGGTTGTGGGTTGGAATCCCATTCGAGGAGTGGAAATATTTAATATTTCCATTTTCTTCGCCTGGTGTCGAGGCAAAAGCGCGGCATTAAGTTCCACCAGTTAACACGCAATGCCTCTGAATTTGGCGGAAAGTGGGGAACGGAGTGTGTTAACACTAGGTCCCGTCTGCCTACCTGCTGTGTGCAGGATACAGCGTGAAGCAGCGTGAGTCAACATATTGCTAAAAGCTATCTTTAGGAAGAGTTCTTAATTACTATACCTACTAAAATGTGATCATTTTAGGATCTTTACTGTACAAAAACCGATACATGCAGTTTTATTATTTTAAACTGCTTCTTATATTAATGTCATTAAAATTGCAAACTTTAGCGAACTAGATCGAAAAGGGAGTAATAATTTTTAAAACAAGCACAGAAATCAAAACCAAAACCACTGCAAACAATCGGACAAGCATTTCTCATAAAACTTTAAATTTATTTATTTATTGGGAAGCAAACGCTATATACTATGATACAATTTATATTATCACATCTATATAAACCTTCTTACACAGTATATCTCAATTACAGGCTAACACGTCATGAAAAATAAAAAAAAAATGTTGCTCATTTTAACAAAAAAAAGGTAGAAAAATATACATAGGTATCTACTTCTACTTCTAAATAATTTTAAAACAAAATAATAACCACCAAAATCAAGCAAAAATAATATGGAATTCATAATAACGTATACGAAATATACATTAATATCGGAATACTGAAGAATATTCAACGTTAAATGAAAATTCATTCTGTCACTTTGAATCGTCCAGTCTTCCTCTACAGTTTCATCTTAATAGGTGCTCCTCTATAGAAATACGTTATCAATTTGTATATAGCTTTCAAAGGTTTGTAAAAGCTATTAAATCATAAGCTCTAACTGAAATATGAAAGAGGCCAGTCGTTTCGCAGAGGCACAAAGTGTGACACGACTAGTTGTGGGTTCGATTCCCACTCGAAGAATTGGAATATTTAATACTTTCATTGTCTTTGCTCTGGTGTCTAGGTAAAGCGCGGCGTTGAGTTCCGCCACTTAACACGCAATGCCTTTAGTATTCGGCTTAGAATGGTAGACTTAACACTGGTTTCTACTAACTAGGTTTTTACCTACCCTGCTGTGTGAAATACAGCGCGATGCTTAAAAAAACAAGAATCTCTCTCATTCTATGTCATTTCATTTTGACGATGCGAATGATGCTCAAAGATGCGACTAAATTATATATGTTAGTAGTTTAAGATTTCAAATGCTTATTATTTTACCTTTACAGAGTGTTTACTCTCTCTGCTTAACCCGCTATGCTAAAAAAATGTGTGAAGCGGTTAATATTTTATTTAAAACTAAAGATAGGCAAAACAAATTTAGGTTGGTGTATAAATTAATGTATTACATTCCACATTTGACCGTCACTGAAGGCAATGCTTATATATAAATAATTTTCATTTCTCCGCTCTGATAATATAATATGCGACATATACCTAGTACCGCCTTTTACAATGTTTCGAAAACAGAATGTTTTAACATTAGGTTCTCTCTTCTTCATTTTTCTTTTCTTATTTTTTAGCTTCACGCTGTATCCCGCACACAGCAGGGTAGGCAGAGGGAACCTAGTGTAAAGACACTCCGTTCCCCCACTTATCGCCGAATTTGGAGGCATTGCGTGTTAAGTGGCGGAACTTAACACCGCGCTTTGCCTCGACACCAGAGCGAAGAAGATGGAAATATTAAATATTTCCACTCCTCGAGTGGGAACCGAACCCACATCCATCGTTTGCAGTCACACGCTTGTGCCAATGGGCCACGACTGGCCTCTGGTTCTCTCTTCCTCAGATATAGAAGCGAGATACGTGAAAACTTTTATTCAGTTTGCTTTTTACCACTGAATAATTAAAGACAATACCTATAGGTAGTGTTAACACTTTCTATTCTCCACTTCTCGTTTGAATTTCACCATAATTTCTGGCCTTGTTCTCTACGAGTGGGTATCGAACCCGCGACCAATAGGTATCTATTAAAGTCAGACGTTACCCCATTGCGCCATAACAAAACTTAAATTACCAATTAAATTTAAAATAAGCAAATACACCCACGCAATAGTAAATAAAAGCAGAAATGGAACTAACAAAGAAAACCGTAACTTAATACCGCTATCTATCTCAAAACATTTGAGCTTTCAATATTAAAATAAAAGGGGATATTATGAAAACTCAATGTTGTGGAAGCATCTCCTCTTATTTGATGTTCATAACAGACAGTTAGCGTTCGTAGGAAATAATAAAATTGTTCTGAGCAACGTCGCGATATGGAGGTTTCATAATAAAAACTGCAAGTATGGCTTTCCGTAACAAATTGCTTGCATGTGATCTCTGTTTGGCTTAAGTTACAGGCGGTAGCGATTTGTGATTATTATATATTTTTTTCAAATTATAGTTAAGATTTAATAGGTGATTAAACTGTTGGTTAATGGTTCGAATCCAGGATTGTTGTTAACTAAATATTGGTATGTAGTACATTTATAAGTTAAGAGTTTATGTGATATTTTGATTTAATATACAAAAAAAAATATTTTAATTTTTTTCTTTCAGTTCTCTTGAACCATTATATACGGAATGAAACGTGAATCTGTAAAAAGATTTCAGAACATTTTTATTACAATGACTTTATTATATATAACTGGAATCCATGCTACATTTCGATACAATTGGTAGAAATAATCTAAAGATTATTCTTCTCTATTTAAAAAGAATCTGAGCTCAAGCTTGTTAATAGATTAGTTATTACAAATGTAATTGTTATAATTAAAGAGAAATAAAAAAAATATATGTACTCGCTTTCATTTATAACTTGAAAAGTATGTACATGAACGCTCATGTAAAAGAATGTCGTGTTAGATAGCGTCTTATCTAGGCACGATGCCAAACCGAGCATTATGTGCATAACTGATTTCTTATGATGATGTTTTTGTTTGTGGCTCACTTTAACACACTAATGGAATCTAAATTTTATATTATGGTAAAGTTATTGAACTATTTGTTTTCATATCTCAAGACTGCATTAAGCTTAATATCTTTTATTTTTATTTTATAGTTCAAAGACCTTACAAGTCGACGTTAACTGACAATTAACTTTAATGAAAATTAAAATTTATTTATTTATTAATTATTAAATTATGAATCAATTCTTCAATTATAAGGCAAGGGTTGTGTAAAAACATCAGTATTTCAATATCTGGTTCATCATATTAAATTTCCCACACAAATAGATGATTTACGAAAATTAAAATATAAATTATGTAAATGAGTAATTACAGATCATCTCGAATGCTTCCTCAAACGAGACGTTACTGGCAAATGCATAACGCTTCATACATACATTATGATTTTCATTATAAATGTTATACTGAATTTTAATTGAAATGACTAAAGCTATTAACTTTTGACTTTAACTTAAGTAATTTAACATTAGTTATATATATATAAAACAAATTTTCATATATTTACGTTTACAAAGTCAAGAAATCTCCTGATTCGACTAAACTCAGCCAATGCGCGTTTATTTAACTTTTAGTTACTTCTTAAGCCAACTGGAGGCCAAAATCTAGAAATTTGAAAACTTTTAGATATCAACAAGTGTTAAACGGCCGACACCGCTATAGAGTGAGACTTGGCACACTGCCATGCCACGCCTAGGCCGACCATTGGTTAATAAAGTTAACCAATTGACAACAGCGTGAGTACTATTGGCTGAAATATTACATAATATCAGGTGACCTACCTAGAATCTAGGTTAGTGATGTTGAAACAGTTGACGTCACCGTGACGTAGGGACGACCGATTGAAAGCAACGCTTGTATGTACGTGTCTCACTCAAACAAGTTATTGAATATTTTTTTTTAGCTTTACGCTGTATTCCACACATAGCAGGGTAGGCAGAGGGAACCTAGTGTTAAGATACTCTGTTCCCCATTTTTCAAAGAATTTTAGAGGTATTTTTCTATTGGTTATGTGGCGGAATTTAACGCCGCGCTTTACCTCGACACCAGAGCGAAGGAAATGAAAATATTAAATATTTCCATTCTCCGAGTAGGAATCAAACCCAAAACTAGTCCCCTATTGTGCCCCTACGCCACGACTGGGCTCAATTTTTTGTTTATACTATAAGAATAGACAAAGTACAGCTGTGTCTCAACACTATATCTTTAAAATACAAAAAAAATAGAAAACAGAGGGATTTGTCACTCGTTATTTGTATATCCCATAAAAAATAACGGAAAGTAAGTTATAAGAACACAGTAAATACTGAAACGCGAGATAAAGCACGTATCAAATAGGATTACAGTCGATTGAAATATCCCTTGAGCTGAAATTTCATGGTATTTATAGCGTTTGTTTGATAATGGATCAAGTGGAGTAAAAATCTTCTATTTACACTCTGTATGGATCTAAATTATATCACAAAATGATAATTCATTTGTTAAATGTTTAATTTTTCTTTTCAAATTACCTACGTCGTTCTTCGTTTAGAGAGAAGCTATTGTCGTGACACTGTGTTTTTTACTTGTGTGTGTGTGTGTCTGTGTGTACTCAACGCCGCTTTCTTCCGTCACTTAAGCTTAGAAAGAAAATAATTTAAATATAATCATTTACTCAAGTTCAATTCAAGTAATGCCTCTGAATTCAGCGGTAAGTGGGAAACAGAGTGTCTTAACACTAAGTTCACTCTGCCTACCCTGCTGTGTGAGGGATACAGCATGAGGCTAAAAAAAATATTAGAAAGCAAAAAAAGAAAAAAGATAGCACACCAAGTAATTATACCTAAAAGTATGATTATTACCTTCAACTAATAACTATTTTAAAGTGGAAATCGCTCTAGCATTTTCTAATTAAATCAGTTATATAGGTATATTATTTGCCAAGTAACCGTTAATACAGCAAGTATCGGAATCAACAATATTGCAAATATTAACAATATCTAAGAAATTCTAACGACTCGACGCAGGAGGCGTGAAGTAGAAGGTAGTTAAAGTGTTCGCTCATGCGTTATCTTATAAGGAGATGTGCACATCTGTTAATTTACTTATATAATTGTTATTATTTTGTGTTTATTTGTGTTAGTAGATGTTATTAAGGCCCAGTGGTTCAGTGGTTATGCGCGATGGTTATAACAGGTTTGATTCTTATTTGGGTCAATGATTGTATTTAAAAAATATTTTCTTTTTTCGGGGGGTAGTCTCATTTTTTTGTCTAAAACGAAGCGTTCAATTCATATAATGCTCCTAAAGTTGGTAAGAAGTAGAAAACAGAATATTTTAACACTAACACAGTGTTTACTGTCTTTTAATTCAGCTAAATATAGTAGTTGAATACAATTAAATTTCATATTTTTTTGTTTTTTTTTTTACTCTATCCCGGAAAAAGTAGGGTAGGCAGAGGGAATTTAGTGTCCTAAACACTCCGTTCCCCACTTTCCGCCGAGTTCGGAGGCGTTGCGTGTTAAGTGGCGGCACTTAACGCCACACTTTACCTCGACACCAGAGCGAAAAAAATGGAAATTTTAATTATATCCACTCCTCGAGTGGTAATCGAACCCACAACCAACGCGCGCCACGGCTGGAACCAATTTCAATAAATACTTTACTTACATTATTTGATTTATTGTTTCAGCAAGTATACACCAAGCTTAGTAATATTTGTCATCTTGAACTATGATCTTTTATTAAACGAAGTGTTCGCCGTGAAGCGACAAGCTTTTACAATTGGATGAACTGTAGTTTGAGAATAAAATGTGATATAATTATGATGGAAAATTATATTATTTGAAAAAGACATTTAAAGAAAACGTATAAAAATTTGAACGCAGCGGGATTCGAACCCGCGCCTCCTGAATACCGTTCAGGAATTTTCGAGGGGTTCGAATCCCGCTGCGTTCAAATTTTTATACGTTTTCTTTAAATGTCTCTTTCAATTTTCCTAAGTGTGGAATAACAGTTTAAAAATGTTTAAAAATTATATTATTTTTATGTTTTACTTTTATTGTACTCTGTCGTGGCGCAGTGGGACAGTGTCTGACTTTTAATACCATGGTTGTGTGGTCGACTCCCGCTCAGGGAAGTGATTATGTTTAAATGTTAATTTCTTTGTTCTGGTGCCTAAAACAATCTTGATTTCAGGCGGAAAGTGGAGAACGGAGTGTTTTTGACACTAGATCCTCTCTGAAAACTCGCTATGAGGGAAAAATCGTGAAGCTGTTATTTATTTTACCTTTTTTTATATATATTTTTGTATAGTGTTAGTGACTCGTGCATTTGCTTTTGGAAATCAAAATTTTGTGAAGGCTTAGTATTGAATATCTATTCTATTTTAAGGTACACTTAGTATTGAAAATCGCAAATAAATATATAACGAAATGGCGAATTTATTAAATTTACGCTATTTATTTAATTTTGAGTATCTTTAAAGGTCGTTTTTGATAACAGTAAAATCATTATTTACTTTTTCTTACTTACTTCATTAATTTGAACTTTTCACCTCTTTCCCACATAGGGTAAAACTTGGTAATACGCCCCACTTTTTTTTAACCTTCAATAAAACCCAAATAATCATACATTTAATTATTTCTTTATTCCTGGACGTTAATTGGTTCGTTAACAATAATTTTACAAAACCTTAATGTAATTGGAACGATGGTTAAAGATCTATTTCAATTTTTTTGCAGACATGGAGTGGGGCGTTTTATCAGGTTCATGTTACCTAATACGCCTCGTCTTGTATTATAAAATGCCCCATGCAATTTAAAATGTCCTCATATATGTCCATACATAAATTTTATCCAAAACGTAAAAAAACACAATATATCAATACTTTAATAACTTACAAACATAACACAAATGTAAGGCAAGACTTAAAAGTCCTTAAAAACTCTAAATAAAAAAAAAACATTTTCATTTGTAAGTAATTAATTAAAAGAAAAGTTGTAACAATAAAAAACACCAGTCTTCTAAATTAATGATTAACATAACAGTCTTTTCAATTAACTTTGACATAAACCAAATTAAAATCATCATAAAATAGTTGAATAGAATAAAATCAAATCTTGCTGCTTTTAACAGCTTCTCTCTCAGCTTTCTGCCCATAGTTGTTACACAAACGTGGTACCCTGAACGTGTCAAACTTGAATCCAGTCTTCAGGAGACTTTGTTATGTAGTAATTTTCTGTACATTTAACGCTTTTATTTATGTCCATATCCGAACAGTTTTAAGGTGCTTCTCAAAGATGGAATTTTGAAGTGCTTTGAAGCTTCATTCTCTCCCATTTTTTTACTTCATACAGATCGCATTGCCTCCAAGAAGCTCGAAGAGTCTTGCGTTTATATTTAAGAGACATACTCTGTAATTAAAATACAATATAAATTGGTATCTATGTAATTTCGGTACGGGGGCATTTTAAAAAACATGCGGTGGGGCGTATTGCAAATTTTGCTTTTTAAAACACCCTATCAAGAAAAAAGCCTCAATTTCAAAGTTATCACGTTTAACGAACATTTATAATAAAGTGTATTTATGTGTATTTTCAACAGTTAATATCAATTTAACTTAAATTTAATGAGTATTGAAATATAAAAAAATGTTTGCAACTTACCACAAATTGTAACTTCACTGAAACACTAAATTTATTAATATTTTTTAAGGGAGCGTAATAAACCACACGTGCACATTAGCTATGTTGTTTGTTGACTTACGGCTACTCTCCGTGCAATACGTGTATCATCTAGCTTTCTTAATGTGCCTGCTAGGGCTGTGGGGCGTTTTGTCAACTGGGGCGTTTTACCTAGTTTTACCCTAGCTGTAGTTTGTAGTTGTAGTCTTGTGACTAGGATTTTCAAATAAAACCTAATTAGAGAGTGCCTAGGGACAAAAAATGCGTTGTCTACTATCCGCCTACATTTGGAAATTCCATGTAGTCAACGCCGCGCATAATCTTATATATTCAATAGTTTACATATATATTCTTATAGGTATATCTTATTTTACATATATAATATCATGTGCATTAATATGGTAAACCATTACGCTAGCACAGTCTGCTCATAGATATTGTTTTTTTACCTTCACCCTGTATTCCGCAAACAGCAGAGTATGCGGAGGAAACCTAATGTTAAGACACTCCGTTAACCACTTTCCACCTTCTCAAATTATTAAGGCACTAGTTTATAAGTGGCGGAGCTAAACTCGACACCAGAAGGAAAGAAATGAAATATTAACTATATCAATTCCTCAAATGGGATTCGAACCTACACTCAACTTTACACACTTTAGCTCCACTACACCACGTCGCATCTTCATAGATATTTATACACGATTCATTAAAAATATTTTTATTGTTTTAAAATAAAATAAAGTCAGCGACCCCGCCCCTCGCAGTCGGATAAACATCGTTAAAATATCCGTGTAAACAGGAATACCATCGATAGAACAGTCGGCAGTCGGTGTCTTTCAGAGCTTCAGACGTTGCAAATTAGTGGAGTGGAAATTGTACACGTGCCGGTTTTCTCATGCTAACAAATAAAGTAAACTTTGTGTGTATGGAGAAATTGCAAAAAAATGGTATTTTTTTATAATTATGCAATTATTTTTGCTGTCGTGGCACAGTGGGTTGTGTCTGACGACAGCTCCGATGATTGTGGATTCGATTTTTATTCGAGTGAATGGTTATATTAATATTATTTACGTTTATTTGATCTGGTACTTATTACAAAGTACGGCGTTTAGTACCGCTGCTTAGCAAGCAATGTTTCAATTTTGGGCGGAAGGTAGGGAATAGAGTGTCTATATGTGACATTTGATCCTCTCTGTGTGATACTAGATCTCTGTCTGTTTGTGAGACTAGTCCACTTTGCGAGAAAAAGCGTGATATTACTTGTTTTTGCTCTGTTAAAAAAGGATGTACGGCGTTGAGTTCCACATGACACACGATATATTGATGATGATCGGAAAGTGAAGAACAAAGTGTTTTCTAACTACCCTGCTGTTAAAAAACTTGAAAGGATAAAAAATCTCTAAACAAGTAAAACATTTTAATTAAATTACATACATACATACCTATATATTACGTTTTTTGATTAAGTTTCAGAAAGCTTGGCATATCTATCTAGTAAGGGTAAGCTTTATCAACGCTTTCTCAGAACATTGCAAGCGTCAGATCAAATTCTGTGAGAAATCTTCGCTTCGCCAAGCACAGTCATGTAGTTTTAATCAAAAAATGAAGTTAGTTTTATAACATTTTTTACAATTATTTGTGAGCTTTTCTCTTAGATATGTAAAAGAAATGTAGAAAGGAGAAGGTAAAATAATAGTCTGACTATCTGGATGGTTTTATATTTTATAAGTTTAGGGGCCATGGCGCAGTGGCACTGATGTGTGACTTCCAACGATTGGTTGTGGGTTCGATTCCCACTCGAGGAATGGAAATATTTAATATGTCCATTTTCTGCACTCCGGTTTGGTTTCGAGGTAAAGCGCGGCGTTAAGTTCCGCCAATTAACACGGAATGCCTCCAAATTTGGCGGAAAGTGAAGAACGGAGTGTCTTAACATAAGCTTCCCTCTGCTTACCCTATATAATAGTTCCTCCACAACGCTCGAACCACGATACCTCAACATAGTCAAAGACAATTAAATTTCCTAAACAAACCATAATGTAAAATTATTTAAAACTAGCGACCCGCTCGCGACTTCGCCGCGTGAACTATTTCGTTATATTACATACCTCGGGGGCGCATTTTTAAAAAATAAAGTAGCCTATGTTTAAGCTTAGATTATCAACTATACTTATGCCAAAATTCATTACAATTGGTTAAGCGGTTTAGATTTTTCATATAAAGTTTCATCCCTTATTTCAACCATGTAGAGGTTGATTTTTGAAAAAATAAGTAGCCTATGTTAGACATAATCACTTTTACTACTTTCATTCTAAATTTCATCCAAATCCGACCAATAGATTAGCCGTGAAAACGTGACAGACAAACACACAGACTTTCTCATTTATAATATGAGTATGGATGCACAAACAAAATAACCTTCAAAATGTACCTTAAAATCTTAACTTATAATTCATAACAGAAAATACTTCGAAATATTAAGAAAAATAGTTATTTTTTTTTCCTTTCGTTCCTCACTATTACTCTACCTCTTATCTCGTGGCGACCGCCACAGGCGTTTGGTATGAAAAATCTGCACGCTACATTGTTTCAATCAGAGGTAAATTGTGCACTAAGCCAATTCTCATTTTGTGTTCACTTTAGTAATATACCTAGGTATATTGTATGTATGTAGAAATATATGTAGAAATTTACATTATTTTACATAGTGGTTTCTCCAAAAATTTCAGAGTAAATTTGAAAATATGTTCATTGAAATGTTGATTCGGCCAGTCGTGGCTCAGTGGAACAAACGTGTAACTGTAAACGACTGGTTATGGGTTAGTCTTGTAATTATTCTAAATCACAACAAAACTTAATGTTATTTTGCTTTGGAGGCCATTAAATTGAAATATTTCAATAATACTTTCACTTAAATGGGAATGATACCCACAGCCATCACGTTAACTACCACATACTCCACTGCATTATAACGGATTCTTAACAATAACAATAATCCGTTACATTATATCAAGTTAACTGGTACCCGTAAAACGTACATATATTCCGTTCTTTACTTCTTACCCATGGCGGAATTTAACGCCGTTTTGTTCTTGCAACACTAAATAAACGAAAATATTACTAAATACCCAAACGAAAATATTTCAACTATTCTTTCACTTTCACTTGAATGGGAATCAAACCTAAAATCACCATGCTAACCACCACATACTCCACTGTACAACAACGGATTCTTAACAATAACAATAATCCGTTAAATTATATCAAGTTAACATATAGATATATAGGAATATACCAAGCCCTATTGTAATCTCCTAACAAAAGGCAGGGCAGTGACGGGTCAAACCGTACGGTGTAATTACTGAAACAATGCTATATTCTATTAATTGCTGGAGATATTATAATTATTATGACACGTAAGGGAAATGATAATATTATTTGTTTGTTTGTTATATGGAATAACTATGTATTAAAAATGAATAGATTCCATTGTTGCGGAGTGGTTTAGTGTTTAGCTGTAAATGCAATTGGTTATGGGTTCGATCCCGAATCGGTAATAATTATGCTTAAAATATTATCATTTACTCTTATACTACTAGATAAAGCGCATCGATGAATTCCGTAACTCGTCACGGTTTTAGCAGGAAAGTGGAAAAAGGAGTGTCTTGTTAGAAACTACGTTCTTTCTAAATATTTCATAAATAATAATATTCATTAAATTCTGTCAAATAGATCGTTTTTTTATAGTTATCAGAAACAAGAAAATAAGAAAACAAAATAAATTGCTACGTTGTTACTTGATACCTTTCAAACTTATTGGTATAATCTTAAACAGTGTAACTTAATCTCTTCTATATTGATTCCCTTCATGTATTCTCCATACAACGTGACATTGGCGAAGTGATAAGTACTGAACTTGTACATCGAAAGCATCATAAATTAAGAACTGAAAAAAATATATATCAAGGAATACTATATCAATTCATGAAACTCCTTTACCATACATTTTTTCATATAAAATAAACACATCTGTATAAGAACGTTAAAAAACGAGATCGTAAAAACGTTACAGAAATTCACCCCCCCAAAGAATTAATTCCGCTCCAAATATTTCAGATCATTCAGATTTCGCTTTACAACCCAACTAGAGCTATAAAATGTCCCACAATTTCCACCGTAGCGGAGTAAAACGCCTTAAATTCATTTAATCACTATTATCTTGCCCAAAAACTAAGGGTTACCTTAGTATTTAAAGTGTTAGAAGTGACATGTACGACATTTGAGTAAAAAGTTTAATTAGGAAGATAATAATAAAAATGTATTGTCGAAGAATTTTATATTTATTTATTTATTATTAACCGTTTTGGGACTGTAGCGTTTGGCGCTCCATTCTCTCTGACTACCCCACAAGGGATACAGCGTGAAGCTAAATTCGCTGTAAGATTGAAATTACGTAATATTGTTACAATTTTTTATAATATTTTGTCGCAATTAAAAGAAATTTTGTTATTTAACACTTTATATCAACTCTAAAAGTCTTAAGGTGGCCAGTCGTGGCCCAGTGGCATGAGCGTGTGACTGTAAACGACTGGTTGTCGGTTCGATTTCCACTCGAGGAGTGGAAATATTTAATATTTCCATTTTCTTCGCTCTGGTATCAGAGGTAAAGCGCGGCATTAAGTTTCGCCACTTAACACACAATGCCTCCGAATTCGGCGGAAAGTGGGGAACGGAGTGTCTTAACACTAGGTTCCCTCTGCCTACCCTGCTGTGTGCGGGATACAGCGTGAAGCTAATGTAATGTATGTAAAAGTCTTAAGATTAATGTACGAGTATGCTTGCAAATACATTTTTGCATTCATTTAATTATCTAATCTGATAAATGAGTATCCATTTGCCAACTAGCTTTACAATTGGTAAACCGTATTAAATAAATATACGTATTATTTGTAAATACAGTAATTAATATTGTAACAAAACTATTACAAATATACATTACACTAATTGATACAAGATTAATTGATACAAGATAAAGACATTTAAGGAAAACGTATAAAAATTTGAACGCAGCGAGATCCGAACCCGCGTCTCCTGAATACCACTCAGGCGCTCTCACCACCGGTTCGAATCCCGCTGCGTTCAAATTTTTTACGTTTTTATTCAAATATCTTTTTCAATTTTCCTAAGTGTGGAAAAACACTTTAAAAATGTTTTAAAAGCGATACAAGATAATTTCAACGTAAAATGCAATGTCATTCTTTCTCAAGATTAGATTTTTAACTCCAGTTTACCTTTACAAAAATACCACCCTTCGCCATTCCCACATACCATTTTCACGATACACTGTTCTATGGCAGACCCCGTTCGTTCCGTGTAATCCGTATTAAGAGCCACAAGCCTTAATACCGCTTTTGTCCTGTTTGCCTGTTTCTTTCTTATCTGCCTGGAAAATTTGTCTAGGTGATGCCGTAAAATAGTCTAGCTTTAGCTTAGCTTTGTTACACCTCCAGGAAATAGTGCTTTTGTTATTTATTTTTTCGCTTTTTTCTACTTCGTGTTTTCCCACATGGCAGAGCAGTCAGAGCAATCTTTGTGTTAAGGTACTCCGTTCTTTATTTATGGCCCTAAATTGTATGTCATGTCATTCAACATTGTGTGTTAAATGGCGGAACTCAACGCTGTTTGTTTTATTTTAGCAGAATTGAGAAATGAAAGTAATTTAAATATCTTATATAGGATGTATAAAATAAAGATTAAATTCACAACCAACATTGTTTACAGTTAGGCCTCAACTACAAAATAAATTCAAATATTCCCAATTATACTAAGAAAGCTTCTTTAAAATATATTTATCGCAGCTTCATATATATTTTAGGCACTTTTTCTCCGCATAGCGGGCGTAGTAAAGGGACAATCTAGTGTCAATACTCCGCCCTCCACTTTGTGCCCAAAATCGATACATAACTTGATCAATGGCGGAGCTCACTGCAGCGATTTGACCGAGGTACCTGAGCAAAGAAATAAAAATTTTACTATAATCACTTTTTTTTAGCTTCACGCTGTATCCCGCACACAGCAGGGTAGGCAGAGGGAACCTAGTGTTAAGACACTCCGTTCCCCACTTTCCGCCAAATTTGGAGGCATTGCGTGTTAAGTGGCGGAACTTAACGCCGCGCTTTACCTCGACACCAGAGCGAAGAAAATGGAAATATTAAATATTTCCACTCCTCGAGTGGGAATCGAACCCACAACCAGTCGTTTACAGTCACGCGCTTGTGCCACTGGGCCACGACTGGCCAAAATAATCACTCTCGCGTGGAAATCGAACCCACAGCCAATGCTTTACATTCACACGGTTTTCCAATGCACCTCAAAATAATTTCCGTATAAAAATGTAAATTATAATAAAAAATTACAATTTTTATTACACAAAAAATAATACAAACGCTTTATTTTTAATTAAACAGTGTTAAACATTGCAAGCTTTGTACCGTTATAAGTGGCAGATAGTCGTACCTCGTCGTACTACAGCCATTTATTTGAGCTGCACTTCCTTCTATTTGTTTTATAACTTTAGGTTTCGGTCTAATGAAATTAAATTGACATCATGTTGACTATTGTGGCACAGTGTGGCAATATTTGACTGTGTGCTGGATGGTTATAGGTTCGATTTGCATTCGTGGGAAAAATTACGATAAAATTATTATATTTTTTTGGTTTTAGTAAGGTAAGGTGCGGCGTTGAGTTCCGTTACCCAATCCGCAATGTTTTCAATTCTGGCGAAAAATAGAGAGCAAAGTGTCTTATTGTTAAGATTTCTCTTTGCCTAGTATACTATATTCAAGGTATTACAGAAAACGGAAGGGCTTCGCTTCATCATGTCCCTTCAAACTTAAGGAAATGATCCCTTTTTACAATCTTATGCTCATTAAAGTATGACCATCGTAGTGCAGTAAGCACAACAGCGTCTGACTGCAAATATTGGTTACGGGTTCTGTTCCCGCTCAGTGGAATGGTTATATTTATTTGTCATTTTTAAATATATTTAAAGTGTTTTTGAACATTCAAGCATTACTTTTAGTTACTTACACAAGATTTCTATCATAAGGTAATTATTTATGAATAAATGTATATTTTTTTATATGCAATCAGCAATAAAGGTAAAGAAGAAGAACTTTCAAATCTATAACTATAGTTACTTCTTGCAATCTCCCTTTTCCATTCCATCTGTCTTTTAATGAGTGTATAATGGTGAAAAATATCGCGTTACTGCGTTACTTTATTATTAATCGTGGCAATTTTTCCTTAAGCAGTACTCAGGCGTCCACTGCTCCTGTGATTATATAGCTATTTTAAATGTCTATCTGTATATAGATTTAGAGGTTGTGATGGTTATGGGTTCGATTTTCTCTTGAGGAAATGATATATAACATATGAATTTAAATTCTTCGGCCTGGTTCAGAGACAAAACATAGCGTTGAGATCCATCACTGAACACGCTATACAAAAGGAGATCGAAGTGGTTTGACGTTATTTTTCCTTTGAAATCTGTCTCTGAAAGAGAGATTCTTTCTAAGACGTACGTATTGTATTTACCTCCAATTCCTAATTATTAAGCGTTTTATTAATCTCTGAGTGTTAGTTTATAAATTTAGGTATACACGTACTTAAGAATTAATATCGAATCTGTAACCATCATATTAAAGTGTTGCTGCTCTACGAAATCTAGCTTTATGTGATTAAAGCCTGTCCATATTAATTGGCGAAATTATTAATAATGATTACAATAAAATATTGACACAATTTACCACACCTTCCAAATCGAATTTTATTAAAAAAATCAAGCAGCTTCACACTTTTACCCGCACAGTATTCATAAAGAATTTAGTGGCCCGAAATCGAGACATTGAGCTTCGAACATCGAAAATGAAGTAATGAAAATAATATAATTTTAATAATTCCCTGAGAAAGAATCGAACCCACAACTATTACGTTTATAGTCTTATACTGTACACTGCGCCACTATAACTCCCTATTTTTTTCATATTCTATTTATTTTTACTTGCATAATCTTACCATAACACTATGAAGAAGAATGCTTACTATCATATTAACCTACTTGTACTCTAAACTAACATGGCTTACTTAAAAATAATATTTACACCAAATTTATTCAAATATATGCCTACAATATGCAAGTTTACTATGTTAACATAATCCGTAAAGTTAAAACAAACATTGTATTCGAAAACAAAGAGCTATTATAGATACCTATTAGTTATTTTATTACTTTTTTAAGAATTTTATATTGTTATTCACACATTTAGGAAAGAGAAAAATATTTTAGAAAATGTGGATCTATGGGGTGCAGAAATTTGTCAAATTATTTCTACATATTTATGTAGAAATAATTTTGAAAAAAAGGGTTGAAATAGGGGATGAAATTTTATATGAAAAATCTAAACCGCTTGACCAATTGTAAAGAATTTTGGCATAAACATATTTGATAATCTAAGCTTAAACATTGGATACTTTATTTCTTAAATATGCGCCCCCAAGGTTTGCAATATAACGAAAAAGTTCACGCGGCGAAGCCGCGAGCGAGCCGCTAGTGAACTATAATTAGACTCATACATAGTAGGGTAGTCAGAAAGAACCTAGTATCAACATACTCCGCTTCGCTTTCCTTCTGTACTTTTATTGTAACGTATCCACATTATGTAAGAACAATAATTCTACAATTTAAGAAGTTACATTTGTAAATAGTAGAAAAAAAGAAACAAATCATATACTATTTATTTTAGTACATCTTATGTTCTAACAAATAAATTTCAGTATTATTTAGAGATGGAACTTAGCACCTATACCTCGATTATTTAATTACACATATTCCTGATATTAAGGCTAAACTTGGCTGTTATTATCACATTTATATATTTGATATATAATTAATTAAAAATAATTTGTATACGTAAGTTTTATTGTTCATGTTCGCTTACCTTGTATATGTTTTTATGTTCATTTCTCTCCTTGAACTTGACTGAACACGTTATTCCTACGTATATATATCCCTCAGTATATATAGAGAATATTATAATAAGCTGTTCTACATTTACAAATCTCAAAAGAACAATTGCAATACATATAAAAAAATATAACTCGCCGTGCAACAATGAAACGTAAGGCCATAGTTTGGAGCGAACTCTTCACGAAAATTACTGTCTTGATTGCTCCTAAGATAAATTATTCTAGTCTGAAGGCATTTCAATGAGATAAAACGCCTGGAAACGACTTGGACTACTTACGAATAAATGCGGAAGATTTCCTTGGTTACGTTTTTCGTAGCGTGCAAAGTATTATGGTGGTTAAAATTGAATATTGTTGTGTTTAATGTTTTTTGTGATTAAAAGTTGATTAAATATATGTAGGTAATATAGTACAAGTAAATCCTATTAAGTAATAATTCAGGTGAATATTGGTTTACGTTTTACGGCAAAAGTGTGCAACCAGGTTCTCTAGGTCTCGCTTTTGCACCGACACGTTGTGTGCAGTGTCTAAAGTCAACGCCGGACTTTATTTCCTTATAACAGTAGAAAAAGTATTAAATATATAATTTCTCCGAGTAGGAAGCGAACTCAAAATCAATGACCACGGTGGTCCGATCAAAATGTGTTTTTTTTTTTTTTTTTTTTTATATTCACGCTGTATCCCGCATACAGCAGGGTAGGCAGAGGGAACCTAATGTTAAGACACTCCGTTCCCCACTTTCCGCCGAATTCGGAGGCATTGCGTGTTAAGTGGCGGAACTTAACGCCGCGCTTTACTTCGACACCAGAGCGAAGAAAATGGAAATATTAAATATTTCCACTCCTCGAGTGGGAATTGAACCCACAACCAGTCGCTTTACAGTCACACTTTGTGCCACTGCCCCACGACTGGCCCCATGAAAATTGGACATAGAAAATTAAATTTGAACATCCACCTTTTAATATGAATAGAAATCTCTATAATAAAAACAAAAATAAAATGTAACTAAACATAAACTTTTATTTGTTAGTTATCTTAGGAATTATTGCTAACAATTATTCCAAAAATAACTAACAATATCACAAAAAAAACATAAAAAGAAGCCATCTCCATACATTCTACATCACCGCCCTCCGGTTATAAATGTTAGGCGACTAAAAAGGTGTCGCGCACCGCGTCTGCGTCCCACTGATAAATGTACTGGAGCCGGTGGTCCACAATCTATCTATATTAATATTTATACCTTGCTAAGATAAAACGTGACGTCTCCTCAGTCAACGGATAATATTTTGCGCTTCGGTTATATATTCTAAATATGGCTGAAAATGGTATGTTTAAGGGAAATTATAGTAAAAAGATTTGGTGCTGAAAGAAGTGCGGTGTTATGTTCCGCCAATTAGTATGTAATGTCTCAATTTCGGGTGGAAAGTGGAGAACGGAGAATCTTGACATAAGGTTCATTTTTACTACTCTTCTATACGAGACAAAGCGTGAAGCTGCTTTTTTAAAAACAAAAAACGTTTTTGTGCACATAAAGATAAGTCATTTAAAAAAAATACGAAACAGCAATAAACTGCTTAGTGTTATTGAAAATTTTAATATTCTTAATGTAATTAACATTTAAGTTCAAGTTTTTATAAAAATGTTTAAATTATTATTGTTTTTTTTGTACTTATAGTTGAAATTTTATGTTTTACGATAAGTATTTAAAGAGTGAAACATCACTTTGTACATGTATGTATTTCATATTTTATTTTAAGACTACTTTTTTCTTATAAAGCAGTGTTTTCAATTCATTTTTATGAATTCAGACGCTTTAAATGAGTAATATAAATTAAATTTTGGTTAAGAATATCTATAAGTCACAAAATAGATCTTTCGTTATCCCATAAAAATATTCTACCTCTATATATGTTTAATGGCTTTGGGAGTATAATATGACCGACACAGTCATTTTTTCGATTTACAACTATTACTATGATAAAACTGTATCTAAAGCTACATTATTTTCCAATACTTTTAAACATTTTTAAAGTATTATTCCACATTTAGGAAAATTAAAAAAGACATTTAGAAAACGTAACGCAAAAATAAGTTATATTGAGGAGGCGAGGGTTCGATTCCCGCTGCGTTCAAATTTTTATACGTTTTCTAAAAGTCTTTTACATTATTTTCCATTCTTTTTAAGCAAAATACTTAAATAACTAACATAATCTATACAATATACAATACCTAACATGTAAATAATCTAATACCGCCATCACATAAGTACATACGGGTATATTAATACTGCTCTATGATTATATGCGGTCCGGTGACACCTCTGGGGAGCGTCAAGTCAATATTTAGATCAGGCAAAGCAATTTACAGGCTTTGAACCGGAATCCTGTATGCATGCATCTGATTTACATTACAAGTTACTTTAGTTTGACGATACGTAGTTCGGTGTTCATTATTGGAAGTTGTTATACTAATTATGTTGGTGGTTTTTTTAGAGAAAGTTTAGTCGTGGCCCAGTGGCACAAGCGTGTGACTGTAAATGGGACTGGTTGTGGGTTCGATTCCCAATCGAGGAGTGGAAATATTTAATATTTCCAATTTCTTTGCTCTGGTGTTAAGACACTTCGTTCCCCACTTTCCGCCGAATTCGGAGGCATTGCGTGTTAAGTGGCGGAACTTAACGTCGCGATTTGCCTCGACACCAGAGCGGGAACCTACCTACCGGGTTCCCTCTGCCTTCCCTGCTGCGGGATACAGTGTGAAGTTAAAAAAAACAAAAAAAAATATAAAATTTAGTGTTAAGACACTCTGTTTTATAATTTTATAATTTAAGACACTCTGTTTTATAATTTTCACGTCATTTCGAAATATTGAGTTAAGAGTGGTAGAATTTAACGCCCTTTGCCTTCTTGAAAATAATTTTAATATATTTTTATTCTTAATGGGAATTTAACTCGTAACCAATAAGGTTCAGTTAGAAGTTATAATATCAAGACTACATAATATAATATCCTTTTTTATATTCACATCGTTTTTCACATTTAACGGGATAGGCAGATAGAACTTAGTGTTGAAACACTCTGTTTTCTACTTTTCACATACTTTTAAAAGTATTGGGTTTAACGGCAAAAATCAACGCCATGCTTTGCCCTACTCTGACAAGCAAATAAAAAAATATTACATAATTTAAATATAATCACTATACCGAGCGACAATCGAACCTACGTACCACCCAGACACTGTACCATTGACACAATGGCATTCAATCTACAGTACAACATTAAAAATAAGAGGCGAATTGTTAGACAGATATGCAATGATTGTTATCTTTGGAATTCAGACAGACGCTGCTATAGCTTTTATTTACGTTTTTAAACGAAACAGCAATAAACTGCTTAAGTGTTATTGAACATTTTAATATTCTTAATGTAATTAACATTTTTGTTCAAGTTTTTATAAAATTGCCTTAATTATTGTTTTTTTTTGTATTTATAGTTGAATTTTTATGTTTTACGATAAGTATTTAAAGAGTGAAACACCACTCTGTTCATTTATCATATTTTTTAAGTGTATGTGTATTTTTGTATTATTTAAGTGTATTTTTAAAGTGCTATTCACAAAGAAAGTATATTAAAATAAACATTTTTAGAAAATATTTTTTATACTCTATTTCTACTACTACTCTATTTCTTGCCGTCAGATTTACTTTTCTTTAAAAAATATGTACATGTTTCGGGAGCCCATGGCTAATATTGTCATACCATTAATATATTGTCCTTACCAGCACATTTAAACTTAAATAACATGTTTTAAGTGTTTTTTTAATACTTAAAAAAAAATGTCAGAGAAAATAGTTTAACGTTTTTTCCATTTACTTCTCCCACATGCGGATAACCATAGAGAACGTAGCGTTGAGACTTTCTGTTTTACTCAGCTAGCAGGAAGGGAATTTGGGAAAAAAACTCACAAAATTACCTAAAAATTTATTAAAAATCAAATTAAATTCATTAAACATTAACAATATATAAATACAAATAACAAAATATAACAAAAAATAACAAATACTACTAAAATAAGAATAAAACATTCAACAATTGTTTTAAATGAGTATTACAATAGATAGGATCAATTTACTAGCGTTTCAAAGTACCCTAGACATTCTGGATGCAAAGAATTTTAATTCGAGCAATCTTTCTTTACATCGCCTTACTTTGATATACTGAGCTAAAATTACACTTTAGTGGAATTCTCTTATTTTGAAGGTAACAGGTTTGAATTTAATAAGATTTAAGTAAGTTTTTTTTGTAGCCTATATGTAGCTTTGTAGCGCATATACAGAACCTAGGTAGAGAGAACTTAGTGTTCATTCCCTTCTCCAATTTCTATTAGAAATCGACATAATTAATGTCTTGTATGACGAAAATAAACTGATTTTTTTGTCCCTTGACTGGGAATCGAACTTACGACCAATCACAGTCACACACTGATACACTGCTCCTCGACGGTCTTTAATTTTAATTTTTTAATCGAAAAATCGTTAAAATAAATATTTTTTTTTATAAAACTCTAATAATAACATAAATCTGAATAACTATTATTTAATATAATATAGTTAAGTAATTAATATAATATTAAAAAGAAAAAAGCCTATCAAAACATTGATAAAATATTAGTTCTGGATTAGAATGGAGTACTGATTTTTTTATTAGCTTCACGCTGTATCCCGCACACAGCAGGATAGGCAGGTGGAACCTAGTGTTAAGACACTCCGTTCCCCACTTTTGTATTACTGATATTCAGCGACCATCTGTTATATAATTATAGACCAAAAAAGCATGCTGACAAAACACTTGCATTACTTTAAACCTTTCTCGTGGATTTAAGAAGAGCAGAGGAAATAGAGTTAGTGTCAAAACACTCCGATCTCCGTACAAAATATCAAACAAAATATCTAAAACAACAATTAGATACATAATACGAGTACATATAACCATATGAAATTATGCCAGCGTAATAACGCGCCATTGAGCATTAAATGCAATTCGTGATGAAGATTGTGAGAAATGTAAATCTGAATTCAATAGTAATACTAATAGTCAGATATTAACATAAAGTTGGTTACGTACATATTTGGAAAGTTTTAATGGTGGAAATTTATACTGGGTAAACTTTGGAGTTTAATTTGGTTAGCGGGTTCGTATCCTAAAAAACAGGCAGCTTCATGCTTTTTTTTTTTTGCTTAGCGAGGTAGTCAGAGAGAATTTAGTGTCAAGACACTGCGCCCTCCATTTTGAGTGGAACTCAACGCCACGCTTTGTTCAAAGAAATGAGAATGAATATATATAAAAAAAAAACAATTTACTTTGATTTTGACTTAAATGATTACTAGTAGTATTATTATTAGTAGTTCACTAACTGGTGCTACCTATAAAAATTTTATTACAAATTTCAATGTATTCATATTAAAAAAAATGAAAAGTGAAATAGAAATAACTATGAAATAGCCTTAAAATTTAACAAAACCAGGTAAATTATTCCAAATAGCGTTAAAGTATTATATAATGTGGTAAATGTTGTATGTTACAATATTAAGTATTGTATTTTCTTATATTATTTTGAAAAAAATATTTAACCTTGTCTTTAATTTAAACCTTCTACGATTCCAAGTACACATCTAATTTCAAGTAAAAATTTCAAAGTATTCGTTACAAAAAATATATAATAACAAATTATCTAAAACTAAAATTCAAATAAAATCTATAAATAACTATAAAATAGTAATAAAAATTAACAAATCAGATAAACGAATTCAAAAGACAAGATCCGTTAATATCATTTTTAGTAAATAGGGAGAATAAATTAGCACTACATAGCGTGGTCAATTTTCAACGTACAAAAAACGAAATAAGTGTTTTCTTATATTTTTTTTGAATAAAATTATTTGAGTTTTAGTTTAATTTTGACACTATTTTCTAGTTCCTAGTATATATCAAATTTGCTTCTAAAAATTTTGAAGTATTCATTATTAAAAATTATGTAAAAGTAATATTCAATTAAAATCTACAAATAATTATAAGATAAAGTTAACAAAATAAGATAAGTCAATTTTTTAGAAAACTTAAAATTTGAACACAGCGGGATTCGAACCGGCACCTCCTGGAAACCGTCCAAGCGCTCTGACCCCTTAGGCATGAGCTCAAGTAAGCTAATTTAAAACATAAAATTCGTTTGTATCATATTTAGTAAATAGTGTATTTAAATTAATACATAGCGTGGTTATTTTTGAACTCTCAAAAATGAATGATTTTATCTAATTTTGAATAGAACTATTTGACTTTTATTTTGACTTTGACTTTCTTCTACATCCAAATTTCAACGTACTCTTTATAAAAAAAACGATAACTAATTTTGAGAATAATAACAATTTTTGTAAAAAAGATAACAAAAGAGATTGTCATAAAATGTAACAAAATCAGGTAAAATCAAAGTTCGTAGGTAAAACACAAGATTTGTTAATATCATTTTTAGCTAATAGTGTGTATAATTTATAAATTAGTATGGTAAATTATTTAACATCCAAATTAAGTACGTTCCATCTTATTTTGAATACAATTATTTGACTTTGACCTTCTTTCTCAATTCCTACTACATATCATATAGCAACTACAAATTTCAACGAATTCATTATGAAAAAAATAACAACAATAATCTAAAAACTAAATTCAATAAGAACCTACAAATACCTATAAAATAATTATAAAATTAAAAAAAAATCTAATTTAAAACACAAGAATCGTTGGTACCATTTAGTAAATTGAAATTAATCCTTAGCATGATTAATTTCGATCGTTCAAAAATGAAGTCTGTATTTTAGTAAATAACGTTTATAAATGTTTAGTAAGCGTGGTCAATTTTGAATGTTCAAAAATTGAAATAAGTATCTTCTTATATTCTTGACCTTCCTCAGTTCCTACTACATCAAATTTCAACTCGAAATTACAACGTGCTCATTATAAAAAAAGAAAAATAACAATCTAAATCTAAAATTTTATATAAAACTATAAATAACTATGAAATATTTAAACAACTTAATAAAAACAGGTAAATTAATTCAAAACACAATATTGCAAAAAATGAAATAAGTATCTTCTTATATTTGTTTGAGCAAAACTATTAGTTTTTGATTTTGACAAATTTCAACGAATTCAATATAAAAATAAAATAACTAGAATTAAAATTATATAAAAAAAAATTAAATAACTCTAAAATAACCATAAAATTCAACAAAATTACTGATAAACTAATTCAAAACGCGAGATTCCTCTGTATGTATCATGTACTTTATATTTATGAACGCGTCAGGTCTGCCCTAGCGCTCGAGACAAAAAATCGTTTGTCTTTGACATTGACATAAATGAATTTTAAATCTAAAATTTTATATAAAACTATAAATAACTATGAAATATTTAAACAACTTAATAAAAACAGGTAAATTAATTCAAAACATAATATTCTTTAGTATCGTTTTAAGTAAATAGCGTTTATAAAGTAATACTTAGCGTGATCAATTTCGAACGTTCAAAAATGAAGTATGCATCTTATTTAATTTTGGGCAAAATTATTAGTTTTTGATATTGAACTTCCTCAGTTCCTACTACATCAAATTTCATTTCAACGAATTTAATATAAAAATAATATAACTAGAATTAAAATTATATAAAAAATCTATAAATAACTCTAAAATAACCAACATAATCAGATAAACTAATTCAAAACGCAAGATTCGTATGTAGGTATCATGTACTTTATATTTATGAACGCGTCGGGTCCGCCGTAGCGCTCGAGTATTTGCAGGGTGTCTTCTATCATATCGGCTACGTTCTCACCTCGGGATGACGTGTGATCGATACCGGATCCCATGTTGCCTGTGGAAAAATATTTAAAAAAAGTATTAAGAAAGGTAGCATGTGATCGTAATTACGGTTGCTTGTGGGTTCGATTCCCACTCGGAGTAAATGGTAGCGTAAAAAGGGCAAAGCGTAGCGTTGAGTTCCGCCACTTAGCATGCGAGCTTGGGCGGAAATTGAACAATGAAGTATTTTCAAATTAATTTCTTTCTCGCTATGCTTCAAACAATATAAAGTTGTTTTTTTGTCAAACATATTTAATTTCGGGAGCAAATTAAAGAGCGTTTTTTGACCTTAATTTCGGCAGCAAAGTCAAAAAGTGGTTTTGACACAAGATTTTCTCTGTCTTTCGTGATATTTTCTTACAATAGTGGGGTTGTGTGAAGAGAGAATTTAGAGTTAAATCTCTGAAAGAAGTTCCTCTTCATGATAAAATGTAAACTCATTTTTATAAATTAACCAGTTACATACTTACAACAACATAATAGTTAATATCTAAATTTGATCTTTTCTATGTCATGTAGATTCATTAGCAAGCTGTCGTAGCGCAGTGGGATAGCGTTTGTAAAGCGAAGGTTGCGGGTTTGATTCTTGAGCAATATTTAACGTAATTTTTCATTTCTTTGCTCTGGTACTCAAGATAAGCTATGCCTCCAGAATTCGACTTAAAGTGGGGAACGGAGTGTCCTAACTCTAGGTTCCTTCCCCCTACCCTGTTATGTGCGGGATACAGCGTGAAGCTAAAAAAAGAAACAATCCAATAAAGCTACAATCAAATCCACAACCATCCCTACAACATCTTTTAACAAAACTAAACTTGCTGTGTAATTTACAAAACATTAACAAACGAACAGACGTTGAAACGCGGAGTTGACACCCAAAACCTCGACCGCAAGTATTTGACACGACGAGAAATGAGAAGGCGTGAAATACGGTCACCTTGGGTTGGCTTGACGCATTCCTGCCTAAGCTTATAAATTGGCTTTTCCTTACTTTTGTTTTGGAATATTTATATAAAATTTAATTTTATAATAAATATAATTTAGAGGCCAGTTTTGGCGCAGTGGCACGAACGTGTGACTATAAACTGGTTGTGGGTTCGATTCCCACTCGAGGAGTGGAAATATTTAATAGTTCCATTTCCTTCGCTCTGGTATCCGAGGCAAAGCGCGGCGTTAACTTCCGCCACTTAACACGCAATGCTTTCGAATTCGGTGGAAAGTTGGGAACGGAGTGTCTTAACACTAGGTTCCCTCTGTCTACCCTGCTGTGTGCGGGATACAACGTGAAGATAAAAAAAAAATTGGGATATGGTGGCCCAGTGGGACAGTATACGCTACGGTTACAGGTTCGATTTTTACTCAGGGGATTGATTATATATAAATTATTTCTTTTCTCCATTCTGGTGACAAGACAAAACCACTGAACATGTAATGTCTTAATTTCGGGGCAAAGTGGAGAATGGAGAGGTTTGACACTAGAATCTGTCTGACTATAGGCGAAAAATTAATGGGAATTTTACTTTGGGTTCCACAGTGTTGATAATAGCTGTAAAATCATATTAAAAAGAGCAATTGTTTAGTAGTTTCTAACTGGCTTGTCTTAGCAAGGCCATGCAGTGGCACCTTCAGAGCAGGTAGTAGCTTCGGGTAAGACTGACAATACTAACATTTTATGTTGATTGAAAATCCAAAAGTGTTTGTAATAGTTTATTTTAATAAAAAAAATTTTTAAATTTCTTTTTTTTTTGCTTCACGCTTTTTGTCGTACAGCAAGGTAGTCAAAGAGAACGTAGTGTAGAAATACTCCAATTTCCACTTTCTGCTCAAAATCGAGAGCTCAACGTCACACTTTGTTTTAAGTACTAGAGCGGTGACAATTAACTAATTTATATAACCATTCCCCCGAATGGGAATCGAACCGACAATCAATCACATTTTGAGTCAGATGTAGTCCCTCTGTGCCGCCACATCTTCTAGGCCTCTTTTTACTAATTGATAACACAAAAATGCTTATAATACCCTATTTCAATGAACAATATTTTAATTTAACAAAAACCGAACGTAAACGTTTACGTAACAAGTAGTTAACTAACATAGTCAAATAATTTTATTACATTCAAAACACAGCGGATTTCGGATAGTAGAACGCATGGCTCAGCGGTGAGAGCGCCTGAACGGTATTCAGAAGGCGCGGGTTCGAATCCCGCTGCGTTCAAATTTTTATACGTATTCTAAAATGTCTTTTTCAATTTTCCTAAGTGTGGAATAACACTTTAAAAATGTTAAAAGTATAAAATAACATGTTTATATAAACAAACATGGTATATAACATGTATACATTATTAGCTAACCATGCCAAAGTAACATTAGGAATGTACAGAATGCCATAACGCGGTCGGGTGACGCTTTATTCCTTGCCGGGGACATAATTAATCTACTCGACGAGTCTATTAGGGGGTAACAATATATGATGTTAGACGCGTCGATACGACACTTGCACGCATGATTGATGTCATGTGTATAGATTTTGAAAGGTAATATGTAATATGTTACCTGTTTTGTTATGTTAGGTATAGATTTTTTTTAATACCTATAAATAAGTTCACGATGGTCGTGGGTTCGATTTCCTCTCGAGAAAATGATTATAATATTTTCATTTCTTCGCTCTGGTTCTGACCTAACCTAGATAAAACACGTTGTTCAGTTCCGCCACTTAATACGCAGTGTCTCAATTTTGAGTAAAAATTGTAGAACGGAGAACGGAGTGTCTTGACACTAGATTTTAACTATAAATAAATAATTAGTATTTGAGTTAAATAAATAATTAGTGAAGTTATAACGCATGGCTTAGCGGTCAAAGCGCGTGGACGGTTTCCAAGTGGCACAGGTTTGAATCCCTCTGCGTTAAATTTTTTTGTAGCTTCTCTCTTTTCTCCATTAGTATAATAAGAACAGAGAACACTTCTATAATAATCTTGAATTTACAGTATTATGTGTTAGGGCGGTGAGACACAACGCAGTTCTTTGTCTGATTAGCGCAGCAGAAAAAAAATGTAAATATGATTATTTCCGTATAATTATAAACATAAATTTGAGTAGAAATCGAATTCACATTCAATGTCATTAACAATTAAATGTTAAACAATGGCCTCAACATAGCTGAATATCTATTTATAA
Source organism: Dryas iulia moderata (assembly GCA_019049465.1). Lineage (NCBI taxonomy): Eukaryota > Metazoa > Arthropoda > Insecta > Lepidoptera > Nymphalidae > Dryas > Dryas iulia. The sequence goes on along the minus strand of CM032418.1, from coordinate 15,004,029 downwards.
CTAAATAAGATAAGCTTACGTAAGCTTTTAATCTAAGCTTTTAAAATAAAAAATAACTTAAATTAAAAACTACAAAATCTTAGTTAGCTTGAACTTTACAAAGCGTTCTACGACTGAGTTAGAAAACAGCGACGTAAATAGATACCGCCTATCATCCCACGCAATGACAAATATATCGACGAACGTAGGTTTTATTGAAGTGTATATATTTTTTTTTAATACTTAACGCCTTTTCATGTATACCTAGCGCTCAGGTGGCTTGGGCACGTCGAGAGGATGAGTGATGAGAGTATGGTAAGAAACATATATGAAGCAAAGGTAAGTGGTAAGAGAGGCAGGTGGAGATCTCGGTTGACCTTCGAAACCACAGTATACTGGAGGAAGGTCACGTAAAAAGCATGAGAAACCTCCGGCGGTCGTGTGTGAAGAGGTTGATGACAGTGGACGAGGTGACAGAAGTATGCAGAGACGTGTTTGACGCTCTGTTCTCTCTGACTACCCCGCAAGGGATATAGCGTGAAGCTAAAAAAAAATGTACCCTACTGTGGGTGAAAACCCCTTAAGGATCTGGTGTGAAGGCACTCCGTTCTTCATTTTACGTCCGTAATAGAGACATTGTGGTGATTAATGTAACTTAACGCTGCGCTTGTAGAAGGGTCCAATAGGCAAGAGTAGTGTAGGCAGACCAAGAAAGTAGGTGGACGATATTAAGAACCTAGCAGGTGATAACTGGATGAAAGTAGCCAAAAACAGAATGGAATGGTCCAAGTTGGAGGAGGCTTTTACCCAAGAGATACTACACGCCAAAAACAATTAATATTATATTTTTATTTTATTTATAATTATATATGTTGTGTTGATAAATAATCTTTATTATAATCTTTATTATAAGCTTTATTACTATAGCGGAGTGTCTTAACACTAGGTTCCCTCTAGGCAGAGCAGGGTAGGCACCATGCTGTGTGCGGGATACAGCGTGATACTAAAAACAACGCAAATTTAATCACCAAGTGGGAATCGAATCCATAACCAATCCGATTTGCAGTTAGACAGAACCCCACTGCTTCGTTCTTGTTGCTGTTTATTTTATATTCGTCTACTAAGATTTCAAGTTTTCTTAGAATAAACTCACAATCCTTAATTGACCTAATAACAAACGCGGAGAACAGCTTTCATAACAATTTATGCAATAGGTATGATATGAAATTTAATTTTTATTATATTATTTAAGGATTTTTCACTGTTTTTAAAATAAATGTTATTCATGATATAATGTTGAGGCAAAGCGCGGCGTTAAGTACCGCCACTTCACACGCAATGCCTCTGAAGTCGGCGGAAAGTCGGGAACGGAGTGTCTTAACACTAGGTTCCCTCTGCCTACCCTGCTGTGTGCGGGATATAGCATGAGGTTAAAAACTCCTATTTAAAGATAGTCATCTGTACTTGGTTGTTAGTCGTCGGTACTTTTACAACTTTAAATCAATTTAAAAAAAATTGTGTATCAAATAATGGAAGCTAATGACTTTATTTTTCTAACCATATGCTTAAATACTAATTGTTGCTCACAACTTTCTTTGTACATACTATAAAATGGAAATCGAAAAAGGATAAAATAACTAGAAATCCCCCGCCTAAAAGAATATATGTAACGAGATGATGGGGAAAACTTCGTAGGGGGCTGTCATTACTTTAAGTTTGCACAAACCTTCTCATAGGTTTTCATGTTGTTAAAACAGGTTTGGAAAAAAAATTAAAATATTACCATGAATTTACAGTTTTGATAACTGGTATTCCTTTTAAAAACTTTAAGAACGAAATCTGTATTGTTAGCTACAATATTTAAAATAGAGATCGCAACTGGCAGCCCCCGACGAAGTTGTCCCCATCATCTCGTTACATATATTCTTTTAAGCGGGGGATTTCTAGTTATTTTATCCTTTTTCAATTACAATTAAACCGTCGTGGGTTTTTTTCAAAATTTTTAATTTTGTTTTTTATTTTAAACTTTTTAAAGTGAATAGATATACATTATATATTATTACATAATATCGAAATACTTTATATTAATCTTCATGTAAATCCAAAAGAAATTGTAAGCTCAATGCTTGCTGGTTATCAAATGCTTATTGCAGCAATTAAACCTGAACCTATCGCAGAAAACCGCATCTATATAGGTTTCACATAAAAAATACAAGCAAATGCTTACTGCAGCGCCCCATGGTGAGGTGTCACCATGACACATACACGAGAACACGCGCTAATTAAGCCTAATCCTATCATTGATAACTGCATCCAAATGGGACTTTCAGTTTTAACTTTACATAATTAAATGTTTAATGCAGCGCCCCCTGGTGAGTTCTTAACGTAAAAAAAAACTAAAGACATACACCAAGTTAAGTTAAATCTAATAGTATAAATTATGTACAATCGTACTACTCGTTTAGGTTTTACACAAAAAATAGAAGCAGCTACTTACTGCAGCGCTCCCTAGAGAGTTGACACATACATGAAAATATGCACTAAGTAAACATACATGACACATATATGAAAATATGCACTAAGTAAACTTGAATCTATCATTGAAAACGGCATTCAAATCGAACTCGTAGTTTTAGTTTTGCACAAACAAATGTACTTACTGCAGCGCCCCCTGATGAGTGGTCACCGTAACACATATATGAAAAGACGCAACAATTAAGCCTAAACCTATTCTTAAAAGTTTCATTTAAATCGGACTAGCAGTTTTTGCTCTGCATAAGCAAATGTTTACTGCAGCGCCCTCTGGTGAATTTTTACCCTAACGAAAAAACAAAAATCTTAAAATATGCATCTAACAAAATTGAATCTAGTTCTGAAAACTCTAGCCAATCGGATTAGTAATTTCGGTTTTAGACAAATAAATACAAGAAAGATTTTGGTTTTACACAAAAAAACTCAAACCAATGCTTACTACAGCGCCCCCTGATGAGTGGTCGCCATAACGCATATATGAAAAGACGCACCAATTAAGCCTGAACCCATCCTTGAAAGTTTCATCTAAATTGGACTAGTAGTTTTTGCTCTGCATAAACAAATGCTTAGTGCAGCGCCCCCTGGTGAGGTTTCCCCGTAACAAAAAAATAAAAATCTTAAAATATGCACTAAGCAAAGCTGAATCTTTTTCTGAAAACTCTTTTCAATCGGATCAGTAGTTTCGGTTTTAGACAAATAAATACAAAAAAAGTACAAACAAACGCTTACTGCAGCGCCACCTGGTGGTTTGACACGATAAAACATATCTAAGAACATCCACCAATTAAACCTGAATCTATCACTGAAAATCTATCGAAATCAGACTACTATTTTTTGAGATAATTGAAAACATTCGTTTTCACGTAAAATGCTTACTGCAGCGCCCCCTGGTGAGTTAAGTCAATAAGACATATCTAAAAACATAGGCCAATTAAACCTAAACCTATCATAGAAAACCGTATCAAAATCGGACTTATAGTTTTGGAAATAATTGACATAGTAATTTGCACAAACACACAAACAAACAAACAAACAAACAAACAAACAAACAAACAAACAAACAAACAAACAAACAAACAAACAAACAAACAAACAACCTCTCACCCCAAACACATATACAGTCGCCGTTCCGTCGCGGGTAAAAATGGAAAATACCATTTATCACGATTTTGTAAAAAAATCGAGAATTCTTTTCTTAATGTTTCCCTTAATTTTCCCTTTTAATGTTTTCACTTTTCCCCCAAAATTGGAACATTGCACGTTGAGCAACAAGATGAAACGCCACGCGTTGTCTTAAGTACTAAAACTAAATTATTATAATTTAAATATAATAATTCCTACGAGTGAGAATCGAATCCACAACCATCCGCATTTTCAGACACTATACCACTGCACCACTATGGGCTTAGTTAGTTATTATATATATTTTTAATTATACACTTAACATGCTATCTCCTCCTAACCTACACTAGGTTAACTTAACACTAGGTTCTCTTTGAATACGCAGCAAAAATCATTAACTTATATAAAAAATAACTATTTAATTTTTAAAAATTATATAGAAATCTTATTTTTAACTTCTAGAAACAATTCTACACTTCAGAAGCTAAGGTCGTCTCAATATCACGTCGCTCCCCTAACAACTGTTCGCGACAACGCTATCAAATGATACAATTCTCTTATTTTTAGTACGAATAAGCACAATCTTGCCGGGTATTTTGTATCGGTGCATTTTGTTATGGAATTTCATACATTGTAACCTTTATTTTACTTACTTTTAAAGAAAAGAATTTAAAATATTTGTTCAAAATCTAAATATGGTCCAATATAACTGAGTTTTGAAGTTCTTTTGACGAGAAAATATATAGTTTTGCTAGTGGGGAAGTGCTGTTAAGTAAAATTTAACATAATATATATAATAAAATTAAACATAAATATATAAAACGTTACTGAGTAACTGACAAACAACGAACAGTCAAAAGAAAGAAATTATGAAAAAGAAGCTAAAATTTAATATGTATCTTTCTCTCTCTCTCTCTTTTTCTATGTTTCTATTTGAGTTTTTTTTTTGAAGTTCATACGGAACTGTAAAAAAAAGCAAAATTAAAAATTTTGAAAAATCCCACGACGGTTTAATTGTAATTGTAAAAGGATAAAATAACTATAAATCCCCCGCTTAAAAGAATATATGTAACGAGATGATAGGGACGGCTTCGTCGGGGCTGCCATTACTTTAAGTTTGCAAAAACCTTCTCATAGGTTTTCTTGCTTTTAAAACAGGTTTGGCAAAAAAATTAAATATTAATATGAATTTACAGTTTTGATAACTGGTATTTTAAAGACTTTAAAACGAAATCTATACTGTTAGCTACTATATTTAAAATAGAGGTTGCAACTGGCAGCCCCCGACGAAGTCGTCCCTATCATCTCGTTACATATATTCTTTTAAGCGGGGGATTTATAGTTATTTTATCCTTTACAATTACAATTAAACCGTCGTGGGTTTTTTCAAAATTTTTAATTTTGCTTTTTATTTTAAACTTTTTAAAGTGAATAGATACACATTATACTCGTATATTATTACATAATATCGAAATACTTTATATTAATGTTCATGCAACCCAAAAGAAATTATAAATCCAATGCTTTCTGGTTATCAAATGCTTATTGCAGCGCCTGGGAGATTGTCACCGTAACATTTTCACGAAACTTAAGTCTAACCAAATCAGTGAAAATCACAAAACCCACTAGTAGTTTTGAATTTGAACAAACTAATATATACTGGAGCGCCCCGTGGTAGTTCGTAATATGGCATATAAAAACACGCAGCAAACCAGAACCTATCACAGAAAACCGCATCTAAATAGGTTTCACACAAAAAATACGAGCAAATGCTTACTGCAGCGCCCCCTGGTGAGGTGTCATCTAGACACATATACGAGAACACGCGCTAATTAAGCCTGATCCTATCTTTGATAACTGCATCCAAATCGGACTTGTAGTTTTAGCTTTGCATAATTAAATGTTTAATGCAGCGCCCCCTGGTGAGTTCTTGACGTGAAAAAAAACCTAAAAACTTACACCAAGTAAAGGCAACTCTAATATTAAAAACTCTGCCCAATCGGACTAGTAGTTGTGGTTTTGCATTAAATATTACAAACAAATGTTTACTGCAGCGCCCCCTGGTGAGTTAACACAATAAAACATATCCAAGAACATGCACTAATTAAACTTGAACTTATCATTGAAACTGCATCCAAATCAAATTCGTCATTTTATCTTTGCACAAACAATATTTTACTGCAGCGCCCCCTGGTGACTTGTCACCGGAATATAAATTTAAAAACATGCTCTAAGTAAAGCGGAATCTAATACTGAAAACTCTTGACAATCGTACTAGTCGTTTTGGTTTTACACAAAAAAAATAGAAGCAGCTACGTACTGCAGCGCCCCCTAGAGAGTTGACACATACATGAAAATATGCACTAAGTAAACATACATGACACATATATGAATATATGCACTAAGTAAACTTGAATCTATCATTGAAAACTGAATTCAAATCGGATTCGTAGTTTTAGTTTTACACAAACAAATGTACTTACTGCAGCGCCCCCTGGTGAGTGGTCACCGTAACGTATATATGAAAAGAAGCACCAATTAAACCTGAATCTATCGTTGAAAGTTTCATCTAATTCGGACTAGTAGATTTTGCTCTGCATAAACAAATGTTTACTGCAGCGCCCCCTGGTGAATTTTCATCGTAACAAAAAAACTAAAATCTTAAAATATGCAGCAAGCAAAGTTGAATCTAATTCTGAAAACTCTAGCCAATCGGATAAGTAATTTCGGTTTTAGACAAATAAATACAAGAAAAATTTTGGTTTTACACAAAAAAATACAAGCAAATGCTTACTACAGCGCCCCCTGATGAGTGGTCACCATAACATACATATAAAAAGACGCACCAATTAAGCTTGAACCTACCCTTGAAGGTTACATCTAAATTGGACTAGTAGTTTTTGATTTGCATAAACAAATGTTTACTGCAGCGCCCCCTAGTGAGTTTTCCCCGTAACAAAAAAAGAAAAATTTTAAAATATGCATCAAGCAAAGCTGAATCTTTTTCCGAAAACTCTTTTCAATCGGATCAGTAGTTTCGGTTTTAGATAAATAAATACAAAAAAAGTACAAACAAATGCTTACTGCAGCGCCCCCTGGTGGTTTGACACGATAAAACATATCCAAGAACATCCACCAATTAAATCTGAATCTATCACTGAAAATCTATCGAAATCAGACTACTATTTTTTGAGATAATTGAAAACATTCGTTTTCACGTTAAATGCTTACTGCAGCGCCCCCTGGTGAGTTAAGGCAATAAGATATATCTAAGAACATACGCCAATTGAGCCTTAACATATCATAGAAAACCGTATCAAAATCGGACTTATAGTTTTGGAAATAATTGACATAGTAATTTGCACAAACACACAAACAAACAAACAAACAAACAAACAACCTCTCACCCCAAACACATATACAGTCGCCGTTCCGTCGCGGGTAAAAATGGAGTGTTACATTTCATAGATGACAAACAAAGTTGCTGGCGACTACTAGTTAATATACCTATATTTAACTCTAACTGATTCTTTTTACTTCTGCGCTAAGTGTTTATTTTTATAGTATAAATATTAGCAGCACGCAATGTCGTAATAAAAGGCTTTAAAAATAGAGAGCGGAGTATTTTACATACGTACGGAGTATCAGCCATATTTTGCGTGATTAATAAAGAATTCTTGACACCTACAATCTACATATGCCAATATATAGCCTATTGAATGGCGTAACTTAACGCCAGAATAAAAACTGAAATATGGTAAAAAATTCAAAGGATGATTAGAATTTAATTTTTACTATAAGAAAAAAAAATAGAAAGATTTATAATTATGCTCTATTAAGTAATTATATTAAGAATTCGGCGGAAAGTGGGGAACAGAGTGTCTTAACACTAGGTCCCTCTGCCTACCTGCAGTGTGCGGGATAAAGCATGAAGCGAAAAAAAAATATATTGGCCCTACTTTATTTTAAAAAGAGCTTGGAACAAGGTACAAAAGTGATACAATTTTCGTATATTTAAGAGCGAGTGCCAGACAAAAGATTTACACTTTGCAACGCTATTATTCGAGAGAGCAAGCTAGAAGGTATTATCAATTTTCATAAAGAGAGATATGGATGCAGCTAACAAAATTTTACTTTTTGATAGCTATAGATGAGCGTAGCATAATGTGATAGAGTCTCACTGTTTACCAGATGGTTATGGGTTTGATTACTACTAAGGGAAATGATTATAAAGTAGCTTCACGCTGTATCCCGCACACAGCAGGGTAGACAGAGGGAACCTGGAGTTATGACACGCCGTTCCGCATTTTCTGCCGATTTTTGGAGGCATTGCGAGTTAAGTGGCGGAACTTAACGCCGCGCTGCGCCTCGACACCAGAGCGAAGGAATGGAAATATTAAATATTTCCACTCGAGTGGGAATAGTTATTAAATTAGATACGTGTGCTAATTTTGAAGTAAACACAAGAAAAACGGTCCGAAGTAGCGTAACAAGATTTTCTCATACAAAATTTAAAAACGACATTTACTACAAAAAAATCAAAAAGGAAGAAAACCAGATTAGAATCTATGGGGTCCTCTGAAAGAGATCTCTTCTATAGATACGCCCACCTTAATGTACTAAATGTTTATTTTCTATGCTTTCTCATATATTTTTAGTATCATAAAGAAATAAATAAAAAAGAGGCCGTCGTGGTCCTCACACAGTAGTAGGTACAGTGTCTTACTGTAAGCGTGGTAGTTGTGGGTTTAATTCCTGTTCAGTGTAATTATATTTTTTTTAGCTTCACGCTGTATCCCGCACACAGCAGGGTAGGCACAGGGAACATAGTGTTAAGACACACCGTTCCCCACTTTCTGCCGAAATCGGAGGCATTGCGTGTTAAGTGGCGGAACTTAACTTAATTATTATATTTTAAGTACAATATTTATATCTCCGCTTTGCTTAGATACCATTGAGCAGGAAGTGTAGAAATCAGTGTCACTACACTGAGTGTCATTGAGACATTACGCGTTGAGTGGTGGAACTTAAGTTTATGCTCCTGCGCCAATTCTGGCCTTAATTCTACATTTTTTCGAGATGAAATCGACAGATTGTGTGTTGTGTATCGGTACTCAGTACCACACAAACGTCACACCGAAGCGATGCGATTCACTAAATCATCAAAGCGAAGTAAAGCGAGCGAAGCGATGTAAAAAACGTATAATTACCCTTCCAAGTATGAATCAAATACACAACCTTCGCGTTTACAGTTACACTTTATGCCCCTGTAATACGATTCGCCTTAATTCTACATTTTTTCTCTAAATAAGTAATACTTACGATTTCTATCCTTAAAGAGGTTCAGAGTAGGCAGTATCTGGCGGTAGTAAGGCACTAGAGCCTCGCCGACTCGGTCGCAGCCGGTCACCAACATCTGTATGCATCTTAGAGCGTGGCACAGCACTGATGGCCGCTTTGTTGCTAGCGCGTCTGTAAATAAAATATTATGTTAAATTGAAACGAAAGTAAATACAGTTTTGGGTTCGAAATTCTATTATTCATTGAAATTATTATATTTTTCTTAAGCTTTTCGTATATATCGGCTAAGCTGATTAAATTAATTTATTAAGCAAAGCATAAATAGGGACAGGTTAAAACGTAACAAAGTAAGTATGATGTATTCATATAAAAAAAACAAACTTTATTAATTTTCCCAACATAAAATAAATGAAAAAATATGGGGCCAGTCGTGGCGCAGTGGCATGAATGTGTGACTGTAAACGACTGGTTGTGGGTTCGACTCCCACTCAAGAAGTGGAAATATTTAATGTTTTCATTTCCCTCCCTCTGGTATCAGAGCCAATGCCTCCGAATTCGGCGGAAAGTAGGAAACACATAGTCTCAACACAAGGTTCCCTCTGTGTGCGGAATACAGCGTGAAGCTAAAAAAAAAACAAACAAAAAATGAAAAAATATCGTTAAAATAAAAAAAATGTAATGATTTAAATGTAATCATTTCCCTTAATGGGTCATGTTTTAGTTAGTTAGATAGTCTTGATACTAAGTAGAAAGAGCCCATCCTGCTATAGGGGAAAAAGCGTGAAGCTACCTACAAAAAACAACCTAAGTCGAACCATCTCAACTAACATTCGCAAACAAAAACAGAAAAAAAAAAATTTAGCTTTAAAAAATACGATTTCAAATATAATAGATTTAGCCGAAACTTAATACACAGGCATCAGTTTACTTTTAATCTGAAAATTAGATGGTATTTTATAATATTCCGATATCTTCGCGTTATTTCACCTGACTGGGGAGCATCGTGTTACGCCGCTTGACGCGAAACGCTGGCAAATCTAAATGCGTACCGAATTTAAAAGAATTAGATTTCTTTAATTTTGTTTGAATGATTTGTTTTTCTTGAAAATGGAGGTTTTTAAATTATTATTTATGTTTAATATATTTATTTTTTTACTTGCTTTAACAAATAATAGGATGTAAATAGGCCGCTGTAAATAACACCGCCCGCGTCAAGATCCGCCTTAATATGCAATATTTGGAATTCGTATAGAAAGCGGAGAACGAAGTGTCTTGACACTAGGTTTTTCTCAGCTTGCCCTGCTATGCGGAAAAAAGCGTGAAGCAATTTTTTAAATAATTATTTGTTGTGATATAACAAAAGTACTTTACTTATTGTAGCGGGTAATTTAATTTGTACATTACTAAAGCAAGCAAAAGTATGTTATGATTATTTCACTGAGTGGGTATCGAACCCGAAACCAATCATAATTACTGTCAGACGCTGTCCCACCGCACTACTATAGCCTATATATTTAGAACTAAATTATTTTAATGTTGACATATAAAGAGTGCACCGTAGCGCAGTGGGACAGCATGTGACTATAAAGCGATGATTGTGGATTCTCACTCGAGGGAAGAACGATTAAATTTAAATTTTCATGCCTGCACTCTCTCTTTCATGTCTTTATTTCGTGTGTGTGTGTGTGTGTCTATCAAAAACACACACACACACACACACACGAAAGCCGAGGACGGAGTAGGAGTGTCTTGACACTAGGTTCTCTCTGACTACCCTAAAAAACGTGGAGATGCAAAAAAAATAATAATAATTAAAAACTATAATCAACTCACTTTTAATAGGTATAATAATTTGAGGCACGACAGGTAGAACTTTATAAGATCCTTTAGTGACCAAATCATGAATGCCGTGTTCAACGATGAAACTAAAAGGGTAGGTTCCTTCAGCGAGTCCGTCGAAAAACATTGGCAGATAATGATGGAAATCTAGTTTTTCTATAGGCACCTAAAAAAAATTATAAGTATTAGTTTTATTGAAATAATATAGGATGATTTTTTTACATCAATCAATCAATGACTTTAGCAATATTCCTAGAGACTATATATTTTGATACAGTAGTATAGTATAGTATAAGTCATTGTGTATGTACTTATATAATAAAAACACTTTACAATTATATACCAAATCTATCTATTAACTCTAAATAAGAGATAGCTAAGAAATCGCTTTCTTTAAATTCGGGAATAATTTATTTTTACTTGTTAATAAAAAACTCTTTGGTTTATTCATTATTATGTTTTATAGGAGGTTAGGAGTAAATAAAAAGTCAGATCGGTTTTAAACTATTATTATATTAAACCGAAAAACAAGATCACTATAAAACTGCTCATCATAGTTATTTTGGCGGCAAAGGCGATAGGGGGAAGTCAAATCACTTTCTCACCTATAATACTCAATTGACAAACTATAATCAATTGATATTCCAACATGTTTAATAAACAATACTTTTACACTAAATAATTTTACAATAAATTTTTGAAAGTCATCCAATAACCTTGTGTCGAGACACACCGTTCTCGACTTTACATCTGAATTTAGGACATTGCCTATTTAGGGGAAATATGGATATCATTTAAATATTCCCCTAAATGGGAATCGAATCCACAACCAGTTGCATTTACAATCAAACACTGTCCCACTTTACCATGAAAATGAAAACGAGTAACAGACAATATTTTTTTTTTTTTTTTAGCTTCACGCTGTATCCCAGCATGCACAGAGCAGGGTAGGCAGAGGGAACCTAGTGTTAAGACACTCCGTTCCCCACGCACCGCCGAATTCGGAGGCTTGAGTGTTAAGTGGCGGAACTTAACGCCGCGCTTTACCTCGACACCAGAGCGAAGAAAATGGAAATACAATTTCCACTCCTCGAGTGGGAATCAAACCCACAACCAGTCGTTTACAGTCACACGCTTGTGCCACTGGGCCACGACTGGCCAATAAATATTCCAAAGAATTGTTAAAAAAAATTCAAGTGCTCATTGACTTGTAAAAGTGTAGGCACTTTATATTCATCTTATTATAATTAGCTCTATCTAATGGATTTGTATGACCTTCGTCCGAAAACTTTATTGAAATTCATTTGAAATTTAATAAAACTAGAATTTGAGTTTACGTAAGATTTACTTTGCGAAGGCGAACAAACTGTTAATTTTAAATTAATTTCGTATAGTATAATATGTATTTTTTCTGTTATAGATAATAATTGATTATTTTTTCATATTTTTCTTAAAGATATCGCATGTAGCAAACTCTTATGTTTCTTATGTCTTATTGCTTCTACCGGGAATAGAACCCAAAACTGCAGTGTTTACTTAGTCAAAACCCATATTAAAATTCTAAATATTATTTGCAAAATTTACCAAAAAAAATCTTAAATCAACTTTTCAAACAAATCAACAAACAACATGCCAAATTAGTCAAAACAACCAATAAAAAAATCAAATTTCCACAACAATTTCATTGAAAACACAATAAATCGTCACTTCACATTAAATCTACAAGAACCAACCTTCCAAGCGAGCCGTTTTCCGCTCGTAGTAAACTCAATAGAGACCGGGAACTCTCCCCTTTGATAACATCTCCTGAACATTGTCGGCTTTGAGGGTAAAGGATCGAATACGCCGCATTTGGGCGGCGGCAGTACCCTTGTACCCTTCTGCATTGCCTGTATAGTAAACGCTGGTACTATTCTGCATTTTTTTGCCTTACTAGTATAGTAATTTGGACTGGGTTTCTTCAAGGAGCTTCGGAAGTCCTTCCCGCACACATTAGAACACGGTGGTAGTAGCACCATGGTTAGATCAAAAAATCATGCCAAATCGGATATTACGGATGATAAAATGTTGACAGAAGTAATAAAATGAGAAAGTAAATTTGTTCGGGCAAGCCTCGATTGTGATTGTTTATTTTGCAACATGATCGTTGCCGGGCAACCGGGTATCGATTGATTGCCGACAGCGCCGCCGCACGGCAACCGTTCGCTTTAGGATGTGGGTACACAGTTGTGTATATAATTTGTCAGTTGTGGAAAAATATTGTAGGAAAAAAAAACTTTTTTTTTAGTATTTTTGATTAATTATATATAATTTGTATGTTGTGTTGCGTTATTTTTCGAAAAAAATTTTTTTTGGTATTTTTTGTTTATGAGGAATTTGGGTTCATACTTAATTAATATAAAAATATTTTTTAGACTTCATAAATTATTTTTATTTTATGTATTTTTCTATTTCTATATAAAATAAGATGAAATGTGATATAATATGTTATCATTTTATGAAATCTGGCTTCATATTAAATGTAGATAATGCATGGAGATTATTTGTTTGGTTTTTGATTATTTATCACTCATGTTTTTTTGATATAAACACAGTTATTAATCTAAATTAAAAAAAATCTGTATCATTCATTTATAGTATAATCATTTATAATCAGGTTAGTTAAAACGCTGCATTGAGTTCCACCTCAACATGCTATGCCTCAAATTCAGGCGGAAAGTGGAAAACGGACTGACTTGACATTAAGTTCTCTCTGCCTACCTCAAAATGGGAACAAAATCGTGAAAAACTATATTACTAGTATTTTTTTTTTTGCTTCACGCTGTATCCCGCACACAACAGGGTAGACAGAGGGAACCTAGTGTTAAGACACTCCGTTCCCCACTTTCCGCCAAATTCGGAGGCATTGCGTGTTAAGTGGCAGAACTTAACGCCGCGCTTTACCTCGACACCCGAGCGAAGGAAACAAAAGTTATGTTCAATAAAATCGTAAAAATGTCACCGCGTGAACTCCCAACCTTACGTTCGGACGCCGCGAAATTATATTAGCTATGGAAAATTTTATTACATTTTAATATAAGGTATCTCACAATATCCACCGTAGGAAAAGTGCCACGAATTTTGATGGCTTCTACTCATTCTATATATTCTTCGTATATCGAAGAACATGGGGAGTATTTCTTTTGATAAGTATCAATCGAAATTTATGATGTAACAATATATGGATTTTTTCTTTATACTATTCTTATGTAGAATTTTTGTTATTATAATGTCCTTTTTTTTTAGCTTCACGCTGTATCCCGCTCACAGCAGGGTAGGCAGAGGGAACCTAGTGTTAAGACACTCCGTTCCCTACTTTCCGCCAAATTCGGAGGCTTGCGTGTTAAGTGGCGGAACTTAATGCCGCGATTTGCCTCGACACCAGAGCGAAAAATTGGAAATATTAAATTTTTCCACCCCTCGAGTGGGAATCGAACCCACAACCAGTCGTTTACAGTCACACGCTTGTGCCGTTATTATAATATGTTTTAGTTAAATAATTTTTATTAATTTACTTTATTTTCTCGGGGACACAGGCAGAAAAATCTATTTGGCTTATAGTTTGTTACACGTTTTTTTAATTTTAATTTAATGATTTTAAATAATTTAAATATAATGTTTTAAGTTATTTTCGTTTTTTCGGTTACATACATGACAACGCGCGACGTTGGGTTACGCCATTCAACACGCCACAATATATCGTTTTTTGGCGAAAATTAGGGAACAGAGTGTCCTAATACTTGATTCCCTCTGACTGCTGTATGGGAAAAACGTAAATATTTTTTTCTAGGTCCAATTGGCCAATTGTTATTTTTATTTTTTTCAATTAAATATTCAAAGCTCAAAAACTTTGATTTACACATAACAAACAATATGTTCATACAGGCATTTCCCTGATAATCTAAAGACTAGACAAAGTAACCTAGTTTAAATATCAGTCAAATTTAATGACTACTTTCCATCGATTTTAGAAATATTCATGACGTAACTCAACACCGCGTTTATTATAATATAGCTTCAAACCGGAAAAAAATAAAAAATAGAATAAAAGCCTTCCTTCCATCAGGAATTGAACCCATAACCATCAAATCTCACAGTCTAACAATTCCCAATTCTCCACAACTGTCATTTAATACATCATTACACGAACGACACAAAAAATATAAGAATAGATAAAAGATTTATTCTAATTCCGTTCATTTGTCCACAAGCCGTAACCGTCATAGAAATTTCGCGGCAAATTGAAAGCAGCTCCCGATATTTAAAATTTAATACAGCATCAGCTGGGACGGTTATTATGAAATATTTTTATATCGTCATCTGAACAAGTTTTAGATGAACCCCGCTTGTGTATTTATGGATGTTTAATATTGAGAAAATTTTCTTACATTTTTATGTTTATGGAGTTAATGTGTCTCGTAAGTTATATTACAATATATTAATATACTAAGCCAGCCAGGTCAGTCAAGGCGCAAGGGGATGAAGTGTGACTGAAAGGTGACTGGTTCGATTCCTCCTCAAGAAATTGATTTTCTCGATTTGGTGTTGAAGCAAAGCACGGCGTTGAGTTCCGCCACTTAACACGCAATGGCTCAAGTCTGGGTTTCCTCTATCTACCCTACTGTATGCGGAGTATAGTGTGAAGCTAAAAAAGAAAAAATACTTGTAGTTGCCCGCTACTTCGTTTGCGTGGAATCAATGTCTTTTCCCATCACTGAATATTTTTTGTTAAAGCGTAAATCCAAATATATAAAGTATCCACTTTTCAAAATCAATTATACCCTGCCTACTGCTTAAGCATAAAATATATAAACATAAAAACAAAAAAATATTTTATTTAGATCCGTTCAGTTGAAATGAAGATATACTTACAAACATACTGCCTTTACTACTTTTTCATATAATATAAATTAAAATATAATATGTAGCTTCACGCTTGTTCCCTTAAAGCAGCGTGATAAAAAATTAATAGACACTAAGACATTCCGGTCTCCCAATTTCCACAGACATTTGAGACTGTCCGTAAAAAGATGGAAGTCAAAGTATTAGGTTGCTTAAAAAGATATACTACATGAAAACGTGTAGTTATTTTTATATACCTTAAAAATAAGTCTAGATAGAAGAAACTCAGTGTTTTAGACTTCAAGACATTGTGTGTTAACAGCCGAAACTCATTACCAATAGTAGAGTACAGTACCAGTACAGTGCTTTTGTCTCAACATGTGAAGGAAATGGAAATTAATTAAATATACTCATTCCACCGAATGGAAATTGTACCCACAACCATTTGCGTTTACAGTCGAACCTTGTCACTGCACCATAATGAACTGCAATACTAAATAAATTAGTAATTTTTCAGTTTCACGCTGTATCCCGCACACAGACACTCCGTTCCCCACTTTCCGCCAAATTAGGAGGATTGCGTGTTAAGTGGCGGAACTTAACGCCGCGCTTTACCTCGACACCAGAGCGAAGAAAATGGAAATATAATTTCCACTCCTCGAGTGGGAATCGAACCCACAACCAGTCGTTTACAGTCACGCTTGTGCCACTGGGCCACGACTGGCCACAAATTAGTAATTAAAACATACTAAATATAAATTTACGTACATAATTTTTCTAACATAACAAAAGCAGCTAATGGTGCTATAGTCTAGACATCAATTTTTCAACTCATTGTTAAATTTAATTTTTACAAGTCGCCGGAACAATTCAGAGCATCTCAAAGGAAACCTTTTAAAAAATATCTTTTGAATACAGCGCGGCGTCGACGGGTGAAATACGAATGGAGGTAAACTAAGAAAACATAAAGAAACCAAGCGATCGCTATCCAATATTCCTAGTACTGTACAGGCTTCTATATTAAATGTAGGGTTTTTATAGAAGAACTAGCTGTTACCTGCGACTTTGCGTGGAGTTTAGTGAAAATTCTGAAATCTAAGTTGTTTCAGTTACTTCTTATTACATTAATCATGTACATATAAAAGCCTCATCAAAATCAGTCCAGCCATTCTAGAGAGTAACCGTAACAAATACACAGATAGGCACTAAAAAATTGGAAACTATGTTATTTTAACTCATATACCAAACACGACACACATATATAGGTACATGTAGTATACATTTAATTAAAAGTGATTATTTTAATATTACAAGTAGACACTTCAATTTTATTTATTTACATAGATATGCCATTGTGGCACAGTGTAACGTGTGACTGTTAATGCGATGGTTGTGGGTTCTATTCCCACTCCGGAGAATGATGGTATTTTAAACTATATTCATTTCTTCTCTTTGATGATAAGACAAAACGTGGCGTTAAGTTCCACCAAGCAACAAAGAATGTTTCAGATGACCTTATCAACAGAGTTAAAAAAAGTTTATTAAATATAATTATTATTCTATATGAGATTGGAACCCATAAATCATATTACGTTTATAGTTAGACGCTACCCCCACTGCGCCACCATGGTGTTTCTTGAACAAATATGATATCCGGTCATAATATAAATTTTGAACGTTTAAACGCTTATTGCTTACAATTACTACGACAGACTTCAATACAGTAGTTCATAATGCAAAATACATAATAGAATTTTGTACTCGTGAACGTCTCGTTTTTACTTCCAGTAGTTGTGAAAGGAATATTTTGTTATAAGAATAAATATATTTGTGGCCAGTCGTGGCCCAGTGGCACAAGCGTGTGACTGTAAACGACTGGTTGTGGGTTCGAGTCCCACTCGAGGAGTGGAAATATTTAATATTTCCATTTTCTTCGCTCTGGTGCCGAGGTAAAGCGCGGCGTTAAGTTCCGCCACTTAACACGCAAGCCTCTGAATTCGGCGGAAAGTGGGGAACGGAGTGTCTTAACACTAGGTTCCCTCTGCCTACCCTGCTGTGTGCGGGATACAGCGTGAAGCTAAAAAAAAAATATATTATTTTATCGTCCTTCTAGTTTATTTTGAATAAAAGTATAATTAAAAATAATAATATTTATCTGCATCGTGGTGCAGTGGGACAGTGTCTATCCGTAACCGCGATTGGTTGTGGGTTTAATTTACAACCGAAGGAATATAATATATCATTTATTTTCAATTTCCCGTTTTGTAATCAAGACAAGGCACGGCGTTGAGTTCCAGCATTCAACATATGATATCTCGATTTCCAGTGGAAAGTGGAGAACGGAGTGTCTTAACACTAGGTTCGCTCTGTCTACCCTGCTATGTGGGAAAAAGCGTAAAGTTGCTTAATTTATTTTTATTAATATACTATTAAACAGTTGTTGTAATTTGAATGTCATGGATGTTGGTGTTTTTCATAGTTTTATTGTCTGAGCCTGCTTCTGTAGCGGCTAAAATGCTGTATAGATTTAAGTATAACTAGTATTCTTAGTATTAAGTTAAAATTGTTATGTTTGTGTGTTTTAATTTTGGTTTAGGGAAGGATTGGGCTGACATTTTTGTATATTACTTAAAAAGCCCCTAAATAAAAACAGATTAAAAAAAAAAAAAAAACTATTAGTAAGTTGTACCTTAGCATCGTTTTTGTCGCTTTACACAATGACCATGACATTGTATGACAAAGACATGGAAATATACAGATTTATTTTTTCGTATTTTCCTTTTTTTCTTACATTTCTTAGTAATGAGAATAATTAGTAAAATAATGTTAAAGTAATTTTATAATAATTTTATATATTTATAATTATTTTTTTTACCTTCTCTCTGTATCCCGCACACGGCAGGGTAGGTAGAAAAAACCTAGTGTTAAGACACTCCGTTCCCCACAAAGAAGTTAGAAAGTTATTTTATTTGATTATACATTTATAATGTATAAATAAATATATTTTTTCTAAAATTCTTGTTCATTTAAACTTTCGTATTTAGTATGGCAAATTTATCGATATAGTTATTGTAAAGATAGGTATATCTGTTAAAGCTAGCTTTACATAACAACTTAAAAAAAAAAGTCACTTCAAAAATCTACTATTTGTCTCTCATTATTTCTCATTATCACAACAATTCTAACAACAAACGAAACAAGCAAACAACATATTTACAATCCAAACTAAAACTAACGCGTGCAAAAATTTCAAAATTACATTTCAACGCGTAATAAAACGTTGAAATTTTTGTAGTTTTCAAACATTAATTCAATGGTAAAGCGTTACCCTTGAACACCTAGCGTACCGGCGCAGCAAAGCCGGAATCCCCGGGAAAAAATCCCGAAAACTAAAAGCAAAAAGTGGGCAAAAAGTTGGAAAGTTGTCGGCTTTCATGCGATACCTGTTCTTTTTTTTTACTCTTGCACGACCTGAATCACTGCGTTGCACTGGTAGAACTGTGTAATTTCCGCCGTCTCAATTTTATGTACAAAATTGTTTGACTGTTTAGAATGAGTTGGTCTTTTGGTTGGAGGTAGCTTCTTATTTTATCTTCTTTTTAATTTAATTGGATTTCAAATTGGAGATATCTTGTTTCAGTGATAGTGTGTCTGACTGTAAATATGTTGCCTGTAGTTTTAAATTTCAGCTAAGAGAAACGATTATATGTAAATTTATTTTGATTTCTCCGTTGTGAAAGTATAAATGCTTATTCCCAGTAGATTTACAGTGTAGTATTACTGGGAATTTCCTTCTCAATAGAGTTACTATTTTATATTTTAGTGAGTATAAAAAAAAAACATTTTTTGAACATATTAATATTGTTTATATCAAAATTCCTATTAATTCTCTACTAATAAGTCAAGTGGGAAGGAACTTTATTTAGTACTGGTAAGATTACATGCTAAGTCTACTGAAAATACCCCAATGGTTGATTTCCGCCACTTACAACTTACAGCGTCTCGAATTCAGGCAGAAAGCGGAAAACGGAGTATCTTAACACTAGGAGACAACTCCTTGCTATATGGGAAAAAGATTCTACACCAAATCCTTAATACACTATAAGTTTTAAAGCAAATTTTACACAGACATACCTACTGTACGATATATGTACATAACATAAAATATGTGTGTCGTAGAAAAAGATTTACGAGCGGCTAAGTAGCCAGTGGTCTCACGTTTCAACTATAAAACTGAAGCTTGAACTGAGGATAAAGACGACGATACTATGCACTATCATAATATATTATTATTAAATGACTTCGATCCATAACTTAGTATAGATATATATTTTTGAATTTAAGAAGTAATATGAAAGAAAACGTTTTTTCAAGATGTTTTCTTCTTTTTTTATTCTCTTATATAGATAGTGATGGTGAATCCATTGGAGGAAATTCTTTACTCTTATATGTCTGTAAACAAAGCGCGGTATTAAGTTTCACCTTTTGACACGCTAAGTTTTAATTTTGGGCGGAAAGTAGAGAATAGCCTTGACATTCCCTTGGTTTCTCCTGACACCTACCGCTATGTGGAAAAAACGCTTTATAAAATTTTTCCTTTACTAAAGTTATAGAGGGATTGACAAACAATACAATCGTATATTCAATGGGGGAAGTAGGAGAGTACTGATCATTTCCGTAAACTCCCACAAGCGCAGAGAATGAAGATGTTATATTTAACTTAAGTTTTAATAATAAAAAGTGTAGAATTGATTATCTTAACAGTAAATGTCTGAATACTCTGCTTTGCGGAAGAAAACGTAAAACTGCATGTTTTAATATAATATATAAATTTAACTTAAGTCAATAAATACACAAAATGCGTAATAATAAAAATAAATATATACTTTTTTAATTATTTTTTTTAGCTTCACGCTGTATCCCGCTCATAACAGGGTAGACAAAGGGAACCTAGTGTTAAGACACTCTGTTCGCCACTTTCCGCGAAATCGGAGGCATTGCGTGTTAAGTGGTCGAATTTAACGCCACGATTTACCTCGACATCAGGCCGAAGAAAACGGAAATATTAAATATTTCCACTCCTCTAGTGGGAATCGAACCCACAACCAGTCGTTTACAGTCTCACCTTTGTGCCACTGCGCCACGACTGGCCCCCTCACAAAAACACAATAATCCTAATATATATAAAGAAGAACGACCTGTCTACGCATTTATACGAACGAAATCAAATCTCTTACAAAACTATAACACCCACGTGGCATAATTTCAATATAACGTTCTCAGGGGGTCGCGTCTCGCAGCGTCTTGATGAACCTCTTTATTTATCGTAAATAAGATTGACTCAAAGCTCTAACGATGTGTACAAGTTTACTGCTATTTGGCTGATTTGGTAATAATATTATAACTTTTTGTATTATGTTACATTCGAATATGTGTGGGGCCAGTCGTGGCGCAGTGGCACAAACGTGTGACTGTAAACGACTGCTTGTGGGCTCGATTCTCACTCGAAGAGTGGAAATATTTAATATTTCCATTTTCTTCGGTCTGATGTCAGGGTAAATCGCGGCGTTAAATTCCGCCACTTAACACGCAATGCCTCTGAATTCGGCGGAAAGTGGGGAAAAGGGTGTCTTAACACTAGGTTCCCTTTACCTACCCTGCCGTGTACGGAATACAGCGCGAAGCTAAAAAAAAATATGTTTTTTTTAATAAGGTCATCAAGGCACAGTAGCTGACTAGAGACGATATATAAATCAGAAAGTAAATAAAATCCCATCCTACTATTTTGTAGTAAATTATTACCAATTTATGAAATATTACAAATCTTACGTCATATTCTTTTATTTAAATCACTATTCGTGTATATACTTGTTTATAGTTTATTAATGATGTCCTACTTAAGGGGTCTACATACCTAATTTGTAATTTTCATCAGTTTAAGTAATATAGGTTTCCTCTGCCTACCTTGCTGTGTGATACCGCCTGAAGCTGAAAAAAAAATAATTAAGGAATATACCAAAATCTGCGAATAAATCTCTCTTTTTTTCAAAAACTAAATTTTTATACGTTTTCTTTAAATGTCTTTTTCAACTAATAAATCAATAAGTATGAGATGAATTCTACTTTATTACCAGATTTATATTAGCTAAGTGTGACAGCTTCTGACTGTATGACGCGACGGTTGAGGTTTTAATTTCTACACGTGGAAATTAAAATATTTCATTTCTTCGTTCTGACAAGACAAAGTGCAGCGGTGAGTTCCATCACTAATAATGCACTTTATATATTTTAGAGATTCTAAAACAGAGTTTACTTACCCACAGATATAACCCACGATTAATCGTACAGTCAGACGTCTTTCACGATGATATGTAAAGAATAAATTTAAAATTACTAACTAATTTATGCATCCTTAGTTTACTTTTATAGTAAAACAATCATTTAAGTTTAAAACCAATAATTTCATCTACAAATCGAACCTGCAACTAAAAAACTAATATTAAAACCAAACCACTGAACGATTACGTAGAAAAATTCACAAACAAACTATACTTTCTGTAAATAAATCCACTATAACCGCCCTCGCTGGCTTATATTTCATCAAAACGGCTTCATAGCAAATTGAATGTACCTACCTGCATCACATACGCTTACACGAGTGCTGTATCAATGGGAAATAATATATAATTCTTGGGGAATTATTGTTTATTTCAAATGTACATTTTTATGGCTACTTATAATTATTGTGGTAATTTATGTTTTGGAGTAGAACACGGTTTGAATGTAAACGCAATGGTTGCGGGATCTATTCTAGTTACATTTTATTTTTAAAATATATATTTTTATCCATATTTTCGAACAATAAAAAACTGTTAAAATATTATTAGGTAGTACAATGTTAATTTCGCAACGACTGACTCAAGTGGAAAGTACGGGCAATACCACCATAACCAGAAGTCCACAGTTCGGTCGTGGTATCTAGTTATTTTTTTAGTTTCAACTTATTATGATTTTTACTTACTTTATAATTTTTTTGAACTATAATTGCTAAATCACAATATCCTAAAAAGAATAACGAGCAGACTTCGGTTACCTGCTATGAACAGTTATTGAAGTTGTAGTATATAGTAAATTACTTACGTTAAGTAGTTTGATGTACAATTTTGTGTGTAAGAAATTAACACATAAGCACACGTTACTATGGCAAAGCGTATAATAATTATATATTTAACCAGGCAAAGGTACAATACTTGAAATATAAATTAATCTAAACGAAAATCGAACCCACTATAAAATCAAAATTAACTATAATACTTAGAACAGACAATTTAAAAAGTAGTAAAGAAACTTACGATTTATTTATTTGATATGAAACTTTACCTTAATATATTTTTATTGATATCTGATATATGAGTATATTTATTCAGGGAGGAAATAACATTCTTCAATATACAATAAATATTTGACTTAAGTCCGTTTTGCTCCGATACCTTCCACGTGGAGCTAGTGATGCGACACGAGTCCTATCTTTAATCGAATTACTCGAGTGAATTTGAAAACTCGTACTCGATTAAAAAAAAAATATTACTTGAGTCATTCTGTTGCCACTAGATATTACTTTATTACAAAATTTTATTTATTTTTGCTGCGCTAACAAAACAAAATAGACAGATTTAAATATTTTTTAACATTGTTAATTACTTAAGCAAATAATGAGTAAATAATGAATAAATCTCTATTAATCCATCCATGACAATGACACTATTTTAATATATAAATTAGTTCAATATCTGGTGTCGAGGTAAAGCGCGGCGTTAAGTTCTGCCACTTAACACGCAATGCCTCCGAATTCGGCGGAAAGTGGGGAACGGAGTGTCTTAACACTAGGTTCCCTCTGCCTATCCTGCTGTGTGCGGGATATAGCGTGAAGCAATTTTTAAGTTCAATATCGCCCAAAAGTCACTCGGATAATACTCGAGTAGGATAGTAAAATTTCTCGAGTGACTCGACTTATAAACTCCTTCGAGTCACATCACTATTTGGAGTACGTTCGAGGATTGTTTTTGTTTATCGACAAATAAATATTTTCGTAACAAAATCCTTTGCTAATTGGTTCTAACGAGACGAGATTATTGCGATTAGGTTGTTTTATTTTTATTAGTTAATGATTTATAGTTAGTTTAGTCTAGTATTGGAAAGGTCAATTTAATTATTAATTAGTTTAAAAAAATAATTAAAAGAATGACGTTATAAGATAAATTCTTATATTTAAATGATTTTTATTTGAAATGCAGTGGGACAGTGTCTGACTGTTAACATGTTAGTTGTGTGTTCGATTCCCAGTCGGGTGGGGTATCCCGCACACAGGATGTAGGATAGGCAGATGTAACCTAGTGTGAAGACACTCTGTCCTCCACTTTCGGCCGAATTCGGAGGCATTACGTGTTAGTTGGCGGAACTTAACGCCGCGCTTTGTCTCCATGTCAAACCAGAGCGAAAAAAATGGAAATGTTAAATATTTCCACTCCTCGAGTGGGAATCGAACGTACACCCAGAGGCTTTACAGTGACTCTTTGTGCATCTGCACCACAACTGGGCCACTGACTGCTTTAAGTTACAGAGCAGATAATTGAAAATATAAATAATACAAATTACCGTTCCCTCTAATAGGAATCAAACCCGTAAACAATGATCGCCAAATTCAGACGTCCCACTACGCCACGATAGAGTAACTTCCTGTGGAGAAACAACAAAACAGTCGTAATTAAATATAAAAATTCAAATAGGTATATAGTCAAATTGAATTCGTGTGAAGCGTTAATAGTATTACAAAGAAAGCTCAAAGCTTCAACATAATTAAGAAAATTTTAAAGTGATTTATTTATTTTGATTTTGACTTTGTTTCCTCTAATTTGTTTTGACAAATAAACAGCGAGAAATGTTTGACTTGTTGAAAGAAATATTATGAGTTGTAAGCATTTTAAGCAAATATAGACGTATATAAGTTAGTTGTGGCGCAGAAGCACAAAGTGTGACTGTAAACACGACTGGTTGTGGGTTCGATTCCCACTCGAGGAGGGAAATATTCATTTAATACTTCCATTTTCTTAGCTCTGACGTCGAGGCAAAGCGCCGCGTTAAGCTTAGTCACTTAATAATCAATGCCTCTAGAAATCGAAAGAAAAAGAGGAATAGAGTGTCTTAACACTAGTTTTTCTCTGCCTACCCTGCCTTGTGGATACAGCGAGAAGCTAAAATAAATGATTATAGACTCGACCCTCAACTTAACAAGAGACTCGACTAGCGACTCGTTGCGTAGGCAACATGTAAGAGTATATATATCACTTTATGCATACGTGTAATACTTATTTTATTACTTTAATTCAAATTAAAACATTAAAAAGTTTTTTTTATTATTTACGTCTACATTTTCTTCGACTTTCGATGATTGATCAAAAAATGTTTAGTGAAAAATCACTTCACACTTCATCTTTCATTAAATTATGGGGACAATATAATATTATCGATTTTTAACTTAGACTTGAGAAATATTCACATTATAAATAAAAAAATGTATTTTAGCCTTACCCAGTAAGAAAATTAAAAATATTAACTAGACCTTAGCGTGTAATTTTGTATATAATATAATATATTTTTGTAATTTTTATATATGTTTTCTTTGTTTCAGGTAAGTTGCTTATGCTGTTACTACAGGAAGGAACATCTAACAACGTAACGATGAAATTCAATAGACTTTCTTAATATTCAGATTCTACTGCATTTTTGTAATTGTAAGTTAAGTCAGTATTACTTTTGTATTTTTTAACTTTTTATTGTAGAAAAAAACTGCTAGTGATACACCATTTCATATTTCACTATATGTTTATGGGTGATTAAATGCAATCCTATACTTGGCTTAATGAAACCATTCATATTATTTTCTATAGCTATAATGGGGTAATGTAATTATATATTTTTTTTAAAGATATGTTTCTCCTCATCTTGATTTGAAATTGAAAGTGCAGTAGGAAATATCTTCACCTTAGGTTAGGTTCCTTCTATTACCTTGTTTGAGGGAAAAAGCGTAAAACTGCAAAATATTTTTTAACTTTTTGATCTTTAGCATAACATAGAGATTAGAAAGAGAGAACTAAACGTCATAACATTATTAATTTCATATTTCTATGACTATTACTATTTTTTAAGTTAAGAAATTTAAAATTGCACTGTATCTTACTAAAAGAGGAGAAATGAAAATACTTTAAATACTATAATATTTTTTCTTAGTTGGAATCGAACCGACTACCATCACAGCCACTATCTCTTACCATCAAAAGCTCTTTATATTAAGACTGTTTTCATACAAAAATTACAAATTCAAAATTTAAAAATGAAATTATTCAGTCCACTGTAATTGACAGGCTGTTATTGAAGTGTAACGTTTTTGAAGGCAAGTTACGTATAATTTTTGTATACTTTTATAATAATATTTAACAGAATGCTTTTTAAATTATTCCATCGTATTTAAATATTAAGTAAACTATTAAGGTCATATTTTTTATATTTTTACTTTAAACAAGTTATGTAGCCACTATCAACCCGGCTGTTATATTCGTAAATGTAAGAAGAAATAGAATCTCATGATATATTTATATGTATAAAACAATATTGGGGCCAGTCGTGGCGCAGAGCCACAAAGTGTGACCTCTAAAGCAACTGGTTGTGGGTTCGGCTCCCACTTGAGGAGTGGAAATATTTATTATTTCCATTGTCTTCGCTCTTATATCGAGGCTAAGCGCGGCGTTAAGTTCCACCACTTAACATTAAAAAGAATTATAATTGTTCCCCCGAGTGGGAATCGAACTCACAACCAATTGCGCTCGCAGACAAACGCTATCCCACTGCACTACAATGAAGTAAGCTTCAATTTTAAAAATACGTATAAAAATATGAAAATTTTACAGTAAACTGAAATATCTTCGGCGATTGAAAACTCGTTACATGACAATAGCGTCTCCCGTATACAGACAGCTTTAGTGAAAATGTCCGAAATGTGCACTATCATCAATCTAAGTTTAAATTTAACGCATTTATCATATTATATTTACGTAGAGATCTATCTATTTTGGGGCCAGTCGTGGCGCAGAGGCACAAAGTGTGCCTGTAAAGTGACTGGTTGTGGGTTCGATTTCCTGAGTAGTAGAAGTAGAACGAAATAGTTGTAATCCTTTAGTTTATGCGAGAGAAGGTACGAACGGGTCCCTAGTACATTAATAAGCATTAAAAATATAATGCTTGTATATCTTCGAAGAACCTAGTGAGATTTTGGTTGTATAGCTTTAAAGCTCAGGCAAGAATTACAATTGATATAAAATTCGAGGAGTTACAATTGATTTAGGAGGTTTAAATTGGTTGTGGGTTCGATTTCCATTCAATAGTATATTTAAATTATTTTCATTATTCTGCTTAGGTATCAGAAAGGAACAAAACGCGGCGTTGAGTTCCGCCACAACTCTCAATATCTCGCAATTTTAGGCGGACGTAGGAGAATATAGTGTATAAGCAAAAATGAAAAAAAACATGAAACTAAAGTTTAAAAAAAAAAATTATAAAACCTAGTTTTTGTCGATATTTTTAGAAAAAATATCTCCAATTTTGTTTTCGTCCACATTTATTCGAAGGTTATGACGTTGTCAAGTAAATAAGAATCTGACATTTATTTAATTGTACGACATTGCCGACGACGACATAAAATTAACTACTACTTATTAAATAAATAGTTAAACGAGCAAACATAATGTTATTTTCGCTTCTTTTTTAGCTTCACGCTGTATCCCGCATGGTAAGCAGAGAGAACCTAGTGGAAAGACACTCCGTTCCCTACTTTCCACCGAATTCGGAGGCATTGTGTGTGAAGTGGTAGAACTTAACGTCACGCTTTGCCTCGACACCAGAGCCAAAAAAAAATGGAATTATTTAATATTTCCACTCCTCGAGTGGAGGAGTTAGGATTTAGACGCTGTCCATTGGCGACTCGATTGCCTATGGTATGAATATAATTGTCACCTAAGTAACGAATCCCAAACTAAATATTATGGATTGTTATATATTTATCTATAACAATCCATACTGAAGTACTAAAATCTGAATTAAAAATTATCTATTTAAGAAAAAAAAATGTAACTGTACTTACTTTCCTAAAAGTTTCACAAAAAAAAATGAAGTAGTTTTCACAACACAAATCATAATAAGAAATGCTTGAAGATAACAACGTGAGTATAATTATATGAAGATGCAATGTGACAAGTGGGTTTAAGTAGAAACTAAGATGGATGAACACAAAACATAATTTAGACAGTGTTACAAGACGCCAGACGATTTTCACAGACACGATTACTTTATACTAGCGGCCCGCTCGCAGCTTCGCCGCGTGAAGTATGAAAATATTTCGTTATATTGCAACCCTCTAGAGTAGAGTGTTTAACCTTGGGTTATCAACTATATATATTTTAAATTTCATAACAATCGGTCAAGCGGTGTAGATTTTAAATGTAAACTTTCATCCCCGTTTCAACCCTTTAGAGGTTGATTTTTGAAAAAATAGGTAGCCTATGTTTGACACAGCAATTTTTACTACTTGCATTTTAAATTTCATCCAAATCCGACCGGTAGATTAGCCGTGAAAGCGTGACAGACAAACAGACAGACATTCGCATTTATAATATAAATATGGATTTACATATAGGTAGGTATATCAAAGGGGCTAGTCGAGACGCAGCGGCACGTAAGTGTGACTGTAAACGCGACTAGTTGTGGGTTCGATTCTCACTCGAGGAGTGGAAATATTTACCGTTTCCATTACCTTCGCTCTGGTGTCGAGGCAAAAGCGCGGCGTTAAGTTCCACCACTTAACACGCAATGCCCCCAAATTCGGGAGAAAATGGTTAACGCAGTGTCTTAACACTATGCTCCCTCTGCTTACCCTACGCTGTATCCAGCACGCAGGGTAGACAGAGGGAACCTAATGTTAAGACACTCCACCTAATAATGGAAGCATTGTGTGTTAAATAGCGGAACTTAGTGCCGCACTTTGCCTCGTCACCAGAGCCAAGAAAATGAAGTTTGAATGTTTCAATTTCTCGCGTAGAAATCGAACCCACAAACAATTGCGTGTACATTCACGCTATACGCTCCAGCACTACGACTGGCCTCAAAACATTATACAATAAAAATAGACGATCGACTTCGTTGCCTTACAAAGATACCCCAAGCGGGAATCAAACCCACAGCCATCGCCTTTATTTATACAAGACCTATTATCAAAACAAAATAACTTTATGAATGTTCAATTTCACCATTAAATTAGTTATTTTAAAAAAATTAAAATAAAAAAATACGAAACAAGTATTGCTCTATAAACATTTATATAATAAAAATCGGCGACACGGCAACTCAATAAAGTTACTTCAGCGGAGTGCACATAAAAAAGCAACCGATAGCTATAAATGGTTTTCGCTGCATCCATTAAGGAGATGAACGCTTGGACTCGTGGATTATACGCTTAATCTAATATAACGTTTCGTTGTATGTATGTATGTCTGTATGTGTAAAATATTTTGTTAATATTTTTTTTTTTGTAATTTAAAGTAAATAAAACATATGAATTACTAGTAGTACTAGTGTGGGTTCGATGCCCACTCGAGGAGTGGAAACATAAGGTCCATCACTTAATACGCAATGCCTCCGAATTCGGTGGAAAGTGGGTAATGGAGTGTCTTAACACTACGTTCCCTCTACCTTCCCTGCTATGTGTGAGGTACAGCGTGAAGCTAAAAAAAAAATACTAGTAATATATTTTTTCACGATTTGTTCCTATTTTGAGGTAGGCAAAGAGAAGTTAGTGTCAAGTCAGTCCGTTTTCCACTTTCTGCCTGAATTTGAGGCATAGCATGTTGATGTGGGACTCAATGCAGCGTTTTAACTAGCCTGAAGAAGCTTGCTAAGGAAAGGAGGCTCAATACATTTAAATATGATTCCTCTGTGTGAGAATCGAACTTACAACCATTGTGCTTACAACTTTACAGTCTAACACTTTTACATTGCACTACCACGGCCTCTAGTATATTTTTTATCATATTATAATAGATTTGTTGTAATTCTTGTCCATGATATACGAAAAAAAAAAATATCTTAGATGTACTGTAGCCTAACCTTACCTGGAAAGGTAGCCTAACCTTACGTTTCTAGGTATAGTTCTAGATACTCGTATTAACTTAAAATAAACGTTACTTATACATACATCCAAACTTGACAAGGTAATATTTATTTACGTAACTTAAGTTTACTATTTTCATACTTATATTATAAACGCGAAAGTCTGTCTGCCTGTCTGTTATTAAGCAATAACGTAAAATGCATAACAGAGAAATTTACCACTAAGTACTAAATAACTGCGCATTAGAAAAAAATCCATAAAAATTACGTACAATCCTTTATTCCATTACTTGGGCCAAACAAAACCACCACCATACCTATGTCCCCATGCGCTGTAAAACTGACTTAGAAATTTATTGCCCATGAAAAAAGTTCGAAATGCCTTCACAATATCACCTTAGAGTGCATTAGGTTCCCATAAAAACGACACTTGGCCCAGAACAAGTGAACGCAACCGCGGTTTCCTTTTACTTGGGTTCTTTAGAGAGACGTCTTTCTAGTTAATTTGAAGTCTTGTCTCCTGTAAAACTTAGTTTTCGTTTCTTTTCGTTAAACTTATTATGTGCTTTGTCGACTGAAAAATCTATGTTGTGTTTGTTCTAGTTGGTTTTTTTTTTAATTAAGTAACAGAATTTTATTAGTTGATTTTTACTTATTTTATTAAAAGTAACCATTCGTGGTGTAGAGTGGGACAACGTCTGACTGTAAAACGATTGCCTATGGGTTCGATTCCCACTTGTTGGGATGATCATATTTAAATTATTTTCATTTCTTCACTCTGGTAGTTAAGACTAAACGTGGCCACACGTTTAGTTTATGTAACAGGCAACACGTTTAGATTTCGACGGTTAGAAAGTCTTGAAAGCCTAATAGACAGACTGACTAATGGACTCGCCACCAAATCCTGAGGCAAAAATAATTAAAGATTAAAGTAAAACTTATAAATAATTAGAATACGCGATCAAAATTTGCAATTTAAACTTGAAGTCTGAAACGGAGGGCTATAACACTAGACGCTTTCCGCATAGGTACAACATTTTACCCAAAAAATATATTATATAAATAATTTACCAAAAGACCTAAATGAATATTCAAAAACATTTTTTTTCACTCTGTATCCCGCACACAGCAGGGTAGGCAGAGGCTTAATCTAGTGTTAAGACACTCCGTTCCCCATTTCCCGCCGAAATCGAAGGCATTGCGTGTTAAATGGCGGAACTTAACGCCGAAATAATAACTATTTCCACTCCTCGAGTGGGAATCGAACCGACAACCACTCGTTTACAGTCACACGCTTAAGCCAGTGGGCTACGACTGGCCACTTCAAAAACTTATTAATTTAAAATTTAAAATTTATATACATAATATACGCTTATAAGAAAATTTCACCGCCATACTTTCCACCGATATTCCTTTGTGCTGTTAATGTCAATAAACAATAAGGTACACCGCAGAACTTATGAAGTTTTAACGCCTTTGAGCCAAAGCGACCTCGACGCAAGTTATAAAGTACTTTCATTAGCTTAACTCATTTAATGCACCAATACTCGTATATAGAGGATTTTGATGAACGTTTAAGTTTAAATATTAAAGTTTTGGTATTATATAATTATGCGCTTAGGGTATTGTGAGCGAAAGCGAGAACAGAGTGTCCAGACACTAGATTCACTTAAACTGCCTTGATAAATAATGAAAAGTGTGAAAAAAACATTTTTTTTTAATTTAAAAATCGAATCGACGACCATCACATACTAGCAAATAAGACCGAACTGCACCACTGAACCAATGATCAGAACAAATTGTTTTTTTTTTTAGCTTCATGCTGTATCCCGCACACAGCAGGATAGGCAGAGGGAACCTAGTGTTAAGAAACTCCGTTCCCCACTTTCCGCCGGATTCGGAGGCTTGCGTGTTAAGTGGCGTAACTTAACGCCGCGCTTTCCCTCGACACCAGAGCGAACAAAATGGAAATATAATTTCCACCTCCTCGAGTGGGAATCGAACCCACAACCAGTCGTTTACAGTCACACACTTGTGCCACTGGGCCACGACTGGCCACAAATTATTAATAGAAATACTAAAATTTTCTTTAAAACCCTAAACGAACCAATCCAGCGTTTGTAAGATTATGATCGTTTAAATAAATTACCTGAATTGAAAATTCAAAGTCAAATCCCGTAAAGGGATGAACGTTTTTAATTTTAATTTGTATAAAATAACGTTATCTTGTGAAGTGGAGAGAACGATTAAATAGCTAATTAATTATTTCTATAACTAGAAAACTAGGTTTTAATTGTGACTTTGCTTGTTTTTTTTTATTTAATGACTTATTAATATCTATATTTAAAGATAGATATTGTAAATTAACTGGCGGAACTTAACACCGCATTTTGTTTAAGCAAATCGAGGCAGCGATTTTTTTAATTCAAAAGTATCATCAACTAGAAATCGAATCTACAACCACTTCAAACTGACAGGCTTCTCCAACCAATTTTTCAGTATTGTATCCAAAAGAAAACCAAATCAAACACAATTATCGAACATAAAGTCAATCTTACTTTCTATGGATGTACGAGTAGCAATTACAAACATTGAGAGAGAAGGCGTCGTCATGACAACTGGATGCCCAACGCGCAGACGCGCCCACAACTAACTCCGCCTATTTTGCAGCCTGTTGCTACCGCATTCGCCGTACGACAGTCAGCTTCCAATCCTCATGGGCCAACAATACCAAAACAAAATAATTAATATATGAAAAAAAATTATGAAAAGACTCTTAATGTGGTAATTCTATTGTTTCGTTGTCAAGCCAACCCTCTGTCTCTCTTCTTCTGCAGGAGTTATCAGCGTGTTAATGGCTGGCAAAATCAGGTATTATACTATAGTATAAATGTTGTTGTAGTGATGATGTTTGATGATGAATGATATGGTTCAGCCAGAATTATTATTTGAAAAAAAAATTATAAAACCCCTTAAATACCAAAAAATATATATCCTTGACATACTTTTGCTGTCGAAATTTAATTTAAATTAAAAAAAAGAAAATATATAAACAGAAAAATGTATTATTATATTACTTTTTTATAAAAAAAAGCAATTTTTAATTCAGTTTTCAATAGTTTAAAAGTCTAATTTACAAGTTGAACTAAATTTCCTGTTGACCCACTGAACTCTTTATGCTAATATTTTGTGAGGGCGATAGATGGCGTTACCCGTCGGCTGAACGTATATTGTGTTTTTGTGTCATTAAAGTCCTGTTTATTGTTGTATATAAAATTTGATGTATATCTTAAACATAAAATTTAATTATATATATGAGATTTGCCTATAGAAACTTAAAATAAGATAAAATATCAGATTTAATGACACGCATTGCGTCGATTACGAGCAGAAAGTAAAAAAAACGGTCCTGAAAATACATAAAGCTGTCAAAATATTCGTTTTAAAATCTGTTATAATATATAACGTTATAATATATGTATATGATATATAACACATTTTTATTCAGAGAATATTTTAAATAATTGTAAAAAATATATGTTTATTAGAATTAATAACTAAACTCCAATTGACAAGTCGCTTTGTTTTCACTAAAAGCAAAATACACCTATACCGTGTTAGTCTTAACTAATGAAATTTAAATATAAATATATATCATAATAAAAAACAAAATTAAAAATTTTGAAAAAACCCACGACGGTTTAATTGTAATTGTAAAAGGATAAAATAACTATAAATCCCCCGCCTAAAAGAATATATGTAACGAGATGATGGGGACGGCTTCGTCGGGGGCTGTCATTACTTTAAGTTTGCACAAACCTTCTCATAGGTTTTCTTGCTGTTAAAACAGTTTTGGCAAAAAAATTAAATATTAAAATGAATTTACAGTTTTGATAACTGGTATTTTAAAGACTTTAAAACGAAATCTATACTGATAGCTACTATATTTAAAATAGAGGTTGCAACTGGCAGCCCCCGACGAAGTCGTCCCCATCATCTCGTTACATATATTCTTTTAGGCGGGGGATTTATAGTTATTTATCCTTTTACAATTACAATTAAACCGTCGTGGGTTTTTTCAAAATTTTTAATTTTGTTTTTTATTTTAAACTTTTTAAAGTGAATAGATATACATTATATATTATTACATAATATTGAAACACTTTATATTAATCTTCATGCAAATCCAAAAGAAATTATAAACCCAATGCTTTCTGGTTATCAAATGCTTATTGCAGCGCCTGACAGATTGTCACCGTAACATTTCCACGAAACTTAAATCTAACCAAATTAGATAAAATCACAAAACCCACTAGTAGTTTTGATTTTGAACTAATTTGTACTGGAGCGCCCCGCGGTAGTTCGTGGTAGATATGGCATATAAAACACGCAGCAATTAAACCAGAACCTATCACAGAAAACCGCATCTAAATAGGTTTCACACAAAAAATAAAAGCAAATGCTTACTGCTGCGCCCCCTGGTGAGGTGTCACCATGACACATATACGAGAACACGCGCTAATTAAGCCTGATCCTATCTTTGATAACTGCATCCAAATCGGACTTGTAGTTTTAGCTTTGCATAATTAAATGTTTAATGCAGCGCCCCCTGGTGAGTTCTTGACGTAAAAAAAACCTAAAAACTTACACCAAGTAAAGGTAACTCTAATACTAAAAACTCTGCCTAATCGGACTAGTAGTTGTGGTTTTGCATTAAATATTACAAACAAACGTTTACTGCAGCGCCCCCTGGTGAGTTGACACGATAAAACATATCCAAGAACATGCACTAATTAAACTTGAGCTTATTATTGAAACTGCATCCAAATCAAATTCGTCATTTTATCTTTGCACAAACAATATTTTACTGCAGCGCCCCCTGGTGACTTGTCACCGTAATATAAATTTAAAAACATGCTTTAAGTAAAGCGGAATCTAATACTGAAAACTCTTGACAATCGTACTAGTCGTTTTGGTTTTACACAAAAAAATAGAAGCAGCTACTTACTGCAGCGCCCCCTAGAGAGTTGACACATACATGAAAATATACACTAAGTAAACATACATGACACATATATAAAAATATGCACTAAGTAAACTTGAATCTATCATTGAAAACTGAATTCAAATAGGACTCGTAGTTTTAGTTTTACACAAACAAATGTACTTACTACAGCGCCCCCTGGTGAGTGGTCACCGTAACGCATATATGAAAAGAAGCACCAATTAAACCTGAATTTATCGTTGAAAATTTCATCTAAATCGGACTAGTAGTTTTTACTCTGCATAAACAAATGTTTACTGCAGCGCCCCCTGGTGAATTTTCATCGTAACAAAAAAACAAAAATCTTAAAATATGCAGCAAGCAAAGCTGAATCTAATTCTGAAAACTCTAGCCAATCGGATGAGTAATTTCGGTTTTAGACAAATAAATACAAGAAAAATTTTGGTTTTACACAAAAAAACTCAAACCAATGCTTACTACAGCGCCCCCTGATGAGTGGTCACCATAACGCATATATGAAAAGATGCACCAATTAAGTCTGAACCTATCTTTGAAAGTTTCATCTAAATTGAACTAGTAGTTTTTGCTCTGCATAAACAAATGCTTAGTGCAGCGCCCCCTGGTGAGTTTTCCCCGTAACAAAAAAAGAAAAATCTTAAAATATGCATCAAGCAAAGCTGAATCTTTTTCTGAAAATTCTTTTCAATCGGATCAGTAGTTTCGGTTTTAGACAAATAAATACAAAAAAAGTACAAACAAACGCTTACTGCAGCGCCCCCTGGTGGTTTGACACGATAAAACATTTCTAAGAACATTCACCAACTAAACCTGAATCTATCACTGAAAATCGTATCGAAATGAGACTATTATTTTTTGAGATAATTGAAAACATTCGTTTTCACGTAAAATGCTTACTGCAGCGCCCCCTGGTGAGTTAAGGCAATAAGACATAACTAAGAACATACGCCAATTGAACCTTAACCTATCATAGAAAACCGTATCAAAATCGGACTTATAGTTTTGGAAATAATTGACATAGTAATTTGCACAAACACACAAACAAACAAACAAACAAACAAACAAACAAACAAACAAACAAACAAACAACCTCTCACCCCAAACACATATACAGTCGCCGTTCCGTCGCGGGTAAAAATGTGAATGAAATTAGAATAGTCGACCAATGCGTAATATAAACAGGCAATAAAAGCGTCTATACATAATTAATAATTATATTGTTTGACTAGCACACTTAAATCAGGCTTTAAGTTCCGCCACTCAACACGCACTGTCTCTATTTTCTACCGAAAATGTCGGGCAGAGTGTTTTAACACTGGGTGCTCTATAATTACCCCACTATGCGAGAATAAGCGAGAAGCATTTAAAATAAAAACTACTTCGGATACTTTACTGTCCAAGTATATTTAAGCAATATTTGTAAGTTTGTATTAAATTGTATTAACTGCAACTGTTATTATCTCATGTAAGTAAGATTTATTCTTATGACAAATTTAACCTTATAACTGCGTCAGTTATATGAAAATTAATAAATAACCACCAAAAAGATACCTTTATAAATAAAATTATCAATAAACAGCGGTAACAGGCATACAATTGAGCCATTTTCTACTTTCCAATACTAAAAAGCAAATAATTGAAGTGATTGAAGTTGAAAACGTTCAATAGGGACTCAATATAGAAATTTTAAACAAGAAAACCCACACAAACAATATGCTCCTGTAACAAATTCCCAAAGGTTTCATTCAAATGGCTCTGACAATTAATTAAAAGCTGAATGGGAATGTTTCACGAAACAATAGAGTTAGTATTTACTTAATATAAGAAGAAAGGGAAGATTCGGATTCGTAAGTTCGAGATTACAATGAGGGAGATTTTTTGACCTATTGCTTGTTAATTGTGTTAGGAATTGATTTTTAAAATTATGATTAGTTTTGTCAATTTTTTGTAGAGAAATTGCATTACTGCGATTGATTTATAATTGTTGTGTATATGACAGTTAATGTAACGAAAATGTGTCACGAAAACAGACAGACGTGTGTTAATTTTGGCGTGAGGCAGCGTGAAATAGTTCACTTTTATATCCAATAAAATATGATATAATAAAATAGTAATTTCTAAAGCACTCAAGTTTCTGAAGTAACACTTTTTTAACAATATCATAATTAAAAAAAATCCCAAATAATTCTGCTCTTCATTTATATATTATATACATATTATATACATTTCACCTTGATTGTGTGTACAGCTTCGCCGTGAGAGCCTTCGTCTACACAACTACAGCTGTTTCGTTATATTGCAACATTTTATAGTGTTTTTTTTAAACTAAAGTATTCTATGTATTATTGATAACCCCATATATATTATAATATATAATATAAGCTCTGGGCTTTATTTATGCCAAAATTCATTACAATTGGTAAAGGCGTTTAGACTTTTCATTCAAACTGTCAACCCCTCTTTCAACCCTTTGGGAGATCATTTTTGCCCATTCCGTTGTAGAAAGAGGAGCTCATACCCGTGCCTGGGACTCTAGACTTAAGGACCCCCTTAAAGTGCATTAATGTTTGTGTCCATTAGGCGAGCCTTTCTCCCTATTTAACTATTACTAACCTATATAATTGAAGGATTCAACGAAAGACTTTATCATTTCTATGCTACTACATCTGTTTATCTAATTTTAACAAAGGCCTTTTCCAATTTTTACCACTATTTTCTATCTCTGGTGATTGACCATACTGGACCCGCTACTGCTTTTATTTTTGCTTTTTGTTCTTTTAGTTCTTATCTACGTTTCTTCTTACTGTTCTTGTTGTCCAGCTCCATTTATGTCTTATGATAACTTATCACATTATCTAATTCAGTTTTTTCTCCAACTGTAATACTTCTACTACTAATACGAATTGAGAAAGTATCCGTACATCAGCTTCTTTTGCCGCATAGGCGGGCTAGTCAGAGAAGATCTAGTGTCAAGACACTCCGTCTTCCACTTCCCCAGCAACCGAGACATTGTAGGTTGAGTGTGGAAACTTAACGCCGCGCATTATCTACGATACCAGACCGAAGAAATGAAAATTAAAATAATCATGCCCTCGAATAAGAATCAAATCTACAACCATCGTGTTTACTGCCATTACGCCACAGTAGCTCCTAAAAACCATTACAATAACGATTTTTCCGTATCAATAATTTTGAAACATGAGGTAACTAGCTGAATATATAAACAATGATTATTGTGGCCTAATTAAATACGTCGAACTAAATATTTTGTTTGATTTCATAATAAACAAAATTATTATTTGAATGTTCGGATTCAAAATATTATGTTAATTTAAATCATTCTCAATCGTCACAAAATAACACAACAGCTGATAAACCAATGGAATAATGAATACATTGATAATTCTATCTGAATATTGTAGGTATAATGTTAAGATAATTTATTTATTTATATTGTTAAATGTTTAGAATTAATTTACAATAATATTGTTTTTACCTTTAAATAGATTTAAAAACAATATCATTTGAAGAAAATTGAAAAGTAGTGTTGTATAATCACTTTTCAACCAGTGTATTTCAATTATTTTCATTTATCTGCTCTGGTACAAGACAATTAATGGCGTTGAATTTCTTGGATTCGGGCAGAGAGTGAAGAACTTAGTGTCGAAGCCTTTTTTCGTTACTTATCAATTGCGGATTTCTCCCGTGGGGGGACGGGTTAGAATACAATTCCCCCCCCGCCGCTGGGTAGCGTCCCGTAAAAGGCGGGTAACCCAGTAGTTTGGTGGTAGGAGATTCATTTTCCGACTGGCTCGCGACCACTATCATGTCAAAGACGAACCGCCAAATATCTTATGATGTGTTCCGATTCGATGGCATGTAAGCCAGCTCTCCCTATTCCCACCATTCCCATCCTTCCTCCCTCCTTCTGTCCTACATTCCCAAGGCTGGCAACGCATCCATAACTTCAATGTTGTGGATGTCTATGAGCGAAGGTAACCACTTAACACCAGGTGGGCCTTCAGCTCGTTTGCCTCCTTTATTCCATAAAAAAAAAAATTGTAATACAATTATTGCGATATTTGATATTCCAAAGCTCTCCATTTTTTTTGCCGGCGGGTTTTGAAAGTAATCGCGGAATACATTCTTACAATTTTCTGACATTTTTTTATTTAACAAGTTCATTTTACTACAGACACTGATAAACAAAATCCATAATATTAAGTAAAACGCATCAGTCTTCCCCTGAAAAACAGCGACTGTAATTGACTGTAGGTTAGATTTTTACTCAGGAGAATGATTATATATAAATTTATCCTTTCTGGTAAACACATAATGTTTGGGTTTTGGGTGGAAAGAACACTGACTGTCTCGAACCTAGATTCTCTCTACCTACCCTGAAAAGACCTAAATACTAATCACTCCGTTCTTCACTTTCCCTTAACACAACTTAATACTGCTCCTCACTTGACAACATTGCAATAAATCAAAATCAAAAACAACTTCATCACCAGTCGTTTCTGTTATTATCGGTAACAGTAACAATATAACATTTAATCTGGCAACTTTAATTCGAACGCAATCCGCATAAAGCGTGTCCTGAAACGCGGAATGGCAAAAGTTAGCTTGTTTATTTCCACTCCCCGCCCGAGTGTGAAACGCAAATGTAGGTGTGAAATACATTCGTTAACAACCGTGCTTTACAGTGCCTTTAATTCTTTGCATGTCATATTAGTTTTTGTTTACGTTTTTATAAGTTTTAGTGGCTCTTTTTGTTATTCTTCTCGAACGTTCTTTTTGTTCTTCTTCTAGTTTTTGAGGTTAAGATGGATGGATGGACTGATTCACTATGATTTCAGATTATTGTTTATTTTTTAACTATTTGGTGTTTAATCTAGTAGATAATATTGTTGTTATATAATAAAATAGGGTATAAGTAAATATTTTGTATATAAAATTTCCCTGATTAAGATGTCTTTTATTATGAGATCTTTGTCCTGTTAGGCGCGTTTTAACTACGTATTTAAGACGTTCTCTAATAGTTACATTATTATGAAAGCTTCATTAAAACTTAGCGATTAAATTTTATATCCTCTTCTTTTCATAGTAATATTGTAATGTGTCGTTATTAGTTTGAAATTGATTTTTTTTTATGTACAACTACTTAACATTGTTTCCCGATTTGATTTATTATTTGAAATTGCCAATAAGGATGATTATGATTATAATTATTAATAACAGCAGTAATACCAGAAGAAGTGTATAAAATAATCTATAAAAATAAACTGTCTTAACTAATTCTGTTATACATATTATACTTTTAAAACCCGAAGTGAAGGGTAAAATATATTTAAATTTAATAATTCAAATATCAAAATAAACGTGATTATTGATAAAATAATTATACCTACAATTGTAATTATTGTTTATTTTTTAACTAAACTAGAGGCCATCACAGTCATATCGTATATGTAAATGTTATTGCAGCTTCGATTTCTATTCGGGGGATTATTATATAAAAAAAATAATATATATATAGATATATATATATATATATATATATATATATATATATATAGATATATATATCTATATATATATATATATATATATATATATATATATATATATTATATATATATATATATATATATATATATATATATATATATATATATATATATATATATATATATATATATATATATATGTTTTCGCCGCTATGGTACTTAAGCACCGCAGTGTTAAGTTTCGCCACTTAACATGGTGTCTCGATTTCGGACAGATGATGATGATGATGATGATGATCCATTCTACATCCTATATGATCCATGATAGGCCCTAAATGACAACCTCTTACTCATTGGTTGTGTACTAAAAAAATTGAAACTCACCTAAATTAAATTTCATATAAAATAAAAAAAAATAAACGTCAAAAATTCTTCCAATCACTCGAATCAAAATGCAAATATTTATCAAATATGAACTAAAACGCACGCAATCACTGTAATGAGTGGAGTGTAGTACCGTATCCCTATTACGATCCCCATTGACCGGTACTCGAAACTTCGTCGATTTGGTTCCATCCCTTCGGGCGACGCCAGTTAATCCCCGCCAAAGGCTGCGCTTATGCCGTAGCGTGGATTATCAAAAGTTTTAGTGATGAATCACACATTGTTGCCGATGGTTTTGGTTGATGAACCGTTATTATTTTTGATATGTATGAGAGAATATTTGTTGTTGTTATTGTTGTTAATTTGTTGGTTTTGGGCTAAATATCTGTAGGTTGTGTAGAAATTGAGCGGAAATTTAATGCAATATTGACAAATATTTGGGTTTTTAATGCAAATTACGGATGTAACTATGGATTCTACGTACATTATATTTGTTAATATATTTATGTTTAATAAGTGCTAGGTGCTTTTTATATCTATTTAAAAAAAAAAGATAGAAAAAATCGATATATTTTTTATAATAGCAAAATCAAGTTAAAACATCACAATTCATTGAATAGAAGAGCTTAAGTATTCAAAGTCGTGAATGGCTACAAAATCCACTTTAATATAATTCTAGACCTAGACACAAACAGATGTCTGTAGGCATTAAGGCTGGACGAACTTTTAATCCTAATATCCTTTCCTAGGAAATCAAGTTTAAGCTCACAGCGTCCGAGCCAGGACTGAATTGAACTTAAGTCCTGTAAGGAATCCTTTGGCAAGCGGAAAGTCCTTCGCTAGTGGTCTTTACAAACTTATGCTTAGACCAAAAATACGTCTGAGCTCAAACATAATTTTGATTATCGATTAATAAAAGATGAAAGCACAAAACATACACAAAGAAAGCAAGTCTATTACAATTTGTAGGCTGCTGGTGATGATAAATTAAAAAATCTTCCGTTTCATAAAAGTAAAGAAGGAAAAAAATAAAATTGAAGCACGCCAACTAAATAAGCCATTAGTAGGCAACAAGTCGCTTCTTATAATAAAATGAAAATGAAGTCAATTATCGGGGAAGAAAAAATTACCGAAGACTGAACATTGCCGACTTCGCACAATACAGGAATCAACGAGATGGAATGAAATCCAAATCTTGGACAGGTAACCGATTACGTGACAACAAAAGCCGAAATTATTTTCCCCCGAGATAAATTCGAGTTTTATTTTGAAACAAAACTCACGAACAATTTTGGAAATTGACGCCGTGATTAAGATTCATAATACTTGTAAAAGTTTTATCTCCTTCTGGAGGCAAGT
This sequence comes from Dryas iulia moderata, assembly GCA_019049465.1. Taxonomy (NCBI): domain Eukaryota; kingdom Metazoa; phylum Arthropoda; class Insecta; order Lepidoptera; family Nymphalidae; genus Dryas; species Dryas iulia. The sequence continues at coordinate 14,961,885 of CM032418.1, read as the reverse complement.
TCGCAGGAGCAATAAACCATTTTGGCAGATTTTGAAGTGGTACGGATATTAAATGTACATTACGCGTCCTGCCGCAGATGTAGCAAATTTTCGGTACGCTTGTCTGACTCCTTCATTATGTATTTTTTTTATTATTGTATCTGTTATTTTATTTTCTGTCTTTGATTGTTTTTTTTTGGAGAATTCGTTTTTTTTATTTTTATTTCGTGTAAATAGTAAATGATATGTACGCTGATAAAACAATCGTAGTGATATGTCACTCCTGGATTATATATAAGTATATTTTCTAATAAAATAAATAAAAATATTTTTAAACATACTCATTGTACCGTAAATTTACTTTTACGTTATATAAAATATGAGAAATATACAAAATTCTAATACAGAAATATAAAAAATTAAGATGAGTAGTTTGTTTTTGTAAAAGTATATGCAAAAAACATGATATACTAAATAAAGAAAAAAAAACAATGATGTTAATAAAAAAAGTACGTAGAAAGACAATATTAGATGTTTTAGAATATTTTATTTTATGACTACAAGTTATCAAAATATATTTTTGAAAAATTGTATAAATTACCTGATAAAGTCTCGAGTGAGAAAAATAATATCGAGCGTCCTTTATGAACTCATTACTTTTAAACGAATACACTTTTTAATAAAATTGTTCAATGATAAAATTAAATGCAAAATCTCCTATATTATATTTTATGATTATCATTAGGTTTTAAAATTAAAATAAGTACCTACAAGATTCGGAAACAGACAAAATCATGTGATTATAAACGCGGCTGGTTATTAATTCGATTCGCACTCGACGTGTTTAAATATTCGAGGAGTGTTGAATTTGAAAAATGTTTTTTTTCACTCTGGTATCGAGGTAAAGCGCGCCGTTAAGTACCGCCACTTAACACACAACGCCTCCAGAATTTATGGAAAGGGAGAGCGGAATGTCTTAACACTTCCCTCTGATGACCCTGTTATGTGCGGGATACAGCGTGAAGCTAAAAACAAAAAAAAATATTGACAGAGTATCTTAATTACAATCTCTCTAGCTTCAATCTCTCCACTTGCCATACTCTTGAAACTACAAAAAGCTATTAATACATTATACAGTTATCTAACATTTATCGTCCGTTACAAAGTTTTTAATTCCATCAGAGTTGCATTTCACCGCATACACTGGGCCTATTTCCCACGAAATGAAATAACTCCGTTACCGCTTTACTTTCTAAGTTCATTAACGTAAACGGATTCACTTAGCTCGCTCGCGGGTACTGTCTAATGTTTAGAACTATTTTAACATTTTATAGTTAGGATTGGTTCAGGTTGTTTTTGAGTTATTTTTGATACTAATATTAAATATTGTTTTAAATAGACAAGGTGGGATGGAAATTTGCATGATTTCGATATCGATTAAGTATATATTTCATTTTTCTTCTTAAGAAGCCTGCATGTATGTTTTCAATAGGTTTTATTAATTTTATGTCTTTTATGCCAATGTTTCTTTGTATGTTGTTGGTCTAGCTAGATATATAACTCGTTACAACTTATTTGTGACAAATATTCTAATCTTAAAAAATAACTTAGGCAAAGGCATATATTTAGAAAGCCTAAGTAATTTCTTATAATAAGTATAAAAAATATTATAATTTTAGATATTTCGATTGTAATTGTCGATGAGAACGTACACTAGATCGATATCCTAGTATTTGATTATTTTATCTTCACCTGTAGACTAAACTGAAAAATAATATATCACTAAAAAAAAGTTAAATCCCCAAAAATAACAGAAAATCGAACGTAAAACAAGACTTCAGTCCGAAAATCAAAAAGTCAGTCGCTGTCAACACAACAACGATGAAAGGCGAAATCAACACCGTTGAAACTCATCACTTTTAATTAACGTGAACGATATTGTTCCCTGTTTAATTATGTATAAACCTATTTACTATGAGCATTGTGTTTTACTTTATCTAGTGTAGTGTTAACGCGTGAGCTATAGTTAAGTTCTACAAGCATTTTCTGATTGGTAAATTGAATTTTAGCAAAAGAAATTCTAAAATTTTTGCAGGCGTCTGACCTTAAATGTAAAGGTTATAGGTTCTATTCTAGCTTGTGGGAATGATTATATATTATTTAAATTTCTTTGCTCTGCTTAACAAGACAAAATACGGCGTTCAGTTCCGCCAATTATCGCGTAATGTCTCAATCAAGTAGCTTAATACGAAGTTCTGACTAACTTACTAACTATACTATAAGGAAAAGGCGTGTAGCTAAAAAAAAACTAAGCATAGATAGAGAGAACCAAGTATTAACTTACTCCGTTTTCCACTTTATTTTGAAATAATATTGATTTAAGCTTATATATATTTTTATCTTCATGTTGTATCCCGCAAACAGCAGTAAGACACTCCGTTCTCTTCCTTCGACACTTCCTTCGTTCGGAGGCATTGCGAATTAAGTGGAAATGGAAATATTATATATTTTATTATATATTTCCATTCATCGAGTGGGAATCGAACCCACAACCAGTAGTTTACAGTCACACATTTGTACCACTGCGCCACGACAGGCCCCAATTATATACAATAATATATTGTATATTGTAGCCAGTCGTGGCCCAGTGCCATAAGTGTGTGACTGTAAACGACTGGTTGTGGGTCGAGGTAAAGCGCGGCGTTAATTTTCGCCACTTAACACGCAAGCCTCCGAATTCGGCGGAAAGTGGTCAACGGAGTGTCTTAACATTAGGTTCCCTCTGCCTACCCTGCTGTGTGCGGGATACAGCGGGAAGCTAAAAAAAATTATTGTATAAAATAATTAAAAATAATTGATTTAATTACGAACGTTAATTAGGCGACCTGATTGGGAGCGGCTGACAATTTTTCAAAGGCTGACTTCGACGCGTGTTACATGTAATGAATACTGCGGTTTAATTATAATGACAGGCTTCGGTTGAAATTTTCACTGTGTAAAGTGAGTGTTGCTATATTTTATAACAATATAGGATATTTCGCTGGTTTTTTTTTTTATTTTTTAAGGAATCTAGGTAAAAGTTGCTATATTAAGGATTTTTTCTCTGTATATTCTATTTAAATTTTTATAGTTTGAAGTGGTTTTGAGTTATTTTTGATACATATACATACATTTTTACGTATATACATACAGCGACGATTTGTCGAAGAAAGTAAAGTAAACGTTAAAAGTAAATAATTAATTTGAAATCATTTTTTTTAACGTCACATGCTTCAATTTTTTAACGTCAGATAATTTACGACTACTTCATTAAAGTTAGTATCAGGTCATCAGACCTGAGGAGGTTTGGGGCAAGAAACTAACCAGACCATGTATAAAATGTCTGAGAATACTGTAAATAATATTACTTAGACACCCAAAATCTGACAATTTAATCTTCGTTTTTTTATTAAGAAAAAGGACAGTACATTATTATATAACATTTTGATAAGATTATTTGGAACGAGTAGTGTAAAATAATGTTTATGTATATGTAATAAGATTTTCTTTCTACCGATAATTTTGTCAATCGCTGTATACAGCGACTAACGCCATGATATCAACAATATCTGGTGCAGTGGTGAAAAACAATTTAAAAAAAATACATTCTAACTAGACATGTGTAAGTAATGCGAGTGATGTATTACATGTAATATCACTCGACCGCGTACTGTAACAGCACACATCACGCGGCCGAACTAAACATCACATATTACTTCTAAGTTCTAAACATCACATTACAATGCTCGGACCGCTGTCGGCCGAGCGTCGTGCATCGTGCGCTGTGTGAAGAGGACGACATGACGTGCGTCTCGTGTCGTGAAGCGACACTTCCGAGACGAGGGTGGCTTAATGTTTATTTAGAACTGTATTATTATAAATATAAGGTATATTTGTGCCTGCACATTTCTTAGAGTGCGAAGCAAGAAAGCGCTCAGTTAAATGATAACAATTAGTTTATTTATTTGCGGAATGCTACAATTAATAAATTCATATATATTTTTTTGCAAAATCATGAGATAGCTACAAATACTCGCGGTATAATTTATGTTGTTGCGACTATTACCGTACTATGAAACCTGTATTACGCTACCTATATAAAATTCAGAATTGGTATCAAAAGTAATTATTATTTTTTTATAATATTGTGGGACCTACATTACCTACCACACGCAGCGTTCATACATAACATGAAGCATATGACCGTCGCGAGCCGAAGGCGCGCGGTTACTAAAGCGTAGGAGCATATACGCCGATGGCACCCCCCGCGGTGACGGTGCGCCCCTCACCTCTTGTACAATTCGTAAGAAATAATCATTGTTCTTACATACTCACTTGCTATTGGTAGAAAAGCCAATGTTTTGATTTGTACATAATTTTACTAAAGATTTTTATTTTTAATATAGCCTTTCTGATTGGTAAATCAGTAATTAAATTATAACTCACATTATAATCCAATTTCATTGGTTATAATGTGAAAGTTTTTATTGGAGACGAATTTCTGTAAATATTGTTTATTGGTTATTTATAATTGTCATTTTTGTATATATACCAGTGTAATTTTCAAATAAAAATCCCCCCGCCCACCGATGACGCAAGCCGAGGTCCTAGCCCCGCTAGGGGGTGCCCTTGCGCCTGTCGGTTCCCTCTCGAGCAGCCATTTAGTGCTTGCATTTCGCAGGGACTGAGTACCCTCTTCCCTCACCCCCCCGGTGTCGCTGTAAAGACCACAGGGTCAACAGCATTTCCAAAAAAAAAAAAAAAAAAAACAAAAAAAAATCAAATAAAATCATTCCACCTGAAGCATCAACAAGTGTATTACTATACCTCCAAGAAACCTCCGAAATAGTTAGGGAAGTAATAATCCCCTACAATATAAAAGTAAAACACTGTTTTACTGTTTAGATAGCTAATTTTAATATAAATATCAATACCGCAGGAGTGATAGTAATGTATGGCATTACGTGCAATTGCGTGTTATGTTTGAAATAATGGTAAAACCATACGACATTTCGAAAAATCAAGAGTTAGCTACTATTCAATCAACTTTAGTTCATTGTACAAATAGCGGTGCGATGGGCATGCCGTATTACTTATTACATTTCATATTACATGTCATCAGTATCTCAGTAATATCACATCACGCGCTGCCATGTGTGATATTAGTGTAATGCCATTACTTGACATTACGCGTGATGTTTAAAGTAATGCTAAAATGTAATATCACGCGGCACGAAACGTAATGCCATATCACATCACTTCATGGCGCACTGTTTTGCGTCTAGTTTATATGAAAAATTACTATACTTATATTAGAAAAAGATATTTTATGCAGAATTTTATCTTTTATCTCTCTTATATTAATTTAAGAAACGGGTTGCTTTCTTTCTTTTAATTTTTGTCTAAAAATTAATCTAAGAAAATAAGATTATGGTATTTTTGTAGCTTTGCGCTTTTTCAATTTCCTCTTAAAAAAGTAGGCAGAGATAACCAACCTAGTGGCTAGACACTCCATTCTTTGTATCTATCCGAATTCGAGACATTGCGTGGAAGAAATCACATTGTGGTTCATCTTACTAAGTTAAAAGCAGTGAAATAAAAATTTTACTTATTTATTGTCTTACATACAGCTTTTTATTACGATTTAAATAATGGAATCACTATATACTCTCTACCATACCATATATTTTACTCAAAAAAAAACTATAAAACAAAACAAAAAAGCTACTCCCTTATGAATAAGCCTTTAGGCAGTGATTGAAAGCTGTCAATTTTTCAAAGCCACCACTCGACGCACTCGCCGCTACGCGACGCGTAATAAACACTGTCGCGGTTTAATTATAATCTGTAGCCACTGTGTTACGGAATATATGGATGTATATTATTTGAACTAAACAGAGTAAATGTTATTGAAATTATATATTTATAACATTTTTTTAGAGTTATTTACTAGAAAATATAAAGAGTTTACTGAGATAATGTAAGAAGATCAAAGAAAGTAGATTTTTTTTTTTTTTTTTACATTTTTTTTAAAGTATTATTCCACACTTAGGAAAATTGAAAAAGACATTTAAAGAAAACGTATAAAAATTTTGAACGCTGCGGGATTCGAACCCGCGCCTCCTGAATACCGTCCAGGCGCTCTCACCACTGAGCCATGCGTTCTACGGGTTCGAATCCCGCTGCGTTCAAATTTTTATACGTTTTCTTTAAATATCTTTTTCAAGTAGAAAATTATTAGAAAATCTAAATGAAAAGAAAGGGGAATTGACTTGTGCATTTTTTTTTTATTATTCTATTTTATCACTCTACGGACATAAGGTCTGTACCTTTTTTAACACGGATCTTGTTTTATCATATGCAATACATTTTTTTTTGTTTACGATTTCAGTACTTACTTAAAACTAAGACTTAAAGACCCTAAGAGAGTCCAGTTATTACAAATTTAAGTTGCCTGTTTTCATTTTATACAATTTTCCTATCATAATGAAGTTAAATGTAACCTAAATTAATTTATTATAAGTGTCTAACTTATTTTATTTCTTACATCCTGTGCCTTTTAAAAATTGGGATTTTTAAAATGTTTAATTACTTTTTAGAAGGCCTTAGTGGAATCCAAAAGGAAAAAGAGGAAGGGGTTCATATCGAATCGAGATACGTTTAAATTTTTATACGTTTTCCTATAAATTTCTTAGAAATCATTGTTTTAGCCTAAGAAAGCCTAGCGTAGATAGGTATATAAGAAGCGCAGATTGGAATCGTACAGGTGATTTCAATACGTTTTCCTAAATATATCTTACAAATATTTATTTATCACACGCAATGTCTCCGTATTCGGCGGTGCGTGGGGAACAGAGTGTCTTAACACTAGGTTCCCTCTGCCAACCCTTCTGTGAGCGGAATACAGCGTGAAGCTAAAAAATAAAATATATTTCTTTCTATTTAAAAAAATTAACAGCTTAAAAACTATCAAAACTTCATAACTAATAAATAAAACTACAAATTTGAAACTTATAAGAAACCCCAAAACCTATATACATATATGTATAATAATAACAGCAATATATATTCCCCAGTAATAAATCTCCAAAAATATTGTTCTGAAAATGACAAATGCAGCGGCGACCCTTTCGCGTTACACGAACTACGAAATAGAAAACTAAACCAAATAGACTTACAGGAATACGTCCACGTCAGGTTTTAGACAAATAAGGAATTTCCGTTCGTTGCGAGTATACAGGAAAAAATAGAAGGTCCGATGAGTGTACGATGAATTTGCTCCGTATAAGTTATACTTCTTTCCTTAAATTTAATATAAGTATTGTATTTATATTGTTAAGGTTGTTGTAGTGTAGTTGTGATAACGTCTGACTAAAGCGATGGTTTTGGATTCGATTTTCATTTTGAGAAAACTTTACAATTTTATAATTTTCATTTCTTGCTTTGGTAATAGACAAAACGTGGTTCTGGCACCTAGATTTCAGGTAGAAAGTGGAAAATGGAATATCTTATAAACATATTATATTTAAGGACTTAAAGCGAAGTATTAAGAAGTTAATTAGTATGTTTCTTAAAATTATTGTAGCTACTTAATTTTTCCTTTCTATCTTTTTGCATTTGGAGGATTTGGACATCTATTAAATGTGCCACACATTTGAAATCAGAGAATCAAAATAACGTCTACATTGTCTATATTAATAAAAAAACAGATTCACGCTTATTTCTAGTGGCCAGTCGTGGCTCAGTGGCACAAGCGTGTGACTGTAAACGACTGGTTGTGGGTTCGATTCCCACTCGAGGAGTGGAAATTATATTTCCATTTTCTTCGCTCTGGTGTCGAGGTAAAGCGCGGCGTTAAGTTCCGCCACTTAACACGCAATGCCTCCGTATTCGGCGGAAAGTGGGAAATGGAGTGTCTAAACACTAGGTTCCCTCTGCCTACCCTGCTGTGTGCGGGATATAGCGTGAAGCTATTTATTTATTTACGCTTATTTCCATATAGCAGGGTAGTCAACACAGTGTTCTCCACTTTCAAAGTCCACTGTCCAAAGTGAATAAATATAAATAATTTAAAAATAATAATTCCCGGAGTGGCAATCGAACCCCCCACTACCTAAGCATCCACATTTATTCTAATAATAACCAACCAAAAATATTTATTTCCGTATCTAAAAATGACAGTGGATCTCCAAAACAGACGTGCAGCTGAAGAGCTTTTATTATTAAGTTAGACGGTAGCCGGTCAAGACGGCACTCTAGACGCTAGGTATAGTATAGCATTCCCACTTACATCTAAGTCGTAACCTGTACCGTTGTACCATCAAGCGACAAAACCAAGTTGCTGAAAGTAATAATACTAACGTTGAAAAATTTTGTTTGGCGCAGTCGAAAAATTTCAAAGAATTTGCTTTTGTTAGGTTCTCTTTGATATAGGATGTTTAAACGTTGTTGTTTTGAATGTAGGTATATATATAGAATAGATAAAAATTATATTGCATCTAAATTATTTTTTATTTGATAAAGGCATTTAGAAAACTCAGTGGTGAGACCGCCTGGACACTTCAGGAGGCGCAGGTTCTAATCTCGCTTCGTTCAAATTTTTATACGTTTTCTAAATGCCTTTTTCAATTTTCCTAAGTGTGGAAAAACACTTTAAATAATGTTTAAAAGTATTTTTTATTTCTTCTCTGGTAAGAAGAAGTACGGCGTTGAATTCCGCCAGTCAACACAGCCTTAAATTCACATTAAAAATGAAGAATAGAATGCCATAACACTAAGTTCTCTCTGCTTTCTCAGCTATGCAGAATAAATGACAGTCAAAGTCCACGCGAAAAAACAAATATTTCGTATAAATTCTTACTCTCGTGTGAAATAAATGAAAAAATCATATAATTGTGGCCAGTCGTGGCCCAGTGGCACAAGCGTGTGATTGTAAACGACTGGTTGTGGGTTCGATTCCCACTCGAGGAGTGAATATATTTAATATTTCCATTTTCTTCGCTCTGGTGCCGAGGTAAAGCGCGGCGTTAAGTTCCGCCACTTAACACGCAATGCCTCCGAATTCGGCGGAAAGTGGGGAACGGAGTGTCTTAAGATTAGGTTCCCTCTGCCTACCCTGCTGTGTGTGGGACACAGCGTGAAGCTAAAAAAAAAGAAAAATAAAATAAAAAAAAAATAATATTACAAGTTTATTACTCTCGTGTGAAATAAATGAAAAAAATCATATAATTTAGATATCCATCTTTAAAATTCGCGTTCGGTCAGGAGCATTCAAGGCCGGAGCTTTCCCAACAGAATTTAATTAAAGGCTTAATTTCCATACAAATCCTTATTAAAATACGGCAATTGTTTATAATCTAAGACTGTAGAATTTCTGTAGATTTGTTTTCACAGTAACGCTATGTTTCCTTCCGAGGCGAGTATAAACAGAGCAGAATTAAATAAACTCGAAACAAAAATAAATCAACAATATTATGATATTAATTTCTGTGTGTATAGACGTTGTTGTATTATAATTGGGAGGTGCAATGTTTATAAATATTGCCGGTTCAAATTCTAGTTTGGGGAAAAATATATGATTGATTTTTCGTTTAGTTTAGTTAGATAAATTGAGGCGTTGAATTTTGCAATTAAATAGACATTACATATTTTTTAACCTTTTTTAAACTGTTCTGAACACACACTTAAGAAATTGAAAAAGACATTTAGACATATAAAAATTTGAACGCAGCGGGAATAGAATCCGCGCCTCCTAGAAACTGTCCAGGCGCTTCTACCGCTATGCTATGCGTTCAATCATGTGAAGCATGGCAAGATATAGGAAAGCAGTGACTGACGTCACTTACTATCAATAATTTTTCACTTTTTACTAATTGTAACTTGTAAATAAATAAATTAAATATAAAATATTTAAGGTCCTTGTCGTCAATAGGACAGCGTTACACTGTAATTCCGATTGGTTTGGTTTCAATGCCCTCTGAGGGATCTTTATTTAATATTTTTTTTTCTTTGTTGAAGAATGAGACACAGCTCTGCGTTGAGCTCTGCCACTCGCAATTTTTAAAAATCGCAATATCTCAAATCACGAATTTCAAAAAATGAAGAACGGAGTGCCGTTACACTAAGTTGTCTGACCGCTATGCAGAAAAAAATATGAAACTCAATATTTTTATTATTCAAAAAAACACAAACATACTAATAACACATTTTATACCACAACTAGCTCATTCCTATTACAAATTCCATATTAAATATCCAAGAACCAGCATAATGTAAGACCTTTACGTATAAAATTTCAAAATCACTAGGTTATACAGTATAATGTGTAATAATATCAACGTATAAGTTTCTCAGTGCGGTACAAGTTACCAAAGAATAACTGACGCTTTCTCCGAGCGAGTAGCGAAGGGAATTTGATAATAATCTACCAAGTTGGTTAGAAGTTCCATTATTTACCTTCACACAGCTCGTAGTCTTCCGCATCTAAATTCTGATTTCTGTTAGTATGATAAAATTTAGTTTTCATGTAACGTTTTGGTTAAATATTGTATGTAGGTATTTTAAATGAAACTTTTTCAACCGGGTTAATAAATCGTGTGATATTGATATTTGAAAATATGTTTTGGAAAATTCGACGTTGGGACACTTTACAGTAGTCTATGGTCACAGGCAGACTAAATGTCATTAACAGACGAATACCATAAAAATATACTCAGTTGATCTTGTTAAACTAGTTTAGTTAAGACAAGACAAGCATTGATTTCTGCCACTCATTAAACTTACTATGTTTTGAAATTGTTGGAATGTTAAAAATGTATGGGTAATACTAAGTACTTTGCCTGCTTTGCTACTGGTGGAAAAATTATATGTACATTATACAAAACACTATATTTTTCTATCTATTTCGCAAAAAAACCTTGGATAAATTTTACTCATCCACGGTCATTAACCTATTTATACATGCCATCCGGTGGTCCTCATACTTATTAAGTGATCCAGTACCATCAACATACAGAAGATCAACCGAGGTCTCCTCCTATCTTTATTACCTTTCACCTTGACACTCGTTCGGATTCATAATTAATTATTATGCCTCTAAATAAATAAATTGATAATTAGTTAAATAATCATATAATATAATATACAAGAAGGAGCGCCTTCCCAAACGCTCTTACTCATCACGAGGCACCTGCTACGCTTAGAGGCAATTACAGTAAGAATGCTTCACTAGCGACTGATACACATTGCTCTTGAATGTGGTAAAGAAATTTTCTCAGAAATAGAGTTTCTGCTTTTGGATGTAAATGCAAAGGTTGCATAATGCTAAAAATTGTTTTTTTATATTTGTTTTTTATATTTGTTCAGCGCTTTTAAAAATAGTAATACTGTAAGTGCTTAATATTGTAAGCGTTTTTAAAAAATTGCCAAGTCTTTTAGAATTTTCATGTTTAGATTAATTTTGTATTTGGTAACTCGTTTTTTTTTTTAAATTTATGACTATTATTCTAACAAAAAATCTAAGGCCAGCAAAAAATATTAACAAATGTTATTGAAAAAATAATGCAATCAGCTTTGTAAAATACATTTTTTTAGATATATTAAGCCCACTACGATTTTTTTATTATTTCAAAATATATGAGACTTGTGGCCAGTCGTGGCCCAGTGGCATAAGCGTGTGATTGTAAACGACTGGTTGTGGGTTCGATTCCCACTCGAGGAGTGGAAATTATATTTCCATTTTCTTCGCTCTGGTGTCGAGGTAAAGCGCGGCGTTAAGTTTCGCCACTTAACACGCAAGCCTCCGAATTCGGCGGAAAGTGGGGAACGGAGTGTCTTAACACTAGGTTCCCTCTGCCTACCCTGCTGTGTGCGGGATACAGCATGAAGCTATTTTTATTATTTCAAAATATATGCTTTTGTTAATAAAATTAACAACAGTTTCATTTTATAACCGAAATCATTTAAACAATCCACTTTAGTTCTTTAGTTATGACGTTTCGAACGTGCAATTTGAACACTTAGTACTTTACCAATTTCAAATTTAATGGAGAATACAATCTCAAAACCCATATTAAAAAAAAATATTAAGTAAACACTATTATTTCAACATCCATATGTATTCTACATAATCCGGAACGCGTAAATCATCACAACTTAAAACATACAAATAACAACTTTGATACAGCACTCCTCCCCAAGTTAGGGTAATTTGCATATATTATCATCTCAGGTGTTTCCCTTCATTCTACATTCAACCTCAACCTCATGATTTCTGGAAAGGTTGGATTTACTTTTGATTTTTATTTATTTTGGAGATTTTCTATTTCTTTAAAGAGTTTAGTGATGAATCACTCTGTTTTCAACCTGTATAGAAATGTTGTAAACTTGATTCATTTGATCGTTGAATCAGATTGTGGCCAGTCGTGGCCCAGTGGCACAAGCGTGTGACTATAAACGACTGGTTGTGGGTTCGATTCCCACTCGAGGAGTGGAAATTATATTTCCATTTTCTTCGCTCTGGTGTCGAGGTAAAGCGCGGCGTTAAGTTCCGCCACTTAACACGCAAGCTTCGAATTCGGCGGAAAGTGGGGAACGGAGTGTCTTAACACTAGGTTCCCACTGCCTACCCTGCTGTGTGCGGGATATAGCGTGAAGCTATTTATTTATTTATTTATTTGTTGAATCAGATTAACAATCATCTTGACCATTTAAATATAAAATTATATGTTCATATAAATGTAACAATGAATGTTTTGAAACAAACAAAAAAATCAACATATAAAAATCTTTCAAGACTTAATTATTACGAGGTTGTCATAGCGCAATAGGACAACACCTAACTGTAAATTCTTGATGATTCATTGGCACCTAAGACAAAACACGGTGTTGAGTTCCGTCACTTAACACGTAATATCTTAATTTCGGGCGGAGAATGGAGGACAGAATATATTGACACTAGGTTGTCTCTGAATCTGCAACGCGTGAAGAAGCGTAAATGGTAACCTATTGTTTTTGGTCCTAATTTTCTCACTTAACAACATTTTCTCCATGCACCAGTAATTATTTAAAAACGAACGTTTTCAAGTTTCTTCACATTAATTTAAAACCTACAGTTTAGAGGGCTCCTAATTAATTGATTTGACGATTCGCGAGAATTGCGATCTTCCCTCCCGTATCGCTTCAATTTAGAATTGTTAGCGGAGGGAATGCAATTTACGTAAAATAATTGTTGGTCTGTCGGTGGACTGATTAGACTGTGCCTAGGCTAAAAAAATACAATTTAATTCGATTAACAATATATCTCGTTGACGGTAACGTGGTGCAGCCAGATAGATTCTGAATGCAAACACAGTTGATTGCGATTTCAATCCTCATTCTGAGGAAATAGTGAATGTCTTCTTTTGGGACACTGGGAAATACCTTTCATGCACTCCGCTCTAGCGCAAAGCAGATCCTTGCAGCCTTGCCTTGACCCTGAGAACGACTTCAGGGTGCTCGGGGGTTTCAGAGTCGGAGTGCAGAGCATGTATGGCCTCAAAAATTGTAGGTACTCCATACTCAACATGCCAATTAACTGACGCGTAATTGAACTGAAAATGAAAAATTGATATCTTAGCTTCAATTTTTCATTATAAAATCTTTCACAAACATCACCTAATTGTTACGCATAATAAAATGCTATTTTTTTCGTACCTGCACGATTGGATAAAAAATAAAACTGTATAACGTTACCTTCGCTCATAATACTTTAAAGTTAAGCAATTACGTTCTTATTTAATCTTAAGACGCTTAGTCCAATTAAAATATGGATTATAGATTTTTTTATATCCAAAAATATGTCATCAACTTGCCGGCAATTTATGGCAAGTCGGGCGAAACTTCGGTCCATGTTTCTACCTCATTCTAACTTGTAATTTGTTGTGAAACGCAATTATACAGGGCGCTCCGGGCTAATAGCGCACCAGCGGTATTTCAAGCCGATGAGACATTACTTTACTTTAAGACGAAGTCAAGAATGAAAATGTACCTGAATGCTATATTCATTGTTTATCACTGTTTATAAAAATATGTAGTCATATATGACTATATATGACTACACTATTGATTTGAATAGTAAAACAATTCTATGTCTGTATGGTTAGTTAAGTAATGTATATCGCTAAAAAAGTTGCCAAGATATTTAAAGATCGTCAAGGAAAAGTGACACACAGTTTTGAATGGCAGTGTTTTGCCTGGCTATTCCATTCGGACTAGGAGGAACAAACACTATAGTATGCCTAAGGGTTCTTCTTCTGACCTGAAGAATTGTCTTAGACCACATCGTGTCATCAACTCTGGTGTAATAATCATCACGCTGCGATTTTCGCTTAGGTCGTTACTCATTTTCCGAGCTTTCGCTGTCCCTTGACTCTGATATCTTGCTCCTGTTCTAATTCTTATTCGTGATTTTGGTTTTCTAAGTAATCTACTTCCACATCCGAGCTAGACTTAGCTTGAGAACCGTCGATGTCGGCTTCAGCTTCTCTCAACCACACCTCTATCTGTGCAGCTTATCGATCACCCATTTTTATCCCAAAATTTAATGTTAGATCAATCTCCAATAAGATAATATAACAAAATCATATTTATATTATATATTTATGACAATTTTAATATAAAATAAATGAAAGCAAAAAAGATACTAGCAGGAAAAACACTTACATAATTGGTCGCGTGGACTACATATGTAGTACAGGAACTTTGCAAAGCTACTAATAATGCACCTACGCATGATAGGCGCTTCCGATGCACTGAGTACGTCCCTGGATTAGTCATTTGAAAGTACCTAGCGCCACAAAAAACTAGCGCTTGGCGTTTTGCAAAATAAAACAGATTTTGTATCAGTGGACTACATGAATAGTCCGCGCGACCACTGCAGGGTTAAATATTTATTGACCTTTTCGGTTTAACAACAACTTTCAATTTGCTTACAGTAAATCTTATTCGAGACCACTAAAATGTAATAAACTCGTAAACAATAGAAAAACCCGTTAAAACTAACCACTGCACCACAACAAACTTTCAGCTTAAAGCTCCATATTAAAACGAAAAAAGTAACTACGTATATAGAATATATAAGAATGTCTGTGAAATTTCATAACGAGGGAATAATAAGAAGTTAACACGTCATTTTCAGGTAACAAAATTAAATTTTGACGTGGCAGCTTAGCCCACATGTAGACTGAAATGTATGTATAGCTGTTACACGCTTATTTAGATTTAGATTAAAATTTTAGACACCCTTGTGGCACAGTGGGGCAGAATTTACTTGTAAATGCGATAGTTTTAGGTTCAAGCCTAACTTGGATGAATGTTTGTGAATATATTATATTTTTTACAAACAGAGATATATAGTCAAAATAGCAATGAGAAAATTGAATACATATTTTTTTTTTTTTTTTTGTAGCTTCACGCTGTATCCCGCACACAGCAGGGTAGGCAGAGGGAACCTAGTGTTAAGAGACTCCGTTCCCCACTTTCCGCCGAATTCGGAGGCATTGTGTGTTAAGTGGCGGAATTTAACGCCGCACTTTGCCTCGACACCAGAGCGAAGAAAACGGAAAAAAACAAATATTACTTCTCTCCAAGTGGGAAAAAAAAAAAGTGGGAATCGAACCCACAACCTTTGCTTTGCAGTCATACTTTGTGCCTCTGCGCCACGACTGGCCCCCAATACATAGACATACATACATATATATTTGAATTTAATTCATCATTTGATGAGAACCCTTGTCTCGTTTCTATACAACTGAGGAATCACGTAAAAATATATGACAGTACAAAAGGCTTTGTTTAATGCTTTTAAAGGTGTCTCGTTACAATTCTATGGTGTATTATGTACTTGAAGTATTAATCAGGTATTATTAGGGAAATCTATCAAAGGAGTAATTTGATATTGTTTATGTTACACCCTGTATTCAATTTTCTCTTTGTTGTGATGCCTACAGACATACATACATATACGTATGTTTGTATATAATGAGTTATTGACGAATATTTATTATAATGCAAAGTTTTTAAATTGAGAAAATAAAATATGTATAATTTAGCGTTTAAGAATGATTTTTATAAGACAGTTACTTAAAAAGATATAACTTTTTTAACATAGCGTCATATGTTTTTAATTATATTTTGCAGAATCCATAGAAAACCGTCCATACTTATATTACAAATACGAAAGTCTGTCTGTTTGTCTGTCACGCTTTCACGGCTGATCTACCAGTCCGATGTAGATGAAATTTAAAATGAAAGTAGAAAAAAATACAGGGTCAAACATACATTACTTAGTTTTAAAAATCAACATCCAAAGGGTCGAAATCGGGAATGAAAGTTTATATGAAAAATATAAAGGTAAAGGTAAATATAGGCTTCTTCATAGGCTTCTTTATTTTTCAAAAATCTACCCTCAAGGGTTGCAATATAACGTAACATTTTCGTAGTCAACGCGGCGAAGACGTTTTTTTTTTTTTTTTTTGTTTTTTTTTTTATGGAATGAAGGAGGCAAACGAGCTGAAGGCCCACCTGGTGTTAAGTGGTTACCTTCGCCCATAGACATCCACAACATTTAAGTTATGAATGCGTTGCCAGCCTTGGGAATGTAGGACTTAAGGAGGGAGGAAGGATGGGAATGGTGGGAATAGGGAGAGCTGGCTTACATGCCATCGAACCGGAACACATCATAAGATATTTGGCGGTTCGTCTTTGACATGATAGTGGTCGCGAGCCAGTCGGAGAACGAATCTCCTACCACCAAACTACTGGGTTACCCGCCTTTTACGGGACGCTACCCAGCGGCGGGGGGAATTGTATTCTTAACCCGTCCCCCCACGGGGGAAAAGCCGTTAGTATACTTAAATATTTACCTGTCCCACAGTAACGCAAAAACAGAATTAAAATTAATTCGCATAGAGATATACTTGTCATGGGATATAATATCTCTGATCAATAATTACAAGACTAACTTTTTCTTTCATTTTTTTTTAACTCTACGCTTTTGTAAACACTACGTTCTTCACCGAATTATTTATCTCAATTTAAACACATTTTTTTTACTTAAGTTCTACAAGGTATTTCTACTATCCATTAGTCAATTTTAATACAATTTCCAACTGTGATAATATAAATTGCATATAATATGTGAACATTTATATGTATGTCTGTATGTCATTATTTAAAGTGACGTTTTAATAGTGTGTTGCTTCTGGGAATGGGTGTGGCTGAGTTGGGTACGAGCCGTCTCATTGTAATTGGATGGTTTAATAAATTGATTATTAGCCTAATTGACGGCGTAATGATTATTTCTTAGTAAATTTTGTATGATAATTGTATTATAATTTTATTATGTTTTATGTCTTTAGTAAATAGATTTTGTGTTGAATGGGAGAAGCCAACTTCGTTTTGCCTTACCAAGTTAGGTTATTACAAAATTTGTTAGTTTCATGTTTATTTGTTTTTATATACTTATGTTGTGAATTTTAAACGTATAATTAAGTTTTTAGCTTATCTTGAAGAATATTTGGAAAATCTTAATCCTGCCTTTCACTTTTCAAGGAACTTACTTGCATATAAATTAACTAATTTGAACTTTCTACGCTTAGTAGTTTCAGCTATATGTAAAAAATAAATTTATAACTTGCTGCTTAAGACGTAATCGCTTGATTTCGTCCATTCGGGTGAAAAGTGTATTAACACAAGGCACTCTGTGCCTCATAAGAAAGAAGAAAGTTCCTTCTCTATAAGAAAGTTTAATAATACAAACTTATCTTTCTCCTACAAACTACAAATGTTCAACCATGAAAAGGCTAAAATAACAACCTAAAATAATTATTAATCTAAAAATTCTTCAATTCCAACATCTTAACACATCAAGGAAATAGCTCTCAATATTATTTCTTAAGGCAATCACAATATCCCTGCCGTCATCTCAGTACTACCGCAACAGTAGATTGGACTGCCGCTGTCATCACCATCCAAACCGCAAGGAATAGACCACGGACCGCGTAACCTCTAACTACTTTATGTTAATACCTTAAAAATTAGATTTAGGGGTTAAAGTTTGATATTTGATTCATGATTCCTTGGTTTGGGAATATTATTTTTTGTTTAAGCTAGTGGTTTTGACGCGTTGCTATGGTAACGTGTATGTCACTTTATATACAAGTGTATATGGAGCACATTGTAGGTACTATGTGTAATGTATATTTTTGGTCAGTAGCTTTCATGTATGTCTAATGCATTATTGTTAAACAATTGATTGTCTGCATTTCTTCATGTAAGCTTTATAACTATGAGAAATATCATATCAATTTGGGGCCAGTCGTGGCGCAGTGGCACGAACGTGTGACTGTAAACGACTGGTTGTGGGTTCGATTCCCACTCGAGGAGTGAAAATATTTAATATTTCCATTTCCTTCGCTCTGGTGTCCGAGGCAAAGCGCGGCGTTAAGTTCCGCCACTTAACATGCAATGCCTCCGAATTCAACGGAAAGTGGGAAACGGAGTGTCTTAACACTAGGTCCCCTCTGCTTACTCTGCTGTGTGTGGGACACAGCGTGAAGCTAAAAAAAATACATCTCCATGGATGTAGTGAAAGTACTGGACTTTCATATTAAAAACACTTTCATATAATATGATGTACAATAAGATATTATTTTTAATCACTCAGTAACGCAAGAGGTGCTCATATTTCTAGTTCTCTAATACACATTTCTAAATATATATTTTTCACAATTATAAAGTATATAATAATATATCTTCATTTATATACTATAATAAAGAACGCGTGGAATAATGACCAGAATGCAAGCTATATTTCCACTTTCTACCACAATTTGAAGATTCTCTGCTTTTTTACCACCAGAGACAATGAGACGAAATATAAAAAAAAAAAAATTAAATAGCTTCACGCTATATCCCGCACACAGCAGGGTAGGCAGAGGGAACCTAGTGTTAAGACACTCCGTTCCCCACTTTCCGCCGAATTCGGAGGCTTGCGTGTTAAGTGGCGGAACTTAACGCCGCGCTTTACCTCGACACCAGAGCGAAGAAAATGGAAATATAATTTCCACTCCTCGAGTAGGAATCGAACCCACAACCAGCCGTTTACAGTCACACTCTTGTGCCACTGGGCCACGACTGGCCACACGACGAAATATAATAGCTTAAAATAATTTTTACCTATTTTTAGATCTATTTCAATATGAAATAAATAAAAATGCATTCTAATTCATCTTCAGCAGATGCAGATATTGCGTTTAAAGCAATAAATCTCTGGTCCCGTTAAGTCGAATGTTATTAAAAATCCGTTCCGCTGACCTCCGATGCCTATCAATGGCACCTTCTATACCGTCATATTTCGTAGCTAACGTGCAATTTACAAGCTTATATCACTGTATAGAGATAAAAAATCGAATTTCAAATAGTAAATTAAAGAAATTTCTTCTTTAATAAGTAAAAGTATACAGTTTTAATAAGTAATTAGTTGGGGCCAGTCGTGGCGCAGTGGCACGAACATGTGACTGTAAACGACTAGTTGTTGGTTCGATTCCTACTCGAGGAGTGGAAATATTTAATATTTCCATTTCCTTCGCTCTGGTATCAGAGGCAAAGCGCAGCGTTAAGTTCCGCCACTTAACACGCAATGCCTCTGAATTCGGGAACGGAGTGTCTTAACACTAGGTTTCGTCTGACTACCCTGCCGTGCGGAAAAACCATAAAGTGTTTGAAATTGTTAAAAAAAAGTGTTTCAAATTGTTAAAACATTTATTTAACAATTTCGGTTACATAGTTAGATTTTAGTAATTTAATAGTTTACCACAGATTAACTTTAAATATCCATGTCTTTATTTATTTGGAAGAAAAATACTAACGAATGTATTGATTACATTTTAATACTACACACACTAGTACTGTATTACTATTATTACATTTTAATACACTAGTACTGTACTACATTAAAGCAGTGTCCTATACAATTATAATAGTTGTAGCCACCATTGTCAATGGGATTAATTAAAAATATTTATTTTTTATTTGAACTTATTTGACCATATCGCTCCCGCTTATAACTTAAACATTTGATACACAACACGTCGTGACGCGATACATCAGCGAACTATTGGCACGGTCCCCGATTTGCATGTAAATTGAATAACGCTGAGCTTTGGCCGTCCTGAACGTCTGTCCTAAGATGCATACATCTTTATATTTTAAAGTTTTTTATAGGTATTAATAGAGGGTTACGCGTAAAATATGCGTTGCCTTGGTAACGTGTATTTCACACACATATAAAAGTGTATATAAACACATAGTAGTATGTGTAAAATGTATTTTTTCTTAAATTGATGTATATTTTATACATACGAGCTAAAATATGAGCTGCTTCTCCTCATATACTTTAAACATGCCATTTTTTTATATTTTTCAGTCTACATAAGTGTATCAAAAGGAAGTATAAAAAATCTTTCACAAATTAGTAAAATAATTACTACTTAAGAATGTATTTATATATTTCTTGACTATTGATTGAATGCTACTGTAAGAAAGTGATATAAGAAAACATATACGAGTACTAGGTTCCTTTTTATTATCTGAAAAAAACCAATAAATATCATGAAGACTATAAATCTTAAACATTTCTATAAAAATATATCAAATATTTATAATATTTAAACAATACTTTAACGTGTAACATGTTTAAACGTACATATAATACATGTACAAAACATAAACATGAATATGTACAAAATACTTTAATACTACCTTAAAATCAATGAAAAATAATATAAAAAATATATAGCAGGTCCACGCTTAATATCAAGACATTATCACATATTTTTGGTTTTTTTTTTTTAGCTTCACGCTGTATCCCGCACACAGCAGGGTAGGCAGAGGGAACCTAGTGTTAAGACACTCCGTTCCCCACTTTCCGCCGAATTTGGAGGCTTGCGTGTTAAGTGGCGGAACTTAACGCCACACTTTACCTCGACACCAGAGCGAAGAAAATGAAAATATAATTTCCACTCCTCGAGTGGGAATCGAACCCACAACCAGTCGTTTACAGTCACACGCTTGTGCCACTGGGCCACGACTGGCCACGATCACATATTCCCAATATTTTAATTATACACATAAAATAAAAATAACAATTCATTATCCCAACACAATATAAATTTACTTATACAATATAAATAAATAATTAATTAAAAATTCATTAAAAATTCGTCTCCCCAAGTATACCTATACCACATATACATACATTCATATATAGGTCGGGTCTTATAACACGTAGTAGCGTTAAGAGTATTAAAGGTAACCTCCCTAAATAATATATAACATTAAAACAGTTTACCCTTGCCATGAAAAGCGAGTCCTCAGCGACTCTAAGCTTATTTTTGCCTCACAATCTATAGAAATTGTAAGAAGATTACAGATACTCTACCTTTATGTACGAAGAATATATTTTATTTCATTTTATTTTGTATATTCTCAAAATATAATAAAGATGTATTTAATAAATAGGTGGAATAGACTTGGAAACTTGAATTTTATTGTATAATTTTTGCTTATAAAAATTGTATAGTAGAAAATAGATTGAATAATGGGGTAGGTAGAGAGAATTTAGTGTTAAGACACTCCCAATACTGTCGTAATTTCGGGTGGATTGTGCGAAACGGAGTGTCTTAACACTAGGTTCTCTCTGACTACCATGGTATATGGGAAAAAGTGTGAAACTGCATAAACAAATTCAATATTATGTATTCCAAAAGACATTTAGAAAACGTATAAAAATTTGAACGCAGCAGGATTCGAACCCGCGCTTTCTGAATACTGCCCAGGCGCTCTCACCACTGAGCAATGTCGCTGCGTTCAATTTTTTATACGTTTTCTAAATATATTTTTCAATTTTCCTAAATGTAGAATAACACTTTAAAAATGTTTAAACAGTATTATGTATTCTATATATTTTATTTTATATAATACATAAGAAAATATACTAATTTTAATATAATTATTGTTTCAGGTAAGCACATAAAAATGCATCCAAAGATTTCATCATCACGGCTCATCGAAATAGAACAGTATGTACGACTTGCGACGGTTATAAGTAAAATTGTTATAAGGAAAAAACAATTATTCTTATATCTTTTATTAACTCTTTCTGGGCTATTTGTAGTAGTTGTTGACAGGGATATCGAGAATAATGTCTTGTGTGCTGTGAAGTTTTTGGTGAGAATTGTAACTGTAGTTTTTGAATAAATGGTAATTAAATGGGCAAAAAATGCCCATAGGCTTAGGCTGTGGAACGTTAAGTGCTATGCAAGTGTTAGCTTTTCAAGCTTTTTTAATATGTAATAACATTAAATATGTATTTCGCTCAGTCTTTTCCCGCCGTGCAGAGCAAAAAGGCGATTCCTAGTTATATATTTCTCAGTTTAGGTAATATAAAACGCAGCGTTTAACTCCGCAATAAAACACACCATATTTCAAAAAAGGTGAACAGTGAAAAACAGATTATCTGAACTCTACAGCAGCCTATCCTCTTATATACTAAGAACTAAGAAACGTGTAATAAAAACAAAATTATACTAAAAATATCTAATTTCAACTATTACCCTTCAATTAATTAACATAATGTCGTACACGACTCCTTTTCCAAGTGTCACTTCGTCAGGTCTTTAAGGCAATTTTCAAACAATATTAATAAGACTGTTAAACGCAAAGCAACAAAATGGCAGACGTTACCGACAAATCCCGTATAGTCTTAACGACTGTAAATCCTACCCTTTAATTTAATGAGCTCTAAAACTCAGGCTCACTTAAGAACAAAAGATGGTACTGCCTTCCCATCTTCGTTCGTAGGGCACTCGTGTATATATAGCGCTATAGCTATGTTTTGTACAAAATTAGTGGAAATTTAACAGATTGTTTATTTCTTATTGTTAAAGTTATGTTTAGTGGTTATGAGTTCCATTTAGATGTCAGATATGTTTATATTTCAATTGTTTTAAGTCTAAGTAAGTAATAATTGTTTAGGTCTAGGTAAGTTTCAATGAGGTGAATTTTTTGAAGACGATGTAATATAGTTGTATATTTTTAGCAGAAATTGTATGGTTTTAAGCAGAAAAGGTAATGCGGAGTGATCTTTCACTACCTCTAGGTACCGTTGTTCTTGTTAAGACGCAAGAAAATAAAAAATATGTCAACAGCTACAACTATCTCATTTTCATATAGTCATAACCATACTTATATTATGAATGCGAAAGTCTGTCTGTCAGTCTGTTACTGGGATTGAATTCGGGATGAAAATAGTTTAACACCCAGGGTCAAATATAAACAGACTATTTTTAAAAAAACGACTCTCAAAGGTTATATTATTGGATTGGTCGATAAATTTTCTTAACAACATACTTAAATAAGCAACCTAGTTTTTTTCAAAGAACTAACTCCTAAGGGGTAGAAATAGGGGATGAAAGTTGAAAAAATATAAACCGCTTAAATTAAGGGGGAAAGCGGACCATAAATACGGAACAGCTATAATTGTGCACTTCACGTGGGCGAAGTCGTGAGCGGGAGCTAATATTATATACTTGAGACATGAATTGTATTTGCTTATTATGAATTTAAATTTGACCCCAGAGATATTACTCCAAATGTGGCATTGTTTAAACTGAATAAATAGCAGCTTAGTATAATTGGGTTATACTTCTAAATAAAAACGAAATATTATGAAAATAGTAAATTTATAAATATAAAGTATGGATAAAACATGTAAACCTATAAAAAGCCTTTCAATTTAACGAATAAAAATTTAAATGTAGCAGGATTCGAACACGCACCCCTTAGGAACTATCGCTTCAACCACTACCACCAACCATACGTTCACGAATACATATTGTACAGCTATCAATTTTTTTACGGTGTCTAGAAATGTTTTACTTATTATAAACGTATGAATCTTATTAATGTTATAAACTTGAAATTTTTCAAGGGTGTTTGTTATTCTTTCACGTAAAAACTACTGAACAGATTTTAATGAAACTTAACCATAATATAGATTACATATCAGAATAAAACATAGGATACAATTTTTTAAGATATTTTTTGAATTGTCCAAATTATTTCGGTCCTTTGATTTTACATTTATAACTGCTTACTAAAATTCTGTGCAGAAGAAATCGCGGGCAGAGCTAGTAGCTCTACAAAAATATCAAATAATATATATATGAAGAAGTCAGTTCTCAACAAATAAATGTCTAAACAGTCGTCTTCCCAAATTGACCGACACAATCATATCCTATAATATTTCATACTGCATTTTATTTTACGACCAGTACTGATGAGTTCACTTCCTTTCCGCAAGAATAATTTGCTGTTTGTCGGATATATTTTATAATATATTATGAAATTTTCCTTTTATTTGTCTTGTTGAGCACGGCGTTGAGTTCCGCCACTCTAATAGTAATGTCTCAATGGCGGATGGAAACTGGAGAACGGAGTGTCTTGACACTACATTTTCTCTGACTACCCTATGTGAGAAATCGTGTGAAGATGCTTCTTTTATAAAGATTTTGAGTCCACTTTGGAGCCGCCTTATTTTGTGTTCGACATTCTATAAAATTTTCCTTATAAATTATTATTTTTTTTAATAGCTTCACGCTGACACACTTAGTTCCCCACTTTCCGCCAAATTCGGAGGCATTGCGTGTTAAGTGGCGGAACTTAACGCCGCGCTTTGCCTCGACACCAGAGTGAAGAATAAATATTTCTACTCCTCGAGTGGGAATCGAACCCACAACCAGTCGTTTACAGTCACACGCTAGTGCCACTACGTCACGACTGGCCACAATGGTCCTTATAATTTATTTTCGTATAAGACAAAATGGGATGTTGAGGTTAGAGTCACTCAACAAGCAATGAGAAGCGGAGAACGAAGTTTCATAACATCTTTTTCAAGGTTGTCTAGTCTACTTATAAAAAACTGTAATTGTGAAATTGTAAAGATTTTGATGATGTTCGATCAAGAGAAATAACATAACTTTTTATTTCCTTATATAAAAAAATTGCCAACTGAAAAACAGTTTTTACAGTACAAGTTACATATTTACATAATTTATTTCACCAAATAAAAAGAATAACAATATTCTATAGTATTCATAGTGTCTCTCGGGATTTCCTCAAAGCCCAGATCAGGGAGTAGAAGCCTTCAGCGTATGTCTCGTCACTCAACATGACGGGTTAATGTAGAAAGTGAAGGATTCAAGCACGTTAGGTAACTTACAAACGAAATAGAAACATTTAACCATTGTTAAATAGTATAAGATGGTATGTTATCGCAAATATAATCCATAATATCCATTAAGTAGAAGAAAATAATGTTAAATCACTCCGTTTTGCACTCTCTGTCAAATTATGTACCTGAAACAAACTCCAATTAATTTAACAATCGCAATTTCATAAAAGTAAAATCGAAAATAAACGATTATTACAAAATTATCATCATATTACATTATTTTAGTCTCCTTCTTATTTTTTACTGTAGTAAATTTACAGACACTAGTGAACATATAAGATATATTTTTATACCATTATCCTGGTCCAAGTGCCTAAAGCCATTGTTATGAGTTCATATCTTAATAGTAAATACGTGAAGTTTCACCACAATCCAGGCGATATAAAGATTAAAATAGGATTAGGTATCTATCTAAATAAGCTTACGAAAAAAATATACATAGTTCCAAGTTACAAGTAAAATTATAACTATCACTTAATCTATCATCTATCTCATACATAACTTTCAGTTTATTTTGTACCAAATAAAGCCATAGCTAACACCATTGACCCAAATTACCCATATTGATGTAGAAGTAATTTACCTTTATGGGATTGTAAATTCCTGAACACGACAAAACACTTAGTGAATAACTTTTTAGTGATAGTTTTTGATGTCTCATCATTATTATGGGGTATGAGGTGTGTACACTATCATTAAATGCTAACAAGGGCTTTTTGACATTTATGTATAGGTATAACACATAAAAGTAAAATGCAGCTTTACTCTTTCTCCCGCATGGCAGGATAGTCAGAGACGACCAAGTCACTCTGTTCTCCACTTTCCGTCCGAAATCAACATATTTTTGCATTTAAAATCAACATAATTCAATGCCGTGCCTGGTTTTAGGTAACAGAGCATAGAAATGAAAATTTTAATATAATTATTCCCGGAATGGGAATCGAATCCACAGTCATCATGTTTACGGTCAAACGCTGTCCCACTTTGCCACAATGACCTCGATATAATAATTAAAGATCACATATAGTGGGGAGGCATTTATAGTTAGTAGACATTCGCTAAGAAGGGACTTTACAACAGACCGGTAAAGATTTTTTTTTTTCAGCTTCACGCTGTATCCCGCACACAGCAGGGTAGGCAGAGGGAACCTAGTATTAAGATACTCCGTTCCCCATTTCCAAGATAATTATTAAATAATCCAATTTCCAAGATAATTATTAAATATCATATAATTAAATGTTACTTACATTTGAAGAGAAAAAAGCCAACTTTTTTCATAATACATTAGCACATTACAATATTTAATCTAATAATACTATAAAACATTATACAACAAGGCATTATAAAAGTTTTGCGTGAGTAAGTGACTGTCTGACAGATAAGTTACAATCAAAATTACTGGTAATAGAAAGCTGAAATATGACATGTTTTTCTTGGAGAGTATATGGTTAAGAGCGTCGTGGCGCTGTGAGACGGCGTTAAACTCCTAAACGTGACACTTAACGTGATAGTTAAGGGTTCGATTGCCACAGGGAGAATAATTATATTTAAATTTAAAATTTATTTTTATTTATTCCTAAGACAAAGCGTGACGTTGACTTCCACCCCTCAACACACAATATCTCTGACGGAGTATCTTGACACTAGGTGGAGCTGCTGTATGAAAGCAGAAAGAGTGTTTCAGAAAGAAATAAAATACATTTTATAGTCGAAAACTAAGTCTGCAGACCACAACTTGTCTATTATAAAAGTCATTTCCAATATGGATTTTAAATCAAAACACCCATTAGCCAGTAGATTGGTCGTCCACATTAGCACTACCTTACTTTATTCACACATGACACTCCAATGAAATTAACTATGATGAATGGAAAAATTGCCTCCGAGTGTCATCAATCATGAAGTTACTAGTTCTGCTTTAGATAAGATAGTTACGTTTCTATACTCGTATAGTGTGAGATATTAAAGTTGTTTTAATGGACTTTTAGATGACGTTCCGGTGCTGTGGGGCTGTGTAAATGTGTTCGTGTTGGCTATGGGTTCGATGTCCAGTAGGGGTATTTATTTTACATAATATGACATTTTGTTTTCGTGATTACTACACATTTTGAAATGAAACTAGTTTTAAAACGGATTAATCGCGTATATTTTTGGTATTTGTTTACAGTAGTCAGTGACACTTTACAGGTAGGCTACCTGTGACCACTTATGTATTTTCGACTTATGTTGTATGAAACTATCATTTCAAAATGTATTTATTTTACTCTTCCTAGCTCCGGTATTATAAATAGCCAAAATGAGTTCTGTTTGGTTTATAGTAAGTGCAGAACAGAGTATGTTGACACTAGGCTCCTTCGAAGTCTTTTTTATGCACAAATTTTGCAGAAATAAAGCGATATTTAAAAAGATTTCTTTTAGTTTACAGGTTTTTTGAATTCAGAATTTTGCGTAAATTGAATGTTTGAGACTTGTTTTATAAATTTGACTGAATGAAAATCAAAATTGTCATATGTGATATCTCGTTGACTTTACTTTATATAAAGTCACATAGATGTGTCTTAGATATAGCGTCCATTAGGCATCAAAAAATACTAAAAATAAATATATGATTTTGTATAAAAATATGTCCTACCAAATTTCAACACAAGGGTGCAAGTCAAATGATAGTAATAACAATAGTCGTCACTCTTTAATTATGGTTATTACGAAGACCCCTTTAACCCTTTATTTATATATGGGTGTGCCTAAAGCCTTACATTCACGTTTTTTATAAACACTAGAGAGCTAGTAAAAATATACTATTTTCTAAAACTATTATTTAGGTAACGTAACGTAACCCAACGCCACGCATTCTATTACCATAATTATTAAATGAAAAATAATTTCCATTCCCAAGTCAAATCGAATTCACACAAATCACGAGCAAATTAGAAACCGTTTTTCGATTTTAAATCGTATTTTATAAAATTAATAGCTTCCTACTCGAGCAGAATAGGCAGAGGATATCTCATGTTGAGTAGCGGAGCTTAACGCCGCCCTTAATTTTTAAATTATAACAATAATAGTAAGTCTTTTAACTTAATTTAGTCATTTTCATTGTATTAAATCGAAACATAACCCTTTATTTACTGTAGGTGTGTCGCAGGCGTTATGTCGATGCCCCTTTTTATTCCCAAACTCTAAATAATTTAACGTGACAGATGATTGATTATAATGAAATGATTGAAGATAAATTTTGTCGTGTAAATATGATGGAGCTTTGTTTTATTTGGAATAAAAAAACTGTCATTGCTCATTCGTGATGCGATTTAGGGTTAACGTTAACTAGTTTATGATTTATGGGTCCTTTTGAAAAATGGTGTGTTTTCAAAATAAATATTAATTAGAAGGGAATCGGAATGAGGTGACTGTAAACGTGAGTGGTTGTGGGTTCGATTCCTGCTCGACGAATGTGAATATTTGATATTTCATTTTTGTCGCTCTGGTGTCGAGGTAAAATGTGGCGTTGAGTTTCACCATTTAACACCCAATGCCTCTAGAATTCGGCGAAAGTGTCTTAACATTATGTTCCATCTAACTACGGTACTTTGTGCGTAAAAAAAAGAAAAGACAATCGGAAAGTAATTATGGTGGTGCTTACTAAAAATGTTATAATTTCTACATGATGAAGTGGTAAG
Source organism: Dryas iulia moderata (assembly GCA_019049465.1). Classification (NCBI taxonomy): domain Eukaryota; kingdom Metazoa; phylum Arthropoda; class Insecta; order Lepidoptera; family Nymphalidae; genus Dryas; species Dryas iulia. The sequence goes on along the minus strand of CM032418.1, from coordinate 14,932,860 downwards.
AACAGGGAATATAGTGATTGGTCAGTACATTTTGCGAAATAGTAAAATCAGTAACATGCGAGACATGAGAACAAAATTAGACAATAATGTATTTGACAAGAATAGTCATTATAGTAGTAAATGATAAAAGAAGGTCTCATATACATTTTAAAAATACCTATTTTATTTTATTAGCACATATTTTTGTTGTTTAGCATCTCTAGAGAATTTTTTCAAAATTTCTACTATATAACATTTTTTTTTATATTCACGTTGCATCCCGCACTTAGCAGGGTAGGCAGAGGGAACCTAGTATTAAGATACTCCGTTCCCCATTTTCCGCCGAATTCGGAGGCATTGCGTGTTAAGTGGCGGTACTTAACGCCGCGCTTTACCTCGACACCAGAGCAAAGAAAATGGAAATATTAAATATTTTCACTCCTCGAGTGGGAATCGAACCCACAACCAGTCGTTTACAGACACACGCTTGTGCCACTGGGCCACGACTGGCCACAATAACATTTTTAATAAAAAATATAACATTTTTAATGTGTTATACTTACCCTATTCAAATTTGAACCCGCAACCTCCTACCTCTAACAACAACAAAGCCTTAAAGGCCATTAACTATTAAACAACTAAATAAAATAAGCACACAAACAAATAAACAATCACAAAAACATAACATGTTAAGCAAAACTTCCATCACAGTTCCTCACTCCCTTTCTCAGAACAGTACAGCGCTTGGAAATGCAAAATTAATTTTATATTCCTACAGAATGCATTCAAAACACATACATTCATATAATTGCTACATACATACATATTTTATATGTAAAGACTCCATAGTTTTATTTTCATTCTCTTTGAACTTATTTTCGCGGAATGTCCACTCTTCTTTTATGCTAGCTTCGTTGAATTCTCAAGATACTTTGATACTGTACTGTTTTTTTAATATGCATATTATAAAACTTTGACTTATTTATTCAGTATTTTAGATTTTTTATAGTTGTTCATTTTTTAATGCTAGATATTTTTCATATTATATGGTATAGTAAAGTAAGCTAAATTATTGATTTCGAGGAATTGGGTATTGAACGGCGTAACTTAACGCATTGCTTTGTTGTTCCAAAGGAAGTTAAAATAATTTTAAAATACACTCTTTTACGTAATCTGAATGTCAGAGAGAAGCTAGTGTCAAGGCACTCCGTTTTCTAAATTTCGAGAGTATCTCCTAATTTTGAAATAATTTCTAGAATTTTCTATAGCAGTTTCAATCTATGTATAATACTAAATACACAGATATTAGCAATGATAGTATCTCTGCATACTACAAAATGTTTTTTGTTCATCTGTGTGTAAAATGGACATACGCGTCAACGGACCTATTAGTATGTATGTATAGATATTACAAGTAACTAAAGAATAGATTGTACCACTGTGGCGCAGTTGGACAGCGTTGGACATCTCAACTAATTGGTTGTGGGTTTGGTTCTCACTCGAAGGAATAATACATCCATACTTATATTATAAATGCGAAAGTCTGTGTGTTTGTCTGTCACGCTTTCACGGCTAATCTAGCGGTCCTATTAGGATGAAATTTAGGATGAAAGTAGTAAAAGTGACTGTGTCTAACATAGGCTACTTATTTTTTCAAAAATCAACCCCTAAAGGGTTGAAATAGGGGATGAAAGTTTATATGAAAAATCTAAACCGCTTGACCAATTGTAATGAATTTAAGCATAAACATAGTTGATAATCTAAGCTTAAACATAGGCTACTTTATTTTTTAAAAATGCGCCCCTGATGTTTGCAATATATCAAAATAGTTCACACGGCGAAGCCGCGAGCGGGCCGCTAATATTATTATAATTATTTTCATTAATCCACTCTGGTGATTAAGATAAAACGTTGTTGAGTTCCGTCACACAAAGTAATTTTGAGCAAAAAGTGGAAAACAGAGTGTCTTGACACTGGAGTTCCCTAAGACAAGCACTACATATGAAATAAGCGTAAAGGTGCCAAAACAAGAACCTACAACCATCCCAATACATTTTTACAATTGAATCAATAGGGAGAACACAAATATCTCATATTTTAGGCATTCGCGCATGCAATTTCGATTGAGTTTTAAATTACCATAATTTTATGCGAATCGCATCTGTTTGAAATTCTGCATAGGAATTTGATTATGCTATAAGTTTAAAATACATGTACCAACCAGTATGTACATAATAAGCTTGTAATGTTGTTCATTTTAATGTAATTATGTTATTATATTGTAAAATGTTGTTTATAACATGATTTAAAATCAAAAAAACTTGCTGAAATAGAAAAAAAATGTATTGCTTTTTAACATTTTTAAAGCGTTATTCCACACTTAGGAAAATTGAAAAAGATATTTAGAAAACGTATAAAAATTTGAACGCGGACCCGCGCGGGATTCGAACCCGCGCCTCCTGAATACTGTATACCTGAATTACGTTTTTCTCAATACCTACATGACGTAATTAATGTGCAAGATAAGTTCTACTAATAACGGTTCAGCAGTTCGATTGTTTAAAAGTAACAATTAACTATTTACTTAATAATTTATATCTATTTACTTAATAATTTATATTTAAAAAGGTTATCTATTATGAATTAAATTACTAACATAAAAAAAGTTTTACATACACATAAAAACATAAAAAAGCACATAATTTTAACACACACACACACACAATCAAAACAAAATTTGACTCAATCAGAAATCGAACTAACAACACCTACTCTACAAAACATTTCACCACAACTTCCACCCAATCTATACTATCAAAAGAATAAATATGAAAATTTAAGACGAAAACATAAACACAGGAGAGCCAGCTAATTATACAGTGCGTTCGCTTCAATAATTTCCCATAGGGATAGTGTTCTATGCACTGTTTTAATCATACACGCAAGACGAGATTGCATCAGAACAAATACTGTTCCAGTTTGTATTGGATCGCGGTGTAATTTACTATTAGATTCGACGTTTACTTTGTTTTTAGCGCTATTTGAAAATGTGATTGGCTGATTTTGATGGGGTTTTGGTTTTGAGTTGGTGTGGTGAAGGGTTTTTTGGTTAGTAAATTAGCAGAGAGAATAGAGATAGAGAGATAGGAGAGTGTAAAGATAATGATGTAGATTTTTTAAACATGGTTTTGTTTCCCTTAGACAAATTTAAGCTCTGGCTAGTTAAAACAAATATGTTTTTTTACTTGTCATGTAATAAGTCTTTTAAAATGATTCATTATATGCTTTTGTTGGTTTTTCAGACAGTATGATGACTAAACTATTAGATTTTTTTTAATATTTTTCCTTTGCGGTATTATAGAATGAAATTGTAGAATAAGTAACATGAATCTAAATATATTGACAATGTTACATATTATTTTAAAGTCTGCTATATCTATATCAGTATGTGGAATATAATAATATAATCTTACGCCACATGTCATTAAAAAAATATATCTCAGACTTAAGCGGAAAGTGGAAAACACAAAGATTATAAGGTCTCTCTGAGAATTGAGAGGAAACCAGACAGTTGTAAATATAAAAACAAAAATATGCTTCAATTTACAGTGTTTTTCATAAAAAAATCATAATACAATACATAATTAAATGAGAGTACTTAATCAGTATACCTACATTCACCGAATGTGAATCAAATCTACAACCCATACATTCAAACAAACATATTTCAACTGTACTAAGCGACATACACATTTATACTCGTATTTTATTTCCTACAAATCCAGTAACAAATTTCCCCAAAATAAAGTTTTCATCGGTTCACTTTCTTATCTCCACTGAAAATGTAATCCAGTTGAGATCTGCACGAAATCCATGTTCAAACCAGTTCAGTATAGTATAGTACAGTACAGTACGTACAGTATGTTGCAGCCTCAGACACGTAGCGTAATACTCTCATGAATATTAATGTGTGTCACTTTATTTGCTTATTTATTAGCTTCGGGGCCAATAATAGCTTGTCATAGGTTTATACGGACGACTTTTGAGCAACACTGATTTTTGAATTATTTTCTTGTCAAATTTGAATATTTTGTTAGGTAGCTTTTTGGGGTTTTATGTCTTAACTATCTTTAGTAATAACTGAGAAAACTGGGTTTTCAAATACGTGGGCTTTATGGCAATATATATGGGAATCTATTTATTATATAGTGCATAGCTCATACATATTGTGTATGAAGCTGTCGTGGTGCAGTGGGGCAGTAACATCTATTGGTTGTGGGTTTAATTTCCATTAAAAAGTAATTAAATTATTTTTTTTTTTCTGCTGTGATGATAACAACATAGCATGACGTTGAGGTCAACCATACGAAATGAAATGTATCGCAAACGGGTGAAATGTGGGTTACTAGTACTACTTACTAGCTTTGTTTGCCCTGCTATTCAGGAAAATGTTAAACGTAAACTCTAAAAAATAACGAATAATAATTATGACAATGATAAATGACTGAATTCAAAACAAAAACAATTATAAAGAAAATTTCTATAGTTAAATATATATTTTTTTTAAATTATGTATATTACATCGAATTTAGTATATGTCAAAACATAACATTGCAAAAAGTAAACGTCAACACCAAAACAAAGATAGCGCAGCTCAAATAAAAGTCTTGTCACCTTAAAGTTTAAGTAGCGACCGATGTTTATTTTGTGGTGGAACTGAGGTTAATACCAGCGATAAGACCGGATGCCTGAACAAATCCACTGGCAAATTGTTTTCTCACACAAACTTAAGGTAGGCTTTCTACCCTTGCCCCAGTGAATTGGGTAACGAAGATGGATGAATCACCGTTATACACCAAAAGTAGTATTACGAGTAATATAATGTCGCTCTTCCACATCGTTGTTTATTTCTGTCTCCGAACATTTTTAGATGTTTTCGGCTGAAAAGGGTTCGCTAAATTCGGAGTGCTCTTTTATTATTTCATTTGTTTGCCATGTTGGATCTTGCACATATTGTAATGACATCGTCGTTGCCGCATTGTCGTATCCTACTTAAGTCTGTACACGAAAACCGGTTGCAATATCATAAATTTTAGAAAACTTTGCTAAGAAGTGAGATTTTCCAAACGTATAAGAATTAAATCTTGGTGAGTTCTGCCAAAATAACGTATTAGATTACAAAGTCACGTCTACAGGGAATAAAGGGGCAAAAATCTAAACAGGAGTGACTTAACAAACACTAACTGCTATGCTTAAGCCAGTAAAGAAGTCTCGCCAGGTTTGGAGCCAAACCAACGACGAAAGTTTATTCGCAAATTGACTTCACGTATTCGCTTAAGGTGCAGTTTCTTTCATCCGGCTCAGCTTTTAATACAATTATAAGTAATAAGTGATAGCGATTTGCTTCTGTAGCCATTGTGTTGTTAGTACGTCTTTAGCTAAGCGCGAATGATATGGGTTTAAGTTTCACTTGAGTATATATTTTTATTAATGAATATGTACATCGAATATGTCTTTAGGCTACTTTGCCATCGCGAAGAACAATGTTTTACGTAAATGAAAAATTACATTGCTATACCTCTATATTTACCTTAAACAGTGTTTGCTAAAAGTAAAAAGCTTATAGGAGTAAAAAGGATAATAATCAAAGTCAAAACAAAAATAAGTAAGTAAAACAACAGTTTCTCTCATTTTCCTCTTACTAACCCATCCAGGGTTCAGAGGGCAGCTATTGTTTTGACAGAGTACTTTGGCACTCTGCTCTCGCCTTTCTTCCTGACGAGACACGTTGAGTGGCGAAACTTAACGCCGATATTATTATTAATTTAATTAAAGGCCAAGTTGATCCGCTTCAGCTTACAACATGTGATCTCGCATTAAGTTGTATTAAGAAATGTGAAAACTAAGCAGAATGGCATTCTAAAGACCTCTGCTGCGAACTTTGTTTTGCATGAGTTTGTTCACAGTTTGGCGATTTTAAAACTCGCCTTTGTCGGCGCCTGATAGGATTAGCCGTTTATCTTGTTTGTTTATTTGCAGTCGAGTGTTAAGTTATGTTTCTTAATCAATAAACTTTTATTAAGAAAAATAACTAAGCTGTTATTATACATATGGATAGGAAAAATGTAACTAGTACACTATATCGTCCTTTACCTCCCTACACGCAGTATCTGGCACACAGCAGGGTAGGCAGAAGGAACCTAGTGTTAAGACACTCCGTTCCCCACTTTCCTCCGAATTCGGAGGCTTGCGTGTTAAGTGCCAGAACTTAACGCCGCGCTTTACCTTGACACCAGAGCAAAGAAAATGGAAATATCATTTTCACTCCTCGAGTAGGATTCGAACCCACAACCAGTCGTTTACAGTCACACGATTGTGCCACTGGGCCACGACTGGCCACAAACTGGTCAATTAACTTTAATTAAGAAAAATAACTAAGCTGTTATTACATACATATGGATAGGAAAAATTAAACTAGTAGACTATATCGTCCTTTACCTTCCTAAATACGATATAAAAGTATGTACTTAAGTAAATTAATTTTGTTATCATTCCTTCAGGCATCACTTCCGTTTAAATATACATCGACATATTAGGCATAAGTATATTAGACAAACCTGGCGAGACTTCTTTACTGGCTTAAGCATAGCAGTTAGGTAAGTAGAATTTTGTGATAATTCAGTCAATCTTAGATTTCTATTTTAAGGGTTCTCAATATGAAATCCTAAATGGTTCAATAACCAAGAAAGTTATATAATATAAACAAACATTTAAATAAATCAATGAACACAGCTCCTACTTTTTTTAAAAACTTCTTACTTACTTTTTTCCAGCTTCGCACTTTCATATGTAAGATAAGTGTATCAAGTCTTTTAGTGTCTCTTCTCTTCTCTCTTCGTTCTTCATAGTTTTCTTATATATAATATTGATTTCCCATAATTTTAACAACCTCATGGATATCTAAAATCTCATTAATTTTTGAACACATTTCAAAAAACATTAAACATTCAAATAATTTTGTATAATTACAAATTGTCCTAAATTACAATAAAGCTAAGTAGCTATTATTAAAATTTCAATGAAAATGCCATAATGAAAACTCAAACTCAAACTCAAAGTACAAATCTCGAGCAACCGTCAAATTAGCGTCAAAAGTATCCAAAGATCAATTAGACGATGTTTCTCCAAAATATAACCTCCTGCGTAACATTCGTTTGGGAGACACGAGACACCCACGCACGCACCACCTAAATTCGTTACGTCTGATTAGGAAGTTTTCGGCGGGTTGTCGTCACAACTCTTCCACCTTGGAGGGCGAAATTTTTTTATTGTTAACATTACGTCTAACAGTTAGAGATCAGAGTTCATGAGCGGTCGCGCCGCTCCCCCTGTACGTGCCACGAATATCTCGCACCATAATATTCATCGGTTTAAACCGTAATACGGGTGCGACCGAGATAAAGCTACACGACGAAGTAAGACGGCTGTTCTCAGCAAGATTTCGTGACCTCTCAACAGCTTCAGTCCGCAGAAATATGGACGGTAATAACATAAATCCCTTTCGCATATAAAACACTAAACGCTCTCAAAGTTGTCCCAGCTATTAATGCGTACTTAAAATGCATTATTACAGGGTATACTCGTACATAAAAAATGTATTACCCTCGTGGGTTTAAGCTTTTAGTGAAGCCGCTAAAGTTTCGGTAAATTTGCGGTGTGAAACTGTAATAACCAATTAGTGATGGTCCATTGGATGAACACATAATTAACTTATACCGTGCTTTAAATATTATGCTGTAAATAAATTATGTATATGGAAATATACCTATATTTAGTAATAGAAAGAATTTAATTATGTCAAAAAAATATATATTAGTAATAGAATGATTTTAATCATGACATAGACATGAATCTGTGTGTCTGTTATAAGTTGTCCAAATGCTCTGACTACTAAGCTTTACGTCGTTGTACGTAATATAAAGTTTACCTTCTCTGTCTTCTTGTTCTGTAACATCCATATTGAAATTTTTTAAATGTTATTTATCAATTAATTTGTTTTTTTAAAGCATTGTTTATAGGTACCCTTCAAATAAGAAAAAAATCTGATAAATAATACAAAGCGTGGCCTTGAGATCCTTCACATAATACGAAATATCCCGAATTCGAACTGAAATTGGTCGACAATATCTTAGTACTAACTTCTTTTTACCTTTCCTGCTTTGCAATAAGTATCAAACTGTTAAAAAAAATTAAACTCCTTGAAAATAGCTAGCTATATCATAAGAATTTATTCTCCTTTAAGATTCGGAGGCGATCTTCGCAAAACGTACGTGCAAATGAGTATGTAATGAAGCTTATTCATATGCCACCACCGTCTGTGATCGAATTATAAGTCAGTTCATGTAAACAATCTTTGAGTGCACGTTCTTCACGTTTTTGATCTAAATATCAAATCAATTTTGTTAATCCGAATATTATATTAATGTTGCTTATTATGGCGAAGGTTAAAATATTCTTGTTGTATAAATAATGCTATTGACTTAGATTTTTGATATTTAAATTGAGTCTTTAATATATTTAAATTTGTTTTTATGGATGTTTTTCATCAATTGTCTTGCAAAATACAAGATAGTGACATCATAGTTAGACATATCAATAAATTGATTTATTTTTTAGAGATTCATGCTTTTCCGTATAACAGGGTAGTCAGAGAGAATCTAGTATAAAGACACTTCGTTCTCCGCTTAATTAAATTAGTCATAGGGCGTACTGGGAAATATAAAAAAAAATGCAACCATTGTGGGGCAATGGAACAGTGTGGCGTGACTGTGAACGTGATTGAATAAGGGTAGAGATTATATTTAAATTATTTTTATTTCGCTCTCGTAAACCAAACTGTGACAATTACCTTAGATTCACACAGGAAGTAAGGAACGAAACGTATTGATACTTAGGTTATCTTTGACTATCCTACTAGGCTGGTTAAGGCGTGAAGTTAATGAAATAATATATATGCCTATATATACAAACAAGTATTTATTTGTGGCCAGTCGTGGCCCAGTGGCACAAGCGTGTGACTGTAAACGACTGGTTGTGGGTTCGATTCCCACTCGAGGAGTGGAAATTATATTTCCATTTTCTTCGCTCTGGTGTCGAGGTAAAGCGCGGCGTTAAGTTCCGCCACTTGACACACAAGCATCCGAATTCGGCGGAAAGTGGGGAACGGAGTGTCTTAACACTAGCTTCCCTCTGCCTACCTTGCTATGTGCGGGATACAGAGTGAAACTAAAAAAAGAAAAGGAAAGTATTTATTTTCATCACCCCGTTCTTCGTCTACATCTGCACACCATTTTACTTATTCAGTTTTATCAACGTCACTTATCTGTTATTTACTGACGAATGAGGATTTCTGAACGTTTACACGATCGCTCATAAACTTTGCGACGGGAAGTTGCATAAAATAAAACAACAGATCACGGAGATGGTATATTAGCTATTGATTCCTTATCTTGGGTTCGAACGCGTCTCCTCTAACAAGATTGTCTCGCCTTTTAGTATTGGTAATTTATTATGTAATGAAACTAGTTGATACTTTTGACTTTGTCGTTTACTTACTTTTGTATATAAAAGTTTTTTTTTTTTTAAATGTTATGGTGATACTTTTTCTTAGGTTATATTCTTTTGTCCCCTTCTTTGTACTAAATAAAAACAGAAATGCCAGGATAAAAATGAAACAAATTAGTCTAAATTTATTCAACGTGAAGAGCACAGTCCGACTATCTCCTTATTTATGTACACATTTAAAGTAACCATCAAAATTTCAATCGTAAAACGCGACAAAATTTTCATTACACTCGTGAAAATAACATAATGATCGGACCATCGTTAAACAGCATTATCTGGCACTATAAAAGCATAATCTGACTCCTTGAATGCATAAAGAACTATAAACGTCAGATATCATCTAATTGAAGCTGAAATAATGGGCGGAAGGCAACGTTAGGACATTAAAACGCCTAAGGTAACGATCGAGAAGGTTCTTTCAAGTGTAAAATATTTAAATTTACCTCGCAACAAATGGACGAAACGTAAAATGTGGAAGGTCACGAATTGAATTCCGTTCAGTTTAATTAAATAGACTAAATGCTTAGTAAGTGATGGTGGCAATTCAACTTCAGTGTGATACTTATTACTATAGTGCAATACAATGTGTATTGCAGTCTGCAGTCAGACTAGATGATGGTCTTGTGCAACTTCTTGGAAGACTTGCTCTCGTTCATTTGACGTTTCAAGAAAGAGCTTTCGACTACGTTTTCGAAGTAAATTGAAACTGTGTTTAAGTTTATTACTTAGAGCATATTATACTTTTTGTTAAGTAGACGTAGCTTTGAAAATATTTAAATAATTAAAGATCAGAATATCTATCTATATCTATATCTTCTTATTTATAACGCAAGATGGACATAGAGAGACATTTAGAAAATGTATAAAAATTTGAACGCAGCGGGGTTCGAACCCGCGTCTCCTGAACCGTCCAGGCGCTCTCACCGCTGAGCCATGCGGTCTACTACCAGCTGCGTCGAAATTCTTATACGTTTTTATGTAATTATTTTTATGTAATTATTTTATGTAATCTGGTTACCAAAACCATACCCATAAAAAACAAAATTAAAAATTTTGAAAATACCCACGACGGTTTAATTGTAATTGAAAAAGGATAAAATAACTAGAAATCCCCCGCCTAAAAGAATATATGTAACGAGATGATGGGGACGACTTCGTCGGAGCTGCCATTACTTTAAGTTTGCTAACTTCTCCTAGGTTTTCATGCTGTTAAAACAGGTTTAGGAAAAAATTAAAATACTAATATGAATTTACAGTTTTGATAACTGGTATTCCTTTTAAAAACTTTAAGAACGAAAATAGAGATTGCAACTGGCAGCCCCCGACGAAGTTGTCCCCATCATCTCGTTACATATATTCTTTTAGGCGGGGGATTTCTAGTTATTTTATCCTTTTTCAATTACAATTAAACCGTCGTGGGTATTTTCAAAATTTTTAATTTTGTTTTTTATTTTCAACTTTTTAAAGTGTATAGATACACATAATTGTTTTAAAAGAGTGACAGATTTACTATATAAAGGGTACTTTTTGCTCTCAAAAGTTAGTACGCCGTCTTGCTGCCTGACGAAGGCATCGTGTTAAACGTGTAAAGTGTAATAGTTGGTAATCGTGTTATTAAATTAAAAAGTGTTTAAGTGTATAAATTTACGTGTTTTAATAGAGAAGTTGTGTGTGTGTATTAATAAATAAGTGTAAATTTGTTAAGAGTGCAATAGTTGTGTAAGTACAAAACTGTACAAGTGAGTATAGAGGTAAGGGTGTATAAACTGAAACAATAAATTGTGTTAACTAAAAGTCACCTTTTACTTTAATCCTGATATCTGTCTAACATTATATATTATTACATAATTACTTTATATTTATCTTCATGCAAATCCAAAAAAAATTATAAGCCCAATGCTTTCTGGTTATCAAATGCCTATTGCAGCGCCTGGCAGATTGTCACCGCAACATTTTAAGGAAACTTAAGTTTAACCAAATCAGTGAAAATCACAAAACCCACTAGTAGTTTTGATTTGGAACAAATTAATTTATATTGGAGCGCCCCGTGGTAGTTTGTGATATGGCATATAAAAACACGCAACAATTAAACCTGAACCTATCACAGAAAACCGCATCTAAATAGGTTTCACACAAAAATACAAGCAAATGCTTTACTACAAGCGCCCCCTGGTGAGGTGTCACCACGACACATATACGAGAACACGCGCTAATTGAGCCTGATCCTATCGTTGAAAACTGCATCAAATTCAGACTCGTAGTTTTAACTTTGCACCATCAAATGTTTAATGAAGCGCCCCCTGGTGAGTTCTTAACGTAAAAAAAAACTAAAACATACACCAAGTAAAGGTAAATCTAATACTGAAAACTCTGTCCAATCGGACTAGTAGTTGTGGTTTTTCATTAAATATTACAAACAAATATTTACTGCAGCGCCCCCTGGTGAGTTAACACGATAAAGCATATTCAAGAACATGCACTAATTAAACTTGAGCTTATCACTGAAACTGCATCCAAATCGAATTCGTCATTTTAGCTTTGCACAAACAATATTTTACTGCAGCGCCCCCTGGTGACTTGTCACCGTAATATAAATTTAAAAACATGTACTAAACAAAGCGGAATCTAATACTGAAAACTCTTTCCAATCGTACTAGTCGTTTTTGTTATACACAAAAAATGGAAGCAGCTACTTACTGCAGCGCCCCCTAGAGAGTTGACACATACTTGAAAATATGCACTAAGTAAACATACATGACACATATATGAAAATATGCACTAAGTAAACTTGAATCTATCATTGAAAACTGCATTCAAATCGGACTCGTAGTTTTAGTTCTGCACAAACAAATGTACTTACTGCAGCGCCCCCTGGTGAGTGATCACCGTAACACATATATGAAAAGATGCACCAATTAAACCTGAACCTATCGTTGAAAATTTCATCTAAATCGGACTAGTAGTTTTTACTCTACATAAACAAATGTTTACTGCAGCGCCCCCTGGTGAATTTTCACCGTAACGTAAAAACAAAACTTTTAAAATATGTACGAAGTAAGCTTAATCTAGTTCTGAAAACTCTAGCCAATCGGATAAGTAATTTCGGTTTTAGACAAAGAAATATAAGAAAAATTTTGGTTTTACACAAAAAAAACTCAAGCAAATGCTTATTACAGCGCCCCCTGATAAGTGGTCACCATAACACATATATGGAAAGACGCACCAATTAAGCCTAAACCCATCCTTGAAAGTTTCATCTAAATTGGACTAGTAGTTTTTGCTCTGCATAAACAAATGTTTAGTGCAGCGCCCCCTGGTGAGTTTTCCCCGTAACAAAAAAAGAAAAATCTGAAAATATGCACCAAGCAAAGATAAATCTTTTTATGAAAACTCTTTTTAATCGGAGCAGTAGTTTCGGTTTTAGACAAATAAATACAAAAAAAGTACAAACAAATGCTTACTGCAGCGCCCCCTGGTGGTTTGACACGATAAAACATATCCAAGAACATCCACCAATTAAACCTGAATCTACCACTGAAAATCTATTGAAATCAGACTATTATTTTTTGAGATAATTGAAAACATTCGTTTTCACGTAAAATGCTTACTGCAGCGCCCCCTGGTGAGTTAAGGCAATAAGACATACATAAGAACATACGCCAATTGAACCTTAACCTATCATAGAAAACCGTATCAAAATCGGACTTATAGTTTTGGAAATAATTGACATAGTAATTTGCACAAACACACAAACAAACAAACAAACAAACAAACAAACAAACAAACAAACAAACAAACAAACAAACAAACAAACAAACAAACAAACAAACAAACAACCTCTCACCCCAAACACATATACAGTCGCCGTTCCGTCGCGGGTAAAAATATAATCGATTAAATTAAAGATTGGTAACAGGATATGAACCCCAACTATAAAATAAACATATGTCACAATTTCAATATTCAAAATATAAGTGTATTAAAATATGTATAGCATAAAACTACTTCAACGCTAAGATGGTGATGTCCTAGGAATTTCATATTCCAAACAAAATTCTAAAATAAATTCCAGTGAGGCTGATGGAGCCGGCCCATTGAGCGACTAATAAAATATTTAAAATTTCATTCTGGAGATTCAATAAGAAAATATCTGCGTTAATATTTTATAATCTTAGAATGGAAAAGCTTTAGACATATTTTCGTAGCGTTTTGAAGTGTTATATTTATACTGTAGATATTGAAAGTTTGATAAAAGAGGTACTTGAATCTGTAGTAGGTTTTAGTTCTAAAAGTAATATATCTGGAAGATGATTTGCCTAACTAAAAGTTTTACTTATACTTTAAACGCGGCGTTGAGTTACGCCACTCAATAAGAATTATAAGAATATTTTCATGGATCAATCAATCAATCGACTGGTTGTGGATTCGATTCCCACTCAAGGAGTGAAAATATTTAATATTTCCATTTCCTCCGCTCTGGTGTCAGAGGCAAAGCGAGGTGTTACCTAAATTCCGCCACTTAACACGCAATGCCTCCTAATTCGGCGGAAAGTGGAGAACGGAGTGTCTTAACACTAGGTTCCCTCTGCCAACCGTGCTGTGTGCGGGATACAGCGTTAAAAAAAACATCTATCGTCATATACTTGACCACTTAATTTATAAATTTGTATGTTCTACACAACAAAATTACAATACTCATAGTAATATTATGGAAAATATTTTTACAAATAGGTTCATATAAATCATAAATTAATTACTCATCAAATTGACCATAATTAAATTAGTGTGGTTATTTAACAAAATCAGTTTATTACGCTTAATACACATATTACTGTAACGTTGTAGTTGATGCTGCATACTAATATTTAAAAAAAAAAAACAAAATTCTGTCTGTCTTTCTGTTTGTAGAATTTAAGACCATATATACAATGAAAAACAGCGGCCTTATCACTAAAAGTGATTTTCCAGGCATTCTAAATGTCTTTTTCAGTCTTCCAGGCTTCCGACTGGCTGAGGGTGATTTAAATTATTTCATTTGTCTGCAAAGATCGATGTTAAAATCCGCCACAAAACACGCAACAACTTAAATTCGGGCGGAAAGTGGAGAATGGAGAGTTGACACCAAGTTCTTTTTGCCTAGGGTAGGCTAAAGCGTGAAACTAATTAATGACCACTGTTTCTTTATTACTTAACACAGGAAACGAACCTGTATATTATTTTATATCATGTACTGAACTATTTCACGTTACTCTCTCCATTTGCTATTATACAAATAGGTCAGCCAGATAAAAGACAGGCTTAAAGCAACGCCATCGGATCTGTAGGTCAGAACCTATGTAACATAAGCTTTATTGAATCCTAGATAGCCTTTGACGAGAATTTACACGTATCTGTGTATATTGTGAGCTGCAGTATGGAGTAATGTTTACAGTACAGTGTGACGAATGTGTATATATTGAAATTGTTAATTAAATTAAGAAAATTAAAAAAAATGTAATTGAGACCGTTGTGGCACAGTGCAAAGTCTCTCTCTTAATCATGATTAAGTTTGGGTTCGATTGTAACTCGGAGGAAATCATAATTTAGTTATTTTTCCGCTCTGATACCCAAAACAAAGCAAATAAAGTGACAAATGACTTAGAACCAGAATATTTAATTTATTGAACCTGAGATAGCCTATGAGTAATATTTTAGTGTGATGAATGTGTATAGGTTGAAATTTTTAATTAAATTAATAAAAATAAATTTCTAAAATAAAAATCTATCGTTGCACAGTGGAAAGTTATCTGACTGATATTGTGATTGGTTATGAATTCGATTCTCTCTCTCTGGTAAACTAGACAAAAAAATTAAGGTGTCAAATAACTCGGATTTGGACAGAAAGAAAAGAACGGAGTGCTTTGACCCTCCGTTCTCCTCCAATCCTAACGATATAATTGTATTATCGAATCGAACTTATATAATTAATATTGTAATGCAATCACAATGCAATCGAGACAATTTATTTTTATTTATGAAACGTATGATATATATTTATAACAGAAACAATTTATAAAGATATTTTCTGATTTGCCTCCCCAATTTATTTTTATTTATGAAAATATTTGGAAATACAATGGCTTTTTGATAATTTTCGCAAAGCTACGCTGATGTAGTGAGAAATGTGCATTACATTACGTTTTACCTTTCATATTAATAAGTACATACTAGCGCATCTGACAGTTCAACATAACTACTTACTCGTAACTGTAACACTCTTCAATAACTTCATATATATACAAGTTTAATAATATATATATTTTTTAGATTCACTCTATATCCCGCAGACTACCCTGCTGGTAGGCAGAGGGAACCTAGTGTTATGATTCTGCGTTCCCTATTTTCCGCCGATTCTTGCTGGCATTATGTGTTAAGTGGGAACTCAACGCCACGCTTTGCCTCGACACCCGATCGAAGAAAATGGAAATATTAAATATTTCCACTCCTCGAGTGGGGATCGAACCCACAACCAGTCGCTTTACAGTCACACTTTGTGCCACTGCGTCAAGACTGGCCCTAACTAAAAAAGCCTTCCAACTAAAATAATATAAATCTATAAACCAAGGCAACTCACAGCCATATTCAATATATATAATACCTTTTTTTTCATAAAATCGCAACCTTTTACAGAATGAATATAAAATGCAGGTCAGGCACAATGTATCAACGGCTTGTGTCAGTAGCGAATGTGTTCCGCTGGTCCGACCAGTATCGAGTGACCTCTCGCTTGCCACTCAACGACTTTAGTTTGTAAGGCAACAACGCGTGTACACAGGTCTACGTAACTGGTTTACTTTTGACGCCTCTCCCCAGAGCCGAATATGTTACAGTGAGTGACGAGGTAACACATCATACTGTTTTTTTTTTCTAAAGAAAAGAGGTTTTTTTTTTTTTTTTTTTTCTTTGTTATAATCAATCACTGTAACTTTCGTGTGTTTTAAATAGATCGGTTTTGATAAAGTTACATTGTTTTGGAAGTCATAGGAACTATATATTTGTTTATTTTTGTTCGTTCAGTGTCTTGGAATCAATAATTTATTAAATTCAAAGATATTAGGATATTGTATGATTTTTTTAACTATTTTCTGTATTTATTGACGTTAGATTAAAAATCTTAAATTATTAAGTGCTAAATGTTTATTGCTTACTTAAACTTCTATAAATTTATGTAATTTTTAAATGTAGTCTATATCTTTGTAAATTTTGTTTTAAGGTAATCAAATGCTTACAATATTCGAATAAAATTTGATATTAGATTTAACAGTTTGATTTTGGTCCTCCAATGAAATTACAACATTTATAGGTATATATCCGGGGCCAGTCGTGACGCAGTGGCACAGACGTGTGACTTCAAACGACTGGTTGTGAGTTCGATTCCCACTTGAGGAGTGGAAATATTTAATATTTCCATTCACTTTGCTCTTCTACCGAGGCATAGCGCGGCCCTAAGTTCCTCCACTTAACACGCAATGGCGCCAAAAATTTTGGGAACGGAGTGTCTTAACACTAGGTTCCCTCTGCCTACCCTGCTGTGTGCGGGATACAGCGTGAAACTAACAAAAAAACAAAGAAAAAATATATCCGTTACTAAAAAGGTTGCTTACTTCTGGTATTTCCCAAACTGAGCACTATATAAACTAATTTTGTACAACATAATAGAATAGGTAATTAGTAAACAAATTCCCCAGTCACCTGATAGAATAAAACATTTATAGACTAAACACACTTTGTTTAATTAACTACGTTCTAGATGACGTTAAGTTTATTTGCATAGTGTCTCGGACGGACGCAAAGCTCTTTTATATGTATGTATGTATGTATGTATGTTTAAATATGTACCTTACTTTAGCAGGTAAATGTATGGAATTTACCACTTCATGGCATTAATGGCTATCCATACTTATATTATAAATAAAAAAATCTGTGTGTTTGGCTGTTATGCTTTCACGGCTAATCTACCGGTCCGATTTGGATGAAATTTAGAATGAAAGTAGTAAAAGTTACTGGATCTAACATAGGCTACTTATTTTTTCAAATATCAACCTCTAAAGGGTTGAAATAAGGGATGGAAGTTTATGTGAAAAACCAAAACCGCTTGACCAATTGTAATGAATTTTAGCTTAAATATAGTTGATAATCTAAGCTTAAGTATAGGCTACTTAACTTTTTTAAAAACCACCCCAGAGGGTTGCAATACAACGAAACAGTTATGTAGTTCACGTGGCGAAGTCGCGAGCGGGCCGCTAGTATTAATATATATTTTATATGACTATGACCCGCAATAAGTCAAGATATTCTGTGTAGTCAACTTTCTGCCCAAATTCGTGATATTTCGCGGGGATTGGCGGAACTTAACTCTGTATCTTGCTGTACGGTATACTTGATATTATTTTGTTTTTGTACTTTCACATTTTTCTCTTATAATAAGGTAGTCAAAGATAATCTAGTGTTAAGACACTACATTCTCCACTTACCGCCCAAAATCGAGACATTATGCGTTGAATGGCAGGACTCAATACCACGTTTTGTATTATGTACCAAAGCGGAGAGCTGAATATAATTTAAATATAATACAAGTGGGAATCGAACCCGCAGCCAGTCTCATTTATATTTCGGTACTGGATCACTGCGCCACGATAGTCATTATCGTCAGAAATTTATAATATTGGTATTTGTGTATAATATAACACCAATAACAAATAGTTTTCCAACATTTAGTGCGTATTAAAAAAATCAAATAAACATATACTTAATTTGTTTAAAGAAAAGCTACATTTTAGACATTTATATCGTTTTATTACCAAAATATTAGTATCTTAAATTTTACTCTATTATTCTAGATAATAAATAGAAATTCAATTTAAGCTTCTTAGAATACAATTGAGTAATCAATTTTATTAATTTCAGTATTCCACGAAAACACTTACGTATTATAAATGTAAAATAAATTTTATTAGTTTTATATTTTATAACTTCTTAAAATTTTTTTTTAAGATCTTTGATATTTGATAAAAATATGCGAATATTTTTTAAATGAAACTATTTAAACATTTTTAAAGAACTTATTCGAATATAGTAAGAATTATTTGTGTATATATTGATATTTGAAATTACATAAGTGGTATTAAGAACACTGACTTCTACATATAACGTATACATTTGGTCAAATTTTTAAAAAAAATTATATACCAAAATTAAAGCATTTTTTTTACCTTTACGCTGTATCCCGCACACAGCAGGGTAGGCAGAAGGAACCTAGTGTTAAGACACTCCGTTCCCCACTTTCCGCCGAATTCGGAGGCATTGCGTGTTAAGTGGCGGAACTTAACGCCGCGCTTTACCTCGACACCAGAGCGAAAGAAAATGGAAATATTAAATATTTTCACTCCTCGAATGAGAACCCACAACCAGTCGCGTTTACAGTCACACTTACGTGCCCCTGCGCCACGACTGGCCCCTTAAAGCATTTAATCAGGTTAAAATGATCTCAAATAAATAATATGAACGGCAAATTTGACACAATTAATTTATAGGTATATTATCATCAACCTAGTTTAAGTGGCCAGTCATGGCCCAGTGGCGCAAGTGTGTGACTGTAAACGACTGGTTGTGGGTTTAATTCCCACTCGAGGAGTGGAAATATTTATTATTTCCATTTTCTTCACTCTGGCGTCGAGATAAAACGCGGCGTTAAGTTCCACCACTTAACACGCAATGCCTCCAAATTCGGCGGAAAGTGGGGAACGGAGTATATTAATATTAGGTTCCCTCTGCCTACCCTGCTGTGTGCGGGATACAGCGTGAAGGTAAAATATATATCTTCAATTATACTTGTACATACCCCGAAAATGTACCCCTACTGCAAGCACATAAACATTTTTTACTTTATATTACATTACTGTTATTTTATACATACTACTTATATTACAATTTGGATCTTATCAGTCGTATCAAAATTTTAAAATTAAACAAGATAATATAATTGATTGGTTGTGGATTCGATTCGAATTCGGACAGGAAGTGTAAGGTTAACTTCCGCCACTCAATACTCAATTTTCAGTGGAAAGTGGATTATCTTAACATAAGGCTAGCTTTGACTGTTCTGCATTCAGGCTATAAAGGTGAAGATAACAAACAAAATATAATATATCGATAGATTCACTCTTACAAAGAAAAACCACTGGTTTTTTATACAGTAACACAAAAAAAAACAATAACCAAAATCGTATAATTAATTTCGAGCAATTTTTCAAATATCCCCCATTTAAAATTCTATTCGCGTCCATTCAAAGCCATGATCAAGTAGTCAAACAAAATTTATGCTTCCGCGTCGAGGATTAAAATATTAAAACTGCTGAGGTGTTTTCGCAACAATTTTTATTTACGGTTGAAATAATTGCACGCCATTTACGTTTTAGCTGTATGATTTGTGGCCCTATACCGGGTCGGTGGTCGGTGGAAATCGTTCGTGAAAAAGGACTTATTGTGTCTTTTTCAAAAATTTTTGTGTTACATTTTGAAACTTGTCGCCTTGGGTAGGGATAGATCGAAAAATGTCAATATTTTTATAATTTTCTTATTTTTAATTTTAAAAATTTAATTAAAAAATTAAATAGCTTCACGCTATATCCCGCACACAGCAGGGTAGGCAGAGGGAACCTAGTGTTAAGACACTCCGTTCCCCACCCATTTTAAAAATAATTGCCTTTTAGTACGATTGCAATTTGCGAACTTTTTTTAGTATCACGCTGTATCCCGTACAAAGCAGAATAAGCAGAGGGAACCTGATTTTAAGCCACTCTCTTCTCCATTATAGAAATTAATATCTCTAATTTATTTTCATTTTCTTGCGAGTTGTGAGTAATACATACTACTTAATCACAGAGAATGGAGTTCGAGCAGAAAGCGAAAGACGGAGTGTCTTGACACTAGGTTTTCTCTGCTTATCCCACTATACACGACAAAGCGAGAAGTTACAGTAAAATAAATATTGCCTTTGAAAATTTTCAATTGTAGGCATTGAAAAACCGTCTTACTCCGTTATATAATGATTGATTATACTTTGCGAAGCAATCAGCCATATCTGTTAGTTCCAAGTTGGTTATAACGAATCTCAAAACTTTAAATTTTAATTACTACTTTAGTTTGTTTGTTATATCTTGTTAGATATTGGGGGTTATTGTTTGCTAGTTATATAACATGACTTTGTTTGTTAAGTTTCATCATATATTTGCAACTAGAGCGTCGCTCGTGGCTTTGCTTCCATAAGTACACTTTTCACACGTATTTTAATTTTTTAAACATTTTTAAACTGTTATTCCACACTTAGAACACTTGAAAAAGTCATTTAGAAAACGTATACCCGGTACGTTTAACTTAACTTAGCACCGGGACTTTAATCCCCTATTTCAAATCTTTAGGGGTCTCGATTTTTGAAAAAAAATCGCGAATGGTTAACGCTGGGTCTTCAACTATTTTCATATCCAATTTTATCTAAAATCGGGCAGATTCATTACCCATGAAAGCGTGAGAGGCAAACAGACAGATTTTCGCATTTATAATATTAGTATAGATTTCTTTATATTCAAACTCACTAATATTACATATTTAGTCTACCCAACTACATCACAATATAACCATAATGTAATAATTATAAACATATTTTCCTAATAGTTTTATGCTAAACAGATGTCCACGCTAATGTCGCCTTGTTACCAAGTTATGTAGAATAATCAACAGCCCGACAAGTGTCAAGAGAATGCCTTTATGTGTCGACAGTTTAAATGTTGAATACTGTTCACACGAACGTAATAATTTCTCTCGTAGAGATTCTCTATTCTCTCTGCTTTTTAGTGGTTACTGTCATAGTGACCGATTTTACAGGCTTGCATCTATTAATTGCTAAAATGGCTAGTTTATAAATTAATACATAGCCCGGCGTTAAGTTCCGCTACTTAACACGTAATGTCTCAGATTAAGATGGAAAATGAATTAAGGAGTGTCTTGATACTAGTTTCTTTCTGCATACTTCGCTATGAAGCTGAATCTCATGAATTTATTACAACAATTTTAGTCGTTGCATCTTTTTTATAAAATAAATGAATAATAAACGATTGGATGGAATTTTATTAATTTAAGTCGGTTAAGTTGTTCCTGATATTAGCGTGCACAGACGTACAGACAGAAAAACGTGAAAAAATATAAATCTTTGTTTAATGTTCTGTTACACGCATAAATGCCTCATATTGATTCCATGAACAGACAAAGACCTGTTAGAAATACAATATAAAAATAGTAATATAAATAATTAGAAATATATTATAAATAATTAGAAATATATTAATATACTTCTAGATAATCTTTGCCCATTCCTCATAAAAATTAAAAGAATACTTAAAAGAAACAAATTAACTTTCAAAAATTATTTTCTTAAACTACCTTTATCACACACCTAAATCGAACCCATAACCATTAAAAAACCACCAATTTTAGTAATATTACAACTGTACCACAACGGTTGTCAATAAAACACTTTAATTATATCCAGTATCAAATCAAAGGGATAATTAGTTGAACATTCAAAGTGATGTTACATTTTCAAGCCATGTTTAACATTTGAGTGTCACGTTGTAAAGTAATTGTTGACACATACGAGTACGTCCCTGTTTTAAATAGCTTTTTAGATACTAAATAGGATACGAAACTCGTTCAAGTGTAGATTTTATTTGAATATTTTAATTAATTTCTTTGGAAAGTATGTAGCAAGTGTATTTGATTTGTAACATTTATGTGTAAAAGCAGTAAATTCAAAATAAATCTTTATTCAATATTCAGGTTAGAAAAAAATATTTTTCTAATAGTAATTGTTCAATTGTGGGGCATAAGCGCAAAGTATGTCTGTAAACGCGGTTGGTTATGGGTTCAATTCCCATTAGAGAAATTGAAATATTAATATTTCATCTTCTTCACTATCGTGTAGAGGCTAAGCACGGCATTGAGTTCCGCCACTTAACACCATATCCTCAAGAATTCGGCGGAAAGTAGGGAACGGAATGTATTAATTAATAAGGTTCCCTCTGCCTTCCTACCGTGGCGTGAGAAAGAAAAAAAATATTTTGTAAGCTTTCTTTCTTCCTCAGCCTTTCTGTCATGTGGTCTAATTCCGGTCGGACGGTCAGAGGCACATAGTTCCTTTTTTTAGCTTCACGTTTCACATCTAGCGGGGTATAGTATTTATTATATAAAAACAATCTACATAACATTGTTTCTATTACAATATTCACCATAAAAAAATAAAAAATAAATCAAAAGTTATAAATTTTAAACATGCTACTTAAATACATATACAATGACTCAAACGAATCGGGTCTCTTAATAACATATGCGCATTTATTTATTGGTTCACATAAAGTTGTTTAAGAGAGTTTCCTTCAAAAGCTATGCTGGACAGTGAAAACATGATGTTGTTTTAAAAATTTTTAAAGGCTTCTTTGTACACTTAGATAATTGCAAAATATTTTTTAGAAAAGTTATAAAAAAATAACCGCAGCAGGATTCGAACTCGCGCCTTGGAACGAAATCGATTGTTATTTATGAACAATCTTTGGATAGGAAATTTTTAAAAATATTTTTATTAATAATAATAACAAAAATATCTTACGTAAACATAAAATTTCCGCAAGCCGGGTGTAGAACGCATGGCTTAGCGATCAGAGCGCTAAGACGGTTTCAAAGAGGCACGAGTTCAATTCACGTTGCGTTCAAATTTTGATACCATTTCTAGAAATGTTTTTCAATGGGATGTTATCTTGGTACACATTTTTTATAACTCAATATATCTAACTCAATATACTTCCGCCACTTGTAAAACCAAAATCTGTATTTTTAATAATTCCCTCTTCTAACCATATTATATATTGTGGCCAGTCGTGGACCAGTGGCACAAGCGTGTCGCTGTAAGCGACTGGTTGTGGGTTCCATTCTCACTGGTTGTGTGGAAATTATATTTCCATTTTCTTCGCTCTGGTGTTAAGGTAAAGCGCGGCGTTAAGTTCCGCCACTTAACACGCAAGCCTCCGAATTCGGCGGAAAGTGGGGAACGGAGTGTCTTAACACTAGGTTCCCTCTGCCTGCGGGATACAGCGTGAAGCTAAAAAAAAACTTGTATATAGATATACGAAATATGTTTATTGTACTAGGGTTTGTTTACTTCACGTTTTTTCATAGTATTATGTCATATGGCATCTTACTTTGGGGTAATGCAGCCGCAATTAACTCGATCTTTATTCTGCAAAAGCGAGCTATTCGTGCAATCTATAACTTAGACCCGAAAGATTCATTAAGAAAAAAATTTAAAGAAATTAATATATTGACTGTTGCTTCTCAATACATATTTGCTAATGTTATGTATGTTAAGAAAAATATTAAGGATTTTATAAAAATTGGCGACACACATAATATTAATAGTAGAAATAAGCATAAACTGATTACACCTGTGACTCGATTGCATCGAGTCAATAATTCATTCATGGGACAGTGTATACGCTTTTACAATAGGATCCCAGAAAACGTCCAAGATTTTTCTATATCACATTTTAAAAAAGTTGTGAAGAGACGTTTGTGTGTTAAAGGTTATTACCAAATTCAAGATTTTATAAATGATAACACGCCTTGGGAATGAAATGTGTAACGATACATACTTTGTATAAATAAACGTAGGAATATAAAAAAATATTAAATAATATAATTTAAAAATAATAAAAAAAATATACACAATTTTATGAAATAGTTTAAACAAATAATAAAAAAATATTTAATTAATATTTTCAGAAAAAGCAACGTTGGCTGTATGAGTTGCTGGCATATTATAGTTTATGATTTTTAAAAATGGAATAGAAAGAGAAAGGGAGCATGGCGGGAGCGTGGCGTCGGTAAAAGTGACGCTTAGGAAATTATTGATATTAAATTGCAAATATTATAAATTGAATACAAGGAAATGGATATTTAATAAATAAATTTAACATATTAAATGCAAAGTGATCGAAATATAATAATTTTATAATAATCAAGTTTGGTAAGATGCACATTTGTTAATTATGAAGAATTTCTTGGTGAGTTCTTATTTTACATTAATAATATAAAAATAACAAAGCGAATATTGAAATGAATATTAAAATAATAATAACTAAATAATATAATAGTATTAAAGGCAATATATATTTTAAATATTAGTTCTATGAAAAGAAAACGTATAATTTGCAGTACAAATTAATTAAAATATTTGGCGTATGGCGGCGCCATCTTAAAATAGTGTTGTATGAACACTATAGTTTACATTTTCCTAAATATTATAAATTTATAAATTAATTGAAGGTTGCGAGTGTAAATAATTTTTATTAAATAAAAATAAATAAGGCTTTGGATGATTAAATATTTTATGGCAAATATTCTTATATGAATGTATGAAATTTAAAATAACATAAATATGTACTACATGTATAGGGGCGATGCATGTAGTACAAATAATAATAATAAGATATTAATATATAATGCGTTTGATAGCTGGGTATTTTATGGCAATAATTGGCACGATCTCATACGTATGTGTAAATCTTAAAAAAACAAATATATAGTACATGTACAGGGGCGATGCATGTACTGTCTCTCGACTGTCAGGGTTCGGTTATAGCTTATAGCTTACTGATAAGCGATGTCAATGACACAATCAATGTAGCTTTGCAGCACCGAGACCGACATGTTTGGTAAAGTGATCCGCTATAGCGACGTTGGTTTGTTGTATCCTTTCTGATGCTGTCTTGCGTTGCGTAAGCGATGCTTGTACAAAGTCGGATTGTGGTATAACGTGTGACATGCGACTGTCGTGGGTTCAGGTAGCTTATAGCTTACTGATAAGCGATGTTGGTGACACAATCAATGTAGCTTTGCAGCACCGAGGCCGACATGTTTGGTAAAGTGATCCGCTATAGCGACGTTGGTTAGTTGTATCCTTTCTGATGCTGTCTTGTGTTGCGTAAGCAATGCTTGTACAAAGTCGGATTGTGGTATAACGTGTGACATGCGACTGTCGTGGGTTCAGGTAGCTTATAGCTTATAGCTTAACCAGTGACATTGGTCTCACAAACCATTAATGTATATCGGCTTAACAACCCGACGAATTCATTGGTCTCACAAACCAGTGACGTATATCGGCTTAACAACCCGACGAATCCATTGGCCTCACAAACCAGTGGCGTATATCGGCTTAACAAACCGACGAATTATATTGGTCTCACAAACCAGTAACGTATATCGGCTTCACAACCCGACGAATTCATTGGTCTCACAAACCAGTGACGTATATCGGCTTCACAACCCGACGAATTACATTGGCCTCACAAACCAATGTACAACTAATTAAATATATATAATAAGCGTAACAAGTACCTTTGAGAAAGATCACACACACAAACTTAACAAACATGACGTGACAGCTAACTAATAATTGATCGTTTGCTAAGGCATCGTAAGTATCATATACGTGAACTGTTTCGTTGTGTCTCGGAGGGTTCAATATGATCGGTCAGGTCTGCGATCGGACGGAACTCACGGCAAGTGGCGGGGCGGGGCCACACGGCCATTTTTTCTCTTAATATAGCTATCTTGCATAGTTGTAAGTGAGAGATAAATGAGACGATCCTAGGGCTTTTCCTCGGACGAGCTCTGGGTGATTGCAACGGATAGTTTGTGTTAGATACTTGCATGTCTAGAACCCTTCTGATGGCTAATTAATATATAAATGAGTCTATACCTTCTGATGGCAAACTAATAATTAAGAAGGAAGACCTTCTGATGGCTAATTTATATATAAAATGAGTCTATACCTTCTGATGGCAATTATAATTAAAAAAAGATTACCTTCTGATGGCTTATTATATGTATTTAAAATATTACACGTAGAATTTCCTAACACTGTTACCTCTGAATCTCAAAAAGAACTTGAGTTACTCACATACATAACAATAAAGGTCCTAACCACAAGACGTATCATGAGCCAAGGCATGATTTGATTAAAATTTTTTCAAACATTTCAGATCGATGAAGGGATGAGTTCAAGGAAGGGGGGGATACCTGTTACAAATGCTCGCTCCAGGCTACTTCAAAAGTATCATTGTCTGCAATAAATCTGTATATAATATTCACTTTAAAAAAAAAAAAAAAAAAAAATAAAGAAGTCCCGCTGAGTTTCTTGCGCCGGTTCTTCTCAGGTCTGAGGCATTAAATTTAGTGAACCGGTGGTAAACTATTTGACGTTCAAAAAATGAAGCTTGTAACTTCTTATTTTGAATAAAATTATTTGACTTTGACTTTGACTTCGTGCGCCAAAATCCCCGTATTTTGAATTAATTTCAACTTTGACACCAAATAAATCGCGAGACGCATTTTGATCGGTACAAAGTTACGATATTATTAATCGCCTTCTGTTTTTCTTACCTTTGATTTATAGTCAATTTAGTACTATGTATTGGTTACTTAGAATAAGATTGAAAATTTATTGTTCTTTTAAACAACTTTTGTTTGTACTGAGTGACTGACAAACACCCCACTTCTACAAGTACTAAGTGTAGATACCTGAAATTTGGTATATAGGTTCCTTGGTGGGTACAGAAGCAGTAAGAAAGGATTTAGGCAAGTAGAGTAGATATAGGCAAACAAAGCTAAGGTCTACAACTTTTGTATAATTATTACATTACAGTTGCAATATTATGCTCATAATTAATATTTTATGCCATTTTTGGTTTATTATATAGTAATATTTAGAGTATTTGAGTGATTTGAGTTTAAATTAATTTCACAAACATTTGGGTATGTCAGGTTTAAGTAATTGTTTAAAAATAATCTTCAAATTCAAAGTCAAAAGGTCAATTTATCATATGATAGTCGTCATATCCATCAATTTGTAGTCAGACGCTGTCCCACTACACCACAATGACCTTAACTAGAATAACGTCTGATTGTAAATTAAATTAAATTAAATAGCTTCACGCTATATCCCGCACACAGCAGGGTAGGCAGAGGGAACCTAGTGTTAAGACACTCCGTTCCCCACTTTCCGCCGAATTCGGAGGCTTGCGTGTTAAGTGGCGGAACTTAACGCCGCGCTTTATTTACCCCGACACCAGAGCGAAGAAAATGGAAATATAATTTCCACTCCTCGAGTGGGAATCGAACCCACAACCAGTCGTTTACAGTCACACTCTTGTGCCACTGGGCCACGACTGGCCCAGTACAATTTACATTGTAAAGCTTAAATATAATCATAATCACAAACATATTGAATAAAATGTATCTGATCTTTACTGAACATTTAAATACAATAATTCTCACTTGGAGAATGATAACATTTTAGTTTTTATTTCTTCGCTCTGGTACCATAGACAAAACGCGGCGTTGAACTCCGCCAGTCAATTGAAACTGAACTGAAACAGAAAATGGAGGACGGGGTGTCAAGACACTAGGTAATGTCTGACTAACCCGCTATGCGGCAAAACATATTCTAAAATTACTAAAAATTTAGTGCCAGTCGTGGCGCAGTGGCACGTACGTGTGACTGTAAACGACTAGTTGTGGGTTCGATTCCCACTCGAAATGGAATGGAAATATTTAATATTTCCATTTTCCTTCGCTCTGGTATCAGAGGCAAAGCGCAGCCTCAAGTTCCGCCATTTAACACGTAATGCCTCCGAACTCGGCGGAAACTGGGGAACGGAGTGTCTTAACACTAGGTTCTGTCTACCCTGCTGTATGAAGGATACAGTGTGAAGCTAAAAAATAATAATAATTATAATGTTATTTCCACTAACATTTTAGTGAATTTCTAGTGGTACGTAGTTAATTACAACTTTGGACAGATATTTTAATCAGCACCTGACTTATAATGTGAGTTAGAAGATAACGTTTAAATTCCGCTCATGCGACTGCTAACGATGACAGCGGCACTAGACGCAATGTATGGCTGTTTGTTAACTTTTATTTGTATGTATTTATTATTATTAGATTTAAATTTTATTTGGCTAGGTTAAATATGATTTTAGGCCGTTCGTGGCTTAAGGGCCCAAAGTGTGACTGTAAATGCGACTGGTTGTGAACGATTCCCACTCGAGAAGTGGAAATATTTGATATTTATATTATCTTCGTTGTAGTGTCGAGGCAAATCGTGGCATTAAGTTCTGTAATGCCTCTAGAATTCGACGGAAAGTCCCCACTTTACTACTACGTAGTGTTAAGACACTGCTTACACTAGAATCCTTCTGCCTACACTGCTGTGTGGGGGAAACAGCGTAAAGTTAAAAAAAATATTATTTTAGCCATAAAATGTAGGTAGGCAGAGAGTATCTAATGTTATAGTACTCCGTTCTCCACTTTCCGCCCGAATCCAAGACATAAATGCTGCATGAATCAAATATTGAATTTAAATGAAAATATAATCATTTCAACGAGTGGAATGGAACCTAAACCTAAACGTGATTATAATGAAATATTATTCCACTATCCCGTCTCTGTGGATAACAATAATTATTATACTGATATAATAATTATTATATGAAAAATAATTTAGAGTTATATGAATTTGGAAAACAAAAGCCAATTTTTTAGTTGGAAGCCAAATTTTTACGTAAAGCCAAAATTTCTAGGAACAACTTTTAACAATGTAGAAATACTTGTTAGCCGGACGCAACACCCTTTCACAGGTGGATTTGTTAGGAATAGAATTTTTACATACATTTATATGGTTTTTTCTTTTTTTTTTGGATTTCTGCGAGATGTTTTAAAGCTTGTTAAAGTTACTTTATTAAATTCAACATAATGCAGTGGGACAGCGTTTCACTGTATGATTTCTTTGCGCTTAGTTATAGAATAATTACTGGAAATCTTTCGAAAGTGGAGAACGGAGTATCTTGACACTACGCCCTCTCTGACTATCCCACTACGTAAAGTCCGGGTAAAAGTAAAAGCCGGGTTTATTTTTAAAAAAAGAGTAGCCTATGTTTCATCCTGACTTTTCAACTATTTCAATTCTGAATTTCATCCAAATGAAACATCAGATCATCAAATTAATCAAGTATCCAAATATGTAAGGATTTCGGCACTATAGTCAATAAAACACGGCGTTGAGTTCCACCACTCATCATGTAATCTATTAAATTCTGGCGGCAAATAGAGAACGGAGTGTCTTAACACTAAATAATAACTCAAAGAAAAATTAGGAAATACCTTAATATTAAAAAAAATACATAATATAATATACATGTATATAATTTTTATATCTCAAGGCAATTGAGACTTGGCTTTGCATCTACTGGGAAATGGAAAAATAGAAAGAATCCTTACAGAAAGCGTAGCCTTCGAAGTCTGTTTTCTTTCAAGTGTTACCTTTTGTACTGGATTTTGTAATAGCAATTGTGTTCCAACGTTTTTATATTGAATTGTGTTTGGTTTTTAATGCTACTTTATTATGTTTAGAAAATATTAATATTAAATGTTGAAATGGAAGTTGTGGATTTGATGTTTTGATTAAGCTATTGTAGTTTGTTTAGTGGCCAGTCGTGGCCCAGTGGTACAAGCGTGTGACTGTAAACGACTGGTTGTGGGTTCGATTCCCACTCGAGGAGTGGAAATTATTATTTCTATTTTCTTTGCTCTGGTGTCGAGGTAAACCGCGGCGTTAAGTTCCGCCACTTAACACGGAAGCCTCCGAATTCGGCAGAAAGTGGGGAACGGAGTGTCTTAACACTAGGTTACCTCTGCCTAACCTGCTGTGTGCGGGATACAGCGTGAAGCTAAAAAGAAATATGTTTGTTTAGTTAGATTTAACCGTTTGTCCACTATAACAGTGATTGTAGTGCCTAAACACTCCGGTCTCCACTTTCCGCTTCTAGACATTGTGTGTTGTGGCAAAACTAACTTTGTACTTACTGGAGAAAATCGATTCGAGTGGAAATCGATTCCATTCGACATGCAACATCTAAATTGTTGTATTTTAATTTATTGATTAATTTGGATGACGATTGGTTTGATTGATCGTTTAATTTCAATCCATGATTCTCTAAAGAGACTAAACGCGTTGTTTAGTTCTGATTTTTGATATCTAATATGTCTATATAGTTGAAAAGCTGATACCGGAGTGTTAGTTATAACACTCCGGTATCAGCACCCGACACTCTACACTCTTTGCATTTATACGTCTTAAAAAGAGAAAACCTTCTCAATTTCAACTGAATGCTCGCACTGCACTCATATAGCATATGAATTTCAACACTCCGCATCCGAAGCTTAGTATTTTTTTTTTAGCTACGCTGTATCTGCACACAGCAGCGTAGGCAGAGGGAACCTAGTGTTAAGACACTCCGTTCCCCACTTTCCGCCGAATTTGGAGGCTTGCGTGTTAAGTGGCGTTAACGCCGCGCTCTGCCTCGACACCAGAGCGAAGAAAATGGAAATATAATCCCCTCCTCCAGTGGGAACCGAACCCACAACCAGTCGTTTACAGCCATACGGTTGTGCCACTGGGCCACGACTGGCCACTAATTTAATTAAAATATAATTATTTCTATTCTATATTAATACATCGCTATCGGTTAAAAAGCGGAGAACGGAGTGACTTCTCTCTGGACACTACACTCTGTGCATTTATTAAGCGTAAAGAAGCGTAAAAAGCGTAAACCTTCTAAATTTAAACTGGCTGCTCGCACTGTACTCATATAGCATATGAATTTCAACACCCCAGCGGGCAACAATAAAATACATATTTCATGAAGTGCCATTGAATAACAATCGTGTACGCCGGCCGCTAACATTGACACATATTAAAATAGACTCAACCTTTAAGTGTATTGGATTTTTACTTGTTATTTTGTTATCTTATCTTTTTTTTTTATTTTTTGTATTTTTTTTTCTTATATAGCAAAGCAGGGAGAGAGAATTTAGTGTTAAGATACTCCGTTATCTATTTTCGGCTTGAAATTGAAAAATTGCGAACTGAGTGGCGGTAGTCAGCGCCGCGCTTTATCTTAGATATTAGAGTGGTATGTTTTTACAAATTTGGTGTAGCATAAAAATACTATCAATATTAAAAATTGTTTGATGCGGTTAAATATATCTAATGTATGGTATAGCTAGACATGTGTTCAAGTGCAGTGTTTAGTTTCGTCACTCGGCACAAAGAAATATTTTATTTAAGAAGCAGAAAATATTCTCTACAAAGTGATGTACCAATGATCTTTCTCCACCGTCACATACCGTAAAATAACGTGTAGTAACTAAAAACACAAAAAAAAACAAACTGAAAAGCACACAACCAAAAAAACACATTAATTAAAAAATACACATTAAAAAAAATTACAATTTCTTCACCCATTATTAATACGAACGTACAATAGAGCCACACTTAGATGCACGAAATTGCCAATAAGCCGCCAATTACCCAGCAGCACGGCAGAGTGGGCACGAAGTTATGTTGCCGAGACGCCTTTCATAGAAACCATCGTGCGGAACTATATACGTCCAATATTACCTACGCCTCTGTTAATACACCACTGTGTTAGAATTGTTCAGTTTATGAAAAGCTAAGACGTTATGGATGATAGTTCGAACTTGGTGTCTCGATTTGGTTGATCTGGTCAGAAATATATACTAATATATGCAAATAAATAAAATTCGAGTGTCTGTTTGTGTTGTGTGTATATATATAGCGTTTTTATTGTTTTTGTCTGTCTGTTTGTTTGTGTCGCCTAATCTGCGGAACAGCTGAACCGATTTAACGGAACTTCCAATGGCAGATAGGTAATGTGTTAAACAGTTACTGTTCAATACATCACCTATCTGCCTGTGGAATTTAGGCTATTTATTAAAACTTTTAAAGCATACTAGTATTAAAATTTAGAAATCCTGATAGTCATATTGTCATGATGCAACGAAGTAATATGTTAAAAATATTTAAAGTTAAGTGTAAGGAAGCTGGAAAATGACATCAGCTGCTTTAAAAGAGAATATCCATAATGTGCTATGAATCTATTTTATCTGTTCTCTATGTTCCACGCGAATTACAAGTATTGAGTGTTAAGTAACGTAACTAAACGCCGCACAAAAAACACTCACACTTAAACAAAACTAAGCCAACAGAACGCAAATACGTACCTAAAGTATAAATACTATATAATATAATTGAGTAATTGCAATTCCCTGTAAAAGCCGCATCAATTAGTTACAGAAGACACAATTCGCAGGCCGGCACGCCTCAGGTGCTACCAATAGTATAATTAAACGCGAAAGAACTCCAATCTACTTTAAGTGAATTAAAATTGCCTTTCATTGCGTCCCGCGTAACTAGGATTTACGTTTTGCACCGCACTTTAATTGTTTTCTACGTTTTATGTTTCTTTTTAAAGATGTTTGAGGTGATTTGTTCACGTTGGGACTTAATTTCTTTACAAATTGTAGGGGATTTGTTCTGTTTTCTTTTATTTTTTTTAGATTTGATATTGTTTATGGATATAATTTTGTGATGAAACGTTAGATTATTCGGTTTTGACTGAGGAAAAGATTTGTGGTGAACGATGGAACCTAAAAACTTGTTTTGTCAAAAGTTAATTTTGTCAAATATGGCAGTGGAATAAATAATAAACTGATAGAAACATGATAATGGAGTAACTGTAGGTTTAATCTTATTCAAGCAATATTTATTGACATGTTACGGTAAGACAATAAGCAGCGTTAAGTTCCGCCCCAAAATACTCAATGTATCAAATTAGTGAACGTTTTCGTTTGTTTACATCATGTTCTTTCTGCCTACATTAAAATACCAAGAAAAAACCTGAAGCTTATATAAAGTAAACATTATTATCACTTATTCATTCAATAATATGAATCACTTTTTTAATACTTTTAGTAAAAACATTACTAGTCACTTTTTACTTACAATTGTATAATTGTTTCTTTATATTAAATTTATTGTTAAATTAACCATTTCAAATCAACAACGCTGAAGCCTAAATAGCGTCTTAACAAATTCTTATAAATAAACTAAAACAATAAATATAAGACCAGAATATTGACTTAGAAATGAATAAAGAAAGCCTCGCCAGTGGAAACAGTGCATTAATTAATTATAATAGATATAATAATTATGTATACGTATTCAAATTTTAATGTTGTAAAAACAATTTTGGTTGGATGGGTTCAGCTTATATAATTTATTGTAATTAATAGTACAATATAGGATAGCATTTAGTTAAAGACTATCGTGGTACAGTGGGATAACGTTTGACTGTAATCGTGATTTGGTTGTAGGTTTGATTCCCACTCGGTGGTATAATCACAAATTAATTGTTTTTTTATTTCTATGCTCATGTGAATCAAAGTCAAAGTCAAATAATTTTATTCAAAAAAAGAAGGTATATGCTTCATTTTTTGAATGTCAAATAGTTTTTCACCGGTTCACTAAAGTTAATGCCTCAGACCTGAGAAGAAACGACGCAACAAACTCAGCGCTCCTCTTTTTTATAAGACAAGGTAACGTTAAGCTGGCAGAACTCAACACGTGATATCCTGAGTTCGCACGAAAAGGAAAAAACGGAGTGTCTTGACATTACGTTCTCTTTGATTACCTCGGAAAAACGGCACGCTTCTTTTAAGTACCAGAGCAAAGAAATGTAAGTAATATATTATTCTCCGGAGCATGGAATCAAACTTATAACCATCTCTGATACAGTCAGAGGCTGTTACGCTATGCCATGACGGCCTACTCAAAGATATAAAATTCAAACTTAATTGGATATTATTTCTTTAAAGTGTTAAAATGTTAAAGTATTTAATAATTAGTAAATCAAATTAAGTTCTAAATTTATACGTTGTAAGTTAACTAAGTGTCACACACTTAATTGAAAAATACATGTTAGAAAATATTTAAAAAAACGTTATTTCGCTGCGTTCAAATTTTTATACTTTTTTCTAAAACCGTCTTTGATATCGCTATCAATACTATCAACTAAATACCAGGATCTAATTCCAAAGTTCTTTTCTAAAGATCTGATTTCACGTTGAATTCTAGTTCTTGCATAGTTAAGACGGAAAACAAAAGTTGTCTTCGACTACTTTTCTACTCGAGCTTAGTTTGTTTTTAGTTCAATCGATATTTATCTTGTTTCAATCGCTCTTCAATATTAAGTCTCAAAACAACATTATTTTTAAAGAAAACTCAGCTTCACGCTGTATCCCGCACACAGCAAGGTAGGCAGAGGGAACCTAGTGTTAAGATACTCCGTTTCCCGCTTTCCGTCGTATTCGGAGACATTGCGTGTTAAGTGGCGGAACTTAACGCGGCGCTTTGCCTCGACACAAGAGTGAAACAAATGGAAATATTAAATATTTCCACTACTCGACTAGGAATCGAACCCACAACCAGTCGTTTACAGTCACACGCTTGTGCCACTGCGCCACGACTGGCCCACTATGGTCCGTTCTCCACTTTTCCTCTGAAATCAAGACATTGAGTATTGAGCTTCGAGACCTGAGGCTTTGCTTTGTCTTTAGTTATCGCAGCAGAGAAAAATGGAAACATTTTGAATATTTTATTTTCGCGAGTAAGAATCGAACCCACAACCATCCGTTTACAGTCAAATACCGTCCCACTGCATCACGACAACCTCAAAATTTTACATTTAAAATTAACTTTTTTACTTATATTTACAATTTTTTATATAGTTATTCATTATTTTTTGTTAAATTGTTTACTATTTAATCTATTTCTCTTCGTATTCTAACAAAAAAAAATACAATTACATGAAAAATACAAAAAAACAACACATTTTTTCAAATACAACTAAGAAAATACATTAAAACAAACACACTTGTAGGCAGCTAGGTACAAAGTAAATTAATTATTTGCATTCTCCTTGGAAATTTATCTCAAGATTTATCCCAAGAATACAATTTACAGTACAAACAGCTTAGTAATTACAATATTATGAAGTAGTTTCGACTTAAAATAATCTGGTAACTAACTTTGTATAGATTTTGTTTATTTATTTTATCCTTCTTGCTGATTCAAGGACGAAAATACTGTAATTCTGATATTATATTTAATTTCATCTTCAATTGCAAGTTTTTAGGTATTTTTTTTATTTTTAGCTTTACGCTGTATCCCGCACACAGCAGGGTAGGCAGAGGGTACCTAGTGTTAAGACACTCTGTTCCCCACTTTCCGTCGAATTCGGAGGTATTGCGTGTTAAATGACGGAACTTAACGCCGCGCTTTATTTAATTACTTTTATGTAATTTATAATAAAATAAATGTATTAAACATATTCTCTCATCAAAAAGACTTCACGCACAGATCGACAAATAAATATCAACTATGTTTTTTTAACTTTAGGCTGTTTCCGCCGAACAGGGCATTTCCATTCTGACAAAGTGCGTTGAATACCGCCAGACAACACGTAATGTCCTAATTTCGGATGGAACGTGAAGAACAGAGTGTCTTAACTCTAAATTATCTCTAACTAACCTACTATTCGAGTATACGTATAAACCTGAAAAATAATATATATTTTTTTTGTAATGAAGGAGGCAAACGAGCTGAAGGCCCACCTGGTGTTAAGTGGCTACCTCCGTCCATAGACATCCACAACATTCAAGTTATGGATGCGTTGCCAGCCTTGGGAATGTAGGACAGAAGGAGGGAGAAAGGATGGGAATGGTGGGAATAGAGAGCTGGCTTACATGCCATCGAACCGGAACATATCATAAGATATTTAGCGGTTCGTCTTTGACATGATAGTGGTCGCGAGCCAGTCGGAGAAAGAATCTCCTACCACCAAACTACTGGGTTACCCGCCTTTTACGGGACGCTACCCAGCGGCGGGGGTGAATTGTACTCTTAACCCGTCCCCCCACGGGAAAAAGTACCTTTAAATTATATAGAAGAACTACTGACCAAATGTGAAAAAATTCAAAATATAGAACTTAATCTACTTACAATTCTATATTTAATACATATATATATATATTGGTTTATGAAATATTTAGTATATGACTGTAAGTACTTACACATGCAGTCCAGTTTTAATAAAGGCCTATGAGTGACTGTGACGTTTATCCGTACTCGTACATCAAAGAGCGGCAGTTCAAATGTCAATTAACTTCAATCGTCATGCATCATCGCACCTCGATGGGAAACTTATGGTGAATGGAAGAAATATTAATGCCATATGCATTTAATTTATTTATAAATATATGTATATTAATTTGCATATATATTTTTATATTTTATAAGTAATATTATTGCTTTGTATGGTTTGTTACATCCTTACAAGGATTGGTAATTAAAATATTTGCAGTTTAATGTAGTTGTATATTCGATTCTCATCCGAGGAAATGAAAATTAAAAAATAGCTTCACGCTATATCCCGCACACAGCAGGGTAGGCAGAAGGAACCTAGTGTTAAGACACTCCGTTCCCCACTTTCCGCCGAATTCGGAGGCTTGCGTGTTAAGTGGCGGAACTTAACGCCGCGCTTTACCTCGACACCAGAGCGAAGAAAATGGAAATATAATTTCCACTCTTCGAGTGGGAATCGAACCCACAACCAGTCGTTTACAGTCACACTCTTGTGCCACTGGGCCACGACTGGCCACAAAATTAAATTATTTTAATTTCTAAAAGGAAAGGAAAGGTAATTTAAATTATTTTCATTTTTCTGATCTAATGCTTATCATTAGATGCTTAGAGATTAGACAAAATGCGGGGTTGAGTTTCGCCTGTCATGACGTTATATTTCGGATTGGGAAACAAATTGTAGAATTAAGTGACTTGTCAGTAGGTTCTTTCGGACTACTTAGTTAATGCTTCGCTGGCAAAAACAAAATAGTTTATAATATAAGGAGAAAAGGTAGGTACTTCCCTAAAAAATAATCATTAAAAGTCTAAATTATATTGATCTACCCGTTCTGTTCAGATAAATTACTTAATTGGTTTCCACGATCAAGCACTAAACACTTTTAAAAGCATAATGTAAAATAAATTTACTTCGCATACTCCATACAAAAAAAGGTTTTTTAATTCATTATACCCCAGAAATATAACATAACAAATAACGTTATGACAAATTGAAAATTAACTTTCAAAAATCATAATTCACCAAATAATAATTGATGGGCAATCGACGGATGGAGTCGGATTGGAATTATTTGAATCCATTATACAAATTAAACGGCATACCGAAACCGAGTCTATCAACTCTAATGAATGCGCTCGCGGTCAGTTTTGTCAAGTTGCGGTCTTTTTGGATAGTTTTTTTTTTGTATTTCGTTACTTTTGGTGCTTGAATTGCTTTGTTCACGTTTATATATTAACATCACACATACTTATGTATGTAATGGAATTTTCGATTTAGATATCATATACTTGGAACAATCAGGTTAACTTAAAACTTTGAAAAATTATCAACGCATTATATGATTTAAAAATAAATTAAAAATATATAGGTAAAAGTATGGCATAACCTTTTAAAGTGATGGTTGTGGGTTTGATTCCGATTGCAAGAAATTATTTAATTTTACTCTTTTGAGTCTTAGGGTAAAGCGCAGCGTTGAGCTGTGCCAATTATACCGCTTGAAGTCAAATTCGGGCGGTAAATGAAGGAGGGAGTGTCATGATGCCAGATTATCTCTGCCTACCTTACTAGGTGGTAGCTATAAATAAAAAAAAACTACCCTTGACGCTTTCTTACCGGAAATTGAAGAACGGAGAGCTTACAAAACGTAAAAACCGTATGTGTAAAATAAAAGTTTATTGATTTTATTTATTTATTTATATAAATACCAGCGGCTCGCTCGCGGCTTCGCCGCGTGAACTTCATAACTGCTTCGTTATATCGCAAACTTCGGGGGTTTTTGAAAAATAAAGCCTATGTTTAAGCTTAGCTTATCAACTATATTTATGCCAAAAATCATTATAATCATCATAATCTATAGGTCAAGCGGTTTAGATTTTTCATACAAACTTTCATCCCCTCTTTCAACCCTTAAGCGATTGATTTTTGAAAAAAAAGCCTATGTTAGCCTCAGTACCTTTTACTACTTTCGTTCTAAATTTCATCCAAATCGGACCGGTAGATTAGCCGTGAAAGCATGACAGACAAACACACAGACTTTCGCATTTA
The DNA here is from genome assembly GCA_019049465.1 of Dryas iulia moderata. Taxonomy (NCBI): domain Eukaryota; kingdom Metazoa; phylum Arthropoda; class Insecta; order Lepidoptera; family Nymphalidae; genus Dryas; species Dryas iulia. Next base: position 14,894,002 of record CM032418.1, on the reverse strand, counting down.
TAATATAAGTATGGATAGTTAAAACAAAATAATCAGAGAGAACCTAGTGTCAAGACACTCCGTTCTCCACATTCATAAAATTCTATATGTATATTACGTAAAACATAGAAATAAAAAAGTTTTCCGTTCGATATCTAACCGTGATTGCTACTAATATAGTAATTAAGCAATTGTCATTCGACTATACTCAATTACCAAGTTTAATTAATCATAACTTTGAATAGTTACATCCTAGTAATTGATCGAATATAACTCAATGCTTGTGTATAGTTGCAAATAGTTGTTAGTTTGTTATTAATGAAGAAAATTGTTTTACTTTAGGTTGTGGGTTCGATTCCTGCTTGAAGACGTGATTGTGATTAAATTACTTTTATTTCTTTCCCCTGATGACAAGGCAGAGAGTGGCGTTTAGTTTTGTCATTCAATACGTAATGTCAAGGGGGGATTCGGTTAGAAATTGGAAAATGTAACTGCTATGCGGGGGAATGTTAAAAAAATGAAAATTTTAATCAAAAACATAACAATCTTTTTTTTTAATAAATTTTAAAGATACTATATATTCATCTATGTATGTTTAACAATATCGTTACACCATTGTAGGAAAATCAGTTTAAGCACGTTTGTTATCGAGAATCACTTCAATATCATCGAAAAGATTTAGTTTAGTACATATTTTTATATATTTATTTTTATATTATATACTTATTAAATTTATTTATTTGTAAGTAATACCTTGAAATTAACAAGAAATGCAGAGAGAACAAAACAGAGTAACATCGCAAAATTCCACCTGAACCATTATAAAATGCATAAAATGCATAAAATCAGCTACTTTTAAACCAATGATTGGCTGTGATCGGTATTCGGGAAAACCTCCATTACGGTAAAGGATAAGCCAATTACACGGCGTAAGTCCTGATAGGCTCTTGCCAAATTTAATTTTTCTACACTTCCACGTTTAATTTCAATAATGAATCCGGAATTATTTGAATCTGATGCGATCGGACTTTTTGGGTAAAAGTTACGTTTTTTTTTGGGAAAATAATTTATGTAATATAAAAAGAAAAGGCCGTTGTAGCGCAGTGGTATAGCAACTGAGCGCGGTGGTTATAGGTTTGATTTTCTCTCGGGGAAACGATTATATTTAAATTTCATTTTTTCGCTCTGGTACTTAAGACAAAAACATTGAAACGTTTTTTTTTTAATTTATGTAATTCAGACAGAGAACAGCAATTTAAGTTATAATTTGAAAATTAATTATCATTGGTAGAATAAATTAAGATAAAAAATAATACTTTGCAAGCAAAAGAGCATAAAGTTTGCTTACGGAGAAAACATTATTATGTTAAAAAAAATAAAACTTCTATATATACATCAGCATCATCACGCTTTTTCTGCATCTACCTTGATGGATCAAGGAGAGCCTAGTGTCAAGACACTCCGTTCTCCACATTCATATAAAATTCTATACATACAAATAACAAAGTTTTCCGTTCCATTTCGAAAAGTTTCCGTTGATAAATGAGCAAGGAATGGGGAACATATTATTATATGTTCCCCATTCCTTGCTCATTTACTACTAAACGACGGAGCTTAACGCCACACGATGTTATCTTTTAATATTTTTCAAAGTTGGATTTGAACGTACAACCTTTTATAATCAATTTAATAAAAAATATTAATAAAAATAACAAAATTTCCCATAACTATTTGCTCGATACAACTCGTGCCTCCATTGACCTGCGAGATAATATAAAAGTTGAATGATACTACGCCCGTCCTATCGGAAAATAGGAGAGGATCTTTAGTTCTTCGAGTTCCCAGTAACAATGTTGTGTGCTGTTGCACACAGAAGTGCTATTTTTTATTTATTTATTATTTATTTTCAAGTTTTAGTGACTCTTAAGAGGGTAAACAGAGAAAATTTAGTGTCAAGACACTCTGTTGCTCACTTTTCACGACTTTATATATATTCTGTGTTCAGTGGCGGCACTTAACGCCGCGTTTCGTCTTTCTAACGAAGTAAGGAAATTTTAAAACTTTAAATGCAATTAAGCTCTGATTGGGGATTGAACCCACAACTATTATGTTGATCACTTGGTGTTGTTCCACTGCGCTACGATAGCTTCTTCTTTTATTTGCCCTTTGTTTAAATTTTTGTAGGTATAGTAGGTATAGTGTGAGCATCGTATTAGACATTGAAGGTGAATTAAGTTTGGTACTAAGTCTTAGTAAGAAATGTAGAAAGTCTTTTTTACAATATTAGCTAAACGCTTTTAGGACAAAACAGGTTTAAATCTAGACTTGCCTAAAATGTTAGGTAAAAAAATATTCTTGTCTTTTTATCTAGGTATTTCTTTGATAAATTGAGCACGATATTAATACTAACCTACTTTTATTATAAATTAATTAATATGTCAATAATTGTATATATGTGCTCATAAAAAATGCTAAAATCCGTATGAAGATTAAAAAAGAAGGTTTATTTTGACAGCACATAACATTAGAATTAAAGATATTTGTTAGAAATTATTTAATAGTATTTAATATTATATTAAATAATTTCTATATTCAAATATCTTTAATATTAATTACATAATAAAATTTATTTCTTGAAATATTTGCAATTAAAATGGTAAATTTGGAGTTACCTTTTGCACTTTTCACGCTCAGCAAGGGCGTCAGAGAGAACCTAAAGTCAAGACACTCCGTTCTTTACTTCTAATTCAAATTCAAGATGTTGCGTGTTGAGTGGCGGACCACCACAAAAAATTATTTTGTTTACAAAAGCAGCAAAATGAAAATATTTAAAATAACATCATCCCTTTATGTGGGAATTAAATACACAAGCAATAGCCATTAGAGTCAGATATTATTGAACCACTAGACAACCAATCTATGACAAAGCAGTCACTAAACAACCAAACTATCACTATTTTAAAAATAAAATCCCACACATTCAACATTCCAATAAAGAATAGCATTTTCTAAGCTAACATATATAAAGGAAATAGTCTTTAGTATAGAAAATAGTATTCCTAAAATACATTTGTGAATACACGTGTACCGCTAAGGGTCTAAGAAACTCGAACGAAGTAAATCGTAACTCGGCCGAATTCCCACAAGTGTTCGACGTCGAATCTGAGTGTTGTGCCTAAAGATGTCGCGCGAAACTACTGTACTCGTACGTATAGCGGAGATGCTGGAAATGATAGATTTGTTGTTATCTTTTATCTAATGCAGGTAACGAAAGGAGACATAGTAGTAGAATAGAAACATTGCATTTTCTATTTTTTTTTTTAATTTTTTAAAGCGTGTTTAATATGAGATATTAATATTGCGCTTTGCTTCTCCGTAATGTAATTTAAAATTGTATATAAGATGTATATATAGGTACTCTATGTATATCCATTTATAATATATATACGAAAGTCTGTCTGTTTGTCTGTCACAATTTCACGGCTAATCTATCGGTTCGATTTGGATGAAATTTAGAACGAAAGTAATAAATAATCCAGAGTCAAACATAAGTTATTTTTTTTTTTAAATCACATAGTTGATAATGTAAGGTTAAATATAGGCTGCTTTATTTTTCATAAATCCACTTACATCCCTGAGGGTTGCAATATAACGAAACAGTTATACAGTTCAGTTATACATTTACACATATACTAGCGGGCCGCTAGTATATGTGTAAATGGATAACTGTATAAATGTTTCAATTCTCATTTCATATTTAAATTATTTTCATTCAAGCCGCAAATTTCAGTTCTGTAATTCATCACGTAATATCTTTAATATGTTATCACTGAACACGTCTTAGAGATACTATCCCTTAGCTATATGTAGCATTGTGGCGCAATGGAACAGTGTCTGACTGTAAACGCTATTGGTTTTGGGTTCGATTCCCGGTCGAAAAATTGATCATATTAATATTATTTTCATTCCCCCTGTTCTGTTAACGTAGCGACAAAGCGCGGCGTTGAGTTACGTCAGTTAACACGCAATATCTCACGATTTTGGGTAGCAAATGCATAACGGAAAATCTTTACACTAAGTTCCCTCTATCTAACAATCTAAGCGGTAAAAGCGTGAGGCTATAAAAAAAGCATATAACACACAGCTAAAAGAACAAATGTCTAACTAAATCTTTATTGTTGCTCAGCTCCTCCCTGCTAGGATTATGTATTTTATTTCGAATCCTCAACCGATGTCCTCGCGTAATTGTGGATTAGATGTTCTCTTCTCATTTGCTTTGTACTTACTTACTTACTTACTTACAGTGGATTTTTACAACGTTTTTTTATATGTTTCTTGTAATTGTTTTGTTGGATATATATTGTTTTTATGTCTTTCTTTCATAACTGCGAGGGATATAAAACGTAGTGTCTTCATATTAAGTTCTTTGTATTTTAATTATACTAGTATGTATTTACATAAAAAAATCGCAGTGCAATAGATAGCTTCAGATTGTAAGCATAATTGGTTGTGGGTTAGGTTCCGGCTCGGAAGAATGATAATATTTCAAACTAACGGCCTACACGCGGCTTTGCTTCACTGGTTTCGCTTCTTCGAGTTCACGCGGCTTGTAACGATACATACTATGTATAAATAAACGTAGGAATATAAAAAAATATTAAATAATATAATTTAATAATAATAAAAAAATATATACAATTTTATGGAATAGGTTAAACAAATAATAAAAAAATATTTAATTAATATTTTCAGAAAAAGCAACGTTGGCTGTATGAGTTGCTGGCCGATTATAGTTTATGATTTTTAAAAATGGAATAGAAAGAGAAAGGGAGCATGGCGGGAGCGTGGCGTCGGTAAAAGGGACGCTTAGGAAATTATTGATATTAAATTGCAAATATTATAAATTGAATACAAGGAAATGGATATTTAATAAATAAATTTAACATATTAAATGCAAAGTGATCGAAATATAATAATTTTATAATAATCAAGTTTGGTAAGATGCATATTTGTTAATTATGAAGAATTACTTGGTGAGTTCTTATTTTACATTAATAATATAAAAATAACAAAAGCGAATATTGAAATGAATATTAAAATAATAATAACTAAATAATATAATAGTATTAAAGGCAATAAATATTTTAAATAATAGTTCTATGAAAAGAAAACGTATAATTTGCAGTACAAATTTATTAAAATAGTTGGCGTATGGCGGCGCCATCTTAAAATAGTGTTGTATGAACACTATAGTTTACATTTTCCTAAATATTATAAATTTATAAATTAATTGAAAGTTGCGAGTGTAAATAATATTTATTAAATAAAAATAAATGAGGCTTTGGATGATTAAATATTTTATGGCAAATATTCTCATACGAATGTATGAAATTTAAAATAATATAAATATGTACTACATGTATAGGGGCGATGCATGTAGTACAAATAATAATAATAAGATATTAATATATAATGCGTTTGATAGCTGGATATTTTATGGCAATAATTGGCACGATCTCATACGAATGTGTAAATCTTAAAAAAACAAATATAAACTACATGTACAGGGGCGATGCATGTACTGTCTCTCGACTGTCAGGGTTCGGTTATAGCTTATAGCTTACTGATAAGCGATGTCGGTGACACAATCAATGTAGCTTTGCAGCACCGAGGCCGACATGTTTGGTAAAGTGATCCGCTATAGCGACGTTGGTTAGTTGTATCCTTTCTGATGCTGTCTTGTGTTGCGTAAGCGATGCTTGTACAAGTCGGATTGTGGTAAAACGTGTGACATGCGACTGTCGTGGGTTCAGGTAGCTTATAGCTTATAGCTTAACCAGTGACATTGGTCTCACAAACCATTAATGTATATCGGCTTAACAACCCGACGAATTCATTGGTCTCACAAACCATTAATGTATATCGGCTTAACAACCCGACGAATTCATTGGTCTCACAAACCAGTGACGTATATCGGCTTAACAACCCGACGAATCCATTGGCCTCACAAACCAGTGGCGTATATCGGCTTAACAACCCGACGAATTATATTGGTCTCACAAACCAGTAACGTATATCGGCTTCACAACCCCACGAATTCATTGGTCTCACAAACCAGTGACGTATAACGGCTTCACAACCCGACGAATTACATTGGCCTCACAAACCAATGTACAACTAATTAAATATATATAATAAGCGTAACAAGTACCTTTGAGAAAGATCACACACAAACTTAACAAACATGACGTGACAGCTAACTAATAATTGATCGTTTGCTAAGGCATCGTAAGTATCATATACGTGAACTGTTTCGTTGTGTCTCGGAGGGTTCAATATGATCGGTCAGGTCGGCGATCGGACGGAACTCACGGCAAGTGGCGGGGCGGGGCCACACGGCCATTTTTCTCTTAATATAGCTATCTTGCATAGTTGTAAGTGAGGGATAAATGAGACGATCCTAGGGCTTTTCCTCGGACGAGCTCTGGGTGATTGCAACGGATAGTTTGTTTTAGATACTTGCATGTCTAGATCCCTTCTGATGGCTAATTAATATATAAATGAGTCTATACCTTCTGATGGCAAACTAATAATAAAGAAGGAAAACCTTCTGATGGCTAATTTATATATAAAAGAGTCAATACCTTTCTGATGGCAATTATAATTAAAAAAGATTACCTTCTGATGGCTTATTATATGTATTTAATATATTACACGTAGAATTTCCTAACACTGTTACCTCTGAATCTCAAAAAGAACTTGAGTTACTCACATACATAACAATAAAGGTCCTAACCACAAGACGTATCATGAGCCAAGGCATGATTTGATTAATATATTTTCAAACATTTCAGATCGATGAAGGGATGAGTTCAATGAAGGGGGGATACCAGTTACAATTGGTGCCGTGACCAGGATGGTCAAACGGCTTTATAATAAATATTAAAAATGGGCTTATGCCTACAATTGCTGTCCGTGAAATGGAATGAGACAGAGAAGGTTTACAGTGTTTGGAAGTGTTGTGGTTGGGGGGTTGTAAGGTCCGGGGGTTGATAGTTTTAAAAGTTGTCATATTGGGGGGTTGATAGACTGAGAGGTTGCAAAGTCTGGGGGTTGATAATATATTAGAAACATTTTGTAAATTCTATTCCGATAAACTTCATAGAATTTAGGGGGTTGAATGTAACGATACATACTATGTATAAATAAACGTAGGAATATAAAAAAATATTAAATAATATAATTTAATAATAATAAAAAAATATATACAATTTTATGGAATAGTTTAAACAAATAATAAAAAAATATTTTATTAATATTTTCAGAAAAAGCAACGTTGGCTGTATGAGTTGCTGGCCGATTATAGTTTATGATTTTTAAAAATGGAATAGAAAGAGAAAGGGAGCATGGCGGGAGCGTGGCGTCGGTAAAAGTGACGCTTAGGAAATTATTGATATTAAATTGCAAATATTATAAATTGAATACAAGGAAATGGATATTTAATAAATAAATTTAACATATTAAATGCAAAGTGATCGAAATATAATAATTTTATAATAATCAAGTTTGGTAAGATGCACATTTGTTAATTATGAAGAATTTCTTGGTGAGTTCTTATTTTACATTAATAATATAAAAATAACTAAAGCGAATATTGAAATGAATATTTAAATAATAATAACTAAATAATATAATAGTATTAAAGGCAATATATATTTTAAATATTAGTTCTATGAAAAGAAAACGTATAATTTGCAGTACAAATTAATTAAAATATTTGGCGTATGGCGGCGCCATCTTAAAATAGTGTTGTATGAACACTATAGTTTACATTTTCCTAAATATTATAAATTTATAAATTAATTGAAAGTTGCGAGTGTAAATAATATTTATTAAATAAAAATAAATGAGGCTTTGGATGATTAAATATTTTATGGCAAATATTCTCATACGAATGTATGAAATTTAAAATAATATAAATATGTACTACATGTATAGGGGCGATGCATGTAGTACAAATAATAATAATAAGATATTAATATATAATGCGTTTGATAGCTGGGTATTTTATGGCAATAATTGGCACGATCTCATACGAATGTGTAAATCTTAAAAAAACAAATATAAACTACATGTACAGGGGCGATGCATGTACTGTCTCTCGACTGTCAGGGTTCGGTTATAGCTTATAGCTTACTGATAAACGATGTCAGTGACACAATCAATGTAGCTTTGCAGCACCGAGGCCAACATGCTTGGTAAAGTGATCCGCTATAGCGACGTTGGTTAGTTGTATCCTTTCTGATGCTGTCTTGTGTTGCGTAAGCGATGCTTGTACAAAGTCGGATTGTGGTATAACGTGTGACATGCGACTGTCGTGGGTTCAGGTAGCTTATAGCTTACTGATAAGCGATGTCGGTGACACAATCAATGTAGCTTTGCAGCACCGAGGCCAACATGTTTGGTAAAGTGATCCGCTATAGCGACGTTGGTTTGTTGTATCCTTTCTGATGCTGTCTTGTGTTGCGTAAGCGATGCTTGTACAAGTCGGATTGTGGTAAAACGTGTGACATGCGACTGTCGTGGGTTCAGGTAGCTTATAGCTTATAGCTTAACCAGTGACATTGGTCTCACAAACCATTAACGTATATCGGCTTAACAACCCGACGAATTTATTGGTCTCACAAATCATTAATGTATATCGGCTTAACAACCCCACGAATTCATTGGTCTCACAAACCAGTGGCGTATATCGGCTTAACAACCCGACGAATCCATTGGCCTCACAAACCAGTGGCGTATATCGGCTTAACAACCCGACGAATTATATTGGTCTCACAAACCAGTAACGTATATCGGCTTAACAACCCGACGAATTCATTGGTCTCACAAACCAGTGACGTATATCGGCTTCACAACCCGACGAATTACATTGGCCTCACAAATCAATGTACAACTAATTAAATATATATAATAAGCGTAACAAGTACCTTTGAGAAAGATCACACACAAACTTAACAAACATGACGTGACAGCTAACTAATAATTGATCGTTTGCTAAGGCATCGTAAGTATCATATACGTGAACTGTTTCGTTGTGTCTCGGAGGGTTCAATATGATCGGTCAGGTCTGCGATCGGACGGAACTCACGGCAAGTGGCGGGGCGGGGCCACACGGCCATTTTTCTCTTAATATAGCTATCTTGCATAGTTGTAAGTGAGAGATAAATGAGACGATCCTAGGGCTTTTCCTCGGACGAGCTCTGGGTGATTGCAACGGATAATTTGTGTTAGATACTTGCATGTCTAGATCCCTTCTGATGGCTAATTAATATATAAATGAGTCTATACCTTCTGATGGCAAACTAATAATAAAGAAGGAAAACCTTCTGATGGCTAATTTATATATAAAAGAGTCAATACCTTTCTGATGGCAATTATAATTAAAAAAGATTACCTTCTGATGGCTTATTATATGTATTTAATATATTACACGTAGAATTTCCTAACACTGTTACCTCTGAATCTCAAAAAGAACTTGAGTTACTCACATACATAACAATAAAGGTCCTAACCACAAGACGTATCATGAGCCAAGGCATGATTTGATTAATATATTTTCAAACACTTCAGATCGATGAAGGGATGAGTTCAATGAAGGGGGGGATACCAGTTACAGGCTATAACAGCTATATTGTTATATTGCAACTCTTAGGTAAATTATTCAAAAATTAAGAAGCTTATGTTTAAACTTGTGTTACTGGCTTATTCTGCGATGCTGCCGTAATCGTAAGATGAAAATGATTTTTTTCTGACCATCCTGCTATATGCACTTATTAGAAAAATCTTTCATTTTAGGGTTCCATTATCCCTTGACGGAATGAAAATGCCTGATTATAAGAAATTTAATTCAAGAAAGTCAATTTAATACATCAAACAACGAGTTTCATGTTCAAAACGTATATCTAAGAACATGTACCATATGTAACCCAATATATAATTTATCTGTTGAAATTTAACTCAAGCCAATGTTTTATGGCATAGCAGCGTTAGTTAATAATTCCGTTTATAGTCTGTTAACTTGCAGGCTTAGCCTCTTCTAGTGAAGTATCTTAAATATTTTAGTGCTTACCCCCATAGAAATAAGGGTGAAAATGCTCCCAGGACCACCACCCTTCATTAAAGCCTTCCAAATATTTGTCCATACACTCGCAACCAATGAAGTTACTAAGCGTAGCTATGGTATTATTGCTTTACTTTATTGAATTACATTTCAATTTTGCATTGTATTTATTTATGTTTATGTTTGAAAATTTGAATTCAATTGAATATTATATGATATGAAATGGAATGGAATGGAATGGGATATGTGCCATTTTGTGAATGCATCGCGTGTGTTAAATTGTTTTGATTATTTAGATTATTGGTGTACATATGTACGTTGAAGTTACATTAATAGTTTTTTTGCAACTAAAGATTTAGTATAAATTGTTTTTGCCTGTCGTTTTACCCGCGTAGCAAGGTAGGCAGAAAGAACCTAGCAAAGCAGGCAAAGATAATCTAGTGTGAAGGCACTCCGTTCTTCATTTTTTGCCCGATTCGAATTATTGCGTGTTGAATGGCGGAACGCAATATCGTACTTTAACACCAGAGCGGAGAAACAAAAATTATTTAATAATAAAAAAATATTTCAAAGTGTTATTTACACAATTTATTAAAAGAATATTTTTTTAGAAAGCCATCTGTCGAACTGATGCTATATCCATCTTTAACGATAATGCATTTAGCTTTAAGTTTTAACCTATGTTACACTATTTCATGTATAATGTAATTATCACTGATGGTTCTAAATAAAAAAAATAATAAAAAAAAACTCATGGATTAGACGGTCATCTTGAACCGTTTCCATGAAGCACAGATTCAAATCCCCGCTGCGTTTAAATTTTTATACTTTTTTTTAATTTAGATTTCTCTTATAAAACTACTTCGAGTAGATAACGAACCCACTAGCAATTTCTTTAATAGTCAATCTAATTATTAAAAAAAGTCATTCAATACAATATTGATGTCAAATACAATGTAAAGAGCCCGCCATATAACACTACAATAACATATTAAAGTAATATTTTTTCATAGCAACATCATATTATGTGCCGGCTACAAGAGAAATTGATTAATTCCGGCATAGGGTCTTCCGGATCCCCAGCGACGTCAGACTATAAAGTTGTTAGTATACAAGGTTAGACAAGTCGTCATGTTTCTTTTACATAATATTAAAAATTACTAATTTTTTTCTAGCTTCACGCTGTATCCCGCACACAGCATGGTAGGCAGAGGGAACCTAGTGTTAAGACACTCTGTTCCCCACTTTCCGCCGAATTCGGAGGCATTGCGTGTTAAGTGGCGGAACTTAACGCCGCACTTTACCTCGACACCAGAGCGAAGAAAATGGAAATATAATTTCCACTCCTCGAGTGCGAATCGAACCCACAACCAATCGTTTACAGTCACACGCTTGTGCCTCTGGGCCACGACTGGCCAAAATTTTTTTTCTGCTTGTAACATTTCCAACTTCAAGTTTTTTTTCTTGTACAAAAGAGTAGTAGAAAGAACCTAGTGTTAAAACACTCCATTCGCCGTATTATTGCATAATATGGCCACTGTGGTGAACAATGATTAAATTATGATCATACTTGTGTAGAAACTGATTCTCCAATCAATTACACTCCACAAGTTTTCCTCTATACCACGATGGCCTCACAAATAAATAATCTAGTGTCATTAGTACCTTTTACTTTCATTCTTATTACTAGGACTTTCGTTCTTAATTTTTTTCTTGTTAAATTTAACAATATCATTGAAATTACTCTTGTACTTTAAATTAGAATTGTGAATTCATTTTTTATTATTTTTCATGTTAAATTTTGATTTATCAAGCATACTTTATAGAAAAATTATATAACGTTGGTTTTCAACAAATAAAACTAGTGACTTAAATAACGTAGTGATTATACACTATTTTCTTTATCATAGACCCACTGGCACTGCTTACCCGACCCATTAAAAATAAAATTACTTCAAGCGAGAATAGAACTCGCAACCCTTGTTCAACAGACCATCACTCGTTAATGTGTGTTTATTCACACCTTATCTAATATATCTAAGGCGTGATCATCCCAAATTAATTGTCACGCTTCATACACCATAAGCTTAATATGAAAACTTTTTGATATAACCTTCCCATAAATGCAGTGAAACAGATCATTCAGTATTTCAAACATGCGACTGGTCAAAGAGACCCTTTGATAAAGTATACATATATGTATGTGTAATATACACATGTGTATCTACAATGTGTATATATAGAAACAAAATGGCCGCGTTTAATTATATCTTGTTCAAGTTGGTGAAAATAAATTTGTTTTAAAAGGATATTTGAAAGTTGTTCCTTTGAATTATGTTTGCGTTGAGGAAGGAATGTTTATTTTGTTTGCTTTATGTGTGTGTTATATATGGTACAGTAAGCAGAGAGGAAATAGTGTTAAGACACTCCGTTCTTCTTTTTCCCATATTAAAAAAAATGAGTTATAGTAAGGCTTATCTATGAGTTAGAAGTTTATTTGTCGTTGTTTTTTCTTTCAAAATTAATTATCGTTGTATAAATGTCCGTAACTTATTTAAAGTACAAATATATTTCTAGTCCTAATTCAATAAATAAAAATGAGCGTTCCCGCTACTTAACACACGCTATTTCCAAATGGTCGAAATCTTAAAAATAATGAGTAACTAGGAGTAGTTATTACGTTCACTCATTTCCTAAGCAAAATTCGTGTACTTATTGTTCTATTTAGAGTTAAACTGAATTTAAGTTTCATCGGGGAAGCTTTAATTCAGTTTAACTCTAAATAGGACAATCAAATCATATAAGTGATTAAAAATATATATAAATATACCCGATGTATTTTTTTTTACCTTTACGCTGTATCCCGCACACAGCAGGGTAGGTAGAGGGGACCTAGTGTTAAGATACTCCGTACCCTACTTTCCGCCGAATTAGGAGGCATTGCGTGTTAAGTTAACGCCGCGCTTTGCCTCGATACCAGAGTTAAGAAAATGCATATAATAAATTTTTCTACTCCTCGAGTGGGAATCGAACCCACAACCAGTCGTATACAGTCAAAAGTTTGTGCCACTGCGCCACGATTGTAAAAAATAAAAATGTTTTCACAACTAAACACAAATTGTTTTAATAAAATAGAGTGACTAGACACTAAGATTTATCTGCTTTCTAAACCTGCTGTGCCAAATTCTTGAAATTTATAAATTTAAACGCGAAATTTTAAACTGGCATTACCTCTTAATAGAACATTAGTGTCCAATCACTATTTTTTCTCTATCTACCCGCCACTTTTGACCACAAAAACAAAAACAAACAAACTTATAGCAATGACTCCAATATTGTTGATCCGTAACCACTCGAGTCCACCTATCACTTGCAGGATTTACCGTTTTTTACTTACAAAGATTACCTCCCTACAATTTCTTTGTATACCTACGTGTAAATAAAAGCTCTGTTTGAAAACTATTTTCAGAATGGATCCTTGAGAATTTCTTGACTTGCTTGTGATTGAATAAGTTTTTGTATTATTGAAGTATAGATGTTATCAAGGCGTTGAGTGGTGTGGAAAGACAAAACGCGGTGTTCAGCTCCGCAACTTGACACGTAATGAGTTGGGAGATGTATATTTTTCTATTAGCTCAGCGGTTAAGGTACTTTGACAGCTTACAAGAGGCGCTGGTTCGAATTCCGCAAACTATGGCGGGTTTACTATAAACACAATTGGTCGTAGGCTCGATTTCCACCTGAAGAAAAAAGCTTATATATATTTTTTTACATTTCTTCGCTATGGTATCTAAGACAAAGCGTAATGTTGAGTATCGCTGTTCAATACGTATTGTCTCGATTTCGCTTAGAAAGCAAAGTGTCTTAACACTAAGTTTTCCCTGACTACCTTTATATGCGGACCTGGAAAAAAAAGCAATAAATAAAACATGTAAAAGACATTTAGTGAACGTATAAAAATTTGAACTCAGCATGATTCGAACCCGCGCCTCCTGGTACCGTACAGAAGCTCTTACCACTGAGCACCACATTTTTCAATTTTCCTAAGTGTAGAATAACACTTTAAAAATATTTAAAAGTAAAAACATATAACACATCAAAACTGGGCGAAAAGTTGGAAACAGAGTGTCATAACACTTTCTCTCCACTTTACCTAATCTAAAAATACAAAATAAACTTTAAACACAAAATATTTCAACGTAAACGTTCCACAAGAGTATATCACAATAAATTTCCTACGAGCAAGTCAAGTTAATCGTCATATTGGAAATAATAACTCCATCAGGGGATGCAATATTCAGCGTAAACCGTCGCTTCCTGTTTGCGGAGAGAGGAAATTCAATTACCAGACGATAAAAGTGGACGGTACGTGCCTCCGGAATCGCGATTTCATACTACCATTAAGTTTATTTCAACCTACTGTCTTCTAAGATTTTTAGCTTGTTTTATTTAAGAGATGAAATATGATTTTTTTACTAGTTTTTTTATTATGTGTATAATAGATTTTTTTAAAATTATTTTCCTTATTATTTTAATGTAATTAAACTATGATATATCTGTCGTGGCGTGTTAGTTTGTGATTATTATATAATGCAATAAAGCGATTGGTTTATAGGTTCGATTTCCACCTGCGGAATGATTATATTTGAATTACTATCATTTGTGCCGATATTGGTGGATATTGGAGAAAAGAGTGTCTTGACTCCAGGTTTTTCTGGTTGAACTAAACAAAATAAGAGATTAAAATATTGTTTCTACAATATTCTTTGTATATCTGTAAAATATTTCAAACAAAATCGTTAAATTTATTTTGAAATCTGCGCTTTTTTACCCGCGACGGAACGGCGACTGTATATGTGTTTGGGGTGAGAGGTTGTTTGTTTGTTTGTTTGTTTGTTTGTTTGTTTGTTTGTTTGTTTGTTTGTTTGTTTGTTTGTTTGTTTGTTTGTTTGTGTGTTTGTGCAAATTACTATGTCAATTATTTCCAAAACTATAAGTCCGATTTTGATACGGTTTTCTATGATAGGTTAAGGTTCAATTGGCGTATGTTCTTAGATATGTCTTATTGCCTTAACTCACCAGGGGGCGCTGCAGTAAGCATTTTACGTGAAAACGAATGTTTTCAATTATCTCAAAAAATAATAGTCTGATTTCAATAGATTTTCAGTGATAGATTCAGGTTTAATTGGTGGATGTTCTTGGATATGTTTTATCGTGTCAAACCACCAGGGGGCGCTGCAGTAAGCATTTGTTTGTACTTTTTTTGTATTTATTTGTCTAAAACCGAAACTACTGCTCCGATTGAAAAGAGTTTTCATAAAAACATTCATCTTTGCTTGATGCATATTTTAAGATTTTTCTTTTTTTGTTACGGGGAAAACTCACCAGGGGGCGCAGCAGTAAACATTTGTTTATGCAAATCAAAAACTACTAGTCTAATTTCGATGTAACTTTTAAGGGTAAGTTCAGGCTTAATTGGTGCGTCTTTTCATATACATGTTATAGTGACCACTCATCAGGGGGCGCTGTAGTAAGCATTTGTTTGTATTTTTTTGTGTAAAACCAAAAATTTTCTTGTATTTATTTGTCTAAAACCGAAATTACTTATCCGATTGGCTAGAGTTTTCAGAACTAGATTCAGCTTTGCTTTGTTCATATTTTAAAATTTTTGTTTTTTGGTTACGGTGAAAATTCACCAGGGGGCGCTGCAGTAAACATTTGTTTATGCAGAGCAAAAACTACTAGTCCGATTTAGATGAAACTTCCAACGATAGGTTCAGGTTTAATTGGTGTTTCTTTTCATATATGCGTTACGGTGACCACTTACCAGGGGGCGCTGCAGTAAGTACACTTGTTTGTGCGAAACTAAAACTACGAGTCCGATTTGAATGTAGTTTTCAATGATAGATTCAAGTTTACTTAGTGCATATTTTCATATATGTGTCATGTATGTTTACTTAGTGCATATTTTCATGTATGTGTTAACTCTCTAGGGGGCGCTGCTGTAAGTAGCTGCTTCTATTTTTTTGTGTAAAACCAAAACGACTAGTAGATTGGAAAGAGTTTTCAGTATTAGATTCCGCTTTGCTTATAGCATGTTTTTAAATTTATATTACAGTGACAAGTCACCAGAGGGCGCTGCAGTAAAATATTGTTTGTGCAAAGATAAAATGACGAATTTGATTTGGATGCAGTGTCAATGATAAGTTCAAGTTTAATTAGTGCATGTTCTTGGATATGTTTTATCGTGTTAACTCACCAGGGGGCGATGCAGTAAACATTTGTTTGTAATATTTAATGCAAAGCTACAACTACTAGTCCGATTGCGCAGAGTTTTTAGTATTAGAGTTACCTTTACTTAGTGTAAGTTTTTAGGTTTTTTTTTACGTTATGAACACGCCAGGGGGTGCTGCATTAAACATTTAATTATGCAAAGCTAAAACTACAAGTCAAATTTGGATGCAGTTATCAAAGATAGGATCAGGCTTAATTAGTGCGTGTTCTCGTATATGTATCATGGTGACACCTCGCCAGGGGGCGCTGCAGTAAGCATTTGCTTTTATTTTTTGTGTGAATCCTATTTAGACGCAGTTTTCTGTGATAGGTTCTGGTTTAATTGTTGCGTGTTTTTATATGCCATATCTCCTATATATCGCGGGGCGCTCCAGTATAAATTAGTTTGTTCAAAATCAAAACTACTAGTGGGTTTTGTGATTTTCACTGATTTGGTTAGATTTAAGTTTCGTGGAAATGTTACGGTGACAATCTGCCAGGCGCTGCAATAAGCATTTGATAACCAGAAAGTATTGGGTTTATAATTTCTTTTGGATTTGCATGAAGATTAATATAAAGTATTTCGATATTATGTAATAATATATAATGTGTATCTATTCACTTTAAAAAGTTTAAAATAAAAAGCAAAATTAAAAATTTTGAAAAAACCCACGACGGTTTAATTGTAATTGAAAAAGGATAAAATAACTGTAAATCCCCCGCCTAAAAGAATATATGTAACGAGATGATGGGGACGACTTCGTCGGGGGCTGCCAGTTGCAATCCCTATTTTAAATATAGTAGCTAACAGTATAGATTTCGTTTTAAAGTTTTTAAATTACCAGTTATCAAAACTGTAAATTCATATTAATATTTTAATTTTTTGGGAACCTGTTTTAACAGCAAGAAACCTATGAGAAGGTTTGTGCAAACTTAAAGTAATGACAGCCCCCGACGGAGTCGTCCCCATCATCTCGTTACATATATTCTTTTAGGCGGGGGATTTACAGTTATTTTATCCTTTTTCAATTACAATTAAACCGGCGTGGGTTTTTTCAAAATTTTTAATTTTGCTTTTTATTCTAATTTATCTTGTCCTGATTAATAGCATATATTTTTTGTATTCGAAAATATGTTATAGAACAGCCGTTTCAAACACTACAATAGTCAGTGGTCACAGATAGAAAGACCTTACTGTTTCACCTAAACCAAAAACATAAGTATAGATATAACAATCCAGTTGAAAAAAAAATATTGTAAAATGTATAAAAATTACTTAAACAAGAGATCTTATTATTGTTATATTTATACCAAACAAATAAAAATTTGGAATAAAAGCTTACAAAAGTCCCATAGAACCGCGAACCATAAAACTCATAATGTACCTACTCATGTCATAAAAACAAATTCATCATACACAATACACTCCAAACTTTATTGCTATTAGATGCCAATATACTGTAACGCAATATAAGCCAGTCCGTTATATACAAAATTTCATATATATTTTTTTTGGTTTCATCCTTGTTTTTCTTATAGAAATATAGTCGGAGGGAACCTAGTGTTAAGACACTCTGTTATTCCACTTTCATCCTGAACTTGAACATTGTGTGTTAACTGGCAGAGCTCAATGCCGCGCCTTGTCATATACGGCAGAATAAAGAAACGAAAATGATTATGTTGTAAAATAAAACTATTTTAATCCTATTTTATCCTATATATATTAGAAAAAATACTTTTTGAAAAACCGACGTTTGGAACACTTTACAGTAGTCCGTGGTCACAGGTCAGACAATTTTCTCTTACTAAATAATCAAGTTAAGATCATTCCACTGAGACAGGATTGACTGACTGACTGACTATGTTCTTGATTGTCATTGACCTGGTTAAGCCAACTGCATCTGACTGTATTGTCGTTTCGATTCGCCATTGTGAGATCAACTATTGGGAATCGAACCCACAATCAATTGCAATTACAGTCAAACCCACTGTGCTACGATACACTCATTTATAAATAAATCCATTGAAGGTAACTTGGTAATATCCATATGAACATGTACTTTCTTCCCATTTCGGGTAATAAGTGCTCATTCAAACAATCAATTGGTGGAAATACTTCAAAATGAATGCTTCCCTCTAATACTGTAATAAAATTGTGTTTTTATGTTTGTTTTTGGGCGACGCGACGTTAAAATTTTGTTGCCAACATTTAGAAGGTATTGTTATTATGTTATAGTTGTATTTGTTGAAGCTTTATCAATAATTATTTTATTTTTTTAAATTTGATTTATTTTATAGTAAAAACGCTGTGACTTAGTAGAAAGTCATATGGTATATAAAATGGTCAAGGGTTCAATTTGAACGTTTCAGTTAGGAAGTTTTTACGTATTATTTCCGGCGTTTACTTCCGCCTCTCATACTCAATTCGAATGCAGAGAATGGAGCGTCTTGACACTAGATTATTTGGTATGTACTAATCTTATATATCCATAATATACGGAAAAAAGTGTAAGCTATAAAAATGAACATTATTAAAAAGACACAGCAAGTTAGTAGTGAAATTATTTCTTTTTCATTCATTTATTCTTAAATTCAGGCGGAATTTTAGATATTTACGTCTAGTAGCGAATCTCAATACCACATTTTGTGTTAGCTACCAGAAAAATGGATATATATATACTCGTATATTATAAAATCAATATACCGAATGGGAATCGATCCTGTAACTATTAAGTTAACAGTCAGACATCCACTGCGCTACAACGGCTTCTGTCCTTCAAAAATTTATTTACTTCTCCCAAAATCGAATCCCAAACTTAATCACATTGAAACCGTTAAAAACTAAATGCAATATGTCACTATGCACTGATGTTTTATTAAAGCATTTTCGCACGATCGCTCGATAAATTTCGTGGTACTTCGAACGTCATTCCCACCTCGGCTTTGAAGTGGCTCTCAGCGAAATTGGCTGGACACGCCTTTAAGTAAGCCTGGCGTGGAAACACCTGCTATTTGTGACGATACAATTTTTTAAAATTACAATGATTTATTTATTTATTTTATTTTGTAGCCGTCCACCACGGACATGTGATTGGAATTATGATTGGTTGTGGGTTCGATTTTCAGTAGGAAAAATGATTGTATATTGTTTTTATTTCTCCGCTAAGTATACGATAACAGAGTGTCTTAACACTATGTTTCCTCTGCCTACCCTACTATGTGCGAGATACAGCGTGAAGCTAAAAAAAAATATTCATATAAACATGTAATTTCTTCAAGTTTCGGGTAATAAGTGCTCATTCAAACAATCAATTGGTGGAAATACTTCAAATTAAAATTTTGTTGACAATATTTAGAAGGTATTGTTTTATAATACCATCGTGATTGTTAAAGGTATGTCAATAATTATTTATTTTTTTAATTTGATTATTCAAAATTACAATGATTTCTTTATTTATTTTTCAGCCATCGTGGGATGGGCGTGTGATTTGAATTATGATTGGTTGTGGGTTCGATTTTCAGTAGGAAGAATGATTGTATATTGTTTTATTTCTCCGCTCTGGCGCCTTAGATAAAGCGCGGCGTTAAATTCCGCTACTTAAGTCACAATGCAATCCTTCAGTTTCAAGTAGAAAGTGGAGAATGGAGAGTATTAATAAAATATTTGCGCTGATTATTCTACCTTACAAGAATAATCATTAACCTGTTTTTACGTGTTTTTAGCCATCAAATGTTTTGCGGAGGTTGAAGTAAATGGTTTCGGTGGAATGACTATAATTTTAATGTTTTTAATTCTTCGCTATGATGAATAAAACACAGTGCCTTATTCATTTCTACCACTCAAAGAAAGTGGCGAACAGAGTGTCTTGACACTATGTTCTCTCTGACTATAACAAAATAATTAATTATTAAAAGTAATCACCTTACAAACTAATTTCACCATCTTATATAGCACATAGCAGTCTATACATTACCTGTAGATTGCCATCGACATTTCAAACTACCGACTTTAGATCCCAAATGGAAATAGTATTAAGCACCTAACATTTCTGAGATGAGAGCAATGTATGAACATGATGTACTTCCTCTTTGTAGGTAAAGCGTATTCGAGTGTACTGTACTAGAATGTTATATGTAAGGCTCGTAAAATTTATGTGTTTTAGGTAAAATTATGTTTATTTTTTTTATAATGAAGCCATTGTAGCGCAGTGGGAGTGTTTGACTGTAAATCTGATAGTGGGTTCGTTCGTTCTTTGTGAGTTCGTTCGTTGGTCTGCGTAAAAGCATTTCCCAGCGAAAAAAATGGGGTCGTTTCTAACTCGGAAAAAGTATTTTAAAATTATGTTAATTTCTCATGTTCATTCTGGTTAGGTAAAGCGTAGCGTTAAATCGAGTTTCGTCACTCAATGTGTGATGTCTCAGTTGCAGGTAGAAATTAGAAAACAGAACATTTATGTAATGTACTATGCGTTATAAAAACTCGAATCAGTTTTTTTTAATACAGGCATATATTTTCTGTATGTATATTACTTATTATGCAATTTTCTTTTTTGTTCTTAGTGTAATAAAGAGTTTTAAATAGATATTATATTCGTTATAAATATTCAAATAAATATAAGTAAGTACTGTTCGTGTAAGTTTAAAAGAAGCCTCTGATGTTATTTTTACATATTTCACTATCATAATTAATAATTTAATTATGTTCCTTTTTTTAATCAAATTATTTTCTAAATAGAGTAGAATTTGCTCCTTCCTCACTAGCTGCCCGTTATAGAGATATGACTTTTAAAAGGATAAAACTTTAAAATACTAACTGTCTAATACAAAAAACCCACGTTTCGTTTACCACTACGCTGCGCAACTAATCGTCGCACTTTATCCCACTTACTAAAGTAAGACTGGAAAAAGCAATAACTTAACCGAAATATACATATTATAAGAAGAACTTACAAACAAAATAATTTCCCAACTTAACACATCACAAATTAACCAAACCAAAACCAAAACCAAAACAACGTCGAAAGTATGAAACAAAGCAATATCGTATAATAGTTTTGTACCTACCCACCTACCTGCTCTCCTTTACTCTACTCCACGTATGGAGACTGGATAAGTGGCTTCTCAAAACTGTCTCTCAAACGGTAATAGGCGACAGGCGAACAATTCTCCAAAGGTACTTAGCGAATAGTTTCGCAGTGAGTCAAAGGAATCGTTGCGAGCGTTTGGTGCAATATGGTGTGCGCGACGGGCAGACGCGAGATGGGATTGTTCTTTTTATTGTTTTTAGCTTCACGCTGTATCCCGTAAACAATAGGGCAGGCAGAGGGAACCTAGTGTTAAGACACTCTGTTCCCCACGCACTGCTGTATTCTGGAGGCATTGCGTGGTAAGTAATAGAAGTTAATGCCGCGCTTCGACACTTATGTCGGGTCTTAACCAGAGCGAAGAAAATGTAAATATTAAATATTTCCAATCCTCGAGTGGGAACTCACAACCAGTCGCTTTTACACTTCGTGCCCCTGCGCTACGACCGGCATCATATCTTTTCTTTTACTCATATACATTTTTTAAGTATTAGGATAAAGCCATCGTGGCGCAGTGGGACAGCGTCTGAGTGTATCATGATGGTTGTGGCTTCGATTCCCACTCGAGGATATGATTACATTTTTTTTGCTACCACAGAGAAAATACGATATGGAGTTCCACGACTCAACACACAATGTCTGCATTTTGGATGGGAAAGTATTGGACAAAATATCTAGATTCCAGTGCCTCTCTGACTACTTTGCAGGGAAAAGCATGAAGCTGGTATTTAGTAGAATGTTCTACTAAAAAGAAATTCTTTACATAACCTATATATGTAGAGAATTTCTTTTCCTTTTTTGATTTACGCTTTTTCTCTGGCGGTACCCCGTCAGTGAAAACGGAGTGTTAAATGCTAATGTCTCTGCATACTTCTTCTATCTCGTCCGTTTTTCATCGTGTCCTTATGGTGTTTACATGATCTACTCCCAATATCATTGATACTGTAATTCTGAAAGGCAATATAGGTCTGCCCATACATTTTTTGGTTGTAGTATAGAGAGACCTTGGCGTTGAAAACCTCCATTTTCTATTTTCTGAACGCCTAAGAATATATACTCGTAATGTGCGTGTATTTAATAACTGTATCCACACTCAATGATCAAAGATACAGCTAAAAATATATGAAAACTCAATTGATTTTTACCATTCAACTGTTCCAAGAATTTATATTCGGTTCGTATTAAATTTGTACAATAATACGTGTTATATTTACTGCATAATTATTGTGAATTGGAAATTCAAGTAAAAATGGAAATATTTTTCATATTAATTATTAATTTATAAAACCAAGATATCGGATTCCATTAGTTATTCAAAAGTGTATTCGTAGAATCATGAGTAACATATTATTACTACAGCTATACACTTATATATATATATATATATATATATATATATATATATATATATATATATATATATATATATATATATATATATATATATATATATATATATATATATATATTGCATGTTATCTAGCGGTACTTAACGCCTCACTTTGCTGTAAGTACTAAAGCCGAAAAGTCAATATAATATATAATCATTTCCTCGAGTAACGAACCCACAAACAATCGCCTATATATATATATATATATATATATATATATATATATATATATATATATATATATATATATATATATATATATATTGCATGTTATCTAGCGGTACTTAACGCCTCACTTTGCTGTAAGTACTAAAGCCGAAAAGTCAATATAATATATAATCATTTCCTCGAGTAACGAACCCACAAACAATCGCCTATATATATATATATATATATATATATATATATATATATATATATATATATATATATATATATATATATATATATATATTGCATGTTATCTAGCGGTACTTAACGCCTCACTTTGCTGTAAGTACCAAAGCGAAAAAGTCAATATAATATATAATCATTTCCTCGAGTAGGAATCGAATCTATAACCAATTGCCTCGATGGTCTACATACTGACTCACTACGCCTCGATTATTTAAGGAAAATAGATTTGAAGTCTATTAATAAGAGCGTTTTTTTGTTTTATATTCACACTTTTAAAACGCTGTAATTCTGTAATAAAAGGCAGAGGGAACCTAGTGTTAAGACATTCCATTCCCCGCTTACCGCCGAATTCAGGAAACGTTGCGTTGCCTGTTAAATGGCGGAACTTAACGCTGACTTAACAAAAGGTTTTATGAATTATTTTTGACTATTTATTTTAAATCTAAAAGGTTTTATGAATTATTTTTGACTATTTATTTTAAATCTACTACCATATCATTATTTTAGCCAATGACTTGCACCATTCAAAATTTGACAGCTGAACCGTCTCAGAGCTCAACACATCGACGTGCAGCGACACGACATTCTTGTACAATTTCACGACTGCAAGTTTTATTGAGATGACGCGAGTTATGGGACGGAGCTGCCTTTTATTTCTATTTTCTATGTTCCACTTCATATTAAATATATTTTTTTAGCTTTACGCTTTATCTCGTACAGCAGGGTAGTCACAGTCAGTCAGTTGCTAGAATAGGGAACCTTGTGTCAAGATACTCCATTTTCCACTTACCTTCCAGATTAAAACCTTAGGACTTAGCGAAACTGAGTACTACACTTTATGTTACGTACCAGAGCGAATATCCTGAGTAGGAATCGAACCCACAGTCCCTATAAGCCACGCTGGCCTTAAAATGTAATTTTAATATAAAATCAGAAAAATTTATTGGTGATTATTTTATACAAACCAATTCTATTGAGATGACGAGAGTTATAGGACGGAGCTGCCTTTTATTTCTATGCTGCTCTACGTTTTTGTATAGCTATGGGATATATTTCTAATATATTATAAACGTTTTCTAGGTTTAACCTTTATCTCGTAACAGGGTTCATAGTTGTTAATAGAGCGAATCTAGTGACAAGATACTCCATTCTCCATTTTACGACTGAAATCGAGAAATTGCTTATTGAGTGGCGGAGCTTAACGCCACGCGCTAACTAAGTTACCAGAGCAAAATTCTCTCGAGTAGGAATCGAACCCACAACCACCACGTACATATATATATATTCAAACGCTATCTCACTACACCGCGGTGGCCTTAAAATGATATTTTAATATAAAATTATAAGTTATTACCTATTGGTAATTACTATTGGTAAATTTTATATAAATCATATTTTTTCATAAACGTTGTGCAAAAGTGAACATACTTTACCGATTAGAGCAAAAAGTGAAAAGTGAATAAAATCACTTTCAATATACATATTTTTTAAAAAACCATCGTGGCACAGTGTAACAGCGTCTGATTGTAAGCCCGGTAGTTTTAGGTTCGACTCCCACTTGAGGGAATGAATGTATTTTCATCTCCGCTATGGTGAGGAACTAAAAGGCGCCGTTGAGTTCAGCCACTCAGTAAACTATAGTTAGGTTTCGGACGTACCTATAGTAGAGAGACACCCTTTTATATAAAAAAACTTGCTTAAAACTTTTTAACTATACTCTTTATAACTGAAAAAGCGTAATACTAAGAAAAAATTTAAATAAAAAGCTACAAAAAGTACGGGCGTGGAGTAACTCAATCGCATATTTATGAGATACTTCACAGATGATAGAACTTGACTAGTTTATCCGCAAACTGTCATTATAATCAGCAAATGATTTCAATTTGACATGTTATTTGAACGACACTTTGCTTTGCACTTCATTGATTTAAAAGCAAGGCTTTAAATATATACTTAGTAAATATGCTTTAGTAATTATATATAATGAAATAAATGTTGAAATATTTGAATTTTATTTTGGTTACATAAAATGTGGCATAAGGTTCTGCTTTACGACGCTTAATGTTGCTGAAATGGAAAGAAGATTCTGTTATTTGTGGAACAATGTATCATTAAAATAATTATCTAATAGTTAAACCACATTATATAATCGTAGATTTTTGCAGTGGTAAGAGAGGCAGGGGGGAGACCTCGGTTGACCTCCGAAAACATAGTGTCGACGATAGGAGGAAGGTCACATAAAAAGCATGAGGACCCCCGGAGGGCGTGTATTGAGATTGATGACAGTGGACGAGGCGAAAGAAGTATGCAGGAACCGTAGCGTTAGGCGCTCCATTCTCTCTCAATACCGGCAAGGGATACAGCGTGAATATAAAGAAAAGATGTTTTCTAACTTCACACTTTATTTCACACAGCAAGAAGACAGAACTAAGAGCTCGATTCTTAACTCGAGACATAGTATGCCTATTGAGTAGCGGAGGTCAACGCTGCGTTCTGTCTGTCATAGTAGAGAAATTATAACAATTTAAATGTAATCTTTCCCTCGAGTGGGTTTACCATACCACCGAGGCCATTACCATAGGCATTGTAAAAATTGGACATTGTCTTGAGCTTCATTAGTTATATACTATTATATAATAAATAACAATTAACTAAAATAAAAACTATTTTAATTTTCATTCCATCGCTCTGGTACCAAAGGCAAAGCGCGGCGTTTATTTCCGCCATTCATCGTGGCATCATCGTTAGAGGTTTGGCCAATACTAAATTGAATATTTTCAAAACTATTTTTCCAATTTTCACCATAAAAACATAAAGAACACCCGTTCATTATTTTAGTATAGAGATCATAATATAAAGAAATATTATACTTTATTAAACACGAGTACGTAGGCTATAAAATATACACATTCATAAAAAGGTCTAAACTTCGCAAACGTAAGCGGAGAAAATAAATAATGAATAAAGAATAGTTTATCGTTTCTTGTAACAAACGATCTTACATTGAGCTTTATTTTTTTACTTACTCTTTACTTAATTGAATTATATTTTATATTTGCACATTTTTCTTATTAAAGATATATAAAAACTCATCGTGGTGCAGTGGGATACTGAATGTATGTAATTGCGATGAAGTACGGCGTTAAGTTACGCTATACAATGTGCCATTATAAGTATACGTAAAAAACAGGTTGTGGTTGATTTTTGATACATATTCAATTCGAATCCAATTATATTTTTTTCAAAATCAAAATGAAAATCAAAAATATAATCATATAAGGGAATATAAGTTATGCTAGAAACGCTAAATTTCTTTTACTTTTAACATTTTTACCCGCGACGGAACGGCGACTGTATATGTGTTTGGGGTGAGAGGTTGTTTGTTTGTTTGTTTGTTTGTTTGTTTGTTTGTTTGTTTGTTTGTTTGTTTGTTTGTTTGTGTGTTTGTGCAAATTACTATTTCAATTATTTCCAAAACTATAAGTCCGATTTTGATACGGTTTTCTATGATAGATTAAGGTTCAATTGGCGTATGTTCTTATGTATGTCTTATTGCCTTAACTCACCAGGAGGCGCTGCAGTAAGCATTTTACGTGAAAACGAATGTTTTCAATTATCTCAAAAAATAATAGTCTGATTTCAATAGATTTTCAGTGGTAGATTCAGGTTTAATTGGTGGATGTTCTTGGATATGTTTTATCGTGTCAAACCACCAGGGGGCACTGCAGTAAGCATTTGTTTGTACTTTTTTTGTATTTATTTGTCTAAAACCGAAACTACTGCTCCGATTAAAAAGAGTTTTCATAAAAAGATTTATCTTTGCTTGGTTCATATTTTAAGATTTTTCTTTTTTTGTTACGGGGAAAACTCACCAGGGGGCGCTGCACTAAACATTTGTTTATGCAGAGCAAAAACTACTAGTCCAATTTAGATGAAACTTTCAAGGATAGGTTCAGGCTTAATTGGTGCGTCTTTCCATATATGTGTTATGGTGACCACTCATCAGGGGGCGCTGTAATAAGCATTTGTTTGAGTTTTTTTGTGTAAAACCAAAATTTTTCTTATATTTATTTGTCTAAAACCGAAATTACTTATCCGATTGGCTAGAGTTTTCAGAACTAGATTAAGCTTTACTTCGTACATATTTTAAAATTTTTGTTTTTACGTTACGGTGAAAATTAACCAGGGGGCGCTGCAGTAAACATTTGTTTATGTAGAGTAAAAACTACTAGTCCGATTTAGATGAAACTTTCAACGATAGGTTCAGGTTTAATTGGTGCATCTTTTCATATATGTGTTATGGTGATCACTCACCAGGAGGCGCTGCAGTAAGTACATTTGTTTGTGCAAAACTAAAACTACGAGTCCGATTTGAATGCAGTTTTCAATGATAGATTCAAGTTTACTTAGTGCATATTTTTATATATGTGTCATGTATGTTTACTTAGTGTATATTTTCATGTATGTGTCAACTCTCTAGGGGGCGCTGCAGTAAGTAGCTGCTTCCATTTTTTGTGTATAACAAAAACGACTAGTACGATTGGAAAGAGTTTTTAGTATTAGATTCCGCTTTGTTTAGTACATGTTTTTAAATTTATATTACGGTGACAAGTCACCAGGGGGCGCTGCAGTAAAATATTGTTTGTGCAAAGCTAAAATGACGAATTCGATTTGGATGCAGTTTCAGTGATAAGCTCAAGTTTAATTAGTGCATGTTCTTGGATATGCTTTATCGTGTTAACTCACCAGGGGGCGCTGCAGTAAACATTTGTTTGTAATATTTAATGTAAAACCACAACTACTAGTCCGATTGGACAGAGGTTTCTATCTGCCAGGCGCTGCAATAGGCATTTGATAACCAGAAAGCATTGGGCTTATAATTTTTTTTGGATTTGCATGAAGATTAATATAAAGTATTTCGAAATTATGTAATAATATATAATGTGTATCTATACACTTTAAAAAGTTTAAAATAAAAAACAAAATTAAAAATTTTGAAAATACCCACGACGGTTTAATTGTAATTGAAAAAGGATAAAATAACTAGAAATCCCCCGCCTAAAAGAATATATGTAACGAGATGATGGGGACAACTTCGTCGGGGGTTGCCAGTTGCAACCTCTATTTTAAATATAGTAGCTAACAGTATAGATTACGTTCTTAAAATTTTTAAAAGGAATACCAGTTATGAAAACTGTAACTTCATGTTAATATTTTAATTTTTTGTCAAACCTGTTTTAACAGCATGAAAACCTAGGAGAAGTTAGCAAACTTAAAGTAATGGCAGCTCCGAGTGGGTATTTTCAAAATTTTTAATTTTGTTTTTAAGTTCTTATATTTAAAAAAAATAATCTTATATTCTACGTTACAGGAATAATAATAATAATAGTAACCAAAGATTGATATATAATTACTCTTTTTGACAATTCTATTGAAAACAACATTTTATATATTATATGTATAAAATATTTAGTAATTTATTAAAAACACTTTCATCTGAGGTAAAGCGCGGCGTTAAGTTCCGCCACTTAACATGCAAGCCTCCGGCGGAAAGTGGGGAACGGAGTGTCTTAACACTAGGTTCCCTCTGCCTACCCTGCTGTGTGCGGGATACAGCGTGAAGCTAAAAACAAACATTAAACCAGAAAATGCTTATTAAAATTTGAACCCACTACCATCACGTGCAATCATAACGATATATGATAAAAGCCAGTAGGCAATATTCAAGGAGATAAAAGCATTACATTTTCTATATGATGCCATTTCCATAATAAGACGTGACAATTGTTTAACCCAAGGTTTTTATTATTTAACTTTTTGGATATAAAGTACTGGATGTTTTACTTAATATCAAAAAATCTTGAAATAAGGTAGTCAAAGAGAATGTAATGTTTCTTTTTTTATTGAATAAAGGAGGCAAATGAGCTGAAGAACTACCTGAAGTTAAGTGGTTACCTTCGCCCATAGCCATCTACAATGTTAGAGTTGTCGATGCGTTGCCGGCCTTAGGGATGTAGGAGGGAAGGAGGGAGAAAGGATGGGAACGGTAGGAATAGATAGAGCTGGCTTACATGCCATCGAACACATCAGATGTTTGGCTGTGTGTCTTTGACATGATAGTGGTCGCGAGCCAGTCGGAGAACGAATCTCCTACCACCAAACTACTACTACTCTTGACGAAATGCCGTTTCCCACTTTCTACCTAAAGCCAAGATATTGTGTGTCGAGTCGGATTTCAATAGATACTGTTTTAGGTGTTACTTTTTCTAACCAGAAAGGGAAATTAATATCGTTAAAATATTTTATTTGACCATTCTTTAAAGTATTTTTTTTGCACTATTTCATAATTTTATCATCTTTTAGATAACATTGTAAATAATTATCTCTACTAATAATATACTTCATATTATTTACTTGGCAGGACAGTATATTTTATTCTACACTCTGTTTTCCGAAATTAGAAATTAATCGTACACCATAATTCATATTTTTGAGTTTTTAATTCTTTACTATAAATTTATATTTTCGAAAGAAAAAGATAATTTTAAAAACAAAATTAAGGTGACTTTTACAATCAAAACCATTATTTTGAAGTCTTAAGCACTGTATTTATTGCATAAATACAAATTAACATTCAAAACCCAATGAAATGAAAATAATCTAAAAGGCTATTAAAATATAGAAGCATATGAACTTTATATAAAAGGACTATACTATTTATTATTATTACATATTGTTCCTTTTCCAACTTTCTATCCTACATTGTGACATAAAAACAAAAACAATCACCAAAAATCCTTCAAAATTTCAACACCAAACTAACACTCACTAAGAAAATTAACATAAAATTAATGTTAGAACGGTCGAAGACGTCTTACAACTAGATTTAATTGGCCGTTGTCTTTAGACGTTATTGAATTTCATTATATGCATCAACTGACAAGTTTAACTTGCGGTGCCACGCTCAGATTACTACGGAGCGTTTTGATCTACGAGTATGCCCTGAATGCATTTAATATGATTTAATTACTGGGAAATGCTTTGAAATTTAGTTGCTGATTTAAAATTTTGTTTGTAAAAGTATTTTCAAGTCTCGTACCTTACTTTTGTAATATATAGCTATATTATAGCTATTATGTGTTAACAATAGGTTTTTTTTGTTTAACGTATTTAAACAAATCGATATAATTCAGTCTACAGTCTAGTTTTCGCTTTCATATATAGTTCCACTGTACATAAAAAAATAAAAAGCAGTGATCGATCACTATAAAATTTTCTCATAATATTTTTTTGTAACTATCTGTTCGACTGTAAAATTTTGGGCTATTCTGTAAAACGGGCGATTGATTGTGAGTTACGATAATATTTTTTGTAACTGACTTTCTCCTCTCTGGTAGCAAATTCAAGTGAGAAATAAAAAAGGGAGAGTTTTGACAATAAATTCTCTCTACCCTGTGATATGAAAAAAAAAAAACGTTTAGCTATAATGTAATACGTAAGAACTATGGTATATAAAAAAGTATGCTGTGAATGATAAAACATTATCATTTGTAGTATACAATTTTTAAATACCATATTTAACCTAGCGATAAAATTTCTCTTTTCCATTTTTTGTCATATAATAGAATAAAATGACTGTTCTTCTCATGTCAAAACAATTGCGTATACAATCCTATACCATAGCAAGCAACTTCTAACCTGAAACCCCAAAATTTTCACCACTGTCCCATCCAGAACATTTCATGCTCCACTAAGAGCACCTTTCACTCAAGTGGCTCCGTACCTTCCCACCGTAGTGGTTTCCAAACCACTATTTTCATAGCAATAATCATTTATCGGGCCTACGTTACGTTTGTACGTGACACGCTTCGTTATAGCGGGTAAGAATCGAATTTTTGGACCTCTCGCAGTCGCAGCTTAAGTATACCGCCGGTGTTTTACCGGTAATTTCATTCAATATTACTTTATCCCCTTATATTTTTATATGTTGAATGTTTTTTAGTGTAATGTCTTTGTGTAATAAGAATTGTTTTGGAATTAATGTTATAATATTTTTTTTGTTATAGATTTTTGTTGGTTAAATTGACAGAGTAAAGTGACTAGTCAATCTGCTCTTTTTTTTAATCTTGTCATTTTTTTAATATCTTGACATTTAATACCGTGTCACGATAGATTTTAAGAGTGCCATCAGTCCTTACTATTATTTCTTTTTACAAAGTATTCCGTTAATTTCGGACTGACAAAAGCGATTTTTTTGAAAAATTTTAACTAGAAGTATTGAATGTGTAAGGGGTATACCTTTTGCCTGTCCATATATAACATGATTGATGTAACATATGTATATAAAAACACACGAAAAAAAAATTCTTTTTAAGCTGCACTAGTTTATTAATATGCTTACATGTAAAAAAGTTATATATTATATAGTGTTTCTTGCATGAAGTGACGTACATACATACCTACTGCTACCGTAACACACTCAGAAAAAAGCTAGCCTCAAAAAAATCCTTTCTACAATTTTGCCCTCAATTGTCCCACCAAAAAATTCGAACCCACACTTAAAAATACTAAAATATTATATTACCTTTTATCACTAAATCGTCACCAAATTCCTTGTCATTGTCGAGGCGTGTCAAGCATCGAGCGTCAAACGCTACGCCAGTACGCAAATAACACGATTATCTCACTGTCCCACCATCCGTGAAACCACGGTAATAATGAACTCGCCAATCGTAATTTCCTGTACGTCTGTTGACTGTTGTATTGATGTACCTATATGTACATAACATGTATAGAATAGAAGTTATATACTCGTATGTGCAGAAGTAGTTTAATGAGCAAAGATTTGTGGTAAAGGGAGGTTTGGCTCGTAAGGCTTTTCTTTATTCTACTGTGGTATCTCCACAGTATAATAGATATAAGAGCGTTGAGTGGCGGAACTCAACGCTGCGCCTTATCCCTTGTCTTAGCAGAGCGGAGAAATGTAATTATAGATAAGTTATTTGATGGTTTATACCTAGTGGAGTGGGTTAATTTCAGGCTTTTAGTGTGATGATTTAGACCCCACAAGAGGGAACCTTCTCTTTGAAAAGAATCAGTACGGTATTGAGTTGTATCAGCAAATATCTAACATGTAATTTTGTGTTGAAGGTAAAAAAAAAGTTTTAGCAAAAAAATCTCTTTGTATTTGTATACAAAGTAAGGCTTTGGGTATGGGTATAAAAGTACTTTTATATGCCTTATTTTACTATTTTTATTTTTACAACATTTTTTAAAAGAAAAAATGATCTTTTCTTATATTTCCAGTTTAAAAGATCCCAAAGATGTAACGTACATGAATTACATGTATATACAATTATACATATGCACCTATACGTCTTGTCAACTAAATATAAAACTATAGTATAGTACCAATAGTGCCAAGCAATAATTTTATATAAGGGTAAATAAGTTAAGATTTATTTTAAAAAAGAATTTAAAATAAGCACTGAGAAAGGACCCAGTGTCAAGACACTCCCTTCTTCACTTTCCAACTGAATTCGACAAAGCGCGTTCTATGTACTGATTTTAACCCCGCACATATTTTGTTTACCAGAGCGTTGTATTTCTTATAAAAATTATTTAATTATAATCATGCCCCTGAACGGGACTCGAACCCACAACTAATACCGAGTACAGACAAACACTTTCCCATTACACCATAAAGGCCTCACTCAGTGAATGGATAAAGAAGAATTAATAAAAATATTTATGTAAACGTTGAAAGTTCTAATTTTTTGCTTATCAATTATTATTAAATTGTAGTTTCATCAGGTCTTGGAAGCTGGAGTGGAGTTGTAATTAAATAAAGATCCTTTGAAACGGCAAAACTGTTAAATAATAAGAAATATTGTTCGTAACTTTGTTAGAGGATATTTTTTACACAACGTTTTTTGAAGGAAAAAATATTATTATATTGAAATTGTTATTAAGCCACTGTTATTTTCTTTATTTATGACAATAATTGCATTTTAAAGAAATAAAAGGTTATTGTAATTTTAATCAATATTGATATTCTGATAAAAACCGCGGCGTTTAGTTCCGCCATGTATGTGTAGCTTCACGCTGTATCCCGCACACAGCAGGGTAGGTAGAGGGAACCTAGTGTTAAGACACTCCGTTCCCCACTTTCCACTGAATTCGGAGGCATTGCGTGTTAAGTCGCAGAAATTAACGACTTGCTTTCGCTTCGACACCAGAGCGAAGAAAATGGAAATATTAAACATTTCCACTCATCGACTGGGAATCGAACCCACAACCAGTCGCTTTGGTCACACTTTGTCCCTCTGCGTCACAACTAGCCCCTGGTTCTGTTGTCAAAGAAAAAATTTGAAAGTCCTTCTTTTAATAAAACCTTAGTGTTATTTAACATTTTCTTTACCAAGAACCAAACTCAAAACTATCACAAAAACACACACCAAGTTTTTAAATAAAAAAAAATCTTTAACTACATTTTTTAACACATATTGACATTTCACGTAATATATACAGTGAAACTTCGTCCAACGTGAAACTTCCAGAGGAAATTTGATCAGACCGTGATCAAAGCACAGGATGTACCGTTAAAATATTTTCAGCTGGCAACATAATTTTATATTAAATAAATTATTTTGTTAACGCTACATCCGGTTGGGTAGTGGATGTGAAAATAAAGTTATGTTTTCATTTTTTTTTCTCGGGATTCCTTTAACTAATTTTGTTTTAAGAAAGGTTTTTTTATAGCGTTATGGTTAAGTGCTTGTTTTCAATGTAGTGACTATGTATTTGAATCTTATTTAAAGAAATATTGATATTATTGGGGGCACAAAGTGTACCGTCGTGGCCAGTCGTGGCCCAGTGGTACAAGCGTGTGACTGTAATCGACTGGTTGTGGGTCCGATTCCCACTCGAGGAGTGGAAATATTTAATATTTTAATTTTCTTCGCTCTGGTGTCGAGGTCAAGCGCGGCGTTAAGTTCCGCCACTTAACACGCAATGCCTCCGAATTCGGCGGTGCATGGGGAACGGAGTGTCTTAACACTAGGTTCCCTCTGCCTACCCTGCTGTGTGCGGGAGACAGTGACATATATAAGTTATTTATTTTTCTTTGCACTAGTACTAAAGGCATCATGAGTTATGTAGAAATATTTTCTAAGTCGAATTAAACATAGTACTGGTCCAGTCGCTAATTTAGTAGACATTCATGTCAATAAGGTAAATAAAAAAATAATGTTTTTAAATTAAACAAACAAACAGTTTAATTTTTTTCTTGAATACAGCAAGATGTACAAAAAGAATCTAGTCTGAAGATACTCCGTTCTATACTTTATGCCCGAATCAGGACAAAAGAGAAAGGCGTTAAAAGTTGTATGGTATTGAGTAAGTATGACTTCCTAGAGTTGAGAAATTTGAATTATTTAAATACAATTATACCCCAGAATGGAAAACAAACTCATAACTATTGTGTTTGTAGTCAAATGTCCCAGGCCTTCAACCATTTAATTAAAGTTACCTCACTGTATTTTACAGTTAGGCCACTATATTTAAATAGTTATACACAATGGAGCCTTAATTTTAAATTAAATCTAAAAATATAGTTTACAATTTTAATACTTTACAAAAATATGTACCTACAGTGGTAGCCGCCATTACAAAGAGTGAATAAGGAAAGAATAACATTTCTAAGCTAATAAATAGAATCACACATGACAGCCACGATATTATTACAGAGTAAAAAAACCAACATTCATTAGCAACTTTTACAAACAGAACAGATGTATATTGACAGAATAGATATACATCTAAATTGACTTGCGCGGCAACACTAATATTTACATATTTTTTTTGTAGCTTCACGCTGTACTCGTATCCCGCACATAGCAGGGTAGGCAGAGGGAACCTAGTGTTAAGACACTCCGTTCCCCATTTTCCGCCGAATTCGGAGGCATTGTTAAGTGGCGGATCTTAACGCCTGCCTCGACACCAGAGCGAAGAAAATGGAAATATTAAATATTTTCACTCCTCGAGTGGGAGTCGAACCCACAACCACCTGCTTTACAGTCACACGTTTGTGCCACTGCGCCACGACTGGCCTCAATTTATAGATTTATATTTAACAAATCTATAAATCAAATTAAATTAAATTTTTATTAAAAACTATTTTATTTCCTTTTTTATTACAAAACTAACAACATTTACAATAAAAATAAAAATAAAAGTAAATATACAAACATATTTGACAATACTTGTCGAACTGTAGTCATTAAAGCCGGTCGTGCACACGTGTGGCCGACAGCGACACTCCGCAGACATGCTACGCTATAGAGTTAGTATGGACTAGTCATAGAGTTATATTTTGAAGTTATAAATAAATATATTTTGAAATAGATTTATATCTATATATTAACATATGAGGCCAGTCGTGGCACAGAGGCGCAAAGCGTGCCTGTAAAGCGGCTGGTTGTGGATTCGATTCCCACTCGAGGGATGGAAATAATTAATATTTCTATTTTCTTCGCTCTAGTGGTGAGGCAAAGCGCGACGTTGAGTTCCGCCACTTAACAATTTTTATATATGAATTTGGCGGAAAGTGGGGAACAGAGTGTCTTAAAACTAGGTTCCCTCTGCCTACCCCGCTGTGTACGGAATACAGTGTGAAGCTAAAAAAAATAAAAAATTATGTATTTACATAATTTTTTTATGAAAAAAGCTCGCTCGCGGCTTTGCCCGCTTAAGTAAAACGTATATATTTTTAAATTTTTATATCATATTTTAGTGCCTTAGGAGTTGGATATTATTCATACAAAGTTACATTTCTGTTTTCTATATGTGACTTTCAGTCATCAACTGTTTTCATTCCGAATTACATCAAAATAGGATTAGTAGACTAAGCTAACAGACAGGAAGATTTTCGTATTTATAATATTAGTATGGACGGAGAAACTGAATGCTTATTTTTTTAAAGTACATAATATATACATAGCACTTTTGTATTAAATTAATATGTACGTTGCTTAGGTAACATACATATAATTATATACTTCAACTATATATAATTACGCTTTTTCCCATACACTCACAGAAAGAGAAAACCTAATATGAGGCACTCTGATTTTTCCAAGAAAAGATTATTTTTTAATTATTTTCATCACCACGCTCTGGTGTGACAAAAAACAGAATACCTCGATATCGGGCAGAAAATGGAAAACGGAGTGTCTTGACACTAGATTCTCCCTGACTACTCTACTATGCGAAAAAAATATTAAAAATTATTAAAAATTTAATATATTAATAAATTCCTATTGCATTATTTCAATTTTACAACTAATTTTGCTCAAAAAAATCTAATACACCAAATTACTGCCTAGCGCCTACATACACGTACAAACAAAATTCCGAGCGCGTGAACAGTGTCGCATGTTACTTAATTAAATTCTATAATACGGTAGCAAAGATAAATAACTCACTTAAGACGCCTCCGACGGGTTAGAACCTGTGATATATCTATTATTTATTATATACAATGAAAACCGGGAGAGAATATGAGTGTAAACTCGATGGTCGTGGGGTCAATTCCTCTCAGAGGCATTATTATAATTTTTTAGCTTCACGCTGTATCCCGCACACAGCAGGGTAGGCAGAGGGAACGTAGTGTTAAGACACTCCGTTCCCCACTTTCCGGCGAATTTGGAAGCATCGCGTGTTAAGTGGCGGAACTTAACGCCGCACTTTACTTCAACACCAGAGCGAAGAAAATGGAAATATTAAATATTTCCACTCCTCGAGTGGGAATCGAACCCACGACCAGTCGTTTACAGTCACACGTTTATGCCACTGGGCCACGACTGGCCTCAATTATTATAATGTTTTCATTTGATAAAGCCTTTTCCCGCTTAGTGGGGTAGTTAGAAAGCTAGGTCTTTTCTAGACACTATTTCTTCCATTTTCCGCCCAAAATCGAGCGTTAAGTGGCGGAACTCAACGCCGTGTTTCCTTAGATACCAGGGCAAGGTACTAAAAATTTAATTATAATCGTTCTCCCAGTACAAATCAAACCCACAAGCATCGCTTTACAGTCTCACGCTGTCTCACTGCGCTACAACGGTCTATAATTATATAACATTTTCGAGCCCCGTTCTAGTTAGACAAAACGCATTGTGTTCTGACACTCAACAAACAGTATTTGACATCAGAGCGGAAAAGCAGAGAACGGTGCGTTTTGACTATTATGTTATTTGACGTTCAAAAAATGAAGTATGTAGCTTCTTATTTTGAATAAAAATATTTGACTTTGACTTTGACTTTGACCTTATCCTGATATGAGGGAAAAATCATGAAGCTTATAAACAAAACGTACATACACATAAAATTAGAGGTAATTTTGTTTAACAGCGCGACGTGCACTCATAATTCATTTAGGACGACTAGTGCTTAAAAGCATAA
Organism: Dryas iulia moderata; assembly: GCA_019049465.1. NCBI lineage: Eukaryota > Metazoa > Arthropoda > Insecta > Lepidoptera > Nymphalidae > Dryas > Dryas iulia. The sequence goes on along the minus strand of CM032418.1, from coordinate 14,856,296 downwards.
ACACTACCACGGCTAAGTGTCCGAATCCAACGAGGATGTAGATTTCATTAGAATAATGTGACATACAGAGTGATTATAATATTTATATTTTGCCAATTTTTGTACTTCTATTGGATTTTATTAGTATCAGAGAGAAGAAGAGAAGAGAGAGATAATAAGAACTACAACTAGTTGCTTAAGTTTTTAAACTTTTAAAAACTCCTTTTGAGGGAGATTGCAGTGCTAAAACAATCTTTGGAAATCAGAGAGTTTTGACACTATGAACTTTCCGCCAAAATTCAAAATTGCATGTTGAGTGGCGAATTCAAGGTCACGCTTTCTCTGGTTTACCGGAAAAGCTAAATAAAATAATTTATGATTATTGTTCCGAGTATAAACTGATCCCACGACCAATAACATATACATTAAAGCGTTGTCCCACTGCGCCATGATGGCCAATTATAATAATACTAGAACGTGAACTACACGACTGATTTTTTAAAAATAAAGTAGTCTATGTTTAACTCTGCCTTATCAACTATATTTATGTCAAAATTCATTACATTCAGTCAAGTGATTCAGGTTTTTTGGTACAAACTTTCATCCCCGTATTTCATCCCTTGTTTTTTGGACTTGATATTTAATTATTTTCACACATACAAAGTTTTGAACACATCAGGATTCCAACCCGTACCTCTTGGAAACCGTCCAAGCACGCTGACCGCTAAACTATGCGTTCAATGGCGTCCAAAAATAGAAGCGAATACTAAAAGAGTATTTTCCAAAATTCCTCAATTCATTTTCTATACAAACGAAATTAGATTATAATTCGTGTATATATTAAATTTGACCCAATTTAAACATGATTGGCACTCATAAAGCGAAATTAAATATAATTTAAATAATGAAAATATTCATAATTAGATAGCTGATTACCATTCAACTGTCATTATAATACTATGAATATTTTATAAGACATTAGAATATTGATGTATTCTGAAATTTCGATTTATTAAAAAGTTCAAGAATTAAATTGAAGAACTTATAAAAGTTTTAGGATAAAATATTTTAGAATTTCATGATGCTAACTTGTAAACAGATCACGCTCTTCTTTCAGGAAATTAATATATTTAAGTAGTTAATTGAAAAGTTTAATAGGCTTAAGTAGTAAGTTGAAATTATTATTTCAGGATGCAACCTTCAGGTGGTTTTTGTGAGTAGTGTCGGTTTCACAGATTACCAAGTTACTACTTGGTATAATTAGAAAAAAGTTGTATTATCCTTATTATATATTCCAGCTGCCTATGCAATGTATACTCGTAAGTTCTGTCACTTAACATACAATGTCTCAACTTCAAGTGGAAAAATGGAGTGTCTTAACACGGGGTTTTTTCTCTCTAACCCGATATGCTGTATAAAGTGTGAAGCTAATAAATATATGTTAGAATCACAAACCTAATTCAGAAGAAAGACACGATAAAGTAAAACTTCATAAAATTATAAAAAGGGGAACACGGTAAGACGCTGTTAAATTCAGTCAAGTAGAACTTAACTGCTGTCGCACATTTTTGAAAGTTTTCAAAGTGTAAAGGCAGGAGTAATATGTATGTAAATATATAAGTATAAAACTATATGATACTTAATATTATAAATATATACTCAGACAGTAGCTTTGGGTTCAGCCACTTTCATCCTACATCTCAAATTCAGACGGAAAGAACGGAATGTATTAACACTAGGTTCTTTCTGCCTACTCTGCTATGTAAATGTATCCCATAATATATTACCATCACAAACCTAATTTACAAGAAAGACAGGATAAAACTAAAAGTTGATAAAATTATAAAAAAAAGGGGAACACGGTAAGACGCTGTTAAATTCAGTCAAGTAGAACTTAACTGCTGTCGCACATTTTTGAAAATGTGTAAGTTTTCAAAGTGTAAAGGCAGGAATAATATGTATGTAAGTATAAAACTATATGATACATATAGTTATAAATATATACTCAGACAGTAGCTTTGGGTTCAGCCACTTTCATCCTACATCTCAAATTCAGACGGAAAGAACGGAATGTATTAACACTACTTAAAAATATGTAAGTTTTCAAAGTGTAAAGGCCATAATAGTATAGTAAGTATGTATAAAGCTATATGATACATAATAATATATATTCTGACGGCAACGTTGGTTTCAGAAACTTTCATCCTACGTCTCAAATTCAGGTTCCACACAATTTTGAGACGTAGGATGACGTAGACGTAGAACGGAATGTATTAACACTAGGTTCTTTCTGCCTACTCTGCTATGTAAATGTATCCCATAATATATTACCATCACAAACCTAATTTACAAGAAAGACAGGATAAAACTAAAAGTTGATAAAATTATAAAAAAAGGGGAACACGACAAGACGGTGTTAAATTCAGTCGAGTAGAACTTGACTACTGTCGCACATTTTTGAAAATAAAGAAAGTTTTCAAAGTGAACGTTATCGCAACGACATTACCGTCTGAGCCAGTGTTAAATGTTTGTGACGGAATGGACTGTGCATGCTGCCCTTTTATTTTTAAGTTTAAAGATAAGACTTGTTTAATAGAGCGATTTTCGTGGGTTCAATATAGATGGAGTCAAGTTTTTAATTAAGGAGGCGTTTCTATGTAATAATGTTTAAAAAAAAAATAGCTTCACGCTATATCCCGCACACAGCAGGGTAGGCAGAGGGAACCTAGTGTTAAGACACTCCGTTCCCCACTTCCGCCGAATTCGGAGGCTTGCGTGTTAAGTGGCGGAACTTAACGCCGCGCTTTACCCCGACACCAGAGCGAAGAAAATGGAAATATAATTTCCACTCCTCGAGTGGGAATCGAACCCACAACCAGTCGTTTACAGTCACACTCTTGTGCCACTGGGCCACGACTGGCCACTACATATCTAAATATAAATATGTTAGGTCTATATATAAATATGTTTAAAAAATGATTATTTTTACATACTACTTTACTTACTCTTTCTCTTTTTCTTGATTTCTGTTTTGATCTGCTACTTCTGTAATTTATTTCTACATACATATACATCATTGCAAATTTGAATTTGTTATTGTATATTTGAAAGGATTTTGATTACATTCTGTATGTACTAAAGTTCATTTTGGCCCAATACGTTTTATCAGCATATCACACAATGTCTTATATGTATGAAAAGTGGAGGATGGAGTGTCTTATCACTGACTATGACTGATACACATGATAAATGTGTGACTTTAAAAAATGGCAGAGAATATTGCGTATTTGTCTTTTTAAAAAAAAGCTTTTGTCTAATAATTACCTTCCATCTAATTATAACAATGATTAATTACATATTTTTGATATGAATATTTTCTATTTTTTGTAAGCATGTATGTGCAAACAATGATCTAATTAGACCAAAGCTAGAAAATTGTGGTTTTAAATATGATATTCGAAATTGTATTCATTGTGTTTTCGATTCCTAATCGAAGAAATATATCATATTAAACTTGTTGTATTTAAATATATTCACTTTTACTTTCTAGTAAGAAAGGAGAAAGGTAAGTGTGGCGTTAAGTTCTGTCTTTCTACACATACAGCCAATATCTCTTATTCGATCGATAATTGGAAAACGGACAGCTTTAAGAATCTTTATTCCATTTTCTATAACATATATGCACAAAAAATCAACTTTTCAATATCTAAAACAATATAAAAAATAACTTTTGATATATGTATAACAAATAGGGTAATGTCAGATAACTCTCAACACGTGTTCTTTACATCGGGCAAGATACATGTCACGTATACAGCAAATCCTGGCCAAATTCGTATGGGATCATCCCCGTTATTCAAATATGAAAGTGTATTGAAGTGTAAGTATGGAAAATATTACAAGATTCAAGATGTTGGGGATAAAGTTACTTATTGTTAATTAGGTTTGTTATATGTTATTAGATATGGTATTATTTTTGTTATTTTTCCGGAAATGCTGAGAGAATATCGTAAAAGCTACATGTTACGAAACTCAGGAAAGGTAACTTGAAAACTAAGTGTTTTAAACTATTGCATATCCGAAATAATAAACAGAATGTACCCGAAATTGATTTAAAAATATTAAATATGGACAAATGACTACTCGAATAAGAGGTATTAAAGACATATCTTTTAAAAATTCAAAATAAAGGTATCTACTTTAATTAAAATTCATAAATATTATTATTATTTACTTATTATTTACCGTTATTTATTTAGATTAATTAAAAGCTAAAACTTTATCTATAATTTTTTTTCCTATATCCGCAACCGAATCAAGATCCTAAATATTCCATCTATGGTAAAACAACTAAATTAAGAGTAAAATAAACATTAAAAAATAAATAAAAAAATTAACATAAAATATGAACACGCGCGTCTCAAAATCTGTTCGTCGCTATGTAAACTTTCATTATTTATACCATTTTTTCAGTTTCCGACTTCATACTTTACAAGAGAGTAGGCGGAACATTGAGCTAACTCGAGATACTGCAAATTGAAAGGATTTTAACGCTGCGTCTTGTCTTGCCGGATCAAAGAAATAAAAATAGTTAAATTATTTTTTTAGGAGGCGCGGGTTCGAATCCCGCTGCGTTCAAATTTTTCTTTAAATGTCTTTTTAGTTAAATTATGTTAATTTCTTCATTAGATGATAGAACCCACAACTATTACGGTCCGACATTGTTCTATTCCACCACGATGGCATTATTATGGCACAAACGAGTACATACATATAATAATTATTATTTATATACAATAATAATCCGCTAAAGAATCATAAAATATACAATTTCGTTCAGCAGAAATCGAGATCAAAAATGCTTTTATCGTTCGAGTATTTGAATTTCTTACGAGCTTACGTTCCTGGATAAATTCCTTTTAAGATGTTGAACCAAATCGTCCGTGAGCGCGGAGCCTAAGTATACTGACCCGCACATTTTATGCGCATTTTACTTTACATAATCCATGTATCGACAACGTGCAGTTGGGAATTTTGTTTACGAGATGATTGTGGATTCGATTCCTGATTTGGGGAAGTATACATTTTATTTGTATATGAGCAAACGTTAAATATTTAGTAGGAAGGGAGAATTAAGTATTTATTTATTAATTTTTAAGACTCTAAGAACACGTGGTCTGTACTTTTTGTTAGCAAAATCTAACTTGGTTTATATTTTTTTCTGTTAGTGAACTAGACTGAGCTTAGTGTCAAAACACTACTACATTTATTTATTAACTTAACAACCATCTATGTTTTAACAGAGAGAAATAAAATTTTTACAAGCATTCCTCCAAATGAGAACCAAACCAAACTCTCAACTATTGTGTATATAGTGTACACTTTCCAACTTCGCCATGATAGTGTATTCCTATCATAATTAAAGACGCTTTTGCTTATTTTGAAGTCTGTAAATAATAAACAATATTAAAAAAGTGGAAAGTGGAGAAACGAGTCTTAAATATTTATTTCTCTCTATTCACAAAAAGTATATATAAAAAATATCTTAACACAGCATGTATATTAAAAATAATCTTATAGTAGGGTCAAAATGTATAAAGTAAATTTATAGCCTGAGCAAAATTTTTGATCCTTGAGTAATCTTCGGTAATAATGTTCCGCATGACTGTGTTTATTGCGGCTATGGGAATATTATTTTAAGTACTGTATTACGATATTATAGTTTGAAAAGAAAATTCTTGATATGAAAAAAGATATTGAAAAAAACAGCTTTACAATTTTTCTTACATAGCCAAGTGGAGTTAGGGACATCCTAATAAATATAAAGATAGAAAAAAGTCATACTTTATGATATACACGAATAAAGTCTTTATAAACTCTATACCCTATAAATTGTTCCATCTGTATATTATAACAGAAAATCTAGGGGCCAGTCGTGGTGCAGAGGCACAAGTGTGTGACTGTAAACGACTGGTTGTGGGTTCGATTCCCACTCGAGGAGTGGAAATAGTTAATATTTTCATTTTCTTCGCTCTGGTGTCGAGGCAAAGTGCGGTGTTAAATTCCGTCACGTAACACGCAATATCTCCGAATTCGGCAGAAAGTGGGGAACGGAGTGTCTTAGCACTAGGTTCCCTCTGCCTACCCTGCTGTGTCCGGGATACAGCGTAAAGCTAAAAAATTAAACCAGTAAGATTATTGGATTATTGGATACATTACATATTGGACTAATTTTTGAATGATAATAGATGCTAATAGCAAATGCCTATCCATACTATTTGTTAATATGTCCATAAGACATCCACTATCTAATGCAAAATATAGTTATTTTTAAACGGCACATCGCATATACTTTAATTACACTAACCATTTATAATATTTTACAACATTTTGTGGTCACATGTATAAAACAAAATGAAATCACTTTACGATCAATTTACTCCTGACCAAAGTGCTGAGGCCAGTCGACCATTTGTTAATGATATTTAAAAGCCTTGTTAGTTTAAAAAAAAAGTAACTTCACGGTTTTTCATGTGTAATGAGGTAGTCAGAGAGGACCTAGTGTCGAGACACTCCGTCCACCATTTTCCGCTCGAAAGGAGACTTTGTGTATGGAGTGATAACAAATGGTAACTTTGTTAATTTAAAATTTTACAATATGAGGCATATCTTTTATTTAGCTTCACGCTGTATCCCGCACACAGCAGAGAGGTAGGCAGAGGAAACCTAGTACTAAGACATTCCCCACTTTCCGCCGAACTCAGAGGCATTGCGTGTTAAGTAGCGGAACTTAACGCCACGCTTTGATACCAGAGCGAAGGAAATGGAAATATTAAATATTTCCACTTTTCGAGTGGAAATCGAACCCACCACCAGTCGTTTACAGTCACACGTTCGTGCCACTGCGCCACGATTTGCCCCATTTTTTTAGTATTAATATATATCTTTCTCTCTCAACATATTTCTTTAAAAATGTATATTTTTGTTTTAGGTAAGTGAACAGAATCTCGTAATCCTTACGTAAGTACAAGCAACGCGAGCGCTTCTCTTGTGGTATGTATGTGAGAACGTGAAGCACGTGTACGTGTAGACGAAACGTTTTTTATAATATTTATTTTTTAAATGTTATTAGTAAATTTTTATGTGATATTTTTTTAATATTTGAAGTGGACATAACATTTATTTTCATTGGGTTTACTAATGAACCTAGTAAGCAAATGGACCATTTGATGGTAAGTTACTTTCGCCCGTGGACGTCTACGAGAATAGAGGTTTTTTTATAAATAAAATATTTTTTCTTTAGAAAAAATAGTTCTAATTTTTTGAAAAAAAGAATGCATATATTGTTCAGGTATTAAACACATACTCGTATTTACGATGCGTTGTATACAATTAACTAGACTCTTTTAACATTTATAAGTACATAATAGTGGTATATAAAAGGTTTTTTTTACCAATTTTATATTTCCACTGTCTTTACAAGTTTAAAAACATTTTAATTTAAAGGCGTATTAAATATAGATAGTGAAATTTGCTTAGAAACTTTAAAACTAACCAACGAGCATAGACTAAGTTACGGTTCAAAAATATATATAAAATTCTGTCGTTCCTCACTCTATGACTGACAAACAACGTATAGCGAGGGGAAACTAGAAATTATTACGAAAAAACAAATTCATATGCATTCCAAATTACAGAAACAAAAAAAATATGGTAAAAATCACAGAATAAATAAAAAAAAAAAACTGCGAACGACAGCTAGTGTTAACTACAAAAATAATTATCACAACACCAAGATTCACAGCCAAAGAACTAATTAGTCTCTAATTATAAATAAAGATGACTACTGAGGTGTTAAATGAAATGAGGATCGTAATAGCGAAGGAAATTGCTCACGTCTGTTTGTAAGTCACATGGGAGCAACAGACGTAATAAAGTTTTCACAAAGACATTTTGTTCTTTCTAATATATTATAGAAATCAAAGCAACAAAATTTGTGTTGAACGAATTTAAATTAAACTGTAATTAAAGGTATTTGGGTGGATTGGAAGTAATTATTGGATGGTATTAAACGCTACGCGCTGTATCCCGCACACAGCAGGGTAGGCAGAGGGAACCTGGTGTTAAGATACTCCGTTCCCCACTTTCCGCCGAATTCGGAGGCTTGCGTGTTAAGTGGCGGAACTCAACGCCGCATTTTTACCTCGACACCAGAGCGAAGGAAATGGAAATATAATTTCCACTCCTCGAGTGGGAATCGAACCCACAACCAGTCGTTTACAGCCACACGCTTGTGCCACTGGGCCACGACTGGCCACCATGGTATTAAATAAAATGATTTATTTGATTAAGTTTTAGAAACAATATTCTTTTTACTTAAGAGTGTAGTAGTAGTATTCAGGTGCTCTCTGCTTTTTACGTTTCCCATAATTTTATAACTTGCATTTCAATAAAGCCCTATCGCTGCACTTAGACATACAAAATAAAATTGTAATTTAAATAAAAAAAACCACAACCATTGCAACTACAATTAAATATAATCTCATTGTCCTATAATCTTAAAATAAAAACTAATGCCTAATTAACTCCTGGACATTACGCGGCGTTTGGTTCTATTTTTTGTCACAAAAAAATTATCCTCAGACCTCAAAATTAGGCTTAAAATGGAAATGAAACCTAGATAATATATAGCCTATTTTTTTAAAAAAATGTTTAAGAATTGCGTTCTATGCATGAGTTAGCAGTCAGATTCCTAGAAAACTTTGCAAGAGGTGCAGGATCGAAACCTGCTGCATTACACTTATATATGTCTTATTTTCTATATCGTAAATGTTAATATCGTAAATGTTAATATAATATTTTCCATATCGTAAATGTTAATCCATACTTATATTATAAATGCAAAAGTCTGTGTGTTTGTCTGTCACGCTTTCACGGCTAATCTACCGGTCCGATTTAGATGAAATATAGAATGAAAGTAGTAAAAGTTACTGGGTCTAACATAGGCTATTTATTTCTTCAAAAATCAACCTCTAAAGGGTTGAAATAGGGGATGAAAGTTTATATGAAGAATCTAAACCGCTTGACCTATTGTACCTAATGAATTTTCGGCATAAATATAGTTGATAATCTAAGCTTAAACATAGGCTACTTTATTGATGCAATATATGCCTCCGAAGGTTGCAATATAATGAGATTTTTCACGTGGCAAAGCCGCGAGCGGGTCGCTAGTAATACTATAAAACACATTAAAATTTAAGTAGCATACCATATTTACAGTCATTTATATGCACTTTTTATACACATTTATATCTATTTACACAATGGAAACAAGTCAAAGGTGCAGGTGTCGAATGACCTCGCGTATCGTCAACGAACACTGAGTATACCGTTACAATGGTCGTATTGTCACTGTCACTAGTTTTTACTACTTCGACCTTTCTACACGATTGGATGCGTGATAACTTAGGTAGAAATTCTCCCATTTGGTTATATTGGAAGCTATTTAGTCTAGCTATTTAGCCTTTCTATGTTAGGTGGTATTAGAAGTAAATTTTTATTTTAAAGGATATTATTTTTTGTAGGAAATGGAGTGTCATTTATTTTGTTAGAGAAGACATCCGTTTACAGCATATTATATATTTTTTTAATTTAAACCATTTTACCTTATGTCAGGTTAGTCAGAGAGAACGTGTCAAGTGTCAAGGCACTCCGTTCTTTTCTTTAAACTCAAAACTGACATATTGTATGCCATTTTTCTCTACCCATATTATTGCTATAAATAAATTAAAAATAAGAATAAGAGTGATTTAACACTACACACTAGTATCCTGCAAAACATATGAAGATTAATTATAAAAAAAGAGGCTATTCTGGCGCCAAGTACAATACCAAACGTTATTTAACTTATTTTTATTTCTTAGCTCTGGTAAGTCAAAGCAGCGTTGAGTTCAGTCACTATGATGGAAATGTAGTGTCTGGACACTAGGTTCTCTCTATGTAGTGCAATGTATTTTTTTAACACTGCTATGCGCCAAAAAAGTGAATGTAAAAAAAAATTGAGGGATATCTAATTTCACTTCATTACACGAACAACTTTCATCCCCAGTGCAAGTCAATTATGATTTTAATTGAACCACGCTGTGAATTTGACACGAATGTACTCATACCTATATCGAGACGCATCAATCTATATTATCATCTTTTGTCAATATTAATAATATGCGCTTTAATTATTATATTAAATTTATTATTTCACCTTAATTAAATATTATACATCATATCGCTGTTAGGAAACATCAGCTAACTATACAAGTAATGTTTGCGAGTTGCAAATTTACTTGATACCAAGTACGTAATACTTTTTTTTTTAATTTTTTTTTTTAGCTTCACGCTGTATCCCGCACACAGCAGGGTAGGCAGAGGGAACCTAGTGTTAAGACACTCCGTTCCCCACTTTCCGCCAAAATCGGAGGCTTGCGTGTTAAGTGGCGAAACTTAACTCGACACCAGAGAGAAGAAAATGGAAATATAATTTCCACACCTTGAGTGGGAATCAAACCCACAACCAGTCGTTTACAGCTCACGCTTGTTCCACTGGGCCACGACTGGCCACGATTGGCCACTAATAAGATTTTAAAAAATGCATATTTAAATATATGCCGTCATGGTTTCGTCTTCATTTCCCTCCACACGCCACACAACTGTGGAATGGCTTACCAGCGGTAGTGTTTCCAGGTCGATACGACATGAGTACCTTCAAAAGGCGTCAAACGTCAGGGACGTAGCTCCTCTGGTGTTGCACGGGGCCGTGGGCGACGGTGTTCACCTAATATAAAGTGACTAGAACGCTCATTTGCCTTGACCTTTTTTTTTAAAAAAAAAATGCCAAAATTTCTATCGTAATCAGTCGTAAAAATATATATTTTTTTATTATATGTCGAAGTTAAGTACGACCACTTATATGTAATATTTCGATTTCGAGCCTTCTTTGTTATGCAACGAAGAAAGTGACGCTGCAAAAACCCTCTATGTAATTAATAGGGAATTAATACAATATCGGTCTCACTAAGTAAATATATGAAAATCATCAAATTTGTAAAAATCTCTCTACAGAGATGCTAACAACAAAAATAAGTTGTAATAAAGCGTATAAGAATTTCGACGCAGCGTGTAGTAGAACGCATGGCTCAGTGGTGAGAGCGCCTGAACGGTATTCAGGAGGTGCGGGTTTGAATCCCGCTGCGTTCAAATTTTTATACGTTTTCTAAATGTGTTTTTTTAATATATAAAATTAGAAAATGCCATACAGTGCATCCTCCGAATTCGGTGGAAAGTGGAGAACGGAGTGATCTTAACACTAGGTTCCCTCTGTCTACCTTGCTATGTGCGGGATACCGCGTCAAGCTAAAAAAAAAAAGTATCTCGAGAACAAAGTATAATAACACTAGTTTTCCTCTCTGAACCCTAACCTTTTCTATAAGAATAAACTATAAATACAATTTTATTCAAATCTAATATCAGCATATGAGCATATTACTAATGTTATATAAACTAAGAAGGCAAATTCAACTTCCCACAAAGCAAGCAAAAACAGATAGCGAAGCTTATTTAAACACGTCGTATTACGCGTTTACGCAACTAAGCCAACTCCAAAGCAAACTATAAAGTTATCTAATAAAATTATTATATACGTTTTAATGTTGGGAAATAATATGATGACATATTTTAGAATGTACTTTTTTAGAAATATATTAAAAAAGTTAATGACTGTTAGCTTTGTGAGTGAATTAGTAAAAAAAAATTACGAGATTTAATGACCTTCTGTTGGAAAAGGCAGAGAGAAGGTAGTGTCAAGACACTACCTTCTTTAATATCTGCCCAATTCCCAAATATAACAAAATGTAAATTTGATATACATATATTGACTGTACTATTCAATGTATTCCAATGATCTCAATCCAAAATTTCTCGCATTGTGAAAGAAACAGAAAAAATAATATATGAGAGATGAGATGAAAGACTTTCCGTTCTCCATCTTATATCAATTTTGAAGAATTCCATGACTAAATTAAATGAAATTTAATAGACATTCTTCGTCAAACGCCACGCCATAATTTGGCCCACAAAACTATATTCGAGCATCGTACTTGTGACTACATAACTAAATAACGTACATGTGTCTGATTCTGTGTCTAAATGAACTTAAATTTTTACGACATTCTGTGTTCAAATTAAATTAAATTTCAAAAACATTTCGTGTCTTCACAAACCATACCCAGTATTTAAGACATTCTTCGTCAAAAATCACATCATATTTAGCCCCACAAAACTATATTCGAAAATCGTACCTGCGACCAGCTAACTGCATCACGTAAACGGTTCCGACAAAACCGGTCAACCGTTCACAACGATTAGCCACTACTCGGTAGGTGTCATGCCATCCACAAACAAGACTAGCGTAAATATCCGCTACAAATGTCGCGTTGCTAGGCAACGGCTATGCAAATTTCATTTACGCGTAATCCACTCAACAGGATTGCACTTGATTGATAGACGCAAATTGGAAATAGGCTACGCATTGCCTGCGAAATATACTTTTTTTTGTAATGTTTACTTTTAATAATGAAGAAACGAGGGTGGTTTTAGGTGGTTGTGGTACAGTGGGGTTGTTTTTGTTTGTAAATATGGTTGGTTATGGGTTGATTTATTTATTTATTTATTAAGGATCGTCAAAGGAAGAAATATTATAAAATGTTCAGATTAAATCAATTTCAAAAATAAACTATTTTTTTTTCCTATAACAGACAATTACAACATGCAATAATAAAATTAAGTAGAATTTTTTTTTTTTTTTAGCTTCATGCTGTTCCCCACTTTCCGCCGAATTCGGAGGCATGCGTGTTAAGTGGCGGAACTTAACGCCGCGCTTTACCTCGACACCAGAGCGAAGAAAATGGAAATATAATTTCCACTCCTCGAGTGGGAATCGAACCCACAACCAGTCGTTTACAGTCACACTCTTGTGCCACTGGGCCACGACTGGCCACTAGAATATATTAACATATGAAAATTACAAACATTCATATTAATGCAAGTTAATTGTCAAAAAAAAACATTAATTGAATATCGTTCGATATTTTTTTTATGTTTCCAATCGTTCGATTATGATTTTGAGGAATGTTTGTTTTTTTTTCTTTGCTCTTTAATAGTAGTTAAGTAATATTATGCAATAGTTAGTATCTCCAAAGGGAAAAATAGTGTTAAGACACTAGTCTTCCCTTTTTACCAGAAATCAAGGGATTGGTTGTTTAGTAGTAGAAGTCAACATCATTTGTCTTATTACCAAATTGGATAAAACAAAACAATCAATACATTTTCAAATAAAATATTAAAAATATATTATTACCTCAACTGAGATTCGAACCTACAAACATTACATTTATTTCAGTATATAATATATAGTATCTCATATGAATCTAAATATAAAACCTTCAGAAATACACAATATTTGAACAAGAAACATCAATTTAATGAATTTAATAAATTAATTTCGGTACCGGTCCACTTACTTGCCAACATATCAGAACCAAGTATGAATTCCTTGACCCTAAGAGGCTATTCAGATATGCACTTCAGCGTTGCTCTAATTTAATTAAAGTTTAAACGAAAACTACAACTGGAGTACTTAATTTACTTTATATGGTGTATAGTAATATTGTTTAATATGAAAGGGCAATTCTTGAGATTATAAAGAATTTTAAGATTTAAATTCATCAAAAACATCGTGGTATCTGACTGTAATTGCGATTGTTTATAGGTTCGATTCCTGCTCGGATCATCAAAACCATCATAATGACCATATAATGTAATTATATAGAAATTTCCGATTTGGCAAAAAATCAAATATTGGAGCATCAAGTTACGCCAACATGCAATGAATGACGGAGTGTTATGACTCTATTTGTTCTGACTTCGCGGTAAAATCCTGAAGCTCAAAATCTTAAAAAAATAATACATTTAATTTAATTTCTTTTACTACTAATTGTTAGCAAAAACATAATTCGTAATAAACGTATACGAATTGCGACGTAGTTAGATATAAAACGCATAGCTCAGTAGTCGCAGCGCTTGGACGGTTTCCAAGAGGTACAGGTTCGAATCTTGCTGAATTCAATTTTTTATACATCTTCTATAAAATATTTATCACAACTATAACGTTTAAATCTATACCTAACACGCTCATATAAAATACATCCCAAGCATAAACTATTCAAAATAGACATATTCAAAAATATATATTTTTTTTTTTTTTTAGCTTCACGCTGTATCCCGCACACAGCAGGGTAGGCAGAGGGAACCTAGTGTTAAGACACTCCGTTCCCCACTTTCTGCCAAATTCGGAGGCATTGCGTGTTAAGTGACGGAACTTAACGCCGCACAAATATTATTATAAACATCTTATTCGATAGTTTTAAGAAACTAACCGCTCCAGTTCATAAATTTTTACCGTCAGATAGATAGATGCATTCTCTTTACACTCTTTAACGTTGCATGGCAGCGATGGGGCCAATGATTCGCTCTATATAGCAGCTTGCAGCTCGACAGTTTCTCTCAGAAACTTTATTTTAGGTGAATTTAGTCATTTTCTTACATAATGTATGAAGTTGGTTAATCTTAATTTTGCTTGTAAATTTGGAGTAAAGCATAGTTTTTGATAATTACAATAATGATTTAAAATTAAATTATTTTGTTAATTATACCTATATTATATAGAAAATATAATATTTTGTATAAGGGCCGTTTTTGTATATGGTGTAGTGGGACTATGTGGCTTCGATTTGCAGTCGATGAAAAAAACAAAATTTATATTCATTTCTCCGCTTTAACGCATTAGTATAATTTACTATAGTAAATAGTTTACTTTAGTTTTTAATTGACAATAGTAAATAAGAAGGTATGAATATTATTTTTTTAATTTTTCACGATGTGTTACCCTGTAATTGAGATATACTGTGTAATAAGGTATATATTGATGTGATAATATTATTGTAACATAGTATATAGCGTTGGCTTCCTAATAAATAAATAAATAAAAAAAATAAGACTAAGGCGGAAAGTTTCCCCCCTTGTATTGCAAAAAAAAAGTAAAATATAAAATAATCTAGCCTTAAAAATGGCCTTATCTAGAAAATTCTATCTTTCAATTAAAATTCTATACATCATACTCTAGTTTTCAAAGTCTTAACAAGATTAAAATTTGAAAATGCTTCTAAGCTTGTATTAAAACTAGGGAATGCTTTTAAAATGATGGCCAATGGATTTTAGTATGACAAGTGAAATTTTCTGTATCAAAATATTGTTAGTCCCACTGGAGTAGTAGAGTTAAGGTATCAAGACCGTACATTATGGTATATGAGCTACTTTGTTTTATCAATTTTATAATAATTTTGTATATTAACTTATGAAATAACAAAGAAAGGAGAATCTTGACACTGGATTTTCTTTGCCTACCGAAAAAAGCGTGAAACTGAAAAAGCAATCTATATATAATATATTACATATTTTAATTATTTGTTCTGATGTAATGCTTGTCTATGTGAACACAATGGTTCAAAAGAAAGTATTGACAAATATGTATAGACAACAAAATTATTATTATGACGTCATTATTTCAAATATTTTTATTCTTAAGACATTACATAATTCAGGAACTCAACTCAATTTAGGTAGCTGAGCGAAGAAATTAAATTTATAAGACCATTATAAGTAATCCTAATAATTTAGTAAATAAGCTTCTATAAATCTCGTTGCGTTCACCAGAACGCATAGCTTAGCGGTCAGAGAGCTTCCAAGAGGCGCGGGTTCGAATCCCTAGCTGCGTTAAAGTTTTTATACGTTTTCTAAATGTCTTTTTCAATTAAGTGTGTAAATAACACCTTAAAATGTTAAAATAATTAAATACTTCTTTATACTTGCTTAAAGAAAATCTCAGTACATTTTTCATTATTATTAAGCGAGCCACATAATAAATCTTATACGACAGTCAGCCAGGTTATTTCCACACTTAAACTGATGTTCTTTACTCAGACCGTTATTCTACCAATCCAAACAATTTAGTTGCGTCTTTGGACACAAATTGAGATTAACTGTTAATCGATATTGAATTGCTAATAGATACAAAGTGTTTGTTTGACTTCTTTTGAGCGACAAAAAAGAAATTAAGCTACAATTGGTCGTGGGGTATATTAGAATACAATATTATTTACGTTTAAACATTTTTAAAGTGTTATTCCACACTTAGGAAAATTGAAAAAGACATTTAAAGAAAACGTATAAAAATTTGAACGCAGCGGGATTCGAACCCGCGCCTCCTGAATACCGTTCAGGCGCTCTCACCACTGAGCCATGCGTTCTACTATCCGATGTCGACGATATGCGTCGAAAAAAAATTTTTATACGTATTCTTTAAATGTCTTTTTTAATATTATCTACACAGAGCTACACGCTTTTCCCCCATGACAGGATAGTCAGAGAACCTAGTGTCAACTTGCCACCTTAAATCAAGGCATAGCGAGTTAAGTGGCAGAATAATCTCAGAGAAACAAAAATAACAGTCGAAAGAGGAAATTTCTCATTGTAAAAACAATAATTTTAACTTCTATTTACTCGAATAAAATATTGAATAAAAATTATGTAAACTTTTCCATACCTTTTAAGATAAATTACGGCGTTGAGTTCTGTAATTCTACACGCAATGTCCCGAAATTGGGCACAAAGTGGAAAAAGCATTTATTTAAACTTTAAACCTTCCTATCTTATTATTTGCAGCAGATGTGTGAATGTTTTATAAGTGGAAAACTAAATTTTCTTTTTACACTGATGTCTTTCACCATAATCAATTTAAACATAATCTCAACAAACACTGATCGATCTTCGTTTAAACCCATAAGACATGTGATTTACTAGAAATTGCTATTTTTTTCAGCTGCATGCTCCTGGATAATAAGATGGTCAGAAAAAACTTGGTGCAAGGACACTCTGTTTTTCACTTTTACTCAGATTTTAAGCTTACTTGTCGTTAGAGTGAAGAAATGATACACAGAAATCACGGTCACTGTCAGTTGCTATTCCACTGCAGTGTACACGAAGAAAACGGAAAACGGAGTGTCTTGACACTAAGTTAAAATAAATTTAATATTTAGTCTTGTCTTCGCTTATTAATTTTTTCATCGCTTCACGAGTTTAGATAAAAAAAAAGAATTATCTTAATTTTGGCCTCAAAATTAGTATCTCCGAATATTTTATAAGCATAATGCAAATTATAAAAATGTATACACTACATAGTCATACTATATATAAACACTCATCGATTCGAACCCACGACTACCATCCGTACAAAATTCAAATTACAATTTCGTAAGTAAACACTTAAATATGTGGTTAAAACGCTTTAGGCTGTAGTGGTCTAAATCACACACAATCCACTCGACAACTTACTCAACATAAGTACACAAGATTATGCTGTATCGCGCCTCGGGTTTAATTGAACAGAGCTATTTATATAAACTTTCACGCCAATATTAATATGTTCGGACATTTTGTAAGTACATACTATCCTCATGGCAAATGTTTGTATAGGATCTATCAATTATCGATGTTTAGTGATGCTTAAAATTGATATCTGACGTAAGATGCTGTAAGTTGAATTGAGAAATTGTTGGGTCAATATTGTACTGGGTTGGTAGTTGAAGGGTTAATAGTGTTGGTGATTTTTTTTGGATGATGGTTTTGGCTTTTTTGTATATATAGCAGAGTAATCGGATATAATTTATTGTCAATATATTCCGTTCTTTATTTTCTGATTGAATTGAAAAGCTATGTATTGAATAGTGGACTTCAGCTTAGTTTTGTCTTTGATTTCAACTTCAGGACGGGATTATAACTTAATTATTCACATTGCTTAATAAAAATATTTAAATTGTGAATATTCCTCTGAGTTGGAAATGAACACCACACCATAAGCAATTGAGATTACGGTTTGACGCTGTCTCACTGTGCGAAGATGACCTTATTTTTTTTAACCTAAATAGGAGTGTTTGTTATTATCTCCATCATAAATTGAACTCTGGACATACAACGTAATGGAAAACGCTAAACACTTGCACTGCACCAATAAATTTTAACAACATTTTTACACACATATAACCTCAATACCTTACCCATATTAAATTCTAATAATTTCAATAGCTTTCATGCCCTAAAGTCATTATTTGCAAACAAAAATGTAGAAAATATATTTTGTATTGACATCACGATACGATGCGGATACATATACCGAGATTACGAAATATCAGGCAGAAATCTATGTCCATATACAGCGAGCGAAATGGAATTGTCAAAGAAATTTTGACCTTATGGCCTTAGTAATAAAGATTGCAAATAAACAAGCAAAACTTGTTGCACAGGGTGTTCAGCACAGAGCATTGTTTACATTTACCTACGAAACGTTCGAACGTAAACATTTAATATCGGGTACAGGCGAGAGGATCTATAGAGGGGTAGGTTTGTATGTATGTATTTATGTATGTTTGTATGCGTGTGTATGTGTGTTTGTATGTCATACTTTGTGTTAGAAATTGTTTTCTGGATATGATTAATCCAAATTTTGGAAATTTCTCTATAATAATTGTGTTTTTTTTTTTTTTTTGTGACTTAATAGAACGTGGACAGAACGTGTAAACTGTAAGCGAGTGGTGTGCGTACAAATCTTGTGTTCTAACTTTTATACGTGTTCTAAAAAGGTTTTTCATAAAATGTATGTGTATAATACTATAGCAATGTTAAAAGTATTAGATTCCTTTTTAAAATAAATATATAGAAAAGTAAGCAATAAGTATTTAACTTTCTATTACTTAATATAAAAGTTATTACCGCGGCATATTAAAATTCAACTTAAGGAAATGTATAGAAGGTGTAAACATAATATAGAGGATGTAAATAAAATGTAGACAATTTCAGATTATTTTTGCCTTTGCTCGTGTCTTATATATATCTTAGAAGTAAAATTCTAGTAATAGGTACAAAGTTTCTCCAGTTTTCGGTCATTAACATATATCGTGTTGATCGATTTCAACAAAAAACGCAGTAACTAAACTGAATTTATCATATCAAGAGTTACTAGCAATGTAAAAATTGTTATTACATTCAAAAACACAGACGTCACGTTCAACTTAACTTCTGATGACCATCATCAAGCCGTCAGTTTTACTAAAAAAACAATATTAAGGTAATTTCAAGGACTGATCATAACAAATATTGTTCGCTTCTTTCTAACATTTCTTAAAACATTTTACACCCAACACAAAAAGTAACAAAAATCTTCATCCCTTTAAAACTCCATATAAAATCTTTACCAGACTTGAATCCCAAGTTATAATACGTAGAATAGACTAAAACTATTGAGGCTTAGCCTAGCAATATCATATTACTATACTCTGCCCGCCTCAAATAATTCCGTCGCGATTCTTTTGATCCCAACTTATTCTACACAGCAGGGTTTTGTAAATATATTTTGAACGTATTTATTTTTCGATGCTCTTCCCCACTTTAGAATTCAGTTCTCGTGAGTCTTTTAAAGCGATATTTTTGTATTATTTAATCGTTTCTTGAAAATAACGTTTAGAGGAAATTCTGTTTTGGTATTATGTGGCGGTTAATTAAAATTTCTTTTTGATTGCTTTTATATGGAGTGGGGTTTATTATTAAATAAGATTTTATTAGGGAGCTATAGGTCATTAGTGTCTTATAGTATCTAGTGGAATAAGTGACGGACTTTAATATTAACTCAAAATTATTCCACTCTAATATATAATCTCTAGGACCTACTAAATACTAAAAATAAATATATATTTATATAATTATCTAATATATTAAGAGGCAAGTATTAGACCTATTCATTGTAATTAAACCTCTTCTAGTTCTTCCTATTTACATTACTTTTAATATTTATGAAATTTATAGCAATGATAACTTGCTTGTAAAACACCTTTAATAAAGCATTATAAATTATTTGTTTACTAGCGGCCCGCTCGCGGCTTCGCCGCGTGATCTACGTGGCTGTTTCGGTGTATTGCAACCCTCGGTGGTGGATTTTTAAAAATAATGTAGCCTATGTTTAACCTTGGATTATCCACTATATATATGCCAAAATTTGTTACAATCGGTCAAGCGGTTTACATTTTTCATATAAACTTTCATCCCCTATTTCAACCCTTTAGAGGTTGATTTTTGAAAAACTAAGTAGCCTATGTTAGACCCAGTCATTTTTACTACTTTCATTCTAAATTTCATCCGAATCGGTCCAGTAGATTAGCCGTGATAGCGTGACAGACAAACACACAGACATTCGCATTTATAATATAAGTATGGATTTACCGGTGGCCATTTTGGTGCAGTAGATGAATTATTAAAGGTTCAATTCTCACTCGATAGAATGATCATAATTTAACTATCTTCATTTTTCCATTTCACTTAAGTAAATAAACCGCAATGTTGACTTTCGCCACTTAACACGATTTTTAAATTCAGATAGAAAATGAAGAACGGAGTGTCTTATCACTTAGTTCTGTCTGCCTACCCCGATATATGTAAAAACCTGCGAATCTACATATATATATATATATATATATATATATATATATATATATATATATATGTAAAAACCTGCGAATCTACATATATATGTCATAGAATTTAAACCAAAAATGCTTTCACAAAAAAATAAATATTCTCTAACAAACAATAAATTCAATAAATTCCTTGCATCGAAGTTTCTATTGAAGTTTGTTTATACAGAAATCTGTGCGGCGTATGCGAGAACACGCGCTACGCATATCGCAAAGTGGTTACAGATTGTATTTTATAGCGCGAAGCTTGTCGTCGCTATTTTTAAGATGTTTGCCTTGCCCTAAATTATTTTTTTTGTTTTTTAAATATGGGATATATTTTTTTTGTTCATATTTTTATTTTGGATTTTATGGGTTGAAGAGCGAGACCCCTTTTAAAGTATTTATATGAATATAAGTAATAAAACAGAGAAAGGCTAGTGTCAAGACACTCCGTTGAGGAAGTTGTTACGCAGTGGGAGAGTACCAGACTGCTAATGCCATTTACTGTGTGTTCGATTTCCACTGGACGAAATTGTTATGGTTTTTATTATTATTTTTCTGCTGTGGGGAACAGAACAAAGAACGGCGTTGAGTTCTGCCAAATGAAAGTGGTAAATGGATCGTTTCTTATAAGTTATATTTTAAGGTGTTGATAATATATATATGTGTACATTCTTCATGTGTCTAGTAATTAATATCTATACTATGGAAGATACTCTAAATTCCATAGATTAGATCTAGACTGAAGATAAATCTAGACTGAAATGAAAATCATATTTTCAGATATTACAATATCCAACGAACCCTTCTAAAAATAGCCTTAGCTATCTAAACTTAAGTGACAGTTATCTACAAAAGGTTATCGGATCCCTTTTTTCATTCAACAATTTCACAAAAAAAAAAACTTTTAAACAATTAATTATCAAATTGAATTTTTTTTTCCCAACTTTTTTGAGTAATGCACTGGCTTAGTGAACTCCAGCTAACCCCAGTGAGGGGCGTTTGTTTTATAACTTTCAAAGTAAAATATCTTGTAGCCTATTAATGTCCTGAAGGCAAAAATTCTTGGTTCCTTTTTTAGTGTATTAAGCTTTTTATAGAATGAAATGGCCTGTTGATCCTTATAGAAACATTCTTACGTCGATCACTTGTTATAAAGTCTTTCAAAGTTTTGGCTAAAACGTTAAATTTACTTAACGTTGAAAATGTTTAAATTGTTTTTTGTAATATACCTACATTTTCTTTGTAGAAATATTATTGTCTTTTTTGGTTGTATCGTGTGGAAATGTGTGTAGAGGAAGCAGTTGTTTGTGGTTTGATTAGTAAAATTATCATTGTATTTGACGTTATTTTTATATTAACAAAACTATATTATTATTATTGTGGCCAGTCGTGGCCCAGTGGCACAAGAGTGTGACTGTAAACGACTGGTTGTGGGTTCGATTCCCACTTGAGGAGTGGAAATTATATTTCCATTTTCTTCGCTCTGGTGTCGAGGTAAAGCGCGGCGTTAAGTTCCGCCACTTAACACGCAAGCCTCCGAATTCGGCGGAAAGTGGGGAACGGAGTGTCTTAACACTAGGTTCCCTCTGCCTACCCTGCTGTGTGCGGGATACAGCGTGAAGCTATAAAAATAATAATAATTATTATATAAGTGTAGAACAGAATTGACACTCTTGACACTGATTTCTCTTTGAATATATGGGGAAAGCGTAAACATAAAAAATAAGAATATTGCATCGATATGTTTTACTCACTCTTTGTACTCCATTTTTTATTAAGACTATCCTACTAAGCCACGATGGTCTGAATAACAGTATTTTTTTTTTAAATATATAAATTATAAAATAAATATAGCTTTAATTTTCAATTAGATTTTTTGCTTTATAAATTCTTCTTATATATAAGAATAAGCATTAACTTGTTTTACAATTACCAATATTTTATATTAATCACTAAACGTACTTGAAATATTATTAAACACAATATAAGAACAAAAATTTTAACTTGATTTCAACAAGTAGACTTTGCAAGATAATAACATATTCTTTGTATGGAGCACTCATTATGCCCTAGTGTTTGTAAAACATTTCAATCTGACAACGTTTGTTTTAGCTTGCGTGTTCAGAGTGGGGTTTTGAATGCGCGTAATGTGGAAGCTTTTATGTGTCTTACTTGAGGCCTACCGTAGCATCGGTTGTGGGTTCAATTCTAACTCAAATAATGATAATAAATAAAATTATTGAAAATAAAGATATAGATACATCCTAAATATGAAATATTCCAAGACATAAAATTATCAACTACATTTATGGCAAAATTTATTATAATCGGTCAAGCGGTTTAGATTTTTCATATAAACTTTCATCCCCTATTTCAACCCTTTAGAGGTTGATTTTTGAAAAAATAAGTAGCCTATGTTAGACCCAATTACTTTTACTACTTTCATTCTAAATTTCATCCAAATCGGACTGGTAGATTAGCCGTGAAAGCGTGACAGACAAACACACAGACTTTCCTATTTATAATATAAGTATGGATTTCCCGAAAAGGGCACACTCAAGTCTTCATACATATTGGATTAAAACTCATAGGCGCCGTCTTGCCCACTTCTAATTTTGTTTATCTTTTTCTACTTTATTTTCGACCGTTAATGTTGTACTTTCATTTTTTCCAGCCGTGATTTTTTGCTTGTTCCAAAGTGACGTGCTCCCGTTTGCTTATTAAATGTTAAGAGAAAATGTTTGTAATGTTATTTTTTATTACCTGATTGTTGGTAGGAGAGTAATGTTTTTGGAATGTATGTATGGCTTAAAACACAATATCCAGCAGAGATTTTTGCGCCGGTTCTTCTCAGATCTGAGGCAGTTTCTGCTGAATTCTCGAGACATTGCGTGTTAAGTGGTGGAATTTAACGCCGCGTCGCCGTCGTTTCAACACAAGAGTGAAGAAAATGGAAATATTAAATATTTCCATTCCTTGAGTGGAAATCAAACCCACAACCAGTCGCTTTACAATCACACTTTGTGTCCCTGCGACTGGCCATGACTAGACCCATATATAAGTTGTTATTTTAAAGTATTATTAGGACTCGGGGATTATAGAAATACTTTTTTATATATATATATATATATATATATATATATATATATATATATATATATATATATATATATATATATATATATATATATATATATATATTGCTATGTACACAGATTCATTCATTTATTTTAGATTTTCTAAGGCATAGACATGCTAGTGAAAGGACATTTATTTTGACATTTTCCGTTCAATTTCGATATGTTGTGTAATTATTAGTTGGAAGGTTGCGCATGCAATGAATACACAAGTTCACGCTTTATCTATATTGCAGGTTAGACAGAGAGAAGCTACTGTCAAAACACTCCGTTCGCCAATTTCTGCCGAATACGAGACATTGGTGGAACTCAACTAAATATTCATTAGATTTCTACTTAATTAATTAATTAGTAAATTATTTTTTAGCTCCACGCTGTATTCCGCACACAGCAGGGTAGAGGAAACCTAGTATTAAGATACTCCGTTCCCCACTTTCCACCGAATTCGGCGGCATTGCGTGTTAAGGGGCGGAACTTAAAGCCGCGCTTTACCTTGACACCAGAGCGAAGAAAATGGAAATATTAAATATTTCCACTGCTCGAGTGGGAATCGAACCCACAACCAGTCGTTTACAGTCACACGCTTGTGCCACTGGGCCACGACTGGCCATAAATTTAATTACTGCAAAGTCATTCCTCCAATTGAGTACAGACAACCCATCGTAATATCTAAATATTTGTAAAAAAAACATATAATTTTATTTAAAATCTCAAACTTATGTACCATTTAGTAATAATATAACAATTTTACAAAGCTATCATCGTTAAGAATTATCTGTAAAATTTCTCACAGGCGGTGTAACTAGATTAAAAATTCATTTAACCGTCCACGCCGACCCGCGGGAATAATTTAGTGCGATTCACACTTTCAACGTGGCAGGCCCTTTTTTCGCACGTACTCTTATATTTATTGTATGAAGGTCGTGATACAGAGGGGCTGTGGCTGACTGTAAACGTGATTATTGTGGATTCGATATCTGTTTACGTTACTTTTTTAAATGCTTTAAGTTTATTGTATTCGAGTAGAAGTGGAGAATGGAGTGTCTTGGCACTAAGTTCTAACAGATACTCGAAAGTTATATTTTTAATCTGTTTGGCTAGACGAAAAATGGCGTTGAGATTTAGTTTTAAATAAGTAGCTTTTAGTGCAATTTATAGAATTAATCAATTCTTAGTGCAATAATAATCAGTTTAAATTATTTATTAGGTAGGTAGAGATAACATAGTGCTAAGACACTAACTTCCCCATTTTCCTCCGAGTTCTAGAGATATTGCGTGTTAAGTGGCGGAACACCGCGCTTTGCTTCGACACTAGAGCGAAGAAATTGGAAACATTAAATATTTTCATTCTTTGAGTGGGAATCGAATCACAATTACATTTAATATCCCTGCAGAACGACTGGCCTCTCTTTATTTATAGGTATATCTAATACTAATCACTTTAAATCAATCTAAGAATGATATTAATATACATATATGCATGCAAGATTAATCAAAGAGAACTTACGTGGCTGACACTTAGTTCTCAATTTTGCTCCTAAAATCATCATTCAACCGAATGAAAATTGAACCTACAACTAATCCTTTTTACAATCTAAAACTATCCCACTACACCACATAGCCCCATAATCATTCACACTCCAACAGGAATTAATTTAAAAAAAATTCTAAAACACAAAAAAAAGACAATTCTAAATAACTTATGATTAATTACATTTTTGAATAAACAATAGCTTAGGCTATTGGGTAATAAATCAAAAAACATTGTACTGTGTGAGACGGTACGGTGACATACTACCAATCATAATATTATTTGACAAACGAACGGGCGAAAGGCGATAATAAATGTTTCACAGCGGATATGCAAATTGGCGCAACAATTGTGTTTTATAAAATATCTAGATTTGACTGTTTTTGTTTTCTTACTTAGGATATTAGCGCGCGGCGTTAGGTTACGCCACTTACCGCACAATGTCTCGAAATGAGACAGAAAATGGAGGACGAAGTGTAGGTACCATAGATTCTCTCTGTACATAATGAAATTTTAAGTAAAAAAGGTTTCTAATATGTAATTGAATTTCTGAGAATTCAAAACAAGTGGTTACATCATTCCCTTAATCAAGAGGTTTTTTTCATATTGTCACGGGCCGTTTTTATTACTACCAAATATTAATTAAATTAGCTATTATATCATTTGTTATAATAGTTTAAATACATTTTTTTCCAGTACATTTCTCACTGGTATTTGATAGGGCAGAGAAAAAATGTTATTTTTTTCGATTCTTCACTTTTTTATTAACATAAAAAGACGAGACCTGGTTTGTGAAATACTGTTTTAGTTTAACGCTGTATCCCGCACGCAGCAGAGCAGCGGAGGGAACCTAGTGTTAAGATACTCCGTTCCCACTTTCCGCCAAATTCGGAGGCATTGTCTGTCAAGTGGTGCTTTGCCTCGACCCCAGACCGAAGAAAATGGAAATAATAAATATTTTCGCTCCTCGAGTGGGAATCGAATCCACAACCAGTCGCTTTACAGTCACCTTGTGCCACTCTGCCTTGCGCCTCAAAGAAAATTAAATATAATAAAAACAATAAACAATAAATTACAATAACTACTTTCTACAACACAACAATAAAATTTAATTAAAACTAACATAATTTAATACACGAACTACATACAAATAAACTTAATAAACACCTATTGTTCTTTCAATTTTCACATTTCGAACCGAACAAAGGCCACATCTAGGGCGTAGGCGGTATCAGCGCGCTGCACCCGCCGCAAACCAATCACAAAATATTTGCATCCCGTTGAAAAAGTAATACGATTATTAATTTACCACCGATTCATCGTTACACACCTTCATTTTGTAGCTATGGATGGACTCGTGGATTCACTGTGTATTTGATGTATGTATATAACATACATATGTATAGTACCCGGCAATAAATAATGCACATCGTGCTTAGAATGAAACAGTCGGTCAGTTTCGGTTTCGTAGAGCGCTGTCTTTGTCACTCTAAGCATCGATGTGCATTATTTGTTGCCGGGTACTATATGTATGTTTGTTTGTATGTATGTATGTATATGGAAAATAGTGGAATTTAGTGCGTCTGTCTATTTTAATGTATATTTATTATTACGAGATATGTTTTTTTTTTTAATTTATATTGGCATTTTTTTGGATTTTCCACCTTTTTTGATTATTAATTTACCACCGATTCATCGTTATACACCTTCATTTTGTTGCTATGGATGGACTCGTGGATTCACTGCTTTTGATGTATGTATATGGAAAATAGTGGAATTTAGTGCGTCTGTCTATTTTAATGTATATTTATACGTTTTTTTTTATTTATATTGGCATTTTTTTGGACTTTCCACCTTTTTGTGAAGTATGTATATATGTTTTAGCGGGTATGAAGATAAACCTTTCAGCTACACTATACATCTCACATAGCAGTGATGGCAGAATGAATACAGTGTCAATACATTTCGTTTTCATTTTCACTAGACTTTACGTGTAGAGTGGTGGACCTTAACACCTCGCTTTGTCTTGGTCACCAAAGCGGAGAAAATAATAAATTTATAGTATTAAATATCTTTTGCTTTTGCGATTATTACATATTTTGAAATACAGCTATTCCAATCGCGTATATTTTTGGTATTCGTAAAAATATAAGTAGACTGAGCTGTATGACCAAATAAATACGTAATTAAACCTATTAAATTATTTTTGTTTCAAAACATGATTTTTCCTACGATCGCAGATGGAACCCATAACCAATCAAAATTACAACCATACATTGCCACTGTGCCACGACACACTATTTTTTTTATTTTCCTGTAAAAACCATGAAAGCATAGGAATAAAAGCCTCATTTGCGTTGACAGAATTAAGTCCAATGACTCATTCCGATGTAATTACTCACATAATTACTATAGCAGTGATAATTTCGTCTCTCATTAAATTCACTTTTTGCAAAATGAAATGTAATTTACATAATCGCTTCGACGCCGCTTAATTAAATCGGGTCCAAAAATTTTTATAAGGAACATTGTCGATCTAAGCATTGTTTTAATATGAATTTTCTGTATATATTGAGGTTGTTGTGGCGCAATTTAACAGTATTTGACTATATGTAGATTTTTTTTATCTTGAGAAAAAGCGTGAATAAAATCAAATAATTTTTGATTTTATTTATTTTTTTAGAGATTTTCTACCAGAGTGAAGAAAAATATTCACTCCTATCATCATAATTTTCATATTCAGTCCACCTGACCACCTGAATACATCGGAAATGTTACAATGAATCTGAACATCTCAGGGTCCAGAAGAAGAGGAAGACCGAAGGTGAGATGGGTAGATGTCATTAAGAGAGACATGAACGCCTGCAACGTTTCCACTCACGATGCGTCCAATCGAGCGAAGTGGAGAAGAAATACAAGGAAAGTAGACCCCACCATCAGATGGGATTAATAATGCACAGGGGAGAGAGAGAGAGTCCCTGGCAGAAATCTGACTGTACCACCACAAATATAAGAACATCAAAAATAACAAACTACATTTCAATATCATAATATTTTAAAGACCAATAAAGCTTAGAACATAATAATAACATGATATATCGTCATCGCCAGAACGACTGTTTTATTCCTTGCACAATATAAATGCTAATAGACTATCTACATCTATAGATGAGACACAGTTAAATATTTTTACGACTTTCTCTTCTGGAACAAACGAACAGAACAGTGAATTCTTTTCCCATTTTAATTTATAGTAAAATTATTTGTGAAGCTTAAAATCTTATGTGGTGCTAGTAGCGCAGGGGTGCAAAGTCTGACTGTAAATGCTATTGGTTGTGGCTTCGATTCCTACTGGAGGAATTGAAATAGTTAATATTTTAATTTTAAAGCGAACATCTGGTGTAGAAACAAAACGCGGTGTTAAGCTCCGCCACTTAACACGTAATGCCTCCAGAATTCAAGAACAACGTAAAATAGGGAACGGAGTGTCTTAATATTAAGTTCCCTCTGCCTACCCTGCTGTATGCGGGATATATCGTGAAGCTAAAAAAAATTTTCGATTAAATCATGATCGACATGAAGCAGTGTTACAGAGTCTGCATATACAAACGATGCTTGCGATTGAACAACGTTAAGTTCCGCCACCTAACCCATAAAGCTTCTAAAATATAAAACGAAAAGTACCTCTACCTCTTTACCTACCTTACTATCTCGTGTGTTAGATATCCTACATACGTTGACTTTAATTTTCTTTTTTTTTAGCTTGACGCTGTATCCCGCGCACAGCAGGGTAGGCAGAGGGAATCTAGTATTAAGACACTCCATTCCCCATTTTCCACCGAATTTGGCGAAATCGCGTGTTAAGTGGCGGAAGAAAATGGAAATATTAAATATTTCCAGTCCTCGAGTGGGAATCGAACCCACAACCAGTCGTTTACTGTAGTAGTAGTGACTGACCATAACTGACTTTAATCTAGGTTATAATTTTCAAATCAAAGTTCAACTACACAGTACCATTCAATCTAATTGACTGAAAACAAAGAACCTAGTATGTAAATAAGTTTGTCCATATCTATGTATATAGATAGCTATATATAGCTATACGACTATAGAGATGCCGTAGCGTCGGTCTTTCAGTTTGATTACCGTAAGTCCGCTCGCTTCGATAAACTTTCTAAGCATTTGATCCTGTATGGACTCCATGTTATTGGGGATTAAAGTACAGTCCTAATTTGATTGTCTTTTCTAGAATAAATTTTGTAAAAAAAAATATTTATATGCGTGATATGAAAAATTAAATATTTGTCACTAATAAAATTAATTATTGGTTGAATTTTTTTTAATAGCTTCACGCTATATCCCGCACACAGCAGGGTAGGCAGAGGGAACCTAGTGTTAAAATACTCCGTTCCCCACTTTCCGCCGAATTCGGAGGCTTGCGTGTTAAGTGGCGGAACTTAACGTCGCTCTTTACCTCGACACCAGAGCGAAGAAAATGGAAATATAATTTCCACTCCTCGAGTGGAAATCGAACCCACAACCAGTCGTTTACAGTCACACTCTTGTGCCACTGGGCCACGACTGGCCACAAAAATTTAATTAAGTTGAATTAAATATTTAATTAAGCCATTGTAGCTCAGTGGGACAGCATCTGAAGTTGTAAAGGCGATTGATGGGCGAAATTCCCACTCAGTCAAATAATAATATTAAAATAGCTTCACGCTATATCCCGCACGCAGCAGGGTAGGCAGAGGCAACCTAGTGTTAAGACACTCCGTTCCCCACTTTCCGCCGAATTCGGAGGCTTGCGTGTTAAGTGGCGGAACTTAACGCCGCGCTTTACCTCGACACCAGAGCGAAGAAAATGGAAATATAATTTCCACTCCTCGAGTGGGAATCGAACCCACAACCAGTCGTTTACAGTCACACTCTTGTGCCACTGGGCCACGACTGGCCACTCACCACGACTGGCCACACTCAGTCAAATGATAATAATAACATTAATGTCTTTCCCTCTTATGGTAAGACAAAACGTAGCGTTCAGTTTTATTACTCAACGCACTAAGTCTAGATGTTGGGTGGAAAGTAAAGAATGGAGTATCTTGATACCGGGTTCTCTTTGACTACTATGTTACGCGGGACAAAGCATGTAACTACAGACAACATACTTTAAAAAATAAACATATGTACATAGTAATTAACAAATGCTATAATATATTTCATAGAGAAAAAATATTATTGTAATTAAATGTTTTTAACCTAGTTACGTTAGCTACAGCCAGAAGTTCGAAAAAAATCCAAAAACTATTAAAACTAATTTAATTAATTAAAAATAATTACATTTAACTTATTATCTAAACTAAAGTAAGACCTACTCGATGTAAGTTCTAATAATTAATGATCCAGAAAATACAATAAAAATATAATTCACAAATTGCAATTTTGCATTTCTCACGCCGATGATGTCAACACTCAACACTGTTCACATGGAAGGAATTTCTATATCAGCAGTTCCCTGGGAGAACGTTTACGTAATTACCTATATAACCATTTATATTTTGTAGTAATTTTTGTATATACATTTATGTGAGTCTTACCCTTATTAAATGCAAAAAATGCATAATATATCTGTCTTTCCTTTCACAGGGCTTAACTTAAGGTACCCCAAAAAAATCTTGTTACCTTCATAGATATAATTATAAATAAATAAGGATATTTTAGCACTGGATTAAAAAAAAAAATAGATCAACGAACTTTTGTACACTGCTGCGTTCTTTACTATTTATTAGTACGTCTACGCATATTATTATACAAAATGTACAAATATGTAAAATA
This sequence comes from Dryas iulia moderata, assembly GCA_019049465.1. Classification (NCBI taxonomy): domain Eukaryota; kingdom Metazoa; phylum Arthropoda; class Insecta; order Lepidoptera; family Nymphalidae; genus Dryas; species Dryas iulia. The sequence goes on along the minus strand of CM032418.1, from coordinate 14,825,142 downwards.
ATAAATATTTTTTTATAAAAACCTATGTTGAATAAGATTATAAATTTAAAAATTATCTTTTCTTGCACTCTTTTTATAACATTTGATATCAAAACTATGTAATATCAACTATACCTGAAACCGGAGAACGGAGTATCATAGCACTAAACACTCCTGTCTACCGCAAAAAACGGATAGTTAAAGCAATAATCAATTTATAATTTCTTATAAACTTAATCTATAGAAACATTAAAATATAAATAGACTTATATAGAAAATACCTACTAACTGGTAAGGAAGATCGAATCCAGGTCGATCTCAGTGTTTGATTGCCGTAAAACTGTTCGCTCTGGTGAGCTTTCTGAGCATTCCACATCGCATTGCTGCGACGACTATTGTAAAATAATACACATACAGCTATATTTTTACAATAATAAAAAATTGTGGGATATGGAAAATAGATTCCATCGTGGTACAGTAGGACAGTGTGGGTTCGAGGGAATTTTTATATTTGAGTTATTTTCTTTTCTATAAAAGAACGGGATTGGTATAAATATTACATTTTCTCTGTCCATTATATTTTGCTAGATAGTGTGTAAGAAGTTTTTGTTAGTTGTAAGATCTTTTATATAAGACAACAGACTTACAAAATATTCGAAATTTTCAATACCAATATAAAAATACTTTTCAATACCAATATTAATACTTATTAACCTAAATATGAAAGCATATTTTAAATTAATAGAAAAAAACATTAAAATATGAACACAGTACTCAAACTTCAAATTATTAAACGTTTTTAAAAATAAACGTCAACTATTTCCTCACATTTCATGTAATTTACATACAAAATTCATTAAAATACCGCACAAAAGAGACTAGTCCCACTAAAACCATGGTAATAAGAACTCAAAGCAAACATTTGCTCAAGTTAGTGCAAGAGCGCTTCTCTGCTCGCGGTCTAAGAACATAGCACTATTATGATGCTCCTACATTCTGTATTAGAATTTAATTATATGCCTATGTGTGTACGATGTACGTACTTTAAAGGCATTTTCTGTAATTACTAAAACTAGAAAACACATATACTTTGCCTGGCATAGCAGGGTAATTAGAGAGATTAGTGTCATGACACTCTTTTTTGATCTATGCTCTTGAATTCAAGACACTGCGTGTGTTGTGGCGGAACTTAACGCCGCACTTTGTGGTGTCAGAAATAAAAATATAATCAAACTGACCAGCTAAAAGTTGTATTTCCGTGGTCAATTAGTACAGTCTAATTGTGAGTACAGTGGTGTTAGCTTGAAAGCGTAGCGTAGATTCTGGTTTTGAAGGAGATAATATACTATGGTCCTTAATATACGGCTTACGTGTAACTGAAGGTGTAGTATAAGGGTTCGAATTCGACTTGGGATAATATTTATAGTAGGTATTATTATTTTCTTGGTCTGATCAGAAATGTGTTAACGTTGCCATAGTGAATGATCCTTTTAAAGTTAACATTTCATTACAAGTTAATAAATAAAAAAAGCAAGGAAATTATAAAAGCTTTCTATAACCTTGAGCTTTACGCTTTATTCAGCATAGTATAAGTAGAAATTAAGTATCTAAACACTTCTTTCTGCAATTTCCGCCGCACTTTTTCTTGTCACAAGGGGGGCGTAATAAATATGGCGTAAATAAAACCACTTTTCAAGTAGGAATCGAATCAAGAACCAATATGCCTATAGTACTACTAACTACCCTCTATTTAATAAGCAAACATAATCACCTGAAAAATCTTTGAAAATTTCAATACACAATAAAATTTCATATCAAAAAGTTTATTAAAACTTAAAATAATTAAAAATCATAAGTGCCTCTCAAATTTTGATTAATTATCTGCTTACGCTTCATAAAATATCGAAGGGAAACATTTACATAATATAAATTAAAACAATGTTAATTGAATCCCCATCGTAATGAAATCCGCCCGTCGTAGAGTGGCGTTGGCAAAGTGAAATTCCTATGCTCGTGATCCGTGAGCCAGTCGCGTGTTAATAATAAACTTATATACTGCAATATTGCTTATTAATTTGTTTTTTGCTGTATCCCGCACACAGCAGGGTAGGCAGAGGGAACCTAGCGTTAAGACACTCCGTTCCCCACTTTCCGCCGAATTCGGAGGCTTGCGTGTTAAGTGGCGGAACTTAACGCCGCGCTTTACCTCAACACCAGAGCGAAGAAAATGGAAATATAATTTCCACTCCTCGAGTGGGAATCGAACCCACAACCAGTCGTTTACAGTCACACTCTTGTGCCACTGGGCCACGACTGGCCATTATGCATTCAGAAATAAATATATTTAAATTATATTTCTGAATGCATAGTGTCGAAAAATTATAAGTATTATCAAAAAATTCCATTGCGTTTTAAGTAGCGAAACTGAACGCCGCACTTTGCCTCGTCACGACAGTGAAAATAATGGAAATACTACATAATGTCTTAAGACTAAGTACCCTTTACGTAAAAAACATTGCATGCATGCTTACGCATAAGCACATGGCCTACATAAGAAACATTGTTCTGAACATTACATCGCTTATGAGAGAGATAACAGCGCTATTGAAGTTTCGTTTATAGTATAAGCTATAAAAATGCATCGAACGTAATACTGTAGTAGTTTATGTCTAAACCCCTTAGTATTCTTGCTTGCTAGACGTTTTGTGGCAAATCTGACGCCTGATGACTGAATTGTTTATATTCATAAGGTTGAAAGATACCATTTTTTCTCGTGATCCATGAGTTAGCTATGTATGTGTTAATAATAAAAGCTTGCAGCAATATTATTTACTAATTTATTTGTTTTTTGTTGTCTCTGTTTTTTGTTTATTGAGTTTAAATTTGATGTAACTACTTTTTACATTTTAAAGTGTTATTCAGAATTCACTTAGGAAATTTAAAAATATATTTTTTGCAATGTAATAAAAATGAACGCAGCTGGATTCAAACCTGTGCCTCTCGGAAACTGTCTAAGCGCTCAGCGGATTTTTTAACAATTTTCCAAAAAATGTCGTATTAATTATTTATCCTACCTATACTTATTAATTTCGTAATCTACTATAGTAATCCCTACCAAATCAGTATTTAGTTCGCTAATATTAGTTTGTGACTAATTTGAGGCCTGTCTGCGTGTCGTATGACATGAAAATAAATTTTGCCTGTAGAATTTTTAATAAGATGAAGATTTTTTCAATCATTAACACTTCATTTCCTTATTTCTTCTAATAATAATTTCTGGACCGACGTAGGGTAGTGGGACATTGTAACAATGGTTGTAGGTTCGATTCCCACTAAGAGAACGATTATATTTGAATTTTAATTTCTTCCCTCTAGTACTTAAAACAAAGCTCAGCGTTGAGTTCCCCCTCAACACGCAATATCTCGGTTTCTCTCAAGCGGAAAGTAGAGGACGAAGTGTCTTGAGAGAGGTTTTCTCTGACTACCTCACTATGCAGGAATAAGCTTGAAGCTCTTAAAAAAATCTAACATTTCTTGATGTCATGAGTTATGCTCGTTTATAACTGAAGGAGGACTGTATTTATTTACCATACTTACTTGCTATACAGATAAATATTTATTAGATGCGAACGGAAACCCATAATTATAACGTAATATCTACATATCTGTTTCTGTCATTTTATATGTATATGTTACAAATAAATTACTTTTATATTTTTATTAGCTTCACGCTGTATCCCACACACAGTGGGACAGGTAGACAGAGGGAACCTGGTGTTAAGAAACTCCGTTCCCCACTTTCCGCAGAATTCGGAGGCATTGCGTGTTAAGTGGCGGAATTTAACGTCGCGCTATGCCTCGACACCAGAGAGAAGAAAATGGAAATATGAAATATTTCTACTCCTCGAGTGGGAATCGAACCCACAACCAGTCGCTTTATAGGCTACTCTCTGTGCCTGTGCGCTACGACTGGCCCCTATTTTTACTTACATTTATATTATATATTTTATAACCATTCTTTACGGAGTAGACAAAATTAATGTAGAATCTGTTCAAGGACACTCCGTTCTCCACTTTTTTATAATAAAAAGTAAATTTAAAATGTTCATTTCTCCTCTATACATACTCGTATATTTTCCAGTACAAAATTGAAACAATAGCAAATTTTAAAACATTGCATTTTGCCCGACAGCCTTGCATGAATAGCGATGAATGGTATTAGCGCGTTCAAAATTCAATTTAGAGTTGACACTGCTATACTTTTAGAGCGGTGGGAATTTTCTTTTGAAAAAATGTAGTTTGTACCCTTGGTATGGTCCTATAGTTTTATTTATATTTTTTCTTTATATGAGTGAACAATTACTCAAACAATTACCACTAAATAACTAGTGATATGTTTTGGTTCAACGTCATGTAAGCTAGTTCTCCCTATTTTCACTTTTTCTTTGCCCTCCTTCACTTTCATGGCGGGCAACGCATCCAAAACTCCTTTATTTTTGTTGATTTCCATGGGTGAAGTTAGTCTAAAGTACTTACCACTAGGTAGCTTCTTCGCTCGGTGGCCCCTTTTTATAAATAAAAATAGATAAACCCTTTTGTTTTAGTTTTCCAAAGCCTCTTTTACTTAAGGTAAGGTTTACAAAGTGTGTATAGTGTTACGAAAATCCCATCTCTATTTTCTACTCAATTTCGATAGATTGCGTTTGACATTGAACCCATTGCGATGTTATTTTTATAAATGTGATCTTGCCCTAACGAAATTACTATATTTTTTACGTATTTTATTTCTCCGCTATGGTAAGAAATAATACGACATTTAGCTCCGCCACTTAACACAAAGTATCAAAAGTTAGCCATTAATAGTTAACAGTAGTGGCGCAGTGGCACGAACGTGTAACTATAAACGATTGGTTTGCGGGTTCGATTCCCACTCGAGGAGTGGAAATATTTAACATTTTCATTTCTTCGCGCTGGTATCAGAGGTGAAGCGCGGAAAGTGGGGTACCGAGTGTCTTAACACTAAGTTCCCTCTGTCTATCCTACTGTGCGCGGGATACAGCGTGAAGCTAAAAAAAAAGTGTTCATAAATAACAATATCATAAACATATAGCTAGGCCTTAGAAAAATAATAGCTTACATAATAAAAGCATTTTATAAAATCCAAAAGCTACATGTTAACAAAAAAGCTTTTCAAACCACTCCTCTGTAGTTCATTTTAGTTTAAACACATATCACAAACAAAATTTTTAACAAAAATTTAATACATCGGAAATCGTATCACTGAAATAAAAATAAAAGTAGAACGATTGAATTTATGGATCTAAAAATGAAAAATGAAATGCATGATATGAAAATAGGGGCCAGTTGTGGCGCAGTGGCACAAGCGTGTGACTTAAAGCGACTGGTTGTGGGTTCGATTCCCACTCGAGGAGTGGAAATTTTTAATATTTCCATTTTCTTCGCTCTGGTATCGAGGCAAAGCGCGGCGTAAAGTTCCGCCACTTAACTCGCAATGCCTCCGAATTCGGCGGAAAGTGTCGGGAGTGTCTTAACACTAGGTTCCCTCTGGCTACCCTGCTGTGTGCGGGATAAAGCGTGAAGCTAAAAAAAATGATGTAAAAACCTTTCCCAACACACTTTACACGTTTATTAAAATATATAGTTTGAAATTGTCGACGTGATATCGAGTACGATTAAAAACATCATGTAATATTCATTGTTGTTTTACTTTAGCCGACACGCTATTATAGTTGAAGGTTCCATTCAAAATTATCGACGAAAGCTCAAATAATACCGGAAAGCTTTACAATATGTGTCTATAATATTGACATATGTTTAAAATACTCTTTCAATGTAGGTATATATTTTTTCTTATACAGAAATAAATGATTTCTTTATTCGAAACATGGTTATTGTAAGTTTAATACTTATTATGAAAAGGAATTATGGGAGACGGAGAATCGAGTGTATTGACACTAGGTTCTCTCAGAAGATGTGCTGGGAAATTAAATGATAAAATAAAGAATTATTATAAATATACATACATACTTAGGTAGGTTTTTACAACCAAAACGAATGTATAACCCATATAACTACAACGCTATATTTGAGGCTATATATAAATCAATTTTATTAGAGACTATATTGACACAGTGGACAGCGTCTGACTGTAATCGCAATTAGTTGTGGATTCAATTCCCACTCGGTGATATTTCATTACTTTCATTTTTCTGATAAACAAGACGGTGAGTTCTGTCACTAAACACGTAGTGTCTCAATAGGGAGGAAGGTGGAGAACGGAGTATCTTGACACTAGGTTCAGTCTGACTACCCTGCTGATTTTACTAGTAAATAACCCTCATTATAGACTAACCATAAGCCTATTTATAAACTAGCTCAATTCTAATATTTTAACCAAATCGCGGCAATCACGATTCATTCTGATTTATCGGTGCGGGGATTAAAGTCGTAATGGCGTTCATTCAGTCTGTAATACCAACCATTCATAGAGCGTCTAATGAATTATAGTTGTTTGGAAGAACTGTCGTCAAAGTGGATTTCGTTATCAAAAGCTTATCAATTTTTGGAGGTTTTGTTACATTAAAATTTGAATAATATACTTTATATATTATTACCCATACTTATATTATAAATGAGAAAGTTTGTGTGTTTGTCTGTCACGCTTTCACGGCTAATCTGTCTGTCCGTATTGGATGAAATTTAGAATGAAAGTAGTAAAAGTGACTGGGTCTAGCATAGGCTACTAACATTTTTTCAAAAATCTACCTACAAAGAGTTGAAAAAGGGGATGAAAGTTTATATGAAAAATTGAAACCGCTTGACCAATTGTAATCAATTTTGGCATAAATATAGTTGATAATCTAAGCTTAAACATAGGCTACTTTATTTTTTAAAAAATGCGCCCCCGAGGTTTGCAATATAACGAAATAGTTGAGAGCGGGCCGCTAGAAAATTATAATATTATGTATTTGTCAGATATGCGTCATTTGCATATGACCAGTATATGCAGATGGATTAAAAAATAACAACCTTAGTAGTTACGCAAGTCCGTAACTTAGCTTAGCAATTTTTTTTTTGTATTTTATATAATAATATCGTTTAATTTTAAGACATGATGATTTGAGTTGTGGTAACGCCTTCTTTTATCTTAGTACTCACTCGTTTTAAGAAATATTATTTTAAATTTTGACATTGTATTTTACCTTACATTGTTAATAGTAAGGTTATGATGTAATGTAGCTCAGTAGAAATATTTTTAACTGTATCTTACTAAGAACCGCCTCTTTGCTCTGCATGGCGGGAAGAGCTGAGCAAAGTACATATTTAATGTTAAAACATTTTTGAAAAGCAAACACTTGACACTAACATAACACTTAACGTTACACAGCCTAAGTCTATGAGCACTTTTTGACCATTTAATTACCATTTATTCGAAAACTACAATTGAACTGTGACCAAAAAACTTCACAGGACACAAGAGCACACTGTGCTCGATATCCCTGCCATATTTCAGAGGTCTACTACTAATAGCCCATGAAGAGTTAAACCACAACGAAACACACTTTTGACCAAAAAGAGTTTCGCTTCGCTCAGCTCAATGATAGTGGGTACAAATCGTAATCGAAAACAAAAGTACCTGGAGTAAAAAAATGAAATTATAATTACGCGGCGTTTATTTCTATAAAAATTAATATTAAATTCATCCTAATTTACCTTCAAACTTAGTCTAAAAATAATTAAAACTACTAAATCATGCCTAACCAGATGTATTCGTCGTGGCCCAGTGGCACAAGGTTGTGACTGTAAACGACTGGTTGTGGGTTCGATTTCCACTCGAGGAGTGGAAATTATATTTCCATTTTCTTCGCTCTGGTGTCGAGGTAAAGCGCGGCGTTAAGTTCCGCCACTTAACACGCAAGCCTCTGAATTCGGCGGCAAGTGGGGAACGGAGTGTCTTAACACTAGGTTCCCTCTGCCTACCCTGCTGTGTGCGGGATATAGCGTGAAGCTATTATTATTAATTAATAAATACATATATATATAAGCTATTGTCTATACAAAACGATTTATTACTATGCTACGCTGTAAAACTTTAAAAATAATTTCATTATATCGTTTTCCTTTCACAATCTGTCGCGACATGAACCATTTATAAACTATTTGTATGCAGGCGGCGCTCACCTCACTTTTCTTACTTCTTGTGATGCCTTCACAATTCCTTTGGTGGTATTGAAATTAATGATTATGTTTTTCTTTACAATGTCTCGGCTTAGGTCTAGACACGATGGTTGTGGGTTCAGTTCCCAGTTGAACATTTTCATTTCTCTGTTCTAGTAAGACAAAGTACGAAAATAACTAAAAATCGTGTCGATAATGAATAAAGCTTTTTAAAAAAAATTCTATATTTATTTTACAAGATATTATGAATTTATTTTCAATTTATGTAGTCTTTCTTTGCTTCTCCAATGCTATTTAAATTGAACATTTATATAAAATTTATATTTAGCTCTAGCAAATAAAATCTAAAAATGGATTAGAAATGGACTTTACTTTACACCTCGCACTCGACTTTCCGATCGACAATTAAATGTTCTTGAGATTTAAAATATATATTTTTGTTATTTGTTGAAAATTAAAAGGTTATTGTTAGTTTTAATGTATTCATATAACTTATAATCAATCAATAATTTTAATATTTATTAATCAAGGTCTTACCTGTACAAATCAACGTGCTTAATTTCTTAACCAACCGAAAAAAATATTCATAACCCATACAAAAATATACTTAAAATAAAAATATTTTGTAACCACATAACTCTTTTTACCTAAATTAGCAAAAAAACATCAAGCCAACATCAACATCAGATGAAGGATGAAAGAAGCCAAAAACATCCACAAACGTCTTTGTGGCCTCACTTCATGTAAAAACGTTTATTTATCAACACAATATTACACGAAATAAAAAGCTGAAAAGGTTAAGAAAAATGAATTATAAGGCAATTCTAAATACTTTGATGATATCCTTCGGAATCTATTTACTTTTGCCAACGATTTCTTGCGAGTAAACAAAAATGGAACGGTCTTAATCTTGATAAAGGAAGCTTGCAATGGGTTAAACACTTGAACATCGACAAACATCGACTTCAAAAGAAAGTGGATGAGGCGAATGGGGTGAAAGGTAGAAAAAATATTGAAAAACAGGCTACAGCTTCACGGGTAGACAGAGACCTAGTGTCAAGACACTCCATTCTTCCCTTTTCGCCCGAATTGGAGATATTTTGCATGTTGATTGGCGGAACTCAACGTCGCGCCTTGTTTTAGGTATCAGACCAGAGATAAAAAATGATAAAAAGTATCACTATCAGCAATAAATCTGTATACCTATTACAATTGCTTTTAAAAAAAAGGAACTCTGCTGAGTTTCTTGCGCCGGTTCTTCTCAGGTTTGACGCATTAACTGTAGTGAACCGATGGTAAACTATTTGCCGTTCAAAAAATGAAACATGCACTTCTTTGATATATAATCATTCCTCCGAGTGGGAATCAAACCCGCAACCATCACTTTTAGAGTCAAACCCTGTCCAATTGTGCCACGAAGACGACGACGACGCCTCTTAAGTACAATGAAAAGTAGGAAAGGTACAATTAAAAAGTGATAAAAAGTAACTTCACAATTCATCCCGCATAGGTCTAATTTAAACCCTAAATCGACACATTACATATAGCGGCATTTGTGTTAGGTACCAAAGCGGAGATTTGAAAATAATGAAATCAATCGATTTATTACTCCAGATATATTGATTACCTCGAGAAGGAATCGAACCCATATTCAACGTGGTTATAGTCAGACGCTGTGACACTGCGCCTCTAAAAAAAATGATTTTAATCTTATTTAGTAAGAAGCGTCGCCAAGACCAGAAGTCAGGTGTCGTTGCGAAAGAAAACTCATTATTCCTTATTCAACGCTCGCAACGCGATAGAGTCGTCCACTGTCGATAACTTAGTTTGATAGCGTTTTTACTTACTATAATTTACTTTTGGTATGTATTTATAAAGAGAAATATATATTACTAAAGTAAATGTTTTGCCACTCTCTTCTTTATTTCATATTTGAGTTAATAGCACTGTTTTTGATATATCGTATTAAAAAAATATGCTATAGGTAAGTGGTAAACAAAACATCTTTTTAGTAAAGTTTAAGTAAAAAATATATATGGTATTAAAATCTATATTTAAGACGCCATTGTTGTGCAGTGGAACTAGGACTGTCTGTACCCTCTTGGTTTTCAGATCGATTCCTATTCAAAGAAATGATTATAAGTGAATTACTTTTTTTTCTGTAATCTGGTGACAAGACAGAACGTAGCGTTGTGCTTTGTCACTCAAAATAGAATACGTTGAATACCGGCGGAAATTAGGGAAAAGAGTGTCCTATGCGGGAAAATCATAATTTAATTAATTTTATTTTTTTCACTTTGCTGATAAGAAAAAGCTTAAGTCACTCGACATGCAATATTTGGATTCCAATAGAAAATAGAGAACGAAGGGTTTTTTTTTTAGCTTCACATAGCGAGGCAGAGGGAACCTAGTGTTAAGACACTCCGTTCCCCAATTTCCGCCGAATTCGGAGGCGTTGCGTGTTAAATGGCGGAACTTAACGCCACGCTTTGCCTCAACTAAATTATCTATAATACCAAGCTAAGCGGGAACAAGCGTGTAGCGTGAAACGTGAAAAATAATCAAAAACGAATGTCGACACAAACATCGACATATCCGCACCCGAGGCTCAGTAATAAATTTTAAAAGTAACACATCAGTATGCCGCTGTCGTCCCCCGTCTCCACATATAGCAGGACAAAGCAAGATATATTATGTCTGTATGAGCAACGTGCTATTATCTTGCAATTCTAAGCTTTTACTTTAAAGTTAGCCTTGTGTTATATATTTTTGTGGAATTAATATGGGTTTTGAAACTATGGCTGTCTATGAAATTTTAATTTGAAATATTTTAACCCCTGATGTAAAAAGAGGGGTGTTATAAATTTCAAAAGTGCTTGCCAAAATCTATTTGAATAAAGATATTTTGAATTTCAATTTACGTTGATTCTGTGTACCTGACACACAATACCCTGTATAACTGATAAGATTGCAAATGAATGGACTCATTTTGATGTGATTTATTTTTCATTCGAAATCCACTTTCATTATTGTAGTTCTTGGCTATGATTGGTATAAATTGGTCTAGTGGTTTGAGGAGTATCAGCTCTTTTCCGATTTTGGTATAAAATTACATATATATTTGGGAGTTGCCACTCAAAACTACTTGTAAGTAGTTATGTAAATGTTAATAATATATCATTCTTTTATTTCTATTATCTTATTTTCTTACACGTCAAATATTTAAAAGAAAAACTCATTAAATAGCGAAACTTAATGCCCCATTTCGCCTTGCCAATTAAAGGATAACCAACCTAAGTAATGAAAAAATCTTACCTCGTCTAGAAATCGAACCCATCACCTCTAACAAAACAAGTAACTATACCACAACACTGTCAACATTTAATTTGATACCTTAATGCTATATAGTATTATCTTATTGGTCACAATAGTAGCTAATTGGCAATCAATTACCTCCCCTTATATATCGATTATAATTTGATCTCAATTGAGCAATGGAAATTGTGTAATACATGTTCATGGACTTATACTATAGGAAATATATTATATACATATAAATTACATTAGGACATGTTCTGATTTATTTTGCTTAAAAATAAAGAGGAAGTGGTTTCAGTTCCCACTCGAGGAGAGGAAATATTTAATATTTCCATTTTCTTCGCTCTGTGTCGAGGCAAATCGCGAGGCAAAGCACGGCGTTAAGCTTCGCCATTTCACACGCAATACCTCAGAATTCGGCAGAAACGGAGTGTCTTAACACTGGATTCCCTCTGCCTACCCTCTGCTGTGCGCAGGATACAGCGTAAAGCTAAAAAAAAAGGTTTTGTCGCTTAATCGGGTACGGAACATGATGATAGGCTATCCATTTTCCACCTTCATTTAAAATATTGTGTGGTGAATGGCGTAACTTAAGGTAGTCTTACCAGTACTGGAAAATGAAAATAATAGAAATACATCATCCCGCGGAGTGGAGATCGAATTCAAAATGATTGCATTTACAGTTAAGACGTCCCATTGCGTTATGATATAAAATTCTCAATGTATATAAAGATGTATTCCGCAAAATAAGTTGGTGAAATTTGGTGAAAAAATTGAAAATAGTATCATCACAAAATAAAATGAAAATATTTAATTTCATATACTTCATTTATATGTTAATTTCATATTTTTTTCTTACTGTTTGTGTTTTTGTCTTTTTGTCTCACTGATATCTTTTTTTCAGTCATGATAAACTAACCGTCGGTTAAATACGCCATTCAGCACACAATGTCGTGAATCCCAAAACCAGAAAACGGGGTAAATCGAAACTACGTTTTCAGCTTCTCTCTGCCTACCCTAATAAACTGACAATCCTGAAAAATAAATTTTTGTTTATGTTTCGTTAAAACCATGTTTTAGGTAGACCATCTATTTAACAAACAAAAATATATAATGAATTTTAAGTTTAAATTAATTTATTTATATAAATTAATAAAAAACAAAGAACACAAACAAAACCAGCATCAACAGCTAGTATATCAAATCTCCACAGATATTGGCAAAACAGCTCATCCGGTAGCCCTACTGTCTCCTTCGTAATTATAGAGCCTTAATTGATTTGCTTTGTATACGGATTACCAATTAATTAGCGTGTAATGTTAGACGAGGTGGTAGACGTATGTATGTATCATATAACATGGATAGAAGAAAGGTATTGTTGGGAGGAAAGTGATAGAAAAATTGTGGCAAAGTGGGGCATGGTGTGATTGTAAATGTAAATGGTTTTCGGTTCGATTCTTACTCGAGGAAAGCGGAATAAGAGCGTAAAGTGCGGTGTTAAGTCTCACTCACTCAATACTTAATGTGTCAACTTCTGGTAGAAGTGGAGAACGGAGTGTCTTAACATTAAGTGGTAAATTGTTTGACGTTCAAAAAATGAAGCATGTAACTTCTTACTTTGAATAAAATTATTTGACTTTGACTTTGACATAAGTTTTCTCTGGGTAATCAGATGGTCTGTGGAAAAAAGTTAAGCTTATACAAAAAGTAAAAAAATATTTTATTATGATATGTTGTATCATATCATTTATAGAAGTATCTGTAGGCAAGTATAAATTAGATACTTCTGATAGTGACATATTTATTTGGGCTATTAAATAGGTATTTATAATTTTTTTGAGTCAGAAAATGTAAAAATGCAGCGTTCAGTTACGTCTCCTGCCTTTAAAACTTTAAAAGCCGACGTTGACGAAAGTACCACAGGAATAATAACAATAATTATAAAAGATATGAAAATAAAAATAATATCTATAACAATAATAATATCCAGCTATATTATATACAAAAATATTTTAACTCTTCGAATATTTTACTATATGCCGTGGTCAGACACTCCAATGCATTTTTTTTACGTACTCCCGTCCATGTTCGCACAATAAGTTCTTTGACATGACTATGGAGTACTGTAAACCGTTTCAAACGCCGAGTTCGAAAGTGTACTTATGTATAGCCAACTTATATGGAAAATATTCGTTGAAACTTGTTTCGTTTAATGTATTTTGATTTTGTGAAATTAAATAACTTATACATGTAAATGAGACCATATTGTGGGTTAACGCGATTGGTTGCGATTCGATTTCTACTTGGTGAAATGATTATATTTAAATTATTTTTACTTTTCCTCTATATTGTAGAGAGACAGTTGCCTATCTTAAAATATCTAGTACCTAACAAAGGGTAATGTTCTGAAACTCAAAATACAATGTTTTAATTTTGGTAATAAAATGGAGAAAAGATTTTTTGTTTCACTAACACTACACATAATATAATAAAATAAGCGAATAAGTTTCACATGGCGCTGCATGTTGCAGGATAAGTAGTAGTAAAGCAGCTTATTCCCAATTTTAAAACTAATATTTAGTATAACCAAACAGCTTCCTGCATTATTTTACAGTTTTACATTTTTTACCATATAGCAGAGTAGACAGAGAGAAAATTCACTTTTAGAAAACACACGCCCATAAAACTGCCTCGTTCATGCCAATAGTATTAGTAAAGCACCGAAATGAAAATAATTCAAATATAATAATTTCCCTACATGAACATCGAACCTACAACAAATCACACTTACAAACTGACTCTATCCCACTGCGACTCTCCCAAAAAAACATAAAAGGATAATCAATCCATAATTCAAGCAAAAAGCTTTGTCATTACGCATACCATATCATACCATTAATATTTATAATAATACGAAATCATATCGATAATAGTATTAAGAAATACACAAAACGTAAAGCTAACAAAAAAAAGCGCCGCAGGGTTCATAAAACAATAACGTGGAACAAAACACGCTAATGTAACGCGTATTATCATGAATAATAAAAATATATACAGTTTAGTATCATAAAGTGACATTATAGAAGCCAAGTAGGGGGAAAAGGCCCCAAAGGATGGCTCTTGCATAATGTAGAGATGTCTCTACAAATACTATTGATGATTATTGTCGAATATTATTTCATTTTGTTAGAGGGTTTTTTGTTTAGCGTATGTGTTTCCTGTTTTGTATTTGAAAGGTTGATACTTTTTTTGTATAAGAGGGTAGTTAGAAAGAATGGAGTGTCAAGGCACTGTTTTCTACTGTCCTCTGGAATTCGAGATATCACGTGTTCAGTGGTGAACTTTATTCCGCAGTTCGATTTGTTCCCCAGAGTGATGAAATCAAAATAATTAGATTGTGATTATTCCTTAATTAATGAATGTATATATGTACATATATTATTTTATTTCTTCGTTCTGGTACATAAGACAAAGCGCGGTGTTAAGTTCCGCCACTTAACACGTAAAAAAAGTCTCTATTTAGTCCAAAAATGGAGAGCTGCGTGTTTTAACTCTTCTCTCTGGATAGACATGATGGTATTTTTTTAAGTAACTAACTCAAACACTATTTTAAGGAAAATATTGTTAAAATTAAATTAAAGATCACGCTATAACCCCCGATAAACTGCAGTGAAAATCTAGTGTTAAGACACTCCGTTCCTCTGTAGGCCTCTGAACTGGGTAGGCAGAGAAAATCTAGTGTTAAGACACTCCGTGCCCCATTTGTGTACAAAAAATAGTAAAAAACATATTTAAAATTCTAACGTTCTAGACTAACAACCTACTTTACACAAGATTCTACCAATATGTGCCTAACATTCAACCTGGAATTCCACTTCATGTTCACGATTACCAAATGTAAGAGCACGTACGGTTAGATCAATCTACTCTCAGGGTTTACTCAATTTCGACTAACACTTCTGTTTAAAAATGAAATGCCTCTATAGCGCAGTCATAATGTTGAATTATTGCGATGGTAGTAGGTTCATTTTTTTTTTTTTTTTTATGGAATAAAGGAGGCAAACGAGCTGAAGGCCCACCTGGTGTTAAGTGGTTACCTTCGCCCATAGACATCCACAACATTCAAGTTATGGAAGCGTTGCCAGCCTCGGGAATGCAGGACAGAAGGAGGGAGGAAGGATGGGAATGGTGGGAATAGGGAGAGAGCTGGCTTACATGCCATCGAACCGGAACACATCATAAGATATTTGGCGGTTCGTCTTTGACATGATAGTGGTCGCGAGCCAGTCGGAGAACGAATCTCCTACCACCGAACTACTGGGTTACCCGTCTTTTACGGGACGCTACCCAGTGGCGGGAGGGAATTGTATTCTTAACCCGTCCCCCCACGGGAGTTCATAGGAGAAAAATTGTATTAATACATGTATAAATGAATAAAACTTTGAGGCCAGTCGTGGTGCAGGCGCACGGAGTGTGACTGTAAGCCCGACTGGTTGAGGGTTCTATTCCCACTTGAAGAGTGGAAATATTTTATATTTCCATTTTCTTCGTTCTGGTATCGAGGCAAAGCGCGGCGTTAAGTTTCGCCATTTAACACACAATGCCTCCGAAATCCGGTGGAACATGGAGTGTAGTGAGTCTACGTTGCTATGTGCGGGAAACAGCGTGAAAAATAATTCATATTTTTGACTATAAATAAAGCTCTTTGTTTAAAATTTCCTGTTAAACTTATACTATATGTAGTACGTTTTATGCTTGTTCCAGGAAATCCTGCTTTTCAATAACAAGTATTTGTCGTATACTTTTTAATATTTAAATGTTATGTATGGGTTAATATATTCTCATA
Source organism: Dryas iulia moderata (assembly GCA_019049465.1). Taxonomy (NCBI): domain Eukaryota; kingdom Metazoa; phylum Arthropoda; class Insecta; order Lepidoptera; family Nymphalidae; genus Dryas; species Dryas iulia. The sequence continues at coordinate 14,808,800 of CM032418.1, read as the reverse complement.
TACATTTCGGGGCACAACGTCTGATATTAAATGTGACGGTTGAGAATTCGATGTTCGTTTAAAAGCATGATTATGTTTCATTTATTATATTTCTATTTCTCACCTATTAAAACAAAACACGGTGTTATGTTCTGCAACTCAATACGCAATAACTGTCATATAAGGGAAACATCAGAAAATTAATCTTTGACAATCAGAAAAGGAAAAAATAGTGTCATGACACTAAGTATAAATCGAACCCACGACTACATATATAATCAGACTATGCACTATACAACGCCTATACAATTTTAAACAATTAGCTATATGTAACAATTAATTCAAATATTATTATTGCTTTGCCTCCAAAGTATTTGTTCTTTTACCATTGTTACTAAATTCAGTAAAATAACCGCTACGTTTCATAAGTCTTAACGCTCAGTCCTCTTGGGACGGGGACAGTGAAGATGTGAAACACATTCAATTTGTTAATGCATTTTCATATTAGAAGCTATGAGTGTATGGAAGGACATACTTACGTATAAGTTTAATTTTGTGTACTATATGCTTCTTGTTATTGTGTTTTTAGAGTTAAATGTAGGTAGGTATCGTTCTTTCACGTTCTTTCACGCTTTTGCCCGCATAGGAGGATAGTGAGATAGCGTGTTAAATAGCAGTACTCAATAAAGTGGCAAAAGCGTAGCTTAGAAAATTTTGTAATGTAATTTATTGAAGGAAGAAAAAGCAAGAACGGAGTGTCGTAACAATATTAGGTATATACACAAAATGAATGCACAAAAAGCGAAAAATAAAAGAAAATTCACAGACAATAAAAATAATTTATAGTTAATAGTTAAATGACAAATTAAGAAAGAAATGAAAAATTAGGAATTTTCTAGTTAAATAAAATATAATTTAAAACTATGATAATAATTTTATGCTATATCAGCTCCATACTTTTCTTGCACAGCATAGTAGGCAGAAAACACTTAATGTTAAGGCACTCCGTTCTCTACTCTCCGCCTGAACTGGAAACTTTGCGTATAGCGTTACTCAACACCACACCTTTCCTTCCCTTTCCCTTATATCATTCCCCCGAGCGGGAATCGAACCCACAATAAATTGCGTTTACAATCACTGCACCATGATAGCCACAAAGGATATATAAATTAAAATCGTATTCAATATTATCGGACGTATATCCTTGACCACAATTCTTATTCTCTAGGGCAAGCAAATTCAATCTGCAACCCATAGTCCCCAATCACCTGAATATTTTCGAAGCATTAGGTTAGAACGAATCTTATTTAACTTTACGAATAGAATATATTCGATGGAAGTTTAATACTTTTTTGTATGTAGGCAAATAGGCAGAAAGAACATAATGTTATGACACTCTTTTCTCCATATTATGTCTATTTGAACACGTTGAAAAATACTTGCTAGAGTGGTGGGATGAAAATAATTTTAATGTAATCTTTCTCCCATGTGAATATTGAACGCAGAAAAAGGTCCAGAACGAAATCAAAAACTTTGCAATTATTTATTTAAAGAATTTAGTGTACAATAAAATAATATCATCTTAAAAAAGACATTTAAAGAAGACGTTTATAAATTTGAACGCAGCGGGATTCGAACCCACGCCTCCCGAACACCGTTCAGGCGCTCTCACCACTGAGCCATACGTTCTACTATCCGCTGCGTAGAAATTCTTATACGCTTTATTACAACTTATTTTTGTTGTTAGTATCTCTGTAGTGAGATTTTTACAAATTTCTACTACCCAAAGATTGTTCTACGAACAATCGTTTGGCAAGAGAGAATGCTATTTACTAAATACTTTTAAACATTTTTAAAGTGTTATTCCATACTTAGGAAAATTCAAAAAGACATTTAAAGAAAACGTATAAAAATTTTGAATCTCTATTTTATAATATATTAAGCCTAATTTAGTTTTACACCAGTTCAATATATTAAACCTAATTTAGTTATATACCCACCGAAATAACAACAACAAATGATTAACATTTAAAACAAAATGATCATTCCCCCATATTCCTATTTACTGATTTGTGTCAAACGTACCGGTAAGCCGGTAGGTGGTAGCCGCCGGCGGTGAATCCTATCGCGTCCAGGGAACACGCCGCACCAAACATTAAAAAACAGGCAAAATAACCATTCCAATTTTCTACCGTTGCCGCCGGCCTCACTCATTTTATTTGCGAGGCTACGAATCGGCTGACACGTGCAAATCTGACTACGATATTTCATTCGTCAAAGAATAGGTCAGTTTAGTTAGTTGTAAATAATTTTCGAGTGACGGTTGGAATTAATGCTTTTTTTTTAATATTTTTGTTTTTGGATTAAGGAGTTAAGTGAGAAATTTTGGCCAGTCGTGGCACAGAGGCACAAAATGTGACTGGTTGTGGATTCGATTCCCACTCGAGGGAAGTATTTAATATTTCCATTTTCTTCGCTCTGGTGTCGAGGTAAAGCGCGGTGTTAAGTTCCGCCACTTAATACGTAAGCCTTCGCATTCGGCGGAAAGTGGGGAACGGAGTGTTTTAACACTACCCTGCTGTGTGCGGGATACAGCGTGGAGCTAAAAAAAAAGATTAAGACAAAGGGTGGCGTTGAGTTCCGCCGTTTCATGCAATATCTCAATTTTCTGTGGCAAGTGGAGAATGGAGTGCCTTAACACTATATCCTCTTTACCATGTGGGAAAAACGTGAAGTTAATTATATTTTTCCCTTTTCGAATTATCTATTGTAATATTGAGAGGCCATCGTAGCACAGTGGGAGAGTCTAAGTATAAACGCGATTGGTTGTGGGTTTGATTCCCACTCAGGGAATGTTTATATTTAAATTATTTTTATTACATCGTTCTGGTTCTAAGATAAAATACCTGAAATCGATGTGAAATTCGTAGAACGGAGTGTCTTGACACTTGGAACCTCAAGATATTTAGCGGAACAACGCTCTTAAAATTATTATTGTTAATTTTTAATATATTTTTTATATTTCGAGTTGAAATATGTTGAGAATGTCGACTTCAAATAACTTAAGCGGAAGGGTCGATTTTTAGTAAAAAATAAGCGGATGCCTCGAATTTGTTATTGCAACGTTAATTTGTTAAATTGGGTTTTTTGTAAACATTGTCGTTAAATAATTTTGTTATAATAGAAATTCTTAAGAAATACGAAAAATTATGAAATTAAAAGTTGGCTATGAAACAAAAACAGTGTTAATTTATTGCTCAACCGATTCTACCTTGCAGTAAATTCAAAGCTTTGTAAAGAAATCAAAAACTGAGAAATATATTATTCTTTGTCAAATCAAAAACGTGTAAGGGACTACTATATACTCGTTATTATTACAATATCATGTTAAAAAATCATTTTACTGTATGCAGAAAATCGTCATTGCCATCGTAGTGGCAGTTTCGTCGTGGTCATGACTGAATGAGAGATGGTTATGGGTTTGATTCCTATTTGGGGAAAGGAGTATTATTAAATTATTTTCGTTTGTCTACCCTAGTGATAAAACAAAAGCGTTGCGTTCCGCCACTTAATACACAATGTCTCGGTTTCAGACGGAAAGTGGAGAACGGAGTATCTTGACACAACTAGTGTCACGTACATTTATAATAAAAACCAATGTCCAGAAGTCCTACTTCTTATTACATTGGTTTTTATACGAAAGAACGAACAAACGTACAACATAATTTTATATATTTATTTATTTTTTTTTAGCGTCACGCTGTATCCCGCACACAGCAGAGTAAGCAGGTCTAGTGTTAAGACATTCGGTTCCCCACTTTCCGGAATTCGAAGGCATTGCGTGTTAAGTAGCGAAAGTTAACGCCGCGCTTTACCTCGACACTAGAGCGAAGAAAATGGAAATACTAAATATTTCCACTCCTCGAGTAGGAATCGAACCCACAACCAGTCGTTTACAGTTACACGCTTGTGCCACTGAGCCACGACTGGCCAAAAATAATAAAACCTATATAATAATTAATACGATAACGAACAGACATACAGCATCATTTTATATATATACACATACATTTAGAGATTTTTACAACAAACTCAGGTAAAATGTATGTAGAGATGTCACAGCGTCATGTAAAATTCATGGAAATATCTCGCTTTGCATTCGCCGTGGCAAATTTGTGATAAAATTCCAGCTTAATCATGTTACTACGAAATCGAGTGAAATCCATTTTGATTTTGTAATATAGTTTGATAGGTTTTTAGTGCTTGGCCCATAAAGTGAAGCTTTTTAGAGGGACAATATATTCTTTTAAAATAGCTGTGTATTGATATCGATGTGGTATATCAGTTATCTATATCTATACTAATAAATAAAATTGTATGTATGTATGGTACATACACCTAAATAATATTTTGTACAATTTTCGTTTGCCTGTCCGTCCGTTTGTTTCGGCTTATCTCTGAAACTGCTGGACTTTCACTGGCAGCTGATGTAATATAAGCGGTAACTTAGGTTACTTTTATTTGAGAATTATACATTTTGTTTTAATTCTTTACAGACGAAGCTTAGACAAAGCTAGTCCATACTTATGTTATAAATGCGAATGTCTGCGTGTTTGTCTGTCACGCTTTCACGGCTAATCTACTGGTCTGATTTAGTAAAATTTATAATGTAGTAAAGATGACTGGGTCTAACAAAGGCTATTTAGTTTTTCCAAAATCAACCTGTAAAGGGTTGAAATAGGGGATGAAAATTTATATAAAGAATCTAAACCACTTGACCGATTGTAATGAATTTTGGAATAGATATAGTTGATAATCTAAGGCTACTTTAGTTTTCAAAAATCCACCCCCGAGGGTTGCAATATAGCGAAACAGACATGTAGATCACGCGGCGAAGCCGTGAGCGGGCCGCTAGTAGTATATAAATTTAGTCTTATAGCCATCGTGAATTATGGTAAAAGCTTCTAATTTTCTTCTAAAATGTATACGCGATGACTGTAGATTTAATTTCTTTGGCATCGCTTTAGTGACAAGACTTTATTACGCCACGTAACACGCATTATCTCGAATTTAGATGGAAGGTGGAGAACGAAGTGTCCTGACAAAAAAAAGTATAACAAAATGCAATGGTTATCACTTAAAAAACTAAGTGGTTTTGTCACGCTTGAAAGTACGTGCCTAAGAACCACATACTAAAATCTTTCTATTTGAGTTTTTTACATCCTTAGATTAAAGAATATTTTCTTACAAATTATAATTTTAATTACGAGTATATAGGCCAATTACTGCACAGTGAGAAGGAAACAGCATCAGACTGTAAGCATAGCTGAATAGTTGTGGGATTCGATACCCACTTAGGGAAATGTTTATACTTAAATTATTTTCATTTATACCCTCTGCCAAAGCGCAGCGTTGAGTTCCGCCACTCGTTACGTTACGTTACAAGATAAACAAATGTTATTAATTAAATAACGATATTACTATCGAAATGTTAATTTCACAATTTCATACGCTATACGGTTACAGATTCCACATTCAAATTATTATATAACTATTTTTTTTTCAACTTCACGCTGTATCCCGTACACAGCAGGGTAGGCAGAGGGAACCTAGTAATAAGATACTCCGTTCCCCACTTTCCGCCTAATTCGGAGGCTTGCGTGTTTAGTGGCGGAACTTAACGACGCTTTACCTCAACACCAGAGCGAAGAAAATGGAAATATTAAATATTTCCAATCCTCGAGTGGGGAACCGAACCCACAGCCAGTCGTTTACAGTCAAACATTGTACCACTGGGCCACGACTGGCCACTAAGTAAAATTCCATATTTCCAATTAAACACAAAACGACCTATTTTATATTCCGATGGGTCAAGGCTGTATCGATAGTCAGTGGAACCCAGCCGGGTTGATAGCCATCACTGAGCGTCTAAATAAGTTAACCTGATACTCATTCACTTCTGACATGACAAAGAGGTCCGAGCACTCTATGCGAATGACGAATATGTTCGAAATTTTTTGGGTGCGAAATTCTCGTTTTTTTTTTGTTGTACTTCCATTATTATTTTTTTATGTTCATTTATGAAAAGGTTATTGTGGTGCAGGCTTGAATGTAAAGGCGTTTGGATGTAAGTTCGATTTTATCTTGGAGGAATGTTTATATTTAAGTTAATTAGTTTTTTCTGATATAGTGAAAAAAAAACAAAGGGCTACGTTGAGTACCGCCTGTTAACTCAAATTTAGATTGAATTGAAGAACGGAATATCATAACACTAAGTTCTTTCTTTGTATTCAGAGGAATGACTCTAAAGATTATTTTTATATCTCCACTCCGGTAACGTAATAAAACGTGTTGAGCTCCGCGTCAACGGGGCGTTAAGACCGTCTCAACATAATCTTAGAATCAAGCAGAAAGTGGAGAATGGAGAGTATAGACACTGAGTTCTTTCTGACTACCCTGATATAAAAAAACGTAAGAATGTAGACTTAAAATATATATTTAAAAACATAAACCAGTAAATATCTAAACATATGAAACAGTTGCAAAATAATCTTAGTCGGCACATTACAACAGTTCGAGCTCAGCCCGTGGGCCGCGAGGTTTTCTTTGAAAGATTTTCACTTTTATTTGTAATTGTGTGAGATCGATTGTTTGCGGTACATAAAAAACACGGGCGTGGGAAACACACGTTACGTGTCCACTACGTTATGTTAAACCTGTTAGCCATGAATGGAAATTCTGTATGCTATATATTTATTTTTAATATGAATATATTAAGTGGCCAGTCGTGGCACAAGCGTGTGACTGCAAACGACTGGTTATGGGTTCGATTCCCACTCGAGGAGTGGAAATTATATTTCCATTTTCTTCGCTCTGATGTCGAGGTAGGCCGCAGCGTTAATTTAACACGCAAGCCTCCTAATTCGGCGGAAAGTGGGGAACGGTGTGTCTTAACACTAGGTTCCCCCTGCCTACCCTGCTGTATGCGGGATACAGCATGAAGCTAAAAAAAGAAATAAAAAAAAAATATATATTAAAGGTTGAATATTTAAATTATTTACATTTCTTCGCTCGTGTGGGAGGAAGCGCGGTGTTAAGTTCCGCTGTGAATGATAACGGATATCTACACTAGCACTTGGTTCTGTCTACCTATTGTGATGTCTGCATAATACTGGTGGGGCCAGTCGTGACGCAGAGGCACAAAGTATGACTGTAAAATGACTAGTTGTGGGTTCGATTCCCCACGTGTTCATATGGGTGGAAATATTTAGTATTTCCATTTTCTTCCCTCTGGTGGTGAGGCGTTAAGTTCCGCCACTTAACACGCAACGCCTCCGAATTCGGCGGAAAGTGGGGAACGAAGTCTTAACACTAGGTTTCCCCTGCCAATCCTGCCGTGAGCGGAATACAGCGTGAACCTAAAAAAATATATGTAACCAATTAAGTAGTGTTCAGTCACTAAAATATCACTCACCCATATCCCAAAAAAACATGAAGAACACTCCTAAATAATATAAGCATAGCATCGCATTGTCCAATGGACATGGTCTTACAGTACACAAATATGCCATACATCTGTTCGACGCCTATTTAATGCGGATGATAGGATTATTTATGATCCAACGTTTCAAAGCGTTTGTGTTTGAAATACGAAACCGGTATCTTTACGTGTTATGTAGTGGACTGTGGTCTCAAATAGTTTTAGATATACACAATCTCATGATAAAAATAGAAAATATTATTGTATTTAACAATACAATTCAAGTTGTTGATTTATTTTTTGATCATTTTTTTAGCTCAATTTTTTAGTTGTAGCGCTTCGAATGTTCATATCGAGTGTCATCACTTCACCAATGTCATGTTGTATGTAAAAAACCCAGGAGATTATTTTATTTTTTTGATAACTGATTGACAATGGGCAACCGGCTAATCAGATGATGTTGAAATTTGGCATGTAAGCTTCTTAGTGAGTTAGTGGAGTGCCATACGGACATTCTGAAAAGCTTAGCATTCTTGTCGTTGTTTAATACTTTTAGAACGCTTCGAATTCTTCTTCTTTTCAAGAAGAGCTTGTTCTATTAGTACTTCGTTTCTTTTTTTTTTAAATTTTTATACATTATTTTTATCCAAAGTGTGAACAAATATTCAAAAAAAAACGATTATATTGATATTTAAAAACGTTTAAAAAAAATGAACACAGCACGATTCAAACCCGCACCTTATAAAAAGCGATTGAGAATAACACTTCAGTAATATTAAAAACATAAAAAATATACCCAAAACTTATTCAAAATCTAAAAACAATCACTTCCCAACACATACCAGCAACAAAACCGCGTCAAACATAATTTCACCATTAAATTTCCATTATATTAACTAGCATACGTCGAATATACCAGTACTATATTATAAACTGGGACAATACACCTCCAAATACCTACTGTTCACTAAATCTGCTTACCGGTAGGATTTTCTACGTAACATAATTAAACTTTGTACTGGTGTGACGGACGCAAAGGCTTTATATCAACAATGGGTACCCGAGCTATTGTAACAGTATTTTGAAAATTGCATTTTCATTCAGTGCAAGGATCGCACGAAATTTCAGTTTTCAATGGGGCTTGGGATAGGATTATTTGGTATATTCTGTGAATATATTGTATTTGTTCCGTTTGAAAAATTTTTGAGTTTCATATTTTGGTTCTCTGTTTATGGAATTAATGCGTCTTTTAAGCTGCTTAAAATATCGTATTTAAATTTTTCGTATAATATAATAAAAATACCATAATATATAATATAATAAATTAAACAAATCAATTGTTATCAATTTCACATTGTAAGGAGAACAAGAAGAAGATTACATGGTTAAAATAAGAATTAACAAGAGCACAGACTGAGATTACACATAAAAAAGATTTTTAGTTCAAGTTATACAAATAAATTTCTTTTATTGTCTACATTTATAAGAGATGACTGTGTCAACACTCTATCGTATAACTGTATCTCTTTTTACCCGATCAATCTCCTTCGTATATTTTGCATACAACTTAATATTAGTTAGGTACCTTATGCTCTAGTCCTTATGCCTTAAATTCCAAATGCCATAATTACAGAAATAAAGCAACCACGTAATTTACAGCTGTTAGTGGAAATACATGTATTTCAACAGTAAACGTTCCCCAGTCATTCATCAACCATTCCACCACTTCGCTACAACGTCAATGTTTCATAATACGAGTAAATCCCAATAACACAAATAAGCAAGAAAACCAAACACCTAAAATGTAATCGAAGCTTGAAACCTAAAAACATAGTAAGAACTAAATAAACTACATATAATTTAAAGTAAATTTCAGACGATTCTGAACAAAATAACTCCAATACGAACAGAAACTGTGCGCTCAGCCTTTTAACTTTTTGTTACTTTCTGGTCCAGTATAATGTATTAAGTTATTGCTATTAGCAAACTTGCTTTACTCAGTTTGGCACACGCCGTAACATAGGTGAACCATATGGGAGTGGTGCCAGTGGGAAATAACCCCTAAAATTTAAGCAATAAAGTTGAAATTCATTATCTTGGGTACCAATTGGAACAGCTCCTCGTCTATTGGATTATCGACTAAGAAGTTGACGGGTTAAGGTCCTTTGTTGTGTATGTTTATGTTAGACTGAGAGTCAACTGCGCAAATTGCAAGCAACCTCCGTTTCCGCCGCTATGCACTTCCTTCGTTTGAGCTGAAAGGTAAGTCTGTCTTCTTCCCACAGCAGGATATTGATGTGCTATTTGACAGAATCTGTTGATGATTCCTGAATATTCTATGTGAAATATACATGTATTGGGATTGTTGTTGTTTGTTGGAAACATATAGTTTTAGTTTAGTACAAGATCTGTATAGAATAGCACAATTATGCAAATTGCTTATTTAGATGAGTGGAGGATGATTGTCTGTCTATTCTCTCCTATACATATTATTATATATCCTTTTTTTAGCTTCACGCTGTATCCCGCACACAGCAGGCTAGGCAGAGGGAACCTAGTGTTAAGACACTCCGTTCCCCACATTCTGCCGAATTCGGAGGCTTGCGTGTTAAGTGGCGGAACTTAACCACACCAGAGTGGAGAAAATGGAAATATAATTTCCACTCCTTGAGTGGGAATCGAACCCACAATCAGTCGTTTACAGTCACACGCTTGTGCCAGTGGGTCACGACTGGCCACAAGGTGAAGTAAGGTGAAGTAAGGTTGATATAATGATCCCCCGGTCTTGGAGTATTTGAAATTTGCAAAAATATATGCTGCACTTTGTTTTATTTCAAATAAATAATTAACTTAATGTCATTTTAGGGTAGTGGAACAGCTTCTGACTCTAAAAAATGTTAGTGGTAGGTTTGTTTTTCACTGGTGATAATTAGAATATTTACGCTATTTTAACATATTTACATTATTCTTATATTTACTTACACTGGTGAGAAAGAGCACTGCGTTGAGTTCCTTCAACATACAATGTCAAATAAAGAAAAACATTCCATTTTCCACTTTCCGCCTTAACTTAGTCAAGTTTTGTTAAAATTATTTTCTAAGCTAATCTTTTTTTATTGGTTTCAGGTAAGTCACTACAAATTGGACATGATGTTATAAGGTAAAAGGTTGAACTATATTCACTTCCTTGAAATTTGTGAGAATATATTATTATATTGACCCTATATCAAATCCTTATAATTTAATAAAAATCATTTTAAATATATTTTATAAGAGTCAAGTACGATAATAGTATGGGTTTTGAAAAGGAACTACGAGTAAGAAATTGTATTCAGCTAGAGATGGTCTTGGTATATTTACCATGACATTTTGTGGCTAACCTTCATCAATTTTAATCTTTTCCATTGGAAAATTGGAAAAATTTAGCAAAAAATTTGAAATAATTTGAAATAATACTATTTTAAATTAAATTTTACTGGATTAGTCACGTATATTCTGAACATACATTATAGAAAATCTGACTTTTCTAATACTTTACAATGGTATAAAACGTTTCTGGTAGTAAAATAAAACTTAAACCTTAAAACAAAAATAATAATGAATAGCAGTATCCTTTCTGTAGTATATATTTAAAAGATTTTCAAAGAAAAGCAAAGTAAATTTTTCAAAGCAAAGCAAAGCCGCCTTTTCATACAATTATTTATCTAAGATATCTAACTTCATACTGTGTAAAATTGTTTGTGTGAAATAAAAAGTTTTTATGTTATGTAAAATGTAAAACAAAAATAAGATACCTATAAGACATATGTCTAAGATCTGTAAAAACTGAGAAGAATTTCTCAGTCGTTTTTTAGACTTTAATGAATTCTTGTTATGCCTATAGTATCAGAGCATAGTTTGTTCCGTAGCAAAATGTTTACATGCGAACCTGGATCAAATTTCTTTTAGGCAATATACCTGAAATAGTAAATGTATTTGTTTTCTTGATTCAGAGGCGTAGCTTTCCTATATTCAACATTATTTCTATTGGTTTGATATAGTAAGACAGTAATTACGTAAACGTTCTCCCAGGGAACTGCTGATATAGAATTTCCTTCATGTGAGCAGGTGTTGAGTGTTGACATCATCGGCGTGAGAAATGCAAAATTGCAATTTGTGAATTATATTTTCATTGTATTTTTTGGATCATTAATTATTAGAACTTACATCGAGTAGGTCTTACTTTAGTTTAGATAATAAGTTAAATGTAATTATTTTTAATTAATTAAATTAGTTTTAAATAGTTTTTGGTTTTTTTTCGACCTTCTGGCTGTAGCTAACGTAACTGGCGCAGTCGGTAGGATACTAGAATAGGGACTGTTAGGTCATCGCTAGTATCCTGAACCTACGGACCAGCTGCAGAACCGGGAGGAGAATCCAAACTTCGATTCACGAGGAGAAACCAGAAATGAAATTTATGTGAGTACATTTGAACTATTCTCGTGTTGCTCTATCCTAGTTGTAATTCCTTTCCAAAATTTTTCATCCTAGAGTTTATAGACGGGAATCTGCATCGCAGCAGGCCCGAAATCGTAGTTTAGATAGTAATAGAGATTTAAGTTTTAGTTTAGGAAATAATTTTGAATTTTTAATTAACGAAAAATTTAAAATGGCTCTAGATCTTGATAACGTTTATAAAGTTCTTAGAATAGTTCCGGAATTTGACGGAAACCCTAATGTATTAACTAGATTTATTAATATTTGTGACCAAATTGTAACGCAATATTTAAATAGTACGCCGGATAGTGAATTATATAACTTATGTTTATTAAACGGGATGCTAAATAAAATTAAGGGAACTGCCGCTTCTACAATAAATTCTAATGGTAGACCAGATAGTTGGCTGGGTATAAGACCTTCTTTAATTAACAATTTTTCTGACCAACGCGACGAAACAGCCTTATACAATGACCTCTCTTTAGCCGTACAGGGAAATAAATCTCCCCAAGAAGTTTATAGCCACTGTCAAACGCATTTCGCTAAAAAAAAAAAAAAAAAAAAAAAAAATATTAGAAAATAATTAGGACAAAATTGTATCCGAGTTTAATAATCACGTTAGCTTAAGTAAGGAATGGATGTCGAAACATAATAGTATACTTACTCAATTAGTTGAAAATCAAATTAAAATTAATAACACTTTAGAACTCATTTTAAACTCAAATATCTACAAGGAAAATAGTTTAATTAAATATGCAAAATTTGGTAATAATGAAAATATAGAAGATTTAATGACCGAGTTAATTAGGATAGAAAATATGTTAGCTTTTGTTCGTGTTCCTACTACACACCATTCTATGGTAGAGATCAGTGTTTTAAAATTAATGATAGATAAATTAAGAAGGATATATGATAAAGATCAAATTGGAGACTTAGAATTAAGAGAATATTACGATATTATAAAACCAGGATGCTATTATACCTACAGATAAGCAAATAGTAATAATTTTTAAATTTCCAATAGTTTCCGTAGATATCTACGATCTCTATAAACTTTCCATCGTACCTAACAAAGTCCAAAATATCCTTATACCTCCATATCCTTTCATAGCAATTAACGAGAACTCGTTCTTGTACATGGAGACTGAATGTCCGAAGATCACAAACTGGTATCTTTGTGACAAGGAAGTTAATCAACGTGTTCGTCCAGATCCTGACTGCGTGCAGCAACTTATTGTCAATCAAATTTTAAATGATTTTTGTCAATATACATCAGTAACTTTAACAAAGGAAGCAATGGAAAAGCTTGATGATCAACATTATGTGCTATCCTTTCCGCATCTCAGCAAAGTACAGTTAGTCTGCGACAGAAAGGAATTCACATCACTCCAAGGCAGCTATTTAATCACTATTCCTGTAAAATGTTCTATAAAAACTACAGAATTCACCATCATAAATGACAGTGATGACATAAAGGGTCAGCCACTTAAATTGATGCAAATACCGTTCAGTGCAGCTTATCAAGATAATTTTCCTACTCATTTCAATGTAAAATCAATAGATTAACAAGAACTTCATAGCATTCAAGAGAAAATAATTCAAGAAAAACCAATACGACTAGATAAGCTACATTCAGATACATTTTATCATACTACGATACCCTTATATGTATTCATGTTAAGTGCAGGTGCACTTATTATAGGCATCGCAACCTATCGTTATAAGTTTAGAATAAATCGAAATTATAATGAAGATACAAATTCAAATGATAATATAAGGGAACAGTTGGATGAAGCAGGGACATCAGGAGAGCGCAGCAAGATGCCAGCCACATTTTATCTCAATGTTCTAAAATAGTTGCTGATCTGAGGGTGGAGGAATTACGTAAACGTTCTCCCAGGGAACTGCTGATATAGAATTTCCTTCATGTGAGCAGGTGTTGAGTGTTGACATCATCGGCGTGAGAAATGCAAAATTGCAATTTGTGAATTATATTTTCATTGTATTTTTTGGATCATTAATTATTAGAACTTACATCGAGTAGGTCTTACTTTAGTTTAGATAATAAGTTAAATGTAATTATTTTTAATTAATTAAATTAGTTTTAAATAGTTTTTGGTTTTTTTTCGACCTTCTGGCTGTAGCTAACGTAAGACAGTTCACGGCGTTGTACTCCACCGTTTATCATGTAAAATCACTAAACAAAAAAAAATGAAATACACAGATATTTTTTCACTACGTTATATCAAAATTCAAAACATGACGACAAATAAAACATAATTTCCATATAATTTTATCACATTTACAGTGTATTAGAATTAGAGGGGCTTGACTTTTTCCCCATTTGGCTGTAATATACCAAAATGACGTAAGCCAAATCGGCAACATGTGGTACCGAATACTCGCGATTGTTTTCTTTGTTCGAATATAATAATAGAATGACTCGCAATATTTCCTTAGTCAAGAATGAGATGTATGTTAGACGTGAAATCTCATTCCGAATAGTGTTCTTATCAGAACAGTCTTTCTTGTAAAGATGAATATGATGTTTTTTTTATATGTATTGGGAGAATAGTATTGTAAAGTTAATTATAATTATTTTTTGTTAAGTAATCTTTACATTAATTAATCACAAAGAATATCCTTCTGTTTGGTTTAATATGGAGTGTCTTGACATTATGTTCTTTCTAACTGCCTTGTTTTGCATAAATAATCGTGAAGGTTGAAAAACGTCTCATCTAGGATTAAAAACATGATTGTTGATTTTAAAATTCGTATTATTTTTAAAAAAATATTTCTTATATAAATTCAATTTTAATTTTCAATATATTTCATAAAGTATAGTCAACTTTTAAACATAATTTACCATTTATAAAAAATGTTACCAACCTCTGCCACCTAACACAATAATTCATTTTCAAATAAAAAAACATTCACAAACACCAAATGAAAATCTCGAGACGCATTATTCATTGGAAGGCAACAAATCAATCAATTGAACTTAACGATTCAATTAAAACGCAAAAGGTAACAAAGAACCTATAAAATCCTTATATCAGTCGCTAACATGAGACGTCATAAATAACGAGGGGACTGAAATATCTGTTGGGGTCAGGTACAATCGATATCTAGCTCTTACAACTAGACTCGCTTGAAAATGATATATTATTATTTCTATATGTGCTTGTAAGAGCGCGGCGTTGAGTTCCGCATATCAATACCAAATGTCTAGGAATGGAATGAGAAGGGAGCGGAGTGTCTTGACATAGTGTTTGAGTTCTCTCTGCCTTAAGTCAAAGATGTGTAAAAGTAAAAGTGAAGTTAAAACTCCGTTCTCCATTTTCCGAAATATTGAGTGTTAAGTGCACTCGACGTTGAGATTTATTCTACCAAAGCATTGAAAATAAAATATTTTAAATTTAACCATGCGTCTGACTTTATGCGAGATATAGTTGTGCATTCAATTCCCACTGGTTATTAATTATTTATATTGTTTTCAATTCTTTGATTAGACCTAAGGACTAAGTGTGGCGTTAAGTTCCACCAATTAACACGCATTGACCCGATTTTGGGTGAAAAGTCGAGAACGGAGTGTCTTAACACTAGGCTCTCTTCTGACAATTACTAATAAAAAAATAATCATTATCTTAACTAATATTCGAACCTATTACTACCATATTACCAGTCAAAGCAATTAATCGCCAAACTGCGCTACAACTTTGTCAAAGTGATACATTATAAGGATAAAAATATCTCCACGCAAGTAACCTGTTGCGCTAAGATATGAAAGAGCTTAGGCCGTATTTTCTCGTCCAAATGAACTATCCTACTTCAATATATCAACGTGTTCGAGTGTTAACGCTGTATACTCGTATAATAGATTTAGTGGGTGTTAACAATGGTACTGTGTTTCTTTTGATTATTTATTTATTTATTTGTTTGTTTGGTTGCTGGTTCGATTCTCAATTGAGGGTATGATTGTATTTAAATTAATTTTGTTTGTCTGATCCTAAAGATATAACGCGGCGTTGAGCTCGACACAATGTCTAAAATTCGAGCTGTAAGTGAAGAACGAAGTGTCTTAACTCTAGAATTTCTCTGATTACCCTGCTATATACAACTAACAATGCAGTTCAAATAAAATAAACGTATACTATACCTCATAACGTATTAAGGTAGTAAGAGAGACCTTAGTGTTAAAATATTCCGTTCTTCACTTTCCGCCGGAATTAAATGATTCCAACATCACTTAATAAAATTTATCTCGTTCACCAATATGGAGAAATACAATTAATTAAATGAAAATTATTCTTCTAAAAGGAAATTGTCCCACAATCAATCTTTATAACAATTAGACGTAATATATTAGATGTACCATTGCACCAAAGGAAATTTTTTATCCACAAACATACTACCTACAGTGCAAGTCAATAAGCCTAGACTTCCGATTAAAAGTGAGAACTGGAACGGTTCGCAAACACTGAAATACCATTAAGTCATTCGACGCCCCCAGTTACGTTGAATTTGATAGGCTAAAGTAAAATTAAACTGGACTCAGCTTGAATAAGATTATCTGAGAGTGAATTATATTAATGGTATACTTTGTGATTAAATTTTTAACTATATATTTTTTTTTTACATATTGGATTGTTAATATATTGCCAGCCAGCTTGCTCAGTAGGGCGAGTAAATAGTAAAGGGTCAAAGTATTCCGTTCTCTTCTTTTCGCGTAAATAAGATTCATATTATGTGTTGAACAGGACAGTAAAATAAAAATTATTTAAATATAATAATTATTCTGTCGATTAGGGATGGAATCTACAATGATTAGTATTATATTTAAAAGCTATCCTATTACGCCATGATGGTCATGCTACAACCAAAAGATCAGTAAAATGAAACATATGGTATACCATATGTATTATACCGTTGTCAAAGCATCTAATATATCATGCTTCAAAATGGCCTCTAATATCTTAATGTGTTTTTCTTTATAGCGACATATTTTGCTATTCACTTTCAATTTATACTTTCTACTAATAATCGGGGTCACGGGGTCACGGGACCAGATTGGGGTTCCCCCAATTTGGTCTGGTCTGGCGCTTCTCGCTTCCAGTTTCTTCCGGTGACCTTGATCATATCATCATTTTACTAAGTGAAACACCTGCCCTGATCGCTGTCATTGACGGCTGTCATTATCTACGTCATAGTCGATCAATAATATAAAGACAATAATATCATCAAACCTGAAAATAAATAATTTTATAGCAAGAAAAAAGCGAGAAACTTATTAATAAAATACACATACATATAATAGCTAGAAAACGGTAAATTTCTCAGCCACTTCGTGAAGATCAAGCAAATCAAATAAAAAGAAAGTTGCACTGACGTGACTAATGGGGGCACGTTATTTTGATGGACGCAAGGAACTCGCAGTTGAAGGGAACTGCGGCTCTGGGACGTGGCTGGTGTATATTTTAAATGTATTTGAATCGTTTATTTTGTATTGTTTTTATAAGTTTTTTTTGTTTTTGGCGGAGAAAACAGAGAGTTTCATATTAAGTCTCATTACATTCTGTTTTTTTTTGCTTTTTTTATTGATTTGTGGCATTTTAAAAAAATATTTGGTGTAGGTAAGAAAGAATATTGTGCTGTTAACCACCTTAGAACAAGTGACTTTAGTAATTAGATGATGTATGTATAAAAACGTAAGGGAATTGTGTTACAGCAGTGTAACAAGACTGCCTATCTAAAAATGTACAAGTATATTTTTTCAATAGTGTAAAATAACGACGTAGTTGAATAAATTAAATTTATATTTATTATTTTATTATAAATATAATATTTCTCTCGGCTAAGATTCAAATACACAATCCTAAAGACACTCATTTTACCTACAACATGATGATCTTAAATAAAATAGTTATGGTGGTACTTAATAATTTGTGGCCAGTCGTGGCCCAGTGGCACAAACGTGTGACTGTAAACGACTGGTTGTGGGTTTGATTCCCACTCGAGGAGTGGAAATTATATTTTCCATTTTCTTCCTCTGGTGTCGAGGTAAAGCGCGGCGTTAAGTTCCGCCACTTAACACGCAAGCCTCTGAATTCGGCGGAAAGTGGGGAACGGAGTGTCTTAACACTAGGTTCCCTCTGCCTACCCTGCTGTGTGCGGGATACAGCGTGAAGCTAAAAAAAAATGGTGGTACTTTTTTACACAGTAAGCCAGTACATAGGGGTGGTCGTAACCCATCTCGTAAGTACCAACACTCTCTACTTCTAAATAACGTATTATAACATCTTATAAAAGTCTTCGATAGTAATCTTGAATATAAAGATCTACTAAGAACAAAAAAAAAATGGTGATTCTTTTAGCGCTGAAGCGTTTACTGAAGTCATTTTTGAAGGAAATTCCTTTAAAACTTAGACCTTATGGTTAAATTCGTTTTATCTCAATAGAACTTTCCAAAGTTCCTGCAACCGGTGATTAAGAAAAAATTAAAACAAGTTACAGTACTTAACTGTTAACTACGACAGTGGATTTTGCAGTCAGTTAATTTGATTATACAGTTAGTGTTATAATGATTTTATAGTTAGTAAATACGTGGGTATGAGTAGATGATATTATATAAGTAATTTAAGATATAAGAAGGTCACAGCTTTATATGATTTTTGCAGTTTTAACGGGGTACTCTCCACAATGTTAATTTGAAGTAAATTAAAAAAATATGAATGTTATTTATTAAGATTTTTTAAAATTTTATTTTTCCTCCACGGTAAGTAAGATATCGCACGGCGTTGAGATCCGCAACTTTTTTACTTGCTACTCTACGGACATAAGGTCTGTAATTTTTTTTAACATTATTCTTCTTTTTTTCATATACAATCCATTTTTTTTTTACAATTTCAGTACTTAAAATTAAGGCTTAAAGAATATATATCCTAAAAGAGTCCAGTTATTACAAATTTATATTGCCTGTTTGCATGTTAATACTAATTTATTTATTTATTTAGTATTAGAAACACAACAGCATTCCACTATTACAATACAATAAAATAGTTTTACAGAAACAAAGCCAATAGCAGTTTTCTACTAACATATTAATTTTAGGTACAGAGATATACATCTACATGATTAATCCCTGGTATAATAGCAACAACAATGCAAAAGTGAAGAAAGGAAAAAATATAAACATTTCTTTTACCATCTTTTATTTTAAACGTTACTTGAGAGATCCGCTACTTAATATGCTATGTTTGACAATTTCACGCGGAAAGTGAACAATTGGTCATTTTGGGCGACCTTAGTGCAATTTTTTTTCCGAAGTATTTTTTTTATTTCAAAATCAAGTTCCATTACAAATTTAGTGTAAAATTTAAAAACTTTTTTCAATACACGCTTAATGGAAAGTGGAAAACGTTCGTGTCAGAGTTTTTCCTTTATAAAAAATTGACAAATATTTTAAAAGGTTCACCGGACCTGCCCGCCTTTGTTATATTCACTTTTTAGCCATTCCAAGGATCGATATGTACGTAACTTTGCCATTTACTAGAAAAAACATTTAGTGTATGTGAAATGGCGATATTGTATTTTTTGATTGTAGCATGATGTAGGTATTGATTTAAAAAGAAATTCATTGTTTTCATTTTAATATATTTTATATCTGATTTAGTAATGCTTACAATTTACTGTTATTTTTCAACGAGGTAGTCAAAAACAGGCAGTCTCATAAATAGAAAAAAGAAGAAGGCATACTAACTATTATTAAATTTTATTCAATAAAATTTCACTGGTAAACATATGGTAATTAAATAAATAAAAAAAGCATGCGAAAAGTGGCAAAAGTACAATACGAGTACACTCTTATATACTCTCTTACTTCCTTACAAGTGGAAGGAATGGTGGGAATGTATGTATGTATGTATATAAAACTCTTGCCTTACTGAGCAACTGATAGACGACGCACAGCCAAAAGTACTGAAAGAAGTAAAGAAATCTGAAAGTTGGCAAATATCTACTATGAAGAACATTAAGAGGCTATTCCCGGAAATATCTACAGAGGGGCCAGTCGAGGCGCAGTGGCACAGACGTGTGACTGAAACGACTGGTCGTGAGTTCGATTACCACTGGAGGAGTGGAAATATTTAATAGTTTCATTTTCATCGCTCTGGTGTCGAGGCAAAGCGCGGCGTTACGTTCCGCCACTTAACACGCAATGCCTCCGAATTTGGCGGAAAGTGAGGAACGGAGTGTCTTAACATTAGGTTCAGTCTGCCTACCCTACTGTGTGCGGGATACAGCGTGAAGCTAAAAAAATATGTACAGAGCGAAAAAAGGGGATATTTTACGTTTTATAAGTGACGCAAATGAAATGTGATATGTGTACTGATATATATATTTTATGAACTGAAATGAATATTCTGAATAAATTATAACTTTTTAATAGACAATACTCCCTTTTTACCACAGTCGGATAAAAGTTATATATTTTCTTCAAAATTTAAGGTCGCTTAACTAGACTCTGTCACCGGCCAATTACGCTTTGTAATTGTACTAATTTGAATTATTCTTGCTGTCGCATTTAAGATTCCGCTGTGCCAAGAACTGCCGTTATTTTGCATACCTCTATAATGCAAATTCTGAGTGGAATTTCTTTACAAATCCCAGAATAAACATCGAGTAATGTTTGACTTTGTTTCAATCTGGGAAGTATATTTGATTATTCATATCTTTTTTGATGCTAAAAATATGGATTATTATTTACGTAATATGAAATTAACTATATATACTACTGATGTACTCGTATATTATACCAGTGAAGAGTTAGTTTTATAGCAAAATTCTTTAATTTAAGTCTAAAAGAACCTGTAAAATCGTGTCCCGTATTACTAAAATTGTTAAGTTACAAAAATAGTGACATACATATGTACAAACAAGAAAATTCATTCTTATTAATATTGCCATACTACTACTAGATTATTGCTCATTTTCTTATATTACTTCTCTATTCTAGCTTATTAAGGTATTTAAAACTAAAAATGAAACGAAAACAAGCACAACTTAAGCGAAAACAAAGTTCAAAAATCAAGAAAATTACTTTAATCTCAAGCTAACTAACTATTACTCGAGTACACACAACTATTACACACTCATAAGCTGTAAAAGCTTCGTAAACACTTCGCAAAATTGGCAAACTTTTTGAAATTTCAAATTTTACTTGCCAAAATCATAACTAGCATACAAAATGTAGAGACAGACTATGGTAGGTGCATGTGGCGTGGCAGGGCGTCATACTAGATGCAATTGTTCCACATGATGGCCCAACTAACAGGGTTCGACTTCATTACAGCGTGTCTTGCACCTAGCGACTCTACTCGTATATGGCATTTATTGACGTCCGGTGTTAAGTAGAGCTCTGTAGAGACACGTTTTGTATTGGTATTTTGGAAATTTTGAAGTTATATTAATATTTTGGTTATTGTGGTATAGTGTTATAGTAGACTTAGGGATTTTTGGTTCGATCTCGACTAAAATTTTGTTTTTAATTTATTTATTTATTATTAATTTCAAAATTCAATTATTATTTAATAAGCTATATAAAATAGTGTAATTAGGTGAAAATCTAAAAGCGGAGAGTATTGCCTTTTTTATTTATATATTTATAGTTCAAGTTTCAGTTCCAACGGTAATGCTGAGGCACAAACTGTGTTAATAACCTTAGCCGGTATTAACACTCAATGTCCTTGGAAAATGGGGAACGGAGTGTCTTAACACTAGGTGCTCTCCTTCCGTATTGCTATATAGCATGACGCTAAAAATAAGTTCTATATACTTAGACATTTTTAAGTACTTCTTCTAATGATTTTTATTAAAAACACGTTAATACAACCTTATTATTTACATAAACATCCAAAAGTAATAAATATATAGCCAAATGACAAACTTTCCTCGTATTTTCTATTACTCAGATTGCAAAAGACATTCAGTTTATTTATTCTTCACATAAATATTACTAGAAACTCTATAGTCCACAATAATTATGCACTCACATACTCTCTCTACAATGTAGCGACGTCTAGTCCGTTATACGAATACATGGCTGCAATATATTTTACTATTCATTAATGTACTGCACTTTGAAGTTTTAATATTATTTTATGTGTAATAAAATTGATGTTTCTATGACGCGGTGGAATAGTTTTCGGCTAATGGCTTGGATTTTCTTAGATAAACGATTATAGCATTATTAATTTATATGATATGTAAAAACACAAAAGGGTTCAGCCGTTTACATGCATATAGCTTAAATGATTGGAATGGGGAAAACTCTTCCTATTTCCATCATCCTCATCCTTCTTCTCTCCTTTCCTCTTACCCCCTTAAGGTCGGCAACGCATCCACAACTTTTCTAATGTTGTGTTTGTCCATGGGCGAAGATACTACTTACCATCGGGTGGTCCTTCTGCTCGTTTGCCTATGTTTCATTAATAAAAAACAAAATGGGGAGAAATCAGTGTCTTAAAGCTACGTTCTCTCTGCCTACGTTGGTCTATACTATAGATAACCAGTCTGCTGTAAGATTATACTATCCTAGCTATCACTGTAACCGTCTATTTATTAGACGATATGATAGAATAAAACTAATTATAAATTAGTATAAAAACGATTGTTATAATATGAAGATCACTAAAAATATACAAAAATAAACTAAAATATACATAAAATGTCAACGAGTCGGAATTCATCTATACTTATATTTCAACGATAAATCTTTCTGTTGTCTTAATTTTAATAAAATTTTAATTATTTTTTAATATACTATAACACACATATACATTTACATATCATATTTCCTAATTAACTCATATGTATAACATACACAGACACATACATAAAAACCCAAATGTCCATTCGCTAATCTTATCCCACAGTACGTCGGCATTCAGAAAGCAAGGAACAGTATTACGTCCTGCAGCTGCTACATTCTATACTACTATAGTAGTAGTAGTAGTACCGTCCAGTACCGTCCAGTCTAAACCGGTTAAGAGCGGTTCCGACCGGAAATGTTCTTTACTACTTGCTAATGTAATTGTGTAAGGGGCTACGTTTTCACCAATATACGTCTGAAGTGTTTTAATATATATTTTCTTCGTGTTTTTAGTTTTCTACTTTTATTTCTATTTAATATGTTTGTATATAGATACATATACGTTTTATAACTTTTTAGGGTCACGTTGTATCCCCTATATAGCAGGATAAGCAGGACCCTAATGTTAAGACACACTGTTCCCCATTTTCTTCTGTATTCTGGATTCTGTATTCTGGCATTGCGTCATAATAAATGATTTTTCATCATCATCTCCTCCTCCGCCCACTACTGGACATAAACCTCTCGAGCTTAGAGTTTTATCTTCAGCTCTTCAGTCTCAACATTTGTCAACAACTTTACGTATATCATCACTCCACCTAGCTGGAGAGCGTTCTACAATACACTTACTAAGGTGCGGCGTGTTCAGAGATATTCTAATCATAACTCGCTGAGCGACTTTAAACTGAAGGTTAAGTTTCAATGTCAGTCTCCACGTTTCAGCTCCGGAAGTCATTATTAGTAAAATGCACTCGTTAAATGCCTTTTTCTTTACGTTAAAGACAACTTTAACATAAAGAAAAAACTTGACGATATTTCTTTTATGCTGCCCAGCCAAGTTATATTGTGAGCCTTTCTCTTATTATATACATTAGAACATTTCTTACTGGCTCTTCTAAGCCTTTCGAGCCCAGGGTACTTTTTAGTGGTACTGACAATACTGACATTTTATGTTAATTGACGATCCAAAAATGTTTGTAATAGCCCATTTGAAAAAAAACATAATTTGTTTATACAGCTTATACAGTACACTTAATTTTATCCATTGAATAAAGTACATTACCACGTCAACCTCACAGGCCCATTCGACGACAAACAATTAAATCTTTCGACGCCGCGGCACGCGCTGATGAAACCAAATAAACTGTATTTTATATTAAAACGGATACATAAAATATATTTATTTTTCAGTTTTTATATAATTTGGTTGATTCGGCATTTATATTTGTTATAGACCCTATATGATAGGAAATTAAGGGAATCTATCTCGAGAAAGATGAAAAAAATATAAAAAAATCGCAATATCGTTATTTTAAAAGATATGCATTATGGGTAATGTAACCTAGCTCTTTTTTATGAGGACGGTAAACGACCGGGCAAACAAATTAACTTGGCATATAATCATTTCAGGTACTCATAGCAAACGAACGTAACAAAAGAACAATTTACAATATATAATTATAAATTGCAAATAATACTGTACAGTTAAATATACATATATAGATATAACTTAAACTAAAATGAGACACGGCACTTGAAGCTTTTTGCAGATTCTTTTTATCAAATATGCAAACAGAGAGAGAGTTGAGACACTATTCCAAGAAGAAGAGATTAAAATATAAGCATAATTTTCCACCGGAAAGAATATCGATTCCACGACTATTATGAAAATTAAATTAATCAAAATGAATACAGCAATGTGTAGTGTAAAGATAAACATTGAATGTCAGATTACGTATTGAATGAGACAGGCCATCGCGTCACGCAGGGACGTTGGAAACAATTAAATCATTGAATGCCGTTGCACTGAGCAAATGAATAACCTTACGCTTTATTAACAGCCCAACGACGTGTTTGGCTCAATATTCTTTTCGATAAATATACTTTTTTTTAGCTTCACGCTGTATCTCGCACACAGCAGGGTAGGCAGAGAGAACCTAGTGTTGGGATACTCCGTTCCCTACTTTACGCCGGATTCAGAGGCATTGCGTGTTAAGTAGTGGAACTTAACACCACGGTTTGCCTCGACACCAGAGCGAAAAATGGAAATATTAAATATTTCCACTCCTCGAATGGGAATCGAGCCCACAACCAGTCGTTTACAGACACACGGTTGTGCCACTGGGCCACGACTGGCCAAAAATACTTAATATATGAAAAATAGGGAACATAGACACACTTTCCGTCTGATGTCAAGATTTTTGGGTTTTGAGTGACAAAACTTAACATTGTTCTTTGTCTTAGGAACTAGAGCGATGAAATGCAATTTAAATATAAACTTTAAAAATCTAATGGGAATCGAACTCATAACCAATCACGTTAACAATTAATCACTATTCCACGAGCCAGGACAGCGTCAATGTTATGTTTCTTTTGCTTCACATTTTTTTAGCTTCACTCTATATACCGCTACAGCAGGGTAGGCAGAGAAAACCTAGTGTTAAGACACTCAGTTTCCCACTTTCCGCCGAATTCTGGAGGCAGTGCGTGTTGAGTGGCCATCAACGCCGGCAGAGGGAACCTAGTGTTAAGACACTGAGTTGCCCATTTTCCGCCGAATTCTGGAGGCATTGCGTGTTAAGTGGTGGAACTTAACGCCACGGTTTGCCTCGACACCAGAGCGAAAAAAAATAAATATGAAATATTTCAATATTTTTCATATAACTTAACTAAATTATAATAATAAACTAATTAGAAACGTAACCTATACTTATCACACGATATCCCATAACAGTTTTAGGGTCTCTATATACGAGTACATACGAGTATATCTATTATCCATACATAATTATCTACACGATTACTAATTATTATGACGCAAGTTCAACGTAATGTGAACTTTAATCATAATTTGGTAATTAACGTTATATTGAAGCCATTCATTTCACTTGTTCTGCGTTACATTAATTAAGATGTACTACCCGCTTGTAGGCGAAATGAAGAGAAAATCATAAATTTTGTTAGTAACAAGTAATAATATGTATGTATGTATGTATGTATGTTTTAAGCACTATATTTTGGAGTTTAGATGTAGTTTTAGAATTAGAAAAAAATTAAGACTTTTTTAAAGTTTTACCTAAATCATTCTCAGCTTAACGCTTTTTTCCACATAACAGAGTAAGGAGATCTATATTAAACACATTTCTTTCACAGTACAACTTGTGGGTTTGATCCCCACTCGAAGTAATAAGTATGATTAAATTATTTCTCTCTATTTTCTTTCTATTTTAATTAGTAATGTCTCGATTTCTGCACTACAAGTCTGTTAAAATATCATTCAAAATATTTGAGCAGTCAACAGTATTCAATGGTTTAAATTAAATGTAGCATCATGTATCGACTCTAGTACATACGAGTATGTTATGTAAATCAAGTTAATAATAAATTAATTAAAATCTCTTTTATAATTTATATAAATTGATGAAATCACGTAATCCGGAAGTAGGTGTACATTTTATTGCAGACGAAAATTATATTAAGTTAGTAATGTGTGATCCGAACAACATACAGTGGCTCAAATTCAAGTGGAAACTGGCAAACGGAGTGTCTTGACCCACTATATCAGTTCTTACTAAAATACTTCGTAGGACAATTTTTATTGAGGAATAAATTTTAAATGCCATTAGCTGGGTTAATGTACGATTAGATTACAGAATATTTGGATATTAAGTTCTTTCTGGCTAGATTTTGATCTGCGGTGCGGTAACAAGCGTGAACATGGTAACTTATTAAACCTATATTATATTTGAACAGACACCTCCACCCTACTACAAACAATTTGACCACTGAGTCATACCGTCCCATTTACACCTATCTACCAACATTGACTACAAAAGTAAATAAATGCAGCGATTATTAAAATAACAAGGCTTCATTCGTTATAAATACTGAAACGTGTTTACTTACACGTCACATCGTGAAATATATTCATCATCAAGTGAACTTTCAAAAACAACTACATTTGTTAAGTGGTGTTGCCATCTGTCCGAGTTTCCCCGGATTTATCCTATTTTAAAAGTGTCAGGGGAACTTCGGGCTGTGGTTATTCTAGGTTACTCTAGGTTTTGATTATTATTTTTAGTCAGGTTTTTGATTGTATATATAACAATATTTAAAAAATAAGCATTTTGACGCTTTTTCCCGCATAGCTGGGTAGTTAAAAAATATATAATGCCAAGTCTGGTCAGTGACCATATTCAGTTCTCAAATTCCCGCCCAGATCGAGATGTTGCATGTTGAGTGGCGGAAAGTAACGATATGCTTTATTTTAGGCACAAAAATACAGTACCAGTAATAATTTAAATATAATCTTTTCTATGGGTGGGAATCGAACTCAAAACCAAACGCGTTTACAGTCAAGCGCTGTCCACAATGGACTTTTGTATGCATTTTTTTTTTTGGTTTTAAAGAAAGTTACTTGCGGTTCTTAACTTATTTTTGATTTTTGAGGCATAGACCGCAATTAGTGTAATTAAAATAAAAAAAAGGCTTTTCTTTTTAATACATTTAAAATTGATATTAAAATAAACTAAAAGTTGACTTATGACATTAAATATATGACCATGTTTTTTTTGGGTTTCCTAGTTCAAAACAAAATAATATGGCAACCCTACTTATGAGTGACGTTTGTGAAAACATTACCAAACGAAATATAAAATCGTTCACTTACAAAAGAGTCGAAACTCAGCGAGCGAACGTCATTTAAGCTACAAATTAAAATTTTCCGACTTGATTTCTCGATTGAAATTGAAAAATAATCGAATGTATCGAAACATTATTTTCTTTGTAATGAAAAGCTCTTCAATATTTTTACTTTAAAATTAGTTAAAATTTAAATTGCCATTGGAATTTAAGCGTTTTTTTATGTTTATATTTTAGCTTCACGCTGTATCCCGCACACAGCAGGGTAGGCAGAGGGAATCTAGTGTTAAAACTTTCTGCCAAATTCTGAGGCATTGTGAGTTAGGTGGCGGAACTTAATGCCGCGCTTTGCCTAGAGCGAAGAAAATGGAAATATTAAATATTTCCACTCCTCGAGTGGGAATCGAACCCACAACCAGTCGCTTTTACAGTCACACTTTGCGCCGCGACTGGGCCCATATTTATATATCGTTTGCTTGATTTAAGCAAAACTTAGAGATGGACTAGTTACTCTTCATTTTAGGGACATGTTTAGTGGCGTAACTCATCGCTGTGTTTGCCTAAGAGAAATAAGATTTTAATTAGATAACAGAACCTAACGAGCCACTTTCTCCAATCCCATCGCAAAAACGAATTATATAAATATACTATTTTATTGACTCAAACTCACAATCATCGCATAGTACTAGGAACCGCATCTTTGCTTTGCATGGCGGAAAGAGCTGAGCGAAGTACATATTTAATGTTATTGCATGTTAAAAATATTCGAAAAGCAAACACTTAACACTAACATAACACTTAATGTTCCACAGCCTAAGTCCACTTTTGCACTTTTTGACCATTTATTCAAAAATTACAATTACAATTGTAACCAAAAAACTTCACAGCACACAAGACACTGTGCTCAATATCCCTGCCAAATTTCAGAGGTCTACTACAAATAGCCCAGGAAGAGTTAACGCACAATGAAACACACTTTTGACCAGTAAGAGCTTCGCTTTGCTCAGCTCAATAATGTAGGCACTATCTATGCCACGATGGTGTAATTTCTATAAATATATATAATAATACATATTTCACCACACTAACGAACAAACAGGGCAACCTCAAAACTGCTTTGCGGTATAATACTAAGGTTCTTGGAAGAGGGAAGCCTAAAAATTCAAAGAACTTAGCCTCGTACGGATTTAACATTTCATTTCCTTTTATCTACTACGACATTCTTTTTAGTTCAAGTTGTCTTTTAATTTGTTCAACTTTAATACGTCATATGTAAAGTTTAACAGAAGCCTTTTTACGTGTGTAATTGGAAGAACGCAAATGTGTTGTCAAAATGATTTTTAAAGAACGTAAAAAAATCCAATGAGGCCAGTCGTGGCACAGAAGCACATAGTGTAAAGCGACTAGTTGTGGGTTCGATCCCACTCTAGCAGTTTTATTTTCTTTATTCTGGTGTCGAGGCAAAGCGAGGCGTTAAGTTCCGTTACGTTCAGTGGTTATACATTTTCTAAAAATATTTTTCATATTCTAAGCGTGTAATCTGGGTGCATCGATTTTTTTATATACTTACTACAATATATATTATAACCTATTAGCTATTATAATATAAATGTGTAAGTAACAACTATAGAAATGTTATAATACTATATTTTTTTTTCAAATATACTACCAAATAAATAAGCTTTTAAAATACGTAATATCCATAGCACTAATGCAAATATATGTCTGTTTACCAAAATCTACCGTATTAAATACGAATAACCGCTATTAAAACTAAACTTTCGGGTCAAAACTGAGTTTGAGCTAATCTTAAGAATTATAACGGTTACGTAGTAAAGGCATCACTCGCACCTAAGTCACGTTGTTTAATTTCCTTCAATATTTCAAGTTTCATATGTATGTAGCTTATATATAGAGAATGCTCTGTTAAAATGGAAATATTAAATATTTCCACTCCTCGAGTGGGAATCGAACCCACTCACAGTCAATTTACAGCCACACTTTGTGCCACTGCGCCACGGCTGGCCCCAGTAAGACTAAGTGTACTGGAGTAGTGACTAGTGTGAAGAAGTCTAAGTGTTATGAAGAACGTTAGAGATAAGTCGCACAATTTCACGGCGTTAAGTTCCGCCACATGTCATTGGATATTTTGAATTCTAGTGGAAAACAGTGTACGGAGAGTCTAAACACAAAGTCTTTGCTTTATATAATCCTTCTGCTTATCCATTTCTTCAAAAATGCGTAATGGGAACAATAAGATACTGAATGAAGGTATAGGAGTAAGAAATAGATTAGCTAGAGTTTCGTTTAGTAAGATCATTTATTATATTGAGTTTCATTTTTAACACACAAAATTTTGTATTTCTCTGTAAAAAACAAAAATAAATATATTAAATCATAAATTACAAACTATTAATGGGACCAGTCCCGGCGCAGTGGCACAAACGTGTTACTGTAAACGACTGGTTGTGGATTCTATTCCCAGTCGAGGAGTATTAGTAAATATTTTATATTTCCATTCTCTTCGCTCTGGTGTTGAGGCAAAGCGCGACGTTAACTTCCGCCACTTAATACGCAAACCTCCGAATCCGCTAGAAAGTGGGGAATGGAGTGCCTTAACACTAAGTTTTCTCTGTCTACCCTGCGGTGTGCGGAAAACAGCGTGAAGCTAAAAAAAAACTAATAATGATATTTGATTCAACATTTCGCTTAACAAACACAGTTTCATGCATAATCTGTAATAAAGTGTAAAGCGTAGTGACGCATCACTACCAATAACGTAGTGTCTAGTGACCCTTTTCTTTATGTTATTATGTTTCTTTTTTATTCTGCCCCCACACCCATTCAAGGTCTAATACACCATTTAGGGGTTTCATAAAGAAATTAACAAGCCGCATCGACAATATGAAGACCAATAACTGTTTGGCATTTCAAACGCTAAAGTCTTTTATGAAGCAATCACGCAACCTTCCACCGAACTTTACGTTCTGAATACATACAATTACGACGCTATTACTTATTTAATATTGTTTTCATATTGAATTTGAACGAAGTTATTGTATAGAGAAAGGCAGTTCATTGTTATGTTATATTTATATTATTATATATATTTTTTTCTTGACTCCATTTTGTTTAAAGCGCAACAGAATAGGTAGAGAGAGCCTAGTGTCAAGAATCTCCGTTCTCCTTTTTCCTTCAAATTTCCGACTAAAAGTTAGTCTTAGTCACGCTAAGTGTTAATTTTTTGTAGGCAGAAGGAACCTAGTGTTAAGACACTCCGTCCCCCACTTTCCACTGAATTCGGAGGCATTGCGTGTTAAGTGACGGAATTTAACGCCGCGCTTTGCCTCCACACTAAATCGAAGAAAATGGCAATATTAAATATTTTCACTCCTCGAGTGGGAGTCGAACCCACAATCAGTCGTTTACAGTCACACGTTCGTGCCACTGTGCCACGACTGCCCCCAATATTAAACATTTTGTACTTAAATTTAAAGTAACTGTTGAAAATTGCTTTCTTGCTTTCTTGCTTGCTTTCTTCTTTTCTTTATTGAGTTTTCTTTATTGAGATTTATCACCGTACTGACTAAACAGGTACAGTTAACTCGTGCTCTGCTGCTGAAAAATCTTTTTGTACTCGGTGTTAAGTTCCGCAAATGACCCGTAATTATTTGAATACCGGCAGAAAGTAGAAAACGAAATATTTTGAAACTTAGTTCTCGTTGTGAAATTAACAATAATATTAAAAGATATTTTTTGGTATGTAAAATAAAGTTTCTCATTTAAATTACAGAAGTTATTTGATGAAGCAAGCTTATTAAAAGCGTAATAAAATTACGACTAGAAACTTAATTTTATTACATTCTTATCCATAAAGTGGAATTTGATATCAAAATATGTTCTATATTAAATCTCATTATAGAAATAAAACTTTTTTCTACTACAGTCACACTAAGGATATGAAGAAAAAAAAATTGAAAATTAAAAAATAAACATTTGAATGCAGCAGAATTCAAATCTGCACCTCGTGGATAACATCCAAGCACTTTAACTGCTAAACCATACGTTCGAATCTCGATACACTTAAAATAAGTATTTACGAAATATCATCTTAACACATTCAGTTAAGCTTTTCTGGCATAGGAATGGTCCATCAGTGAAAATATATTGTGAGAACTCTCTGTTCTTCACTTTTTTTCGATTTTTTCACTTTTGATTCTAACCCGCGCCTCTTGTGAACTGTCCAGTATAACCGAGAAACTGTTTTGGAATCCTGTTGCGTTCAAATTTATATACGTTTTCCTATAACGAAATAATATTTTTGACTTCTACCGACTTTTCCCCTGATAGCAGCGTAATCAAAGAGAATCTAGTGACAAAACACTCCGTTCTTCAGAAGAGAACTCAGGAGAGATTTACCACCAAAAATTGAAACACAAAAAATATAAAATAATTAATTTCTAAAACATTCAAGTAAATTGTAGACAATAAGTAAATTCAACTCAAATTCGACTGAGAACTCCGCGTTTCGACACTTGAACTTTACACTGCAGTTACTACAAAGCTATTTAAACATAATTTAAATATGATTTTGAACTCTAACACTTAGTAGTAAGAAGTTAGTAAAACCGACGAAACGATTTAAGTTGTGACATTCCATTCCGTTCGTAGTAAAGGAACTTAGCGCAGGTGCTAGAATGCCTATTAAATAGATTTTAAGGTTTAAATTATCTTTTTTCTTTGTAGTTCACTATTAATGTCTTAATTTTTAATAGTGACTTAGTGAACGATTTCTATTTTTTCCGTCTAATATTGAAATTAATATTATTTAGGCAAAAAGCAACTAGGAAAAAGTACTCTAGTTCTTTGTTATAGTTGACTGTTAGTGTCTTAGATTTAACTGTTGCTGTTGTAGTGACTTAGTGTACAATTTCTCTCTTTTCTTAATCTCCTAGTATGATTAATATAATTTAGTCAGAAAGAAATTAGTGAATATTCACTCCACTTTCTGTTTTTCGGTAGTGACAGTTAATCATACATGTACTCGTATATCGCAGAACGATTTTACCTTAACGTCTTCACGGACAACATAATGAAACATATCACTAATTAAATATCACTTGCTTTTGATTCTTTTCGATTTGTGTTTATTCACTAAGTTCTTTCTGCCTATCCTGTTATATACTTAGACTTATATAGGAAAGATAGAGAGAGAAATATGCTTTATTACGGTACCAAAGATCCTATAAATAAGCATATACTAATCAAAACTCACAGGACAAGTGGGAAACGGAGTGTCTTGACACTAGGTCCTTTTTAACTACCCAACTATGCGTAAAAAAGGATAAAGTTATTAAATAAAGCACTCCTAAACTCTACTTTACTAGAGCTTAATATAAATTAGTAGCGTCCCTTTTATATACCAGGTGATACGTTCAGACACGTCGCCCGCTGAGCTATAAATGTACTACGGAACTCTAAAAGAAACACCTTTAACTAAGATGTGGGGGCAAGATTTTATAGTTGTGAATTTCGTAGAGACTATCGTGGCACAGTGAAAGAGAGTCTTACTGTATGCGATTAGTTGTAGGTTTGATTCCTATTTGAAGGAATGATTTTGTTTAATTATTTTTATTTTGAACTCTGGTACGTGAGGCGAAGCGCGGTGTTGAGTTCCACCACTCAATATGCAATGTCTCGATTTCGGGCGGAATTTGGAGAATGGAGTGTCTTTACACTAGGATCCTCGAAAAAAAAATTGTAAAGCTTTTCATAGATATACGTATATGTAGACCCGTAAAGCGAGCTTTGCTTTAGGAACGTGTATTTTTTAAAGTGGCTTAAAAAAAGTGTATATATGATGAAAAAGTGTATATATGACATCTGTTCGTGTAGACTCTTAATTTTGCTCTTTTAAGGTATTTTTTTTAATACAGTAAGTCAAATCCAAAATTTGTTTGCATTTTTTTATAAAAAGGATCGAAAAGCTTTTCTACTATATTTTGAATCTGTTTATAATAATAAAATAGTTTATAATAACAAAATGGAGAACGGAGTGTCTTAACATTAAATTATTTCTAATCACCTCGCTTCAGGAAAGCGAAGTAGAAGTAGAAACAAATACAACTAAAAATTCAAGGAATTTCAATGAATAAATAAAGAGAAAACTTCCATAAAAGATGATATCCCACAATTATAAACTAGGTATGGTCAGCTAGTATATTACGAACAGGGTTACTATTTCCCCGGCTCGCTTCTCGAAACCAATACAATCGTATCCGTAACCTTCTTTTTTACTTTAACGAATGAAAAATTGCTGAGTTATGCCGTTATTTATTCTTTTGCTTATTAAATCTGACAATGCTGTGGATTATTATATTATAGTAGGTGAAAGACTGAGTTGTATGCGTTGCAATGTTAAATATATATATTTTTTTAGCTTCACGCTGTATCCCGCACTCAGCGGGGTAGGCAGAGAGAACCTAGTGTTAAGACACTACCCACTTTCCGCCAAATTCGGAGGCATTGCGTGTTAAGTGGCGGAACTTAACGCCGTTTTACCTTTGATACCAGAGCGAAGGAAAATGGAAGTATTAAATATTTCCACTCCTCGAATGGGAATCGAACGCACAACCAATCGCTTAGTCAAACGTTCGTGCCACTGTGCCACGACTGGCCCCAATATTAAACATTTTGTAGTTAAATTAAAATAACAATTGAAATTTGCTTTTATTGTAATTATTTTTGTTTTGGTTTGAGTGTTTCTATCATGGATTTATTGCATATGTGACTTAAATCATGATTCATCGTATGTTTGATTTTCCTGCTATGCGGAAGAAAGGTGAAGCTAAAATAATTATTAAAATTCGAGTTAAAAATTTCAGAGTTAAAGATTTCAGCTCTGCATGACAAAAGGACAATAATTAAGTCATTAAATTTATATGCTACGTTAAATTATTTTTGAACTTTAAAAGAAAAAAACATTAAATCCAGGTTAGTTAAAAAATTCTACAGAACAGAAATTAAACTTTCATCATTTAGAGTCAAGATACTTCGTTCTCTGTAAAAAATAATTTTAATAAAATAATTTCTTCGATTAATAATTAAACCTATAACCATCGCGTTACCAGTTCTACTGCGCCACGATAACTTCATTTAATATTTTAAAATACCTACATAAAAATCTAAATTCCTCCATTTTATTTATATCATAGAAAAGGAAAATTAGATTTTTTTTGCTTCCATTTTGCAAAAAGGTCTGCAAGCCATAAATTAAGGGAAGCAATCTTGTTCTCTACACTCTTGTAAGTAAGATACAAATTATTGTAGGGCACATGGTGACCGCAATGATCGGTGACAGTCTAAATTTATACGCTGGACCTTTGTCCTTATAAGCTTATTTTATATTACAAAATATTGGAATACATATGAATATTATTGAAAAAAGGGAGTAATAAAATTGCAATATTCTCTATTGCAAAAGTTAACAAATTCATTTTCTTGTTGAACAAGTTCTTATAACAAAGAAAAAAAAGGTAACTTGGAAGCAACTAAGTAAAGCAACTTTTTTCCACAAAGTAGAGTATTCAGAAAGTCCCTTGTGTTAAAACACTCTCTTCACCACTTTCCTTATATCCTAGTTTATATTATAAATATAACTGGCAGTTATAAAAATGATAGAATGAAAAATCATTTTGTAGTATGAGTCTCTGATCATGCGCTAAATTTAATACCTACTTTTAGTAATTTTCAATGCCAATTATGCCATATGAGTTACCTTAAAAATTCAAAAGTAAAAAAAAAACACTTAAAAGTTGTATAATAACAACGACAAAAAAAATATAGATATGTATATAATAAGTTAAATATGTATACAAAAAAAAAAAACAATTCCTAGTATTTCTCGCATACCAGGGTAGTTAGGGAGAACCTAGTGTCTAGATGTGAAGACCTTCCATTCTGCACTTTCTGCCTGAATTCCAGACATTGCATGTTAAGTGGCAGAAATCAACGTCACACTTTATCGTGGATGTCAAAGGGAAATGTTCTAAAAAAGATCATCACCCGGAGTGACGTTAGGATATTTTAAGAAATAATAAAAAATGTATTAATTTTATTTTTATTTAACGTTTAAACTAAACATACGTTACATAATTATACTTTCTCTAAAATACATTAATACATATTATACAAACAAACAAACAAACAGCAAAAAAAAACATACCAAAGCGACTTCATAAGTTCCCAGCACTCACTCATACATTTCTGAAGAAATAATTTAAACATTTCGTAGTCTCTTTCAATGCAGGGCAGGGCAGGGCGGTATAAAAACAGGGGCTTTCCAATTTGTTTTGCCAAAAGAAAACATTTAGCTGTCGACCACTGAAAGAGTATTTTTATTTTCATTTTTACTGTATCCCTCAAAGAGCGTTTATGGATTTATTTAAACGCCCAAAGTAGCTTAGATGTATAATTTAATAGTAAATTAGAGGAAAAACACTGTGTTTTTATTGAAAATATGTAATATTTCCTTATAACTTGAGGTTAAGTTGATTTTAGTTTTTATAAATATATTAATATGGGGCCAGTCGTGGCGCAGTGGTACAAAGTTTGACTGTAACGCGACAGGTTGTGGGTTCGATTCTCACTCGAGGAGTGGAAATATTTAATATTTCCATTTTCTTCCGTCTGGTGTCGAGGCATAGCGCGGCGTTAAGTTCCGTCACTTAACACGCAATGTGTCCGAAGTCGGCTGAAAGTGGGGAACGGAGTGTCTTAACACTAGGTTCCCTAAAAAATGATTATATATATATATATATATTTTTCTTTTTTTTTTATTCTTTTTTTTTTTTAGCTTCACGCTGTATCCCGCGCACAGCAGGGTAGGCAGAAGGAACCTAGTGTTAAGATACTCCGTTCCCCACTTTCCGCCGAATTCGGAGGCTTGCGTGTTAAGTGGCGGAACTTAACGCCGCATTTTACCTCGAAACCAGAGCGAAGAAAATGGAAATATAATTTCCACTCCTCGAGTGGGAATCGAACCCACAACCAGTCGTTTACAGTCACACGCTTGTGCCACTTGTATATATTATAATTATTGTTATAGAGGTCTATTAATATAGAGGTCGCTGTGATCCAGTGGAACAGGGTCTGACTATAAAGCGATGGTTGTGAGTTCACTCAGGGAATAATTGTATTTAAATATACATTACTTCTCTTTGGTACCTAAGATCGCAAATGCAATGCAATGAAAAATGCAAAATTAAATGGCAGAACTCAACACCACGCTTTGTCGTAGATCCCGAGACGGAGAAATGTATGATATAGACATTTAAAGAAAACGTATAAAAATCTGAACGTAGCGGGATTCGAACCCGCGCCTCCTGAACACCGTTCAGGGCTCTCACCACTGAGCCATGCGTTCAAACCTATACGTTCAAACCCGCGCGCGGAGGAGGCGCGCGTTCGAATCCCGCTGCGTTCAAGATTTTTATACGTTTTCTTTAAATGTATTTTTCAATTTTCCTAAGTGTGGAATAACACTTTAAAAATGTTTAAAAGTATGTATGATATAATTAATAAAAAATATTATTTTGACAATAATTCAAAAAATAACAATAAATTTAAATTTTCCCCGAGTGGGAATTGACACCCACAACAAATCGCATTTACAGTCAGACGTTCAAATTTTCCATTCAATCAGCTTCTTCTTCTACCGTTTTTACATAAACCACTATCGACAAGTAAAATACATAATGTTTTTAACTCTTATTTTTTTATCTTATATTTTATTCAGTGTAAAAAATCAAAGCTGAAAAGACTTACTCCAAATATGTTTTCAAAGAAAAATGATTTTTCCATTTATTAATTCGTCGCCTTTGATGGACATTTCCAACGGACTATATTTAAGGTAACTTTTGATAAGCTTAAGTTGGATGTAAAATGTTAAGATGATTTACAAGATTTGGGGTCATGGTGGCACAGTGGGATAGCGATTAACTGTAAGCACGATTAGTCATGGGTTTTATGCTAGTAAATTGAGTGATTATATTTTTAAATTATTTACATTTGCTCCGCATTCATAAGAAAACAAAACTTGGTATTGAGTTTCACCACTTAGTACGCAACGTTTTAAATTTGCATGGGCAATGGAAAACTCAATGAATTGTCCCTAGGTTCTCTCCGAATGATTTTTTTTCGATTCTTTTACAATTCCCAAAATAGGGATAAGAATGACTTGAAGATAGATCACTCTTCTAACTTTAATACTTGGCTTTGCATAAATTATTTTTAAAAACAATTATTGCTGCATAATATTATTAAATTTCTATAAAATCTAAATCTCTTTAATTCACGTATACTTTGTTACAATAATGCTTTATAATCTTTCAAATACAAAGACTCCAATATAAACAGAATACAAATCTACATATATACATATAAAACAGCTAAAAGTACAATCTCATTGAAGATCCAACATTACTCGCAGGATCCCTTAAAGTGAATCACATAAATATTAAAGCAAGTCTTGCCTTACCCACAAAATAAATTCTAATCTTTAGAAAAACCCGAGAAAAAAGGAATTCTGGGCACGTAAAACAATTACAATATCGCTCACGCAACGGATACATTGTCAAAATTCATTCTAAGAAGAGGTCTCGATGTGGGCAAGTGGGAAAATAAAATCATGCGAGGAGCCAAAAGACCTAAGGGACCGATTAGGAAAGCAGCCAGGTTAATGCATAAGTAACGATTGCGTGCTATCCGGAGCTCCTTACGGACAGCCTTTTAAGAAAATTTCCACCGAAAGTAGGCTTGGACGTAGCAATTGAATTACCTCAGTGTCGGCTCTCGCAAAGTGGATGAAGGGAGGCTTTGAGGCACAGCCGCTTACAAACTATCTATTTTTTTCGGTATATAGTATTATTATTCTACAATAAAAGTCTTCTTTGAATAAAGGTTTCTTCGAATCTTTTGATAATTGACAGATATCTTATCTGGTTCATAAAACATAAAAAAAATAGTAATTAAAATCAAAACTTTTTAATGCATCCTTTATTTTATATTATCAAGGTTACTTTATATATTTTTAAACTCTCATACTTTTTCAGCTTCATTTATATCCTGCATGTAATAGATTAGGCACGACCTAAATGCCAATATGAACCTACACTTCAATTGCCGCTAAATTACAAGCCAATATGTTATATAGCGAAACTCAAGGTCTTACTCTAAATAAAATCTACTTATTAACAGAGGAACCGTGGTGTAGTGGAAGAGCGTCTGACACATAATATTATTGGTAGGGTGTTCAATTCGGGGAATGATATTTATTTTTTTTACTTCTAAGACAAAACGCGGCACTGAATTCCACTATTCCAACTGCAATATCTCGATATTATGGGAAAATAGAAAACAAAATGTATTGACACTATATTCTCTCTATATAGAAAGAAGCTTTTTTATCATTTCTTACTTGAAAATCGAACCTACAACTATCGCCTTTATAGTCAACCGCTATAACACAACAACAATGCCTCATTACACCCTCTTGTTTTTAAAATCAAAACTGAACACAAAGCAGTAGTAAATATATGTTGATTGTTGCCAATACTAGAGCCCGAGGCGTTTTTGTATTTGAATCGCATCATTGAATGCAATATCATGATTGAACGCTAATACGCAGACCAATTACTCCCTTTGAGCTGATTAAGGCGGCTGGACGCTTTCATTGTCTCATTGTCATTTCGACCCTGATTGTTGATCTAAATATGTATGTATGTACTCGTATGTGATTTATTTAATTAAGTCATGTCATACATGTATAGCACATAGGTATATTTAATTTTTTTATCTTCACGCTATATCCCGCACACAGCAGGGTAGGCAGAGGGAACCTAGTGTTAAGACACTCTGTTCCCCACTTTTCACCGAATTCGGAGGCATTGTGTGTTAAGTGGTGAAACTTAACGCCGCGCTTTACCTCGACACCAGAGCGAAGAAAATGGAAATATTAAATATTTCCACTCCTCGAGTGGGAATCGAACCCACAACCAGTCGTTTACAGTCACACGCTTGTGCCACTGGGCCACGACTGGTCACAAATTTATACCTTTATTTCAAATACCTGCTTTTTTCACTTACAGCAAGGTAGGCAGATATAATCTATGGTTAATTTGTTTATAATTATATGACTTTACATGCTAATTGTAATTCAATACCCATCCTATTTGATATAATATTTTAAAAGCATTTTTAATTTAAAAATGATTGTCAGTTCAAATAAATGTCTAAGAAATTATTTTAAATAACAATACATGATGATGTAGGTTTAATATCCATTCAATTTGGTATAATATTTTAAAATCATTTTTACTTTTTTATTTAAACATGATTGTGAGTTCGATTGTCAGTCGGAGAAATTATTTAATTATTAAATTTCTTGACTCTGGTGAACAAGACAAAGTGGAAAGTTGAGGTCCGCTACCAAACACCTTCCTATGCAGAAACTTAAAAAATGTAAACATTTCGTTTACCTAGTTAGTATTGGTTTTGCCACTTAACACGCTATACGTCTAAATGAGTTAAAAATAGAGAACAATGTCTTATAAATCGACATATAATGTTATTCTTAATTTCTTAAAATACAAACTTCATCATTATTTTTTACAAAAATTGTTGCACTTGCATCAAACATGAAACCATTTTCTAAAAAACGTCCACTGCACCTAAAGACCGAGAAACACAAAACCATATATTACAAACACATTAAATTTAGACAATTTTACATACACATGTTGCATTTTACACAGTTCAGTTTAGGTTTCAGAAGTTAGAAAATATATATGAATACAGCCATTGTCGTTGCCAACGTTGTCTATGCGACTTCATTTCCTTTGGCTGATGGATGATGGCGTATCTTCAATGAGATTTATAATAGTATGTCACATTCCACAGGAAGATTGATGTGTAAATGGTTTCGGGTACCTTCAGCTACCTTTGAATAATGGTATTTTTGTTTTATTTTTTAATGTATTCTTCGTATTTATTGTATGTATGTTGTTTTGTATTTTTTTTTAATTTTAAAGTTGTTTGATTTTTTTTTTTTATTTTTGTTGCAAGTAGAGTTGAGTTGGAATGTATTGGATTAACATATACATATATTCAGAAAGATAGAAAAATATTAAAGAAAATTATATTTATTTTAACAAATACTTAATTTTTTGTGGAATTTAATGTGCTAATGCAGACAAGTAAATAATATATGATCACATAGAAGATACTATCGCCTATTTTACAAATAATATAATTACGGCGTTATATATTACATTAATCCATACTTATATTATAAATGCGAAAGTCTGTGTGTTTGTCTGTCATGCTTTCACGGCTAATCTACCGGTCCGATTTGGATGAAATTTAGAATGAAAGTAGTAAAAGTTACTAGGTCTAACATAGGCTACTTATTTTTTCAAAATTCAACCGCTAAAGGGTTGAAATAGGGGATGAAAGTTTATATGAAAAATCTAAACCGCTTGACCGATTACAATGAATTTCGGCATAAATATAGCTAATAATCTAAGCTTAAACATAGGCTATTTTATTTTTCAAAAACCCACCCCCGAGGGTTGCAATATAACGAAGCAGCTATGTAGTTCACGCGGCGAAGCCGGGAGCGGGCCGCTAGTAAAAAAATATATAATTAAAAATATTAAAAGATTTCCTTTACAAATCATCATTATAATAAATTATTACATTAAATTAATACTTTAGCCCTTTTTCACAAAAGTAACGAATGAATATCTAAAATTAGCAAAGTAAAATTTATATAGGAAAAAATTGAGAAATCCAAAGTCTTTCCTCATAATCTATTACTTACTTTTCTTACTATATGTCTAACATTACCAAATAAGATATATTTCATACCTCAATAACCACTTATATAACAAAAAAAACACACACAAAACAAAGCAAATTAACAATTTAAAATGTAAAAATTGAGAATGAATAACGATCCCACCGCCGCGCCGACTCGCATCAGAATTGCGTCCCAGCTATACGTCTTCACCCACGCTGTCACCTCGGCACAGACGGCCGCGAGTAATTCAAAACATTAATTTTACTAATGGCATAAGCTGCCGTAGTAATGTTGTATAGGTACAGATATAGGTTTAGGCTTTTTTTTATTTTAGCTTCACGCTGTATCCCGCACACAGCAGGGTAGGCAGAGGGAACCTAGTGTTAAGACACTCCGTTCCCCACTTTCCGCCGAATTTGGAGGCTTGCGTGTTAAGTGGTGGAAATTAACGCCGCGCTTTACCTCGACACCAGAGCGAAAAAAATGGAAATATGATTTCTACTCCTCGAGTGGGAATCGAACCCACAACCAGTCGTTTACAGTCACAAGCTTGTGCCACTGGGCTACGACTGGCCACAGGTTTAGGTATTTCTATCTAAATACTGACTGTTAATTAATTGGAATGCTAGCTGAAGTGAATGCATTTCAACAAGTGGTCATTTTATGCTTCTTCACGGTTGAACGCTATTACTTGATATTGGAAGATTATTTTTGTTAATTTTTGTATAGTTTTACAATATGATGGAAATATACATATATTAATTATACTGTGTATTTTGTACAATTTTTTTGTATTTAAAATTTTTATATTACGCTTAAATAATAATGCAATAACGCATTGGGACAATGTGTAAGTCTTAACGCGATGGTTGTAGGTTTAATTTTAAATCGTGGAATTTTCGTTTCTCCGCTCTGTTAGTGTAACGGTGTTAAGTTCCACCACCACTATCACCAGTTAACATGCAATAAATCAAATGCAAGAAATTTTGGCGGGAGCCAGAAAACGAAGTTATCATGACAGTAGATTTTCTTTATCTAAAATGCTTTTCGAAATAAAGCTAGAGAGAAAAAAATAATCATTTAATAACTTATTAGGTAAAGGTAAAGACAATATACAACACTATTATGCTATTTTTTCCGGAATATTTTTTAAATGATGGTAGCAGTTCTAAATACACTTAAAGGAACAAATTAAAATACGTTTAATAAATTAATATTTATTGACACGTTGTATAATTTAAGCAAATTATATAATAGCATGATTTTGTGTGGAAAGTGGAGAACGGAGTGTCTTGACACTAAGTTCTCTCTGACTACCCTGCTATGTTAGCAAGTAGCTGCTAAAAAATACCACAAGCAACTCCCACCCATAACCTCCTCAGAACAAAAAAACAACAATTAAAAACTAAACATACAAACATTTACAATACGACTCTCATTAGAGTGTTGAAAAGCGTTGTAATTTCCGTTACGAACGTAAGCTGCCAAAATCTTTCCGCAGAAACACTTGCTTTGAAATCCTTTGACACTATTATTCTTTGTGTATGACCTGTTTCAAGACTAGAATCTACTCCTGAGTATTCACCATTCCACGTAGCGCATTTGCATAAGAAATGCGCTTTTTGTGGGGACTGAAAAAAAATGGCTTGGTACGAATTGGATTTGTATTAAGAGGTTCTGTAGAATATTGTTGTTTTCAGAATATTGTTGAATATTCATATTATACTGTCTGTCCGTCATGCTTTCACAGCTAAGAGCCAGCCCGTTGAGGATGAAATTTAGAACGAAAATAGTTGAAGACCCAAGAGTCCATGATTACTTTTCAAAAAAAAATATCACCTATCGGATTGAAATAGAGGATGAAAGTTTGCCCAACATATGTAAATCGGTTAATTTAAGCAAGGATGCTTTGATACTGGGCAGTCGAAGATGAGAAACAGCTATAGTTTCGAAGTTCACGCGTGTAAAATCGCGAATGGGTCGTTAATATTTTTTTGCTAATTCAATTATACCTTTTTTTTTTTTTCTGCGAACCCAACCTCCTATTTAACCCACTGTAAAACTTTGCCTTATTTCCTCTTGTATCACAGTATATTATCATAGTAATTGAGTTACATTTTTATAAGTTTAATCAACATATTATACTGTACTTAGGCGGAGTGACACTCTCTTTATCTCTGCGTTTTATTCAATCTTAAGGTAAATCATTATATTAATACTTAAGTTCCGTTTTTATAAAAAATATGCGAATGAAAGAGGATTAAACTTAGACTATTTAAACTTATA
Source organism: Dryas iulia moderata (assembly GCA_019049465.1). NCBI lineage: Eukaryota > Metazoa > Arthropoda > Insecta > Lepidoptera > Nymphalidae > Dryas > Dryas iulia. The sequence continues at coordinate 14,765,213 of CM032418.1, read as the reverse complement.
TGCAGAATAAATCCAGATGGCTAATATTTTCCCTTACAATCTACTAGAAATACATTAAATTGATAAATTAAATACTACACATTTTACCATATTTATGACATAAATTTATAAATAACATCATCGTTGCTAAGGCAACGCATAATTACAGATATATTGACAAATGACATAGAAAGATCCCTAGATTTTGAAAAAGACATTTAGAAAACGTATAAAAATTTGAACGCAGCGGGATTCGAACCCGCGCCTCCTGAACGGTATTCAGTCTTTTTCAATTTTCCTAAGTGTGGAATAACACTTTAAAAATGTTAAAAGTACCTAGATTTTGCATCAAACAATATGTAACCCTACCTGAGTAAAAACAATTCTTATACTCAAGCTAGCATAATAACCGACGCGACGTTGAAATAAAATTTCTTTAAAGCTCATTTGGTTTTAGTTCTGCGATTTTTAAGAAGTCATTTTTCTTGATGTACGACTCTTACGGGTATGTACCCGCTACATACTGAATTATATGGAAGGAAGGAAGGGCCCTAAGAAAGTCATTTGCTTTTATTCGTTCTCTTTGATATTCCTTAGTTATAAAACGTTATACAGATGTGGATAGTAAAAGTTTTATTTTTATTATTATTAAAGTTGGTATCTAATGATATTTTTTTTTAGTTTTTTTTTTTCTATTTTTTCTTATATATTATATATATTTTTTATTACATATAGGTATATTCTAGGTAATGCGGCGTTAAGTTACGCTATCTAAAGCGTCTTGGCTTCTGGTTCTATCAGCAAACGTTGCTACGAAGCGTGAAGTAAATAAAGGCTTTATATGTCATTTTTCATAACGCGTAACTTCTCTAAGAATGAAGAATTTTATTGACATCTTCCTTAGCTACCTCTACTATTTTAACAATTAACATATTTCTATATATTTTAATATACAATAATATATATATTTTGTTTTCAATACATATTTTCGTTATCAAGGTGATAGACCTCGAGAATTTGAGGCCGTCATGGTGCAGTGAATCATCGACTGACTCTAAACGTGATGGTTATAGGTTCAATTCTAACTTAGGGAAATGATTTTATATTATTTTCATTTCCTCTCTTTGGTGTCAAAGCATGCTATAAAGTTTTTCCACTCAACACGCAATATCTCGATATCGGGCAGAAAGAGGAAAACGAAGTGTCTTAACACTAAACTCTCTGACTACCCTACAATTAAAAAAACGCGTAAAACTACAAAAAAAATATACAAAATACACTCAAAATTACCAAAAAAATTTACAATTCCCTGTATTCCACTCTTATTACTTCTCGTATTCTCGCAAGAACAAGAAGATTTGTTACATCAAATGCGTTTAATAGGTAAAAAGGCTCGCTTATACTTCCTATATTTTATTCAGCCGCCCTGAGTACTGGGGGGAGCGTGCCGTAATGAATTCCGCGATGCGGCGTAACACATTCTTTGTCTGCTACCGTTAAGTCGTGTAATGAGAGCTTAAAGTGCTAAATTATTGTGCTAAGTTTTGCTTGTTTGTTCTGTTGGTGTTTATTTTATCGTTATATTTCTCCACTTGACTGGGGACGGAGTGGCTAACTGGGAACGGAGTGTCTTGACACTAGGTTCCATCTGTCTACCCAGCTGTGTGCGGGATACAGCGTGAAGCTTAACCAAAATAGTAGTTGTATTTTAGTTCTAAGCTAAAATTAATACTAGAAGGAATGAGTTTATTTCAATTAATTTAATTTTGTGGAATTGAGATAATTATTATCGATTGTCAAAACTTAATGCCACGCTTTGTCTTAAGAGTAAGAAATAAATGTTAATATTTTTTAGTTTAAAAACTGATTAAAAAGTAGAGAACGGAGTATCTTATCACTACGTTGTATTTGCTTATCCCAGTTTATACAAGGCAAGCTTAAAAAAATAAAAAATAATCTTTAAACATATGATTTTTTTGTAAATCTTGACAGTAATAAGGTCGCCTATAGCGAAAACATCTTGAAATTTTTTGCCACTTAACAGGGGAGTCAGAGAGAACCTAGTGTCAAGACACTCCGGTCTCCACTCTATACCCAATAACGAGAAATTACCTACTTTTAAACATTTTTAAAGTGTTATTCCACACTTAGGAAAATTGAAAAAGGCATTTAGAAAACCAATAAAATATACCTATTCATTAACAAAACTCAACAGTGCATTCTATCTTACTATTAAGTCTTCGAACAAGAATGGAATCTAAAACAATCATTATTTTTGTCTATTACTGTTATAAATATTAAGATCAATCCTATATCTTTCTCTTTCTTGTTAAGATATTTACTTACTTATCACTTTTATCCCCAAAATAATAATTTACTTAAAAAGAATATAATAATTACTAAAAGTTATAAAAATTTATATAACAAAGTAATTCCCCTTTATACTTCCCGATTTCGTTACAAAACGCGCAAAACATTTTTACGCACTCTCGTTTACGATATCGTTCATACGTTTACGATATTTAAAGGTTTTATGGTATAAGAAAGTAATAATAAATGTTGAGTGAAAAATATTATGGCGCTGGATTTATTTCTCGACGTAGACTTTGTTTCTAACAGTACGGTAGAAATTTAAAAATTTTGTACTTTAGGAATAGTATAAAATGTACCAAAAAATAGAAATATATTATTTTTATTTAAAACTTAATGTTTAATATTAAACCAGAAGTAAGTAGTATGATTTTAACAAGCTAAATCCATGTTTCCAAGACCTGTAATGCATCTACTACTTGTATGTTGCTTTAGGTGATCATGGGTGAAGGTAACCTTAAGGTAGACTTACTATCAGGTGGTCCTTTTGCTAGGTTGCTGCCATTTTTCAATAAAAAAATGTTTAAAATCATATCAGTATATACAGAAAGAACTTAGTGCCAAAACACACCTGTTTATGATTGAAGAATGAAGTGTCATACCAAAAGGCTATTTTTAGATACTCCGCTAAATGCAAGAAATGTAAATATATTTATACAATTTTTACACACTTTTGGCCCTTCGCTACATATGGATTGCTTTGAGAATTCAGAAGATAGACATGTAGCTTTAAATCATTTCAATTGCAAGTCTGTAGGTATGAATAAAGAGTCTGTAAGTAAGAAATTATCTCGTAACATCAATGAATTTCTGAAAATCATATGATACTAAAAAAATATAATTAGGCACATATAAAAAATATATATTTTTAACTAAAAAAATTAGAAGAAACAAGTCATAAACAATAAAACCAGATAACTTGTGTTATGACATCCACCAAAATGACATCCTCACATCCACACTTAAGTTAAACATAAATAAACAAAACAACCAAAAAAAAAAGTCGATGAACATCTACAAAGTAATCAATTTCCTCTAAAAAACGCTAGAATGAGTCCAGCCTATGAAATTCACTAATCAAGTTAGGAGAGGGGCGGAAACGTAATGCGAAATTCTGACTCGGAAAGCGGTCAAAGGGTGCTGTGGACAGTCAAATCCAATTTACTGTTTCGACTTTCCCAAGCTCTAAATGCTTGTAGCAATTAAACGACGCGTAAAGTGCGTATCCCTTCAGTACCTTTTTTGATCGGAACTGGGACTATTCAAAATGCTATTTGATTAATATGTTGTTAGTTATACGATGGTTATACGATGTTGAGGGATTGTGAATTCGATATATTTGACGGATTTCCTTTGGTTTGGTTTGGTTTAGTTTTCTGGGTAATATTGGTTAGTGCGTGTTTGTGCTTGTAGTATAACTATATATAATTAATTAGTGGAGGTATCAAGCTTTTTCTAAAATAGCATGGTAGTCAGTGAGAATCTAGTGTTAAGACACTCCGTTCTCTGTAATTTGTAACGGACATTAATGCAGCACTTTTTTAGGTACTGGAACGAAGTAATAAAAGTATTTTAAATATAATCATTCCCTAAACAGTAGTCGAACCCATAACAAATTGCGTCTACTTAGTGATAGCTCATGTTAATGCTTTAGATATCGGCATGGTGCATGGTGCACCATGCTATGCTAATAAGTATTAATATTTTAAATCGTTGTATTTGGCTTGTATATACTCGTATACAAAAGACCATCGTGACGCAATAGGACAGGGTATATAATGGTGATTGGTTGTGGGTTCAATTCTCAATCGCAGGGATATTTATAATCTAATTATTTTAATTTCTTTACTCGCACAAAACAAAGCGCGGAGATCTGAGATTTGCCACTTTACGCAATATGTCGAACTCGGACGGAAATAAAGACCGGAATATTTTTACACTTGGTTCTCTTTCTCTAGTGTAAACTTGTAAAAAATACAAATACATCATCAATCAAATAAAGCTATATTATAGAGCCTATTATATTTTAATAAACAAAATTTCGGAATTCCCTCTACCCAAAATTATACATACTTAAAACTAAAATGTGGCCAGTCATGGCCCAGTGGCACAAGCGTGTGACTGTAAACGACTGGTTGTGGGTTCGATTCCCACTCGAGGAGTAGAAATATTTAATATTTCCATTTTCTTCGCTCTAGTGTCGAGGTGAAACGCGGCGTTAAGTTCCGCCACTTAACACGCAATGCCTCCGAATTCGGCGGAAAGTGGGTAACAGAGTGTCTTAACACTAAGTTCCCTCTGCCTTGCGTATGGAACGGAGTGTCTTAACACTAGGTTCCCTCTGCCTACCCTGCTGTGTTTGGGATACAGCGTGAAGCTAAAACTAAAATAATAATTTAAAACATTGATAGGCTTACGAAACATAATATCAGGCTATACTAAATCTATTTGATTAACATGTTGCTCCTATGTTTATGTGGACAGTGATTGGTAATCCGATATGAGTTTGGTTGACAAATTTGATCTAGTTGCGATTTCCGAGAAATATAGGATAGACTGTATGTGCATACGAATGTTTGTATGTGGGTATGTAAATATGCTTGTACGCTTTAATATTTCGGTTATTGGTTTTGGGTAAAATATTTTGGTTAAAATTTGGGAGTTATTCGAGGAAAAATAGTATAATTAGTTAATAGTAATGTTGACTTCACATCCAGGAAATTAAAGTAAAAAAATATATATTCACTATTTTTAATAGTTAAAAACGATTTCTTTATTATTGCCGTTTAAAAATTGTGTAAATTATTGTTAGTTTAATGATCAGCTTCACACTTTTTCTTGTGTAGCAGAGTAGGCTGAGAGATTCTAGTTTTAAAACATTTCATTCTCCACTGTTGCGCTTTGTCTTCCTATGAGAAGGTTTACAATCAACAATCAACAACCAGATGGTTTACAATCAGTCGCTGCCCGTCTTTACCACGATTACCATTTAAAATTACTATATGATATATAAATTATTCCCTTAGTTACTGATTGACAAACAATACACGACATATTTATATGACGTAAAAAGCTGAAATTTAGCACGTGGGTTTGTAAGGGAGTGTAAGGGAGAACTAAGAAGTATCCTAAATTACTATACAAAGATCGCATTTTCGCAAAAGCAATGTGGTGACAACTTTGAGACTTGAATCAGCATCCTATATTGGTTACCCCAAAATAATTATTACTTATTAGAGATTCTACCACTCAACATGCAAAGTCTTGATTTCGGGCGGAAAATGGAGGACAAAATGTCTTGACACTAGAGCCTAACTGACTACATCACTATGCTGGAAAAAGCGTTAAGAAATTTATTTATTCTTTAAGTATCCGTATCCTTATAACCGTTTGATTATATTGTATAATAAACTCAAAGCAAATTAATTTCCGCTATACATTTTATTTAAAAGATCCGCTTTGATATTACCGTGTCACTTTTGTCTATTGCATCTCTTCTATAGGGTTTCTAAGGAATCAGGATATTAGTTCAGCTTCAGTAATAAATAATCTTCTAAAGACAGTTATGACGTTTATGTTTGAAAAAATTGATTTTTCAAAGGATTAATAATTTTATTTTTCTTGTATGTAAAAGTGATTTCAGATTCCATTTCCGCTCAAATTGAATCTCTTTGGTGAAATAGACATGTGCAATATAAGGGCTTATGCAAGACATAATTTAAAATAATTCAGTTACTTGCTTGCTTTTTTATAAAGTGAAAATAGAAGACCCGACCCGTGGGGGGACAGGTTAAGAATACAATTCCCCCCGCTGCTGGGTAGCGTCCCGTAAAAGGCGGGTAACCCAGTAGCTTGGTGGTAAGAGATTCGTTCTCCGACTGGCTCGCGACCACTATCACATCAAAGACGAACCGCCAAACATTTGATGATGTGTTCCGGTTCGATAGCATGTAAGCCAGATATGCCTATTTCCCACCATTCCCATCCTTCGTATCCTCCCACCATTCCCATCCTTCCTCCCTCCTTCTGTCCTACATCCACGAGGCTGGCAACGCATCCATAACTCTAATGTTGTGGATGTCTATGGGTGAAGGTAACACTAGGTGGGCCTTCTGTTCGTTTGCCTCCTTTAGTCCGTAAAAAAAAATAGAAGAATATTCTGAATAATCTTGGAAGATATGTCATAAATCATGATTTGTAAACTTAGACCTTTTTCTTGTAAAGACGATAATTTCTATTATTTTTTTCAGTTTCACATTTCTACGTGCATAACAATATAGACAAATAGAATATGATATTAAGAGATACTACAGCCTCCAATTTCCGAGTTTAGGATTTAATGTTGAGTCGCGGAACTTAACTCTGCCCTTTGTCATAAAATGTGGAAAAACGAAAATAATCAACATCACAACTATAGCGTATACAGTCTATGTTCGACCTCATATTATTACTAAGCACATTTTAAGCAATATTAGTACAAAAAAAATGTATTCTTACTAATTAATAAATATTAAAAAAACATATTAAAAAAATCCGTTTATTAAACTTATTTATTATAACAATACTTTTACTAACTAACCTACAACATACAAACACACAAACAAACAAAATATAAACATAAATATTTAAAGCATACAGCTTTATAGAAAGTGACATTTGAAGATATTCCCAAGAGTGGGCAGTCATTAGGCCTCGCCTCGGAGGGCCGAGGTTAACCTCTGTTTAGTTTAAATCGTCGATAACCCTCCCAGCGGTAATCAATGTTATTCCACTATGCTATCTCGGTTTAGAATTAAAATTGAACAAGTATTTTGAAATTGTCAATTGTATATTTTGAATTATAATGCTGGTAAATTAAAGTCGAAATGTTATTCTAGCTTCACACTTTATTCCGCAGGATAGGCAAAGAGAGTGTAGTGTTGAAACACTCCGTTCTTTAATTACTGTTTGAATCTGAGACATTTCGTGTTAAGTGATAGAAATCAATCTCCCGTTTTTTCCTGTCAATTTGGGAATCAAACCAACAAAGATCGCGTATATGTATCAGTTTAGAATTAAAACTGAATAAATATTTTGAGATTGTCAAAGTAAATTGATATATATATTTTGAGTAAGGATACTCTTAAATTAAAGTCAAAATGTTATTCTAGCTATAATCCCTTTATTTTCTGCTTACCAGTATAAGTAGAGAATACTTAGTGTCAAAACATTCTATACTCCACTTTCCTCTCTTGAAAACGTTATACATTGCATGTTGAGTGACAGAACTTAACGTCACGTTTCTACTTGTTACCAGAGCTAATATTTCCCGCAACAGGCCGTAGACAGAGAGGATATGATGACAAGAAACTCCGTTCTTCACATTCCGCCCAAAATAAAGATTGCGTGGTGAATGGCGGCGGCAGTCAACAACGCAATTTGCCTTAGGTACCAAAGGAAACAATTTAAAATTTTAAAAAATAATTCCTTCTAATGGGAATCGAACCCACAACATTCGCACTGTGCCACAATACATATGACCAAACATATAATTATATACGAGTACATACATTCACAAGCATATATCACATATTTCTTATTCAATTTGATTACAGTCGCTGGTGTGTCACAGTATGCCCTTTTATTGGCGTCAGTATTAACTTTTAATTGTTCGCCCTCTGCTCTGCTTTACTTCTGAAGAAAATTTCATTAACGACCTGATTTGTTTACTTGACGACTTTCTATTAATGTTTTTGCATTTGAGTTGTCCAATTTTAATTTCACTTTGAAGCCGTTTTTAGATTAGATGGGAGTTTAGGCTGGGAACGTAATGGAAGCGAAAATATATATAAATATTATATTTTCTTTATACTTGTACTATACTAGTTGTATATTAGTAATAGAAATATTGAGTGAGTAAAATAAGAGTTGCCATACCAACGTATATGTCACTTATATAAAAATGTATGTTAAACATACTGTAGTGCATATAATATTTATTTTATAATTTTATTGTTCGTTCTTACGGATTAGTATAAAAAAATGACTTTTTATTTTACATTATACAATTTTACACAATTTATATTATATCCTTCCCATTTTTTTCTTAAATATGGTCTAAAGTTTTTCATTATGTATATTTATATAATTGTTGTTACAACATTCATTCAACAATAAATTTTATATTCAGTGCTGCAAATATGTATAATTAATTACTAATTAGGCAAGGCTTTCTTGGGACCTTTTGTCCTATAGCACATTTTTTAGCCACTTTGATATTTCTTAACAGAGAAAACTAAACTTTAATTTACATGTAAAGTTTTATACCATTTTTATACATATTAATGCCATTACTAATATTGCTATTCTAAGCTAACCAAAAGTAATTAAATAACAACTTGTATACCAACAAAATTTCACATATACCCAAATACATACTATAATCTGTAAAACCATCAACAACAAATTCCAATAATAAATATAGTATTTTACTAAAAGCAAAGCACAGTAAGCCCTGAACCGCCTCTAGGAGTCGATACTTAATTACGTCACGTAGAAGGGATTCAGCTAAGTTTCAACTAAGACGAGCCTACACGGAGTAAACAACGCCTTGAAAGATGTGCGATAAGCCTATCAACTGTTTATAATCCATTGAGCTCCAATCTCGCTATCAAAAATAACATTTTGGTAGTTATTTACTTGTTATTTACTTGTTTGTTGTATGGGGGAATGGAGGGAGGGTGTATTTTTAGCTTCAAGCTTAATGCTTTATGGTTAAAAAGCTTAATATGTGGTAAGTGGAGAGAACGGAGCGTGAAGGGACACTGTTCTACGCTTTTTACCTTAATTTAAGACGTTGTATCAAAACCCAACGCTGTGGTTTGTCTTATAGAGAAATTTCTCTGTATTTTCGAAGATATATTAATAACTACCGGCCCGCTCGCGGCATCGCCACGTTAACTATTTTGTTGTATGGCAACCCTCGGGGGCGCATTTTTAAAAAATAAAGTAGCCTATGTTTAAGATTAGATTATCAACTATATTTATGCCAAAATTCATTACAATTGATCAATCGGTTTAGATTTTTCATATAAACTTTCATCCCCTATTTCAACCCTTTAGAGGTTGATTTTCGAAAAAGTAAGTAATCTATGTTAGACCCAGTCACTTTTACTACTTTCATTCTAAATTTCATCCAAATGGGACCGGTAGATTAGCCATGAAAGCGTGACAGACAAACACACAGACTTTCGCATTTATAATATAAGTATGGATAATACGATATTAATTTCAGTTTTTAAGGGTTTAAGTTTGAATAATCATGTATTTTGAATTATAATATTATACAATAATTAATGTATGGAAATTTTGATGACATTTAGTTTAGTATAGATACATATGTACACGATTACGTTATCTCCATATGCGATGCGTTCAAAGATTTACTAATTTGTCGACCCGTTGACGCGTGGCACGCTGCCTTATCAACGTGCTAGTAGCTTTATATGAAAGTATATTTGAAACACATGATAGTATGTGTAATGTTTATTTTAATAGTTTATGTGTTTTTAATACATTATTTTTATAAAGTAATAAATTCCTTCGGGCCTTTTGGCTCATATAAACTTCAACTATATGAATACTAAATTGTTGTTCATGTATTTATGTTACAATTTTATTTTTTAAATAATTAAATTTTTGATTTGGTTTATGCAGTTTAGTTTTATCAGAATGTTTATGGATTCGATCCCCGCTACGAAAAAAAATTAAAATATATCCATTACTCCGCCCTAAGACAAAACGTGGCAAGGAGTCGCACTGATCGGAACGAAAATTTCATATTTTTGGTAGAAAGTGGAAAATGGAGGAAAATTATTTCTTACCTTATCCTTAAATTAGACACAACGACAGATTTTTTTTAAATTACAATATAATTAAATATAAAAACTCCATATTAAAATCAAATCTATGACCATAATTTACAGTCAGAAACCAATCCACTGTGCCGCTATGGCATTTCGTTCTACACGTAGTAGGTACATGCCTTTGAAAGTCAAGCGCTAAGCCTACCAACTATTTATAATCCAGGATAGCAGCGAGATATTGAGTTTTCGCAATCAAAGTCGCTTAGAAATAGTTTGGATGACTTTGATCGTTTTTATTAGACACTTTTGGCAAAGTTTGGGTTAAAGTTTTAGGGGTGTAATAAAATATCACTTTAACTTCCCCTTTAATATAGTTGAGTAATTATTTGTGTTTTTTTGTTATTTTTTTTATATGACTTAGGGAGAATAAGTTTTTGTTTGTTCAAGGTTAATATTTTACTATTTTTTCGTTTAAAAATACTATTAAATTTAAAATTAAGTACGAAAGTAAAGTAAGTATTTATATTTTAGTTTTAGACATTTTTTTTTAACTTCACGCTGTATACCGCACACAGCAGGGTAGGCAGAGGGACAGGAGACACTCCGTTCCCCACTTTCCGCTGAATTCGGAGCCATTGCGTATTAAGGCACTTAACGCCGCGCTTTACCTCGACACCAGAGCGAAGAAAATGAAAATATTAAATATTTCCCCTCCTCGAGTGGGAATCGAACCCACAACCAGTCGTTTATAGTCTCCCGTTTATGCCGTTTATTATTACGCCACGACTGACCACGACTACTTTTACACTATTTATTGTATTCTTTATTGCATTTAAAAAAATAGTATACAGAAAAGTAAAACAGAAATTGATAGTTTACAACGGTGGACTTATCTCTAGAAGAGATCTCTTCCAGTCAACCTGTGTAGGTGGATGAGTGCAAACAACAAGCGGGATGCAATGCAAAAAATATATATATATATATAAAGAGAACAAAAAAGAACGTATGAAAAATCACTATCAATAATCACATATAAAATTAAAACGTAAACCAATGTATATACATATACTTACATATATATACAACTAAATACACATAAAAACATATAATAATTTATTAGGATTAAGTGGGTAGGTGCACAATAAGTGATACGCTTTTTTGTTGAGCTCTCTATTTAATAATCAGCAAAAGTTATAAATACATGCTGAATCTATATGAAATGACGAATTAGAAGTTACCTAACCTGCCAGCAATCTATCCTTTCATCAAAACATACGATACAAGCATTTTCTTGACTGTGACTGTTATTGAGGTGACTGACATTGTGGTGACCCTGACTAGCTGTGAGTACTAAACTATAATAATAACTACTGTAACTATGGAAGCTATTAAGCACTCTATCCAAGAACTTTCTCAGCAATTTAACAGCAAAATGAATGAATTCCAACATAATTTAAATACATGTACAAGTGTAGCGACTACAAGTCCAACATCTCAATTAGCAGCACAATTTAGCTCTTTCCGATCTTTCGTGATATCTGCACTTGAGGGTCTCCAATTGCAAGTGCAATTATTATCTAAACAGTATGATCAGTTTGAGATGCGTAGCAGGAGAAAGATCTTACTAGTCCATGGCATGCCGGAGAATAAAACAGAAGATACAACCTGCACTGTTGTCCAAGCATTGTCTTCACACCTCAAAATCCCTGACCTTTCCGTTAATGATGTAAGCAGATGCCACCGCTTGGGTACTTCCTCTCCGGATAAGTCTAGAGCTATATTAATTAAATTCAAAGACCTCAACCTACGGAATCATGTCTGGTCTTCCAAAACTAAACTTAAAAATACGGGGATAACTTTATCTGAATTCCTGACAAAAGCCAGACATGAAGCATTCCTAGCGGCTAGACAAAGGTTTGGATTAACTAAATGTTGGACAAAACATGGTGTTATTATTGTAATTGGTTCTGATGGTAAACGCCACAGTATCACTTCTGTAACTGAACTGAATTGCATTTCTAATGGGGCTGAAGGTGGGCCTACACAGGTGCAATCAGCGATGACATCCGCAACTGATAGTAAAGGCAGTAAAACAACTTTGACCATTCGTACAAAGAGACAAATGAAAAAATAGTTTCATTTAATAATTTATTTATTAAAAAAGTATTTTCTGTGTCAATATTTCACATTATACACTAGCACTAAAGTTTTTGAGCAATTTAACATTTTTGTATGTATATATTTTTCATTTTTCTTTGTTGTCTTTCAATTATTGTACTGTATTTATTCTCTTTTCTTATTCTCTTTTCTTTTACTTTCTGTATCTTGCAATATATTGTATACAAAACACGACCCACAGTATCAGTTATTATTTGTTTACTTAATACTTATACTATTAGTGTATAATTAATTATGTAAGTATTTCTTTCCCTTTTTCTATTTTTTGTAATCTATTAATATTATAATACTATTGTATTGTACTGTACTTTGTATTAGTTATCTTTTTCTTATTATATCACTGCATTATATTTTATAATTTATACAAAATGCAAATCACAGTATTAGTTTTTATTTGTTTACTTCAAACTGATTTTGACATAAGCTACTTTTGTGCCCAATGACAGCTAACGGTCGACAGTAAACGTATACGATGATATTAACGCGAAAATCACTCTTTTTAGTTGTATTCATATATTCACCACGACTATTTGAACATATTATGTATACATGTTATGATTTATTTTTGTTATGGCTTTATTTATTTTACATCAATTGACAGCTGTCAACGTCATAGTATTGACGTTCGGAAATGTATATCTTTTATTTATAACTTTTATTTTTTATTTTTGTTTTGTAAAACTAATTAGCATGAATGTGCTACTTTGTTATGTTTCCGTATTTTTGCTTTTGTATCGTCTTTCTTTTACTTTCTGTTCTTTTTTTTTTATTTTTTTTTGTATTATACATATGTATCTCAATAAGATAATTTGTGTACAAGCTATGCTGGTGGGTGTAAAAATGGTACATTTTTATAGTCTTTTGATATAGAATATTTTTTGTATATTATTAACTTAGTATATTTTATATAATTTATATATATTTTTTATATATATTACACTATATAATAATTATTATTTTTTATATATTTATTAAATAAAAAAAAAAATATTTACCACTCAGTCATGAATAGTAATAGTTTTAGCTCAGACGACGGCAATATTTTTTACTCATGTTCATCAACTTCATCTGATGACAGTTATATAAACTCCTCATTCTCTCTCAACTCCAATTTACAATCTCTCCTCTCATCCTATCCCAAAAATTTCAACGTGTTACACATTAACGCGCAAAGTATTCCTGCGCACTATCCCGACCTATTGACCTCATTTGAGTCCAAAGATATACACGCGATCTTAGTCTCGGAAACCTTCCTCAAACCCTGTCTTCCCTCTACGTCCTATGCTATTCCAGGCTTTCACTTAATCCGTAACGACAGGACAGGGAAGGGTGGTGGGGGGGTGGCTATTTACCTGCGGAGCCAGATCCCATTCAACATTCTTAGTAAGTCACCTTCTGAATATTCGGAAAGTGCCGAGTATATGCTCATCGAATTGTTGTTTGGTTCTTTGAAGTTGTTACTGGGAGTGTTCTATAGCCCTTCTTTACACATCGACTATTTTAATAAATTTGAGGAACTACTGGAAAATTATGTCCCACACGTTGATCATACAATCATCATGGGAGATTTCAATACCTGTTTGATTAAAAACGATTCTCAAGCGAAACACCTGTTTCATATCATTAACAGCAGTAACCTTAGTATACTCAACACCTGTAACGCGACACATTTCTTTCCTGATTGTTCACCATCATTGCTGGATCTCGCAATAATCTCTTCACCTGATCATGTTAGTGCATACGGGCAACTCACGGCGGGAGCCTTTTCTTACCATGACTTGTTGTACCTGTCATATAAAATTCGTCCCCCTAAAGTCAAACCCACAGTTGTTATGCGGCGTAGCTTTAAGAACTTTAACAACGACAACTTTATGACAGATCTTAGGTCAATTGACTGGGATGCTGTTCTTAATGCCTCGACATTAGATGACAAGGTGAACATCTTTAATTCCATGTTGACCGAACTATTTGACGTTCACGCACCTCTTAGACCGATTAAACTCAAACACCTTCCGGCACCTTGGTTAACTGATAACATTAGAGGTTACATGGAGAAACGTAACAGGGCTAAATCTAAATATAAACACAGTCCAACTGCCGAAAACTTCCTTAAATATAAAACTTTAAGGAACAAATGCAACAGACTCTGTCGGACTGCTCAGCGAAATTATATCTACACTTCCGTCAATAACAATAACACCGCTGGAGTTTGGAAATTTTTAGATTCCCTCGGGATTAGTCGGGACCGAAAATCTACCCCGGCTACCAGTAACGTCGACATTGAAGCTCTAAACTCACATTTTAGTTCAGTTCCTCTATTTGATCATGTAATTAAATCTGATACACTTAATCTTCTTAGCCTGGATTCGAAGCCTGATATTGAAATCTTCAATTTTACTCCCGTTTCATCTCAGGAAATTAAGAAACATATAGCAGCTGTTCGCTCGGAAGCAATCGGTAGTGATGGATTAGGTCGTAAAATGATACGCCTGGCCCTTAATAGTATCCTGCCTATCCTTACACACATATTTAATTACTCTCTTTCCTCTGGCTCATTTCCTACCTGCTGGCGTACAGCTTTTGTTATTCCTATACCTAAAATTTCTAATCCTTCTTCTTTTTCTCATTATCGACCTATCTCAATTCTTCCTTTCCTATCCAAAGTTTTAGAGCGAATCATCTATTGTCAACTCTCATCACATCTCTCCAAATATCAAATCCTCTCTCCTTTTCAATCGGGATTTCGCCCGGGTCATAGTACTACAACTGCACTAGTTAAAATCTGCGATGACATAAGGTACGGAATTGACAATCAGCAAGTTAGTATAATTGCTCTGTTAGATTTTTCTAACGCTTTTAACATGGTAGACTATGACATACTCCTTGCTCTCATGAAATCAATAAACATTTCCCCCACTGCTATTGATTGGTTTCACTCCTACCTTAATGGCCGCGTGCAGTGCACCCGAGTCAATGGAAACTATTCATCTCCCTCTAAACTTAGTGCTGGTGTCCCCCAAGGCGGTATCCTGTCTCCTCTCCTCTTCTCTATATTCATCAACTCTGTTGCGAAGTCCCTCACTTTACCCTTCCATCTTTACGCCGACGATTTACAGATCTACGCAACCACACGGATTGATGACCTCCCTTATGCTATAGCCGTACTTAACTCCAATCTTGAGTCGGTTAGCGCTTGGAGCAAATCGTTTGGTCTTTCAATTAATGCGGGTAAATCTCAAGTTGCTCTCTTTGGCAGTCGCCAATTACTATCAAAATTATCCCCTTCGCCCTTATTGCCCATAGTATTTGGTGGAACTGTCCTAGAGCTCAGCAACACGGTTAAAAACTTAGGTCTCACTATGGACAATACCTTATCCTGGTCGCCTTACATATCTGAGGTCAGCAAAAGATTCTTTGCGGTGCTTAGCCGGTTGAGAAAGTGGAAAAACCTGCTTCCTATAAAAACTAAAATAATCCTTTCCCAAACGCTTCTCCTTCCCCTCCTTGATTACGCCGATGCCTGCTGTTGTGACTTACCTCAAAATCTGCTGAACAAGTTGGATCGTCTGCAAAATATGGCTATTCGGTTCATTTTCTCTTTAAAAAAATTCGACCACATTACCGAACATAGGATACAACTTAAATGGCTCACAGTGGGACAACGGCGTAATTTTCATATCCTCACACTCCTTTACACTATCCTATTCCATCCGCACACTCCGGAGTACCTTAAGTCCAGATTCTGTTTTCTCGGTACCAACCACTCCCTTAGTCTTAGGTCACAGAGTGATAACAAATTGGAGTTGCCGCTGAGTCGCACGCAAGCATATGGAAACTCCTTCACTATTAAAGCTGCGATCCTCTGGAATACTCTTCCACGGGATATACGCGAGTCAAACAATATTAACATATTTAAACGCCGTCTTAAAAACTATTTTCTATCCTCATAAAATTTATTTATATATATTGTGTAGTCATCGTTTATGTAAGTTTATTAGTATCACTATTATTTTTATTTATGTATTATTAATGTGTATATTTTTTATATGTATGTATATGTATATTTTATATATGTATTATATATATTGCTACATATATATATTGGTATGTATTATAATAAGTAAATTTTCACTTACTATGTATACTATTTGTACACCAACCTAATTCTTTTTATTTTCTGATTTCTTTCACGGTGAGGGTTGCCTGGTAGAGATCACCTAAGGTGATAAGGCCGCCTTTGCACCACATACTGTATTCTTACTATTTATATTATTTGCTATGCTATCTTCTTCTTTGTTATTGGTGTAATAAAGACTTTAAATAAATAAATAAATAAATAACAAACATATATACTATACATTAAAATACATAAACAATTATATATATTATACATATATACATGTGTTAAATAAATATATTTAATAAATAAGATGAATTACGGTTGTTTTACTAATAATCATTGTCAGATATCACTGACTACTATTTACACTCGCAAGTAGATACTTCTTAACTTGTGATTTAAAGGAAGCTATAGAGGGACTTTTTTGAATAGTTTTAGGAAGTTGGTTCCAGAGATTTGCGGCATACACGGAGAAGGATTTCTGTAGGAATTGTGTGTTGCTCTTCGGTATGTCAAGTGTAGGAATTACACATGACCGCCTTGAGCGTGTGGGAGGGGGTAGCACGTTGAAGCGGGAACGCAGGTAGAGGGGGAAATTGTGGTAATTAAGGATTTTGAATAGGTAGGAAAGGATGTGCATATCACGGCGAAGACGAATAGGGAGCCAATTAAGTTGAGCGCGAAACTGAGAGATATGTTCATACTTACGCAAACCGTAAATAAAGCGTATCACGAGATTTTGAAGTCGCTCTAATTTGTTAAATTGCTCCTCTGTCACATCCAAATAGCAGACGTCGGCGTAGTCGAGAATAGGAAGGAGAAGACATTGCGCAAGCATAACTTTGGTTTCATGAGGGAGGAAATATTGGAGACGCCTAAGAGAGTGAAGAGAGAAATGCATGCGTTTGCTGATGTCATTTATGTGAGGTACCCAAGACATATTATTATCAAATATGAGACCCAGATTCCTAACTTTATCACAATACGGGATAGACACTCCTGAGTACAGAATCCCGATTGACTTTATGAGTAAGTCGTTTGCTGCCGATGATAATGGCCTGTGATTTGTTTGGGTTTACTAATAGACCGAACGAATCAGCCCAAGTTTTAATCGCAGCTAGGTCCTTATTTAAACCTGCGATAAATTTGGGTAATTCATTTAAATGACAATGTTGGTATAATTGTAAATCATCTGCATACAGATGGAAGGGAGAAGAAATGATTCTTGAGATATTATTAATAAAAACTGAGAACAAAAGTGGTGAAAGAACGCCGCCTTGAGGGACGCCAGCTGTGAGTTCAAGCCATGACGATGTAGTATCGTTTGCTTTAACACATTGCCGGCGACCGAAGAGGTAAGAACGAAACCAGCTTATGGCTGCTGAAGAAATATTAACTGCACGAAGAGTACCAAGAAGTATATCAAAATCAACAGTATATCAAAATCAACAATCAACTATTTATATATTTTCGAGTTTAAATTCTATTTATATTTGAAATTATTACTTCTTTGTATGTAATTTGACAAACAAAAGCTTGTTCTGGAGCAAAATTAAACTTTTCCATTTTAAAATTCTATATTAAACACGAATCCAATATTATATAGATGTCTTACATAATACAAAGCTATTTAATATCGAGATCACTTATAGTGGATAAGCCCGCCTTTGCACCAACCAGTATTACATCAAATTGTCAATCTTTATATATTTTTTGAATGCAATAAAAAGATTTTATTTCTATTATCCATACTTATATTATATAATGCAAAAGTCTGTGTGCTTGTCTGTCAAGTCTCTACAGCTAATCTACCGGTCCGATTTGGATGACATTTAGAATGAAAGTAGTAAAAAACCCAGGGTCTAACAAAGACAACTTGTTTTTCCAAAATTCACCTCTAATGGGTTGAAATAGGGGATGAAAGTTTATAAGAAAAATCTAAGACACTTGACCGATTGTAATGAAATTTGGCATAAATATAGTTGATAATCCAAGGTTAAATATAGGCTACTTTATTTCTCAAAAATTCACCCCCGAGGGTTGCAATATAACGTAACAGTTATGTAGTTCACGCGGTTAAGCCGCGAACGTGCCACTACTTATTAATAAAGCATAGAGTTAAACTTGAACTTTAGTAAAGCCATTTTATTTTGATATAACCAGCCTTAAGAATACATTTTTTTTTACTTCGAGTATATGTATACTGTATTCTACATTTCCTATCAAACTATCAAGACATATTTTACCGTACATTTAAATGAAAATAAACCAAAAAAAATCATTTTCATTTAATTTTTCAAATATATAAATAAGAATAAAACAAACAAATAATACTAAGAACTATAAATGAAAGCAAAGCAAAGCAAAGTAAAGTAAAGTGAAGTGAAATCTGTCGATCGAAATCAGCGTCTAAGGGCATGTCAATTCGATATTGTTTTCGTTAGTATAACGAGCGCAAATAAAAGGTAAAACACGGTCTGTAGTGGCGATCGCTAACAACGCGAAATAACAAAGCGGGTAGGAATTGAATGGGAGTCACTTGTAATTGTAGTTGCTATTTTATGTTACTAATTTAAATTCTACATACTGATATAAAGAAATGTGGAACGGAGTGTCTTAACACTGGGTTCTCTCTGCCTACCCTGCTGTGTGCAGGGTAGACAGAGAGAAGCTAAACAAAATGAATAAAGGAGCAGTTGTGGTATGTTTGATTGTATTAGCGATGGTTGTTAGTTTGATTTCCATAAGAGGGATTTATTTTATTTAAGCCTATTGAGTATGAAGATAGTTCAAGACATTACGTGCTAAGTGGACTTTAATTTGTGTTACCAGTTTGAAAATATATAAATGATTATAAATGTTATTAACTCCCCGAATAGCTTCGATCCTGTAACTACCACGATAAGTAGCTACATATATTATAAATTTATAGATATAATTACGCTGCTTCATCATGCTTTTAAACATTTCTTTTAAGACTCAAAGTTATTATCTGAAATGGATACCTTGAATGCAAAATTTATTTTTTTTACACTTTTCACTCAATTATTACTTCTTGATATTACTTGTTGGATAGTAAAGTCTTACGTCGTGATTATCGTAATATATTTCCAGTTAGGAAAATTGAAGACACTCATGAAATAAATACAAATAATAAATTTAAAAAATCGCAGCTTTGAGTTCCGCCACTTAATACAGAAGTTTACGACTAAAATACTATGTATTCAAAAGCGTGAAGCTGTAAACATCATAATCACTTTCTTAAATGGGAATTAAACCCACTATCACCCATTTACAATCAAACACCTCACCCACAGCGATATAACAGCGTCAAATAATATTCGTACATTAAACTAAAACTTATATAAACTGTAATCTGGAACATATTCCTTGGAGCTACATTTTAATTTTCACTCCACTTTAAGCCGTTTAACGAGTGTTTTAATCCTTTCCTGATAGTATTAGTAATAATGAGATAACTGCTGATTTTAACCAATATTATTTTTGCTCGAACAAAATGTACCGGAGTTTTATTAAAATCTTTTACGGTTTAACTTTTATTGAGTGTTAATGCAGTTAATGTTGGAACGGTAGTTTAAAATTCGCTTCGCTTTTTTACATAATTTATTCTACATTATTAAAATAGGTGGAGAATATATTTTTTTAGCTTCACGGTTTATGCCTGGTGGCCCGTGTATACCGGAGAACGGAGAAGCCAGACCTAAGATTAGATTAAGATACTTCGTCGCATCGTCCACGTTGTCAACCTCTTCATACACTCATCCTTTTTATGTGATCTTATTCAGTAGTATTGATACTGTCTTCTGAAAGGTGAAACCAGGTTTTCCTCTTCCCCCCCACCCACCCACAACCACCACAAACCCCTCTCTACCGCTCATCCCTTTGCACTTTAATAAGATAAAATCATAATATACATATCTCAAAAAATAGGAATTTTACATATATTATTTTGTGCCCTATTGTAAATACGAAGGTAACAGTAATAACAGTTTTATTTTTAATAGGATTTTTTATGAAATTAAAAAACACTGTTTTATAATGTATTAAGGCTGTCGTGACACTTCGGCCATAACGCGTCTCTGAACTTACTAAGATGGTTTGCGGGTTCGTATCCACTTGGGGAATGATTAATATTTAAATTTTCCTATTTTTGCTGTGTAAACCACCGAAGACCAAGAGAGGCAATGAGTTCCCACAATCACCGACGTAAAACCTTTTTTTTACAAGGAAAGTGGAAGGGCGCGAGTGTTCCTGACACTAGGTCCCTCTCTGATTACCTTACCCTCGCTATACGAGGAAAAAAGGCTGAAGCTTCTTTTATATAGAGACAATCTTTATGACAAACAATTCATTAAAAAAGATCGCTGAATGCAACTAATGCTACACCTCCATAGGAATCCGATCTATCAGCTCGAAAAATATTGTAACCCTTAACCTTAAAAATTGTATCTGCACTGAGCCAGGTTTCACTTACGGCAGCAATGTGAATTTTTTCCTGTACAAGCAAATTTTGAAATGACAATATCTTAGGTTTGATACTTTGAGCATTCCACTGCATTATATTAATCCTTAAATAGTTATCTTTTTTATCCATTTTTAGTACAAAAATCAAACACTGACTTAATCAAAGATTTTTCCGATATAAACTCTGTTACTAATAATATAATCCACTCTAAACAACATTTAATCACCATATTAATTTTCGTCTGCAAAGAAATTCCCTTCATAAAAATTATATCTTTGAGTTTTTTTAAGAGCTCACTAAATTTGACTGTATCGTTAGGATTTTGTGTTTCTTCTACTTTCATTTCAGAATCTAAAATATATTCACTTGTATTTGGACTCCTCTCTCTCTCCTCATTTCTTCTCATTTGATACCGTGCGGATTTGACTTTATTCTTCTTGTTACTCTTTGACAGATTGTATATATCGTCACTTTTATGGACGTCTGCTGTAGTTTTAATAACGTCAGCAAAAGTAGGTGTCTCAGGGGTTTGTTTTTCGGAGTAATACTGCGGAATATTATTGATAAATTGGTTTTCCCAATTTTTATCTTTGGCTTTTGTAATTTTTTTGTTGAAATGAGATATAGACTCACTATCCATCGCGTCTGGGGATGTAGGTGGTACATAAATAGTCAGAGCTTTTTTGTACGTAACATTATATTCTGCCATCAATTCCCTCAGTTTTTTCTCTTTTATAAAAACAGGACACTGCTTAGATAAAGCCATATGACTACCTTCACAATTTATGCATTTATATAGCGTCGTTTCACAATTAGCATGGTTGGCACCGCACTTAGGACAGGTAATTTTATTATAAGTGCATCTTTTAGCCATGTGACCCAGCCTCCAGCACTTTGAACACTGGGACACGGGAAACACATAAGGATCAACTTTAATGTTAAGATTGTCTACGGAAACATGGGAAGGTAAATAGCTACCTCTAAATCCCAAACGAACACATTCACTCGGTGTCCACCCATTCTCACTCGTAGAACTACGGCGCATAAGGCGGAGAATAGATATAATTTCTACATTTTCCGGGCAAGATAAACTATGCCGTATCGCATCATCTGTTAAATCGAGATCAACATTTCTTATGACACCATACGAAATATCTTTTTCCATGGCTCTGTAAATTCTCCATCCTTTATCAATAAAATCTTTACAATTTTCTATCTTCTCAACGTTAGCTTCATTCATTAAATCCAAACGTATTTTGTATGCGCTAATATATTTAACTCTCTCCACGTCGATAATGTTATTTTTCTTAAGTAATTTTGCTATTGCAAATTGTTTGGGTAAAATTTCTGTACTTGTTATATAAACTTCAATTTTATTTTGCAAAGGTCTCGCTTTTCTTCTCTTTCCCTTAACTAATGACCAATCACTTTCATCTTCATCTTCTATTCTCGTTCTCTTTTCCGCCCGTGAATTTTCATCCTTATTAGTTATCGAAAAACAATACATATTTTCATCTTCTTGATTTATATTCTCTTCTACGACTGGTAACAAAACATTAATCGGACTACTGCACAACTCGTTTATATTTTCAATATTCATATTACTATTGCTTCCACTCATTGTAAACAACTTTTTATAACGCCACTGCGCGGCCGGCTCGCCGCGCAGCGATAAGGATTTCTATTATATTCAAATGTAAACAACTTACAGACACGACTACTTTGTACGAATACCGTAGCAAAATAGAATTTTAAATATATTATTTGCCCAGATATAAACACCTTTGCCCAGAAAGTAAACCAATAACAGTTTATTTTTAATATGATTTTTTTTATCAAATTTAGCACTTTTTTATTAATATATTAAGGCTGTCGTGACACTGGCCATAGACAGCGTCTGAAATTAATAAAGATGGTTGCAGGTTCAGATCCCACTTGGGGAATGTTTATATTTAAAACTAAACTTTTCTGCTGTGGTACATAATACAAAGCGCGGCATTGAGTTCTGCCAATCAACACGCAAAACGTTTTTCTTTAGAAGGAAAGTAGAAAGCGGAGTGTCTTGACACTAGGCCCTCTCTGATTACCTCGCTATGCGGGAAAAAGCGTGAAGCTGCCTTTATATAGAGACAGCTTTATGAAAACAATAATACATTAAAAAGAGTCGCTGAATGCAACAAAAACCTCTCAGCATTTACTAGATGCTTCTGATTTTTGTTTTATTTCCTCGACACTTCAGTTTGAGCTGAGCTTTCAAAGTTCAAAATTAAACTTTTAATTTCTCTTTTTCACTATTAAAATTGTTTGCCATTGTTAATTTTCATAGTTGAAAATTAGATTTTTGCACGACAAAAATTCTTAATATTTTGAAATGTTTAAGCACAGTATTTAAAGTAAGAGATTTTTTATTTGACAGAGCTTTGTGTAGTTAACTACTAATTTAGTTTAAGCAATTGAATTAGATTCATAAGTGGAATTGTTTAGAAGCTCCTAGTGACCTGAGCCAAAATAACTTCGTGATTTTTCTCTCATAGCAAGTAGTCAAAGGGAACGTAGTGTTAAGACACTCTGTCCTCCACTTTCCACGTGAAATCGTGATTCCATATTAATTACTTAAGTGTATATCAGTTATACTCTTATATATCGGAAATAAGTAAACAAAAACAAAAAAATGTTTTATATATAATATCAATCGTACCTTTAGAAAACAATAGCTAAGCCCAAGTTTAATTTAAACCAGCCAAATGTACATGTTCTAACAAATTTCAGATCAAAGGAGGTCTCACGTATACCGAAACAATTTACAATATCGCATTGTAGGTATTATAATAGCTAAGTTAAATAAATGGCAGTACAAAAATATCTATAGATTTCGGACGTAAATGTTGTTGACAGTGTCATTATGGGCCAACGCGAAGTCTTTATGCACGAGACGTTTATGATTAAAAATAAGTTTGTGATCTGCTAGTTTTACGCAGCCAAAGGTTGCAAAGGGCGAACGCGGCCTAATAATTTCCTTTTTGACCTTTGGTCTATGTTATAGTCGAAAGCGGGTGTAACGTTTTGTTTTTGAGCTTTCGCAGTTTGTGATATAGTAGGGTATTCAGAGAACGTAATGTCGTAGCACTCTACTCTCTCCCGCTCATTGGATAGTAGCCTGAATTTTAGATGTTCTTTTTTATATAATATCCAAATGACCTGTCTTGAATATAATTTCAAAAAAATTTATTAACGATTGACTTTTTTTTACACTGTATGGATTAACAATATTTCATTCATATAGCATTCATATTATTTACTTTATCAATATAATTATGAACCAAAGTCAATTTGAATTTAAAACAAAAATACTATTACTAATTACTTATTAATTTAACCATTTTAAATTACACCAAAGCATTTAAAATATAAAAGCAGAGAAATAGAGAGAAAAAATAGAAATAATATACCAAAAATCGCCAACTACCCACACTTGGGCCACACAACTCGGGGACGCTCTGACAGGAGACCCTAATCCGGACCGCTCCGCGGGGCGTCACACTGCGCCTGACATTTTCCAATTATAACCATTCACTATGTAACACTTTTGCGCAAAACTACGCCATTATTCGCGATTAAATTGTCGTTCAAAACAACTTTTATTGAATTATCGCGATACGAAAACGATTGTTTCGTTATTTCTTTTTATTCGGAATAAGCGAATTTGGCTGGCGTGTAATCATTTTGGTTCGGTTTGATACTCGGTTAGGTGAGATATGTCTGTTTTGTGTTTTCTTTTGTTTGATTGTTATAATGGAGAGTGGAGTGATTTGAAATATACGTGTCATCTTGAATTGGCCAAAAGAGAAAGAGATTTTTGATTTTTTTAGCTTTACGCTGTATGGAAATGGAAATATTAAATATTTCCATTCCTCTAGTGGGAATCGAACCCACAACCAGTCGTTTATAGTCACACGCTCGTGCCACTGGGCCACGACTGGCCACTAGAGAAAAAGATATGATCGTTTTTTTTCCAACACGAGTCAAAAGAATTATTTTGTAATTTTACATGATACTAAACATACCAACAGCCAATTTTTTTCCGGCGTAGCAGGGTAGGTGAAAATCCAACGTCAAAACAGTATGTTCTTCATTTTCCGTTTAAAATCGATCAGCACTGTGTGTGTGGTAGAACTCAATACCGCATTTTGTATTGCCAGAGCCGAAAAATGGAAACAACTTAAATATAATCTCTGATTTAAAAAATATAATATCCTAATATTTACAAATCTATTAGATTTATAAAAGCAACATCACGATTTTGACCACAAAGTAGACTAATCAGAGAGGAACAAGTGTTAAGATACTCCGCTCTTCACTTTCTGGCTGAAATGGAGATATAGCGGAACTCAACACTGAATATTATCTTTTACAAGTTAAAATAATTTAAAAATAACGTCTGATTTTAAAAAATACTAGATCTCAAAATTACAATATAACTACATACATTTAATCAAATTCTCTGAAATTTAGCCTTTCGTGCATAAAATGTTCGAAGGAAGTTTTGTTATTATATATTGTAAGATTAAGACAACTCCCGTTTCGCCGGATCGATTTCGAAAACTGCTCCTCGAGCTAAGCGGATATAATTTCTTAACTTGTAGTTTATAAGACATCATATATTTAGGTTATGTTGGTGTTAAAGTTAAAGTAACTTTGGTGGAATATGACGTTCCAGTTAGTTTCGTATATTGTTGAGTGAATCTAGAAATTATTCTCTGTTCTCCATTTTTTTTTTAAATTACGTTATTTTATAAGCTTGTATTGCAAAAGTCGCTTTTGAGAATCGTGACACAGTGGTGCAACATCTACCTGTAATAATTGGTTGTGGGATCAATTCCCACTTTTTTCTCCACTTGAAATGAAAACATTAAATAGTGGAATTCACCGCCGACCTTCGTAATATGTAGTTAAGGGGAAAAACACAAGTAATTTATATATTCCTCGAGTGAAAATCAAACCTACAATCATCACGTTCACAGTCAGACACTGTTCTACTGCGCTGAAATATATGTACATATATATAATAATAAACAGTTATTTATACATAACATTTGAACCAAAGCATAGATATAATTATTTTGGCACCAAATATTAAAATCCAAGACACTACTCTTTCCGCCTCTAACCTTTTAAAAGTTAAAGTTATTACAGACATATAAACAATATTTCTAACATACAAGTACTTCCACTCGATATCGCCTCTGTTTGCACAGCGCTCGTGTCGGGACGTGTTGAGACATACACGACAACGTCTATACGAAATATAAATATAAAATGTTATTTTTACACTATTTACCTACAATAGTTTATTGAAATGCTAGTAGTGGCTAGTCGTGGCTCAGTGACACAAGCGCGTGACTGTAAACGACTGGTTGTGGGTTCGATTCCCACTCGAGGAGTGTAAATTATATTTCCATTTTCTTCGCTCTGGTGTCGAGGTAAAGCGCGGCGTTAAGTTCCGCCACTTAACACGCAAGCCTCCGAATTCGACGGTGCCTACCCTGCTGCGTGCGGGATACAGCGTGAAGCTAAAAAAAACAATAGTTTATCGAAATGCTACAATGGTGCAGTGGGACAGTCTAATTGTAATTTTGATTGGTTGTGGGTTCGATTCCTACTTATTGTGATAATTCGAACTTAAATACTATCGGTTGTCCTCTTTGGTGAAGAAGACGAAGCATGACGTTGAGGTTTGCCTCTCAACACGCAAAGAGTCAATCTTGGCTCTAAATGCTCTGTGATTGTCCTACTGAGCTGGAAATATAAAGCTGTTTTTATAATATCTTCTTAAATGCATGCCAAAGCAATCATAAGTCTTTGACGGAATCTAAGAGACGCCAGTTCGAATCCTGCGGCGTTCAAATATTTACACGTTTTCTAATAGCCTAGCGTGTTTTTTAAACTTAAGTGTGAGAGTAACATTTAAAAAACATTTAAATATAGTTAATGCTTCTAACATGAATCACTTAACAAGCTATATGTAGTACTTATATAAAATACCCAAGTTAAAAGCTAAAATTAGTTACAAAATAAGAACACAACACAATATACTGATAATCAGATTACAAAAAACGCAAAAAATTAATAACTTTTTCCCTCATCAAGCGATTGCGGTTACTGTCGATAATTTCATAGATACTTGCAAAGGAGTAAACAGGTCTTTTATGGCAAGTCGCGAAGCGTGGCGCAGTCGCTCGAACGTAATCCCCTCTAATTACTGAAAGACTACTCGACGTGAAGTTTCCTAATAAAGTGGATGGGTAAGTTCTGCTGAGGTCTGCGTAAGGTCATGTTTCTATCGCTAGGTAGGGATGGAATCTTAAAAATGTTATTAGTTAAGAAATTGATATATAATTATATGTTGAAATTATTATTTTTTATTCGAAAAACTAGAGATTTATTATAAAATTATATTTTTGAAAACCAGCTGTTCAGGTTTTGGCGTGTTCTTCTCTAAGTCTCTTTATAACTGACTATAATATTTAACTTAATTAAATAAAAAACTTTAATTTGATATTTTTATAATAATTAACACAATAATTCATAAGTTCTTACTAGTGATACTCGAGCTTTTAATTACATTTTCATTGATAACTAAATAAAAGCTAAAATTATATGTCGCGTCGGAGTGGGACCTCGTCTGACTGTAAACGTAATGGTTGCAGGTTGAATTCGCGCTTGGGGAAATAATGACGATTATTTTCATTTCTGCATCATAATACCTAGGCAAAGACGTTAAGTTCCACCATTCAAGACATTAAGTCTCGAATTCGAGGGGAAAGTAGAGTGTCATGACACAAGACATAGCAGGATACTCATAGAGTATATGAAGTATCCTGTTATGTGCAAAAAAGCTTAAAATTTATAATTTCACACTTTACAACTTTTATACTAAAATTATCAAATCACTACAACACAAAAAAATCTTATCCAAAACACAAATCCTACACATCAGAAATCTATTCCACAATATTAAATACAATAAACACATACATTAAAACGTATAACGTCACCACATCAATGTTCCAATGTCTATTGATTAAGTTATCGGCAACATTATTTCTCGACGGAAATTTGGCTCGAGAGCCTCTCGTGGACCTTGTGTACGTAGGTATCGAATTCGTTGAATATTTCGGCCAACTTTGCTCCTTCAACTCTTGTGCAAGTTTTATTGGGATACTTGTAAAATTTCCGCCCATTTCCCTTCAAGTGTTCGCGCTTGATTAAATAAGATAAATTGACTTAAACGCGCCCGAAATAAATGAAGAATTTAGATTTTTCAATTAGGAAGCCTCCTGTAAACGGCGGAATCGGTTTCTTGTTTTGCCATCGATAAATTAAGTTTTGGACAAGCAATCGAGAAATAATTAAAGCGACGCCTGGTTTTTAGCGTGTTGGTTTTGTTACGTTGGCAATGTTTATTTTATTGTGGATGTTTATTATGTTGAACATAACAAATATACTGTTTACTTATAAATACCAACATACTTTACTTTTGAGTAATTAATTATATATTTCAATGTGGTTCATACATAATAATATTAAGGAAAAATAGGATACACGGCCAGGTAATATTTAAATAAAAAATATAGGGTAAATGAATGTAATTTAACTCAGGGTAGGCCAAATCAGCCAACATGACATTCAAACGATTATTTTTTATTTGCACCTAACGTTAAGACACTCTGTTCCCCATTTTTCGCTGAATCCTCGTGACAACACCGAGCTTTTGCCTCGTCACAAGGAAATGAAAGATTAAATATTATAAATTCAATTCCTCACTTGAGAATCGAATCTACAACCAGTCCTATTTAGTGTCACACCCTGTGCCACGACCCACGGCCTTAGTCTTTACCTTTTAAAATTCCCAAACTACACCTAAATTTCAATTTACGTCGCGAAGTTATGAAAATATCTTTTGCACTCCAAATTTTCTTTAAGCGCGTGTAACAAGCAAGCCCCGCTGACAGGGCTCTTCACGTCTCAAATAAAATTCAGGAACATCTGAGCGAAGCAGCTGTGCTGCCAAAACTGGCTGGATTAAATATATTTGGGCCTTGTTTACACTTTTATTGTAAGCGTTTGATGGTTAATTACTGTTTGGGTTAATTTTTGACTGTTGATATCGTGATTTCTGTTTATTTTTACTAGCAGGTACTTACTACTAGTATAGAAAAAGTTAATAATTGTAATTGTAGTTCAGGCCTTTGTGGTGTAGGAGTTTGACAGGGTAAGACTAACTGTAAACGGGTTGTGGGTTCGATTCCACTCGAGAAAAATATTTTATTATATACATTTCTCTGCTCTGGTAACCAGACAATGCGGAGTATTGAGTTCCGTTACTTAACATTCTATATGTCTATTCAGGCAGAAAGTGGAAAACGAAGTGTCTTAACACTAAGTTTCTTATGACTATAAGTCCTGTGTATACTTAATACGTTGTGAATAAAATTTAAAACGTGAAACATTATTTTTCTTTACTTCTTTTTTTTTTTTAAATATTTTAAACTTTTTTCGACAAATCTCACAAAATAAATAATTCATTCTAATTTTGCATATATAATATAAAACATTTATTAAGCTATATTCAATCAACAAATTAACATCAGAACCAGAATGCTATCTAATTAGACACCATAGAGCTTACAAATGTAAGGCGATAAGAGCGATAATGCCTACTACCTAATTACAAAGCACGTGGTACTAAATACTGAAGTGGCCACTTCATGTCTTATGCCATGCAAATCTTCTTACTGTCATATATTGATTGTTCTAAAAGGGTGTTTGATGCAGATTTTTCTTTTTTTTAAATTTATTTATATGAATGTACTTTATGACTATCGTTTTTTAAATTATCTTTTGCAAAGTATTTACTACTTTTATTACCTGATTAAAATTTTTATAAACGATAACACGTCTTGGGAACGAAATGCACGCCCCAGGCTAATTCAAAAGTATCACTGTCAACAATAAATGTGTATATAACAATTACTTAAAAAAAATTAAGTCCCGCTGAGTTTCTTGCGCCGGTTCTTCTCAGGTCTGAGGCGTTAAATTTAGTGAACCGGTGGTAAACTATTTGACGTTCAAAAAATGAAGCTTGTAACTTGTTATTTTGAATAAAATTATTTGACTTTAAGTTTGACTTTGACTTTAGTATCTAAAATAACAATGCATATAAATATGTATAGATTGCAGCATGGTGGCGGACTTCAAAGACGCATTGTCTCAAGCGAAAAGTTGAGAACAGAGTGTCTTTACACTACGTTATATCTAGATATAGCATAGTGTAAAAATATTCTCAGTTTATAATTAGATATAAACCTAAAACGTTTTTAAGTTATCGTGGCCAGTCGTGACCCAGTGGCACAAGCGTGTGACTGTAAACGACTGGTTGTGGATTCGATTCCCACTCGAGGAGTGGATTTTTTTAATATTCCCATTTTCTTCGCTCTGGTGTCGAGGTAAAAGCGCGGCGTTAATTTCCACCACTTAACACGCAATGCCTCCGAATTCGGTGGAAAGTGGGGAACGGAGTATCTTAACACTAAATTCCCTCTGCCTACAGCGTCTGAGACACAGCGTGAAGCTAAAAAAAACCTAAAACGTATAAAGCTGAGAAGCTTATAAATCAATTCATCGCTTACTAATATACACATTTCGCACAATTTCTTTTTTATTTACACAAAAAATGTCAGGTGATAGACTCAAATATTATCAAAATAATTATAACTACCCTCCAAAAAAAAATTATTTTAATTAATTAAAAAAAATGTCGTTATAACAATAAATAAAATCCCTTTCGGACGTACACCATAATTGCTCCAGTGATCATCTAATTTTCATGCAATTAGCAAAACTTGAGTAAGTTTCACAGCGATTCTTTGTCCGTAAAAAATATCTTAATCACCTAACTTGGAGGCAGAAACGAAACTCTAACTTTCTGTATCTCTTTTTGTTCTTTGATGAAAGGTAACAAATTGTGTATTTAGATATTCGTTCTTACATTTTTTTTACGAGTTCTTCACTAACTTATTTGCATTTAACTTAGTAATTATGAAGGGGTTGGCTTAAGGTGAGCTGAACTTGTGAAGCGTCAATTTCTTCTGCTAAAATTTCATTTGCATATTTTCATAAACTTTCACTTTGAAACTTTGTTCTTCTGAACTGCAACACTAGAAGAAATAAGGTCATTTGGAATTTGTCATTGTATATAATAAATTGGGGGAAGTCGTAGCCGGCAAGGCAATCCTAAAGATACCTTAGTTGGCTAATAATGGTTTTAAATATTTAAAATATTATGTTTAGAAGTGTCTTACAACCATAAGTATTTGGCACAATTAAAATATTATAAAATCTTGTTGAATTTTGATAGGTATATAATTTTATATAAGGATCACGTAAGTGGTTCTTGAGACTACTGCGAGATTAAAATTTGTCTACACTTTCTATTAATAATTTGTAAATAATGTGACACTGAAACACTTAAAATGGTAGGCATATTTAAGGTAGGTTCTACGCAAGCTTATCCAAATAGACGAAAAAATGATTTAATTACCACAGTAGGTACTTTAAAGAACAATCGTTATTTACTAACTTCTAAAAATATTTTACTGAACTTATAGTAAACCTACGTACCATATCCAACATTTTTTATCCTATAGTTTTGGCTATGCATTGTCTTTTGAAGTATTTTATTAATACACCTAGAAAATTGACAGAGAAAATTGAAGAGACATTTGTAAGTAACGTATAAAGATTTGAATACTGTTGATTCGAATTCGTACCTCTAGGAAAACCACCCAACTATGTTAAGATGTCCAGAGCTTTTCTATTCATTGTCTGTCAGTCACTCAATATGGGAAGAATTTCATAAACGTATAACATTTTATTAAAAAAAAATCTCCAGTTCTTAATTACACAACCGGAAGGCAATGAAAAATTTCATTCACATTTAGACATTTAAAATATTAACAAAATTTACATAGAAATTAAATGATTTTTTTTTCTATCTCGGCCGGTTTCATCAAGTTGAAACGAATGTAAAACTGTGTTGGCAGCGCAGACGTTCTTATTCGGGGGCGGTTGTGCGATGTAATGAAATTAATGTCTTAATCAGGGAAATTTATTCATTGCCAGCCGCAGACGGGAAGTGCTAGGTTCTGACACACGTTGTGTTACTTGAAGTTTAGTTATTTGAAAAATAGGGTGAAGACCACTGTGGCTCAGTTTAACAGTAGATGGTATAAGCAGTGGCTGTAGATTCAATTATCACTCAAAAAAAAATATGCTAATTTTGTTTATTAGAGACTTATTTTTTTTGAAATAGATCGCCTTGTTGAATTACATATCAGTGGTATTTAACGTGATGAACTGACTGACTGACTCTTCACTATTCGCCAATTTCAAAAACAACGGGTTTTAGGCTACCTAACTTAACGCTGTCTTTTATCTTACTAAGCTGAAGAATCAGTCCCCCATAACCTTTTTGTATACAGATAAGTTTTTCCTAATTGCATTTCAGGAGTGTTAATATTACAGGTCTTTGTAATATATATAAATAAATAAAATTGACGTGTCTCATTATAATATTTAAATAACACTTTCTTATAAATGCGTATATATACACTTGGTGCATATACCAAAATCACATTTTATAATTTTTATTAATTTCTTTGTTTCGGCTAATCTCTGGACGGCTGCACTGATTTTGATGTAATTTTCACTGTTGGATAGCTGATGTAATAAAAAGTAACTTAGGCAACTTTGACATACCATAATTTCTGCTTATTTTGCTATATTCTATACCGACGAATTCAGGGGCACAACTAATATATGATTTCGTATAAAAACTTAACATTCCACCTGTAAAAACGAACAACTTACATTTTTCTTCAACATCGTTATACCAACGAAAACAAAACAGCCATCTTTCATACAAAGTCCGTTTATCGGTAAGGCGGGGTTGCAATCAATTAGCCGCGCCCAGTCACACTATATGTTTACTCCCTCATTACTTACTGACCGCGGGTTTACGTTCGTTCTATTGACACAAAAGGTGGAAAAATATTACGACGGTTTCGTCATCTTGAGAATGAAATACACGTGGTGACTATAGGCTGTATGGGTTGAGTGGTTAAGTTTGTATTTTATATGGGATTTATTTTTAATTTTTTTTTATGTTAATTGAAGCAGTGATGCAGTCCCGCCATTGATTTACAAACAAGGGAATAATTATACTCATATATTATTGTATTTTCGAGCAAAAAATGTAGCGGTTTTTAATAAACAAAGATAATGTTACCTACAAACATTAGTATATATCATATTTAAATAACTTTTATCTTCTATATACATACATAAATGTAGAAACACATGTATGTAGTTTCATTACATATTATAATTACAATATTTAATGAAACTACATACATTAAGTGTTTCTGGAAAATACTGTACCGCAACATTCTTCCCACCAAATTACAGCTCTTCACTATCATACCTTTAAATATTAACAGAATTTCTGACCAATTTATGATTTCAACGAAATTTAAGTTATTTCATTTAATCGATAATATTATATATTGCAAAACTTTATATTAATTAACTTAAAATATAATTATGCGAACTAAATGTACTGTTAGTAATATAGTAATGATGATATACTCTCTGACGTCTGACGTCTCAATGATTCGAGACGCTGTTATTATATATATCTAAGAACACTTTTTTTTATATATCTTTTGTTGCACACAATTGTACGAGACAAATGCATGTACAAAAGTATCTTTAAATACGTGACTTTTTTTTTAGCTTCACGCTCTATCCCGCACACAGCAGAGTAGACAGGGGGAACCTAGTGCTAAGACACTTCGTTCCCCACTTTCCGCTAAATACGGAGGCATTGCGTGTTAAGTGGCGGAGATTTACGCCGCGCTTTACTTCGACACCAGAGCGAAGATAATGGAAATATTAAATATTTCCACTTCTCGACGGGAATTGAACCCACAACCAGTCGTTTACAGTTACACGCTTGTGCTACTGGGCCACGACTGGCCATAAATAGTGCTAAATACAAGTAGTATATATAAACATAAACAAAGTATACATATATACACTATATACAAATACTCATATACTATAGTACACTAATATGCATGTTTCACTTTCTACTATATATCTAAAAAACAGTCAAAAAACGATTATTTTTCTTTCAAAATCATTTAATTTCAATCTTCAACACAAATCAATAGTAAACGTTATTAGCTAAACACATAATAGCACAGAACAATTGCAGAACGCGTATACGTGACTATGGGTAGTGTATGGGGATTACTACACCTCCATCAGATGCCTAATGCTTGTGTACACCGATTTAATGGAACCCGTTTGAGCTTTGTTAAGGGGGAAATAAAACGTATGGGCTTTTTGTTTTTTCTAAAATTTTATATAAGAGAGAAGAATAAAATGTGGGGGGAAATTGAGAACGGATAGGTTATAATAGAAGTTTGAATATAATGGGATTCGAACCCGCGCTATTTGGTCACTGTCCGAGTCCGGTCCGGTCCTTAAAACTTAGCGTTCAAAGTGAACGCTAAGTTTTAAGCTACGAATGTTCATTTTTTAATCTTTTTATACGTTTTATAATAAATATTATTGATATCCTAAATGCGTGGATAATACTTACAATGCTTGGTATCCTACCAAATGCAGGAGATAAAGACTTTTTTGTTTCACGGAATACGATATATAATATAAACTTAGCGTTGCTTAATTTTGTATGAAGGAGTACACCGCTAAGTCCAACTAACCTTTAAAATGAGTAAAAAATATATATACATAGCCATAAAAAATCCAAAACTTGTCAAATTAAAGGATTTTTTTTTTAAAAATACTTGAAATTTAAAAAAAAGTCTTACTATAATCGAAATAACCATTGCGTTTATAGTTAACTTTTATTTTTTTTAGCTATGAGATTCGATATTCATTTAGGAGAATTTTCTATTTAAATTATTTTCATTGCCTTCCTATAGTAAAACAAACCACGGCGACGAGTTCTAACAAACAACATGTAACCTTGACCGTTTGTTGGTAGGAGACTCGTTCTCCGACTGGCTCGTGACCACTATCGTGTCAAAGACGAACCGCCAAATATCTGATGATGTGCTCCGATTCGATGGCATATAAGCCAGCTCTCCCTATTCCCACCATCCCCATCTTTCCTCCTCTTTGCTTCAGTCTGAAGGCCGGCAACGCATCCACAACTCTAATGTTGTGGATGTCCATGGGCGAAGGAAACCACTTACCATCAGGTGATCCTTCTGCTCGTTCGCCCCCTTTATTCAATAAAAAAAAAGAATTTAGATAAAAAGCAGAGAACGGAGTATCATAACACTATTATCTCTCCACCTACCCTTCTATTCTAAAAGAAAAATAATCAACTTTTAAACAATTCCACAGAAAAATGAAAGCTCATTCGCGGT
This sequence comes from Dryas iulia moderata, assembly GCA_019049465.1. Taxonomy (NCBI): domain Eukaryota; kingdom Metazoa; phylum Arthropoda; class Insecta; order Lepidoptera; family Nymphalidae; genus Dryas; species Dryas iulia. The sequence goes on along the minus strand of CM032418.1, from coordinate 14,729,714 downwards.
CCTCAAGTTTGTAGCACTCGCTCGTTCTGCAAGCACTGTGTGGTTACTATTTTAATTTCATTATACAACTTTTGATAGTGTTTTAATTCATTTATATGACTTTACAAAGTTCTAATTCCACTTTGAAATGGATAGTCTTTTTGTTTTATAGCTGGATTATTTGTCTTCTAGTCTAGTTGCTTGAAGTTGGTTAGATAACTTTTTATTTATGTAAGAAAGACTATGTACGAGTATTTCATTTTAAAAGTATGAAAAATATTGTACTATAACATTAACTTATTAATTACATTACATGTACTTAGGAGCCAGTCGTGGCGCAGTGGCACCAGCGTGTGACCGTAAACCACTGGTTGTGGATTCGATTCCCACTCGAGGAATAGAAATATTTTAATATTTCCATTTTCTGCGCTCTGGTATCGAGGTAAAGCTTCACACTGTATCCCGCCCACGGCAGGGTAGGTAGAGGGAACCTAGTGTTAAGACACTCCGTTCCCCACTTTCTGTCGAATTCGGAGGCATTGCGTGTTAAGTGGCGGAACTTAACGCCGCGCTTTGCCTCGGTGCCAGACCGAAGACAATGGAGATAATAAATATTTCCACTCCTCCAGTGGGAATCGTGGCGCAGTGGAACAACGTCTCGCTGTAAATGTTATGGTTGTGGGTTCATCTGCACTCACCCACAGAAAATTATTATATTTAAATTATTTAAAAATAATAAAATCGTTGAGTATTGAAAATCGTTGTTTATAATACTCAAGTATATATAGTATTATTTATCTAGTATATAGTATTATTAATAGTTCCATCGTTCAACGAGCACTGTTTCAAATTCAAACGAAAAGCACGGTACGGAGTGTCTCGATACTACTTTCTTTGTGCCTACCTTACGGAATAAAGCGTGAAGCGGTAATATAATTATTTTATACAATTAAAATATTAAAAAAAACACCAGTACAAAACCACCATTATAATAAAACGTGAATAGAAAACGCTTCTAACAAACCGGAAACAGCTAAAAGATTTGAGAAGCAAATGAGTGTAAATTAAAACATTTAACACAATTTAAGCAAAGTTCTATGCGACCAAAGCAAACAATATGACTGAATACGAATAAAGACTGTTTACAGTACAGTAAAGTACAATACAGTAAAACACAATACAGTCCAGTAAAGTAAAGTAAAGTAAAGTACAGTAAAGACAAAATGTTCCATTCGCTCTATCTCTAATTTAATAGGATCCCGACGAAACCCCACGTGACGAATGTATTGTTTCCCACTAACTTCTTTTACGTATACGAAATGCTCGCTCGCCGTGAAAATTCGATTTTACGTTGAAAAATTAAATGAAAGTGGATGTTTTTCTGTTAAAAGGTACGTAGATTCATAGTCTGTTTGCGATAAATTACGTGTGTAATTACCGTTTAGTATATTTTTGTTAAGTTAAACTTAATAAATGTTTTTGCTCATTTATTTGTTAGTATAAATAGCTTTATAAAACCGGTAGGTAGTTTAAAAATGTTAAAGTGTTTTTTTGTTATATGTAAAATTTCACCATAATATACACAGTGATTCGTTGGCACGGAAAGAAAATGTGATGCTTTTAGAGAAACAATAACTTCATTTAAAAAGAAATAGTCACAATATATAACTACTAAAATAATAAATAATACAATGAGACTATTAATAAATAAAAAATGAATATCAATAAAAGAAAAAAGTCCATGTTTTTCTGTTAAAAGGTACGTAGATTCATAGTCTGTTTGCGATAAATTGGGTTTTTAGTTACTGTTTAGTATATTTTTGTTAACTTAAAGTTGATATTTTCTCTTTTTTTTTAGCTTTACGCTGTATCCCGCACTTAGCAGGGTACGGTACTTAGGGAACCTAGTGTTAAGATACTCCGTTCCCCACTTTCCGCCGAATCCGGAGGCATTGCGTGCTAAGTGGCGGAACTTAACGCTCCGCTTTACCTCAACACGAGAGCGAAGAAAATGGAAATATTAAATATTTCCACTCCTCGAGTGGGAATCGAACCCACAACCAGTCGTTTACAGTCACACGCTTGTGCCTCTGGGCCACGACTGGCCACGTTAAAGTTAATATAATAGTCTTTGTTATCAGTTAGTATGCATACGAGTTAGCGTGTTAAATTCCGCTATAATATGCATAGTGATCCATTTAGGCGGAAAGCCGAAAGATAAAGCTTTTTAGTAAGCTTTATTTTTCCTTGCAGAATGCATGAAAACGGCAAAAATTAAACGAAAAATATATGAATACATAAGTAATTACGAGTAAATAAAATCAAGATAATGCATTGAAACATTGTTAAACTTTAAGGACAATCGTACTTTTCTTATCAATCTTATGTTTATTTCTTATTCATAATAATTGTTTTTTAACTCTGGGTATACATATCACAGTGTTAAGCTCCGCCACTTACCACGTAATAAAATTAAAAAACTGGGGCAACTTCCTTCGAGTTTCAGGGCCACTATAAACAGGAATAAACCAAAAAAGGAAACTCGTAAAAAAGACATTTTTCAAGTTCCTCTTCAAAATCAAGTAAATTTCGCCTATAATAATTTTAAAATCGTCTCAAATCGAATACAGTCTAAAATTATAGGACACATTTGAAAGTCATTTTATCGGCGCTTCCTGTCACTTACACCAGACGTGTAATTGGTTTCATTTCGAACGGAACAGGTCCAGTCGGTATACTGGACTTCGTCGTGAAAAGAAAGAAGGTATACCTTATTCGCTGGCGATAAGTACTAAAATTGTTTCTATATTTTAGTTATGTATGGACAAAGAAAAGTTTAATGATATCTCATTTTTTTAGATATTTAAGCGATTTTTTTTTGGGTTTTATGATAATTTTGTTTTGATTTTTTTAAATCTGGTTTTGATAAAAAATGCCTTATCAGTTCGATGATAGAGAGATAGAGATCGATGTGAACTTGAGATTTGTCGTTGTATTGAATATGATTTAAAATCCAATAAGTATTTTCTGAGTGAATGATACTATACACAATCAATAAAGACCCATTTCTTAGATATTTGAAAGTGTACTCTATTAATTATATTTAATTTACTATAAACTTCTCCATATTAGAGCTGGCAAGAATATTTGGACATGTTATGTATTAATTTCGACTCTAAATAAGATTCCTTTTTTTTAAGCTTCATATTTTTTCCCGTTTAGCAAAGTTAGGCGAAATCTCGCGTTAAAATACTGCGTTCACCACTCTCTGTATGATTCGAGACATTGTTATATTTATATTATGTACTAGAGCGGAGATTTGAAAATATTTACAATATAATTTATTTTCCACAAACATATTCCTCCAAGTGGAAATCGAACCCACAACCAGTTACATTTAAGCCCAATATATATAATATATATTTTTTTTGGCTTCACGCTGTATCCTCCGCACAGCAGGGTTCACAGAGGGAACTTAGTGTAAAACACTTCGTTTCCCACTTTCCGCCGAATTCGGAGGCGTTGCGTGTTAAGTGGCGGCACTTTGCCTCTGATACCAGAGCGATGAAAATGGAAATATTAAATATTTCCACTCTTCAAATAGGAATCGAACCCACAACCAGTTTACAGTCCACAGTACCATTTACAGTCACACGTCCGTGCCACTGCACCACGACTGGTGACTTATATATAATAAAAATATATTACATATATAAAAAAACTGAATTTTGAACTAAAAATTTTCATATTTTTTATGAAATTCCCATTTTGCACACAAACAAACCTCACACAGCGTCAACAAATGCATTAAAATCAAATCGTTCTCACAATAATACGACAAAGGTCGACATGGCAACGGTTAAGCTTGAGTATTAATCCGCCAGTGGAAGCATAAAGACAAATTTAATTAGTATCTCCAGTCGGATTTGGTAACGGAACATTCTGATATCACTATTTAGTTCGAGTAAATCTATAAATGGCATTAGCTATGTACTTTGTTATGAAGGGTTGTTGTGATTTTGGTATTAGCTAACTGATATATATGTATATGTGCAAATATATATTATATGTAGTTATCATTTCTATAATTGAGTTAATGGTAAGTAATGTTTTAACCCTCGTGGCGCAGTGGGATAGTGTCTGTTTGTAAGTACGATTGGTTGTAGATTCGATTTTTACTTGGGGATTATAACATTTGGTTTATTTCTTTTCTCTGGGAAGATGATGAAGATGGCGCTAATTTCCACCAATCAAAACATAATACGCAGGCTGAAAGCAGGTAATCATCATAACAATATTTTCTCTCTGCCTACGCTGCTATACGGAAGATATGTGACTGAAGAAAAAGGGAGCTAAATCATTACAAAGATATGTTCTCTTAAAGAGAATTTAGAGACACAAAACTAAGAATTTCTGAATTAAAGCAAATGAAGCCATAAGTTAACAAAAAGTACGGACCCGTAGTAAATTAATAAAAAAAAAAACAAAACATGCTCGACTGTACGAAACGGTAGTTTTATATTCAATGTTAAGTAGGAATCGAACCCAGAACCACCATAATCACAGCCAATATAAAATATAAACAAAACCACAAGGTTCAACCAATATAATGAATCTAGGCCATCAACGAAGCCTAACACTAACGCAGGAGTTGCAAAACGTTTTGCAATCTGACCTCGACCTATTTCCTGCGCTCTATATAGGTAAAACTTGTTATAATGTACATTTATGTGACAGTCTTGAGAAATACAATTTACGAATAAATAGCTATAGAAGAGCTCCCTAGAGAAAAATTATTATGAATCAACATTTTTTTTTACCTTCACACTGTATCCCGCACACAGGAGGGTAGGCAGAGGGAAGCTAGTGTTAAGACACCTCAGAAAGTGGGGACTTTTCGATGAATTCGTAGGCATTGCGTGTTAAGTGGCGGAACTTAACGCCGCGCTTTTGCCTCAACACCAGAGCGAAGAAAATGGAAATAATAAATATTGTGCCACGACTGGCCCCAAACCACTTTTAAAAAATATTAAACAAGCCTCACGCCTTTTCCTAGTCAGAGAGAAAATAGTGTCACTCCGTTTTCCACTTTCCACTTGAAATTAAGACAAGGTCTATTGTATAGTGAAACTTAACGCCGTTAATGAACGGCGTTAAGTTAATGATCTTTTTTTATAATTCATCGTCGTTACTAGAGCAGTGAAATAAAAATAAACAGGATAGAATTCACCATTTACAATATTAAAATACTATTTTTCGGCGAAAAGTGGGGAACGGAGTGTTTTAACACTACAAGATAATTCATCCCCCATCTTCCACTTAATTTCGGCTAAAATATCAAAATACAAATAAATCAGAATCTAACAAAATACACACTTAATTTAACCATCCCACATATTTCCACTTCAACCAATCCACCTAAAACTAACTATATAACACATACATTTCCTTTGTAAGTTGGAACCAATTTAAAAACATAATGATAGCTGTATTCCGCCCAACAACAATGCCTTCCATTATGAATCTTAACACCTGGCGTTAGAATAGTAAATTGTACGAGAGCATATTCAAAATTTAACGAGACGCCGCAAAAATTCCCAAGTAAAAACAGAACTGAACATTCGTAAATGTCCCAGTAATAAGTTGGCCGATTCTTCAAAAGCAACTAGACACCGTCCTATTCTGGCTATGCAGACGCTATTTTTAAAACACAAAAGGTGTACGTCAGGGTAAAAATTTGATGAATTCACGTTTGTGCGAGTCTTTTTTTCTTTGTTTTTAATGATAAATATATATGTATGTATATATTTTTTTAAAATTAAATAGCTTCACGCTATATCCCGCACACAGCAGGGTAGGCAGAGGGAACCTAGTGTTAAGACACTCCGTTCCCCACTTTCCGCCAAATTCGGAGGCATTGCGTGTTAAGTGGCGGAACTTAACGCCGCGCTTTACCTCGACACCAGAGCGAAGAAAATGGAAATATTAAATATTTCCACTCCTCGAGTGGGAATCGAACCCACAACCAGTCGTTTACAGTCACACGCTTGTGCCACTGGGCCACGACTGGCCACTAATACACACACTTTAATAAATTGTAAATCTTAAAATTGGTTAAATTTATTTATATATAATATGCCTATAGTGCCAAGGCAAAGCGCGGCGTTAAGTTCCGCTTATCAGTTACGTAACCTTGAATATAAGTGAGGAACAGAGTAGTGAGTATTTTGACACTAGGTTTTCTGTCACTACTACTAAACTATATTCTACTGCTTAATTTCTAGTAACTTATTAGGCTATAAAGTAACGCATAATTAAAATGACTTGATAGTGGAGAACCATTAACAGAAAATATAGTATTTTGTTAATCGTGGTGATTAAATTATCTTCGTCTTCTATATAAAGTACGAAATATCGGTTTATTTTCGGAATAAAGACATTAAAAATAAAACATACGTATCCTTAAGCTTTCATTATAGCTAGCCACCTGCTCGTGGCTTCGCCCGCGTGACTTACACATTGCTTTTGGGTCACCTTTCGTTGTCAATTATTTTCCTGAGAAAATTCATTGAAATCAGTTAAGCTGTTTAGAATATTTATATAAACTTTAATCGCCTTTTTCAACCTTTTAGGGGACAATTTTAAAAATAGTAACCTATATTCTACCTGGTTCTTCAATTATTTTCATTCCATTTTTTTCTAAATTTGACGAAAATTCTAAATCAGAACGGTAGATTAGGAGTAAAAGCGTAACAGACAGACATACAGACATACTTTCACATTTATTACATTAATATGGATAACCTGAGTTAAATTAGATAATTTTGGTGCTCAATTATTAAGTCCAGCCCAATTAAGTTAAGTTTACTTCTAACAGATTTTATATACCTACCCTTTACAACGTAAGGAAAGTAGAAACTACGATATTTTATATAGCAAGCAATTTCATGAGCCCAGCACACGTGTAGGCTAGACGCCTGTCTTATTAAAATGAACGTGTTCATCTCAAGCGGTATAACTTTTGATACTGGTAAAACTGAGCTCAAATTTCACCTTTTCTAGAAGTTTGTAGTTTTTTTAGCTTAATGCATTGTATTTCCAGGGTTAGACTGGGAACCTAGTGTTAACGAACTAGCGTTAATTGTTATTTATAAGTATTTAAGTGCCGCAAGCTTTTAATATTAATAAATAATACTTTGATTTGTCGATTTAAAATATACATACAATACCTTAAGTACTTCACATGTTTCAACAATTTTCAAGCACATAATACATATATCTTTATCAAGTACAACAAACATATAAATTCTTATTAAGTATAAAAAACAATACCTACTCTCTTAAAATACACACAATAAAATTATACAATAATAATCTCTTCCAATCTCGTTTTACGCTTTATCTCGTATAGCACAATAATCAGAGAGTACCTAGTGACCGACACTCCGTACTCTACTTTCCGCTAGAATTCGAGATATTCTCGGTTAGTGGCAGACTTCAACGCCGCACTGTCGTGTACACAAGAGCAGCAATGAAAATAATTAAATTATGACTATTTCTCCAAGTGAAAATCAAACCCTTTACCAATCGAATTACAATCAGATGCTGTCCCACTGCGCCACAATAACCTCATCTCTTCCCATAATCCATGCATATTTAAATAACAATTAATCAACGAAGCAGGTAAAACTATAGGCTTTTAAAATATCAAAATTATAAAATATATATTGGGGTAAAACTTTTGAAAATGTTGTTTTATAAATATTAGCGATCACTTCCTAATATTATTTTAGTAGGATTAAGCAAATATTTTTCGAACCAACCCGAAAATTCGTGAACCTAATTAACCTATGCGAAAACTTTCCGAATCGATGGTTGATTCTGTACGTACTTGTGTAAAACAAACTAATTTAAGCTTCATCGTCATTGGTGAAGTTGGACTTACATAATTATTATATTAAATGGACGAATTTAATACGATTTCTAATTAATTTTTGGTTAAGTTAAAAAAAGAGCTTGGAAATAGGAGGTGACCTATCGATGACCGATGCTTTTAAGACGCTTTTGCCACTTTCTGACTAAAATCAAGACTTAAGTCTTAAGTATAGAGTTATTACACCTCCCTTACCATATCTGCTAAAAGTAAAAGAACTGATTGCAGATATCGAAAAAGAAAAAAAAAAGTGTGAGGTCATATTAAAAAAAATAACTATATTTTTTCCTATCTATATTATCTAGCAATTTTTAACTTAAGCGTAAAATCAGGCTCGGTAATGGTTTATTAAAAAAAAGGAACTTATTACTCCTAATTACATCAGCTATCAACCACGAAAAATCGGGTCAAAATCGGTCCAGCTAGTGATGATAACCAACAAACATATATTTAATATTAAGCGGTCATTTTACACTTTAAAACAAACGAACAAACAATTATATTTATTTTCATAAATGTATATACATATTACAACGAAAGCTGCCTTCAAAAATATTTGAAAAAAGGCATCTACATATAGGCTGTACGTATATACATAAATACATAGATATATGTACGGTCCTTATAACTTTTTTCTATGTGAACTTTTAACAAGCCGTATGATCGGGACAGTTAACGAGTAGCTCGTTTATGTTTTAAAAAGCCGAAACCTAGTACCAGTGCTAATGTAAAAAAACGAACTATATTTTTGATTTGACTCCATATTTTTTTTGGTAGAGTTAATAAAAAAGTACTTTGTCTCGATTGTTTTATGTTATATAAGTATTTTTTTTATTTTATTAAAATAATACATTGATTGTATTAAGAAAAGTCGTGGATTTTATATTATTTTTTTCATTTTTTCGCTCTAGTGATACAAATTTCGGCGTTCGGTTCCACCCATCTAAGCAAAATATCAGTAAAACAGTTGCGAAGAGGAGTAAAACTATTTAACCGCTTCATACGAGAACAGCCTAAAGAATGAAAAAGTATAGAAAAATAGTAAAAGTAAGAAAATAAAGTCACTAATTATAATTATTATTAACTGAATTATTGTAAAATAAATAAGGTAAACTATGGATATTATATTACCAAATATATTTCTCTCTCTGTCTTTCTTATAATTAAACAATAACATAAACAATGGAGAGACGAAAAGAAAAATAAGTTGTAAATAAATATACTTTAAATAAAAACTTAAAAAATAAAAGCCCAATTGACATCTAAACGTGTGTAATATTTGTTTAATTACTTTAATGTACTTTTATGCATTGTTTTTAATTATCATATTTTGCAACTAGGTCAGTCGTGGCGCAGTGGCGTGAACGTGTGACTGTAAACGACTGGTTGTGGGTTCGATTCCCACTCGAGGAGTGGAAATATTTAATATTTCCACTTCCTACGCTCTGGTATTCGAGGCAAAGCGTTAAGTTCCGCCACTTAACACGCAATGCCTTCGAATTTGGCGAAATGTGGGGAACGGAGTGTCTTAACACTAGGTTCCCTCTGCCTACCCTGCTGTGTGCGGGAAACAGCGTGAAGCTATAATATTTTGCAATTTCTCTATATCCATACTTATATTATAAATGCGAAAGTCTGTGTGTTTGTCTGTCACGCTTTCACGGCTAATCTACTGGTCCGATTTGGATGAAATTTAGAATGTAAGTAGTAAAAATGACTGGGTCTAATATAGGCTACTTAGTTTTTTAACTCAACCACCATAAAAATCAACCACTAAAGGGTTGAAATAGGGGATGAAAGTTTATATGAAAAATCTACACCGCTTGACTGATTGTAATGAATTTTAGCATAAATATAGTTGATAATCTAAGGTTAAACATAGGTAACTTTATTTTTCAAAAATCGACCACCAAGAGTAGCAATATAGCGAAAGAGCTACGTAGATCACGCGGCGAAGCCGCGAGCGGGCCGCTAGTATACTATTAATTATAACTGAACCGCATTTGGTACTTCTTTATCCATGTAAATTTCGTAAAAAGGAATACAAAGGCTTCACTTATTAATATTAAAATATAGATATACTATCTATAACTTATAGGCCGAAGAGACCGTTATAGTAAGAGTTTACAATCATTATTATAGTTTTTTTTTTAAGACTTTTTTCCTCTTTTAAGCCAAATTTACCCCAATGAACATAAAAAGCAACAACCAAGGTATACAAATAAAATTATACATCCTATCACATACTTTCAACACAACTACTATTCCAAACACGTTTAATACACGAACTGGTAACAAAATTATAGCAAAACACTAATTAAAAAACGAGGTATCCAATCAAATTGTTAAACCTGGGGTTCCGGTGACCCCAAAATTAGGGACGGTGAGTTACGCGCTTCCCCCTTACCGATATTAAGGGCCCATTTTAAGCTACTCTGACTAATGCGTATCATTTTTTGTCTGTTTCTACCTTTTTACAGCCAGTAGCTTAGACTTTATTAAAATTTATAAGATGCTGCCTTTTTGAGATTAAAATTTAATACATAATTTAAAGTTATATCTACGAGTATATGAATTCTTATTGACTCTTATTTGAGTCTTATTTTATAGAAACTCTTAATATATACTTCTTTTCTTTAATGAAGCGCTTCTGTTTGATGTTTATTTCCATTATAGCAGAGTTGTTAAAAAGACCTAAGTGTCGCGACACTCCGTTCGCCACTTTTCATCTGAAATTGAGACATTGAGAAGGCGGAAATTAACGTAAAATATATTCTTAAATATAAGCATTCCCCGAGTGGGAATCGATTACACAACCATTGCGTTTACAGTATGACGTTATTCCACCGCCAATATTATCTTAAAATAAAAGAAAGAAAAATATTCTTATTACGGCTATATTTTTTTTGAGATATTTGGTGGGGGAAGAAGTTATTTTTATTAACCCCAACAAAAAAAAAAAAACTTTTTTATATACATTTTCACGTTTTTTACCATTTAGTAAGTTATTAAAGAGAATCTAGTGACGCTGTTCTCCATTCTCCTCAGGAATTTTAGACAAAGTGTGGTTCTGAGTTCAACCATTCAAAATTCAAAGTTTTAATTCATTACGAAAACGGAGGGTTTTGACACTAAGGTCTTTCTCATATGAGCTGAAATCAAACCTAAGCTGAATGTCGTACAAACATCGTGTCGTATTCTAACAGTTGGTAACTAAGCGTCCCCTACCCAATAATTTATTCAATACATGATCAAATGAAAAGGAATGTGATCGAGTTTCAAAATCTGAACTAACTTAATTTATTGCTTTGAATAATTCACGAATTTTATTTTGTTTTGCTAATTTTACGCTTTGTGTAGAATAAAGTGTTTTGACACTACGTTTTCTCCGCTTATGTTTCCTTTTTATGGAAGATAATCATTTTTGAGTGACCAATCACTTCCGACCGACCATTCTTTATTTTCTATAACATATTGTATTAAGTAGTAATTAATTTAAATTATGTAGTAATTATTTATAACATAAAATAAATAATGCAATGTGTAATTTTCTTTTTTTGGTATTATTAATTAATTATCAGTTAAGTTTTAACAAGGAACGGAGTGTCTTAACACTAGGTTCCATCTGCCTACCCTGCTGCCTGCTGTAGTCAGAGAGAACCTAAAAAAAGAAGTTAAGTTTTAAAATTGCAATTGTTTGATTACAGATGTTATTTTTTCCCACACAGCAGGGTAGTCAGAGAGGACCTAGTGTCAAGACTCCGTCCTCCACTTTGCCTCCTGAAATTGAGATATTGCGTCTTGAGTGGCGGAACTAAACGCCGAACTTTGTCTTAGGTACCAGTGTGGAGTGAATGAAAATGTAAACACTCGTACAATAATTCCCTCTAGTGGGAATTGTTACCATAATTCTGCATCAAAAAAATATTATCATTTGTAAAAGTTATGATTTTGTTTTTAAATTCATTTTATTTTGATTGGTATTTGTTTTGTGAACGAGTTAACAGAAAAAAATATCATCCCTTTGACAATCTCAGTTTACAAAAACACATGTTTTTTTTTTTTTTTATTCGGACAACAAAGCTTCAATTGCAAACGAGGAATAATCGGAAACAGCAAAATAATATTAAATTTTTCTATAAATAATGACTGCTTAATATAATTACATATTGTTAACTATGTATATATACTGTTCCATTTTTTTGTTCTAATACTTATTACATTCAGTTATAGAACCAAATAGGTGTTAGAGTAGTTCGATAGCCGTTTTTCGGCGAATTCTGGATGCATAGCGTGTTAAATGGCGGAACTTAACGCAGCGCTTTGTCTCGACACTAGAGCAAAGATAACGAAATATTAAACATTTCAATTTCAGTACTTAATACTGCATGCACGATGAAAATATTTCTAGACGCAGAGAAAACTACCAGCTCCTCAAAGTTTGAAATAAGGGTTGAAAATTGTGTGACAAATCGTTCTGTTATACCTAAGATAAGGCGCGGCTTTAAGCTCCGCCACTTAACACGTTCTGATCTTATCCGAAAAATGGAGAACGGAATGTAATACCATATATTATATGATATAATGTTGTCTCTGACTAACCTACTATTTTTTATTGTTCACCATTTTTTTTTAGCTTCACGCTGTATCCCGCATACAACAGGGTAGGCAGAGGGAGCCTAGTGTTAAGACACTCCGTTCCCCACTTTCCGCCGAATTCGGACGCATTGCGTGTTAAGTGGCGGAACTTAACGCCGCGCTTTACCTCGATACCAGAGCGAAGAAAATGGAAATATTAAATATTTCCACTCCTCGAGTGGGAATCGAACCCACAACCAGTCGTTTACAGTCACACGCTTGTGCCACTGGGCCACGACTGGCCACTACCCCCAAAAAACAAATATTATTTCAAATCCAATGCACACCCATAGGCTGTAAGTACACAGCTTTTCCCTAACCTTAATACTAAGGTAGAATCCATTAGTAAAATAATATTACCCAATACATAGTCGATAAGTGAACGCAAATCGTATCGGCGGATTGTGGCCATCGACCATGAGAGGGTTGGTAATCCTGGCCTGGCCTTTTAAAGTTAAAGGCATATCTGATGGAAGGATTTAGTTATTGTATTGAAATCTCGTGTGTTCTGTTGATCTGTTGCTTGTGGATGATTAATTTTTTGTTAGAAGAATGTTTTTATTATTATATTTATCTTTATTAGATTTTTTGTTTTAATTTGCTATGATAGTATGGACAAGTCTTTGTGACACAGCGACTGTTGTGACTTCGGTTGTGACTCGTGGGAATGATAATATTTAATTTATTATCATTTTTCTGCTCCATATTAAATAATATTTAGCTCCATTCAACATAACAATATCTCAATTTCAGGCGAAAAGTGCCAAACGAAATGTCTTGTATTTCTCTGTAACTCTTTATGAAGAAAATAACGTCAAACTAAATAAAAAAACAACAAAGCAGGCACTACAGGCACTTCCCAACTAAAAAAAAAACCGATTTCCTTGACACTAGGTTTTCTCTGACTAAGCTTCACGCTGTATCCCGCACTCAGCAAGGTAGGCAGGGGAAACCTAGTGTTAAGACACTCTGACCAATAAAAAATACTGCTATTTAGTTATGTATTTACCAAAATATAATATTTCTTGTACATATAATATTCGTTACCTGGGCCGGCCCATCCCTGTTGGACTGCATCCAACTCCCGCCTCGTTGAGTGAACGATATTTTTGTTTGTTTCTCCCACCTTCTAATAGTAAAAGTTGTAACAAAGTTAGCTATTTCACTATAAAGAAAATTACTAAGGTTGCTGACTCCGAGGATTCCATTAGGACGGCCAGTATTTTTATGTGACATCGCCAAATATAACGGGATAATATCAAAAACATGTCGCTAAATAATAAGATGGCGATTAGATAAATTCTTGATTCTATGTATTGTTTACCTGATAACGTAAATATATGTATGGTAAGATTTAGGTAAATAGTAATTTTATTTGACCAGTTGTGGGTTCAATTCCACTCGAGGAGTGGGCATTTTTCATATTTCCATTTTCTTCGCTCTGGTGCCGAGGTAAAGCGCGGCGTAAAGTTTCGCCACTCAACACGCAATGCCTCCAAAAAACCGGCGGAAAATGGGGGTCGGAGTGTCTTAATACTAGATTCCCTCTGCCTACCCTGCTCTGTGCGGGATACAGCGTGAAGCTAGTAAAAAAAAATTACAATTTTATTTATTATATATTCATGTCTGTCTGTAGTCAACTCTTTTAAATAAATCCCAGTTCCTTATTAAAATTAAATTTACAATATGTTAGGTACATATTGTATTTTCAATAATATTGTATTTATGTATAATCAGTTTTGTCATAAAATTAAGATGGCCGACGAAACGAAATGGCTGGAAAATGAAACGGCTTGACTTGAAAAGTGTCACAAAGTCATATAAGATTTTCCAAGCCCTTTAAATGTACGATTGTTATCCATGGTGTGTAATAACCGCTTATAGAAAAAAGATAACACCAACACACACCTCAATCACAGTGGCCAGTCGTGGCCCAGTGGCACAAGCGTGTGACTGTAAACGACTGGTTGTGGGTTCGATTCCCACTCGAGGAGTGGAAATTATATTTCCATTTTCTTCGCTCTGGTGTCGAGGTAAAGCGCGGCGTTAAGTTCCGCCACTTAACACGCAAGCCTTCGAATTTGGCGGAAAGTGGGGAACGGAGTGTCTTAACACTAGGTTCCCTCTGCCTACCCTGCTGTGTGCGGGATACAGCGTGAAGCTAAAAAAATCACCTTAATTCTGTCATTTTTTAGGTATGATATCAAAATAAACGTAAACTGGTCGTAATATAGGAAAAAAATCAAAACAGTACCATCGCATCACTAAATAATAAACGTCAAAGCCTATTAAACGATTTTGTATGGAGAATACAAAACTGCGCTAACTTCGTTAATAGGATACATTACGGGACGTGCCTTCCCTCCACTTCCAATGTACTACAGTGTTGCTATTGAGGTTAAAGAGGCAACTAAATTCAAGCATTACGTATAATAAAGTGTGTGTAAATAAGCTTTAACATAAAAGTCGGTTTATTTAGTTGTGTATGTACTCGTATGCCACTGTGACTAGAGCTTTCGAATACCGGATTTTTTCAATACCGGTATTAATACCGTTCTTTTTTTTTCCAATACCGGGATTCCGGGATCCCGGTTTTAAGAAAGGATTTAATACTTTATTTACTAAAACGCATTAAATTCTATATTTTTTGATGGAAACGACATAACAAAAAACACCTTTAGCGAATATTTATAAAAAACATCTAGACAAAAATCAGTTTACCTACTGTTTATAAATTAATAACATTGTGCGTACAAAAAATGACAAAACTTGACAAGTTAAATACCTATATGCTTTGATTTTTAAAAACGTCTACTTACCTATAACTAAAAATCAGTGCGTGTCTCTTTATGACTAAATCGTATTGTACATAATACAAAATATGGCAAAACTTAACAAATTAAAAACTTAATTACTTTTATTTAGAAAAACCAAAAATAAGCTCGGTGTCTTATTATACAAAGTATGGAAAATGAACAAAATAAATAGCTACTTTTATATAAGTACAAAAGAAACATATCGACAATAATTATAAGTTATAGAAAATTAGTTTAACCGTAAATTAATGTGTTTATACTTCTTGTCTTTGTGATTAATTGCTAAGTGTGTCTAATACCGGTATCCCGGTGTTAGACATTTCAATACCGGTATTGAAAAAAGCCGGAAAAAATCCGGGATCCCGGTATTAGTCAATACCGGGATCCCGGTATTGGAAGCCCTAACCGTGACGCAGTTTCAACGTATCTCAGTATTATGTTGATATTTTTTCAAAAGGATTTTTATGAGTATTGCTTATGATAGTTATTGAAAATGTAGGTTTGATATATATTTTTTTGGGTTTTATAATAAATATATGTATATAAAATCATAATTATGAACTTTTAAAGTTGATTTTTCTACACATAACTAGCGAGATACTTAGAGTTAAACACTCTGTTTATGACTTTTAGTCATTTTACAAATATTGCGTGTTGGGTAAAAAACCCACGGACACCAAGTAAATTGAATATAAATATCCCTCACGATTTCATTTGCAAGAATAAATTCCCATAAAGGTTAAACAATTTCAACCCCGCCGGAGATAGAAAGAATAGAAGAAATAGAAGAAAACGTATAAAAAATTGAACGTAGCGGGATTCGAACCCGCGCCTATTGCATACCGTCCAAGCACTCTGACCGCTAAGCCATGCGTTCGTTGCGTACTACCAGCTGCGTCGAAATTCTTATACGCTTATTACAAATAATTTCTAAATGTCTTTTTCAATTTTCCTAAGTGTGGAATAACACTTTAAAAATATTTAAAGTGTTTTATAATTATTCCCCCAAATCTAAATTCAAACCCACAACTATCACATACAAAACTTAGTATCTTAAATCTTTATTCTCATAATATGAGTATTAGAAAGTGTATTTCCGTCTGTACACGACATAACAGGGTCGTGTAGGTTCTACTCACTCGTAGAACGAGTTTATCGCAAACACATCGACACATTTGACATTAAAAATATTGGTAAAACCGCTTTATGTTGAGCCTGAATTTTTCTTTTCCTTTACTAAATTTTGTAGGCATATCTTCAAGATCTTATTTATGTTGCGGATTCGGGAGGAAGGTGGAGAACGGAGTGTCTTGACTCTAGACTCCCTGTGCCTGCCCCGCTATGTAAGAAAAAATCGTAAAAGCCGTAAAATAGCTTATCTACTTGTGTCATATAATTATATAATTTAGAATTATATAATTTAAAATTATATAATTTAGAATTATATCATTTAAAATTATATAATTTAGAATTTCCGTCGAATTCGGAGGCATTGCGTGTTATGTGGCGGAACTTAACGCCGCGCTTTGCCTCGGTACCAGAGCGAAGAAAATATTAAATATTTCTACTCTTCGAGTGGGAATCAAACCCACAACCAGTCGTTAACAGTCACACGTTCGTGCCACTGCGCCATGACTGGCCCTTATATGTGTTAAAATAAATAAAGTTAAAACAAAAAAAAAATATAAATCGATCTAAAATTGGATGAGCCAACGCAGAAAAGTGTGTGAGCGATAGCTATAACCATCGCGTATATAACCGCACTTGGGAGACGTTTTTCATTCAGAGAAACGTTTTTGCCCTCATAGTGGGGTAGTCATAAAGGATCTAGTGTCAAAACACTTCGTCCTCCATTTTACTACCGAAATCATGACATTAACTGTTGAGTCGCGGAACTCAACACCGCGCTTTATCTATGGTACGAAAGCGGAGAAGGCATTTACAATCAAACGATGTCTCACTACACCGCTACGGACCCAAGAGAATAATTATATTTATATTATTTTATTTCTTTATATGGTTATAACAAAAAGTGCCTGGATTTGGTAAACGAAGTGTTTTGACACCGGGCTGTGTAAAAATAGGGTGACACTTGAAAAAAAAACCGCAATTATGGCTAAGATTCCGTATTTCTTAGTTTCACTGCACATAGGAAGGTTAACTAAAAGCCAGAGAAAACATAATGTTAGGACGCTAGGCCACATTTTCTTATGTTTTATTTTAACTATAACTAGTCTACTCCTAACGCCAAGGTAATAAATAATATACAAAAATACCCAAAAGTGAATATAAAATATATTTCTACATTTAAAATATCCAAATGACATTCACATACATTCATACATACATACATACATACAAACCCACATATGTCCAACGCTTATTCGCAGCACGTCTGACCGCAGGTGACGGTCCCGTTGTATCTAGGAACAAGACACGAAGATGTACATGATCTGAACAGCTGTTGCGTCTCTGAAGATTACCGAATGTAATTGCTTAATAATATTGCTATGTAGCGGCCGTAGGTATTATGTAGGTATGTTTATACATTAGTTGGTATAAGATTATATATATGCTTTACTTTTTTTTGTATAGCGAGGTGGTCAGAGAGAATCTAGTGTTAAGACACTCTGTTTTCCAATTTTCCAGTTCCAGAAATGGAGATATTGTGTGTTGAATGGTGGAAAGTAAGTCGGCGCTTGATTTACGTAACAGCGTGTAGAAACTAATATATTTTAAATATATTTTAAAATAAAACCATTTTTAAACTGCGTACGACCTACCTATACATTTAGACTACACATAAAGACATTGTATTTTGGGTCGGTTAGAGAGGTAAGGAGAGATCTGTTTTGACCTTGAGACCACAGCATCTGTAAGACTGGAGAAAGGTCACATAAAAAGCGTAAAGGCCCCAAAAAGGGTATCAAGATGCTATTGACAGTGACCGTAGTGAAAGAAGAAGTATGTACCGTACCTTCATTTTTTCTGATTACCCCGCTTCGTAAAAAGCATGAATAATAGAGTCATGTAATAATCATATTTTCTGCCACCTGTCCAGAGAAATAAATATAATTTGAATATAAAAAATACATTTTTTGAGAACGTATAAAGATTTGAACACAGCGGGATTCGAACCTGCACGTCTTGGAAACCGTCCAAGCGTACGGTCCCTTTAAAAGGCTCGAATCCCGCTACGGAATTTTTTTTATACCTTTTCTAAAAATGTCTTTTTTAATTTCATTGGTGTGAATAACATTTCAAAAGCAGTTAAAAGCAATTTGAATATAATCTTTACCTCGTGTAGCAGTCAAACCCACAACTGAACCACTAATGCTTAACTGTACCCAATATGCCGTTTTTGTTCCTCTTAGGTCAAAATATAAATCATTGTTAGTAAAATTTATATTACATTTGAATAACTACCCTACAACTTTAATAAACTGTTCCTATACTTAATGAATGATCCATTTTGTTCCATATTTTTTTTTAGCTTCACGCTGTATCCCGCACACAGCAGGGTAAGCAGAGGGAACCTAGTGTTAAGACACTCCGTTCCCCAATTTCCGCCGAATTCGGAGCATTGCGTGTTAAGTGGCGGAACTTAACGCCGCGCAACTTAAATATTTCCACTCCTCAAGTGGGAATCGAACCCACAACCAGTCGTTTACACGCTTATGCCACTGGGCCACGACTGGCCACAATTGTTTCATATAAAAAAAGAAAAAGTGAAAACAATAATACACATCTCTAAATTATTTCTGACTACTCGATACTAAATATATACTAAAACAAAGAACGATATCTGCTACAAGTTGCAAATTACCTCCATTTTGTAAAAGTTGGTTAAAAAAACGAACTTTAATAAAGGCTCGCTACTTAATCGCACGCTTGTGTATTTTTTCTTTATAGTATACACGCGGTGACGTTAGGCGGAAAGTGTACACCGGAAACTCTTCTCATAAATATTACATCACTACTAAATCCCGTTTTTTAATATTAAAACCGAAAAAAATTCTAAAAAAAATCTTATCTTAACAAAATATATTAAAAAACATTTTTAAAAAAAAAACTTAGCGCGCCATTTTTTAATGCCAAGCGATTGCGTTCCGTTATCAGTTATCAAACCTAACTTTACTATTTTGAATCCAAGCGTCTATAAACAAAACAACCCTACTATTCAAAAGAAAAGGTCAATCCACTCAACTAAAAAAAAAAAACTAAGATGATTTATTTAAAGATACCTTATCTCATGTTATCTCATTGCGTGTTTCCTAAATAATTAATGCAATATAGGGCATCGATTGTAAGGTGACGGGAGAGGGGGGCGGGGCCTGAGGCGCGGGGGTGCGCGGAACGCACGCACGCCATTGGCTGTCACTCTGCGTGAGTGCGTAGTACCCCCCGTTTGCGTATGCCTTGCGTTCAGTCAACGTCTAACCGCGGTGAGAGTAGGACGTGCCGCTCGCTCTCTTGTAAATATTCTACGATCGTATACAGTTGTTTTTTTTATTTCGTATTGGAACTATTTAACTGTCCATATGGTTCATCTCGTAGATATATTTCGTTCGGCGAAAGTTGAATACCCGCCGCCGATTATTGTAAGTAAATTTTGTTTTAATAAGTTTTTTTTAATTATTTTTTTTATTTTTTTTATTTTTTTTAATTTTTATTTTCAGATGGATGTTTTATCAATTTGTTTGTCAATTTATAACAACTTGTAGAAGTTTTGAAACAAGTGAGTTTTTTAGCGGAGGAGACGCGATTTTTGTTTATTATTTGCGACGCGCCTTGTTTACATTTCAAAGCAATTTACAAGTGTCAAACAAACAACTGAAATTTTATAAAGGGAAAGTGGCACAGTAAATATTTTTTTCTTATATTTTCTTTATTTAATTATTATATTTTTATATAATAAATACTAGCTTTAATAAATTAAAATTTTTGTATAAGTATAACTTAATAAAGCTTTGTCAATTTATTTTTGTTGTTTTGTTTTTTTCTTTTTTTAATTATTCTATATATTATTTTATATTGCTATATATATTTATCATTATAATTTGAATTATAAATATAATGATAATATAATTGCAGTAACTTAATAATTTATGAAGCATTAAGTAATTAATGCTAGAATTTACTTTAATTTTTATTTTTCTATATTTTTGTTTTATATATCTTTATAATAATTTATACACAAATACATGTAATAATATAATTTATTATCTATTATTAATAAACAGTGACATTTTTATTAAAAATAAACCCACAATTTAATTAACCGACTTATTATACCATACTATTAACATAAAACATATAAAATAATTAAACAATATTTTCAAAACGTACATATTTGCAGCTTTACGCGCGTTGATATTTTTCAGTACAAAAGCAGTGTATACCATTAAAGTATAATTTAAAAATATAATTCATTTTTTATAATTTTATGTATTATATAAAATATACGATTAACTTTAGAAAGTTATTAGAAGTGACAAAAACCTATGTTAATATAAGTAACATAACTTGCCAACGTTACTCCTCGAAATAAGCTGCCCAAGATATCACAATGTGTTTTGGATTTCTAAACTGTTGGGTCAGTCGTAAGCACTACATAAAAACTTTTATCATGCTCTAACCAGACCGGTTAGACGCAGAAACTTCTAAAATACTGTCCCTTCCACGCACCATTACTTCTTAGAGTTAGGGCGGCTTCATTTTTTATAAGTTTTTGGTATAGTGGTGATGATAGACAAACTAACTTCGCTTTCCTCGCCTCAGTGAGTTAGGTAGCAGGTTTCCCTAATTTGAGGGTTCCAACTTAGAAACTTGTGAATGATTGTTTTCTGTTTTAGGACAAGGGTGTGACTTCTCAACTTATGTTTCTGTAGTTTATTTTCAAATTTATGTTATTGTTCTATTTGGATGTTCTTTTCGATTTTTTTGGTTTATTCGGTTTCTTATTTTTAAACTTGGCCATAATAATATAACTTGCAAAGTATACTCATGCTATATATAAAGGAACAATAGTGATAAGTCAATTTCTTGTGAAAAAATAATGCAGTACAGTTAATATTATTAAATATATTACCTTTTTAAAATATCCAATGTCATAACAGCATAATATAAAATTGAATATCACAAATAACTTCGACAAACATTCCAACAATACCTTAGCCTTATTTGAAAGTATTTAATTCCCCAACAAATTACTAGTAAGCCCATACAACTTCCTTAAATGGAATTTACCAAAGTTTAAAGGACAATTTTCATAAGCATTAAATTTTTCCAGTATCCATCGCCCTTTGGCCGCTACACGATTATTTTATCAAATTACTTAATAAATTTTGTTTAGGTACAGGATTGGCTACGAAATCGTAATTTATGATCGGTTTTACTTTCCAACAAAAGCTAATAATTTGTTTTTGAAATTTCCCCGTTGGAACCGCATCGGCTTTTGAACTTTATTAATTTAATATTGTGTCCTAATTTTGCATGTTTGACTTTGGACGAGAAGTTATTACTTTGAAAAATTAAGACATATTCCACAGCATGAGGTACACCTTAATTAAACATTTTTTATACAGCTCCATAGCAGTGTAGTCAACAATAATATAATTTCAAAACACTCCGCTTTCCACTTTTCACCCGTAATCGAAACATTGAAACTTATCGCCTCACTTTGTCTTATGTACCAAAGCCGGAAAACGAAAATAATATGTAACAATTCCCCAGAAAAAGGATTCGAACTCACAACCATTTTGTTTAAAATAGGACAACCTATGATAGAACTACAACAGAAATCTTATAAATCGCTTAAATATTCTTTAAAATACCACAATTAAGTGTAAATGTCTAGCTTCTAAAGCTTTTTACACATATTTCCGGAAGTAGCTTGAATTAACGGCCTCTAAGGCTTTAGAGGCTATATCAAAATTACTTCATAATTTAGACCATCGTAAGCATTGTGATAGCGACTAACTGTAAACGCGATTGTTGTCGGTTCGATCCCTACACGGGGGAGTATTTAAACTTTGATTTCTTCGCTCTGGTATTGTGGGATTTAGTTTCTAGTTTCACCATTCAACACACAATGTCTCAATTTCCGGTTGGAGAGAGTGAAAGACAGAGTGTCTTAACACTAGGCAGTTTGACTACCTTGCAGGAGACGGCGTTAAGCCTGCTTCTTTATCAAAATTACGTTTGTCTTACTAAGTATGTTTTACAAATGATTCTCTCGTAAAAATCTTTGGGTTCCATTACCCTCGGCTAATTCCCTGCAGGGGATGTTAACAAAGTTTTGTAGGTCAACACGAAGAATACAGGCGGTGGGGTATTCATTTAATAATATTCATTTTAAAAACAATATTGTTTTTAGCTTTCGACTTTTTTTTTATTTTTTTTTGCTGGATGAAATGCAACCTTTTATGATAATTTTGTTTTAATAACAAGTTGTTTTGGTTTGATTGTTATAATGTTTATATATGTATGTGTTGACTAAGAATTTATTTTAAATAAATTACATATTAAATGTGTAGAAAAAGTAGTTGAAATAGGAAAATAGGAAAAATTAGTAAAAACTGTAAACTAACAAAAAAAAATGTCGTTCAAAACATATTATATAATTAGTTAAATTACTAGAATTATCTAGACTGGAGTTATCTAGACTGGAATTATAGTAATATTAGAAGTATCTAGCTAGATAAGACTAACTGAAATATGATATTATTCATTGAATACTTTATGTTAAAATTAAATAGAATTAATAACATATATTTTTCCATTTTCCGCAATATATAGAGGTCTAGTGACTTTTAAAAGGTTTTCCCCATTTATTTCAGTCAAGAATTATAATCACATAATCACAATCATGGTCAATGGTCAATTTATATACAAATTCTTTTTTTTTAGTTTCACGCTGTATCCCGCATATAAAAGGGAAGGCAGAGGGAACCTAGTGTTAAGACACTTCGTTCCCCACTTTCCGCTGAATCCGGAGGCATGGCGTGTTAATTAGTGGAACTCAACGCCGCGCTTTGCCTCGGCACCTGAGCGAAGAAGATGGAAATAATAAATATTTCCACTCCTCGAGTGAAAATCGAACCTACAACCAGTCATTTATAGTCATATGCTTGTGCCACTGCGCCGCGACTGGCCATTCGGTTTTTTTCTAATATAATATTGAAACATTATATATTAGAAAAACAAACATATTATAAAACTATCGACGGTCAAACAAAGAATCACGCATACAATACGACCGAGGTCGTAGAACATAAATAATTGTACCTCAGTAACCTAGCAACGTGTGGTTGTCAATATTATGACTTAAACGCTTACTTAACATATCTGACAGGTTACATGGACGATATTTTCTGAAGTTGTTATTTTAAAACGACATTATGATGTCTTTGACGCCATCGTGGCGTTCTGCGACTGCCTGTCTGTAAATGAAATTGGTTTGTGGGTACTAATCAACCTTGGAGATAAGATTTTTTTTTTATAGCTTCACGCTGTATCCCGCACACAGCAGGGTAGGCAGAGGAAACCTAGTGTTCAGACACTCCGTTCCCTATTTTCCGCCGAATTCGCAGGCATTGAGAGTTAAGTGGCGGAACTTAACGCCGCGCTTTGCCTCGGATACCAGAACAAAGAAAATGGAAATTTTAAATATTTCCACTCCTCGAGTGGGAATCGAAACCACAACCAGTCGTTTACAGTCACACGTTCATGCTACTGCGCCACGACTGGCCGGGTACTGACTGACTGGGTAAAAATTAAAGTTAAACTATTTCGTTTCATGGCTCTAGTGAGACAAAGTGTGGTGTTAAGTTCCGCTTCTACATAAGCATTTTCTTAATTTCGAGCGGAAAACGGAGTATCTTAATACTAGATTTTCTCTGACAATCCTGCTATATGAGAAAAAGCGTGAACTTAAAGAAATTACTCATTTAAATTTGAAAAAGTATTGTAAAATTTTCCACTGTCTAAAGTTATTTAATAACCCCTATGGCACAGTGGACGACTTGCCTTTTACAACAGCCTTTTCTGTATAAATAATGTCGGTAACAACTGTTACCTAAATTTACATAACAGTTTATCTATTCTTATTCATTGTGAGGGAATCAAACGCGCTACCATGACCTGTAGCCCAGAGCTTTGAATGCTGGGCTACGATGGTCTAATTTCAATATGACAATATATATAATTATTGATATTTTAAAACATCATTATCGCTGTATTATATTAAAATTTATCTATATCCAAGATATAATTGGGGTGTATGTATAAAAATTAAAATAAATACGTACATACATATATAAAAAGTATATCATTTTTTAAAATCTTTGTCTGTCTGTTTGTTCCGGCTAATCTCTGGAATGGCTGGACTGATTGTGACTAGACTTTTGGCAGATAGCTAAATTAATAAGTTGGTAATACTAATAAATTTTGTTCATTTTATTAAAATAGCATTTTTTTAACAAAAAAAATATTTTATTTCGTCTATAAATAAACACGTTTAAACTTTACCTGTTTCACAGAAAAAAATCATCCCACTTCACAAAATAACCTTAGCATTCGAAAGCTTAGGTCTCTCTTTTGATCTTTATTGATTGCTTACATTCCTCGTTTAGGTATCTCTTTGAAACCGTAAAAAATCAATTTAGCGAAAACGGCGCTATAAAACCATTTAATACTGGACAGAGAACACCTTAAAAGTACAAGGTTGGTGGGAATTCTATTTCTGTATGGTACTTAATGCTTTTATACGACTGTGTGTTTATTAAATTACCTTTTTTTATGTGTACTTATTTTGAATTTAAATGTGTATGTTTATGTCGTTTTTAATTAAATTACACATTGGATCTTAGTTTGTGTATTTTTTTATGTTATGTATTATTTACACATTTATCATATGAAGCGGAGAAGACGAAAAGTGTAAATTTATATTTCAACGAATGTAAAAAGAAATCCAATTAATAGTGTTGTCGCAAACAAAATTTGAAAAATAGCTTTTCTTGCTTACGCTTTTTCCCTCATGGCAGTGAGTAGTCACAGAAAAGCTAGTGTTAAGACACTCTACTTTTTAGTTCTTCACTTTTCGCCTGAAAGGGAAACATGTGTGTTATGTTGCGGAACACAATACCATTAAAATTGTTTGATTCGGAGGCATTGCGTGTTAAGTGGCGGAACTTAACCCCGCGCTTTGCCTCGACACCAGAGCGAAGAAATTAGAAATATCAAATATTTCCACTCCTCGAGCGGGCATCGAACCGACAACCAGCCGTTTACAGTCATACGTTTGTTCCACTGCGTCACGACTGGCCCCTAACTCAAAATTACAAACAAAAATAATAAATCTATATACATATTTACAAGAAAATTCACAAAACCTATTAAAGTTAAAACTATAATGTATGTAGCTGAGTAGGTCGAATATTTAGTTAGCGATAGCATCGTCGCGTTCTATCACATTTACTAATTGAAAACTACGATCCATTAGTTTTGAGGCGACAATACAAGTTTACGAGTTTCCTGACATGAATATTCCTAACCGCAACTTATTAAGTGAACTGTGACACGTGTGAGAATTTTGTTAGATAAAATGTAGAATTAAAGAAAACGGAGTAAAAATAGAAAAAGGATTTGTTTTTTTTACCTTCCCGCATTGAGGTAAGCATAGGGAACTTCAGCTTCACGCTATATCTCGCACACGTACGGGTAGGCAGAGGGAACCTAATGTTAAGACACTCCGTTCCCCACTTTCCGCCGAATTTGTGCATTTCCAGGAGGCATTGCGTGTTAAGTTAATGTTAATGCACAGGGAACTTAATGTTAAGAAACTCTGTTCCCCATTTTAGTTCTGGAGACATTGCGTGTTGAGAGTGGCGAAACTCAACGCTTTGCCTAAACACGAGA
The DNA here is from genome assembly GCA_019049465.1 of Dryas iulia moderata. Lineage (NCBI taxonomy): Eukaryota > Metazoa > Arthropoda > Insecta > Lepidoptera > Nymphalidae > Dryas > Dryas iulia. The sequence continues at coordinate 14,703,428 of CM032418.1, read as the reverse complement.
GCGAAGAATATGAAATATTAAATATTTCAATTCTTCGAGTGGGAATCAAACCCACAACTAATCGCACCTTGGTCACTACTTGTACCCCAGCGCTACACCTGGACTTATTTTTTTTTATTTAAAAAACTCTATCATGGAGGAGTTGGATAGTGTCTAAGTATATGCAATAGTTGTGGGTTCAATCTTCACTGGAGGGAAATATTATATTATTGTTTTCATTTCAAGGGTTTAGTTTGGCGTCAGGTTAGTTCACCTTTAATGGGTAGCTAAACTCTCTAAGTATCGAAAAAGACTTAGAACAGAGTGTCCTAACACTTAATTTCCCTTCCTAACTTAGCGACCTTACCTTCGAAAGATATAAAAAAATAACAATAGAAATTTTGTGCTATATAATTCTAATTTAAGACATAAGGAAAAAACATATAAGGAAATCTACATTTTACATTCTTTTGTGTAGAAATATTTCTACACATATACGAGTATCTGCCCTACTTTCAATTCACAATAAAGTTTACTGTCAAGAGGCCTTGCACAAGAATCAAACCTAAAACTACCTCAATACCCAATACCATTAACAATCAAACTAGATCAACACACATAACGTAAATTGTAGACAAAAAGTAATTACTTTGTACCCATAAAAGCACATATAGTTGATTTACACAATTTATCATTCACGTCGTAGAACATAACTAATCTATACCTTTATAACTAATAGCTTTAGGTAGAGTTGTAGAAAAAAATGGGATTATCGTTCTTATACCTATAGTACTAAGTACTAGAATCGTATAAGAAAAGAACACTAAAAAATGTCTATTTTTGTACACCAATGTAAATATTGCTGTAGGCAGATAACATCTTTATAGACTAAATACATTAGTTTTACGTATGTAGAAGGTATTACAATCGATATGATCGCGTTTGGGTAATTTCAATAACGTTTTAGTTAAGTAATGTTTTATATGAGTTTTGCTTAGTGGTTAGATTATTACTTTTTCTTATATACAGCAAGGAGAGAACCTAGCTATAAGACCCTCCTTTCTACGATTGTTATCGAAAGTGGCGGAACTTAACGCCCCCTTATCTTTGTAGAGGCGGAAATTAAAGTTAATTTTTCAAAAAATCATTCCTTAAATGATTACTTTCTTATGCCGAATTTCTTATGATAAAAGAAATTGATATGCACCTACTAGTTTTTTATTACAGTAAATATTATTTGATTAGGATTTGAACCCACAGTCACACTTGAATTATGTTACATTTTATATTTCTTGGCCAGAACATTTTTTTTTAAACTAATGGTCGTAAATTTTTTCTTCCACTTATCAATATTAAAATTAAACGATAAACTTGACACATTTTACTTAAATTTGAAATAATTCTTTGACTGACGGTTTATTTACTTGACTTGCATTATATTTTTAATTCGTAATTTGGACTCATTATAATTAAAATAATAAAATATTTACTATTTATGAAAAAAAATAGAAAATCAGATGTACATATTATTTTCTTAGCTTTACGCTTTTTACCTAACGAAGTAGGTGGAAGAGAACGAAGTGCCAAATACTACGGTCCCTGCATACTTCTTTCGCCTCGTCCACTGTCATCAACCTCTTCATACACGCCCTCTGGGAAATCCTCATGTTTTTACGTGACCTTCCTCCAGTATTATCGATACCGTGTTCTCGAAGGTCAACCAAGGTCTCCCTATCTCTCTTACCACTCATGTATCATTCATACTCTCATACTATTTTTTTAATCTCTTATTTATTTGTTAACATTTTCAACTCTTAAACTGTTTTTTCATTCCCTTAAACATTTCTTTCATTAGCGTATTCAACGTACAGATACAACTTCCTTATTATTTTATTATAGCATAGATTTGGTTCAATAACACATTACCTACCACTTAACACTGCTATGCTTTTAAATTACAAACACATTTCTTCAACGTATGTATATTGTACTATATACAGTACCTAAAGAACGGCATGTGCCACGCCCCCGTATATAGGCCATCCCGTTTCCACAGTACTGCAATAAATGAAATGGCTCGATGCCTAAAGTATCAGGCTTAAAACTTTCTAGATTTTAAGAGTAATTTATACCTAAAGTATAAAATGAAGGAAATGGTCCATTCTGATAGAGTAATTGGGATTTCGTGCAGGAAAACGATTTTCTTATACATATTATTTATATATTCGACACTGAACGTCTCTAAAATTGGCAGAATATCGAAAATAGAAAGATAAGATTATTGTTAATAATTGATTGTGAGATGACTAGTTGATGCCCGTAACCTCGTTTACATGGATTTTATGACTCTAATAATTATACAGTTTCACGCATTTCACGCAAAGCAGTAAAAAAAACATATTTTAAGAGACCTTACGTATTGACATGTGGGTCTCAACACCGCACTTTTGGTCAGGAAAGTGGAGAAATTAATACCATTAAAAATGTGATTACTCCACCAAAAGGAAATTGAACCCACAAACCAATCGCGGTTACAGGAAAACGCTATCCTTCTGCACCATGATGTACTTTCAAAAATATGTTCCTTTGGAATTACTGGGAGTCTTACTACATGTAATACTACTGGATTCGAATACTATACTATAATATATACTACTGGATTCTGTCAGTTGTTTTAGCTGTGCATTCTATGTCAGTAATTAAGTCAGTAAACAACCAGTTTCCTAAAATACAAGAATAAAAGAGAATCAGTGACCTCTTGTAAATACAGACATGCAAAGATATATCTGTCACTAGTAACGAAACAGGCACAGAGAACTAACCACACTATAAGACTGTTACCTTCTTTTACTATAACACAAATTCAAATATAACCAACCCAGCATAATTCAATATCAAACCAAAGAATTTACAACTACCCTCAAATTAAAGTCACAGTAGAATTCTCCATACGTACCATGAAAATCGTTCCATTACTATTGCCAGCTACAAATTGATACAAAATAGTTGGAACTTCCCTTCATCACGAGCATTTCAGTTAATTATGCGTGCTGACTATAATACAGTGTGTTTTAGAATACATTAACTCTGGGCAAATTGATTGTTATCGGTATTCAGAGGCGGAACGCTCGACGTGCCGAATAGTTAGACTGCCATGTCGGTTTTAGTTTGGTATGTTTTGATCTATGGTATATCATGTTGAATTCTTTAAAAATAGTGACACGTCACTCACTATTTTGTGGTAATTTTGAAGAGATGTGTTACGCAGCGGTACTTAACGCCGCATTCAGTCTTATTTGACCGTGAAATATTATCTGAAAGTTACCCTGAGTGACCAATTTAGTGTAATATTTCCTAACTTCGTTAAAGTTACGTTGGTTTTAATTTTAATCATAATATGTTATATTACTGAATTTTGTTAATGTATAATATATGTTTCTAAAGTTTCTAATGCGTCTGTTAGCAGAGTCACATAGATATAATCAAATTGGAAAAGCTTGTATATTAAAGTAAAGAGCAACTGGTGAGTATTTAGCTTTCTCTTCTGAAGCTATTTTCTAAATAAATAGCTGTTACGAGAACTGAAAATAGTAACATTTTTAGGTTTAATTAAAAATTGAATAACGTTTGTTAATACAAATTTAATTATTTATATATATTCCAAAATATGGAAGTTTTTGAAACGACAATACGTACATAAAAATAAACTTAACCCGATACTGCTGATTTAGTTAAATAAAGTACTTTTACATATATACATACGTCACATATGTTTTTAATTATATATGCATATGTTTACCAGCTTAACGTTTATTCCACACAATGCATTCAGCACAAGACATTCTGTTCTCCGTTTTCTCTTTAATTTCGAGACATTGCTTGTTGAGTGGTGAATTACAACGCAACGCTTTGTTTTATCCACCAGAGCTGAAAAAAAAATATCATAATTTTAGCGAGTAGAAATCGAATCCGCAACTAGCAAAGATTACAATTCGACACTGCCCCACTGTAACTTCATTCACAGTGACTGGTACCTAGAGAGAATACCCGCAGTGAATCAGATCACTCCTCCATAACTCATAATTCATAAAATAATCTATATTATTTCCTTTACAGATGAACCGAGCAATACAGGTGAAACCAGCGGACAGCGAAAATAGAGGAGGTAAATTTTTAACTTTAATTATTATAGCTTAATTAAAAGTAATAGTTAGGAATATCTATAAATATAAAAAGTTTGTTTTGAAAAACTCAGTAAAGCAATTTGTATAGGTAATTTATATTTGATACTATGTATTCTAATATAGTATTATAGAAAATACTGTATATCTATCTACTTATATAGTAACATAACAATTTATATCCTCACCTTTTCAATAGAACACGTCTACCCTCTCAAAATAAAGTCACCACTCGACATGTACGAAAAATCTTTAGGCATCCAAGTAAAAATTTTACAGCAATTTCTCGAGGTCTCGAGTACCCAACGTGACCGTTTTCTGGTTAAATATTGATATTATTCCTATTCGCAAATCAAATTATTCTATTGTACTGCTAAAAGTTATTTTTGAGAATGTCACAAATTGACGAGGGCGATATTTATTATTTATGGGAGTTTTGACAAATATGGGCATGATAAGGCGGGAATGCTTTGCAGTTAGCGATTGAATAGCAAGGAAATGTGAAATGATTTTATATTTAGACTAATTTGGTTCATTATTAGGTATTAAAATGTAAATGTAATTCATTCTTTTTTCATTTATTATGTACTTGCAGTTTTTTAACTATACATGTGCGGGCCTGTGGTATAACCATGGTAGTGAAAAAGCCTAGCTTTCATGGTAAAAGTCCGAATTGATCGGCCAAACTTAACCTAATAGCTATTTATGAATATTTATCATGATTTTCAGAGTAATATCATTTTTTTTAAGGACGTATTAGTTTAAAATCATAATTGATCGGTTCATTTTCCTTAGTACGGGCCTTTACACGGGCAGACGTCATTATAATTATTCTCAAAATTTTGAATTTAAAACATTATTCGCTGATCCTAAAAGAAACTAAACCACGATTTTTTTAATAATAACTTACCCTTTATTAAGATTTCAACCTATAGAGTACTGTACGTTAAGATTAGACCAACCCAACTACAAAACAGCGTCAAAAATATATAATTTTTTTTTAGTTTCACGCTGTATCCCACACACAACAGGGTAGGTAGAGGGAACCTAGTGTTAAGACACTCCGTTCCCCACTTTCCGCCGAATATGGAAACGTTGCTTGTTAAGTGGCGGAACTTAACGCCGCGCTTTACCTCTGATACCAGAGCGAAGAAATGGAAATATTAATAAATATTTCCACTCTTCGAATGGAAATCGAACCCACAATTATTCGTTTACAGTCACACGCTCGTGCCACTGCGCCACAACTGGCCCCAAAATATAATATAACATTATTTCCTTCCTGACATATCCTAAGAAGATTCTCATAATAAATCTTATTAAAGTTAAGGTCAAATCGACTCATAGCAAGAGGTTAATAATTGGTGACCATCGCCAAATAGATCCCAACGGCGACCCCCAAGGATATTACAGAAACTTAGCAGTGGATCTTAGAAGGGACCGCCCATTAAAATTATCGTTAATCTAATTGTATTCTGCTGTAATTGAATTATTGATATAGACGGTATTACTGAATTTAGAGTTAAATATTGTTCCTTGGTGTAGTTACTTTATAGAGATGTTGCTAAAACTATGTTTCATGTTATATACGTTGTTTTAAATATTGGATTTAAAAATACACGAAAAAATAAGTAAATTTTAAAATGGGTTCAAATTTTGTTGAAAAATTAGAAGGCACCTAGTCGCTCGTTTTAAATCTCTTATAAACAGCTTTACGCTTTTCCCGTATGGCAGCGTATTCGGAGAGAACATTTTATTAAGACACTCCGCTTTCCATTTTCCACCTTAATCCGAAACATTGCATATCGAGTAGGGAAAGTAAACGCCGTGTTTTCCGTACTACCTGAAAGAAAAAAAAGAAAAAATCATATTTTATTATCCTACCGAGCAAAAATTAAATCATTCTCATCATACACCATCGCCTTAACACTTTACATAGAACGAAGAATAATTCTTTCCTATTGCCTTATCTATATTTTTCACCTCTAATTCGATACCTTACTTGATCAGTTTAATTGAACGCTTAATTTCTCACAATTAGACTCTAAAACTAAAAATAATCCAAAATTTACCTTCATTAATCAATAATCGAACCTAGAACCCTTACATATACAGTCCCTCCATCAAATATCATAAAAATAGTGACTAATTCTCCAAACATCCGCAGCAAACACTCGTGTGGTAGTAACAATCAATCATTGTTAGCATTTTATTAAGCAACAGGTCGTAGCCTTATGTTTTTGCCAGATTCATAAAACTCAAGTTTTATTTGGTTGCGTGACTGTTGGTATTATTTCGACACCTCATCCAGTGGTATATGTTTAAGTGTGGTGTAGTGTTAACCATTAACGCTTGTTATGGTAAACGAATTTTATGTTTTTCATGTTTCATGTTCATTTTTATTAAGAAAATATTTTTAATGTTACATATTTTGTTATCTATATTTTGTTGTTTGGGGCCAATCGTGGTGCAGTGGCATGAACGTGTGACTGTAAACGACTGCTTGTGGGTTCGATTCCCACTCGAGGAGTGGAAATATTTAATATTTCCATTTCTTTGGCTCTGGTATCAAAGGGAAAGCGCGGCGTTAAGTTCCGCCATTTAACACGCAATGCCTCCGTATTCTGCGGTAAGTGGGGAACGGAGTGTCTTAAGTGTTCACACTAGGTTCCCTCTGCCTACCCTGCTGTGTGCGGGATACAGTGTGAAGCTAAAAAAAAATATTTTGTTACATTTGTTGACATATGCTTTAATAAGCATCTTTTTATAGAAAAATTACATTATTGAAGAAAAATTTGAATGCGTTGATTGTGAACTCAAATGACATATAGAGTAAAATGAATTGACATATCTGTAATAAAGTTTATCAAAGTGTAGTGTTAATTTTCTATCAATAGGTCACAATATATACATATCTATTAAAAATAAGAGAGTGAAGTGACTAATCACTAAGCTTACAGTGCAAATCATGTAAAGGAACATATCGTATTTGATTGTAAATGGCTAACAAGCCAGTAAATCTTCTTCTTGTAATTTACACGTTTTAAATTCTTATATATTCAAGCCATCGCGGTAGTACTGTAAACTTTACGGTAAGCTCTATAGTTGTCGGTTCGATTTCCACTTATGGTAATGATTATATTTTAACTTCTCCGTCTTGGTTTCGGGCGGAAAGTAACATAACACTAAGTTGTCTCTAATGATCCTTCGCTTCCCTAAAAAAAACAAGCTGAAAAAAAAAAAACAATAAATAAACATATCTTAACTCCAGGCATCCTTTACACTTACAACAAAGAAGCCTAAGAGAAACCTAGTGCCAAAACACTCCATCCTCCACACAAACAACAAGCACAAGCAAAATGATAACATAAATCATCATTCCGAACATATTAAATCATTCACATCATGTTTCTCTTAAACCAATGCCCCCATCAGGCGTGATAGTCAATTTACGTCCCACAAAAAAGTTCTGAAACCAAACGGCTGACACGACAAATCGCCCTCTTCCCTATAATGGTCCTTCACCGGATCCAATCTGGTGTAACACGCGCGTTCATCATCGCCCCGGACATATATGGAACGTAGAATGAATTGATTGCTGTGTATCTGATACCTGACTGAATACCTGCAGTCTTTGGTACACCTTGATTTTCTCATTAAGGGGTAGGTATGAATAATAATAATTCATTCTGGTAAAACCATTTATATATACTGAATCCCAACTATGTTTTAGCAAAATAATGAAAGCTTACGATATTTTTATACGGATTTTCGTAGGCTTAAGAATAAGAATATACATAATCTAAATTTAACTTAAAAATAAAATTAAATAATTATCAAGCAACATTTTCATATACTTCGCCGCGTGATCTGCAACTTATATACCCAATTTGAGACTCTTTGGGATTCTGTAAATTTTATGTTCCATCATAATAAAATAAAGCCTATAGCACTCCTCAATAGTGTAACTTTCTAGTTGTGAAAGATTTTTCATGATCGGTTCAGTATTTCCGAAAATTAACCCTTATAAACAAAGTTATATATTTTACCACTTTATTACATTAGTATAAATAACAAAATTATCGTATACCAGTCCACCAACCATCGTGCGCTACTCTACCACTCAGAGCAGTGTTTGACTGTAATCACGATTGGTTATATATTTGATTCCTACTCGGGAATAAGACAAAGCGCAAGATCTAGCTTCGCCACTCTAAAATGTAGCTTATATAAATGGTTATATATTTTTTATCAATTTTCAATCTTTAGCAGTAGTTAAATTTTATGTTTTAATAAGTTTATTATAATAAATAGATAAGTGACATTATATTCCTTTCGTTTTTAGAGAACGAAGAGAAACAACACTAATTTCTTAGTTCGTTAAATGCGGAAAATGTCTATAAATAACTTATACTATGATTACATTATAATTGATATACTCGTAGTGTATGCCACTAAAAGGTTTTTGATGAGACGAATTTAATTATCGTTCGGCCTTCAACAGCTTTATATGTATGTAGAAGCTTTTAATTTACAGCAAAAAAAAATTGAACAGCTATGCATTACAGCTCTTTGTTATAGCTAGAATGATATTACATATTTTTTTATTGTTTTTTTTAGTTCTCGATATAGTAGGTAGGCACAGAGAGTCCAATATCAATATGGAGTGTATTGACATAGTTCTCCGCTTTTCTCCCAACATCGAGTTATTACCTGTTCAGTGGTATCTTGTTCAACAGAGCCGACAAATCTATATAATTTAAAGTCTTTTCCCCGAGTGGGAATCGAACCAACAATGAATCGCTTTTACATTCAGATGCTATTCCACTACGCTAGATTAGCTTTGTAATTGAGCAAACTTTTTCAAACTTCTAATAACAATATCTGTTTGAAATATACATATTTCTTCTGCCATTTCATACAATAAAAGCATTTTCCACATACTAAGTACGCGAATAACACTTAAAAAATGTTAAAAATATAATTTTTCATGCCAAATTCCCACCCTTACGGTGTATAATTTAATTCCCTAATACCAGTTTACACGGCAAACACAACTAATTGATGTTAGCACTCATTACAATTGTTGTGTAAGCATAAACAACACGCGAACGCCGAATTCTTTCGAATGAATTAACTAAACTTTTATTTGCTTATGACGTTTGAACGTTTGAAACTTTTTAATCAAATTGTTTGAGTTTCATACCATTACTAGAGTGGATTTAATGCACTTCGTCTAGTTTGTGCTGTGGGATATACTAATATGAAATTTATACGTTAGTTTTGTGGTTACTAAAGGTATAAAAATACAGTTTCACACTCCGTTCTCCACTTTCTGTCGGAAATTTAGATATTCTGTGTTGAATAGCAGAACTCAACGCCACGGTTTTTCAAGGGCATATAGGCAAGGGCAAATAAGTAAGGATAAATTGCAGTATATAGGATATTAGTGTGATATCTCTAGACCAAAAAAATAGTTTTAGTAATAAAAATATTGTTATTACATGCACTATTATTATTTATACTTCAAAAACATCCCGTAAGGAAACTGATTTTCGGTGGAAAAAATCCACATCAAAATCAGTCAATCTGTTTTTGGGCTATGACGACACAGACAGACAGACACACACAGAAATCGATATTATAATTATAACACCCCTTTTTTTCATTTATCTGAGGTTAAAAATCTTCATAAAAATCAACAGAAACTACTTGTTTTCACACAATCACCTAATAACATTTAGATAGAGCTGTATAGTTGTGTTCCGTTAGTTCCAAAGTAAATAGAAGGTAACAAGCCCAGATTTCCGCGCCTCGGTTTCAAACCTCAAAACATTAATTTGGCAGCCACAATCTTCTGGTACAGCGTGTGAAACGTTTTCCCTTTATTTTTTAAAAAATATTTTCTTTGTACGCTTTGGTACTTAAGACAATGCGTGGTGTTGAGTTCCGTCTTCCACATGCTCATTTTTTTGCCAAAAGTGATGAATACAATGTCTGGGCACAAAGTTCTCACTGACTATTCTATCATTCGAGAAAAAGTGAGAATCTGACTAAAATAACCTGTTGTATATAAACATACAAACATACAAGCACACACACATACAAACAAACAAACAAACACACAAACATACAAACAAACAAACAAACAAACAAATACACAAACACAACAATCAACACAAACTACTTGTTCTCATACTAGCACCTAATAACATTTAGTTAGAGCTGTTTAGTTGTGTTCTGTTAGTTCCAAAGTAAATTCCATAGAAGGTAACAAGCCCAGATTTCCGCGCCTCGTTTTCAAACCTCAAAACATTAATTTGGCAGCCACAATCTTCTGGTACAGCGTGTGCAACGTTTTCCATCTTTTTTAATTAAATTATTTTCTTTATACGGTTTGGTACTTAAGACAATGCGTGGCGTTGAGTTACGTCCCTCTACACGCAGTGACTCTATTTCTTGCCAAAAGTGATGAATACAATGTCTGGACACAAAGTTCTCACTGACTATTCTATCATTCGAGAAAAAGTGAGAATCTGACTTAAATAACCTGTTGTATATAAACATACAAACATACAAGCACACACACATACAAACAAACAAACAAACATACAAACAAACATACAAACAAACAAACAAACACAAAAAACAAACAAGCACACAAACACAACAATCAACACAAACTACTTGTTCTCATACTATCACCTAATAACATTTAGTTAGAGCTGTTTAGTTCCAAAGTAAATACCATAGAAGGTAACAAGCCCAGATTTCCGCGCCTCGTTTCCAAACCTCAAAACATTAATTCGGCAGCCACAATCTTCTGGTACAGCGTGCGCAACGTTTTGCATTCACCAAGTACAATAACACCGCAAACGCATCTATTCTGAATGGATGCACATTGCACGTGGAAAAACAAGATGCATATCAATTTCTAACACTTTTGGTGGAGATTTCCTTTTATTTTGACTATTTTCTTTTTAAATAGTAAAAGTAACGAGAAATTCGTCGTAATAACGTTTACCTAAACGTATTTCTGGATGTTAAATGGTTAGAAGACACATAATAAACATGTTTTAGTCTTAGCTTTATGTTTTTCTTGCATGTTAACGGAGTAGGTAGTGTCATGACACTCCGTCCACCGATTTCCACTCGAAACTGAGGTATTGAATGTTGAGTGGCGGACTTGACGGAATTGACCTCCGACGCTTTTTGGCTTTTCACCAGAACGCAGAAAGAAAAATATATGGTATATAATCATTTTTCTAAGTGGGAATCAAATCCACAGCCATTTTAAACGATTATGGGCTTAATTCTTGCCTTTGTATATATGTAATACAGTGATATCATAAATAGCTTTTGAAACAAATTAAGTTAAATGCTTGTAGTATATTATAAAATTAGTGTAAAATAGTATGGAAACTGGATAGCAAGCGTATTTCTCTCTACCGGAAGCTCGGTGAGGTTGACAAAGCCGCGTCTTACAAGTACTTAAATAAGCTACCTATTTATTGGTACTAATATAATTTAAGAGAGGAAATTCAGTTCAATTTAATATTTCTTAAGAATACATTGGTAAATTATTGACATTGTTGTTGTTGTTGTTGTGAAAAGATAATACTTTAAAAATGTTAAAAATATTTAAAAAACAGCATTATCTCTTGCCAAATGACTGTTGACATAGTCATCTTTAAATACGTAATATTTAAAAGAAAATCTACAGTGATTCTAACAGCACAAATCAGCGTATAAAAATTTCAACGTAGAACACAGGGATGTAGAAGTAGGATGTAGAACACATGGCTTAGTGGTCTGTGTTTGGACGGCTTCCACGTGTAACAGGGTTAAATCCCGCAGCATTCAAACTTTTATACGTCTTCTAAAAATTTATTTCTGTATATATTGATAAATAATAAGAAAAAAATTATATATTCTAAATAGAATAAGTCATAAAATAAAAGAATGGTTATATCATCAAATATTAAAATACTACTAGAATAACTTCTAGCAACTCTAATTGTGGCCAGTCGTGGCCCAGTGGCACAAGCGTGTAACTGTAAACGACTGGTTGTGGGTTCGATTCCCACTCGACGAGTAGAAATTATACTTCCATTTTCTTCGCTCTCGTGTTGAGGTAAAGCGCGGCGTTAATTTCTGCCACCTTAGCACGCAAGCCTCCGAATTCGGCGAAAAGTGGGGAACGGAGTGTCTTAACACTAGGTTCCTTCTACCTACCCTGCTGTGTGCGGGATACAGCGTAAAGCTAGAAAAAAAAAAGAATAACTCATATCTAAAAAAGAATGGTTATATCATCAAATATTAAAATACTACTAGAATAACTTCTAGCAACTCTAGTTGTAGTTGTTTAAACAACTATTTTAATTGTAAACTTTCTACAAATACAAATAATAACAACATCATTATGAACAACAATAAAATAAACTATAATAATATCACATTAAAAAGCATTTACTTTAACTTGTTCAAAATCACTATAATATTCATTAAGATCGAGTGCTGAATTTAAATAACTATTTAGCAAAGCAATGATGCAGTTTGGAAACATTGTAATATTACAAATTATATGCCATTTTAGTCCTTATTTTGTACGAAATAGATGTTATAATTGCTTGAAAAATTTCACTTCCTCACACTATCTTGACTGTACGTGCAGATGGTTTGCTATTTAATAACCATGGCTAGTTGAATACGTTAGGCACCGATTAGGTCACGTTCGCGCGAAGCTAACGTTTCAATACTTCATATTATTTCTTAATGTTGATCAAAATTTTAAATGTCTTATTGTAAATACGCTAATGTCTTAGAGAATTGTTATAAGATATTTATATTAATTTTACTTTGTATTCATTTTTTTTAGCTTCACGCTATATCCCGCACACAACAGGGTAAGCAGAGGGAAACCTAGTGTTAAGACACTCCGTTTTCCACTTTTCGCCGAATACGGACGCATTGCCTGTTAAGTGGCGGAACTTAACGCCGCGCTTTGCCTCGACACCAGAGCGAAGGAAATGGAAATATTAAATATTTCCACTCCTCGATTGGGAATCGAACCCACAACCAGTCGCTTTACAGTCACACTTTGTGCCTCCGCGCCACGACTGGCCACAATGTATTATTCATATTTTTTTGATAATCCTTACTGTTATAACTGCAAAGGTACTCTGTATGTCTGTATGTTACTCAATCACGCCTAATCTACTGAACGTTAGGCACCGATTAGGTCACGTTCGCGCGAAACTGACATTTCAATACTTCATATTCTTTCGTATTGTTGATCAAAATTTTAATTGTCTTCTTGTAATACGCTAATGTCTTAGAGAGTTTTTATAAGATATTTATATTAATTTTACTTTACATTTTGTATTATTCATTTTTTTTAGATTCACGCTATATCCCGCACACAGGAGGTTAGGCAGAGGGAATTTAGTGTTCAGACACTTCGTTTCCCTATTGCTACTAAGATACTTATCATTACTATAATATTACGAAAGTATGTTACAAAATATAAATCCTTAAATTAATATTAGATTCATTCGTGACAGTGGGATAGCGTTAGCGGATGTAAGCCGATGAGAAAGATTCGGTATCAAAATTGTTGGTTGTTTTGAATACAGCTCAAATTTGGTATATTGCTACTTAAAAAAAATTAAAATAGCTTCACGCTATATCCCGCACACAGCAGGGTAGGCAGGGGGAACCTAGTGTTAAGACACTCCGTTCCCCACTTTCCGCCGAATTCGGAGGCTTGCGTGTTAAGTGGCGGAACTTAACGCCGCGCTTTACCTCGACACCAGAGCGAAGAAAATGGAAATATTAAATATTTCCACTCCTCGAGTGAGAATCGAACCCACAAACAGTCGTTTACAGTCACACGCTTGTGCCACTGGGCCACGACAGGCCACTTATATTGCTACTTATTTTTTGGTATATAAAAACTAAAAAAAATGGAAAAAGGGATAAAAAATATCAAAGATTGAACTGCATTCGAAACAACCAAACAAATTTTCATACAAAATTCCAAACATCCGCTTACACGATAGAGTTAATCGCGAAACATCTAACACTCACTCGTCTTGGAAACTTTCGAATTTGTAATTTTAATATCTCAGTATAAACGTGATGTACGAAAGTTTGGAAAGTTTCCTGCAAATAATTTCGTTTCGTACTACGGCGATGTGCTGTTACATATGAACATGTGTATAACTTTATTTATTTAATATCAAAAGAAAACGAATCTTGTCTTTGTTTGTCTTCATTTTAATACGGTGCTTTGTTTTTTGTGAAGACTAGTGGCCCGCTCGCGGCTTCGCCTGCGTAAACTACATAAGTATTTCACTGAAGGCACCCGCCGCTGCGCCGACATCACATTAGAAACCTCTAACATTATCCATTTTTATCTACTATACTATGCATGTATTATATATAAAAATCTTTCTGTTGAATTATTCTATCTATTAAAAGAAACGGTATCAAAATCCGCTGCGTACTTTTAAACATCTAAGCATATTTACATATAGACAAACGTGGGAAGCGACTTTGCTTTATATTATGCAAAGATTGTTATATTGTAGTGTTTATATTGTGGGTTTCTTCATACTTTTCTCCGCGTAGCACAGCACAGCTTATGGTAGTCAGAGAGAACCTTTTGACAGTCCGTTCTTCAGTATATAAAGGCAGTTGGTTGCTGGGTCGATTCCCAGCTAATAGAAAATGGTTATTTTAAATTATTTATATTTTTCGTACTTGGTAGCTAAGACAAAGCGCGGCGGTGAGGTCCGCCATTTAACACAATATTTGACTTTCGAGTGGCAAATGAAGAATCAATAAGTTAATTTAAAATTTAAATAAATACAAAAGGAAAATCAAAAAGTTAATTTAACATTAAAATCAATATAAAAACTTTAACCTTTTCAACTATCTATATATAACATAACTTATACGTAACTTCAATAGGTAATAGTTTGCCTCCACTCGTATGTCGTGGAACGCCTTGCCAATACCGCCAACTTCCGGTGAAACCGCAGTCGTTCTGCGTCCATCCTGTTTCCATACTAGAATGTAGGAAATCACATTCAATCTAATTATATGACGGTTTATGTAACTTTATAGAGATTTTATTTGAACAGGAAGTAATAAGTGAATGATGTTTTAAAAAATTAAATATTAAAATTAAATTAAATAGCTTCACGCTATATCCCGCACACAGCAGCGTAGGCAGAGGGAACCTAGTGTTAAGACACTCCGTTCCCCACTTTCCGCCGAAAATTAGAAGGAAATATCTTATAAGAAGTATTTTTTTACACTGGTCTAACCTAATACTGTTATGTTAGGCCATTAAAATGTCCTTTTATATAATCTGGACATATGTGCAAATTTTAATTAAATAATGGGCCAAAAGAGCGTTGAAACTTTTTCTATATTGGCGTTATTCTATATAGACTATCATGGCATTGTCTGACAGCGTCTGATTGCAAGCGTGAACGATCGTAGGTTCAAATAGACAGTTCAATTGAGGTTCTCACTCTGAGAAATGATAATTTTATAATTATTCAAATTTCCCCTTTTGTACGTAACATAAAGCACGGTGTTATGTTTCACCCTTTAAAACACAATGTCTCGCAATTATAGTTGAATACAGTGGTCTTTACACTAGGCACTATACAGTAAAAAGCGTAAAATCATGCTAATAACTTAAAATACTTAAATATTCTGTCTAAATTCACTCCATCAGACAGCTTAAAATCCAATCCAATACATAGAAAAAAACGAATACAGAGTAAAATACACGATATTTTAACTCCAATAACATTTTAAAAATGAATACCAAAGGAATATACACATTTCAAATACTTTTCATACTAAAATAATAATTTATTTTTTAAAAAATATATATATTTTTCCCACACAAATACCTAACCCTTTGCTTGTATCGCGAACACTTTGAACGCATTCGATCTTCCAGCTAATTACTGGACCGAATATAAACAAATTGGATTGAGATGAATCATTTCAACGGTACAGCGTATTCAACTGTGTAAATTTTAATTTGGTTTGCAAATTATTTCTGCTTTAATATATTATGTTATGTTTGTGATGATATGGAGTGCATTGGTTAGTGATGGGTCACTGGTTCTTTTTCTGGGTAGAGTATTTATTTTTATAACTTCACGCTGTATCCCGTATACAGCACGATAGGCAGAGGGAATCTAGTGTTAAGACACTCCATTCTCCGTTTTCCGCCGAATCCGGTGGAATAAAGTGTAAAGAGGCGGAACTTAACACTGCGCTTTGCCTCGACACCCTATCGAAGTAAATGGAAATATTAAATACTAGCGGCCCGCTCGCGGCATCGCCACGTGAATTATTACGTTATATTGCAACGGTCCGGGGCGCATTTTTAAAAAATAAAGTAGACTATGTTTAAGCTTAGATTATCTAACTATATTAATGCCAAAATTCATTACAATTGTTCAAGCGGTTTAGATTTTTTATGTAAACTTTGATCCCCTATTTCAACCCTTTAGAGGTTGATTTTTGAAAAAATAAGTAGCCTATGTTAGACCCAGTCACTTTTACTACTTTCATTCTAAATTTCATCCAAATCGGACCGGTAGATTAGCCGTGAAAGCGTGACAGACAAACACACAGATTTTCGCATTTATAATATAAGTATGGATTTCCACTCCTCGAGTGGAAATTGAATCCATAACCAGTCGCATTTACAGTCACCCCTATGTGCTTCTGCGCTACATCTGGCGCCAACTTACTTACTGGATAGAGTGTATGAGCAATTTCATTTTATTATGCATCTTAATGGTGAAGGTAATAAGTAGGAGTGGTAAGTACGATCTGCAACCGTGAGAAATGACTTTTTAAATTATATTCTCTATTTTGCTTTGTTAAGACAAAACGTGACGTTGAGTTTCCTATATTGAACAAGTAAAGTCTCGTCAAGAAAGAGGCCAAGAACGGAGTGTTTGACACTATTCTCTCTCTGCCTGTCATTTACGTAAGAATACACATAAATAGCACAAAAAAATAACAAATAATCAAATTAAGTATATAGTTAATCATGGCACAGTCATAAAGTGCAGATTAACAGTATGTTAATAACGTGACTGTTATAGCTTCAATGTGAATTCGCCGTAATATTTGTATTAGAACAGAACATTGAGCAACCATTTTACTATACTTTTTTAATTATTAGGTAACAAACATTTTTTTACTAACCTAACCTACCTAACCTAAGGCATTTCCTAAGGTTTAAATTCTTAAAAAAAAATGGAGATTTTTCTACTTTTTACACTAAAGCAAGAAAAAAAGCAAAAACAAAAAGATCTATTAATTATTGCTAGATTTTTGGACTTTTAAATAAAAATATCCTATAATGTCACTAACATAATAACTTACGCGAAATAGAAAATGCGTATTCCATCTTACATTTGGCTCTAAAGCAGGTGTTATTTGCGAAACGCTTGACAAAATCTATTATATGAAGCGGTAAGTCTACAAAAGTGGCAATTTTTGTCACCTCTTTGATGCTACGAATAAGCTTAGGTACGTTAAGGGTTGCCTACATATTGTCAGTTTTCAATTTCTTTTATATGTCCTATATATAGTTTCTTTGTTATTTTTTTTAAAGGAACAGAATTATTTTTTTATAAAATCTGGTATTTTTTTTGCTGTTAATGTAAGTGTTATGAGCGGAAGTGTAGTAAGCGTAATCGGTGTGAGGGTGGGCGTTATGAGCGTAAGTGTGATGAGCGAAATAAGCGTAAAAGTGATAAAATAACCAACTGAATACAGAAATATCGTGTCATCGTGATGGACTTTAAAAATTATTGTTAGTGGTGAAATCATATTTCTTGTATTTCTTGTAAATGAAGATAAATTAAACTATTTTAAAAAATAAATAAACCCAAGTAATTGTAAATTACATAGCCGTGAAAACGTGACAGACAAACAGACAGACTTTCGTATTTATAATATAAGTATGGATTATATTCTTGAATTTTCAAGTCAACTTTTGAAGCATTCATCGCTGAGACCTGAATAAATTACAAGGCATCGGTATAATAAATGAATTTGTAACGACAACTATTTGTCGGTCGCGTGTCCGCTATCATTATGTACTTACAAATCACTCTGATTATTAACGTTTGAGCTCAAAATAACCTTTGAGTTTGTTTCTACTTGTGTTTATATGTTATTTTTTATATATAAATGTGTAAATATATGTAGAAAATTACTTAATTTAGTTAGTATTTTTATTTAGCAGCCTCAAGTAGGGGCAGTCGTGGTGCAGTGGCACAAGTGTCTGACTGTAATTGTCTGGTTGTGGGTTCGATTCCCACTCGAGGAGTAGAAATATTTAAAATTTCCATTTTCTTCGCTCTGGTGTAGAGGCAATGCGCGGCGTTAAGTTCCGCCACTTAACACACAATGCCTCCGAATTCGGCGGAAAGTTGGGAACGGAGTGTTTTTACACTAGGTTCCGTCTGCCTACCCTGCTGTGTGCGGGATACAGCGTGAAGCTTTTAATAAGCTAAACTCTAAATATTAAACTAAATATTTTCAAACAAATATTAAAAAAAAAAAATCATTTCACTCACAAGCTTACATATATAAGTTTGCCTCAAAGCTGTCATGCTGGGTGTTAATAAATCGACTCCATACTTCGCCCAATTGCCCATAGACCGTTTCATAGTGTTCCATTTACTCGTCACCGCATATCCGATGGCGGGATCCATTCTTTTGTTTTATTGTCTGCAAGAATTGTCACAGTCACATTGATAGAGTGTGGAATGATTTGTAAAGTAAAATCGTGATTCTACAATAAAATGGTTACTTTATAATATAATTAAAAATTTAATTAAATTTTAGATATAAATAATAACGTTCTATATAAAAAAAACAGCTTAAAGCTTTTTCTCGTTTTTTTTTTAGTTAGGCATAGAGAACACAGTGTCAAGTCAAGTTCTTCACTTACTGCCCGAATCTGAGGCAGACGTTTAGTGGTGGTATACTATTTATTTAAATCTAAGTCTCTATTTTATTTTACATTATTGCAGTTTTTCTTCTCTATAGTAAAGTAGGCAAGGAGGATCTACTTTTAAGACTCTTTATTCTCCACTTTCCTATAATTTTGACATTTTGCGTTTTGAGTTGCGACCCTAAAAGCGGTTTCTTAACCCCACAGTCCAGTTGACCCTATCATTAGAAAACGTTTTCTAAATGTCTTTTTCAATTTTCCTAAGTGTGGAATAACACTTTAAAAATGTTTAAGAGTACGTCCCGACGGCTTCTGTTGTACATAGTGACTAATTATTCCACTATTTCCGTTCTAAATCTTAAATACAGCTTCATGTTTTTTTCCATATGGCAGGGTAGTGAGAGGAAACGTACTGTTAAGTAAGACATTTCATTCACCACATTGTTCATAATTTCGAGTAATCGCGTGCTGAGCGGCGGAACTCAACGCTGCAATCTAAAATTAATAATATTAATAATTAAACATAAAACAAATTTAATTAAAATTTTTCAAACGAGAAATTATCTATTTTGCAAGTTACAAACGCTAATGTATTTATTTAGTAAATATTTACTGGGAAATTTCAAAGCCGAAAGTTTTAGCCTTTCAATTCCAAGAGTATTCGCAAAATCAAATAAAGTTTTGAACAACATTAATAACAATAAATTAGATTTCACTATGCTTGCCGTTGAAATTATTTCAGAATGACAGTGGAGTTTATCTGACAATAATGATTTGTTGGAAGCTTAGATATAAAAATAATAACTTGATTTTTTCTTACGAAAGTACTAGAGTCTACTAGTTTCTACTAGAATACTAGATTAGAATTATATTTAGAGAACTTTTTCTATTTAAGCTTGACACTTTTTGCCGCACAGTAGATTAGTGAGTGAGAAATTAGTGTCATGACCCTCCGGTCATCTAAAAAAATGGTAATAAAAGTAGCTTAAAGAGCACAAACTACTGTTAAAATTTTATTGGAGATTTCGTATTTTTTTAATAAAACTACTTAAAGGAGGATTTCTTCTAATACTCAAAATAATATAAATATCATCGTGATTAACTATAAGTTTCATTCCCATTTGTTGGATATATTATAATTTATTTGATTCGAATTGTTGTGTAAAATGGAGAACGGAGTATCTTCTTATCTCTCTGACTATCCGGAAAAAAGCTTTAAGCTAAAAAAAAATAAAAAGAAAATCTTAAAAAATATTTAGGAGGAACTTTTACACTGTATTGTAATATTCATTTAAAGTTTATCATAAATTCAAATCGATCGGCTTTTTAATGGACAAACTCTTTAAAGTCATTTAAGTTTGTTGATTAAAATATGCAAAGCTTCCGCAAAATTGAATATCATTACGAAATTAGTAAATATGTTTTATTTATTACAATGTAAAGGGATAAAAGTTTAAAGTCAGATTAGAACTTTCATAAAAATATTTATTTCTCACTTAGCAGACTAATCAGAGACTGGAATGGGGACTGGAATGTCGTAACACTAGGCTTATAGTGTTAAGACACTTCATTCCCCAACTTCCGCCTTAATTTCGACACATTAAATTGAATGGCGGATCTTAACACTGCATATTCATCAGAGAAATTCTTAGAAGTGTGAACATGCTAAAAATCCGAGTATTTTTTTAATATTAAATTTTATATTCATAAAACTCATGATATAATTCATAGGTTCTTTCAAATATAAAAACCAGACTCGAGGACAGTCTAAGTCAATTCTCTAAACTTGTGTATTAGTTATCCATCTTTCAAACATTTCAAGCAAAAGTACACGATAAAACAAAATAACAAACAAAAACTATCACAAAAGACCCCAAATTATTTCAAATACAAATAAATCAGAAAATGACAAGGAAGAAAGATAAGATATCACTTATACGAAACTTCCTTGTGCTCTCTATCAGAAAACTATAAATTTGCCATAGGACTGTACTCGTTGAAAATTTCTTATACAGTTAAAGTTTCAGTCGTAAATATTTTAAAGTAACTTCCAAAGGAAAAGTGACACCGAGTGTTGACGCTTCTGCGGAAAACTTGGGGGTGGCCAGTGCGACAAAATAACCCTGTCGAAACTGAGTCCAAACTTCAAATACAAAAGTTTCAAATGGGATACTACCAGCGACTCGTTTGTTTTCCAACAATGCATTTCTCGGTATTCCTGGGGGATAGGGAACCTTTTGTCATAGTCCAGGATTTAGAAGTGTGGAACAAAATTCCATGTTTGGTGCAGATATTTATTTTATATAAAAATATATTGAACATTTTGCTTTTTTTATTTAGTTTTAGGAGTATATCAAACTCCGTTCTCCACGTTTACTTTATTTAATTTATTGCTCAATAACAGATTTTTATAAGTATATAATAATTCTAACTTTATTATAAAAGCATCTGCATCTTTTAGGTTGAATTTGGTCTCTAAATGTTAACTGTAATCTGCTTACCCTGGAGAATTTCAGAAAGGTCACATTTTAGTGGGTAATAATACATATTTCAGAGATCCGATAATTTGGGCTTTACCCAAAAAGGGTTTGTGAAAAAGCAATGCAATGCCATCGTTAGTCTCTAATCCCGTGTTCCACATATTATGTCCCAATTATAATTTTATTTGCTAGGCCCAACTGGGACGCTTGTTATCCACTTGTAAATAGCTTAGTAAGAAGGTTTGTAATTCAATTTCGTTGGGTCCGTAATGCTTTTTAGTTGAGACCATTTCATGGGTTTTTGTCAAATTCTCAAAAGATCCTGAGCACTTGTACACATATTATATACGGCTGGGTTATAAACGTATAATAAAATCGATCGATCTCACTAAATATGCATTAAAAACTTTCATTTTAACAAAACCCACGAATATAAATCGCAACACAAAGAAAAATACTTTTCCCTATTGCTTTTAAAGATTGTTCACGTTCTCGATTCCCATGACACAAAATTATATTCAACTTTACGGTCGGAGCAAAGTGTATGTTATTTTACGTTACAACCGAATAGACAGTAGAAATGATACTCAGCAATTCCCCGTCCGCCATTATTATTAACTTTATTTCCCGCGCAAGTAAAAGACGTAGAATCGAAACCTCTGGAGTGTATGTTCCCGCACCCTGATACGCTGAATTATTTATACGCGAAGCCAACACACGTTCCACTGGACATATGAATGTACACACTTTAGCACTTATGAGGAGTTAATAAATTATATCGCTGTGCCTGATGGCCTGGTCTCACGGAAACATCTTGCGTCTAACTTATTTCTGCAACTCACGAAGAAATGGTATAGTTGGACGCTAAGCGTTGTTCTTGCGCCAATTTTTTGTAGGTAATGTCATTTAAGAGAATGGCTCATTTGTCTGACAAGGGATTATTGGAAAGTTATTGCTATGTTGTTTAACCAGCCATTTGTTGTGTTGAGAAAAAAATGTGTTCGGTGAAATTGCGGTACAATATATATTTGGTTGGGTTTGTGATTTATGTCTAACTACTTGTAGGTTTTTACAAGATATGGGCGTGCTGGTGCTGTGGTGATACGACTTATTATGTATGATAGATACGAGTTCAATAACACTTGAGAAAAAGATATTTTAATTACAGACATATATAGATATTTTATATTGTTTTTTTAGTTTTTAAATTTATGCCTTTTCCCGTATAGCAAGGTAGACAAAGAGCCACATACACTTTCATTCTGAATTTGGTGGAGAGAGAGAGAGAGAGAGTTGAGTTAAGAAAAAGAGAAAATAATAAATGATTTCAGAAAAAACTATTTGTATACCTTTCCTCATGTGTGAGAATCGAACCTATAGCTATCGCCTTTTCATTCGATCGCTTATCCGCCAATGTGCTACGGCTATATCTTGCTATAACTTCATAGCTGCCTTTTTTTTATATAACAGGGCCGGACTATTGGCTCGAAGACTGCGTGCTGAATACAGTACAGAAAGTGATATAACACTAGTTAATGTATAGAAAAAACCTATAAAGCGAGGTACATAGATTCTACTTCATAAGTTCTACTTATATAATTAATTAAGCGTAAAATTTTAAAACATTTTTTATATTTTGCTAAAATAATTAAACTCGAGCAATCAAGATGAAAACTCTCATCTAAAAAGGTCTTTTAAGTATTTTTCTAAATTGCTTCTTCACTTTTTAACATTAGCCAAAATATAAATATGAATTTAAATTCTACTAGAAGCCTAATTGACGCGATAAATACGCGTTTTAAGTTCTACCACTTAACACGCAATGCCTCCGAATTCGGCGGAAAGTGGGGAACGGAGTGTCTTAACATTAGGTTCCCTATGCCTACCCTGCTGTGTGCATATGGATACAGCGTGAAGCTAAAAAAAAAAACAAAAAAAATACGCGTTACCTAGGCAACGTGGCCTTTAAAAAAAGTGTATATTAAACATATGGTTTTGCTTGTGTAAAAACTGGCTTTTTGGACTTCTTCTCAATACAACGCATAACTATGCCCAATACACCTCTGTTCGTATTATATTTCTAAAAAGCAGTGTGAACTTTTTTCTGCTCGTAGTAGTATAAAAATAAATAGAAAAGAGTCTTTAAAATATTATAAATAACCATATATACATATATGTAAATATATAAATTATTAATAGTTTGGCTAAGCTGGGAATCCAAGTGAATAAATTGAGATTTTTTTAATTCCCCGCTCGGGTAAAACAAAGCGTGGCATTTACTACCGCCACTCAAAACGCATTATTTCAAATTCTATCGTAAAGCATTAAACGGAGTGTCTTGTCACTATGCTCTCTCTATCCATTCAGTTCTACAGAACAAGGTGTGAAGCCGGAAAAAAGACTTGCGACTAAAACATATATTTTATAAAGGAACTGATGTTTACACTAAAAATAAATTAATTTTATACTACCCCTGAACATTTGTGCCGAATTTCCCCTTCACATATATTAATCTGATCGAAAATGTAATCAAATGTCGTTTTCAAGCTTCAGAGGATTGTGGTTTGGGTTAGAATGTCAAATCAATCTCTACATATCGATATCAATAACTCGAATAGTATCGATAATACTATAACGAATTATATAAAATTTTGAACTATGAACTAAATAATTTGAACTATATTATAATAGTATTAGTAAATTAGTTTCATGTTGAAAAAGACATTTCGAATTTTTTTTTTTGTACGCAGCGGGATTCGAACCCGTGTCTCCTAAATACCGTCCAGGCATTCCAGATGGTATTAAGAAGGCGCGGGTTCGAATTCCGCTACGTTTAAAATTTTTATACGTTTTCTAAATGTCTTTTTCAATGTTTCTAAGAGTTCACACACACTTTAAAAATGTTAAAAATAGTGTCATGTTTTTTTACCCATAGCAAGGTAGTCAGATTCTAGTTGTGAGAGATTTCATTCTATACTTTTATTATGAATTCTAAATTTTGCGTGTTAGTCGCGGAACTCAACGCTGTACTTTATCTTGTGACGAGTGAGGAGAAATAAAAATAATTAAATTATCATTATTCCTCCGAGTTGGAATGGAACCCACAATCAGTCACAATTAAAGGCAAACGGTGTTCCACTGCGCCATGATATCTTCATTAGTTTATTCGAAATACTAATAAACATATATACTAAACTGATACATTTCGATTCCGATCTCTCATTTGACCCTTAAGGTGACGATCATGATAATAAGTTGTATATCTGTTAAAAATACTAACTAATTAATATAACTGTACTAACATTTTACAAATTTTCCCGAATTTGAAACATTCAGTTTTTAGCGGAAAAATAAAATATTACAAAAATACTAATTCACTTTAAAATACATATATTTTGAACTTACACCTTCTAAAGAGCATACTTATACGTTTAAACACTAACGCATGTGTGCTGTCTGCACTGCGACTGGGTCGAAATTATTAATACGATCCGAACTTTAAGCTCTCTTTACGTCATCCGCAGTAAACTTTACAGTGCTTACAGCTCAAAGCTCAAGCGCCGTATCTTTTTAACTGTAATCAAATATTTATTAATGGAATAAACAATTAATATTACATTGTATATTTTTTTAAGTTCTTTTATTATTTTATATTAGAATATTAAAATTAATATTTAATAATAAAAAGAAATATATAATAATATGTTTGCCCCTATAATCATTACTTTCTTCATCTTCCGCTGCTTTGGTGAACTAAAAGAGAATCTAATATCATGATGTTCAGTTGTCTGCTTTGCGCAAATTTATGAAATTGTTTTTTAACGGCGAAACTCAAACTACCCCGCAAGGGATACAGCGTGAAGCTAAAAAAAAAAAAAAAAGAAAGAACTCAACGCTGCTGCAATAATATTATACCCTGTGAAATTTGTATATCCATACTTATATTATAAATGTGAA
Source organism: Dryas iulia moderata (assembly GCA_019049465.1). Lineage (NCBI taxonomy): Eukaryota > Metazoa > Arthropoda > Insecta > Lepidoptera > Nymphalidae > Dryas > Dryas iulia. The sequence goes on along the minus strand of CM032418.1, from coordinate 14,677,818 downwards.
TATCTGTCTGTTTGTCTGTTACGCTGTCACGGCCAATTTAATGGTCCGATTTGGATGAAATTTCGAATGAAATTAGTAAAATATAAACAAATTCTACAGACTTCCACGTTTTACACACAGTAATCAGAGGAACCTAAAGTCAAGATACTCCGATCTTCTACGTCTACTTGTCCGTGATACTTGTCCGCTGTATACGATACTTGGCCGTCCAAGCTTGAATCATTGCGTATTGAGTGGTGGAACTCAACAACGCGCACTTGTTTACCAGAACGAAGAAAATAAATAATTAAATTATAACCAAACTTACGGTATTCAAAAAATATTTGTCAACATTTATAGCTATGTATACATACATACGATTCAAAAAGCAATAATACCTACTGAATATGGGTCAAAATTGAATTATTTATCCCGCGACCAGATATCGAAACGGTTTTATAGACGATAAAATATAAAATATAAAATTATTATTTCCATGTTAATGTTCGCGATAAATCTTGACTGCCGATATTGGTGTCACTTTGTAATCTGTATTTCCGTAGGTTACTAAAAATGGACTTTATGGATCGTATGCGTGTAGTCGCGTAGTTGCGATATGTTTAATGGAATGCGATGCAATTCGAATACAATTTTATTAATATTTATAATGACATATATGCCAGTCGTGGCGCAGTGGCACAGACGTGTAACTTAAAACGACTGGTTGTGGATTCGATTCCCACTCGAGGAGTGGAAATATTTAATATTTCCATTTTCTTCGCTTTGATGTCGAGGCAAAGCGCGGCGTTAAGTTCCGCCACTTAACACGCAATGCCTCCGAATTTGGCAGAAAGTGGGGAACGGAATGTCTTAACACTATGTTCCCTCTGCCTACCCTGCTGTGTGCGGGATACAGCGTGAAGCTATAAAAAAAAAAGAAAAATATCATATATGCCCTATATTACACACGTACGGATGGAGAAGTACAAAATTTGACATAGTTAAGAATAAGAATACGTTAAGAATATTGATAATACTCTTCGCTCGCTCTAGTGTGGAGGCAAAAGCACGGCGTTAAGTTCTGCTACTTAACAGTAAAGCATCCAGAATTTGGTGAGAAATTTAAAAGTGAGTGTCTTAACACTAGGTTCCCTTTTCCTACATTGCTACGAGTATGTGTGGCATACATCGAGACGCTAAAAATAGTAATAAAATGATAATACGTAAAATTTGTAAAATAAATATTTAAGACTATATGTTTGACATATACTTTTGGTATAAAGTTATATATGTGTTGCAAGCAGCTTGTATTTTACGTGCCAATTGGCCCATATACAGTTTGAATAGAATTACTGAGACGTTAGACGTATATCAGCCTCTCAGATAATATCCAAGATCTAGTTAATACTCGTATGATCTAGAAATAGATACAATCTTACATGCCCAAATAATAAATATGTTTTACATAAAAAGAAATTGTAAAATTATTTTAAAAGATATCAATAGCTAAGATTATAAGAGATGTAACTTCGAATACCGATATTATTTTTTTTATATTAAATTTAAGTATTTTTTTAAAAACTGCTTCCCGTTTTTTTCCACACAGCAGAGTAGCCAGAGAGAACCTAGTATAAAGACACTCCGCTCCACTTTACAACTGTATTTAAAAAATTGCACCTTGAGTGACGGAACTTAACGCCGCGCTCTGTTTTACCAGTAGAGAAATGGAATTAATTTAAAATATAATATTTTCTCCAAATGAGAATCGAATCGACAACTAATCACGAATGCAAGACCAAAGAGGAAACAAAGCGTGAGCTGGGTGTCTGTTCTTACTACATACAACTAAATAAAAACAAAAAACAAAAAAAATATATGCTTACACTTGGACAGTGATGGACATCACCACTAGATAAAAAGATTAAATATAAGTCTCAGTGCTTTTGAATTGTCACACTATATACAAATTTGTGAACAAATGCCATGACAAAAACTAACAAATGCCATGGGCACCTGTGAGCCCATGGACAGAGTTCCTTTATTAAAAAAAAAAAAATCACGAATGCAATCAGACTTCCTACTGCACCATGTTAGTCTCACTATAATATAATTGTATGTGCTTATCTACGTAATATATAACAATAGTATATAATAGCTAACTTATATAAGCATATATACAATATTTCATCATCTTCGAGCTGGTAAATATCGAGAATGTGCATACATATATAATATGTATGTAGCCTTTAATAACCCAATGTTAGGCTAAGTTTTAAGACTTTGTAAGGCATCTGATATTTGAACCATAAATCTTTGGTCTACAGATATATTAAATCCTGCCAAGCTTCTTAGAACTTGCAGCGACTTAGTTAACAATACTCTGCAAACTGGCTATAATATCGTTCTTGTATTACTTTAAGTTCAAATTTGTTATCTAAAAAAATATATACCATTTTTTGTTTAACAATCTAAACGCCATTGGTGGTATTTTCGTATTTCCCTGATTTTTTTGTTTTTATAGATCTATTAAGACAAAGTGCAGTGTTGAGTCCCACCACTTGGTCTCAAGGCGGAAAACGGAAAAGACGAGAATGAAAAGCGGAGAACGGAAAATCTTTCCATTGGGTTCCCCCTTTATCTATTTTTTATAAAAAAAAAATGAATTTGTACTACTCCTACTACAGATGAGTATGAAATTTGCCTTAGACAATGCTTATAAGGAGAGTGCAAAAGGCTAATATTTTAAATGTAAACGTCAATAACAGATTATATAAATAAAATAATAATATTATACACAATACGACATGCCTGACACTTACACTTTTGCATAAGAAGTGCGTCAAAGTGATTGTATATCACTTTTGCGTTGCTAAGCAACGCATAAATTACGCATTAAAGGGCCCTATAAAAAAAATATCACTCTAAAATTACTTACAAAGAAGAAATTTGATAATTTCTACCCCATATCATATAATATATAGCAAAATTTATTTTCCCCGGTCTACAGTAAAAACGGGAGGTCTGATTGTGTCATTGTCATGTTATTCGGCACCCCTTTTCCGTGAGGGACTAACAATATGTGTCGATTGCTTTTTAACGATGTTATAGCTTTTTAACCCTACTTTAGTAATTTGAGTGGACTTTTAAAGCTTCCTTTAGTATGTTATGTTGTATTATATTATATTTTAATTATTTTAATAGATTTGTTATGTGAAATAAGGTGACGTATTTATTGAGAGCTAGTGTTATAATATTCCGTTCTCCGTTTTCTGGTCATTCTAAGATGTATTTTTGGTAGGCGATTTTTTACCGGACCGAGGTAATTAAAATATATACAGTGTTACTCTTTTTTCGCACCTAGTCAGGAAGAATCTAGTGTTAAGGTATTTCCATTTTCCTCTATTCATGACAATCCGCCACGCAACCCAAAATTAAAACCGCAAAAAAGTTTAAGTCCTTGGAGTGAGAATCAAACCCACAACCAATCGTTATTACTATTACATGCTGTACTGAACACTGTATGATTGTAATAATAATATTATAGTATCCTTCTTCTAAAAGTAATAAAAATTTAAACCTAGCTGGATTCGAACCCGCTTCCTTAGAAACCATCCAAGAGCTCTGATTCAAAGTATAAATAATTTTTGTATATATAAAACAAATATATGAAAACTCTATATTAAACTAACTACTTCAAAACTTTAGTTAGTTGAAACAAATCGATAACTTCTAAGCCTTAGCTGCTACGTCTGTAAATAATAAATTGGGCGTGACCTTTGTCAAAATATTTGACATTTTGCTTAATACTTCAAACCCAGCAGTTAAGTGCCGCGGTTTGCAGTTCCACACTAAACGAGTTACTTATTTATAGAGAGCGGAATTGTGAATTTACCTGCGATGGAAGTTATATATTATAATATATTGTATTAAAGACTATCGTACCGAATGTAAACGTCTGGTTGCGAGTTCGATTCCCACTCGACGAGTGAAAATATTTAATACTTCCATTTTCTTCGCCCTGGTGTCGAGGGAAAGCGCGGCGTTAAGTTTCGCCACTTAACACGCAATACAGCCGAATTTGGCGGAAAGTGGGGAACGGAGTGTCTTGACACTAGGTTCCCTCTGCCTACCCTGATGTGTGCAGGTTACAGCGTGAAGCTAAAAAAATATATTTTAGTTAGCAATTTTGCTCTAGTTTTTAGTGTTTTCAGAGATATCCTAAAGACCTAACTTTTACCAGTTAATATAACCGAACGAGTGAAGGAATATAATTATGAAAATACAGTATATGCATACCGAGCGAGCTATACTACGGCTACACATATTTTTATATGAAAAAAAATATTTGGTAATAGAACCTTCAGATAAAGATAAACGCTGACAATTCGCTACTATAGCCTCAAAATTCTTCAACAATTTCACCGATTCATCACAGCAACAATATCATTCATTTTAGTTCCACAAATTAGATTTTACAGTTCATTTACCTGAAGTGGCATCGAACCCGGGACCGATTTAATCCCTCCATTGAGTATTTAATGTACCACCCGATCCTCCATTCTTCAACTTTAATTACTTTATTTGTTGCGTTGATTGTTTTTCTGAGAGGTTTCGGTATAGAAAATTGCAATTATGGTTGTTTAATGAAGGTTCTTTAATATAGCTTCACGCTTTTTATCGCGTATTGGGGTAGTTAAGGAGAGGATAGTGTCAAGACACTCCGTTTTCCATATTATATCAGAAATCGAGACATCGCGTGCTAAGTGGCAGAACTTTATCTTTTGGTATCAAAGAGGAGAAATATATATAATATACTTTTAATCATTTAAATTTGAATGATAATAAGATATATTTTTGTTTAGGTCATTATATTAATGTTTCGAGAACAAGCTTCTTTTTGCAAAAAATCATGCAGACAGAGGATTATGAAATTTAGCATTTTTAAAGTTGAGTGGTGAAAGTTAATGTGTTACATTACAATTTAATAGAAATTAACGAAATATAAAATTAATAAAATAAATTTTTGAACACTCATGTTAAATGTACCACCATGGTGCACTGTCACAGCAGTGGAAAGTGGAGAACGAAGTGTCTTAACACTACATTCTCTCTAACTATAGTTAGCAAGGAAAATTGTGAAACCCCAGAAAAAATGAAATTTTGGGCTACAAGTTTCAAAATACAAAACTTTCCCATTAAAGAACACAGCAAAATGTCATTAACACAAGATAGCAAAGTATTCATTAGTAACAATTAAACGTTAAAGCGTGCATTTAAGTAATCCGCAGGCTTCGGAAAACATTTAGCTGTACATTATTGTTTCGACACGCCACGTGGCCCCCTCGACACTTGTTAGGGTGGCAAGTAGATCGGTTAGGGGATCGGAAACTACGATATTATATGTGGAATTGAATATGTTACTTCAAATATGTCAGTTTTGGTTAAAATCAATATTGTTTTGTGATATGTTATATGATTTTGATAGTGTTGTGGCGCAGTGGAGGTTACTTGTGTGCGAAGGTTGTGGGTTCTATATCCCTTATATGGAATAAGTGTTTGTAAGTGAGTTAAATGTTTTTTTTTCTTATGAAAAACTAATTGTTGAAAATTAATTGAACTGCTTTTTAGCTTAACATTCTTCCCGTAGGTAATGGTAATCAGAGAAATTATAGTGTCAAGACATTCCTTTTTTTACGTTCAACCCAAATCGAGATATTGAATTGAGTGACGAAACTCAGGTAGGTAGGTACAACAATAGTTAATATTTGAATTTTCTTCGCTCTGGTGTCGAGGCAAAGCGCGGCTAAGTTTCGCCACTTAACAGGCCTCCGAATTTGGCGGAAAGTGGAGAACGGAGTGTTTTAACACTAGGTTCTCTCTGCCTACCCTGCTGTGTGCAGGATACGGCGTAAAGCTAAAAAAAAATGGGAATCGAACCTTTAACCAACCGTGTTTACAGTTAGACGATGTTCTACTACGCCACGAAACACATTTTAACATAGAAACACGCCTAAACAGCTTTTAATGGTTATATACCTACATATATATATATATATATATATATATATATATATATATATATATATATATATATATATATATATATATATATATATATATATATATATATATATATATACAAAAGTTATATTACAAATAAACACTTCTATTACATCTACAGCATAATATTTACCTACAACAATCAACAAAACCTTAAAAAAAAATAACAGGTTATATAAAATTTTTAAGCCACATAAAAATTCCACCTCATATCCGTACCAGATAAGTTGTTACGGAATTAGTATCGTAAATCTCATTTACATTGTAACGAATGTGCACAACGAAATAAAACAGGAGAACCGTTTGTGTGTGATAACAAAAGTTTTTTATTTTAAACAATTAAAAGTTCCAGCTTGTTGGCGACAAAGCGTAATAATTTACATTTGGGCGTTTCCCGGTTGCATTGCCTTATCACGGTTACACGGTCAGATTGTGAGCTGAGTTCTTATCGCGGTTTAGATATGAATAGAATTATTGTATTCGCTAATTTGTATATGTTGTGGCGCAGTGGCTCAAACGTGTGACTGTAAACGACTGGTTGTAGGTTCGATTCCCACTTGAAGAGTGGAAATATTTCATATTTCCATTTTCTTCGCTCTGGTGTTGAGGCAAAACGTGGCGTTAAGTTCGGCCACTTAACAGGTAATGCCTCCAGAATTTGGCGGAAAATGGGGAACGGAGTGTCTTAACATTAGGTTCCTTCTGCCTACCCTGCTGTGTGCGGAAAACAGCGTGAAACTAAAAAAAAATTATATATATATGTATATCTATATGTTTTATGGTTTAGATAAGGTAATGGTATGGTGGAACAGTATCCAATAATAAGCGCGGTGGTTCTGAGTTCGATTCTATTTCGGGGGCTTAAGCCCCTAAGACTATTAATAGTCTTTTTTATTTTACTACATTGCTCTGGATATGTTTCGCTAATTACGTAATGTATTGATACGTGATGCTAAACAAAATATAATATTCGTTGAAAAAAAATATGACAAACTTTATTGATTCTGTGGTTTTGATTTCTACGCTAGCTGTTTACGGTTGTGCCGAATTTCATATAAAAATATTTTTGTTGCAAAACATTTCTCTAGTGAAAAACGGACCCAAAACCGATTTCCTTGACAATCAGACAGCTCTTCACAATGATAAAAATTAAAAATGTACATAGACAAGGACTTTCAAATCATCAATAAAAAAATTATCAGTACTGTTTATCCAACCGGAAACTACCAACCAAAAAACTTAGCTTAACAAAAAAAATACAAATTTCACCACATCCTACCTACTTACCTATAGAAGCACAGAAAATGTATACATTCACTATCAATTGAACAAATTAATTGCATCCAGCTTTAGGAGCTGGCGGTCCTCGCCGCCAATTATGACTATTAAATGAAGCCACACCACCACTCATATCTGCCGTTGGCCGTTTAATATTACGTCGAAATGACGATACATGATTGATAAGTACGATATGTTGTGAAAATGTCATATAATTTTGCCATATTTTATAAGAGACTCTTGGTGGTTTTTATTGTTTATATTCTAGCTTTGCCCGCTACTTCATGTGTGTAGAAATAAGTAAAAAAAATGAAGTTTGAAAAAGTAGCTTAACTAACTCCTTGTTATATTAGCTAACTCTTTGTTTTAGTGCAGTCCAAATTGGTTCAGCCATTCCAAAAAATACCTGGAAAATCATTCAAATAGACAAAAATTATGAAAATGTTAGTTACGTATATTTATCATGTATACGTTATTATAATATTTCAAATAAACAGTCTAATTTGATTTAATTGTATAGATTAGATTGTAAAAAAGTACAAAATTTAGTAAAAAAAATTAATTTAGATTTAATAATGTACATTTTCCATGAAATAGACTGAATTTTTATAGTCCAAAATTATTTTAAAACAGTTTTTAATGCTTATAGCAAAAGAAAATACGAGAAGCAAGAAGAGATAGCTAAAGCATTTATACACACTATATATACTTCACAGATATTCACATAAAACCCACTTAAAAATCTCAAATATAAATACCAAAAAATTTAGGTATCCTAAAAGCCTTTTTGCGCTTTATCTTATAAAACATTTATTAGGTGTAACGAGACGGATAACATCATTTTAATGTCCATCCACCCCCCTCTTCATACCAACCATAATTTTGGGTCCAGTAATCAGATAACAGTGTTCTGATGAAAATCGCATTAGCAAAAGTGTCAACACTCTTATATGGGTTACTGTAAAATGACTTGGAAAATTAGTTTGGTGGCACGAGACCCCATAATTTCGTTAATTGTCATTATGATAAGAGGATGTGCCATAGCTGGTTGGAATGGTTGTTTTAAGTATACGCTAAATGCTGGTAATCGACCTTTGTTTGATTAATTAAAAATGGGGTGATATTGTGTTTTAAGTTTTTATACATTTTCCGCAAGTCCTTTAACTATCCTGTTGGAGGGAATCTACTGTCAAGACAGTCCATTTTCATCAGAAATGACATGGTTCATTTTTTACAATGACAAATAATTTTCTTTAAATAATTAGTTATTATTTTTTTTAGTAATACTGGTAGTTATACATATAAAAACTAGAGTAAATTTCTGTAGTAATAGTTTTCTTCATATATTTTTACTATGGTATTTTAAAAATGAAGGTAAGAAATAATGAAGAAAGGTACCTGTAACCAAGTCAGATTGACTTACTGTAACCAAACCCAAAGGTAAAAAAATTAAAAAGCATATTTTTTCTATTTACTAAAGTAAATAACATTACAGATTTTTTTTTAGCTTCACGCCGTATCCCACACGCAGCAGGGTAGGCAGAGGGAACCTAGTGTTAAGACACTCCGTTCCCCACTTTCCGCCGAATTTGGAGGCATTGCGTGTTAAGTGGCGGAACTTAACGCCGCGCTTTATCTCGACACCAGAGCGAAGAAAATGGAAATATAACATCCACTCCTCGAGTGGGAATCGAACCCACAACCAGTCGTATACAGTCACACGCTTGTGCCACTGTGTTAATCTTTATTCCGTTATTTCTAATTTTTATTTACTTACTTAATCAATAACATAAATAGTTAGGGAGTCACATAATAACAACTTAAATACACTGCAAGACGATCATTAATCTAACATAGCCTATCACACTAAACTCCAAACATTAACTCCAATACAAAAACAAAAAAAATATATCAAATTTATCAACAAATTTTCAACCTATGATTTTTAAAGCGTCAAACCAAAACCAGTAGAGCTATATATATACATACATACATATTTCATACCCCCAGGCAGGCTATGCGACCGACAGCCACGTCTAACTGACAATGACGGGCACTGAAAACGCACCTCGGACCAGGATTAATTCAGAAGCAATAATTAAACGCTGTATCGGGGAGCGCCAATAGTCATTTAAACGTTTTGCGTTATATATAAAGTTTTAATTAAATTTTGTTTGGAATATTTATTTATTTAGGTGTTTTGTTTGAATATATGTTAATAAATATATGTAGATATACCTTAATATAGGTTATTGTGGCACAGTGGTGTTGTGACTGACTGTATACGCAAGTTTTGGGTTCGTTTTTCACTCGGAGAGAATTATTATATCGAAATTATTTTTCACAAAGCGCGGCGTTGAGTTCCGCAACATAACATGTAATATCTCGGTTTAAGGCGGAAAATGGAGAACTGAGACACTAGGTTCTCTGTGACTAAAATGTATAAACTGTATATTAAAATGGAACTTTTATTTTTGTATATATCAATTTCCACTTTAGATTATTGCATTATTTCAAATTATTTCTTATTTTTTATGTAATCACATGTAGCACTGATGTTCTCGAAATCACTAAGGTGACGAAAGCGGAAGTACCTAACAAGGTTTCTAATATATTTGCAAAGCATTTGGAATGCCATACTACCTAAAAATAGATTTATTTTATACTGTGCGTATTTAAACCATACGAGTATAGATTCCAGCTTAATTTCATCCACACAATACAATTCGATGCTGCAACGAATATGATAAGGCAATTTCAAAAATTGTTGTGTAGCGCTTCAGTGGAAGGCTATTGAAATGTTATATTTAAAATTATATTGAAAACTGAACGTAGGGTTATATTTCTGATTTTATTTTTTAGGTTGTTGTTTATTTTGTTAGGGTAGGCAGAGAAAACTTGAGAGACACTAGTCTCTTTGCCACATTCAGCCTGTCGTTGACAACGCGTGTTCATTGGCGGGTCTCAACAACATGCTTTGTCGTAAGTACTAGAGAGGGAAGTGAACCCACAACTAATGCAACTCAACATCAAATACTGCGTCACAATGGTTACCTGTATATTATTAAATTAATCGTTTCGTAAAAAAGTATTGATTAATAGTCCTGTAAATAATATTTACAAACTCAAATGTCAAATAAAATCACAATAATTCTTAATTTTTACAATTATTATTAACATATAAAAATGGCAACTCCATTACAATTTACAAACATTTTATCGTTCGGTATACCCAACTCCTTAACTTCAAAGCTCTTTGAAATTAAGCCACGTGTATCTATTCGTATTCTCATATAGCGCACGTTAATATAGATATCTCGGCAAACAATTTTGCGACCCTTGTTACTTCGGCCGTAATAACTTCATTGTGATACCGACGCTGATGCTAGTAAACATTACGTACAATATACAGTACAAAACATAACTAAACTCTGGTTTTGAAACACTTTGTAAGTTATAAGCTGGTAGCGTGGCGGGATGATTTCTTGTTAAATTGAAAAATATTTTAAAACGTTTGAGAATTGTGAACGTATGGTTTTAACCATCGTCTGTTGAAAACTGTCTTAATGCGCTGACCACTGAGCCATACGTTCTACTTTATGGCTATCTTTAAAAGTTAATGAATAAAAAGAGCTCATTACGTTCCCGCTTTTTCTTGTATAGCAGGATAGTCTATAATGCTAATAAGATGCTCCAGTGAGCATATTTAACCTGGTTAAGTTTTTCTGGTTTCAAATATGTACCATTAATAGTAAATTTGAATTACATGCATTTTAAATTATTTTTATAACAAATACATAATTTAACACTTACGTATAATTATGAAAGTTGTAAACTAGTTATATACACAAAAGACAATAATTGTATTTTATAAAAACTTCTTAGTTGGCCTAAATTCATAATTTACAAGCATTTAATGTTTGCCAGAATCCAAAATTTGAACGCTCGAATTAAAAAAAAAGCATTAAAAAAACTACACACATAACATAACTATAAACTAACGTCAATTTTCTTATACCTTGTACCACGCGCTCATCTGTCTTTGTCCCCAAGACACCTGCGCGACCTCCAATTATCAATGTAATTGGCTATTCAAAGTTGGCGCGATGGGGCGAGCACGGCATCGTTAATTAATAGAATCAACTGAACATTGAAATTTTCGCTCCACCAGTCTGAAGCTACATGGAAGCAATTTGAAGTAAATTTATGTGGAATGGCCCGACTTGAATAGCTTTCCAGCTAAATAAAACTTTAAAGAAATTCGTTTGAGAAAACACTTTGAAAATCCCAATTTATATTTTTCTATCAAGTTCCCCAGTTGCCAAACCTAATTCTTGTAATATAAAAGGCACACCAACATTTTTAAAATATACGAGTATATACTTGAATTTTTAGTAAAAATAATTTTAAGCAAGATTTTTTTTGGTGATAAAACCACGTTGATATATAGAAGAAGAGAAGAAGTGGATTAATATTAAAGAATTGTAAAAAAGGCTATTTAAAATTAAAAACACTGAACTCTCTTATCTTATAAGAGTTATCTTATTTACCTAAATTGTGAAGAAAAAATGTGATTTATAAATAAAATTTAGAATATTTTTAAAAAATTACCTACAGACCATATATCCGTAGTGAAGTAGACAACATTAAATAAAAAAAACTCTAAATAACGAATTACAACTTCTAAATTCAATACACCATCCAGCTTTTGATTATCCGAACAAGATCCCCCTATTTTTTCCACGAACTCGACAAATCTAAACGCTAATGTTGGTTAAAATTCATCAATAATATGTACGTACCCTCATAAATTTGCGTTAGAACTGATGCGATGCAGCCAAACAATATGCTTTCATGATTGATCGTGGGCCCGGGAAGGTGCCGCTATGCGTACTTCATTCAATCAGGTGTGTTGAAAATCCATTTGCAAAAAGTCATGATGATTGATGCGTTCGAGTCGTAAGTTGTGTATATTATAGAATTTTTCGGCTCGATTTCTCGTATATTCGTTAAGGTAATGCTCGTGGGTATTGTTCTTGATTCTGAAATTTTATGTAGATTTTGTTTTAGTTAATATGGTATGTATAAGTATTTGTTTTATTTTTATATGTCTTTCACCTTAAAAGGTTAAGGGAAGCCAGTATAAATCACTTCATTCTCAACTTTGAACTTATTTACAGACATTTTAGATTAAGCAAAATAACCTGTTGTATTTTGTCTAGCTATAAGAATATTAATATTATGATCTGATATCAATACACTTGAGGTCATCGTAGAACAGTGTGACAGCTTCCCTCGGGGGTATGATTCGGGGGAGTGATTTTATTTAAATTATGGTAACAAGAAAAAACACGGCGTTAAATTCCGCCACTCAAAATGCAATATCCCAGATTAAGGTAGAAAGAAAAATTTTCTCTGGTTTCAGAGCCGGATGCCCTGTAAAAAAACGTGAAGCTGAATAACAAAACTATGGCGTGATTTGAGGAAGTACGCTGTGGTATCAAAAAATATCGAGTGAGCAGTTATTTTGCCGTTTCGTTTTATTAAAAATCCTCCTGAACTTCGACCTTTGTGCTACATATCGCATAGTAAATGAAACTAATGAAAAAAATACCAGTCAACTCAATTCTTTTGGCAAAACCATGACAAATGGACAAAATAATAATTTAACATATTGACGATTTCACATATATAATAATAAGGAGGAGAATGCTTGTCTAATTAGTACGAGGTCTGCTTGGGTACGTGATGTACCGTCACGGATTACGGCAAACCCGCACTGGAGTTACAGTTAAGCTTGCCCTGATTTGCCGGAAGTTAGACCGCCAAAGAGAACTAAGGCATGATCCGATTTGATCAAATTCATAGTTGCTAATTAGTTCCAGATAGTACTTGACAGATTTTATAGAATGACAGGAGATTTTAACGTTGAGATTAAGTTTTTTTAAATAATAGTTATGGAAGTCCAATAAGTTTTTGAAAATTATATTTATTTATAAATGCTGATGGAAGCAAGGATCGAGTTATATAGACCTACATTATTTACTTTTTGGAGGTATATTATCGTGAACAGCAGAACTCACGACCTTCAGTTTCACGCTTTATGTCAAGCGGGGTAGTTGGAGTCTATGAAGGGCCAAAGGCTACGCTCCTTGCATTTATATTTTCTCACTGTCGTCAACTTCTTCATGTATGCGCTTTCTCCATTTTTATCGATACTGTGCTCTTGCAAGTCAACCAATATTTCCTCCTGCCTCTCTTACGGCTCACTTTCGCTTTATGTATATTTCTAATTATTTTTTCATAATTTTCGACTGTCCAAACCATCTACATCCCCATCCATTCTAGACTGATGAAATAAAATTATTTTTAATTATAAATATTTTACGAGTAATAATCGAACACCTGGTCATCTCGGTCTCTCTCTCTTCCCACAGTATTTCAGTGTAGCATTTTAACTTTTAGCTTCACGCTGTATCCCGAACACAGCAGGGTAGGCAGAGGGAACCTAGTGTAAGACACTCTGTCCCCTACTTTCCGCCGAATTCGGAGGCATTGCGTGCTAAGTGGCGGAACTTAACGCCGCGCTTTGCCTCGATACCAGAGCGAAGAAAATAGAAATATTAAATATCGAGTAGGAATCGAACCCACAACCAGTCGTTTTCAGTCACACGCTTGTGCCATTACGTCACAACTGGCCCCCTATATATCAAAAGCATATTATCCCAGAAATTTCTTTCCACCACTTAATTCGCAGTATATATGCATATTCATAGCATACTAAATAGCTTAATCGACTAACTAAACCGGCGCCTGTCTCGCCTCGGCAGTAACGCCGTTGCGAAATTATTACATTTTAGTTGGTCATTAGCGTGGTCGCACGGGAGAGATATTCCGGCCGAGTATAAATCAGAATTTAATGACCACCAGTTCTAATATTTCCGAAGTGTTTCTGAACACGTCGTTGTACGTGCCCCTGCCCCTTGTGTACAGTTCCTTATTAGAGCGTTTCTTCCTAAAAGGGACCATGGGACTGGAAACTTTTCGGACGGAGGTTATGGAGGGTAGTTACTATGAATTTTGTTAAAAAGTAATTGTAATAAATATGTATACATACATATATTATTGCAATCATTAATAATGATTTAATTTAAGTATTTATTATTTATACGGTATTGTGACACAGTTGCAGTTGTGAATTTAACTGCGGTGGCATAGATATTCTTGCATAGCAAGGTAGCCAAAGAGATGCCAGTGTCAAGACACTCTGTTCTTTTTCTGCACGAAATCCAGATATTGCGTGTGTAGTGGCATAACTCAACGTCCCGGTTTCATATTATATACTATATTTCCTATTTTCATATTATATATAATAATAATTTAAACATAAAATTATTATAATATATAATATGAAATTATGTGGCCAGTCGTGGCCCAGTGGCACACAATCGCATGACTGCATACGACTGGTTCTGGGTTCGATTCCCACTCGAGGAGTGGAAAATATATTTCCATTTTCTTCGCTCTGGTGTCGAGGTAAAGCGCGGCGATAAGTTCCGCCACTTAGCACGCAAGCCTCCGAATTCGGCGAAAAGTGGGGAACGGAGTGTCTTAACACTAGGTTCCTTCTACCTACCCTGCTGTGTGCGGGATACAGCGTGGAGGTAAAATTACTTTTTGAAGGTATTAAGTTTTATAGTTCACGCAAACGTAGTTATAGTATATAACAAGGCAACACAAAGGAGCACATATAAACATGAATAAGTAATACAATTGATAACATAATTGACAGGTAAGGTCAGAAGTTAGGAATAAAATTCCACTATCAACTTTGACCTTTACTTGTTGTCTAACAAACGCATTATATATTAAAATCAATAACTATAATTAGACTTGAATTATTTCTAAATGTCATAAGTAATTGAATCGTCTGTCCGTGAATAGGAAATAGTTTTCTTTACTTTCTTTGAGCGTTTATTTTATTGTACTTGATGATATTGTACTATATTTAGAGTACGGTAGTTATAGATTCATATTATTTATCAGAAAATATATTCATAATAAGGTAGGGTAGATTTATCTATAGACTGAGTATAAGAGTAAATATTTAGAAAAATATTTTGCTGCTTTTATTTTATTTACTTTATAGAAATCGCAAAAAATAAAAATAATTAACAAGTTAGTTTTAAGTATTGCTCATAACTAATAAACTGGTATTCAGAGAACATTATAGTGTAGTAGGACTAGGTTTGATTATTAACACGATGAATTTATAATAAATATAAATAATACTTATGTTTATTTCCCAGCTCTAATACTGACGGTTTCCGACTATTCCACTCTATTGATTTAAATAATTTAATATATTCCTACTAAGTTCTCTCTGTCTATATAGACAGACTCTTCTATAGGTTTAAAAAGTTGAAAAAATGATTATTTGTATTTCTCACATGTGTAAAAAAGCTAAGTAACATAAAAAAATATATAACTACTCATCGTTCAAACAAACAAGCAAAACATTTAAAATTTAAAACAAAATAAAAAATATATTAAAAACATCTTAACATACATATTTGCATCACTCGAATGAAGTACAACTGTAATACTCGTACATACAATACACACATGCATTCCAAAGTAACAAGCACTCGAAAATCGCTCAAAAACTTTATCATTTGAGTCCGCTGCCATATTTTCCGTTTCATCCTTTTTGTTTCACTGTATTTGTAACGATCATCCCAGTTACGAGTTTTTATCCCGACAAATCCGTATAAATGGATCAGATTCTTTAATAAACATAAAAATTTATTGGAACAAAGCTTTTCGCGCTGATAAATTGTGAATTGCTTATTCTGGTTGTACAGTAGATATTGTGTGAGGAATTTAGTGATAAATTAATTAAATTTATTATTTTTTTCTTGTAGAAATAATGAGGTATGTGAAATATAAGAGAAATAATATTAGATAGTCTCTCAATAATTTGGCAGATGGTCACTGATTCAAATTTTGTATAATGCCTAGAGCATTATATTCCGCCTATACAAAATTGCAGTTGTGAAGTACTTATATAATTAACTAGTAGGTAGATTGGCATATAGGTTCCTGTGGGAATGAAGGGGAGAAACTAAGAAAGGAATAACCATGAATAACAATAATTTTCATGAAAAAGGAAAAAGAAGTAACATTTTTTTGGACACTTTGCTTAGTAAATTTTTCACAATTTATTCCTACTTTCTATATATTTCTATATATTTGAAGAATTATAATTTACGTATAAAATATGTATGTCATTTGTATAATAAATTTGGATTTTTCTCTGTCATGTATGGAATTCGTACTAAAACTGGAAAACGGAGTGTCTTAACACTAAGTTCCTGCACCACCCTACTATATCGAATGCTAAAAAAGTTAAAGTGTGAAACTAAAAAACAGATAAAAATAAAAGTATATATTTTTGAGCCAAATAATTGCCTTTTTATAACTACTTAGTCCTTACTTATTATACAAAAAACGGCCTCGAAATCGTAAATTCATCTTAAATTTTAATGCTTGCAAATTTCTCTTTAGTCATTGTTATTAAGTTGAATACCTGTCTGTGTACCGGACGACGATCTCGTTGAATTCTTAAAGTCTTACTTCAAGTTTTATGCCTGAATGTTTATTTTGTTAGTTGGTCTTAGAATTGAGTATTTGATTTTACTTTTGGAACGACGAAATTTATAAAATTTTACCAAAATCTTTGCAATATTTTTTAAAAAATTATACTTTTGGTATAACCATATTGATAGTTGAAAACAAAACGCCTTATGAAGATTATATTAATTATGAAGTACGAAGGTATTTTTATATATGTTTATCTTATTCAAACTTTTCTTCGCAATTAATTTGAACCAATATTTGCTACTTGCCTTTAACAATATTTACTATTAAATTGTTATGAAAACAAAATTATTTAGGCATAATTTAAAAAAAAAAAAAAACTATACAAGTGTCTAACATTCTAATATATAAATTTAACATTAAGACCATGGTAGCGCAATGAAACAGCTTTCGACTAATTTTGAGTTCTTTACCTCTCGAAGCATTATCTGAATATTATACTTTAAATGGTATCTGGTAAGAGAATGGAATTTCTTGATACTGGGTTCTCTTACTCTATTCAGCCTACCTATGTGAAAATGACAAAAAAACTAATATTTCAGACTTTTTGAACAGCAATACATACTAATTATTATTTCAATACGACTACATTCAATATGTCTTAATATGATTACACAAATCATGTCATTATTCATTTGATATCAATGAAGCTATATCAATTAATTTTCAATTCGCTTACCTAAATTTAATAGATTTGGGTTTAATAACAATATTTTGTTATTACACACGTTTATATGTTCCTGATTATATCTCTAATGCAATATTCTCAATTATACTTAAAAAGGATTTAAAAAATATAGTGAACTCACTATTTTTTTCTATGGAAGCATAGGTATTATAGTCGAATTCTGCTCAGATTATTGCTACAGAACTCTTTGACAGCCTTACAAGATAATAGATGTCAGCTTCATTTTAAATTGTAAATGGTCAATAGTTTAAACTTGGATTTTTCATTTTGAAAATTTGCATAACTAGTGTTATATATTCATTAAAATATAACTTATTTTCCGAATTACTTAGAATTTAGAAAACATATAAAAAAATCCTAAATATTTCAATTTCTTAAGTGATTGAATAACACTTTAAACACTTTAAATTAAAATATTAAAAATTATATATTTATATCAATTATGTATTCTTATAAAGTTTTTATATGTGTTGCTTTAATTAAAAGTTAATTTAAAACATAATTAGAAGTTAATTACACATCTTTTACTATATATTAGCTATATCAGTATATAAATATATTATATATATTTTGTAGAAGAAAAAGCCAAAATTCCATACATTTAAGTAACAAACAGGGGGCTATAATAGACTAACTATAACATAATAGAGGTGAAGTCAAGCGGTGGTGGAGCTGGTGTGTAGCTTATTTTTGTGTTCCAGGGGGCGCGAGAAGGCGGCGCGCATAGGAACAATAAGGTAGCGTTCTTTGTGCGTGCGTAGGCTGTGTATCACTGTCTGACTAGCCCGCGTGCGAGTGTTCCGAGTCGAATCTACAGGGCTACGCTTCATTTACATAACTTATATCTATGTTTTATTTAAAAAAAACGCCTATTTCACCATTAAACTATATTATTAATAATAATAAAGTTACTTTTACTCCACAATTCGCTGAGAACTCGGAAGGCAATTTCCCCTCAGTAATAAAATAGCATTAGCGTAATTTGTATAATGATCTAACACTCCACGTTGACGACTATACTTTTTATGATAATGGAGACGAGCGGATTCAATTTAAATGACATTAATAAGATTAATTATCCGCGTCAAAGCCTTAAAATAGGCCTCTCGGAGTAAAGTTTGTGGTGAAATTTGCCAATTTTTTTTTCTGTTAATTTCTGTTGTTTGAATTTTTTAAATGTGTTTATTTTTTTTTTGTTCGTATTATTTAAATAAACATACATAGATGTACGACTAACTTTGGTTCCTATGAATTAGTGTTCCACTTTATTTAATTGATGTATTGTAGAATCATTCATAGATATAGACTGGACGTGCAATGTGGTTGACAAATAAATTGGAGCACTATATCCGGTATAATATTTCAATATTTCCCTATAATTTGTTCCGATTTTTGTGATTGAGAAGGCGCACCTGTCTCGCGTAGATTCGACATCGCATACAAACGCTCACTCTGCACTTTAGTAATCGTCGTGCTGTAAGAGATATTTTATTTTCGTATTCATTTCGAGACGTAATTAGTGTATTATTGTTATTTTGTCGTTAATTGGCGTTCATTTATGTAAAGCCCAATGCTAAAAAGCCCGACAGTTGCCGCTAGATTAGTTAGTATGAGGAACTTATTGGGTGGCGCGCTTAAGACAGACAAACGCTCAGTTACAGATATTATTATTTTTTTATATATATATACATACATATATATTTCGATTTGAGGATTCCGTAGTATATTTGCCTAAATTCTTCGCTACGAGAGAGTTGTTTTCAATTGATCCTACGGAACCCTCTGCGTTTGATGAGTCACTTAGTAATGTGCTAATTATGTGTTGGTCTGGATTTGGATTTTGTTCGTTGTTTCATTTTGACTAAACCTGTGTGTTATATGTGTTTTTATAGACGCTGTTGTTTTTGTGTCTCATAACGGTGAAGCGCGGGGTCGCGTGTCGGGCGGCGGCGAGGGCACCGTGACAAGGCGTTGGTCAAATTATATTCATAATTTCAATTTTTTAATTTAAATTAGCAATTTTTGAATTGTTTTTAATATTGATATAGTTAATTTTTAAATTGTTTAAATATAAACAACGCTAAGTTAACATATATGGATTTTGGAGTCATAAATTTAAAGTTTTTCAATAAATTCAATATATGAAAAATTTATACAATTCGCACCTTTAGAATTATAATGACTTAATAAAAAAAAATATATTCTTTGAGAAACAAGTATCATTGAACAATTGACCATATTAGGTCATGAATTAAAATATTTTAAAATTCCGCAACCTTAGCCTTTTCTGACTTATAAGAGTCGGCTTAGTTCAATTAACCTGAAAAAATACATATTTACAAATCTATAAATAAAAATTTCGTAAAACTTTACAGAACCTTAATTCTAAAGATATGAATTTATCAAATACCATAAAAAAGCTTTAAACCTACGACTCCAAAGCTCGTCGCACCCGTCACCGCACATCGAGTTCAGGGGTACCTATTGGCACAGTCTAGATATATCCGCCGCTCCACGCACCACCGCTGGGCTTTTGTGGCGTGGCTCAGTGTATTTATATGTGTTTTAACATTTACTAATGCCCCATTCTTCTCGCAGATCGGAAGCTGTTCGTTGGCATGCTCAGCAAACAACAGACGGAAGAGGATGTGCGACAGTTGTTCACGCCATTTGGTACTATAGAAGAGTGTTCGATACTACGTGGCCCGGACGGAGCGAGTAAAGGTATGTATGTATGTAGTAACTTTTCCACAGTTTGTGCGGTTTTGAAAATAAAATACTATGTTTGTAGTAGAATGAATAATAGAATAAGTTTTGCGTATAGCAATGTATGTATCTGTATTTTTTTATCATTGACAATGAATATGTATTGTTGACACAAATATTTTCTGATTCGACATCTCTCAAAGAAACTTGCTAGTTTTCTTTCAATAAGCTTAGATTAGGAGACGTCCTGGCACAGTGGAACAGCATATGACTGTAAACGCGATAGTTGTGGGTTTGATTTCCATTCGAGGGAATGATTATTTAAATTTTTATTTCTTCGCTATGTACAAATAGCGGCGTTGACTTACGCCACTCAACAAACAATGTCTAAATTTCAGGCAGAAAGTGGAGCATATAGTGTCTTAACACTAAGTCTTTTCTGACTACTAAAGCTGAAAAAAACACCACATCGTCCGTAACACGATAAATAATAGAACAAGTTTCACATACATTTGTTTATTACTGAAAATATCTCGTTGACTCAAATATATTCGACGCAACACCTCTCAAAGAAACTAGCACTACCATTATTTCCTTTCTCAAAGCGTATGTACTCCGCATACCTTTTTTTCATCGGAAAATTGCATTTTCAAGAGGAATATTCTCACGTACACGAAGCAATCAGACGTAAGAAGTTGATGCGATAAATTTCACTCCCGCACCAATTTTGTTGTCTTTGTACTCCGGTTCGTAGATACGGGAGCTCGCGAAAATTGAAAACCCAATTTACTTTGACACAAAATGGAAAGCGCGCCTAATAAAGACGGCAGGTCAACAGAAAGAACGCGTATCATGACGAAACGCGAATTCAGCGAAACGTGCGTAATTTGAATACGCTGAGAGCTATATTTCACCTTAAATAGATCTAAATTGGTATATATTGAAATATAATTTCTTTTTTTCTCTTTAATATAGTCGGCTGTTGAATGTTGAATGAATATTGTTTAATAAAATATATGGGTATCGTGGTGTATTGGTAAATAGGTGTGGTGGTCTTATAGTAGATGAGCTTGGTTGTGGGTTCGATTTCTACTTCGGGAGAATTACATTTTAATATGCTCGTTATTTTCATTTTCCTGTAGTATCTAAGACAAAGCGCGGCGCTTAGTTCCGCGAATCAACTCAAATCAAGTGCTTTGAGTAAAAAATAAAGTGCCTTAACACTAAGTTCTCTATAGCTACCCATATAACTATACGAGAATAAACTTGTGAAGCTAATATAGCAAAAGATACTTTTTATATATAAGTACTTCTATAACAAAATATTTCAACCATATTTTAAATAATAAAAACAGTTTCACAAACAACAAGCCAACCACTTGAAAACTATGAATCAAAAATCGTATTCTACCTTGCAATTGATGTTATCTTTTTGGCGTTGAGTGTAAAACTCCATGTGCTACGTCAATTCGTAGCAATAGCTATTATCGGCTACGAGTGGCGTAGCGCCGTAGCGGCGTAGCACCGTAGCACCGTAGCGTATGCTACGTAGCGAATCGTAGCGAGTGTGTATTGTATTGCAATCAATTGAAAGCAGCTTATTTTTTTCACTTTTGAAACTCAACTGAAATTTAAGTCGTGTTATTTCTTTGCTGTTTCTTTTCAAGTCGTGGGGAAGGAAGGTAAGAAATATAAGTGTGTTTATAGAAAGTTTTCGAAAAGTATATTTTAATATTAGATTTATTTATTTTGCAAGTATTAAACTTGCTGTAAACGCGATAGTTGTAGATTCGATTCCCACTCGGAGGAACGGTTATATTTAAATTTTCATTTTTTTCGTTCTGATGTCTACATCTAACAAAGCGCGGTGTTGATTTTCGCCACTCAACGCATATTATCTTATTGGACCCCATTGTTAAATAGTTGTCTTATTATACATATTTTTAAAGTCAAACCCAAAAATCTTATCAAAATGAATAGTATGAAATTAATCACTGCGGGAAAAATATTGTTTTTTCAAAAATATTCTTAATTCATTATATGTGTAAACAGTACTTTAAAAATGTACCATAAAAGTACTATCTAAAAATTTATCATAATCAAGATTTGATCCCACAACCAACAAATGTGTACAATCTAACAAATTTCCACCAAACCACACCGGCTTCTCTAACAACTTAATAACAACAAGCAATTATTTACGTCGCATTTATCCAAACCTCAAGTGTTTCGCGTTATGTTAAACAGTGACATTAAATTCCGCTGTTACCAACAATTACCTAAGTCGGCTAGCACGCAAATGTTTACTACTAATTCAAATTGAAACAGCCCTGGCCATAATACGTCATACGACAGCGACAGCCCGTCTCGGCGTTACGCAACTTTAATTTCATTTTATTCCACTCAAATTTCGTCAGATTTTAATTGAATTTTCCCTCGGTAAAGTAATATAACGTAGCTCGGTTTGTTAGTCACTAAAGCACTGTCTTCCAACACTAACTCTAAGCTTTTTACAGGCTTTCGTTATTGGTAATAAAGTTATTACAGGCAGATGTACAACAGACGCACCAAATTGTTAATTCCCGTTAATTGCTCGACGCCGCGGTGCGATAAACTCATTTTTATGGTCTTCTCAACGTTATCGTTGTCGTCGTTTTAATTATAAATTAAGTAGGATTTCAGCCTCGCTTTCAGTCTTTGACGCTGTAAGTTAAAAAAGTAAACGTTCTTGAGCTACTTATCTACTATTATGCCTACAAGGGTCCTCGCAGCCAACTTTTCTATTTAATCCACATTTAATTGCAATTAAATATTTTAATTAGTGAAAGTGCCTTAAATATAAAATTAATCTCTCAAAGAAACTTTTTCTTGTTATATTTTTTATTAATATCTTAAGTGATATCAGAAAATGGCTTATTCTGGGCGATTTGTGTCGAATTTTGTTACTTTTCTTTTTCAATATTATAATATTTTAAGTCATTTTACACTTAATGTTTTGAATTTAGACAGTGAAATGGAGAACGGTGTGTCTTGACACTACGTTTTCTACACCTACTCTAATCATACGAGCAAAAAACTTGAAGCTGTAGATCATTTAAGTAACCTAGCTCTAACTTAGAGACTCTTAAATCAGTAAATCAATGTAAATCAAAAGGCAAGGCCAACTAAATCTCACACTGGAAGCCAGAAATCATGATTATATATAAAATTTATATATTACAATCAATTTGAAAACACATTACAGTGTTAACGTACACATTCCAATATACACTGCTTATCACCTACCTCACTCCCTCTACACTAACCAATAAATCCTATATCAGAGTACTATATAATTCTCCGCGCGCAACGTAACCGTATTTTACCTATACAATTAAACCTAACGAAATCACTTTCACCGGCTACAGAACTTGGTAACGGTCAATAAAAGTCTCTTTAATCTGCTATTCTGGCGTTATCACTGGCGTTCACCGCAAATGATCGCACTTGCAATCCTAACGGTGGAATGCTGGAAATTTGTAGTAGGTGCTTCGGAAAAACTCTTTTTAATTTTCAAGCTATTCTCCTATATGGGTTTACTGTTTTTTGGAGAATGGTTATGTCTAAAATGATGGTCTGATACTTAGTTTATGTATGGTTATTCTGAAATGTTTAATTTAATAACATAAATTGTTTATGTATATATTGTCATATTTAAAAAAAAAACACAAAATTAGATTAATAGTTCGTCTCTCGGTCTCAAAATTTAGTATTTATTAAAAATAACAAATTATAAAAAAGACAACTACCGAAACTAAGAAACAAGTCTTTACATTTTAACAAAACACACAAAAAATTGTTACACTTTCTCAAAATATATATCCGAAAACGACACTCTACAACATAACCGTCTAATAAACAACGATTTTAACAAACAAACGAACAAAATATCACAAGAATTTATATTTCAAATACGAAAAATCCTCACCACCTACCTATCCACGTTAGTCTTGTTATCGTTTCGTCCAACCGTAATAAGGGAGGTCACGGCGTGTAAGCATCGTAAAATTGCCGCAAACTCGCTCTCTTTACAGCCCTAGTAACGGCTCAGTCGTAAAATATCACCAATTTACTTCACACTTAGCGACGACTCTCGCGGTCGCCTGACGTATTGTCTGGGACTCTTAAATATCGTATTATAACGGTTCCATACTTATACGGTGGTTGAGAATGTTTAAAACAGTAGATCACGCTGAAGGAGGAGCGGTGCCAGATGTAGGCGTAAATTTGAACGGTTTAACGGTTCAAATTTTGCTTAAGCGAAGTTTTTGGTACTTGCAAATTTTTTTGGAAAACAAATTCAAATTGACATATATATAGAGTCCTGACCGATATGACTGACACATTAACGACGACTGTCGCGGTCGCCTGACGTATTGTCTGAGCCTCTTAAATAACGTATTATAACGGTTTCATACTTATACGATGGTTGAGAATGTTTAAAACAGTAAATCACGCTGAAGGAGGAGCGGTGCCAGATGTAGGCGTAAATTTGAACGATTTAAACAGTTTAAATTTCGCTTAAGCGAAGTTTTTGGTATTTGTATATTTTTTTTGGAGAAGAATGTAATTTCTATATGGAGTCCTAAATGTTATTAGTCCTAAATGTTATCTAAACGAAAGTAAATTGATAATGTGGATTGGAATATCATAATGAAAACTTACAATATATAATTAACTTATACTTAGTGACCATCTATGGAAAGATAGGATAATTCTTATGTTTAGACCCTTTATTGACCTATATATATTTACGGTATTATTCAATATTACCCTATTTTGCTGTAATGTAAAATATTCAAAACGAACAAAACTCTACAGTACTTCATTTCAAAGGACAGATTACAAGGAAAAAATATAACAATATAACATATGTTATTTTTTTAGCTTTACGGTAACAGGACGGATAGAGAGAACGTAGTGCTAAACCCTATGGTGCCACAGACACGTCATCTAACACCACAAAATGTCTAAATATTAAAGAAACGTATAAATAGTAGAAAGTAGAATAGTAAATAGTATAAATAGTATTTAAAAAAGTAAAGACATTCAATTCAAACTGCAATTTGACATTATCTCCAGTCCCCACACCCAAAACCACCCCAAAAACAGGAGCAATCAATAATTGGGTATAAATTAGAGATATTGCTACATATTGCAAATTACGCTTGACTTGCAACCCTTATCATTCCCATCTTAGCACTCGAATGAAACAAATGGTTTCCGATTTTCTAATTTGCCGTATGTATTTCGACCCGTATCCGAAAACGTCAGTTGAAAAACTCACGATCCGGAACCTCGATACTCGCAACATAATCGCTGGAGGGAGTGCCCACGCTTATTATTATCCTTTGTAAGAGAAAAAGAATGCTTGTGAAATGTTTATGTGATGTAGAAATTTATTTTTATTGTGAATGTGGCTTTTTTTTTATTTGTTTGTGAAAAAATAAGGTTTTTTCCATAAAAATTTTATTGGTAGATTAATAAGAATCTTGGAAACCATCGAGGCGCAATATCGTATATAACAAAAAATATGTATAACAAAAAATATGTGTGTATATACATTTTGCTAAAAACTGATAAAAAATTGCTTTGACTAATTTATTTTATCAATATTATTACTTTGAAGGACAAATAGATAAACATTTTTGATAGACATGTCATATCAATTCCACACGTAGAGCCCGAATATCAGTTGATCTTAACAATTGTCGCGACATTCAATTAAGTTTATCTTCAAATTATTGCTTTTCATCCAAAACAATAAAGGTACTTGTAACGTTTATTTTTGCCAATATTTTATGTACAATTGCATATAATTACTTAAAATAATATTTATATTTATTTTAAGCTTAGTTAAAGCTACTTTAAAATTAGGTTACTTAGCACATAATATTCTTAAATTCTGACTGAAGACTTGATTTTGTAACATTACTAAAACAATATAGGGCATGAAAAAAAAAGCTTCACGCCTTTTCTTACATAGCAGGGTAGTCAGAGAGTATCAACATACACCGTTCTATACGGGCTATATAAATGAAGACAGTGGAGAAAATCAAAACTGTGCTATTTCTTAAAATAATTTGAATATAACAATCTTTCCCCTGAAAGAAAATCTAGTCCATAACCAATAACGTTTACAGTCTACTGCTGTCCAATACATAAAAACAATACAAACTTCATTGAAAACTTAACAAAAAATAACTTAAAGCAAAATCTAACACATTAGATCGACCATACACATCGTATGCAAAGCCGAAAAGCCGAATATGTGGAGTGGTAAAATTGAAATGTTATTGGCTGGGACAAGGGCTCGCGATCGTGACGCTGTGATTCGCAGTATTTTATTGCCGCCGCACCTTATCTACTCCGGGGTCCATATTTCGGGAACAGACGTGACTGTAAGAGGTTTCGAACCTTTATAAATAATACAACATTGGATGTAGGATCGTCTTAAAATTTTCAATTTTCTTGTCATTTGGTTTTTGAATATTATGGGTAGGATACTTGTCGATGATGTAAATCGTTGTTATTTTAGTATTTTTATTGTTACGTAACGTGGATATATAATAATGGATCAAAGAAATTAAAAAGAACAAGGCACAGTGTGACAGAGTTTGTCTTTTTACGCAATGACTGTGGGTTTGATTTCCACGTGAGGGAAATGTAGTCATACACTTGAAATATCTTCCATTCTAGTGACAAGATAAAGCACGACATTAAGTTTTATCACTCAACGTGCAATATCTCGAAGGTGGAAAATAGTGAATGTTTGGAGTGTTAGGTTCTCTCTGATTACCCTGTTATGCAAGAAAAGCATGAAAAAAGCATGTACCTGAAAATTAGACTAAATAACCGACTATATAACCTTCATATATTTTTCTTTCAATCCCCAATTCTTTCCCCAATGTTTTTAATAGAAAAACTACCATTCAATTCATAATTAAAGGCACCCAAGCTGTTATAATCAAAGAAACCTCACAGTCCGCTCATTACGCAATTCTGAATCAGTCTAGAAAGATCATGTTGTGGATTTCTACCAACCAAAACGCAATGTCTTACACCAGTAGAAGTGGAGAACTCTCTCTCTCTCTCTCTCTCATTACTCTACCAAAGAAAATTGTGAAAAAAGGCGTGTACGTAAAAATTAGACAAATATTCTCTAACCTACTATAACCACCATATATCTCTGTCAACTCTATTCTTTCCCCCATTTTTTAATAGAAAAACTACCATTCAATTCATAATCAAAGGAACCCAAGCTGTTACAATCAAAGAAACCTCACAGTCCGCTCATTACGCATTTCCACATGACATCAGTCAGACGTCGGCGGTGACGTCACGCGGCGTCAACGCCGGTGCCCGCCGCAAATCAACCGGCGTTCCTCGCATACAATTACAATATGACGCCGCCTTTGCTGCGGTTTTGCGTAGAATTTGTAGGCTTTTTAATTGAATTACATTCTAGTGTATATGTGAGTATATATATATGTAGCTGTTCGTGTATTGCCTTTTAGTTATTGTTCTAATGGAGTGGTTTTAGCATAATATGATCTTTTGTATTTTCGAATACCAATAATATACGCGATTAATCCGGTTAAAAATAGTTTCATTTCAATATGTGGTTTTAGCAATTTTAGCTGTGATAGGATAAGCAGAGATAATGTAGTGTTAAGACACTCTGTTCTGTGTTTATGTTTATTATGTTCTGTAGATGCCCATCGTGATGCAATGAGACGGTTGCAGAGTTTAAGCGCGATTTG
Organism: Dryas iulia moderata; assembly: GCA_019049465.1. Lineage (NCBI taxonomy): Eukaryota > Metazoa > Arthropoda > Insecta > Lepidoptera > Nymphalidae > Dryas > Dryas iulia. The sequence continues at coordinate 14,649,645 of CM032418.1, read as the reverse complement.
TTATAGGTTCGATTCCCTTTCGAAGGAATAAATATATTCAAGTTATTTTGTTTGTATATAGACTAAGGGCGAAATCGAGTTCCGTCTATAAACACGCAATTTCGAGTGGAAGGTGGAAATTGGATCTTTAAGACATTCAGTTCTTACTAATTACCTTGCGATGCAGGAAACAGCGTGAAACTGTTAAAAAGATACAAAAACCAAATATAGACACTTTGGCAATTAAAGAATAGAATTGAATATTGCATTTCAATATATAAAAGTTGAAATTTTAGTTCTCCCAACATTTATTTAGCTGTCAAGTATAGTAATATATTTAGGTTTTTTACTACTCACTCAAAGACTTAGCGCGATGACGTAAGTTTTTGCAAAATAAATCTACATATAAATCCTTTGCAAATTCAACAAGTGGTTGTTTGTGTCTTTATCTTTATACTTATTATATAAATTATTAATATACATAGATTTTATTTAACTCGTAGCCTCTTATATTAGTAATGTATATTTTCAACAGCTTCACGCTTTTTCAATAATTAGAGAGAATCGAGTGCCAAGACCCTCCGTTCTCCACTTTCCGCCTAAAACTTGAGACCCTATTGACCCGATCTCAACGCCGCACTTATACATCTGCAAGTGTATATTAACACTTCTTAGTTACTGAAACTTGTCAAATAACGCACAGCCAAAACAACTTTGCGCAAAAAGTTGAAATTTAACATGCAGATTTTTTCAACATAAGAGGCAGTACTATCCATTTCCTAAAATTAAACAGCGATTTCACAATTTAAAATCTAAAGCTGAGTAGGTACATCTTACATTTTATAAAAATTATAATATAATCAAAATATACCACTATAAATATATCCATTTCTTTCTATTATTCCACATAACACCTGGCATACAAGTAACATATTGACTCGTCAAACACAAAACGCCCAGTTTTTGCTCCGTCACGCCCACGTGCGCGTAATGATGTAATGCCACGAGGCGATTCGCTTATAAATATCCAAACGCAACAAGTGTCTACCGTAGTTTTTGTTCAAATACTAACAGATGTTGTGTTTGCTTGGGAAATGAATGAATTATTTTCATGTATTCAGTTACAGATTCATTTTTCAGAGAATGTAGTATCAAGATAAAAAAATGAACGGAGTCATTTTTTCAGTATTTAGAGAATCTAGTGTTAAAACACTCCGCTGTCCATTTTCTGTCCATAAACAAGACTTTGCGTGTTGAGTAAAGTCGACGTCGTCGGTCCCCGTGGCCCGGCTAGTGGCGGTCGAGAAGGAGCACCGTCAGGTTTTAGTGGGTAACGGCGGCGTTACCATCTTGCCTCACCGGAGTCCCACATAACCACGTCCCGAGTCCCCACTCGGGCTGGTCTTCGTAACGGATTTCCTGATCTTAAAAAAAGAAAAAAAAACAGACCAGAACAGCGTAACAGACCGGAAAAACGGAAGTATTGTAAATGCTGAGTAGGAATCGAATACGCAACCATTCGTGTTTATAAATGCAATATAACAATGTCTAATTGTATACTCGTACAAAATGATTGTGAGGTTCTACTAGGGATAATGATTAAATGATGATTAATTGATGATATTATATCAGGTAGCAGTTCTACGATATAAATGTGTCTTTGATTTGAGTGGAAAACTGAGAACGGAGTGCCATGACACTAACTTCTCTTTGCCTATACATGCTGTTATATTAAATCATGAATCGTACAAAAAATACATAAATACTATTTAAAATATCCAAAAATAAAACAAAAATAATAATTGCGTCCAACATTAGAACTAAACATTAAAGAGAACAAATTCAAAAGTAACATAACATAACATAACATAACATAACACAACAGAATGGCGAATATAATATTTTTAAAAGCGTAATTAACGTAAAAGATCCACATGGTAGCTATCTACTGTCCCGTTGCCGGTTTATCCCCTTGTATACTACATTAAGCTTCGCCCCGGGCGAGGAAGTGTTCGTGAAAAAAAAAATTCCAACCTTTCTACGAAACTCAGTAGATATGAAAAAACGAATTTAATTAACTCCCCCCATATGATGGAAATTGAACGATAAAAATTTGCTTTATTATTTTTTTTTTCTTTTTGTCTATCCGAAATTATAAAGTTATATTGGAACAAATGTTTTCGCTTGATATTAAAATGCGTTTCAATATTGATCGTCTGTGTAGGATTTTTTTATCGTGTCGTGGGTGTGTTTTAATATCGTTTCTTACTTTTGTTTACAATATTATTAAGGCGTTCAACTGCGTAGTGGGAAAGTCTTTGAGTGTTCAAACGATAGTTTGCGGGTCGATTCTCGGTAGAAGGAATGGCGTAATGATGATGTAATTTTTTTTTACCACACTGATAAGAAAAAAGCACCATTTAACACTCCCAATAAACATTACGTGTTACGTAATGTTTAAAAAATTGAATTGAAATTTATGAATGGACAATGTTCTAGGCAAATCTCTAACGAACCCTAAATATTTTGATATATACACTAACTAAAAAAATATCATCAGCTCAATACTACGATATTAACTTGCATAATTTGCACAATATAACTAAGTACTAGCAAGTAATTTATTTTGTATTTATATTCAGTGTACACCAAAAGAAAAGAGTGAGATATCTAATATTTTTTATATTTGTCTGGTTACTATAAAAATATTAACATTAAAATATAGTGTGTTAATTAAAAATAAACGATTTTACTTAAATAAAAACTAAACCAAGACAGCGTTTAGTTCCACAGCTCAATACAAAATGTCTTAAATTTGTACTGAAAATGGAGAATAAAGTGACTCGACACTAGGTTCTCTCTACCTATCCTGCTAATCAGGAAAAATTATGAAGCATAAAGTTATAAAAAGCTATATACACACAACATAATCCCAAGAAAAGTAACATAATTTAGCAAAATTACAAACAACATCTTAAATAACGATAATCCCTAACGTAATAACCGTAACGAAACTAACATTTATTAGCGTGAACAGCGAAAATGTTGTTCACCCCTGTCAATATCTCAGCCAAGGAGTTGTATGGGAGATAGTCGTCAAAGTAATAACAGCAACTCATCTTCATAATCGTGATCCACTGTGCCCGGTAATGAGAGGCTTAATTAGGCACTTAATAGAAAAACTCAGCAAGGAACAATGGGGGTAGGAAATGAAAAATGCCACGTTGATACTTAATACTGGACTGTGTAAATGTTTGTTAAATAACAGGATAATCCTTTGTAAGTAGAATATGGTCGTTTGAAGTTATACGGTTGGTTGCGGGTTTGATTCCCACTCGGGGTAATTATACTTACATTATTACCATTATTCCGTCTCTGTAAAAGTGGCCAGTCGTGGCGCAGTGGCACAAGCGTGTGACTGTAAACAACTGGTTGTGGGTTCGATTCCCACTCGAGGAGTGGAAATTATATTTCCATTTTCTTCGCTCTGGTGTCGAGGTAAAGCGCGGCGTTAAGTTCCGCCACTTAACACGCAAGCCTCTGAATTCGGCGGAAAGTAGGGAACGGAATGTCTTAACACTAGGTTCCCTCTGCCTGCTGTGTGCGGGATTCAACGTGAAGCTAAAACAAAACATAAAAAACAAAGAGTTGAGTTTTACCATTCAAAACGCAATGTCTCGATTTCGCGAGGAAAGCGGAGAACTGACTTACTTGACGTTGGATTTTCCTTAACTAACCTATGCAAGAAAAAGAAAGCAGAATTTCTTTGTCTGAAGAACTTATTGAATCATCTTTATAGTCTTCATATATAGAACTAACATCGTGGTACCTTACTAAAATATTCTTCTTATTCTACTATAAACAAAATAAAAATAACTGAACTAGTATTATTTTAATGAATTTCAATTTTTTCTTTGTATATAGTCAATAATAACCTACTGTCAATACTCTTCATTCTCCTCTTTACGTGTTACTTAACGCCGTTGCGCGGAACTCAACGCCGTATTTCACTTTCTATATATTAAAAAAAAGTACGGCGATTCCAGAACAGCTATATCTGAAACGCTAGCGATTTATCTGTTATTACCGTAGCAATATCGCTGTAACGACGATCCCCATGGAAAGCGGGGATTATACAGACACCTCCCATACAATAAACGAGCCGCTTTCCTAACTCGTCGGCCTTGATAAATGTAAACAATGCCATTCCTGTAAACTGCCATGGTGATGATTAAAATGAGACATTTCAAACAAAAACATTGAATGGAACTTTAATCAACTGGATTTTGTAATAAGAATTTTGAATGAAAGTTAGTTGATGTGAAAAATATTGTGTTTTGATTTTGTTTTCAATCTCTCTTAATAAATCATTTAATTTAAAAATGTTTCTAAATTTAATTTAAATATGGCTTTCTGAATTTCTTCTGCCTATTTATACTGGAGGAAGGTCACGTAAAAAGCATGAGGACCCCCCGGAGGGCGTGTATGAAGAGGTTGATGACAGTGGACGAGGCGATAGAAGTATGCAGGGACCGTAGCGTTTGGCACTCCGTTCTCTCTGACTACAGAAGAGATACAACGTGAAGCTTGACGTGAAAAAAATTAAAGTTCGCCGAAATTTTGGTACTCCTTCGTGAGCATTTTCCTAGAAAGCTTCACCTTAAAACAAAAATTTCTGGCATAGCAAAATTACGAATCTTTCTCTCTGTCCCACCTTTCTAAATAAAAAAGATCAAAATAAAATTTCTAGAATACAAAATTTTCAATTTCTCATTTATTTTCGCATAACAGCCTAGGCTGACTTTCAGACCTAATTAGAGACATAAAGAGTTGAGTGGTGGAACACAACACCTCGCTTTATCTTACCAGATCATCACCATAAAAATATTTAGACAAAATCACCTAATAAAAATCGAACTTACCACCATTCATACACTAACAACCACCAAAGTCAACTTATAACAAATTAATTAACATAACCTAACATAATTACACATTGTTCCCATAAACAATTGAGTTTGAAGTATTTAAAGTGGCTGTTAATCCAGTACAGTCCAGTCACGATGACACAGCGTGAGAAGCGTTTTGTCGAAGCCAAGTCACTGGGTATTGAAGCAACGACGTCGATAACCGATTTATTTGCCGAATCATTTATTTAGTATTACGCGATTTTGCCAATGTAAGGTGTTTACGTCAAATGAATGACGTGATTGGACATTTTGTTAACAAGTTCATATTTGGATTTCGGTTTAGATGGTGGTTTTTAGATGTTTACGTTGGTTAGGTTGGTAGATGCTTAAGAAATTTGACTTATAATTCTCTGTTGTTTATTATATGAACATCTTTTATATGGTTTAATTAATTGCATACATTCAAAATATATTTTCGAACACCTTACAGTAGTTCATCGTCACAAATAGACTACTGGTAGTTTTCTAATACTAAAAATACACGAGTTTAATCGATTGGATTAAAAAAATCGATTAATCGATTAAAAAACAAAAGATCTTTTTCAGTCATTTTTGCTTTAGGGATTACGAAAGTAATAAAAAAAATGTATAATCCAATCTACCAAAGGCTAGACAGCTAAGCTAGTTCTAATAAGACAAAACAGCGAAAAATGGAAGAGCTCGATATGCTTACATAACAAAATGGTTGTGGATTCGGTTCCCACTCAAAATAAAACACAAAAAGTGCAGAACGGAGTGTGCCTCTAAAAAAGCGTGAACACGTATAAAAATTTAAAAAAAAACAATTCCAAGATTCCATTGACATTGCTTATTGAAAAGTATTGGGTATACTTATATGAGTACAATACCAAAAAAGAATCTGTTACTCAAACTATAATTAATTAATTCAACACACCTACTGTACAATAAGGTAAATATCATTTTAATATCAAAATAACAACATAAATAAGATATTCATTTAAACCATAATGGAAAACATATCGTTCATAATATATTGTCATGAAACGTAATACTTTGAGGCTAAAATTAATGTACAATACAAAATGAATGCCCGATACGGCCGAGTATTGTTATGTAATCATTATTATTTTAAATAAATTATTTTATGTAGTATGTAGTCGTATTTTGTACATATGTTTTAGTTAATGTGGTTGTTTTGGTCAAATTGTTAATGAACTGTAAATAATATTGATTTCTGGTTCTATTACCATGGTAAAACAGCTTTATGCTTTCACGCACCTTGCAGTAACTAAAAGGTACCAAGTGGCAAGACTTTCTGTTCTCTATTTTCTGCCTGAATTCTAAACATTGTTTATTTATTGGCAAGCCTCAACGTCGCGCTATACGCAATGAAATAATATAATAACTTCTTTACTACAAGATGAAATTACAATAATATGAGGTGGCGAAAGTATAATATAAGCACTCCCGGAATCGAATCGACAACCATCGCTCTTACATCAAAGGCTCTTTCACTGCGCTACGATGCTACATACAAACTTTAATTTATAATATTTGGTCAGCCAATAAGCAAATGAGAAAATGCACATGAATTGACTCAAAGCAATTCAAACCAAATAGACTACTTGAAACTACATCTGCTACGTCTTTTACAGTCCCAGGGCTCTCGGTCGCCTTATAAATGTTTACCTTTAATGAATAAATGAAAATAGGGGACATTTAGCTCCGAAGCGAAGCGAAACTTTCCTTGGGGAGTGTACGAGCTTATGTTCACTAGGTAATAGTTAATATGTGAGCTTGAATAGTGAATACGAATTCGTGGATTCTGGATGAAGGTTTTGTAATATATTTTTTTTATCTTCACGCTGTATCCCGCTTAGCAGGGTAGGCAGAGGGAATCTAGTGTGATGGACACTCCATTCCTCACTTTATGCCAAACTCGGAGGCATTGCGTGTTAAGTGGCGGAACTTAACACCACGCTTTGCCTCGACACCAGAGCGAAGAATATGGAAATATTAAATATTTCCACTCCTCGAGTGGAATCGAACCCACAACCAGTCGTTTACAGTCACACGCTTGTGCCACCGCGCCACGACTGGTCCCATTTTTTACTTGTTCTTTTATTGATATTTTTTACAGTTATACCCTCTTTCTCGTACATCAGGGAAAAAAATAGTGTTAAGATTCTCCGTTCTTCATACATACGTGCCTATATTGTAACGCGCTGATCTTTGTCTTGTTTGCTTAAACGGAGGAAATAAAATAATTAATTATAATCATTTAACCTACAATCAATCAGAAAAATAGAGTTAAAAGCCATTTTTATACGCCACGGTGGCCTCAATTGTTCCCTATTTTTAAAATAATTATTAGAGACACTGAATACTTAGTAATGAGCTCTAATGAAAACTTTAAAAAAAAGACAATTTCTACTGAAAGTTTAATTCACAATTATGAATTCAACTTTCATTTTTTAAACAATTTACCTTATTTAGTTAAATAAGATATATAATAGAAATAGAGTGTATAAAATTTGACTGTGTCTAACTGATACATGTATGTATGTATGTATATGTATAGTTGATATTAAGACTTCAATAACCAAATACATATTTATTATAAACACATTTTGTTAAAACAATGAAGCATGTAACTTCTTATGATTAAAACTATTTGACCTTAACACATCTTAAATTTCTTTTATTCATTTACACAACAAAATAGTTAATGCAGCTTAAAAAAAACAATACTTTAATAAAAGTAACTTAAAATTAAAAACGGAGTAACGAATCACTCCTTACTCCTCTAAAAAATTAAATTTCATTATAAAACTATAACATTCACAATCGCTCGTCTTTCATATCTTAGACGTCAAGTCATCATTTCACCTCGATGTCACTTTCACTAATAAATGTGTTGGCATTTTGCACCCCGCTTATAAGGCCCCGTAATCAACTGGGGGCGAGACTGATTACTGCGTTAAATGTTAGATATAATAAAGCCCGCTTCAAATTACATTTCAGTTTTCATGTTTAAAATTGGTTATTTGCGGGCTCGATTGTGATTCTTAGGTAAGTTACAATGTAGGTAAGAAGTTAGGAATTTAGGCAAATTATAGATTAAATATAAGGAGTTGGATATGAGCCTCCTAATTCGGCGGAAAGTGGGGAACGGAGTGTCTTAACACTAGGTGCCCTCTGCCTATCCTGCTGTGTGCGGGATACAGCGTGAAGCTAAAAAAAATAATAAAATATGATCATTTACAGTGAACTGAATGTTCTAAACCCAAATCACATATACTAGAGGTCAATTTTTACTTAATGCCTGTAAGTTCGATTTCCAGTCAATTTTCTCAATTTATTTTTACATTATGATATCCGGTTACTTCACCTAATAAATGAAATATAAAAATATCAGTGAGGTGGCGAAAGTAGTGACTTTTTGTAGCTTTACGCCTTTTCGCCCAAATTAAAATAGAAGAAATAGTTTTAATCTCCCGAATTAGGTGTTAAGCTCGAAATCATAGCATTTAAACTTAGACTCTGTCCTACGGCACCACTATGAACATATCAAATAATGGTATAATATCATAAACTATTAAAAAAAATGCTTTAACATTCAATTTTTGGCCATCGTCCCGCAATGTGATAGTACCTACCTAGACTATAAACGCGATGGTTGTGAGTTCGATTCCCAATCAGCGATAACTATATTTAATTCATTTATATAACTTGGACTAGTGAAAAGACAACTGGCGAGGTTAAATTTCACCAGTAAACAAACAATTTCTCCAAATTCCGTAGAACGGAGTGTCCTGACACTAGTTTTCTCTCTGCCTACCCTACAACCTAAAAAAAAGCGTAAGGCTTAAAATATAGAAATTCAATTTATCCATAATCTATACAAAGATAGAGGAAAATAGTATTATTTTAAGCAGCAAATGCAGTTACAGTGGGGCTTACCGTCTGAGTCTTAGCGCAGTCGATATGGAGTTAGTTCTAAGTATATTTGCGAGAGCTAGACTACATATTGAATAAGGTTATTTTTCGAAAATTTAGTAATGGTTCGCTTGTTATTTTATTTTTACTTTACAATTTGGTTTGATAATTTTAAATTTTTACTTTTTAAAATTTATGCTTTTTCCCATATAGTAGGGTAGGCAGAAAGGATCTAGTGTCAAAACGTAAATACCATGTCTTTAAATAAAAAAAACTTTTGAACAGTAAGTCAAGAACGGAGTGCCTTGACACTTGGTTCTCTCTGCTTACCTTTGTTTGCATTAAGCTAAAGAAAAATTACATACACATATACTAAAAAGAAACCAGTCAGGAGTCTTTCGTGGCACAAAGTGTGACTGTTGCAACTGGTTGTCGGTTCGATTTCCACTCCAGGAGAGGAAATATTTAATATATCATTTTCTTCGATCTGGTGTCGCGGCAAAGGTTGGCGTTAAGTTCTGCCACTTAACACGCAAAGCCTTCGAATTCGGCGGAAAGTATGGAACGGAGTGTCTTAACACTAGGTTGCCTCTGCCTACCCTGCTGTGTACGGGATACAGCGTGAAGCTAAAAAAATAAATAAATATATACATACATATTTAACATTATTCGAAACACCATTCTAAATAATATTTTCAGTACACACGCCTTTTACTGACATTTAGGCTAATATAATTCAGAGTACGTCCCTCGCGGCCTATATCCGTTTTACCTGAGCTATGCGTTACCTTTGTTTAGTAATTGACTTACAAATCAACTGCAAAAGAGTGGGTATAAGTTCTGCTTTTACGCACATTATTTGCATATTTTAGTAATGTAATATAAAATTTACATATTTGTACGAGATCAGTGGTTTTTCTTTTCTTTTTGTTTGCTTCACGCGTTTTTTGGGATATATAGCAGAGTAAGTAAAAAGACCCTGTCAAGGCTTCACGCTCTATTCCGCACACAGCAGTGTAGGCAGAAGGAACCTAGTGTTAAGACATTCCGGTCTCCACTTTTTGCCGAATTCGGAGGCATTGCCTGCTAAGTGGCGGAACTTAACGCCGCGCTTGCCTCGACACCAGAGCGAAAAAATGGAAATATTAAATATTTCCACTCCTCGAGTGGGAATCGAACCCACAACCAGTCGCTTTACAGTGACACTTTGTGACTGCGCAACGACTGGCCCCAAATTCGACGATAGATTCGAGAAAATTATCGATATTGTAACTAAAAATCCTATATTATAACTAAATACCCTCCGTGATTCAAACCCCCTATCATCGAGATATATTTGAGAATAAATTTTAGTATCTTTTTTAAGTTCTCTCATCAAAAATAAACTAAGCCTAGAGAACGATTTTCTATTTAATTGGTTATTTTTTGTACCTAGTTGGTCTCATATGAATTGCTTATTTTAACATTTTTAAACTATTATTTACACATTTAGAAAAATTAAAAACAAGTTTTTGAAATCCAATAAGAAGTTTTTAAGAGACACAGATTCGAATCCCGTTGCGTTCAAATTTTATACGATTTAACTTGTTAACAAAAGCTAAATTATTTTAATATAAAATTATTACTTAACAAATTAACAATTTATACTAAAACTTTAATAAATTAATTAATATCCATATAAAATATATTTTATGGGCTTCTTTCTAAGTAAAATGTCCCCAATAAAGCTGTACAAAGGAACTCATTATATAAATAGTAAGTTAATTCGCCCCAAGGGCAATGAACTCCTGGCTTCGTATCTTTTTAATCGTTCAATAAAGTCCAAAGTTTTCCCGACAGGCCGTTGCTTAATATGTTTTGTGTTTTTTTTTAATTAAATTGTTTGTTTAGTAGCTGTGACTATAGTTTGATGGTTTTAAATACATTAGCTGGGCAAAGTATCAAAAAATTAAATTATGAATATTTTAAGATATTTCTGTCGGATGTAAGTAATACTTGTTTTAGCGTCATGTTTTAGGATATTAACAGACATTGTCTTTAGCGGAACATAACCCCGTAATTTGTTATAATGGATTGGAGAAATTAAAATATTACAAATATCTATATTATCAAACCCGTAATGATCACGATTACAGTTTCACACCGTCTCAATTAGCCATCGCAGCCTCTGTTTCCCTTTCTCTTCTTTCAATTAAGTTATAATCTAAATATTTAAATATTTAATATATGTATATATACAAGTTGTCATCTGCAACTTTATTTTTTGATTATAATAAAAAAAAAACTTTTTTTAGTTACCCTTAATCCATAAACTCCTCAAGGAGTTTAGTTTCAGATATGCGTTATATATCAGTCAATCAGTAACGCAAGAATTTTATAATACATAAATACACAAAGCAAAGGAATCATCACCAAAAAATATACTTTGGTTTTTTACTATTTCTTCTATGTTTACATATATTTTTCTTAATTTTTACTTATAAAATATATAAAAACTACTGTTATCCCACCTCCCATACTCATCAAACTGCACTATAATGTTATATCAACGTATAATTTAATATAAATAGAATTTCCACGACAAATTTCGACATAATCGGGGGTGCACGTACTGGTATCAAGTTAAGTTTAAATAAACTACAATTATGTAAGAGAGCGTCGTACAAAGCTCAGGAAACGTAGCGCAAAATTAATTAAGCGCCATACAACGGCGAGGTGTAGGTGAAAAATTTGTACCTGAGTACGTATTTGATGCTTTAATTATTAATATTATTATAAAAAAAGATAATTTTATATAATTTTTGGTGTAGGTTATAATATATGAAATATTTTTATATTTTTTTATTAAATGGCTATTTTCTGCAAGCTTAGTTCTTCAGTTATTGGGTATAGCGAGTGTTATATTAAAGAATATGTAGAAACTTCGAACGAATTGCGAAGAACATATTCAAAACTAGCGGCCCCCTTACGGCTTCGCCGCGTGGACTATTTGTTTCGTTATCTTGCAACTCTTGGGGACAGATTTTTAAAAAATAAAGTAGCCTATATTTGACCTTCATAATTGAAGGTATTATATTTGTTCCAAAATTCATAGCAATCGGTCAAGCGGTTTAGGTTTTTCATATAAACTTTCATTCCCTATTTCAACCCTTTAGCGGTCAATTATTGTAAAAATAAGTAGCCTATGTTAGACCCATGGTTATTTACTATTTTCTTTCTAAATTTCATCCAAATCGGAACGGTAGATTTGCTGTGAAAGCGTGACAGACAAACACACAGACTTTCGCATTTATAATATAAGTATGGATTTGTTATGTTAAGCTTTTTATTTGATTTTCTTTTATTTTTATTAAATGGTAACCAAAAAATATACATAAATTTATTAAATAATCTCATATTTGATCAAGCTTCCCTACATAATATATAATCTTTATAACAATATGATAATGAAAAAACTTGGACCTCTTTTTTTTTAAACATGCAAGAGAAGTGCAGATTAGGTATTAGGAAAACATTACATTAATTAAATAAAGATTATATATAGTACCATGTGTTTCTTATACATTTTTCTTAAATGATACCCATGTTGCTAAAGTAACACATATTTTATGCTTCAACGAGTCTACCTATCTTCAATTTTATAAAGAGTGAAGGGATATTTGAAAATCACAACATTTGTGCCTTTACGCTTCTTATCGCAGAGCACGATAATCAGAAACCAGTGTTAAAACACTCCGCTTTCCAATTCCCTAAGTCGAAACATTCCATATAGTAGTAGCGGAACTCAACACCGCGAAAAAACACTACTTCCTCCTTATACATCAAACTTATCTCCCTTTATTTTCATTCACAATGAAAAAAAAGGACAGGAATTTTAATAAAGCGGAGTCACGTAACTTTCATGGGTAGTAACAAGCCCGACGACCAGAGCGTTGCAAAATATAGCAAAGTCCACCACAATATATTTGTTTTATACTGAACTTACGTAAAAACAGTTTATTGAAAGGAGACCTTGTTATTTGATGGCTTATATATGATCCGGTATTCAATTGAGTAGTTTTATTAGCGTCATAACTAAGGAACGAGGAACGTATTGGTGTTGCCTTTTTTTTATTATTTAAGGCAAAGTGATTTTTTTGTAGTAAAATAGTTAAAGTAGGAGTACAAACCATTTTATACTATCTATATAGTAACCTACTATCTATATAGTAGGTTCAATTTTCTCTAGAATATTGCTTCTATATCTACATATAGAAGCAATTGATACTACTAATAGTACCACAAATTAAATTTAGGCTTTTTAGAGAAAAGTCAATCAAAGAAAGTAAGATATTTTTTGTGTAACACTTATGTATTTTTTATTACATTTGTGTTTTGCATATACCTATTACTAGAAGCATATTTTTGACACTAAAGGTTTAAGGCATTTAATAATTATTAAAAACAGCATTAAGATCATATTTTGCGCATCTTAAACAAACACTCAAAAGAAAGGCGGTTATTTATATTCTTTAAAATTCTAATTGCATAAATGCCTTTTTAAAATATAAAATATACTTTTTTTAGCTTAGCACCACAATCTTAGTTATGCTCGCATTCAGGCTTAGACCATTATATTCACACCCTTCTTTCAGAATGGACCAATGCCTGCAACTCGCATTCTTTTTTTTTATGGAATTAAGGTAGCAAACGAGCAGAAGGCCCACCTGGTGTTAAGTGGTTACTTTCGCCCATAGACATCCATAACATTAGAGTTTTGGATGCGTTGCCAGCCTCGGGGATGTAGGACAGAAGGTCCCGGAAGGACAGGAATCATGGGAATAGGGAAAGTTGGCTTACATGCCATCGAACCGGAACACATCGTCAGATGTTTGGCGGTTCGTCTTTGACATGATAGTGGTCGCGAGCCAGTCGTAGAACGAGTCTCCTACCACCAAGCTACTGGGTTACCCGCCTTTTACGGGACGCTACCCAGCGGCGGAGGGGAATTGTATTCTAAACCCCCACGGGTAAAAATAGGTATTCTGATGATACAATAAGCACTGCATCGTCTTAACCAGGCAATCAATCACCCACTTTCACTCCCTTTGTTTCACTCCTTGGATATGATTCACTCCTTGGAGATATAAAATAATAAGCGGTTAAATATGTGCATTTGCAATAAAACGATTTTTTTTGTTTGTACTACTTTTGAATTCAATGAACCCTGAAAAAATATTCTGAAGATCATCTTGACTAAATAAATATCAGGCTATATACACATTAATTTTGGATTACATTACCGCTCAAATAAAATAAAATAAAAAATATATAAAATACGCTTTCCTACCCAAGGAGCTACACTTTCACTTTAAAATGCACCCTACATCTACATATAGAGGAACATGTTATGAAAACTAAATGCAAGTGACATGTGAAACAGTATACGAGTACTGGGGTGCGTCGGGTCAGTAGATACATCAGTCAGAGATCATTAGTGATTCCCAGCGTAATGATTGTACTCGCTTACATCTCGTTTGTCACGCCCGCTTGGCTGCCTTCTATTAATTATTATTTAAGTCACGTCAAGAGTATTATGTTCTAACTGAGTTTTAGAGGCTCTCGGTAGGATTGGAGCGTTTTTAAATGAACGTTTTTATATTAAATTTTGTAAGTGCCGATAAAAATTAATTTTTATTTTCTCCTTTTGTGATTGTAATGTGAATGAGGTTAGATAATAGAGGGTGGTTCGTTAAGTAAGTAAATTGGCGTAAAATGAAGAAAGAAATTATTTAAACTAACTTCATTCTGCCTGTCTCGTATAAATATGAGATGGTACAAAAAAGTAATTGCATTTACTACACATTTCTATAATTTCAATATTTTTTTTAAATATATTTACGTATAATATATATATATATATTTACGTAGGTACATAACAAATTAGTGAAGCCAGCGTGGCGCAGTGGTACAGCATCTTACTTTAAACACGATTAGTTCAAGGTTTGGTCCTAAATAGATGAATATTTAAATGATTACTACATGAAATCCACTACTCAACGTATACTCGAATTAAAACAGAAAGTAGACAACAGAATGTCTTTATACTAAGTTCTTTCAAACTACTCTGCTATAGGCGAAAAACCAAGCAATCTTCTTTTGTCCATTAAAAGGTAGATGTAACCCATTACTAAATATCAATCCAAAACAATACTTTACTCTATCAAACCAAACTTATTTCTCCATAAAAAAACGTTAAATAAAATCAACAAAAAATCGCTCACTCTCAATAACATCGTAATTTTAGAAGCGAGTGCAAAATCACGTCCCAATGCATTCGGGAGGGCAAAAAAAAGCTCTTAATTATCATATTGTTGTATAAAATTGTCATTAAAACTCAAAAGTCGATAACATTCAAGTTGCCATTGTAAAAACAGGCCTCTTGAGAAGGGACCGTTCAGATCGCGCTAGGAGCTCGCGCTAGTACTGTCTTCTATTATTTTTTTTAGGATATTACGAGAGTGTGTAAGTTAAGTTAATTACTTTTTAATTTAAAATTATTTGTTAATATATTCACTTATGTTTTTTTACATCTATATTTATATTGTGTTTCAAGGTGGTGGTTTTTTTTTATTTTTTATTTTTACGAAGAGAAGCAAAGAAATAAAAAAAAACATTTGATAGAATAATGTACAGAGTGTAGAAAATAAGTGCTCATAAAAAAAAACATTTTTATTAATAAACTTTCATGATCTGAATATTATTTCTACTATATATGATCTGAATATATTTTTATATAATTTATACCTAAATTATTTGCATAATTAATTGCCACTACAATCTAAGAGAAAATACATTATAAAGCTGTAATAAAGAGGAAGAGAGAGAGAGGAGAGTATCCTACTATCTACCCACTCTTAACCAAAAAAACAATGGGTCCATTTTTATGCAAATAGAAAAAAAATAAAAAAAAAATCAATTAAAATTAACTACATCACTAGTCAAAGTGGAGGCAGCACAATATTTGCGAGGACAAAAAAATTTCTAGTTAGGTCACGTACATCACTAATTCGCTCCCGGGTTGAAATCATGTCGGGAATTCACTGTATTCGGTCAGTATAATTTTCTGAGATGAGACGCTTTTGCATATTTATTAAAAACAAAATTACATAATCAAAGGAATATTGTGTATGGTTTTGAAGACATTTTTTATTGCAAAGGGTTTTTTCTGTTTACATGTTATAGGAACTATGATTTTAATATAAGTTAAACTTTTGGACTGTCTAAATGATGGTTACGGGTTCTATTCTGATTCGGAAGAATTATTATATTCCTATTTCTCTAGACAGGTAAGACAAATTGCGGCGTTAGTTTCCGTTTTCCAAAAGGCTATTCTATAATGTAAGGTAAAAAAGAATATCCTTCTAAGCTTCATGCTGTATCCCGCACACAGCAGGGTAGGCAGAGGGGACCTAGTGTTATGACACTCCGTTCCCCATTTACCGTTGAATTTTGGAGGCATTGCGTGTTAAGTGGCGGAACTTAACGCCGCGCTTCGCCTTGGTATCAGAGCGAAGAAATAGCAAATATTAAATATTGGCACTCTTCGGGTGGGAATCGATCCTACGACCAGTCGTTTACAGTCACAAGTTTGTACCACTGCGCCACGACTGGCCCCAAAAAAATGTGTGTAATAAAAAATATGTTTAAGTTATGACTTATATAATCTGTATTATTTATAATTAATTATAATATAATCATCGCAAGTCCATCTTCTTGCATTTAGACATCGAACTGTACACATGATTGTTGTTGGTTCGATTCCCTTTAGTGGAATCATCCTGATTTAATTAGTTTTATTTCTCCGCTCTTTATTTTGATTTCGGGCGGAAAGTAAGGAACGGAGTGTTTTGACACTGCGATACGGGAAAAACGTGAAGCTGTGTTTTTACATAGTATTTCTATAATACCTTCCATAATATTCTTAAGAGCAATATAGAACAAAAATTTTTCATTTGCAAAGTATGGAAAACGCGAGACGTTTCCGTTCTCACGTGCACTTATTTAATTAGTCGAGTCCATTCCTCTCCTTCAGCGGGACTTAAATATTTTGTGACGATGCACAATTTTGCTAAATTAAATATTTTTGTATTAAAATGAAATATATTAGAGGTCTGAATGTAAATCATGATTGGTTTTCGGTTCGATTCCTGCTCGTGGGAATGATAATAATTTATTTGTCTGCATTTCTCCGCTCTCTCATTCTCCGTCACCACATATATAGTAGTAACAAAATAGTTTTAATATTATCGTTCCTCCAAGTGGGGGGCGAGTTCACAACTAATCATGTATATGGTCAAATGAGGTCGATGAGTCACTGAGCCACGATTTTCTCTAATTTACTTAAAATCTTAAGTACCCTATCCAACTTTAACCTCGCTTAGGTTTCTGTATGTGGCACCTTCTCAAAAAAAATATTTATCCAATATTATAAATGTGAAACACTGTCTATTTGTCTATCACGTTTTCATGGCTATAATTCAGAATACAAAGAGTTAAGTTCGGTAAATTATCTTAGGAATATAGTTGACGGCGCGAGCTCAAACATAGGCTATCTATTATTACAAAAAAAGTGCAACATTTGCATACAACAATGAAACCTTGTATCAAAAATGTAAATCACTTAGCGAAAACCTGGATTATCGAAGATAAGAAACAGTTAAAGTTGTGTAGCTTACACGAGCGAAGCCGGGCGGGTGCTAGTAAATAATCCATACTTCCATACTTATATTATAAATAGGAATGTCTGTGTGCTTGTTTGTCATGCTTTCACGGCTAATCTACCTATCCGATTTGGATGAAATTTAGAATGGAAGTACTAACAATAACTAGGTCTAACATAGGCTATTTATTTTTTGAAAATTCAACCTCTAAAGGATTGAAATAGAGGATGAAAGTTTATATGAAAAATCTAAACCGCTTGACCGATTGTAATGAAATTTGGCATAAATATAGTTAATAATCCAAGGTTAAACATAGGCAACTTTGTTACTTATTTTTCAAAAATCCACCCCCTAGGGTTGCGATATACCGCAACAGCTATGTAGATTACGCAGCGAAGCCGCGAGCGGGCCGCTAATAATATAATAAGCAAGCAGTCTTTAACTATATATAGCAATATTTTTATATCCCCTCATTTCAACTTTTGGCACGAAACCTAACAAGGGAAGTTATCGGAAATAAGGCAATCGATCTGTTTACCTGAATACGATTTATTATTACAACATTCACAAACAAACACATAATGTATTAAGTTTTTCTGTCAGCGGAATTGGATATGTTATTAGATATGGCCTGCACAGTACAGTCGTGTCGTAAATTAATTTCTATTTCTAGATATATTATATTAAATATTTAATATAATTATAATAATATGCTGATTGCCTCGAACCAGGCCGAGGCCCTTTTGACGCAGTGTCAAAGCGTCTTGAGTATAAATGCAGTGGTCGTCGCTTCGATTCTCACTCTGGGTAAGGATTATATATTATTTTCATTTTAGATAACAATAATGTGTGTGGTGACGCGCAAATTTGCTAAACTAAATATTTTAGTAGTAAAAAAATACATATATTGCAAAAAGAACTGTTTCATACTTTATCCCGTAACGCAGAGTTTTCAAAGAGAATCTAATTTCAAGACACTCTTTTGTCCGCTTTATAATCTCATATGAGATATTCAGTGTTAAAATCGAGACATTATCTGTTGAGTGGCGGAGCTTAATGCCGCGCTTCATCTTAAATACAGGAAGCTTAATAGCTTCACGCTGTATCCCTTGCGGGGTTGTCAGAGAGAACGGAGCGCCAAACGCTACGGTCCCTGCATACTTCTTTCACCTCGTCCACTGTCATCAACCTCTTTATACACGCCCTCCGGGGGGTCCTCATGCTTTTTACGTGACCTTCCTCCAGTATCGTCGATACTTTTTACGTGGCCTTCCTCCAGTATCGTCGATACAGGAAGCTAAATAACTTAAATAACTTAAATTACTTCTCCGAGTAGAAATTAAACCCACAACCATCGCGTTAACAGTCAGACACCCTACTACGCCACGATAGCCTCTTATAACTTTTAGAAGGCGTAATCTCTTTTAACTTGCAAGGTGTATTCAATCGTTATCGTAATGTTCTTCTGACGTCTCAACAATAGCGGGCTTTATGGAATGGAAATGTTTCCAACTTCGATGTATTGTACTCAGAGTAATGTTCACGTTTAAGAAGATTATTACCGAACTTCCATACTTAATAGGTAAAATACTTTTATTGTGTAACATGTGCTGCCTCTGTGCTCAAAGTTGTCTGTGTTCTATTTGTGTTTTGCATTGTTGAGTTTTAAATAGTAAAATCTCTTTTGAGTAAGTATTTAAATCATCTTATTTCAGCATGGTTCAGAACATATTACAGTATATGGTTCTTTGTCTCTTAAGTATATCAGATGAGACTAGTTTACTTTGCCATGCATTTTCCCATATAGCAGGACATGCAGAAAGAACCTAATGTCAATACTCTCCATTCTCTACTTTTCGCCGAAATCCATGACATTACGTATTAAGAGGCGTAACTAAACGCCGCACAGTTCCATTAAAACAACAATTATAAAATCCACTAATCATCATAGTGGCCAGTCGTGGCCCAGTGGCACAAGGGTGTGACTGTAAACGACTGGTTGTGGGTTCGATTCCCACTCGAGGAGTGGAAATTATATTTCCATTTTCTTCGCTCTGATGTCGAGGTAAAGCGCGGCGTTAAGTTCCGCCACTTAACACGCAAGCCTCCGAATTCGGCGGAAAGTGGGGAACGGAGTGTCTTAACACTAGGTTCCCTCTGCCTACCCTGCTGTGTGCGGGATATAGCGTGAAGCTATATAAAAAATATATATATAATATATAACTAATCATCACACACGACGTGCAAACGATAAACAATTCACAACACATTAAATCCACGCAACAAACAAACACAACTTCGCATATCAATTCGCAAATAAAACGAAATTTCCTCCCGTCCAACTAAATACCAACGCATTAACCGTGAAAGATAAAACGACACGTGTAAATATGAAGCGATGATTTACCAGCCGAGTCCCGCGAGCCCGGGGGCCTGAAAACGGTCATTTCCATCTCACATTATCATTCATTGGCCAGTCGTGGCCCAGTGGCACAAGGGTGTGACTGTAAACGACTGGTTGTGGGTTCGATTCCCACTCGAGGAGTGGAGGAAAAAATTATATTTACATTTTCTTCGCTCTGGTGTCGAGGTAAAGCGCGGCGTTAAGTTCCGCCACTTAACACGCAAGCCTCAGAGTTCGGCGGAAAGTGGGGAACGGAGTGTCTTAACACTAGGTTCCCTCTGCCTACCCTGCTGTGTGCGGGATACAGCGTGAACCTAAAAAACAATTATCGTACAATAAAGAGTAAAACACTACACGCCGACAATTTCACATGTAAAATTTCGCTTCATTATTTTTAATGGCGCTCCTCTGATTTACGAAACGACTGTAATGAAACGCGCCAAATAAAAAGGCGCGACGCGACGTATCACCGAATGAAACCGAAACACGACGTTTATAAACAAAACTCAGTTTTAAATATATGGTCCGTTGGGTCTCACGCATGGCGTGGTGGGCGAGCGCGTGGAATATTTTAATGTTCCCAGTTGTACGCGGCTCACGGTCCGCCGCCCGCCCGTGAGCGACGCCTAACTCCTTTCAAACGACACGAATACCCCGCTTTATCGTAAGTCATCCCGACTTCCTGTGTCCTTTGTACTTCCCACTTCCACTCGCTTTTTATGTTTTAATTTGTACACGCGACTGTTATTTAAGCGCCGCGGAACCTTAATAAGAACAAACTGTCACCCGAATTCCTTACAAATTTTCAGGGGAGAAATTAAAAAATACAAGATTACAACGAGGGTGATAATTATGGGCCAGGAGGGCCGCCCTCGCGCAGGAAATTTTTAATATAATATGATGTTGCCAAGTTACGTATCGTACTTGATAATCGTTCGCGAGCATCTTAATGAAGCGCGGGATTATTACGTTTTTTGCGGGGCCCGCGCGAAATTAGGGGCGAGTCGCGAGACGCGGAAAGGAAAACAATCAAGCCTCGTTACGACGAACAACAAAGCGGGTAACAGCAATAAAACCGGTCCACGGCCCGATCCCCGATCGTTACTGGAGTTACGCGATCATCGTCAATATCTTCCTTCCCAAATTTCAATACGATACATTAACATAAAAAGGAAACAATAACCGTTTAAAATTCTCATCGGAACGGCGCTTTTTATTGGTTTGAAATCACAATTTGCGCGCCGCGGCAGGACATCTGGCGGATCGCATGCAATTGTGAATCTCCTCACGCTAATGGCCGACGTATTAATGTAGGTATTTGGGCAGATGACTACCATCTCTCATCTCAGATTGTGTACGTTGCCAACTTGGCGTTTTTGTTGCTACGAATCTCGACTTTTTGGTGGCGAAATAGAAAGTATATTAGCGTGTTTTTGACATATTTTGGACGTACAGCAAGGGTTTTATGAAATTTAAATTTGAATTTCCGACGGCCGAGCCGCTGGATCGTAATTAGAGGCTAATGAGACTGAGCTACATGTTTCGTTGAGGGTATTTTTTCTACTCCGTTGTGCTATTTTGTTATCTTTTTTCCATATCATCGAGGTAGTCACTTCTGCGATAAACTTTTTGATACCCATATGAGGCAATGAGAGTTGAAATTAGCCTTTGTCGTACACGTTTTATTGACTGTATAGGATATTGCCGGTGGGACCGGAGAGCAAATAGCCGTTAGATCTCGATAGTTAGGTAGGCCTAGCATTAGTTGATTAAAAGGGGTTTTATTGTCTCAAATGTTGTTAGTTCTGTCGGCGCTCTTTTTGTAATATTGCTTTAATAAATCCAGTCTATTACTCAATTCTTTTTATGGACCAATATCAAAATACAAGTTTAATTTAGAAATAATATCGTAAAAAATCAAATAAAAACCTTCAAATTTAATAAAGCAATATATATAATAAAGCGATATATATTTTCAAAGACAAAAATAAATAATTAATTTAGGCCGTAAAGGCAGACAACGATCTACGATAATCACGATTGGTTGTGAATTCGATTCCCACTCTAAAATATTCATATTTCTAAAGATTTATTATTTTTCTTTTTCCACTGTGGTTAAGACAACACGCAGCGTTGAGTTACGCCACCTCAACATACAATGTCTCAAATGCGGGCAAAAAATGGAGAACGGAGTGTCTTAACACTAGATTCTCTCCGTTATACAGAAAAAAAACGTGAATCTGAAAAGAAATAGTAATAAAAAATTTAAATACAATCCTGCTAGCCTTATAGTAGATTCAAAAAGTATTTATATATTATCGTGGAAACCTTTTCACCCCTTCTTTCTGGGGCTGAGGGAAAAACTTTTGCCAATTAGGAACTTACTGATAACAATGTCAAAACTTTGGAAGACACTGGCCTTTGGAAGTTATTGTGACATAATATAACATGTATTTTATTTCTATACGCTTTCGCGATAAAAGTAATATAATGTGAAAATTAACTTAACTTGGCTTTAATTTTCAAGAAAGACTTTGGAAATTATTCAAAGTAAGGAGTTTTTTTAATATTTTAAAGATTTTAGTTTAATTATTACTTCACAGGATTATAAGATACTCCGTTCCCCACTTTCCGCCGAACTCGGAGGCATTGCGTGTTAAGTGGCAGAACTTAACGCCACGCTTTGCCTCGACACCAGAGCGAAGAAAAATGGAAATATTAAATATTTTCACTCCTCGAGTGGGAATCGAACCCACAACCAGTCGTTTACAGTCACACGCTTGTGCCACTGGGCCACGACTGGCCACAAAAAATTAACCACTTTAATCCTCTCCCACACATTCAGCTTAACTGAACAACACTTCCAAACACACTTCATATAAATACATACAAACCAAACCACTTTACAATATTCAATGATCATTAACATAAGATAAATACATAATTAAATATCGATAGCCACACAATGTTGTGAAAATTTCACTAATGATGTAGGTACTTGTACGAGACTGGATCGTTATGACAGGCTTATGGGTGGAATTAAAGATGATAGCGTATTAATCTCTTTATGTTACGTTAATTATGCTCAAATTGCTCAGCGTATGCTCAATTTAAACTATGTAGCTTGTTTCATGTTAACTAGATATTATGTAGGTGATATCTTGGTTCTTGTGATGGAAGATGTTTATGTTTATGTTAGGTGTGGGATTAAATTATTTTTGGGTAGTATTTTTTTTTTGGTAGAAAAATAGAATATAGAATAAAATAGTAATAGATGTAGTGATTCTATACTATAGTGTTTTATTCTATATTCTTTACTTGTGTAGGTGTTTTTTATTAAAGTACGTAATACACTGTGAGAGAGCTCTCGTTAGCTAAGATTCTGTTTCAAGTAAATCGTGTAGTAAAATTCTACTACTCAATTTGCTTAAAACCTAATCTCAGCTAATCACGGTAAATGTGTTAAGGTATAAAAGAAAAAAAATAAAAAAAAATTATAACTAATATGTAACTTTGATTCATGGAGTATCTTAACACTAGGTGTTTTTTGAAGCTGCTTTTTATTGGTAATACGTGACAACATCGTTATTTAACATCATTTTATGTAAACGTCTTTTACATAAAAAAGCGCGATAAAGTATTATAAAATTGTCACTTTAATTTTATTTTATCTTAACTATGGAGAGTTTAAGATTTTAACAATCGCACAAAACCTTTTCTATAATTATCTCTAAGTAAAAAATATTACATTCTGTAGAAGTTATTGATGAGCAGGACAAAACGCGACATTGAGTTCAACCACTAAACACGCAATATCTCGAACTCTCTGACCTGCTGCGTACAAAAAGCGTGAACCAAACAACATTTCGTTAACATTTACAAAAGTTATTTCATAAAACTTGGCACCAACAATTATAACTTTTGATAAATACACAACTCCGAATACCCGAACAGACCTCCTAACAGCTGATAACTCCCCCCTTAACCAGAACAGGCAGAAAGGATCAATCGCAATTCGCAGGTCACAAACAAAATTAGGGCGAACATAAATAACGTTTTCCAAATGAATAATTAAAGCGTAATGTGACATATGCGACAAGAACTGAAACGTACCAAATGCAACAATGGGCCTAGGGAGCGTCAATTTTGCCCAATTTCCGTAACGTCTAGTCATCATATGTACGGCCATTGTAGACTTATATTTTGTGTTGCCTCACTCAAAATTGAACCTTATACTCTAGGAATAGGGGTCACGGGTTCGAAACCGACGTGTCCACCACTAATCCATTAGCGATTCGATTCTTACAATGCTTGATGTGAAGCCCCAAAACTGTCCTTTGTGCTTTATCATTGCGTCACACGATTATAGATTATGTTTGATACGCAATGTAGATCTTTGGACGTATGGGAATGGATGCCTGAATCTTTTGTACGTACTATGTTGGTAGATTTAATCAATTACTATTGATTTTTATATTAATTCTTAGAAATATTTGTTTGATATTAGAATATTGTTGTTATTTGAGTTTTATTTGTCAATGTTTATCTATTTTCGCATATAAAATAGTAAGTAGTTTTTAAAACTAAAATTAAAAATTAATAAATAAATTATATCAAATAATTTAAAGTATTTTTGATTTCTTATTGGCTATAATTTTATTATAATTAAATTTAGAGCAGCTCCTCATTTTTTCTTGCATATAAGATTCCTAAGAAAGAACCTAATGTCAAAATACTCCGTTCTCCACTTTCTGCCTGAATCAGGGCCATTCCGTGTAAAATGACTAAAAAAATAGACATAAATATCCTGCACAGTATGTAAAGAGGGATCATAGTTTCAAGACACTATTCTCTATTCTACAAAAATCAAAAAGAACTCATTAAATTCACACAATATTTTGGTAAACAAATATTATTTTTTTTAGCTTCACGCTGTATCCCGCATACAGCAGGGTAGGCAGAGGGAACCTAGTATTAAGACACTCCGTTTCCCACTTTCCGCCGAATTCGGAGGCATTGCGTGTTAAGTAGGAATCGTACCCACAACCAATAGCTTTGAAATATAGAATTTATCCCACTGCACTATAACGGTAAACAAATATAAAAAAACAAAATCGAAATACGACTACAAGAAGAGTGTAATCAACTACAAATATAGTCAGCACGTACAAATCAGGGCGTAGAAAGCGAAATAAAGTTTTGATGTAAAAAGTTCTTTTTTTATATGCCGTTTCCGAATTTCAGAGGCGTAAGGAACTACGAGTAGCTACCTACTTTATTATACCATATAAGTATGTATATAATGTATGCCTGTATTGGTTCTGTCTCTTTTATTTTATATGTATTAGAGAGGGATAGTACTATTTAATTTATAACTAAGCTTAGAGATTTTGTTTGAGATGTTACAAATATTTTAAGATTTAATTATTGTTATACTATTAAAATTTGAAAATATTGTTTTCATTTTACTTTATCCATTTTTTTTAATTTATTCATTTTACGGCTCGGGGACTGTATATGTATTTGGTGATGGAAACCCCCGACAGGCTTCTTTAACGGGGTTTTGCAGTTCTTGTATTCTTTTTCAATTACATTTTAACCATCGTGGGTCATTTTTTTAACTTTACTTTTTATAAAGTAAAATAAATGTCCATTGTCGCTCAATGGGATGACACCTGGCTTTAAACGCGATTGGTTGAGGTTGCGATTCCTACTAGAGGGAATTATATAATTTCTCTAGTTTAAAAGAAATACGACGCTAAATTTCGCTACCTAACTCACAATATATAGATTTTAGACTGAAAGTGGAGAGAATATTGTTGACACTATGGACTCCCTAACATCCCTCCCTGCATAGTAGATGCAGTGAAACTGTAAAAAGGAATAAAAAAAAACATTTAAAAGTGTAAAAACCTAAAAACGCGTAGTGATTAGACACTAACTTCAACTACCATTTCTCATACACCATTCATTCATAAGAGCATAAACACACATAATATGAAGTAAAGCTAATATATTATATTACTTAATAAGTACGTTCCGTGGAACAATTTCACAACGATTTATCTATTTTAATATGGGATGAGAGGAATATTGATTATACTGTCTCTTTTACGTTACGCATAATGGAAAAGGACAGTGATGGATATTATATGTGAATTGCGTTACGGAGGGGCCATATATGTTTTTTCTTCAAGCGTTAAAGTGTCAAGTAGGCAGAGAGATTGTAGTGTTAAGACACTCTGTTCTTCATTTTAGTAACATTGCTTATTGATTGACCGAACTTAGCCCCGTACTTTTGTATTAGCAATAATGAAATTAAGATTAGTTCAATATTATTATAAATGTGGCGTTAAGTTCCGCCACTTAGCACGCAATGCCTCCGAATTCGGCGAAAAGTGGGGAACGGAGTATCTTAACACTAGGTTCCCTCTGTCTACCCTGCTGTGTGCGGGATACAGCGTGAAGCTAAAAAAAAAGAAAAAATATTATTCAAAATGGGAATCAAACCCACAATCAATCACCCTTATGTATATTTTAATTATTTCAATGACTTTTTCCTAATGAAAGATTTTTATAGTATTTTTTTTTACATACACACAGGTGGCTGGACTTTCTTATAAGAACAATAGCTATCTATAGCTGTCTATAAGTAGATTGCACTTTACAACCCTCATCGCCTTGATAAATAAGGTGATAGTCTTAATAAATTCTAATTATAATAAATAAATTCGACCCATTTATTTAAAACCATCGTAGTGCAGTGGAAAAATGTTTGAGTAATCGTGAATGGTTATGAGTTTGATTCCGATTTGAACTTAATACAACCGTTTTGTCTTATTCACCAGAGCCGACAAATATTTTTTTTAGCTTCACGCTGTGTTTCGCACACAGCAGGGTAGGCAGAGTGAACCTAGTGTAAAGACACTCCGTTCCCCACTTTCCGCCGAATTTGGAGGCATTGCGTGTTAAGTGGCGGAACTTAACGCCGCGCTTTACCTCGACACCAGAGCGAAGAAAATGGAAATATTAAATATTTCCACTCCTCGAGTGAGAATCGAACCCACAACCAGCCGTTTACAGTCACACGCTTGTGCCACTGGGCCACGACTGGCCACAACCATGGTCTGTATACATAGTAATACACGAAATTATCACTCCTAAGTACGCCAAAGATATAGATAGCGTAATTCTATTCATCGTGCCTAATAACCGTTATATAAAGAAAGTTTAAGACGCTCGTTAATTAAGACAAAGTTTTTCATAATAAAAACAATTTCAGCTATAAAGCCCAGTGAAGTATTACAAGTAACTCATAATTGTTTAGTCCACCGAGGTGGTCTATAAAAACTTATGTACACGCAGTTTATTACGATAGTTACTATCGTATTTACGTGCAGGGTGAAGGTTAGTTTTGAGTGTTTACCAAAATTTCTTATCCACTTGTTTTTGTCTATACAAATGAATAAAATTGAGTGTATCTTTGTAATATAAAAAGAACCTTCTTACTAAGTATATATGCATATATACACGATACACATACCAAAACATG
Organism: Dryas iulia moderata; assembly: GCA_019049465.1. Taxonomy (NCBI): domain Eukaryota; kingdom Metazoa; phylum Arthropoda; class Insecta; order Lepidoptera; family Nymphalidae; genus Dryas; species Dryas iulia. The sequence continues at coordinate 14,622,138 of CM032418.1, read as the reverse complement.
TTCTTTTTCAATTTTTGTCTGTCAGTTTCATTCTTTGTCTGTCTGTTTCAGTTAATGACTGGAACGGCTGGACCGGTTTTGACGAGACTTTCACGGGTTACTCAGAAAGAACCTTAGAAATTGTCATAACACTCCTTTCTCTATTTTCGTTGTTAAACCTATCTATAAAAATATCTGAAATAGGAATACAGCAAATATAAAAACAGCTTTACGCTTTTTTTCCTGCATAGCAAAGTTTGCAGAGAGAACGTTATATCAAGACACGCCGAGTTCTAATTTCCTCTTGAATTCGAAATATTGCGTGTTGTGTGGCAGAACTCAGTACCACCTTTTGAATAAAAAAAAAATAAAATAGTGTCTGCGTAAGTAGATTATTTTTTAAAGTAATCCATTATTTTTTTCATAACAAATATAAAAGCTCAAAAATATAGTATTCTAAGGCTCAAGCTATATATTAGCTACAATATACTACAACTTCACTTCTTTGACAGGTGCAAAATATATAAGGTTATTGTTACATTCACCTTACACAGTGTCTGCATCTGCCATCCGTCACACGACCGCTTTCAGAATAGAATGTTACATATGAATATGGCAAAGCTTATTACTGCTTCATACTAAATTTGTTGTACTTATTAATATCAAATGTATTATATATACTACTATACTATGCACAGCTACTGCAGCGACTGGTAATGGGTTCAATTCCCTTTCGGAGTTATGATTATATTTAAAATATTTTGATTTCCCCGTTCTTGTACCAAATACAAAGTACAGCAATGAATTCTAACTTACACTTGTTAACATTTTTAAAGTGTTATTCACACACTTAGGAAATTGGAAAAGATATTTAGAAAACGTATAAAAAATAAAAAATTTGAACAGCGGGATTCGAGCCCGAGCCTCCTGAAAAACGTTCAGGCGCTGTGACCACTAAGAATAGAATACATGGCTTAGTGATCAGAGCGCCTGAACGGTTTTCAAGAGGGGCGGGTTCGGGTTCTTTTTCTAACTTACACGTATCTTTTTTTTTGTAGCTTCACGCTGTATCCCGCACACAGTAGGGTAGGCAGAGGGAACCAAGTGTTAAGACACTCCATTCCCCACTTTCCGCCGAATTCGGAGGCATTGCTGTTAAGTAGCGGAACTTAACATGTATCTTAATATATTAATATGGAACTTGGCTCTTATTTTCACATTTATATTTGTAATAGCGTGCTATTCACCAATACCAGTATCAAATAGTATACGATTTCAAGTCTAATATGAATAGGTAATAGAGCAACTCTACAACATAGTTCAGAGACTTGGCAAAAGTGAAGCTATTGAATATCTGTTTCTATGTAACTTGCAACAGTTGCTAAGCAATTAAATACACTGTATTTGTATTGAAAACGATCTGTTAATATTGAAGGACTATATGCAAATTTCATATTCACATATATTTTATGAAATATTATTATTAAATATATAAAGATTTTAGTAGTATTTGGGCAAAGATTGTACAGTAAGAAGACGAGCTTAGCGATTTAAGCAACTGCTTCGAGGTTGTGGTAGTTTGACGGTACCGGCGGCCTCGAGTAAGGTAGTTTGGTGGGCTACCGTGAGGTTTTAGTGGATGCAGAAGCATGAGCCTCACATAATCCGTGTGGCGTTACATACATATAGCATTCGGACACCCGCAACAGGGTTTCTCCACGGAAGAGAAAAAAAAAAGATTGTGCAGTGGTTTATATGCTCAAAAGAACGTTTGATTATCTGGTAAGAACAATATTAATCTCTGACGAGTGAGATGGTAAGTTCCGCCAAACACACAATGTCTTGAATTCATTTGAAAAATGGTGAACGGAGTGTCTTAAGTCTACGTTCTCTATGCATACCAAGCGATACGATAAAGAGAAAAGCTGCTGCTTTTTTTTCAATAATTTCTACACTATGTCTGACTAGACTAATGCCTGAAACTTACATATATAAAGTATAATCTGAAGATAAATATATTTTACAATGAATACATATATTTCTCTGAATTAGTTCACCATTGTTCATCTACTTTCTTATTCTTACATCTTTTACTTTCTTAATACGTTAAAAGATACCAAAATAAAAACTTAATCCTAAGATCATCTCAGAGCAGTGGGTTAGCATCATAGATTGTATGTTCGATTTCTACTTCTTCTTTTCACACTTTTCTATGTAATTTCTTTCCCCTCGAAAACAAAACAATCGCGGCGTTAAGTTCCGCCACTCAATACGCAATGTCTCGAATTCGGTCGTAAAATAGAGAACAGATTGTCCTAACACTAGGTTGTCCCTGACTTACTACTTTGCTATGCGAGAAATGCTTGAAGCAGAAAAAAAAACGACTTTTATTTGAAAAAGAAATTTAAAGAAGAAAACTTATAAAAAAATTTGACCGCAGCGGGATTCGAACCCGCGCCTCCCGCTGCGTTCAAATTTTTATACTTTTTTTTAAAATGTCTTATTCAATTTGCCTAAGAGTGGAATAACATTTTAAAAAAATGTTTAAAAAGTACTTTTTATTTCTTCCAAATTCAATTTTATTCCTTTAAACATAAAATTCACCCATATACTAAACTAACTACTTAAATCATTCAATTGAACAACAAGTAGCCAGCTTCAAACTAGAAAATTAAAAAACAACGTAACACTAATAGATAGCTGTTGTGTTTAAGATCGTTGAGGCAGAAAACCTTGGATGGCCCTCGGTGGGGCGACGCATCCTGAATACGAATTAAGGAATCTCTACCCACAATCTGTTCTATGTATGCATAAAGTCTTACCTGAACATTGATTTTTTGGTACATTTTCTGGTTAAACCCTTTTATTTTTGTTTTAGATTTTGTTTAAAAACAGGTCTTTTGGTTCTATTATTTCTACAGAGTATTACACAGGGTTAAATTTTAAATATTCTTTTTATTACGTTGCGTTTCAATACATTATTCGGTTTAACGACAATGTTGAAGAAATATATATATTTGCTTTTATACTTAGGAAGTGGTAAAACCCTATTTCGATTCGATTCATCTAGAGATGAAAGGTAAGAGATTAAAATAGAAACTTTACTTTGAATTTCTATATTATCAATGATACTGGGGAGGGTATGTTTTATACATATGTATATGCCTTGCTTATATAACTTAATAACTTATATATAACTTAAAATTACGCAACCCAACGCCGTGATTCATTATACCACTTCGGAAAAAGAAAATTATATAAATCATCATTTCAACATTTCAATGTTATTCACACACTTAAGAAATTGACAATTATGATTTTTTTAGATAAAGAAGTATAATATTCCAAATAGAAATCGAACCTACAAGTATCACTTAAATAGACTGTTCCACTACGCCACAATATCCTTTTCACTAATATTATATCCAAAATCGAATTCACTAATGCAAAATCCTCTACACATATTTACATACAAACAGACACATAATTATAGCTATAACGCTTTATATTCAGACAGCGTTAAACATTTGATCAGCATACATGACACGGTGGAAATCTTTTAAAGTACTTAGAAGTTTAAAGGTACATTTAATAGAGTCGGTACCTTCCTTCTAAGCGTAGTCGACACATGTCAGCAATCTGCCGCCGATCGCGATTTTATCTTGAACTTAATAAAATGACACTCGGGTGTGTTTTAAGCTAAGAGATAAGAGCGTTTTTGGATAAATAATTACTATAAAATTATAGTATCTACTTATCCTTGAAATGACTATGAAATTCATAGATGCCTATAAAAATTATATTAAAATTCATCATACTATTACTCCGAAATATTGAACGGAGTGTCTTAACACGAAGTCCCGTTTGTCTAGCATGCTGTATGCGGGATACAACGTGAAGTTAAAAAAAATATTATAAGTTAGTAAGCGTTTAAATGTTTATTTCCATATTTTCAAACATATATCGAAAAACCTTAGCGGAAGACCGTAGTAATTACAGCAAATATTAAAAATATACGCTTTATATTTGAATTCATAATACATGTTGCATTATTTATTAATTAAAATAAAACAAATACATGTTTTAACGATTCGTGGAAACTTAAATATAATAAATTGATATTTCAACGATTCGTGGAAGCTTAAAATAAGGGATCAGAGTGATAAGCAGTTATATCACAATACTACTACTATTTTTATTAAATATTGTACAAATATATTCGGATATTTATTTTATATAAATAAATTTAAAACCTTACAAAGAGCGCTAATAAAATATGAATTTATACAATATATTATTTATAAAAATATCAAAAATATAGCCTTTGCAATAGCGAATTGAAAATAGAATACAAAAGCAATGTATAATAATTATTTATGCACGAAAAAGTAACTGTCGAAGAAAGAATAAAAAAATCATGTTTCTACTATCGCAGTTTTTTACACGAAATATATATAGTGAAATTGACATAAATTGACATGAAAAAAAGTGACTTCTTCTTAACTGACTAAAACGATAGCCTATAAATGTGTCCCATTTATGGAAAAAAAAATGTTAGAAGTTTAAATCAATAAAAACTCTAGTCTTATTAATTAGATTGTAAATTTAAATTTCTTCTAAGGTTCATAATCATCATCGTCATCTTGTTATAAAAAAAAATATACGAAATGTCTCGATTTCGCATAAAAAACTAAAAAACGGGCAAGTCTCGGCGTAGAGGCGCAAAGCGCAACTGTAAAGCAACTGGTTCTGGGTTCGTTTCCCACTCAATGAGAGGAATTATAGATTTTCTCCATTTTCTTCCCTCTGGTGGTGAGGCGTTAAGTTCCTCCACTAAACACGCAATGCTTACAGAATTTAGTAGAAAGTGGGGAACGGAATATCCTGACACTAGATTTTCTCCTCCTATGTAGAAAAAAGCGTAAAGCTACAAAAATATCATAGTATATATTTTCCAACTTGTACCACACATTAAAGCGTTAACATGCTCGTGCGAGTTTGCTCTGATCCCACAGATCTCTGTTGGCCCGATACTTGGGAACCGCCGACGATTGTGTTTTTTAAATAAATCGCGAATATATACGGCCGAGTACTTGCTTCCTTCCTTATGTATAATCTGTGCCCGTTTTTATTAAGTTCAGTATATACTTTAACAAGTACGTTAAGAATTTGGTATATAATCAAAATTTACTTATAAATATTATCAAAGACCATCATGGCACAGTGGGATAGTACCTACTGTAACTGTAAATGTGATTTGTTGTGGATTAGATTTCTACTCAAAGGAATTATCATTGTATTATTAGCTTCACGCTATATCCCGCACACAGCAGGGTGGCCAGAAGAACCTAGTATTAAAATACTCCGTTTCCCGCTTTCCGCCGAATTCGGCGGCATTGCGTGTTAAGCGGCGGAACTTAACGTCGCGTTTTACCTCGACACCAGAGCGAAGAAAATGGAAATACTAAATAATTCCACTCTTCGAGTGGGTATCGAACCCACACCCAGTCGCTTTACAGTCACACTTCGAACCATTGCGCCACGACTGGCCACACTTATTATCATATTTAAATTATTATTTATATTTCTTCTCCCTGATGACAAGACAAGACACCAAGATTTCCGTTACAGGTAATAATGTATTGTATCCGTGAGAAAAATAGAGAACGGAGTGTCTTGAAATTAGTTTCCTTGTTATGTGGAAAATAAAAAAAAACATCCAAACAATAATCTAAAAACACTATATTAAATTATACGAAATAAATGCTCAGTAATTATTCATTTTAAATACAATTTAGTATAATTCTATTCAATTCTCATTGAAAACACGATATTTGAACGAGTCTTCCTTTAGCTATAACATATTTGAGATAGTCGCAAAGTGTAATGTGCGAAAAATAAGGTCCTCGCATTGCTCCCCGCCTGAGGATTTTGTACGTTGTAGATTTAGACAACTGGAAGAGATACGTCTGGTATTTTGTTATTTTTCGCTTTAAATTTACTTATATATAAAAAAATACATAATCAATGTAAGAGATTGATATAATAAACGTGATTTCGTTAAAATACAGATAAATTATAATTCTTATGTATTTTTTTCAAATTAATTTATTCATAGGACAGTAACTCTCTCTAACTGTGTGATGATTGTTGGTTCGATTCCGTCTCAGGGGTGTGATTACATTCGAAATATTTTAATTTCTATACAACACGACACCGCACGAAATAAGTTATGTATAATGTTACGATATATGAAATATAAAAATAGATAAAAAAGGCAACTTTTAGTCTAAAATTATTTTGGATTTAGGAACTGCTCACGTATAAACAATTGCATATTACTCCCGCTACTTAACACACAACACAAATTCAGCCAAAAAATGTAGAATGGAGAGATTTTATACTATGTTATCTCTTCTCTTCTTAAGATTTTCTTTATACCCGCTGCCAGGCAATGGATCAAATTTTGTCTGAAAATGGAGAATGGAGTGACTTTACTAGGTTCTCTCTGCCTATCCTATCAAACAGGTAAAAAGAAAAAATCTGAAAAACAATATATATTAAGTGAAAATATCTATCCAGTAAATCTATATACATGTCAACAGCTGAGCAGTGCACGAGATACAATGATCCGTTTTGTTTCCGAACGTACTACCTATATTGAGACCGGGACCGAGACAGCTTTAAAATATTTCTCATACGACCTTATATGTATACACTTTGTTTGGACTGAATTTCTATTATACGATATTCTCGTATATTTAACTTGAATTTAGTTAAAATAAATATAATGAACCTGTGAGAGGTCATTGTAGCGCTATGAAAAAGTCTAACTGTGTTCGTGATGGTTATGGATTTGATTCCCACTTGAGGAATGATTATATCTATTTTTTTTCTGATCTGGTGACAAAACCAAGCACGACGTTCCGCTAGTCGTCACCTAAAGTCGTAGAAGAAGAAAGGAGAAAAGAGTGCCTTTAGAGCAGATTCTCTCTTCCTACCTTGCTATGCGGAATAACAAATTTAAACCAAAAAAATAACATGTAATTCTTTTCCTCTTTCTCTTCTTTTGTTTTTCCTTCTCTTTTCTTTTTTTTGTAACTACCTTCTTTTATTAATATAAGGTTATATAAAATCCATCTCTCTGGCAATATACGAAAAATGGCCTAACCACCTTGTTTATATATCTGTATTATATAAAAAAACCTTTAAACCAAAAATACCACAAACGAAATCACATAAAAGGTACATCTATTTCATTTTAATTAATACAAAAACTTAAAAAAAAGGTAATAAAAGTACTCATATTTGATACCAACGTTCAGAAGTTAGTTATCTACATATAACTTAATAACATTCCTTTGAACGGAACGAGCAACCTAAGCCTCGTGGAAAACAGAACTAAAAATATGACAAGTTATTTAGAAAACTAATTTTATACAAATGAGATTGCTTTCTCAACGTCCAATGCCACAAAGTACTACAGTTTCACGTCAAACAAACTCATTAGGACCGCAAGTTTTTTTTTCTTTTTATAACTTCACGCTATATCCTGCACACAGTAGGGTAGACAGAGGGAACCTAATGTTAAGACACTCCGTTCCTTACTCTCTGACGAGTTCTGAAGGCATTACGTGTTAAGTGGCTCAACGCCGCACTTTTGGCCTCGACATCAGAGGGGAGAAAATGAAGTATTAAATATTTAAATTCCTCGAGTGGGAATTGAACCCACAACTAGTCGCGTTTCTAAATTGTTGTAGTGTGTTTCAAAATTCATTATAATCGATCAAGTGGTTTAGATTTTTCATACAAACACTAACAACTGTTTCAACTCTTTAGGTGATGATTTTAAAAAAAAGTAGTCTAAGGTTTTTTTTTAGGTTCACGCTGTATCCCGCACACAACAGAGTAGGCAGAGGGAACCTAGTGTTAAGACACTCCGTTCCCCACTTCTAGTCTAAGTTTGATATGAATATATTAATTTCTCCTAGTGAGAATCGAATCCACACCCTCCTGTACCATAACGTCCTTTACTTTATAAAATACCTAGTTATCTTAATTTGATGAATCGTCTATTTATTCCAGCATCCCTTCAGATGCGGATTGCGCCAATTACTTTGTCTGCGGCTCTCTAAATAAATAGTGAACAGATTTTAACAAGAAATAAGAACGAAATCGTGTTGTTTAATTAATTTTGTGTTAATGTTTTGGATTCTGTTGAACATTTTCGTGTGGATGGCCCGAGCTTATTGGTTGTTAGACGTTTACTAAGGTTTTTGAATGGGTTGTTTTGACTTGTAAAATTGTTAAGGTTTTTAAATATTATTTAAGTTTAAAATTTTATTTTTATTAATATTTATTATATTTTTTTTTTTTCTCCGTTCTCGTATATGAGATGAGACGCGGCGTTAAGTTCCGCCGGTCGACATGTAATGTCTTAATTTCGGATGGAAAGTGGAGAATGGAGTGTCTAAACACCAGGTTCTCTCTAATTAGAAAAATGACTATGACATCTTCGTCGTTATTATATAGTTTCGCTGTACCTTAATCAGGTGAATCACCAGTGAATTGTTAAATTTTAATCGTCGAAAACCTTACCCTGCCTACGTAATAGCATATACGATTTTTCATTTAAATACTTTTGTTGTTGTTATATATAATGGAAACATGCCAAAAAAACTATGTTGTCCTCTTTAATGAAAAATAAAAATAATTAAATTTTAATTATGCCACTGAAATGGTTGGTATTAAAACCGTAACCAATTACGATTACAATCACATAAAAAAAAATCTAAATATCTTTATTCAAATAGACTTTTGTAAGCATTTTTAAATTGTCAAATATACATAAGCTACTGTCCCACTGCGCCTTAATAACCTACATTAAACCGAAACCGTAAAACCGAAATATCGAAGTGTGGCCAGTCGTGGCCCAGTGGCACAAGCGTGTGACTGTAAACGACTTGTTGTGGGTTCGATTTCCACTCGAGGAGTGGAAATATTTAATATTTCTATTTTCTTCTCTCTGGTGCCGAGGTAAAGCGCGGCGTTAAGTTCCGCCACTTAACACGCAATGCCTCCGAATTCGGCGGAAAGTGGGGAACGGAGTGTCTTAACACTAGGTTCCCTCTGCCTACCCTGCTGTGTGCGGGATACAGCGTGAAGCTAAAAAAAAAACCGAAATAGAGTTCAATATCTTCTCTATCTGCATAACAATAAAAGTATTAATACAATTTCTACTTCACAATATAATAACATTTCATTTCCATCCACATTATTCTGGTTCAAAAATCTACCAACTCAATTACGATCTGTCACTTTACCGCCATCAGATTCCACCAGTGAAACTAATATCTCTCTAATACTGTCGGTTCGTGTCGCGTCATTTAATGTGGATTATCGCTGGGCTCTTTACAACTGTTTTATGTAGGGAAAACTTTTTAGATTTCATATTGGAAGGTCCATGTTAATGTTAACGATCAAAATATTGGGTTTCGGGTTTGATGTTATTTGATTGTTTTATAGAAATAATTTTAGAAACATTACAATTGGGAAAATCATTAACAAATTGATATTAAGTTGTGACAAGATATATAATATATAGACAAAAAGGCAGATAGACAAACAGTTCAAAAATTAATCAAATCTAATAAAGTCTAGCTTGTAAGTTCGTAGAAATAAGAAAAGGCTTGAAGTGTGTTTTACTTTACGAAAAAAATATATCTTATTATATTTCATAACGATGCATCAATTAACTGATGTAATTCAATATTAACTTAGGCAGAGAAAACCAAGTGTTAAGATACTCCGTTCTCCCCTTTCCCCCGAATCAAAGACAATCCAAGAATTGAGTGGCGAAACTTAACGCCGTTCTTAACCTTATTATCAGAGCGAATAAATTAAGCTGATTGAATTTATACAATCAGACGCTGTCACACAACTCCACGATGGTCACACGTTAAAAAAAATAGTCTGAAATAAAACCCAAGAGTCATAAATCAAGCCATTTTTAGTTTTTATTCACAAAAATTCGACATGGAAACACTTTTTGTATACGAAAGCGAGTCGCAAAATAAATAGGTAGCAACATTATTCGCTCTAACGACGCGGAAGACAAATTTCCACGTATACCTTTACATTTGGGCTGAGACGAAAAGATAGAGTGCGTGGTGCCAAGTTATGCACGCCTGTGAGATGCTCCGTGGGGAGCAAAGTTGGGCATACTTTTGGTTTAGATATCGATATTTTTTTTTAGAATGGGGCGTGAAAATATATTTTATTTTAAAATGGATCTGTATTAATAATAATAATCGTGTATATTTTTTGTGTCTTGTACATGTGATCACGGTTGTGCAGTTTGCTGTAATTTTCGAAATTGACGTTTCGTATATAAAAAATATGCTCGGTTAATCTTTATACAATTATAGTTTCATTTCAAAAAGGGTAAAATGAAAAATTTTACCGAATATATATTTTTTTAATTTATTGGCTTAGATCTATAAATGACCAGATAATGTCTATTTATATACTTTATGAGTTTGATAGTGGAATATCCACGTCGTACTTTGTCCATTTAAAAGAAGAAGTTAAAATATAATCTATCTTGAATAGAGCACCTTGGCCTTCAGTAAAGCATGTTCCAAGGGCGTCTCAATAACCAAAAAAAATATATAATCTATTAAAACTTCACTTTAACTGTAAGCTCTTTCTTGGTTTATAATAGTTCTTAGTTCTTACTTTATATTAGTTATAATTGTATAATGATAATTTAAATATTTTTATTTCTCCATCCTGGTGAACAAAACACAATACACAATCTCAATTTCAGGTGGAAAGTAGAAAACGGAGTATCTTAACACTATTTCTCTCTCCCTATCTCTACTAGGGGTAAAAAAGCGTGAAGCAATACTATAAAAATACAAATAAAACTCAAATAAAGACAGAAAACATGCCTATCGACAGAACACCACTGTTACATACATATGTACACGCATGATACATATGTACGTAATCTAATAAGTTGTAGGAGTATTGACGTGGAGATTTGTGGCGGTTTTTTGTTACTCTACAATTGATATCTCGATACTATATCGAATACGATACGTAGGTTTTTGACATATTATGTTAAATGAATGTATTTGTTATGTTTTTAACTTTTTAAAAGTGTTGTTCATGTACTAAGAAAATAGAAAAACATTTTATAGCAAGAGGCTTCAAACCCGCTTATTTTGGAAACCGTCCACGCTTTAACCGCTAAGCATTACGTTCAGTGCGTTTCTAAAAGCCTCAGATTTGAATCCTGTTCGTTCATATTTTTATACGTTTTCTAAAAATGTATAACTAGTTACATTCATGTCTTTCTTAATCATCCCTTTTTATATATTTTGAATTAACCTATTTTAAGCGGAATAGTGGCATATATTTTTTGAACTGTTTATAGTACTTATATAATACGTTCATGGTTAAGGTAGAGAACTACTTAAATATAGTATTTTTTTCAAGAAAAATGGACAGTACCTTGACTCTTAGTTTTTTACTGCCTATAATACAAAAAGGTAGGCGTAATGGCCTATTTTTTTGTCCATCGGAAATCTGTTGACACTCAGGCTAAACATTCAACACGGCAAAATTTTTAGCATCATGCCTTTCCGCATGAGGGTAGTCAGAGAGACCCTAGTGTCAAGATACTCTGTCCTACGTATAAAATGGAAACTTGCTGAGAATATTTATTTGAATGCTTATTTTAAAAAAATATATATTGTTAATTTATGTACATATGTATATATGTATGTCCTTATTTATGTTTGTGTGTATATAGTTTCACATTATGAACGCAATAACGGTATCCGAGTCTTGTGAAGTGGACCAAACGAGACTCACTCTGACGAAATTAATATGTTAAGAGGAATCTCTTATTGCTATTAAATATATGAACTAAATTAATTTATTATTATATTTTATAAATTAAATTCAAAATAAATATTTTTTATTTTAAGGCTTTTTTTACACAACAGAGGCTCTTCTTGTCAAAACACTCTGTACTTCATTTTCCACCCGAATTCGATATAGCGTGTATTGTCTTGTCACCATAACGGAGAAATTGCCCACTGCCATTAGCGGACAAATTTAATTGAAATCCCACTGCGTCGTGATGGCAGTCAAAATAAGTCATTTTATATTCTCTGTTTTGTTTTTTATATGTACGTAGACGAATTTTTGTCTTTTTTTTACATATTCTTGTATTTTTTTATTTTACATATAGTACAATACTTTAAGTTAAGTTAACAAAACTTTATGTTTTATTTTTATCGCTTATAATTTAGGGTTGAGCATTGGCGAAAAAATTGTGATAAACAGAATGACAAGTCACATTTCATTACTATCCAGTAGATCAACTAGATTAAGATCTGCTTTTGGTATAAAAGTATCTCTGCCCATAACCAAGTTCAGCAACTATTATATTTCATTAATTAAATGTATCATTCATATATTATTATGAAAAAAACTTCGGATTTTTTTGAAAAAGGTCGAATTTTTGTCTAACCACGACAGACGAGTATCACTAATTAGAGTACATTAGAACATAGATATAAGTTGCAGTACAAAATGTTTACGAGGTGTACTTTATAGGCACTTAAAAGTTAATTGATGCATTGTCGCAATAATTTAGAGCACGCCATCGAACCTCGCTGTTTAATTAGTCAGCTAGGGTTGTTAGTTTTATGTTTTAGTGGTATTTTTAAAATATTTGTGAAAAATATTCAAATTTTTAAAGTGTTATTTCGACACTTAGAATATTCATATGTTATGTTTAAGGAAATAATAATATCTTGTAACGTAGCTGGATTCGAAGCCGGGCTTTTTGAAAACTGTCCAAGGGTTTTGAACAAAAAATTCTCAATGAAGATGTTTCTTCTAAATCTTTCGATCTACGTCTACGTCTTACAAATTAAAGTTGTAATAAACATATAAGAATTTAGACGTAGCCGGACGTAGAAATTAAAATAGAAATGATTGCTTGATGCAGGCTCAAATCCTGTAGCATTAAAATTCCAATACGTTTACTAAAATTGTCATTAGTGAAATAGATGAAATGCCTAAGGTGTCGAACTATGCCACTGACCTCAGTATCATGAATTCAGACAGAAAGAAAGTTATAAACGGTTTGTCTTCATAGTATTTTCCTTACCTAGACCTAGATTACCTAGACCACAGGTGTTTGTTGATAAAAATAATTTAAATAATAAACATACCATCAACGAAAATCGAATCTTGAACAATCGAGCTTACATCACACGTTATTTCACTAAGCTACAGTGTAGCTTAGTGAAATATAGTGTGATGTAAGCTCGTACAATAGAAGATACAAATATTTCAATAACGACATTTTAACCGACAATATTCGTATTCAATCAGACACCACAAACGCCAGGATGACGCCAAAACTGAAATTCAGGCAATCATAAATACTTCGAATTATCAACTCACAAAGTTTACTGCTTCCTTTTATTACGTACAATAACTAAATATAATATAATAATTTACGACACGCCATTAAGAACTATCGACATCAATATGAGGAGATTGTGTTTTAGTGGGACAGAACTAACTTTAAGTCCCGCTTAAGGTTGTAGGTTCAATTCCCACTTGAGGAAATATACATATATTTAAATTCTTTTTGTTTCATAAGACTAGGCGAAAATTTGAGTTATGCAGCAGACAAAGAAAATGGAGTGTCTTTAAAGTACGCTCTGAATGACTGTTTTGCTTAAAAAAACCTGAACACAGTCTAGTTGTGGATTTGATTCCTACTCGTGGGAATGATAACCATTCCCATTCTTTATTTTTTTTTAGCTTCACGCTGTATTCGCACACAGCAGGGTAGGCAGAGTGAACCTATTGTTAAGATACTCCGTTTCCCACTTTCCACCGAATTCGGAGGCATTGCGTGTTATGTGGCAGAACTTAACGCCGCGCTTTACCTCGACACCAGAGAGAAGACAATGGAAAAATTAAATATTCCCACTCCTCGAGTGGGAATCGAACCCACAACCAGTCGTTTACAGTCACACGCTTGTGCCACTGGGCCACGACTGGCCACAACCAATTTTGTTTTCGTCTCCAGTAAAAAGCAATACAAGCAATGTACTAATTTTGGACAGAATATTTTAACACTACATTCTTTCTGACTATCATAACCTGTAAGAAAAAACTTAAAAATAGACAACCCTACACACGACCAAAGTGCGAACGAAACAAATTAACATAGTATGTCACGCGATTCCGTCTATAGAAAGTAATTAAAAATAAATACAGTGGCCGATGTGATGATACCACAACGCTTTTAACAACTTCGTTTGTCATTAAGTAATTAGAATTTTCCAATTCGTATTATTATGTTGTGTTTTATATAATTTCAATGGTCAAACCGTGTATGACGTTCTTTTGTGTAAAATAACGATAAATTGTTTACGCTTTTGTAATATTTTAAATTGTTATCAACCAGTCAATAAATATATGTACCTACATGTATTTAAAAGTCTTTTGTTAATGAATGACAGATGGACAACGAACAGAAACTACTGGTTCATAGTCGCATCTTCTCAGGTCTGAGGCATTAGCTTTAATAAGCCAGTGTCAAATTATTTAATAAAAAAAAAAACAAAACAGTTTTCCGACCCTAGGTAGAAGAAGCAGAGAAAAATGAATTATTTTCTTAAGTAGCTATTTAAAGTAGCAAATTTATATACGAAAAACATCTATCCATATAATAATCTTCAAAAACAAACCGATCTAAATAACACTGTGCCAACACTAGTATCATACTAATAACTCGTACTTGTAGCTGGTTTAAGCAAACATTTGAATTTGGAGGGTTTGCTCGGAAATTATCATTTATAGGATCATGCTATAGCTTAACTTACTTTATTTTATGTTAACAATTGCTTTTATTGTTAATAATATAATAAAAAAAAACATGGACAGAGAAGAAGCCATCGTGGCGCAGTGGGCCAACGGCTGACTATAAACGCGATTGATTGTGGATTTGATTTCCAATCGAAGGGATGATTATTTTGAAATTATTTTTATTTCTCCACTAGGTACCAGCCTAATACAAAACGTGGGGTTGAGTTCCGTCGCATAGCACGCAGTGTCTCGAATTCCTGCAAAATGTGGAGGAATAAGTGTCTTTAGAGATTTTTTTTTGACAATATCACTCTATTATGCGAGAAAAAGCGTAAGGTGCAAAAAATATCACATGAGATTTCCAATAAAAATTTCGCCCACTGTAACTATCTAACTCAGTAACTATATACTTGATAATTCCGATTTCAATCCTTACTTAAGGAAAGTTAACATGTTAAAATTAAAAAGTTTGAAATAGATATTTAATCAAGCAGAAATCGAACCCACATCCAACACAACCAGCTATCTAACCTACATATATCGCTCATACATTGTTATATTTAAAAGCATATTGGAATAGAGCGACCTCGGTAATACTCATTAAGTTGTATCTGTTTGGACGCCCCCTACCTACCCCCGTCCCCCTAGTGCCTGTTCGTGCTTCGTCAACCATACTTTAAACGTACCTGTTTGTATTCGGCTTTTATTAAAAAGTGGCAGTGGATAGAATTGAAACGGTAATTAAAGGTTATGGTCAAATGGGTCGTTTGAGAATATGAAAATTTTCACATTTCAATAATTTATTAAGTTATAGTTGATATATTTTAAGAAATATTGTGTTAATGAGTGAATTTTAAAGGCTATCGTGATGTAGTGCGAAAGCGTCTGACTTTATAATAAAGTTGTGAATTTGATTTCCACTAAGGGAAATTCCAATTCAGAATGAAGACAGAACAAATTGGTATGATACTAGATTTCCTATGCCCAAGTAAAGGTGAAAAAAAATATTTAATTAATTTTGTTTTGCTACTTGGCGTCATATGAGTTTGTTTGAACTTGTTTAATGAATTGTAAGAAAGACACCGCTCTCTGGCTATATTCTAACAGCCTGGAAGTTTAAAGAGATATCAGATCAGACTAGACTTTTTATTTTCCCATCCTAGAGATTTATCTTATGTTATCAATATATTTCATTTAGCAATTTCGCGCCTCTTCCCAATTAATGGAATAGTTAGAGTACCTAATATCAAGTCACTCTGCCCTCCACTTTCCTTCTGAAATCGAGAGATTTGCATGCGTGTTGAATAGCGGAACTGAAATCTGCGCTTTATCTGAGGTGCTAGAGCGAAGACATAAAAAATTTAAATAAAGTCTTTACCCCAACTGGGAATGGAACCCGCAACCATCGCTTTTACATTCATACGTTACTCAACGGCACCACCACGGCCGTCAACGGATACTTAATAAGCCACATAAAATTTGGTAGGAAAAGGGAGTGTCTTAATCTTATATTTTCTCCATATTATATGACGAAACCAACGCTACGCATCTTTAAGTAGAAAGTGAAATGCCTAATTTAAAATTTTACCAAGTTTTTTTACCTTTCTTATTTCTACAGTTGTATGCAATCAAGAATATTACACCTCGACTCATTACCTTCACCAGTGATAAGAGAGCTGGCTTGATTATTGTCAAAAGAAGTGGAGTTGCATTTTTATAAAGAAACTCATTTCTTCCACTATTATAAACAGACATGACGTACATTTTGGGGCCACAAAATATTTTGATTTGAGGTAAAAAATGGAAAATGAAGTGTCCTGATGCAATATTTTCTGACTACCCCCGCTATGTCGAAAAAGCGTGAAGGTATAAAAACTATTGTTATGTACTCCCTGGATTATCCCGCACATAGCAGGGTAGGCAGAGGGAACCTAATATTATAACACTCCGTTCCCCATATTCCGCGGATTTTCGTTAAAGCCGCCGCATTGCGTGTTAAGGAGTGGAACTTAACGCCGCGCTTTGCCTCAATACCAGAGTAAAGAAAATGGAAATACTAAATATTTCCACTCCTCGAGTGGGAACCGAACCCACAACCAGTCATTTACAGTCACACGTATGTGCCACTGCGCTACGACCGGCCCCAAGTGAAAGTTAATTTCCTATAACCCACAACTTATCGGGTTTATATTCAAAGACTGTTCCACCATACCATATGCCTACCATAATTTCACTAACGCTAACTAATTCCGTGTCACAAAGACCTTTTGCTCACAAAAACAAAATGTAATATGATATTTTACCCATCAAATTTTGTTGCCACCGAGAATCGATAAAGTTGAACTTTATATCAATTTTATTGAATATCGTTTTAACAATCTCAAAGTTTACCTTTAAACGTGCCCAAGGAAAGGATGGAGTGTAAATTTACACAGTATTAAAAAAAACATGGCTGAGATAAACTTTGAAGGTTAGATTATTGATTTAATGATATTTTTATACACCTTATAAAAGGACTTCGTAGACTTCGTAGATTTTTTTTATTGCGTTTTTAAGCAGTTTCTTTAAGCATTATTAGATGCTTTAGACAATATTATGCGAGATAAAAAAGGATAGTGTGTTTTTATGCTGCTCTTTTTGTCTAAGTCAAATGATTTGATATTAAAAATAAGTAGGTATTAAAATCTTTAATGTTATAAAGATTATTAGAGGTACACTATAATAACACAGTAAAAATGGTACGTTTGTATGCGCTCATCTTCAGAAGTAATAGACGGAATAGAATGGAACGTTTTTTGATGTATAGTCTTGAAACTTAGGCAAGATTAGGACTTTAACTGATTTTGAAGACTGGACCACTTGATATGAAACCATAATATATCATAACCATATCAGCTATACTATAAGATATCAGTAAATTATATTTTAACATAAATTATTCAACTTGATATCAACATGCTGGAAATGGTCAAAGTCACGCAAAAGTTTTAAAAAAGCTTTATAGATGAAATCGAAATGTTCTTCGGAATGAGTATTTACATAAGTAAAAATACATTAAAGAATCAAATACGTTACAATAATATTTAAAATCCAAGAGAAAACGACTGTTTCTTGATATACTAAAAAAATAAAAATAAAAAAGAACTTTTACGATATTATTATCTTTTTTAAATAAATTAATACAACTTTTATTATTATCCTACAGAATTTATATAGAAAATATACGTTGATCAACTCACAGTCGAAACAGAGTAGATGTAATTAAAAATTCAACAGGCAAAAGTACTAAAACAAAATTAAGTGCTTCGTTTTTATTTCTCCGCCCTTCCCCTTATTTAGGCAGTTAGTATTATAATCATGATGCTAATTTACCCCGGAGGCCTATCTCGAAAGTGGATAGTACTTTTAATTTTTATTATTATATAAAATTGAAAGCTATTTTGGCTCAGTGGTTGATGAGAATGTTAATGATGTCGGTTCAATTCCCACTCGGTAAATTTATTTAAATTAATTTCGTTCCCCAGCTCTGGTAAGACAAAGCGCAGCGTTGAATTTCGCTTTTTAGCAAGCAATGTCTCGTTCTCTATTGGAAAATTGGAAAGGTAGTGTCTTGGCACTAACTTCTCTCTGACTACCACGATATTTGGATGTTATAGTTTTTTAAATATTCTATAATAAAATAGTTTTTTAATTATTCAACATTTTGTATGTTTATTATGGATTTATATAGCTTTGTTTGTATAAATATTAATATATATTTAACAAGATATTTATTTTTGTTACAGGTAAGGAATGCCCTTTAAACACTTGTCGACAGCAGCTTCATCGTGATTATGTAAGTTATATAAAAACCAACAAAACCACCATTAGGATTTTAAGACCAATTTTTCATTTAACTTTAAAAGACAATCTCTAAGACTTTTATTTATTTATGAATATTATCATTATAATTTGATAGGACACAGAAATAACTTAACACTAAACCTACCACGGCGGGTCAAATGACCCATTTTAAACTTTTTGTCAGAATTTCTTGTAAATAACATTATCACATCGCCATTTGCATTTACTACTTTTATTAAAAAATACATTCAATGTATTTTTTAATATTTACTCCTCTCTTGTTAATATTTTTATCGAGAAATATATGTACTCTGTCCTAACTACCGCAACGGGTCATTTGACCCACACAAAGATAAATATGATATTATGAAGATTTGTATGTTTGGTTGTGCTACAAAATCATTGCATTAGACATTTTTGCTATTGCATCATATATAGTGCTGTTTTGCGAGTCAAGAATTCTTATTTTGTTATTTTACTAATAATTCTTATCCCAAAAATGTCGAAACATTCAAGATATTTGAAATCTTTAGAAATTATAAATAATATAGATGAAGAGTGTTCGGAATTTAGTGAAGACGAACTATCTGAAAGTGAAGTGGATAGCATAGAACAACATGATGACTCATTTGACACTACGGACGAATGTGAGTCCACAGGTAAGGAAAGTGAAGACGAGAATATTTTGAACATACATAGAGGACAAAAGAGAAAAAGATTGTTATCGAGTTCAGAAAGTGAAAGTGATGTGGAAGAAGCGTCACTACAGATAATTTCTTTACGAGCGCATCATTAGCTGCAAAATTACTAGAAATTGTTGGAACTATCCGCAGTAATAAAAGAGAACTCCCAAAATTCGCCAAACAGGCCAAAGATGGTATGCCACGCTTCTCAACAAAACTATATAAATCGAGTCATTGTTCACTTACCATTTACAAAAGTAAGCCAAACAAAAAAGTGCTTCTACTAAGCTCCAAGCATACATCTATAAGCATCGAAAAAAACGGTAAGCGTATACCTGAAACGATCAGATTCTACAATAGTACTAAATACGGTGTGGACATGACGGATCAGATGGCAAGAAAATACTCTGTGAAATCGAAATCGCAAAGATGGCCTGCGCAGATTTTCTTCAATATTCTTGACCTGGCTGGAATCAACTCATGGGTTTTATACAGAGAAACAACCGGCGAAAAAATTTCTAGACAACAATTTTTATTCCAATTAGCTGAAGAACTTGCCGAAGAATTTCAACATGAGCTACAGAAAGAAAAAGAAATTATACAGCAAACGTCAACAAATTCAAGTTCGAATTCGCGAAAAAGGTGCGAAATAGGTTTTTGCAGAAAACAAAACTACAAAAATCTGTTTCAAATGCAACAAATATGTGTGTGGTAAATGTGCCTTCGAAAACCCAATAATTTGCAAAATATGCGGAATATGAATAAAATTAGCATATTATTTCATTTTTTTCTAAATTTAATTGAAGAACATTTAATTTTTTTCTTGTATTATTTTTGTTTTTCTTGTATTATTTTTATGTTTTTTGAATTTAATAAATAATTTTGAATCATTATTTGTTAAAAATTGTTTTATTCATGTAAAATTGTGCTGAATGATATTGACCCGCTGTGGTAGGAATAGATATACATGAAGTATCGGTAGGTTTAGTGTTAAAATGTCAAAAATAGAACAAAATAATATTTTTCTCGTTATCCTAACCTAGTATTAGGCTAGGATAGGCTAGGATTTATCTGCATATAAGGACACAAAATTCAAAATTTTATGCAAATCAGATTATAAGAAGTGATTCTCAATAATTTTTATTTTAATGTTAATAATAAGAGAGAAAAAGGAAGGAAGGAAATTTCTAACAAGACTTTTTTGCGGCTTCATTCCAACATAAAACAGCATTCATCATTAAAATACGTGAAATTATCACAAAAATGCATACGAATTCTATATATATTGTCGAAAATCTATTAAAGATTCAAATAACTGGGTATTTCGGTGTTTCTATTAAAATTGTCGAGGCCATTCTTAGTTTTCATTCAGTTCAGCCTTTAGAAGAGCGGATATTGCTCTACGGTGAATACCCGAGGCGCAGATCGTCGAGGATCAAATATCAATCTGACGACGTCTCACTAAGAATTCTTTCTAGGGAGCAAAATTTTTGGTATTTCATATATTTATTGATTGTAATGAAATATTATAATTTTTTATGTGTGTGCTTTATATATAGGTATTTAATTTCGTCATATTATGTGTACTTATGTAATATGCATAATATAGACATTTTAAGAAATTTTATTAAAAATTCCTCATGTACTTAGTAATACGTAGAATTATTTAATAAATAATTTGTTTTGTACGTAAATTTGCTTGTACAAAAATATATATATGTATATATCGTACTATATAAGAACAAAAGCAAGCTAAAGCAATTTTATGTAAGTATTAGGATTTAATTTTAAATATTGAAATTTCTGTAACATTATAAAAGGAACTTTATGCTTTTTCCACCGTAGCAAGGTAGTTAATGGAAAGCTAGAAACATAACTCTCCGTTCTACACATTTCTACATCGTAATCGACACATTATATGTCGTGTTTACATAACTCAATACCACGCTTTATAAGAGAAGGCGTGGCGACGACATATTCTACGAACAACGCATATATTTAATTGAGATATGAGAGAGATTACTTTAACAGGTATATTTTCAAAACAAATTATAACAATTATTTATTAATATTAAAAAAAAGCCAGAATTTTCTAATAAAACAATAAACAAATAAAAACAATAAATTTTTGCAACTATACAATTAAACGTTTAAATAATGGTATCTACATTTAATATTATTTACTTGTACTTATACACCCGAGGCGTATCGTGCGGGGGATCAGATATCAATCTACGACGCTCCGCTCATGCGGACTCGATCGGGGATATTCTACACGTATCGCGTACTTCGAGTTTCGTCTAAACTTATATGGGAGCGATCACCGTGAAATACTTTGGACAGCCTCCTGCGATGTTGTAGACTATACTAATTATATTTTTTTTTTGTTATAAAAATGTATATTTTTAGGCTTTTTTCCGTAGTTAGAGAGATTTTAGTGTTTAGATAATTTGTTCTCCATTTTCTGGTCGAAATCGTATCGTTGCGTGTTGAGTGATGAAATTCAAAGATACATTGTTTGATACCGAAACGAAGCAATAAAAATAAAATTTAATTAATTATAATCGAGAAATGATTATAATATTTTGATTCGAACCCAAAATCAATCGCATTTTATAATCAGATGTCCCACTGTGCCACGATGATATCATTTTTTTATTAATTTCCACGTAAAAACAAGTTAAGTAAAAAAACATTATACTAAGACAACTTTTTCAGTTTCAAAATGTCCCACCTCATTACTCCCTCAAATGGGAATCAAACCCACAACCATGCAATACCATATACATCTATTCGACCAATATTCGAATCTTTTTACCAAAATATTTATTTTATTTTCTTTATGTCACTACATTGGTATACACATAAAGGCTTAAAAGCGTATATGATTTATATACGTAGAGAGAACTAAACTACAATAGACACTGATGGCTGGATGGGAGTCAGAACGTAAATAAAATCTATTCGAAAAGCGAAAGTAAGATTGATCGGCAAACTTGTGGGAAGTTGACGACGAGTTCAGTGTATACGCCATTCGGAGTGGTACCTATTTGTGTTAATAATTTTTTGTACCTTTGTATGACGTAGGCTTGGGGGATGTAGTGATGAATCACAACTTATTTCTTTTGGAAGTGTTTTAGTGACTTTATAAGATAGGTAAAGGATAACTAACTATGTGGGGTCGAAACTTAATACTAGGTCTATAAAGAATAGATTTTATTAAAATTAAACGAAATAACAGCTGTCATAGCACCGTGGGACAGTGTATGACTTTTAACGCGTTGTGAGCCCCATCCCTATTCGAAGGAATGATTATATTTTAATTATTTTAAATCTTCGTTTTGTTAGCAAAGTCGTGGTGTTAAGTTCCACCACGTAATAGTCACCACGTATTTCGTAATAGTCAGTCGATTTTGTGCGGAAAGGTACATTAGATTTTCTTTGACTGCCCGGCTATACAAAAAGACGTGAAATTTCCTTACATTTTAATTAATTTAATTATTCTAATCAAAAAAAAATCTAATATAAAAAAATAAATATAGCAAAAATGATGAATAGACTGTCCGTTACATAAATCAACGGAGCGTAAACTCAGAGGTTCTCGGTTCAAACGTCCGTATTTTTTTGTTACATCTTAAAATGTCTTATTGTTCTCGCGGCAATTATAAATTCCCGCTTCTAATAAAGTTGACGTCTTGACACAAAGGCGGCCATTCAATTCGACGTTGTGTTTTAAGTTAGCTATATTGTTTCTTTCCGCGACGACAAGCTTACGTCTTCACTGGATATATTTTCGGAAAATACACGTGATAAAATATACGTTTATTTAACATTTTTGGTTGGTATTATATAGAAAAGGATAAGTGAGATAGCTTTTATAATAACATTTAGTTATGGGTTTGATTCTCATTGGAGAAATGATTACATTTTTATTTCTTATAAATAAGGCACTAGGCAATACTACGAAGAAAGGCATTGAAATCCACCACTCAACATGTAATATCTCGATTTCAGGCTAAAATGGAGGACTGAGTTTCTGTGTAACTACGCAGCTACGAGAGAATAAAGCCTAAAACTTATACAAAAATAACAAAAAAAATAAGCTGTATATAAAACATTAAGCTATGTATTTGCCACTGAAAGGAATTTCACTTAAAATGACTATATTTCAGCTCAATTCTTATTAATAACAAAAAAAAAACGACCAACACATTAACTCAATATATCCGAAAATAACTAACTTTGCTTATTACATCGCAAAGTTGCGCCTTAGCAAAGTTGTCAGGAAAGAAAATAATTTTGTATACACCTGGCTATATTGCGAACCACGTAAAATATTGAACAGTATGTAGGTACTGATGCAAATTGCCTTCGAGGAGCGAACCCTTGGGGAGTGGCGCATTCGATTACGTGATGAATTCTGTCTATGGTAAACTAGCTCTCGCCCGTGCTCGGGTAGAGACATTTTTTTTACGAATTATGCCCTTATTTGGCTGATTACCTGGAAGATTTTAGGAGAATACGTACTTTATGGTGTGAGTTTTGTAATAGACCGAAATAATAGTTCTGATTACGGAATTTCTGTTGCGTTAGTATATTTTCCCCATGTAATATTCTAAAAATTCTATTCTTGATTTGAATCTGTACCTAGAGCTTTATTTCTACTACTACGTCAAAAGTTCACGCACGCTGGGAAATAAATCTTTAGTAACACAGTAATTTTGCTTTCTGATCTCCAATTTACTAATATATTGAAAAAAGAAATCGGTATCATCTAACTCCAGCAAACTTAAAGTCAATTAACTTTAATTAAAATAAGAAATTATACACTTTATTTTTTTAATGTCAAATAATTTACCACCAACTCTGTAAAATTACCTCCGACCTGAGAAGGACCAGCGCAAAAAACTCAGCGGGACTTTTATTTTTTTGGCAAATCCAATGAAAAAACAGAATTTTACCAGCAAAATATGATTTAAATATATATCTGCTCCCTTCACAAGCAAAAACTATACTAAAAAAAAAAAAAAAAGGAAGCATTAAACTTAATTAGACCACAAGTTGCTTCTGACCATACTCATACCATGCAACGATAGTTACACGAGAGCTTGTTAACAGCTAGCACCGGACCGTATGACAATACCGGGAGATACTAGATAATATGTATACCGTATACGCATATATATACCGTATACGCTTATATATACCGTATACGCTTACTGTATACCGTATACGCTATACGCTTATAACTAATCCATTATACGACTATAAAAGCTCCTCGTTAGCAAGTGGCCTTACTGTGGACACTTTAATTGAATACATTTCATGGATAGTTTGTGGGATGGACAATGGAGGTATTTTCATTTACGCTTTTTTCCCGTATGTTGATTAAGATAGTTGTTTAATGTTTATATTTTGTTATTTTTATGGCAAAAGCAATGTATGTTCTTGTATTATGTGGATGCAATTGCAATATACATTTTTGATTTATTTAAAATCACCAGATTTTTTGAGAAATCCTAATGAAGCAGTGACAAATTTGTGTATAATGATGTCACAAATCACAAAAGCTATTGTAATTTCTTATAGACTTTAAAAATATGGCATAGTACTGGTTCTTATGGTTAAAGAATCACTTAAAATAAAGAATTTCTACCAAACTGTTAAAGTAGGCAAGAAGAAACAGCGTCACGTTCTCCATTTATTCATTTTATTTCATTTAGCGTTACGCTGTATCCCGCACACAGAAGAGTAGACAGAGGCAACCTAGTGTGAATACACTCTGTTTTCCACTTTCCGCCGAATTCGAAGGCATTGCGTGTTAAGTGGCGGAACTTAGCGCCGCGCTTTGCTTCGACACCAGAGCGAAGAAAATGGAAATATTAAAATATTTCCACTCATCGAGTGGGAATCGAACCCATAACAAGTCGTTTTACAGTCACACTCTTGTGCCTCTGCGCCAAGACTGGGCCCTATTTTCATTTAGTTGTTTCTATTTCTCATTACTAAAGTCATATAGATATCGAAAGAAATCAAATTCACGCTTTCACGCATAGCAGGGTAGGCAAAGAGAATCTAGTATCAAAATTCTCTGTTCTCTATAGACGCTGCTCCATTGCTCCACAATGACCTAAATTATTATCTTATTTTTTTGCGTCACGCTGTATCCCGCATGAAGCAGGGTAAGCAGAGGGAACCTAGTGTTAAGACACTCCGACACTCCTCTAAGTTAAATCTGCCTGGCTAAATTATTGTCATTCATAATATATACATATTTATTAGAAATTATTATCAATATCTGAGATTTAGTTAACATCCCAATTTCTATTCGTGAGTGGGTCACCCGCGGTCATCCCTTACACGCACGGCCGCGTCCAACAACATCGTGCGTCGCAAATATAAGTTCACGGACAAAGGATACGATACGGGGCTATGATTTTACATATTGCGTGATTGATTTTGATGCTAAAAGTATTGTAAATGCGAAATTTTGGTTAGAAAATGTTATTTGGGTTTTGTGATTTTTTAACTTTTTCAGAAATGAGGCAGAGTGGGGCAGATGTAGTGCCTAAGTGTTTAAGCGATGGTCATGGGTTCGACTCCCTCGCTGTGGAAAGATGATATATAAATAATTTTGGTTTATCTGCTCTGATGGCAAGACAAGTCGCGTCATTGAGTTTTGTCGCTCAGCAGAAAAGTGTAGTGAGCAATGGCTTAGGGTGGTAAGTGGAAATGGGAGTGTCTTGACACTATGTTTGACACTATGTTCAAGTCAAAAGGTCATTTACTAATATTATAAAACTTGAACTTTAAATATTTGCTGTTTTTATACTAGTATTCATATAAATATATATACGCACTTGTGACGTCACTTCTTAACTACATTCTTTTTAAATGATTAATCATACACTTGGATGAGAAAAATATATTTTAAATATTTATTAAAATAAAGAAGTAGCATTCCCCTTAGAGAGACTTTGGGGCCGAAATTTATTTCGATTGTGTCGATCTCA
This sequence comes from Dryas iulia moderata, assembly GCA_019049465.1. Lineage (NCBI taxonomy): Eukaryota > Metazoa > Arthropoda > Insecta > Lepidoptera > Nymphalidae > Dryas > Dryas iulia. The sequence continues at coordinate 14,595,713 of CM032418.1, read as the reverse complement.
ACGCTGCACTTTGCCTGAGTTACCAAAGCAGAGAAATATTATATGCAATCATTTCCCCAATTTAGAATCGAATCGACAACCAACCGCGTTTACTACGCCACGATTTCCACTATTTTACATATATTTAAAATATATAACAATATACAAAACACATCGAAATATAACAAATAAATATACAATTATTAACATAAAGGTATATACCCTATGACGATATTTTTTTCTGACTTTGAAAGTTTAGCATAAATAATGAAATAAAAGAATTCATTTATTGTAATAGAGGTTGAAGTTTAAATGTTCATAGATTAGAATTCAAATAAAAAATTCACACCTGTAACGTATGGTGTAATTTGATAACGAAATTCTTTTGAAAAATATTATTTACGCACTTAGGATTTTATAAAAATCAGATGAACATGTACGCTTTTCTGATAAATAGACCGAACGTAATACTACTGTATATACAGCATATAATTGTTTTTTTTCTGCCTTACGCTTTTTCTCGTACAACAAGGAAGTCGTAGACAGAGAAAACCACTCTCTTTCACTCTCCACCCAAAATCGAGATTTCAAAGCAGAGAAATAAAAATAAATGATATATGTCTCAAAGAAGACTCAAGCATAACTCAAAACAACAACCAATCGCGTTTCCATTCAAACTCTGCTACGCCACGTTAGGTACTATTAATAACATATATTATAGATTGTTATATTAAATATATAACAAAATACAAAACATATGTAACACATAAATATACAATTATTAACATAAATAACAAGCACGTAATAACAATAATCAAGTGATCCACAGCGTTCTAAGGTTACAGCCACGCACGACGAACCCTTTGTCACCTGATTCACACAACCGTTTTTCAACTAACGACACGCCAGAGCTAGCGTGCCTCGTTAGGCTCGCTCTAATTTGAACGATGGTAATTGTGTTGATTAAAATAAATAATTTTCGGTTTAAAGGCGTTATGGTTCAGTGGGTAAACTGTAAATATCCGATTGTTATGCGTTTGATTCTGGTATTGAGGAATTTATGGTGTATAGAATCTTGATGCCATTGATTTTACGTTCGACCTAGTAATGGAAAATTCTCTGCTAAACTTTAAGTTATAGTAAAATTTGATTTAACACTACTCGCGACAAGCGTTCTTAATGACGTCTATTCTATGAGAACTAATCTTTATGCCTGACCTTTTCGTTTTACTATGTAAAGGTGCGGCATTTGATTACTTCTTATTTTCCTATCCTTTCTCTGGTTGATGGAGTCTAAAGCGACGTAGCTTACAAAGGTGCCTGGTTTGCTCTTCGGGGGGCCAGGACCCGGATTAGGCATGTTATACGGCATGCCCGGATGCTCCGCGATTGATAGCTCGGGCGTCTATTGGAATGCCGCGGGTCTTCGTAGCCGAGTCCAGTGTTTCATCCTCCTTCTCAAGGAACAGAACGTGGACGTGGCCTCTTATACGAAACCCACCTTGAAGCCTGCAGACCCCATACACCTCCCTGGCATCATCACATCCTCCTCAGGGGAACTCTTTCAGAGAGCCATCACCGACTTGGCCTCCTCGTTGCGATCAAGCGGTGCATCATCCCATCAGCCACTGCCAATGCCCGACACCACCTCTTTCACGGCTCTTGGGGCTGAATTTCACCTTGGCAGTGGCCCCATTCACCTTTTCGCCACTTACCGCCCTCCCGCTTCCATCCTGATCGTCAGCGAGGTGCGACAACTCCTGAGCAACTCTTCTCCAGTCATGCTGGCGGGTGACTGGAATGTTAAACACCCGGCCTGGAGGTGCAGCTCCAGGTGCGCCAACGGCAAAAAGCTGTTTGAGGACGCCGCCAGACATGGGTATGACATCGCAGGCCCAGAGGAGCCCACGCACTTTCCATGCGCCAGACGCCTCAAGCCAAATTACTTGGATTTAGTCGTACACAGGGGGATTCCGGCTCTATCATTGGAAACTCTCACATCATCTTTCGGCTCCGACCATCTCCCAGTACTTGCTGTGATTTCCGGCAAACTTGCTCTAGCGCGGGGCCCCCCTGCTGGGGGTTGGATCTGTTGGGAGCGGTTTGCCGAGTCACTGCAAGCTTCATCATTTCCTCCGGTGTCCCTGGCCAGTCCGTCCGACATTGACCATCTTGAGCAGTCCTTGACAACATCTATAAGGGCTGCTCTGTCGGACGCCACCCAACCATCTCAGCCACTTAGATTCCCTCCCACGCCAAGACGGGTCAGAGTCCTCTTGGCGCAGAAAAAGGAGACGCGCAAACTTTGGCAACGGACCAGGGATCCGGCCATCAAGTCCAAATTGAATAACCTCATTGAACAACTCCGCATCGAACTCAATCATACATCAGCCGCCAGTTGGGAGGGGCGTATCGCTGCAGCGAGCGAGGACCAAACCTCGCTGAACTTGCTCTGCCGCCTCATCACCAAGAAGAAACCTCCTGTGCGACCGCTCCTCCGAACCGACAGTACCCTGTGTTACGACGCCATGGGGAGAGCTGAGATTTTCGCCGCCCATCTCGCCACTCAGTTCTCCCCCAACCCCAGCCTTCGTCCCGATCGCCACGCCGAGATCGAGGAAGAAGTCCGCGCCCCGCCTGTCCTCTCCGGTGCCTCCCATCTTTCCTCCGCCCTTCTTCTCTCCCGCGGCGACCAAGAAGGTGATTAAGAATCTGACGGCTAGGAAGGCTCCGGGTCGCGACGGAATCACCAACGCCGCTCTCCGCCACCTACCATTCAAGATCGTTGCGGCCATGACCAGGCTCTTCAACGGCATCCTGCGCCTGGGTCACTTCCCCCGGGCGTGGAAGGAGGGCCTGGTCGTAATGATTCCAAAACCGGGGAAGAATCCAAGAAATCCTGCAGATTACCGCCCCATCACTCTACTCAGCGCGTCATCCAAACTGTTCGAGAGGATGATCCTCCCTCTCATCCAGGCGCACATCCATCTTCGCCCCGAACAGTTTGGGTTTCGCAGTGGCCACTCCACATCCCAGCAATTAGTGCGAGTTCTTCACCATCTTGCTGCCACTGCGAACAGGAAGGAGAGTGCAGCCGCAGCCTTCCTGGACGTCGCTAGGGCGTTTGACCGCGTCTGGCATCCAGGACTCTTATACAAGCTCATCAAGACAGACATGCCACCTCACTTGATAAGAGTCCTGGCGGATTTTCTGGATGGCAGGAGTTTCAGCGTGAGGGTGGATCGCGCCATTTCCTCTTGCCATCCAATACTAGCCGGCGTTCCACAAGGCAGTACACTTTCGCCCATCCTGTACGCCTTGTTTACCGATGACGTCCCTGTGCGGGAGAACGTGGTCCTAGCGCTATACGCTGACGACATCGCCCTGATTACCAGCTCTAGGCGCGCCCGCCTCGCCGTGTCGTATCTCCAGAAGACGCTGGACCTATTGCCCAACTGGCTGGCGGAGTGGAGGCTGTCCTTGAACATCGCCAAAACCCAGGCGATGGTGGCCGGCATCTACAGACAGCCTCCTCCGCCGCTGGTTTTCCAGGGCAATAGGATCCCATGGCAGCGCCAGGCCACGTACCTGGGCGTCATCATTGATCGCCGGCTATGTTTCCACCTCCATGCCAAGATGGCCATCAACAAGGCGAAAGTGGCACTCCATCTCCTTCGTCCACTTCTCATCTCCACTCTTCCGCTGCGTACCAAGGTCGCGCTGTATAAGTCATACGTCCGACCTCACCTGACGTATGCAGCGCCGGCCTGGTACGCCCTCACATCCACTACTACCAGAAACCACCTACAGGTTGTGCAGAACAGGGCGCTGAGGTACGTCACCGGCGCGCCCTGGTTTGTCAGGAACTCCACCCTTCATCGTGACCTCCGCATCCCATCCATTGAAGAAACCATCAAGAAGCTCTCCATCAACCTATTCCACTGCGCTGATGTCTCGGAGCACCCGCATATCCGGGACATCGCGCCGTGGCACTCCAGACCGCCAGACAAGTATCATCTACCACGTGACCTCCTACCATCTCCATCAAGTTCAAGATCTCCATCTCCTCATTCACTTTCATCATTTTAGTGTTTTTATAACCCTATACCCTTTTTGATCTCCTTTACCTTCTTCTTCTTCCGAGCCGCTGCCCTGGTCGCCTGATCGCTTAGCTGGGCCTCCCACGAGGCAATCGTGGGTCTCACCCGGCTGGGTTGATCGCCCGGGCAGCATCAGTGCTCATCCCCTTTTTATTGAGATCCTTTTATTTCTACTCTTTACACTTATTTTGAATACCTTTTTACGGCCTTTTTGGGCCTACCCAATGACCCGTCCATCTTTATGGGCGGTGAAGATCTTCATGGTCATAGGGCTTAGCCCTGAAACCATCTCCCCACGCCATTACCAACTTGGTGTGTGGGAATACCTCGGAGTCGGTTTAAAGGCGTTATGGTTCAGTGGGTAAACTGTAAGCTCGGTAGTTATGCGTTTGATTTTCAATTGGAGGAGTTAGGCTCATAGAAGCCGATATCAGTAATTTTACGTTCGACCTAGTAATGAAAATTCTCTGCTAAACTTTAAGTTTATAGTAAAATTTGATTTAACACATACTAGCGAAAGCTTTCTTACATGACGTCTATTCTATGGAACTATTTTTATGCCATATTTCTCTTTATTATGTAAAGCGGCATTCGATTACTTATTATATTTTCCTATCCTTTCTCTGGTTGAGTGGAGTCTAAGAGCGATGTAAACTTACAAAGTAATGATTCTAAAAAATGGGAGACAATAAGGAACAAAGCAAATTTACATCCAATTTTTACTATTCTTTCAAATGTGGAAATATAAAATAAATTATCGGCGGTACATTTTTAATTACATGGGTGAAGAAAGCTTTTAGTGCGCGTTTGGAACTAACAAATGCTTATGAGTTCAATGTTACTTGTGACATAATATAAGAAAAGAAAGTTTATATTTGAAATATCGCTGTTTTTCAGATGTAGGAGGAGACTCACGATTTTAGTTTAATTTATAGTCTAAATAGGCTAGAAGGTAATATTAAAATAATCAGCATTTTTCAACCTATCCAGCAATGTGTATGATATAATAATATAAAACGTTTAGAACTATGAATTATAATTCATACACCAATAGATGTTACTTGATATATCAAAATATATAGGATCATTCTCTTGATTACATATAAGCAATAACAAAAGCTATCTACTTCCAGTTCAAGGGTTAAATTCAACCATATCAATGGGTCCGATACTGGTACAAGTACAAAAACTGATTTACAGGACGAGCGATATGAAGATTTCTAATTCTATCTTTGCTTTTAGAGAATGTTTTTTTTTTATATAGGCAATATTTGACATTCAGAAATTATCATTATTTTCTTTGAATAATTATCAAATTACAACTTGGAAATTTTACCTTTATATTTAGTACATATAACACTTAATTGTCATAACTTAATTAGACAATAAATGTCATCGTGCAGTGGGACAATGGGTGTTGGTTCGACACCAACTCGGGGGAATAATTATTTATTATTTTCATTTCTCCGCTTTCATCGCTTAACACGCAATTTTCTTCGGAAGGAAAGAAAACGGAGTGTCCTGACACTAGCTTCTCTAGCTCTTACCCTGATACAAAAGGCGTAAAGCGACAAAAATACAAAATTAGACAAAACAACACTAGTATAGTATAGTAGTACTTTGAGTGACACGTTTGTTTCTTGTTTTATTTCACATAGAATAAAAATCAGTGACCGTAATTTGAAGAGGTTGAGATATCGAGTATGCCACGTCGTAAATACACGATATATGCCCTCATAGGCGCGCCTTACACACTCTTGATGTCACATTTTCAGATCAACGGAGCGCGAAATAAGTACATTTTTGCTCTCGCGCGGTAATAAAAAAATAATGTCATACGTAATGTTTTAAAAGTAAGCCAACTATGCAATTGACAGATGATGGGCACCTACTTTCTTTTTTTTAGCTTCACGCTGTATCCCGCACACAGCAGGGTAGGCAGAGGGAACCTAGTGTTAAGACACTCCGTTCCCCACTTTCTGCCGAATTCGGAGGCATTGCGTGTTAAGTGGATTGTTAAGTGGCGGAACTTAACGCCGCGCTTTACCTCAACTACTTACCTACTTTTAATGAGTTCACAATTTCTATTACAGTTTTCTTTTCTAGTTTTTGAAGTGATGCTTTGACAAGTTTGACTAGTTTGAAAGTTCTACGTCTATATGACGGAATTTCGTATGAATAGCTGGGATGAAGCTGTTTGAAACCTTAGGTATTATTGAAGCGTTCTTTTTAATTAAATTATTACGTTCACTGTTACCACTTCGACGTTTCTCACGACTGTAAAAGAGCAGCTAATACAATCGCTTTTGTAAGAAAGCTTGGATAGTGTATAAGGAGTGTAGGTACAAATACTGGTGTGTAACTTTTTTATAACGAATAAGTCTACATAGATTCTCAAAAAGAAATATAATTATATCTTAAATATTTGAAATAACGCCATACATGTTAATAGTCTATGTTGATTGTAAACACAATAGCTGGGGTTTCGATGTCCGCTGGCGGGAATTATATTAATATTTTAATTATATTTGGGGACCAGTCGTGGCGCAGTGGCGCAAGCGTGTGACTGTAAACGACTGGTTTTGGATTTGATTCTGAATTATGGTAATACAGATGAATATAGTCACTCCCCGAGTGAAAATATTTGATATTTACGTTTTGTTCGGTCTAGTTCATTAGGCAAAGCGCGGCGTCAAGTTCCGCCACCTAACACGCAATGCGTCCAAATTCGGCGGAAAGTGGGGAACGGATTATCTTATCACTAGGTTACCTCTGCCTACACTGCTGTGTGCGGGAAGCTAAAAAAAATAATTCTGCTAGTAAAATAAAGCACGGCGTTAAGTTCCTCCAGTTCAGTTCAACTCGCAATCAACGTCAACGTCAACGTCAATAACTTAATACGTTAGTTAGTATTATAAGGATATGAACAAAATAAGCGTTAGTATTGCGTGACACCAAATTCTGAATTTTACTTTATTAAATGTAACTTGTATTTCTTATTTTAAAACTTACTGGAAAAACTTCTTGTTAAATTTTAGTTGGAAATATTTTGTGTTCAATTCGTACATTCATATTTAAATATCGTATACTTTAAAAGTCAGGTTTTAACATTTAAAATATTCTTCATAAACAACTATTCACATTTAAATAAACAAAAATATGATATTTTAAAATTCTTTAACAAACAAATGGTAAACACTGTTTCTGCGAGCTAAATTTGTAAATTTGTGAACCAATTAGAAAGGAGCTGTCAAGAGCAGATCTAGCTTATTTGGAATAGAGTGTATTTTAACACATACGAGTACGTAACAAAATTAACGGATCTCCAAAAACCAAATTTTAATAACAAAGCATATAATCAAAATAAAATATTAATATAAAGCATTTGTGAAAAGTTTTGAAAAAAAAAACGTATAAAAATTGAATGCAGCGGTACACGAACCTGTACCTCGTGGAAACCATCAAAGTGCTATTACCACTAAGCCATGTGTTCTATATCCGGTATTCTTAAAATACTTGGTCAGCAAGTTATATGTTTTCTAAAAATGTTTTTTTTTATGTTCTAGGTGTATAAATAAATGTTAACATTTTGTTAGTTGTGTAGTATACACTTCACCTTCCTGGCATATATACCTTATGTTGTCGCGTCGCAATAATAAATTAGGGATGGTAAAATCGATTCCTTTTATATTCGTGAATCGATTATGTAATCCAATATCTCGACTATTTTTATTGATCGATCGATGGCATACTTTACTGATTCTTGTATCGATTCTTAACAATATGGCACATAATTTTTTTATACAACTCAGTGGTTTTTATTATCTGCTCAATCATTAAAATCAAAATATTTTAATGATTGAGCAGATAACAATACACGCTGAATTTTAGAATTTTGATATGCATTCCACAAGAAATATGTACCTCATTTCAAAATTAGTTCTGAAATTTTAATTTTCTTAGAAAAAAATGTATTTAACACAGAATCGATTTCATTTTTACGAATCGATTCTTGTGCTGGATTAATCGACTCCAAAAATCGATATTCTATCAATTCTTTATCTCATGTTTCCATCCCTACAACAAACAGCATGGACAAGCTCGCGCTAACAAGTACCAAACCGAGTTCGTTTAAACAACGGGGGAATGTCGTTATTTACTTTCCGACCAATCTACCGCTTACTGCCTTATAAATTGGTAAGAATTCTTTCACAAAGCACTTTTAATGAGACCTTTACGGGCGTAGAGACTTTGATGCTATAACTTTTTTCGATATTTTCGTCTCCTTGTAGAAAAATATTATCTGTCTCTATCCCACCTGTCAACGTTACAATAAGTTCGTCCCGCTCCCACTCTGTGACTGCAAAAGAAGCTCCCGGCATCTGCAATCAATGGAGCGTTGAAATTGAAATAAGATAGCGGAGGTACTATGACTCATAATAAGACTTCATACACTCGTCTTACAGATTTCTTCATATTCAAATTTTGTTTGAAAATCCTTTCTTCTTTGTCACTTTTGACGAAATTACTATGCAGTCTAGTTCGTTTGTGCTTCTTGAAGTGTAGATTTGGACGACGCTGGCAAAATTAAGATGTTTTTGACTGAACGCCATAATTTTGGATTCGAATTTGAGCTTAAAAATTTTATCTCAGGCAAAATCTTTAAATGTATTCTGCCATAAGTACAAATAATAATAATAATAAAATGTTTAAAATGTTGTTTTTTTTTTAATTAAATTATATTTTCATCGTGTACTGTGATTAATTAATGAAAAAAACGCGAAATAACCATAAATTTAGATAATGTTGAAATGTATCAACATTAACGTATATGTACATGGCACAAAAATGAATTTTAACTGTAAACGGGATTGATTGTTGGTTTGATTCTTATTTGGGGAAATGGTTATATTTAAATTATTTTTACTGTTCCGCTTTCGTAAGAAGACAAAGTGCAACATTGAGTTTCGCCAGTCAACATTTCTTAATTTCAGTCGAAAAGTGGCACGAGGTGGCACTTTCTGACTATTGATAAACTTCACTATACTGCTGTTCACCTAAATTCTTCTATGTTGTCTCCTTATTTTAATTACTGAATACCACCCCCGAGTGACGCTTACGTGCCGTAGAACAATGTCTGACCACGCGATGGTTGTCCGTCGATCCCCACTCAAGACTAGATTATATTTAAATTTTATTTCATTTCCACGGTCCGGCATGAAAAACACTGCGTTACTAATTTACCATTTAAATCGGAGTATCTCCAAATATAGTAAAAACGTTGTAAAGTCCACAGGCCAGACATAGCGCAGGCTCACATAGTGTGACGGTAAACGAGACTAGTGGGTACCGTTCCCATTAGAGGAATGGAAATATTTAATATTTCCATTTTCTTCGCTCTGGTGTCGAGGCAAAGCGCGGCGTTAAGTTTCGCCACTTAACACACAATGCCTGCAAAATTTAATGGAAAATAGGGGAACAGAATGTTTTAAATACGATTTCCTGTGCCTGCTGTGTGCGGAATACAGCATGAAGCTAAAAACAAATAAAAAAAAAAATTGTAAACAATGTGACTAGACACTAATATCTTCTTTACCCATTATGTCACAAACAACAGAAACTATCAAAAACAATATAATTGAAAAAGACATTTAGAAACCGTACAAAAACTGGAACGCAGCGGGATTCGAACTCGCGCCTCCTGAATACCGTTCAGGCGCTCTCACCACTGAGCCATTGCCAGAAATAAGTTGTAATAAAGCGTATAAGAATTTCTGGCAATGGCTCAGTGGCGAGAACGCCTGAACGGTATTCAGGAGTCGCGGGTTCGAATCCCGCTTTTATACCCGTTAATCCCGTAATCCCGTTTTTATACGTTTTCTAAATATCTTTTTCAATTTTCCTAAGTGTGGAATAACCTTTAAAAATGTTAAAAGTAAACAATATAATTTCAAATTTTGTCCAACAAAGTTATTAACATTTCATTAAATACGTAAAATACCCTTTAAATATAACAAGCGATGTCTAGATCAGAGCACCTCTTGGGTGGCTTAATTATCTACAAGTTCTGTTAGCCAACAAACAGGGCCAATTGTAATGTAAGACATTCCGGAAATTGACATGAAAGGAACCAATTTGCCTGCAGAACATTGAAACTAATCTGCTGTGGGATATGTGTTGAGCTTCGGGCTGGGTTTTGGAGTTTCTTTTATTATTATTGATAATTCATTATTTATGTCGGATGCAATACAGGCTTTAGAATAAAAAGGATAGTATCAAAAGACATAAAATTTATAGAAAATTAGCCCCATCCAAAACCTAGTATAAATTTCTTTTGTGATTCCCCAGGTATTGTTTTTTCGTGTCACAAAAATCTGAATTTATAAGAATCCTATGTAAGATTAATTTAATTGAAAGAATGCAATGTAATTGTTAGTATATAAAAAAATCTGAATAATTTTATTTTTTACGCCATCCTTTGTCTTGTAAACCTTTGACAAAGAATATAAAAATGAATAAAAAAATTACAATCACATTCAGACGATTAAAATGTGTATATAACTTCACGTCTAAAATTCAAATCTCTCAGCAAACTTTGATATATTATGTCAGTCAACATTCTACTCCCCCCCATCGCGTTCCTTACCAAATATTATTTTTTCCGCATAGCAAGATAGGCAGAGAAAACCTAGTGTCATGACTCTCCGTTCTCCACTTTCCACTCAAAAATTGAGACATTTCATATAAACTAAACGCAAAACATATCTATGTATCGATAATTCGAAAACAATCATTACCAATTAAGTAATAATACAAATATCGATGATAACGCCAATAGTCTATACTACGTCATAACGAACAAAAGCAACAAGCCCAAATGTATTTTCTGTACTCTCAATACTATGAAACTTTTATAGTTTATTACACGAGGTCGAACTTTTATAAGTTGGCTTCGATTGCAGGCTTATACTAATGATTCTTTCCAAACTTCAGACCGAAATTATCGCATATTCTCCCTCAATATCGTATTTGAGGCGCCTACATGGAGTTTAATTTTGAAAAGTTTAATTTTTTGAAGCTTTATAAAAGCTCTAGTCTTTTGTTCTATTTTGTAATTTTCAGACTTTTATAATAAGATTAAGATTGTAGTGATTAGTCACTACATTTATATACATATACTTTATGTTTATTAATTATTATTACACATTATATATCTTAATAAAGGAACTTATTATTACAAAAAGTAATTTAATTATTCGCAACTTTAAATTGCGTGTTGATTGGTGGAACTCAACGCCGCACTTTGTTTCTCTTACTAGTGTGGTGAAATGATTTTTATAAAATATTAAGACTATTACTGTATTTTTATCCACAACATTAACGTTATTAAATATTTTTGAAATAAACATTTTGTTTGTCACAAAGGCAAAGTGATTTTTCTAATTTTTCATTTTCCCTTTAACGTAATATAAAATACAGAACAAAATAACATAATTTATTGCTCGATCTTGTACTTTGAACCAGAGGACAGAGTTAGCACCGTTGAATAGGGACAGGGAAGTTCGTTGGTTTAATTAGCCTTTAGCTTAACGGTGATTTTGTCGTCTACGTGCAATGGGTTTAGTTAAATTTTATTTTAGAAGTTTTTGTATTTTTTTAAATTATATATAATGACGGAGTGTCTTAACACTATGTTTTCTTTGACTACCTTCTTATTCGGAAAAAAACGCTAATGCTGCTAAAAAACACGTATAAAATTCAACTATTTTGATGCCTTTCCATTTCACTTGTCTGTTAGAAGTGTGCATGTTATTCAAAAAATAGTTTAATTTTTTTTTTTTTTTATCCGCCTAAATAACGCTTGGGCACAGATTCCACCATCCAGCAAATAATATCTCAATTTGCGCAAAAGTAACACATATTCTTAATAAAAAATTAACCAATAATAACTATCTCCGCGAGGTTGAGTTTCACCACTCAATATTTTTTTTTTTGATTTATTTATTTATTTTTTACAATTAATATAAACATATTTGTGCTCACCAAGCTGTTAAGCTTAACGGCGAGACGAGTTATAATACTTCCAATTCGAACGAGAGTGGAGAACGGAGTATCTTAACACCGTGCTTACTTCGACTACTCCTGCTATGCGGCAAAAAGTAAAGCTGGAAAAAAAACCGTTGTTTTTGTTTCCTATCTTATTTTGTAGCTCAGTAGTAAAATAGTAGTAAAGAAGTTCGAAGTATCATGATGTCATTCGCTTTTTTTCAATTATTCAGTATTGGAGGCAATGACAATCAGTTACGATGGTTCTCTAAACTGTTTTTTTACGACATACGCTTCATAATATACGGAAATGGGCATTGTATTCAGAATTTCCAAAGTTTGTTTGTTACCTGTATTTAAATACATAAAAGTTTATGGACTAAGTAAGTTTTTTTTAGAAAATGTATAAAAAATTGAACGTAACGGGACGTGAACCCGCGCCTCTTGAAGAATGTCCAAGCAAACTGATTACTAAGCCATGCGTTCTCCACCCAGATATGTCAAAATTCTTATACTCTTATTACAATCTATGTTATTGTAGTTACTAATCATTTTTGTTACACTTGAAAAGTTTATCTAATTAATTAATAGGAATAAAATCAATTATTATTTCAATAATTTTAAAGCGATCTTCACACGCGTAGGGTGTGAAATACGTTTTAAGAAAACGTATTAAAATCTGAACGCAATTGAGTTTCGAAACCACGCCTTTTGAAAAATATCCAAGCATCATCCGTTAAACAATGCGATCTATATCCGGCTACGTCAAAATTCTTATACGCTTACTACAACTTTGTTTTGTCAACATAGAATACTATACTATTAAAATATATCCTTATACTTTAAACAAAATATTCCTTATTACTTAGAACTCATAACAGATTCAAAAATGAAAATGGCTAAATTGTGAAAAACTTAAAAGCACTGTACGCTCTCGAAGACGAAAACGAAGACGGAGACGCTAAACAAATATAATTTCGTTCATATACCAGTCTCTTTAAGTACACATTAGTTTCTTTCAACTTGACTTAAAAATGTATGACAAAACAGGCACTAACTTCTAGCCTTTGACAGCAGTGTATACTGTACTGTACTTGGTAAGTGCTCTACAGGAGATTACATTCTCAAGACTTGTGAACTATAAAATGTTGAAGTGATTGAGTGTAAACGCAATGGTTGCAAGTTCGATTCCCTCTCGGGGGAATGAATTTATTTAAATTATTTTCAAAAATATGACTGTATACTCGATTGTTTGTGGGTTCGATTTCCACTCGAGGCATAGAAATATTTGATATTTTTATTTTCTTTGCTCTGGTATCGAGGCAGAGCGGGGTTTAAAGTTCCGCAAAATGGCTCCAAAATTTGACAGAAAGTACCGAAAGTGAACGGAGTATCTTAACACTAGGTTCCCTATGCCAACTCTTTTGCTTGCGGGATACAGCGTGAAGCTAAAAAAAATAATATTTTCTATGATTCGCTTTGAGACTTAAAAAAAGCTCGGCGTTATTGATCACACTCAACATATAATGTCTTGATTTTAGAAAGAAAAATAGAGAACAAAGTGTCTTGATATTAGATTCTCTTTAAATAGCAGGGCTATGGGAAAAGTGCTTTTATCGTTCTATTAATGTCTATTTGTCCTTAATACTTCCCAGTTATTACCCCCCACGACGCTACTTAGTTCTAATTAAGCTCTAAATAATCGTAAATGGTTACAACTTGCTACTCTGTTAACTCGTCAGATGCTAGTTCGTTAAGGAGAGTAAGAACAGACGACAAAATCTCAATATATTCCATATTTAGATTTCTGAACAAATTTGATTAAGTATTAGCTGTAGAATTTTTTTAGCTTCGCGCTATTTCCCGCACACAGCAGGGTAGGCAGAAGGAACCTAGTGTTAAGACACTCCGTTCCCCACTTTTCGCCAAATTCGGAGGCATGGCGGGTTAAGTGGCGGAACTTAACGCCGCGCTTTGCTCGACACCAAAGCGAAGAAAATGGAAATATTAAATATTCCACTCCTCGAGTGGGAATCGAACCCACAACCGGTCGTTTACAGTCACACACTTGTGCCACTGCACCACGACTGGCCCTGACTAAATGAAATAATTTAATATAATCGTTTACTTGAATGAACTCATAACCTTTGTGTTTACTGACACTGTCCTACCGCTTTACGATGGCCTATAAAGATAAATATTTTTTATTTATGCAGCTTCACGCTTTCGCTCGAAACTAATAAACAATTATTATTTGAAGTCATCGTGGCATAGTTACACTGTCCCAGTGTCTGACTTTAATGTGCGAGTGTCAGTTTGATTCCCATTCGAGGGAATGATTATATTTCAATTTCCATTTCTTCGCTCTGAAACCTAAAACAAAAGGCGTAAAGTTCCACTACTCAACTGTCAATGTATCGATGTCAGACGGAAAGGGGAGGACGGAGTATCTTGATACTACCGCGCTATACAGGAAAAAGTATGAAGTGGTAAAAATATTATTTTATTTACTTCTTTTCGAGTTTACTTGTAGAATATCAATAGAAAATTATAGTAAAAAGTAAGCAGCAAAATACGAAGTTATTTATATTTAAAAGTACAACATAATCAACTAACAAACAGTTCACTTCCGGAAGCAAAACAAAAGTAGGTTACTAATAATTTCCAAAACCAAGAAATGTAAGGTACAAAATTGTATACGAACATATTTCATTTGACTACCAACACAAATGTACCCCCAATATTATATATACATCCTAAAGAAACTCTGGCAAATCTTCTTAAAATTATCTTAGAGGCAAATGTAATTTATAATTTTCTAACTGGAATGAGCATCCCGATATCAAAGCTCGAACTTTTACACGATCTCGTCATCAAATAAAGATAGGATCTTCTCTTGTAAAACTTTAATGGGCAATTGCTGCAAGACTTTAGTTATCTTTACTTAATCAGCTTTGTAACTGTTCTAAATCTAGATATTATTTAAAAAAAAAGTAGAAAAAGTTTTTAAAAATTTGAACATAGCTGTATTTGAACCCGCGTCGATTGGAAACCATCCCGAATGCTCTGACCGCTAAGCTATGCGTTTTATGTTCGGCTGCGTTAAAATTATTATACGCTTTATTACAACTTATATTTAATACAATTTACATTTGTTATTAGCGTCTGTAAAGAGTTTTTATGAATTTTCTACAATCCAAAGACGAAAAGAAAAAGCTATTTATAAAAAAAACATTTTAAAGTGTTCCAACATACGTAAAGAAAAGGAAATTATAAAACATTTTTAGAAAACGTACAAAAAATTAAAACGGATCGGGATTCGAACCCGCACATTTAAAAATCCAAGCGCTGACCGCTAAGCCGTACGTTCTAAAAATATTTTTCATTTCCTTTTTTGTATGTGAAGTAAATTTCAAAAAATATTTAAAAAAGAACGTCTTTTAATTAATAAATAATTTCACAAAATCAATTCAAAAAATTACCTAACAACAAATACATACCAAATTGAAATACAAAAAAAAAATAACTTAATTTATAACATATTAGGAACATTTATTAGTTTAAAACAAGTCGGTAGGTTGTTATCGTGGTAAACAATCGCGTGTCCGGAGGCGTCTGTAATCACTGGCTGTAACGAGGCCCTTACATTGCGATCATCGCGAGAGATAACGAGCGTTTTGTTTGGGAGGAGAGACTGGGGACCCAACTCATTACCATAGCAAGTCGACTGCTGACTCCACAGCCCACCTTTTATTTGAAGGTTTAACTCACTTAACTTTTCGCGGAAAACGAAATTTCACGTTCGTCCCTTTTGCTCCCGACTGATAAATATAATTCTGTCGTCAGTATGATGCGCATTTGCGTACACATTCATCAACTAAATGCGTGAGCGTGCCGTATAATTTGATCGAAGACAGTGAACTGCCATCAGCTATTTCTGGCTGCGATAAATGAATTTAATATTAAAATAAGGTTAGCGAAAACACGAGTTCTCAAGCGAAATCTTAGTTAAACGTATTATATTGTTATTGATGACTAATTTTGGTTTAGATTTACGAACAGTTTTAGAGTTAGTCACTAGAATCTGTCTTTATCTATATAAATAAATAAAATTGGAGTGTCCGTTTGAATAACAAAAATAATTGCTTTTTACTAAATTCATATATGTATATACGGTACATATATAAAGTAACATTTTTTTATAATTTTTGATTGTCTATCCATCTGTCTGTTTGTTCCGGCTTATCTTTGGAATGGCTTGACACATTTTGATGAGAATTTCACTTTCACGTAACTAATGAAATAGAGTATAACTTAGGCTACCTATATTTTTTTTTGTTAAATTCCACAGAGACAAAGCCGTGAGCGCAGCTAGTCTATACTAAAATCTAGACTGAATTTGCATTAAATAGAGCTATGCTTGCTATAACATAAAAGCTTTTACGAGAACGTCTATCCGATATATGCATCTTTAGAAGGTCTATACATTTTTATGTGGTAATGAAATGTACGTGGCGGTTCATATACATATAATATTTGCTCAGTAATCTTATCGCGTCTCGAATGATAATCGTATACGCGCCTGCGTTTTATTGCTAACTTTATAATACTCACTAGTTTACGTTTCATGCCTAATTAGAGGTGTGTGTATTGTTTTCATTGTGTATCTGTACAATGAGCTGTCTAATTGTCAAATTTAATCCTTAGTTTAAATGTAGGTTAATGGGGGAGAATAAATGAAATGGGTGAACGCTATATTTTTATTGCTTAGTTAACAATAGATTTACTATTTATGTCGGTTTTAAAATATGTAGCTTCAAAGTTCTTGCATAGCAAGCATTGGTAGTCAGAGTCATATTCCTATTCCCACTAAATTAATAAAATATTCTTTGCAATTTAAACCATATGTTTGCTATATGCATATGCCTTTACTTAGGCAACGCGTATTTTACGCATCAAATAATCTTCTAGTAGCATTAAATACATAGTTAAAAAAACAATACCCAGACAAAGAAGACCCAAATATGCACATTTTACAAACATCGTTCTAGATGTTGTTTTTTATTTACATTATTTTAGTTTTAGTTTTTTTTTTTTACTTTTTACATCTTCTTAGTTTTTTCTTCACATAACAAGATAGTCAAATGATGATCTAGTGTCAAGAAACTCCGTCTTCCACTTTCCGCTTCAAATACAGATTGTTCTTATTACTCTCTTTAAATTTTATTATTTCTCCGTTCTCCACTTACCTTCAAATTCTGGAGGCATTACGCGTTGGACTCCACACCGTGCTTTACCTCGACACCAGAGCAAAGAATATCAAAATATGAAATATTTCCACTCCTCGAATGGGAATCGAACCCACAACCAATCACGTTTACAGTCACACATCAGATTATTTGATCAACATAACATCTTTCAATAAATTTCAAACTTAAACGTTATTGCAATTGCAAACTCTAACTACTTCTAAAGTACTAAACACTAAATACTTTTTGGTGGAATACTGCCAATTTTCAACTAATACCGAACAAAAACACGCGGAGCTTCGATAAGCTGTTCGGCAAATGTTCAACGATGTCATATTATTTTATTGGAGTCGTCTCATTCTCTCGCTTGCGTTGATCTCAGGTATATCTTACAATATGTTATACTGATACGTGCCGTATGTATATATGCCGTATATATATGATGATAAGATTGTATTTAAAATAATATTATATCAATATATAGATAAATTATAAAAATTATAGAGTAATTGTGGCCAGTCGTGGTCCAGTGGCACAAGCGTGTGACTGGTTGTGGGTTTGATTCCCACTCGAGGAGTGGAAATATTTAATATTTCCATTTTTTTCGCTCTGGTGTCGAGGTAAAGCGCGACGTTAAGTCCCGCCACTTAACACGCAATGCCTCCGAATTCGGCGAAAAGGGTGAATGGAGTATCTTAATACTAGGTTCCCTCTGCCTACCCTCCTGCGTGCGGGATACAGCGTGAAGATGAAAAAAAAAAGAAGAAAAAAATTATGGAGTAGTTTTGTAGATATTTTTACAGTGTAATTTGGTTAATATCGTGTAATTTTTCCTTGGAGTTATTAGTTTAACGGCATCTCAGGCACAATATTCAAAAGCTCTTTGATAAAAAGTGGGACTAGGAAGTAGTTTGTTTATGAAATAAAATATCTTTTAATATAAAAATGTTATAAGATAATTTATTTCATTAAAAAAAAATCATCATCGATAACATCATCTTTTTGAACTTTGAAGCGGAATTATTTCTCCGTAAAGCACTAGGCAGAACCTCAATTCCACACCATGTCAACGGACAAGAATAATAAAAAAATATTCAAATATAATCATATCCCAGATGATCACAGCCATCGTGTAAGTAAGATATGTCACTATAATTAATGAATTAAATAAATTCCACTTACTTCTAAAAAAAGGCTTACCAAAGAAATATTTTTAATATAACTCACACAAAATTAACAATCGTGGCCAGTCGTGGCCCAGTGGCACAAGCGTGTGACGGTAAACGACTGGTTGTGGGTTCGATTCCCACTCGAGGAGTGGAAATATTTAATATTTCCATTTTCTTCGCTCTGGTGTTGAGGTAAAGCGCGGCGTTAAGTTCCGCCACTTAACACGCAATGCCTCCGAATTCGGTGGAAAGTGGGGAACGGAGTGTCTTAACACTAGGTTCCCTCTGCCTACCCTGCTGTTTGCGGGATATAGCGTGATGCTATTTATTTATTTTTTTTTTTTTAAATTAACAATCATAAAATCAGACTATCATTATACGTACATAAAATATAAATATAATACATACATAATTAAGATTTGGCACTGACCTCTAACAATATTCGGTTATATCTTAATCAGCGCACACAATTACTGGGGCACAGCGGACGTGACACTCGTGCTACCGCCGGTGTTATCCCGCCACTGTTTACTAATCATAATACGGGGATTACTAAAACGTTACGGAATTTGTGTTGCTTTGCAAAAAGTATATTTATATGTATATATTTTTGCTGTATTTAGAAAAAATATAATGGACTTAATGTAAAAAGTCATTTGAACGTAAAAATTTTAATTTTATAGTGACTGGATATTAAAAAAGATCTTAATTTATAACAGGACATTAAAGTTTTCTTGTACTGCAAGGTAGGCAAAGAAAATCTAACTAGGTTTTAGGGTATTCAGACACTCCATTCTCCACTTTCCGCCTAAATTTGAGAATAGTGTGGAATAGCAGAATTCAAACCTAGGTTTTAACTTACCAGAACGGAGTAAAATTGTTCTTCTCCCAAGTGGGAATCGAACCCACAATCACTCGTATTTTCAATAAATATTTTATACGAATTTACATATTTTTCTAATATCAACTAATGTGAATAACAAGAAATAGAAAGAAGGAAAATAATACGTTTCCCCAAAATCTACAATATCATATAATAATAAAGTATGAACGACATCCAGAATCGAATACATTCATGATATGCACATTCTTTTGTTTGTAAATTCCATCAAGTCTGTCTAAACGAATTGAATTTATGGAATATCTAATGCGGCTTCGTCTTAACTTAGTATTCAGCTATTTCTTATCTACTGAACATAGACAAATATTGTTTCTAGCTAGCATTTTAATGTAAGCTAATATGGCTTAATATAAGTTACCGTTATTTTAGCTTCTCCTGTTATTTTAATATATTTTTAAAACTACACGCTTTTCCCACATAATAGTTATGACACTCCGTTCTCCACTTTACCGCAAAAATCAATTCACTATGTATAGACTGGTGGAATTCAATGCCACGTTTTTCTTAACAAAATATGGGCATCAATATTATTTAAATATAATCGTTCCCTCGAGTAGGAATAGGAAGTTCAAAAAAATTGATATAAGACAATTTCAATGTAAAATATAGTAACTTCTTTAGTCATTATCATTTTTAAAACTAACTTCTACGTATAGACAATTTTACATAACCATTGCACTCCTCAGACATCTCAAATATGTATCACATTCAATTCATTTCACAAATTCTATTTTCATTCATATGAATTTTTTAAAAAAAATCTCAGACACAGTGAATTTTAATTTAAATCCACACGTAGCGAAATATTCAAATCCACAATCTTCGAGCTGGAAAACCTCAATCTATTGAAACACTCGAGTTATAAAGAGATGCAAAACGGACTGTACCTACTGTACATCCAATTTGCGATTGCCAAGCGATTTTCCTAAATGTATTTTTATTTGAGAAATCCAGTATCAAGCCGCTAAGGAGTTTAACGGAATAACATTTCAAATGTTACACACAAAAATTATTTTGGTTCAATGTTTTCGTTTTAAGTTGGCGGTGTCACGAAGGGTTGGTTGGCTTACGGCCAGGGAGTGAAAGTTAACTTGGCCTACCCACTTGTTTACTTCCACTCGTGCCAACGGAACGAAACGGGGCCGGAATCAAAGGCAGGCCGTGAAGGCAGATCCGTGTATAAATAAACAAACATTACGAAATTTCGCCGAGCCGAAGTCATTTAAATTGGTATATCTGTGTAAATATGTGATGTATTAGATTTTCGTGGTAGACGAGTTTTAGAAATTCAAGATTACGGCGTTTTTAGGCCAAATTTTGTAGCAATCAATGTACTTTAGAGTATTGATTATTCAGAAGTGGCTTCTACATAAAGAAAAGTTCTAACACATTATATATGTAATTTTAAAATATTCTAGAACAGTTAGTTCTAAAACACACACATAACAGTAATAAGCATCGACTATATCATTCACAACAAATACAAAATCATTATACATTACCAGTACCGCCCGAAACGCAACTTATTTAAACACAACTTCCTCCAGCTAACAAAATAAATGACCTTCTTAAATGGAATGCTTCAATCACAGAATGAAGTCATCAGAGGAGAACACAAAGGGTATCTCTGTCAAACAGATCCCTAACCTCAATAGACAAATTACCCAATTACAAATATTCCTATGCAAAATGGGGTTGGCAAATGAATGACTCGTCCATAGTACTAAAGTGACGTGCTATAAATTAACCGACATTGTAGGAGAAGGTGCGTCCTCCCTCTAAACAGAAGTTATGATCTAAAGTAATGGCCCACCTTATATGCTTTAGGCACACGCCTTGCAAAGACTTTATAAGGTCGTAAAGTCGCCACGTCGCTTACATTCGTGTACCTAAATTAGATATTGAGTTTCTATTTTTATACTTGAGTATTGAAACTCTTATGTGTCAGACTAAAGTTAATTTTCTTTCCATTTGTTATGGGAGAGAAGTTTTTAAATTTGACATTATAGTGGTGTATTAAAAGTAAATCAAATATTGAAATACCCAGTTCTCTCATATAAGCAAAAGAATATATATGCATATAAACAATAAAGTATTTGACATAACTGAATAAAGAACGTATAGCTTATTCGTTAGAGCGCTTGGACAGAAATATAAGACTCAGAGTTGAGTCCTGATTTTTAAAAAAACTCTAATAAACATTTACAATTTCTCGTAAATCACAACAAAACAACGATTGCTACAATTAATAAAGGATAACATTACTTCATCACTCGCAATATTCCCGTTTCACTACAGATTGGTGTAATTGCTTGAAAATCGAGTGAAGCCGAAATTACCGGCGGTACCTTCGCTTTTTTGTAAAACCTAGTATCTATCCAATTTGCAATTTAACCTGTACATTGCAACAAAATTAGAGTTCAACTTAATTACACGTCGGACGAAAGGAATTTTAAATAGCTGACCTCACAAAAGATTGAAGAGTTTACACAAGTTTAAAGTGCAAAGTTATTTTGAAATTTAATAGAATGGCCTACTTTTTGCTTTCTTCTGTTTGTGACTGTTTCAACTTCATTGGTGTTTTCATGAAAATTTTCATTCATAATTAATTTAATAAGTCTAAAATTAATATTGTTTACTACGCTTTAGAAGTGCTTGATTCGAAAATTACTCTCATTTCCCTATTTTGGACGATTTGGGCGTCGAATTTCGCCACACAATACGCAACAGTTGAATTTCGAGCAAAAAGTAGGCAACGGAGTGTTTTTACACTACGTCACTGGTGCCTCTGATGGCCATACTACGTAGAAAATTCTTTTTTTTTTTAGCTTCACGCTGTATCCCGCACACAGCAGGGTAGGCAGAGGGAACCTAGTATTAAGACATTAAGTTCCCCACTACTGAATAGAAAACTCATAAAGCTTTAAAAAATAAAAAAAGCCAAAAAATAATGAAATTGAACAAAAGCGTTGAAAAAATCTCATTATAAATAATTTCTCTCCAACCATACACCATACACCATATATTTGTAACGAAACGTGGCAAATCAATTGTAATTTATAAGGACATCTCGGTTTCATTTAATTAAACACGTTGACGTTACGTACACAAAGTACGCA
Organism: Dryas iulia moderata; assembly: GCA_019049465.1. Lineage (NCBI taxonomy): Eukaryota > Metazoa > Arthropoda > Insecta > Lepidoptera > Nymphalidae > Dryas > Dryas iulia. Next base: position 14,573,150 of record CM032418.1, on the reverse strand, counting down.
TCTACTCAACTTTTAGTATAAAGTTAATTACGTTCAATTCGGATGCGTCCAATCCAGTACCGGCCAAAATAAACAAACGGCTTTGCCGGGCTATGTAAATGGCGGACCGCTGGGCGTACCGCTGGGCGGACTCGGATTAACTTATAAGTATACAGTATATGCTGTTCTTATTCAAAATTGCTTTGGATAGTTTGTTTTTATGTTCCGCTGCAAAGAGTAAATATTGATGCGCTTTCATTCGTATTCGTAGATGCAGTAAAAAATATTTTTGTAATAGATATTAGAAAATCTGTAAAAAAAAATATGATTCTGAAATATCTAGCTGTCTAATTAAGCTAAGGTATTAAGACAAAACACGATGTTGTGTTTCGTAACTCAACATACAATTGCTCGAATCTATGTGGATAGTGGAGAATGGGGTGTCTTTGATTATCGTGGTCTGCTGGAAAAACGTGCTTTTTTAAGTTGTTTTTTAAGCTTTTAAAGAAAACGTATAAAAAATTGAACGCAGCGGGATTCGAACCCGCGGCTCCTGAATACCATTCAGGCGCTCTCACCACTGAGCTCAATGGTGAGAGCGCCTGAACGGCGACGACGCCTTTTCAATTTTCCTAAGTGTGGAATAAAACGTGAAGCTTTTTTAAGCTGCTAATTTAGCTGTAAAAGATCAAAAGTGTCTTCAAATAGATAAACTGAAAAACGAAGTGACAAAAAGGAAGACTCTTCTATATATTTTGCAATTGCAGAAGACTAATAAGGATAAAGAAAATAGGACATTTACAAGTAGATGAGTAACGACAAAAGCACAAAAATGATCAAATTAATTCTTGCAAAACGTCAAATAATCAAATCATCAACAGAATCTATAAAGTCCTAAGAAACCTTGCACGTGAACACGATATAAGTCAATCATATATTATATTGACACTAAGTTCCCTCTTGTTCGAAACGTTTTATTTGTATCCAGCTTTGATGATGGGCTTCGATAGCGTCATCGTAGGTTTACACGACAATATTTGAACAGGTCTGCACGTTCGTCATAAGATGCCTCTCACCGCAAACACATTACGTCCTCTCAATGTGTACGTATTTGGGCGACAGACATTGTATACGTATTTATTTTTCGCACGCGCCCCCCCATACTGTAACACTCACTTTATTTGCTCGGACCCAGTTTACTCACGTGCTCTCTGCTGAACGTTCAGTGGCCAACATCATAATTATTTATGCCTCTCACCCAAGAATGACTTTTGTCCCCACAATATTTTCAATCCGAATCGCCTTTACAAAACAATTTCATAACATTCCAGTAATTAAAATTTCGCCGAACATTTTTATCGGAACGTCGACAAGAATTTACGTGATATTTTTGGTAATGAAAGCAATTACTCGAATTTTATTTTTGGGCGAGTTCATATTTTTAAAACATGAAATGGACTGAGAGCGCGCAAAGAGGATCGGAACAACAAAAATGAAATTGATCTCAGTGAAACGTTTTATATAATAATATATGGAATACTTGATGAATTACGAATAATTGATCTGAAAAATTTACAATACAGCATCATGTTTAAAAAAACAGTTCCACGTTCTTCCCGCATAGAGGATAGTCAGAGGGAATCTAGTGTAAAATATGAGCCTAGTGTTGTTCACTTTCTGCCTTAATTCGAGACATTGAATGTTGATTGACGGAAGTAAACGCCACGCTTTATTTCTTTTTATCCGTACTATCCATGAGAATGTTAATAAATATAAAAGTATGTCTATCTTTTACGCTTTTATAGCTGTCAATTGTCTTGGATGACTTTGAAATGAAAAGAGATGAATATCCAGGGTCGAACATGCCTATGATGCTGATATTGATACTTTTTTTTCAACAATTTATCTTTAATCCTTTAAAGAGAATAAGCATAATGGATGAAATTATATATGAAAAATTTAAACCACTTGACCGATTTCGATAAATTTTCTCGGAAAGAAAGTTTATTACGAAACGTCAAACACAAGCTACCTATTTTTTCCTAAAATTCAACTCAAAAATATAAACCGTTTAACTTCAACTAGAACGCGGGCCATCGAAAATGCGAAACATCTATACTCACGTAGTTCACGCGGACACGTCCGCGACCGGTCGTTAATCACACATAACTCTTCAAATACATCCTAAAGGTTGATTGTTTTAGTTTACACGACATCAAAACACACCGAAAGCCCTTAAAACTTCCCCGCTAATACCTTTTTATGCAAAAGCATTGCCTATGTACACAACGATCGATCAACATCGATGTAGGCAAGAAAACAAACATACCTTGCCCGCACGTCTCATTGATTTCGGATTATCTAAGATTAGACCCCTCACGATCTCTAACTAGCTATCCGCCTCTTTCATTATACAAGCTATAGTATGTATGGATAGCTACTGTAGATTGTTTTTAGCTCGAATTAAGTTTTATTTTCCGTCTTACTGGATAGTATCAATATAGCACGAAAATAAGTATTAAAAAATAGATTATATGTTAAGTATATCTTCATACATTGCGCTAAGCGTAATCTGAGGGAAAGTGAATTCTTCTATACCAATCTACGAGATCGGATACGGTCCTTTGTTTACGTCCAACTCGAAGTTTACTTGCTTATTAGTTACCAGTCAAGTATATTTTTGTTAAACGAATTTTTGTTTTTAAACTTGACGATTTGAACATTTTATAGTGAATAAGAAAAACTACAACGTCCACAGTTTACCAGTCTATTAACAGTTTTATTTAAAATTATAAAAAGTGACTTTACCTTATAACGACATTTTCGTTCCCGTTTTCAAAACCCGTTACTTACATTTACCATTAATAATATAAGCAAAAAAGAATAAAACATAATTCTAACTTTCCAAGTAACCGGGAAATTATATTAATATCTCATTATTGTGCAACGATGAATCTATTATATGTTGAAACTGCTTTATTGTGTTGTTTCTGACATCACAAAGGATACTTTTATGTAAAAGCATTGTTTATTTACTCTAAAGGTGGTTCAGTGAAAGCCTGCCATTGTAAAAAAATATGTGGACGTTTGAATTTTATTTTATTTTTAGATTCGTCCTTTTTATAGCACTCCGTTAATACTGGTCTGTTCGTGGAACGAGAAGTTCCACGTATATTACGTACGTACGTATAAATGCTATTATTATTATTATTATGTCAATATTGTGTTAAAAAGATGCAGCTTCAAGGCTTTTTGTACTCAGAGAGAATCTAGTGTTAAGACACTCCATTTTCCACTTTCTGACTGAAATCAAGATATGGCGTATTAAGTGGAACTCAACACCGTGTTTTGTCTTAATTCCAGAGTACAGAAATGACAATAATATAAATAATTACATGATTATAAAATTATCCCAAGCAGGAACCGAACCTGTACTCAAACGCGTTAAAAGTCAAACGCTGTCCCACTTCACCACAACCTCTCTCATACCTCAGTTTATTATAAAAATATAGTTAAAAAAATATAGTAAAATTTTAACTACTAATATAGAGTATCAGTAGTCAAATTCAATCTAACAAATATATACTTTTTCTTGACGTAATCCCACATTTTACAAGGAAAAAAATAGAAAAAAAACTGTCCAGTGTTAGCTTTCTATTGCAAAAATATATGTGGACGTTTGAAATTTATTTTATTTTTAGACACCTTTTTATAGCACTCCGTTACTACCGGTCTGTTCGTGGTTCGCTCGCACTTCTCATATAAATGCTAATATTGTTACGTCACTTCTGTGACAAATATTAGTCAGCACTGTCAGATTTTCTTCTAGCCTCTTTACTTTCTGTATATTTAAAATTTTATATCATATTTATATTATACTACATTTAAATAGGCTTTCGCAGTGGCTTGTGGCTTTGTGATAGTGCGACTCTATGCAATTTTGTTATTTTTTTCTTATAGAATTGAACAGTATTTTAATTTTTCAATCAAAATCTGTAATTTATAAAAGTAAATGTGTATAGACGTTGTTTGGTGTTTGGTGACTGTTGTTGTTTTACAGTTATTAATTTCAAAAGAAGAGGACGGAGTGTCTTGTCACTAGCGTTTTTCTGTTCCGTTCCCTATTCCTGTAAGAATACTTTTATTTATTTGAATATAATCATTTTCTCGACTGAAAATGAAAATCACAACGAATCGCATTCACAATTAGATGCTGTCCCACTGAGCCAAGATGGCTTAATTTTTTATTTTTATTAACCTTGTAACTACGAAACAAAAAAAAACTTCGACGCAGCCGGATGTAGAATGCATGCTTAGCGGTCAGAACGCTTGGACATTTACCAAGAGGCGCGGGTTCCAATCCTATTGCGTTCATTTTTTTTTTGTTTTCAATAACATACACTTTAAATTCAATAAAATATTATTATTACTAATATTTTTCATACTAATAAAATAATAACATAACCACTTTAAAAAATCGAGACGAGACGCCAAGAAAAAAATCTTCAAACAAAAAGACATGAGGGCTTACTCCGTTCGCTATTTAATTAATTAATGTAAGTGCCGGTGAGACCCAGGAGATTGGTCATTAATTAAACGCCTCTGCCGATCGATCTCGAAGCAAACAATACACTTTGTTACTTTTATTGTACCTCAGCTACTGCTCCGCTCCGAGCTCTGTGCCGACTCCCGACGCGGTTACTTTGTGGATATTAATGATTGTTCTCGGTTGTGTGTATTATTGATAATTTATTTTAATGATCATGTCTAATGGGTAACGGAGTGTCTTAATACTAGGTTCCCTGTGCCTACTCTGCTGTGTACGGGATACAGCGTGAAGCTTTAAAAAAAAGTATAGCAGTATAGCAGTTAGTTAGTTAGTTACTTTCAGTATAACAGGGTAGTCAGAAAGAATCAAGACATTGTGTCTGACATCGAGATATTGTATGTTGAATGGTGGAGCTCTACGCCTAGCTTTATTTTAGGCACCAAATTTTATATATAATCATTGCCCAGAGTGGGAATAGAACCCATAATTAAATTAATTTCTGATAGAAACAATAACAAATAAATTTATCTTTTTCATACTTTCATCCCCTATTCCAGCCCCATAAGGGGTTGGTTTTTGTAAAACATAGCTTACATTTCAACCTAGGTCTGCAACTATTTGAATTTGAAATTTCATCTGAATCGGCCCAGTAAGCTAAAAGTGAAAGCAGACAGACTGGCAAACAGACCTTCTTTTATATCATTAATATGGAAATATGGGTACGATCTACCAAATAATAAAATTAATTAAAATTATGTATATACCTATGTATGTAGAATTATTTTAAATACTAAAGCATTTCCACTAACAGAATTCATAATCATATTCCGCTAAGTTACTACATTGATTAATATGGGATATGTTGTATTTAATCTAATCTACCTGAAGTACTGTAACTTTGTTAGGCTTGGAGTAATGATAGGTTGAAATAATTATATTAAAACGATATCTATTCAAATTAAAAAATTAACTTCAATACTTTAAATTTGTTTAAGATAAGATAAACATCTTGGTCATTTTTTGTCTAACATCCTTATGATTTATTAGACTATTAAAAAAATATCCAAATTATTTCTACATGGAATTTGCAATAAAAAATAGATATAATTTAATAAAAAAATATGAACGCTTAGTTCAACCTACAATAAAAACAGCTTCACGCTTATAGAGTAGTTTGAGAGAACCTAGCATCATAACACTCTTCTATCCTTCACTTGCCTCCTTAGAACGAGACATTACGTATTGAGTTGCGAAACTTAACGCCACGCTTTATATTAAGTACCAGAAAGGAAAAATAAAATAATTTAAAATTAATCATTCCCGAGACTAGGGAACGAACCTACAACCATCGCGTTTATAACATGCAAGGTACATATGTCCTCTACATTATACGTGTGTAATATAAAAATATATCCTAAAACATACATTCATACATACATACAAACATTCATACGCACTCCAATATTGCCGGTTTAGAGAACACAATATTATGCCTTTGATGTCACCTTATTTAAACAGTGCGGCCCCGATCCTATGGTTTCATCGAAATGAATGTTACGCTTTAGATGTTAAAAAACAGTATATAGTATGGAAGTATGGGCACGATCTACCAAATAATAAAATTAATTAAAATTATGTATACACAGCGTGTGACTATAAACGACTGGTTGTGGGTTCGATTCCCACTCGAGGAGTGGAAATTATATTTCCATTTTCTTCGCTCTGGTGTCGAGGTTAAGCGCGGCGTTAAGTTCCGCCACTTAACACGAACACACCATCCGAATTCGGCGGAAAGTGGGGAACGGAGTGTTTCAACACTAGGTTTCCTCTGCCTACCCTGCTGTGTGCGGAATACAGCGTGAAGCTAAAAAAAAACAAAGAAAAAAAATATGAATACACCTATGTATGTAGAATTATTTTAAATACTAAAGCATTTCCACTAACAGTATTCATAATCATATTTCGCTAAGTTACTACATTGATTAATATGGGATATGTTGTATTTAATCTACTTTACCTTTAGAATTGAAGTGACTTGTCTAAAAATTTTACAAATATATATAGAAAGATTTGTGACAACGTATTCTATAAATTTAAGCTAATAAAATGTATTAGGCTAAAAAGCGCCATAATAATTTGAATAAATGTGAAATTATAATTATCTGTCTGTGACACTTTCATGGCTAATCTACTAGGCCGATTTAGATGGAACTTGAAATGGAAATATTTACAGAACCAGGTTCCAATATAGGCTATTTGTTTTCTAAATTCTTAAAAGCGTTGCAATAGGCAAGGAAAGTTTGTATAATAAATCTAAACTTAATTTTGATTTCATTGAATTTATTAAAGTAAAATTATACTATTTCTGTGGCCAGTCGTGGCCCAGTGGCACAAGAGTGTGACTGTAAACGACTGGTTGTGGGTTCGATTCTCACTCGAGGAGTGGAAATTATATTTCCATTTTCTTCGCTCTGGTGTCGAGGTAAAGCGCGGCGTTAAGTTCCGCCACTTAACACGCAAGCCTCCGAATTCGGCGGAAAGTGGGGAACGGAGTGTCTTAACACTTGGTTCCCTTTGCCTACCCTGCTGTGTGCGGGATATAGCGTGAAGCTATTTAATTTTTTTTTATACTATTTTTTTTCAAAAATTAGCCCCCTAACGGTTGAAATAGGGGATGAAAATTGTAGTTCACGCGGGCAACACCAAGAGATTGTCGCTAGTATATAGATATTTCCCAAAAAAAAGCTTTCGTTCGTATTCGCTCCTTGTTTGTTGTCATTTCTTCAAATAACGATTTTACTTTTAACGTGGTTGTTTACAAAATCCTGTAGAAGTTTTTTTATGGTTCTATGTACGTGCAAAAAGTTACGTATTAGGGATATTTTTGCTTATTTTTTTTCATAGCCGTAGGTTGAATGTAAGAGGGGACTTACAAACTGATATTTAATGGGAAAGTGTGTTTGTTTGTACACCCTTCTTTAACGTCGTAACGAAACGTGTTATGTTATATTATGTTTTTTTAGTGAAAATACTGAGTAGCGCATAGTAAACTTAATCCCTTCCTTGATTTTTATCAGAACAGCGAAAATGAAGAGTTTAAATACAATAATTCCCTGTCTCAATAAGCATTCGCTATGCCCTCTAAAAAAAGTAGTCAAATATCTAGGCAATCAAAAACCACTGAGTTTACATAATTTTATAAATAACAGTAAAAAGGAATGAAAGTCATAATTCGCATCCAATATCTCAGTTTTTAAGATAAAGGTTACCCATTGTCGTAAAACCGTCCTATATGAGAGCGTTTTAGGCGAGGCTTCGAAGAAAATAGGGTGAAAATCTTTAATAGGCACATGATATTTTAACGAGTGCATATAAGGTAAATCGCACGTCCAAAGAAAACGCCTCAACATGCCCTTTCTGCTGCTTTTAGGACCACTTTATAAGCACTTTGGTGCCTTTAGAGCTTGTAGCCGGTTTACATTAGAGCTGCAGTTGGTTAACCAAAAGTTTAAGCCTGGACCCAAATTATTGGAGGAAGTCGTGGCGCAGTTGGACAGCGTGTGACTCATAGCGCATGGTTAGCTGTGTGACTGTAAACGAGGGTGTAGGTTCGACTCTGACTCGTGGGAACTCATTATTATTTCGGCATTCTGGTACGTAAAACAAATCGCAGTTTTAAGTTCCATCGCTTAACAGGAGCGATTTCAAAAGGAAAATGAAGAACAGTGTCTTGACAGTATGTACCCTACCCCACTATGCGGGGGAAAAGGTGGAGGATAAAAAATGTGGTCCCTTTAACGTGGGGTGTGGGTGTAAATGAAATGTTAAAGCCTTGACCAAAATTTCAAAAAGCTATCGCTTAACTTACTATAGGTTGTATTTATAGTTTACATGATAATAGCTTAACCATTTGACATTACTCTAAATCCAACATGGCGGAACATCCAAGATGGCGATGACTTTGATTTTTAATGCACTAACAATATTGACATCAAATAAAAGAATTACTGAAAATAATCCTATAAAAACTTATTTTAAAAAATATTCTTTCCTCATTTACATATTTTCAATACGTCATTTCACGTACCACCCACAAAAATTGTACCATTATATTTAACAACACAAAAATTCCAGAAGCTAAAACTAATATCAACCATTGATATTCGATATCGTGAAAGTATCGTGAAAGTGTAAACGTTCTCTTATTAAGACTAGAGTTATAAAAAGATATAGCCAGCCACGTCGTGCGTTGAATACAGGATACGGTGAGAATAGAACGTTTAGACGGACAGAGTTATTGCGGTTTTTATATCGGGCACTTAACGCGTTGTTTGCGCACAGTGACGGATGGGATGCTGGTGAATTGATACTTAGATGAATTCTATGGTGGTTTAAAATTTCTTAAATTTGTAGTGTAGGGTGGTGTGAAAAGATTTTCGTTTTCTCTATGTGTTCCGTTTTCTGATTTCGGTGAAATTTTGAAATATTCAATAATTACTCTCGGTGTAATCGTTGTTAGTTGTGGATTCGATTCCCACGAGAAAGAATTATGTTTTTTTAGCTTGACACTTTTTTAAGACACTCCGTTCCCCATTTTCCGCCGAATTCTTGAGGCATTGCGTGTTAAGTGGCGAAACTTAACGGCGCGCTTTGTCTCGACACCAGAGCGAAGGAAATATTAAATATTTCTGAGGAATGCTTATTATCTTATTAATTTAATTTATCCACTCTGGTGTTAATACAAAGCGCAGCGTTGAACTCCATCGCATCTAGGGGATACATAATGCTAAAAATATACCATAAATATTATTACTTAAGCTTATTAAAAAAATAGCTGGTAATTGTCACCACTCCGCTATCCACTTGCATTCTTAAACTCAACGTCACCCTTTGTCTTACCAGGACGGAGAAATAAAAAAACTAATTAAAATACAATAATCGTTCCTTTAAGTGAGAATCGAACCCACAACCAACCATTAACAGACAATCCATCTCACTACGCAACATATAATCTCAACATATATTTATTTACCTCATAAGCGACAAAACGCATACATTTTTCATTACCCTGTCAGTCTGATCAAGAGAAACGATACGTTATAATTAGATGAATGATGCGTCCCATTGCAAGTATAAATAACTAAGGGTTGAGGAAAGTAGGAAGATCGCTATCAATAATCAATAGAATACTATAATATATCAAACACAATGAACGCTAATAAGGATCTTGGACTGACCTATTTCGTGACGTATTAGGATCATCTCGTATATCGTGCGTAGAACAATATAATATGTGATGTATGAAATTTAGTTTTTAAGTGTGTAAATGTGATTTTATTATTTTTTTTCAGTTTTAGGCTTTTTTACGTGTAATATGGTAATGAGAGAGAATTTAGTTACAAGACACTCCGCTCTAGACTTTCCGTCCAATATGGGGTATTGCATGTTGAGTAATGAATCTCAACGCCGCGCTCTCTCTTACCAGACCGGAGAAATAAAATAATTTATATAGACTTATTCCCCTCAGTGAGTGTGAGAGTGAAGAGTGAGAAACCACTGCTCCACTATATAACCTCAGATACAAAATAATGTTTTTTTTAGCTTAACGCTGTATCGCATACACAGTAAGGTAGACAAAGGGAATCTAATGTTAAGACACTTCATTGCTCATTTGCCGAAATTTTGTTTTGTTCGCGCTTTTGTTGCGACACCAAAGCGAAGGAAATACAATATTAAATACTCCAATTCTTCGACTGGAAATCGAACCCACAACCAGAGGCCTAACTTACACTTTGCGCCTCTAAACCATGACTGATCTCATATAAATGAAATAAAATCAAAAAAATAACAACCATATATAAAAAAACAGCTATTTTTACACAATTCCTTATCAATTTCTTTACTCGAGTAAACTAAAACGTAGCGCATGACAGTATACTCATGTTCTTACCGAGTTAGCTACGTATTAAGGAGGCCTGGCGTGGGAGATAACGGGGCTGACTAGTGGAGCGGCTAATTGTATAGATGCCCTCTCGTCAGATGTTACTTGTTTGACAATATACGAGTATATGCGGAAAATTACTATTGTTTTGTTTTAAGGTATGGATTTTTATGGGTATAGAAATTTTTTGAAGAATTCTTAGCTTCACTGTATAGCATGGTAGGCATAAATCAAATATTAAGATCAGTTTTCCATTTTCTGCCTTATTAACAAACATTGTTTGAGTGACGGAACTCGATTTTGCTTTTTTTTATTGTATAGAGTAGGCAAAAGAACAGAAAGACGACCTGATGGTAAGTGGTTACATCCACAATATTAGAGGAGTTAGGAGGAGTAGATGTGTTAAAAATAGATGCCCGCCATTAAAAAAAATAATTCATAACTTCACCCTTTTTATAGCATGCCTTGGCAAGATAGAAAGGGCCTTATGTTAAGATAAAATATATGTTAAGAGGCGGAGTTAAACGCCATACTTTCTTCTTACAAAAACAGAAATATAGACGGAAAATAATTCAATTATAACCATCCCCCACGACTAGAAACAAACCCACAACCGATCGCATTTACAATCTATCCACTAAATTCTAGCAAAAAAACGCAACCAAAAAACTAAAAAACCCGAAATAAACAATAATTTCCAAATGACAACAACAAAATTGGCGCCTTCAAACAGTAAGAGGCAAGATAAAACGTTTGCTTTTTAGCTGTCCGAGCGTTGCACGCGAACGTTTTTTGTCAAATAAATGAGCATTGCCAGTTGGTATCTACTGTGCGTGCTTTCTTATCACTGCGTGAAGATACATTATCTTAGTTAAATATCTTTTGAAAAATACAGTACTTAGTATTACAAAAATGCTATGATTTTGGAACTAAATTGGAAAATTGTTATTTGGATGGATAAACAAGAAAAAGATTTCTAGTCACAATTGTTTTTATTATTCCTAAAAATAAGTTTACTATACATTCAAAGGTCACGCTTGGTCTAATTTACCAAAGCAGAAAAACAAAATAATTAAATTATGATAAATACATTGAGAAGGAATTGAACCCATAACCAATAGAGATGACTGACAGACACTGTCCTTCTAAGCTATTTATTTTTCTTATATTTTACTCAAAATATCCTAGAATCTAGATTATTTCATACTATAACACCTATTTTCCAATTATTAATTTCACAAATTACTTAAAATAGCATTATTCGATTTCTAAAATCATCAAACGCCTTACAAAACAATGGACTGTGTATTTATAACGCTATCTACCTTTGTTTGTGCCGAAACTGTCTCAACGAACACGCAATGTTACTAATTTTTAAGTATCACGAACCTTTTTCAAAGTGGACTCCTAATTCTGTCTTAAAGGATAGGTAATAATTTAATTTAGTATATTACACGAGAAAGAAATTCAGACTTACCGTTAATGCGGTGAAAATATCGTGATGTTGTGGCTTACCCCAAGTGCTGAAAAAAGAAAAATATTTTATATTGATTAATACATAGATATATGCATATGTTGTGGAAGATAGGCCGTCGTAGCGGATTGTGACAAAGTCTGGTGATAAGGTACAGCGTTGAATTCCGTCAACGTGCAATGTTTTGGATTCAGAACAACTGGAGAATAGAGTATTTAACACTAGGTCCTCTCTGTCTTCCGTGTTATGCAGGAAAAAGCACAAAGTTGAAAAAAAATCAAAGGACATTAAATAGAAAAGTTGTAGTAAATTTTACAATAACGGGTAAAGAATAAATATAAAATGAAAAAAGGAAAATTCTATTATTACTCCCTCACTACTTTACACATCAAGTGGAAAATCAAAAGTGATGTGCCTTTCCGCCTACGTCACTGTCAATTTATTTTTAGATTTTATTTTATCTGCTTTCTGAAGAATCAATGACTCTTTAAATGTATTTTTTTACTGAAATAATAAATGAAGCCCTAATGGAATAGTGAAGAAATGTCAAAAGCTACACATAAGGGTATTGGGATCAAATCCTACTTAGGGGAACGCTTATATACAAATTATACTGACATTTTTATTACTGCGCCTTTTCATACTGCCGTTGAAAAGTGACTCTACCGAACAGTGGAAAGTCATCAAAAAGAATTTTCCAAAAATAAAACTTTTATTACAAAAAGCGTTCCGCGATCGCGTTTCGATTTCCATTACTTTAACACTTCTTTGCAACTTTATTTCCTAGAAAGTGTCAGAATGTATGAAAATAAGGAAAATCTATTTAAGTTTACGAAGAGGCGAAAAGATTTCGATCCGAATCATTTGAGGGAAGAAAACGGTTGAAGTCATTCGAATTTACACGACCCACCTCACGCAAACAACGAGTACTTACCTGTACCGAGCAGCTACCTGTTCACACCACACTTAATATGGGGGAGATTTTCTTATTTCATACTAAAAATAGATATTTTATAAAATATTTACGACGTAAAAATATCACGTCGCAGTAGTGACTTGACTTTGACTGTAATCGAATTGGTTGTGAGTTCGATTCCTACTCGGAGAGATTATTTTTGTTAAATTAATTATTACCATTACTCCGCTCTGGTGAACAAGACAAAGCGCAGCGTTGAGTTTCACTATTAAGTACTCAATATATGGAATTCGGGCGAAAGGTGGAGATAAGAATGTCTTAACACTGGATTCTCTTCGACTATCTTCAGTAGTCAGGGTAGTCGAAGTATAAAGCTGAAATGTAATATTTTTACACTAACTTAGCATAGTTCGAATATGCCTTACTGGCCGATTAATGTAGGTTCTAGTTCAACAAATACAGGATATTTATAAACAAAATGATTTTGAAAACAAATTTAACAAAAATAACAGCTTAAATCTCGTGGATACTGAAAACTGCAGTGACTTCCTACTTCTCCTAGAAGAAAAAAATAACAAAAAAAAAATAAACTAATTAATCATTTTCCTAGACAGAAAGTGAGCAATATAAATTCTGCATTTCTCAACACTCAATGAGTGGTTGACGACCGGAAAAATAATGAGGGAACCAACCGTGCGGGTGGCGCGCAGCATCGCACCTACCTAAGTGTTTACACCGTCGGCGTTCTACTTAGCCTATGTATAGATATATATACCTTTATTTGTGTTTATTTATCTTTTTTTGGCTTTTTTTTTTAGCTTCACGCTGTATCCCGCACACGAACCTCAAAACCTGTTAAGGCACTCTCACACTCCTCGAGTGGCAATCGAACCCACAACCAGTCGTTTACAGTCACACGCTTGTGCCACTGCGGCACGACTGGCCACATTTATTTATCTTAATTTATTATTTTTTCTCCATTTAACAAGGTAGGCAGAAAAAATTATAGTATGATACTACGTACGGCTTCTATAAAGATATGTTTTGGGTGGCATATGAAAGTCAAAAAAATAAAAGTATTACATATGTTTGAATAGAAGTTAAATATTATCAAATGACGTGGGTAATAAAACAATATGTAATATTAAAATATTAATAATATTTTTTTAGGCCATCATGGTACATCGGCCCTACGTCTGAATGTAAACGTGATTGGTTGTGGGATTGATTTCTGTTTGGAGAAATGGTTATATATAAGTTACTTTAATTTAAACTATTCTCTCTGTTTGATTTTTTTAAGTTTCACGCTGTATCACGCAAACAGCCGAGTAGGCAGAGGGAACTTATTGTTAAAACACTCTGTTTCCTACTTTCCGCCGAATTCTGGAGGCATTGCTTGTTAAACGGACCTAACGCCACGCTTTGCCTCGACACCAGAGCTAATTAAAAATAGAAATATTAAATATCCTACTCCTCGAGTGAGAATTGAACCCACAACCAGGCGCGTTTACAGTCCACTTTCTGCGCCACGACTGGCCCCAATAGTTATGTAGGATTATTATATACCGATATATTATATTCATATCGTAATATTATAAGAGCATCACTACCCTTGATATCGATTCGTGGAAAGGCAAAAGCTTCTCCGGACGAGGAATTGTTGTGAAAGCTTTATTTTATTCTAATGAAGTTTAATTACTCGTAATGGGATTAGCTTTGTATTCATTTTAATTATAAATTTAAAGTCAAAGAAGTTTTATAAAAATGTATGTTTAATTAAAAACATTGATAGCCCTATAGTACAGTAGACGTTTGAATTAGAATGGTGGTATTGGGTTTGAAATCACTGTATACACGATGGCTGCGGTTTCGATTCCTACTTGAACCCATAACCATTATTACAGTAGGTTCAGGTTATGATTAATGGTTATAATTACTATTTTCATTTGTCCGGTCTGGTGACAAAACAAACTCCGCCACTCAGTACGCAGAGTCCCAAATTAATGTTTTTTTACAGGATATATGCAGAGAGCAGCATAGCAGGATAGGTAGAGAGATTTAAAATACTTCGTTCTACAATTTTCCGATTAATTCATATCATTTATTCTTAACATTCTCTTGGTCTACATTCACAAACGGCTTTAAACTCACAACGACACCAATGATTCGGTGTCTTGAAAACTCAATCTACATAAATAGAAGTTAATTGCCGATACAAGATAGAGGTGTTACTATTTCAACGGTTACGCTTATCATTTCACTTACTAGAATAGAGTTTGAACTCAATTCCAGAGGAATACAGTCGATTATCGCTTGGAGCACAATTGATTGTATCATATGGGTTTACTGTCGTACAATTGAGGTTGATAGCATAATTGTGTAGGGGAAAATGAGCTATAATGGCCAGTAATAAAGTCGGTAACACCTTGAATGGTATAGTATATAGATAACTGTGTAAGACGCCAAGGCGCAATAGTGATAAAGCCCACGACTGTCGGTCACGCGAAACCTTCTACAGATACGAGCTGTTCGATAGACTGGGTCTTGAACTGGTGCCGATATATCTTTTAGCTTTGAAACACCTGTTTTTATTCTTGTAGTAGAGACTTTACTTATTCAAGTAAATCATTGTTGAAAAGTAATTAAGTTTGTCGATTACATACATTTCCTGAACTGAAAGAGACGGGCTTGTATTTCGTTTAAGGTAATCAAACTAAGCGTTTCAAAATATCGTCCAAACCGCGCATAAATGAAAAACGTGAAAAACGGAATAATCTATCACCAAACCCTGACTATAAGTTTGCATATCTCCGCTTTAGTGACGAGTCAAACCGTTTCGGGTAGACAGTGGAAAACGTAGTGTATTAGTATTCTCTGTGCCCTGCCATGTAGTAAAAACATTAAGCCTAGATTTTTTTTTTCAGCTTCACGCAGTATCCCGCACACAGCAGGGTAGGCAGAGGGAAACCTAGTGTTAAGACACTCCGTTCTCCACTTTCCGCTAAATTCGGAGGCATTACGTGTTAAGTGCGAAACTTAACACCGCGCTTTACCTCGGCACCAGAGCGAAGAAAATGGAAATATTAAATATTTCCACTCCTCGAGTGAAAATCGAACCCACAACCAGTCGTTTACAGTCACACGCTTGTGCCACTGGGCCACGACTGGCCACTATATATACACATTATATAGACATCATAAACAAAGTCGCGACATAAACTATGTTCCACAGCAATAACATCGTCCACACCTTCATCCACGGGACTTCATAAAAGCCTCACAAAATTCTTTCATCATTTCGGGCGTAAATTTTTTACGTTCAGTATCCAAGATAAAGGGGGACGTCACTCACAACTCATTACACCTCATTGGCAGTCGCGGCGCGCCCGTTTGTATTGTCTCTACTTACGAATGTTTCTTACTTGTGTTTCAACGATTAGTTTTAAAGTTGAATGGTGACATTATCATTATTTTAATATATTAGAAAGTAATTCGAAAATAATGTGGCCAGTCGTGACCCAGTGGCACAAGCGTGTGACTGTAAACCACTGGTTGTGGGTTCGATTCCCACTCTAGGAGTGGAAATATTTAATATTTCTATTTTCTTCGCTCTGGTATCGAGCTAAAGCGCGGCGTTAAGTTCGCCACTTAACACGCAATGCCTCCGAATTCGGCGGAAAGTGGGGAGAGCGGAGTATCTTAATACTAGGTTCCCTCTGCCTACCCTGCTGTGAGCGGGATACAGTGTGAAGCTATTAATTTAATTTTAATTTTTTAATTTAATTTGGACATATTTTTATGAAGAGTGTGCGGATGATGTATGGTGTTTGGCATGGATAAAGTATGGATAGGAAGTTCGGAATGCTCACCCTAACAAAATCTATACGAGTAGCACTTTTTTCTACCATTCGAAAGAAAAGCTTTATGCTTTTACGCCAATCTAGAAACGCAACGTGTTGTCTTAAGTACTAGAAAGGAACCATGAAAATAACTATACAATAAAATTTAATTCTCAGTGTCTCAGGCTCAGTGGTGAGAGCGTCTGGACGGTATTCAAGAGGCGCGGGTTCGAATCCCGCTGCGTTCAAATTTTTATACATTTTCCAAATGTCGTTTTCAATTTACACTACACTTAGGAAAGTGTGGAATAACAATTTAAAAATGTTTAGTATTGTTATCACGTTAATAAATTCTTCAACAAACTTTTCAAACAAGAGTAACAAGGAATCGTAAAAGTCACAGGTAAACAGATAAATGTTTATGTATAACCAAGTACGTACTGCTAAGAAATGTTTGATACGTAGATTTTCCTAGAACTACCTTAAACTGAATTTTGGTACAGTTCAGAATTTTGGTATTCTGTACTTTACCAAAATTAATTTAAAATTATTTACTTATTTAGTGAACAAATATATATCTGTTATAGTAAACTAATAACTCGCACTTCAACGTCAATTCCTACAAACTTGTTATCTCATGTTCTCGCACGTGGTGAGATATCTTAAGATTTTACATTACAGTTAAACTAACTCCAAACTGCAGTTAATATAGAATTATAGCACCTGGATTTGAATTTGCGTACGTTATGTACTCGTGTACGGTGATCTAGTGGGTAACTTTTGGCAATTATGTTTACATATTAGAGAAATATGGGATTATTGTGTTAATTACGCTACAGAATCTGACTGTGTGCGTATTGTGTATTTATATATTGATAAATTGTTAGAATTGTTTGTTATATAGATGGTATTTTGACTCAAAATGATAGGAAAGTGGAGATTGGAGTGATTTAGCACTAGGTTTCCGTCGAAAACAATAGGATAACTTCTTTACTTACTTAATATGACGAGGCTTAATATGACGAGGCTGTTTGTGGTTGTGGGCTTGATTACATTTCAATTATTTTTATGATCAGACAACCAAGAGAGTGGAGAAGTTTCATATTTACGTTTTCTCTGACTTGCAGCTTCATGCTTTCCCTTTAACAGCAAAAAGCTGTGAAAAAAATATATTAACAATAACAATATTTAAATAAAAAAGTTTAGCATAATTTTTTGCTTCCTTTTAAATTTTATGACCGGACGTAACAAAAATGAAATTAAACTTACTTAATTACAAAAATATAATTCCTAAAATTTAGTTTTGAGTTTTGAGTTGAAAAACAACCCGGGTGGTACTGACAAGAGCTCCATCAATTCACTCAGCAAGTACCTGATGAAATAAAGTTGAAAATTAACCTTTCATTGTCTCAAATACAAAGAACTTGGCAGCCTTTTGTTCCTTGCTGGGGTTCTTAGTGGACTAGTGTGACATAGAATGCGAAATTTAACGCTATTTTGGTGCTAATTGTGAAAAGATTTTGGATGAAAAGTTGTATGGGAGAATTTTTATAATTAATGTGCTTAGAATAATTTATGTTAAGCATGGTGTTAAGTTATGCAAGCCATGTCTTTAATCCATATGAGTTACGAAAATGACCAGTACATATAAGCTATCTATATACGAACAATGTAAGAGAAACATGAACATCCATACTTATATTATAAATGGGAAAGTCTGTGTGTCTGTCTGTCACGCTTTCACGGTTAATCTACCGGGCCGATTTGGATGGAATTTAGAATGAAAGTAGTAAAAATGAGTGGGTCTAACACAGGCTACTTTTTTTTTACAAAAAACAACCTCTAAAGGGTCGAAATAGGGGATAAAAGTTTATATGAAAAATCTAAACCGCTTGACCAATTGTAATGAATTTTGGTATAAATATAGTTGATAATCTAAGCTCAAACATAGGCTACTTTATTTTTTTAAATGTGACGCAATATAGTGAAAAAGTAGGATTGCAATATAATGAAATAGTTCACGCGGCGAAGCCGCGAGCGGGCCGCTAGTAGAAAAAAAAAATTAGTTACAGCAAAAAGAATATTCCTCTATATTTATTAATTAATTCTCCGTTTTGGTGAACAATACAAAACGCGACATTGAAGGGAAGAGAGTGGGAAACAGAGTGTCTTGACACTAGGTTCTCTCTGAAGTCTGAAGAAGCAAACAGTATAAAGAAAAGAAAAAACTACATGAATTAAGAATCGATTTATTATTCACAAATAATGTTTCTGAGAAAATTGAATAAATAATACTATACTATTTATTATAATAACTTATTCAACTTCTATTACGCTAAAAGCTACGATCAAATCGTCCGAATCACAAAAAAATCACTTAGAGCTTAACTTATATATTTTCTATAACAAGATATTAAGAATTTTATGTTATAAAAATAGCTTTTTTCACCTTTTCATCTGTATTACAAATTATATTTTGCAGATTCAGGCTTTTTTCTGCTTATTTTAACATTTTTAAACTGTTATTCAAACACTTAGGAAATTGAAAATCACTTTCAAAAAACGAAAAAAAGTTTAAAGCAGCGGAATTCGAAGCCGCGCCTCTTGGAAGCAATCCCTTTGCTTTGACGACTAAGCCGTACGTTCTTCACCCAGGTGCATTGCAATCATTTTTTTGTTCCTGTTTTTAATCTATTTTAATCTATTTTATAAATGACACTTTTAAAATGTCAAAATATTTAATTAATAGCATTCTCACTTGCCACTCCACTAGTACTTGTAGTACTAGTAATTGTAGATAATCTTTGAGTAGCAGAAATTTGTGAAAAATCTCTCTACAGAGAGAAACAGACAAAGGAAATAAGTTGTTATAAAGGTATCACAATCTTTACGTAAACCGGTGTATTAATTTTCATGTGGAACAGTAACTTCGCTTAGTTAGGTGTGGTGTGGTGTAACCACATGCACAGTTGCCAGAAAATGCGAGTTCGAATTCGGCTGCGAATAATTTATTATAGATTTTCTAAAATTGTTTTTCTGCTAAACCTGGGGTCAAATACTTTGTTTTCTACTTTCTACCCCGAGCAAGCAAGTAGCGTATTAAGTAGCTGAACTCACTCTCACGCTTTCTCTGTCACCCACCGGTTATGTAAAAGACAACTTAAATATAATTACTACACCAATTGGGTATCAAACCCACGACCGGTTACTGTTATAGTCAGATGCTTTCACACTGCGCCACAGGACCAGAGATTTTTTTATAAGCGATATAATCTAAGAAAAGAAACTTGATCTATTCGTAAATTCTTTACTCCAAATATTTAATCAACTACTCCTCTTTCTTCCTTATTGCTTTAGGAAAACGAATTAAATACGATACGATGCCCTTATGGTTCAGTGCGAATAAACTTGACTGGACACAATGGTTAAGGATACAAAATTTTACCTTCATAATAAAAGTTAACTAACTAACCAAAGAATATCAGAAAGAGAATCACTATAAAATCTTAAATTGAATAAAATTTTTATGATCGAGCTCTTACGTTTTTTTTGCACAATCTAAAATAATGATGCAATTGGTTCTTATTCTTATTCGTTCAAAGGTGACCGAGACGCAGTGAAGAAGCGTCTGACTGTAAACGTCATTGGTTATGGGTTCAATTCCCACTCGTCGGAATGCTTATATTATATTTTTTTCACTCTGCCACCTAAGACGAACCGTGACGTTGAATTCCTTAATTTAACACTTATTTAGGTGACTATCTTTCTTTTAGTCTAAACACTATGCCTGAAATCCTTATTCTTTGAAGTTTAGGCACTTCATTAGCTACATCTTCATTACCACCAACACAGGGAATTTATTTAGAAAGACATACAGTTTGAAAGGTCACTGATTTGACTGACAATGCCACATATTAGTGGTAAAATAGTTTCAGGTTTTATCCCTAGCAGACTAATACTCGTAGCAGCAACAGTAATCATAAAAAAAATATCTTACAATGAAGCAATTTTTAGTAAAACGTATAAAAATCTTTTTCAATTTCGTAAGTGTATCAAAAATATTTTTAAATACTGGTTAATGACTAATGGTCATTAATATACGATAGCAAATTTACAATTTTAAGTAATTAAAGAATCCATAGGCAAATTAATCATAGATAGACACTATTGCACTTGTACGCGTAGCAGGGTAGCCAGAGAGAATCTAGTGGCAAGACACTCTGTTAGCCGCTTTTCGCTTGAAATGGAGACATTGCGTATATTATGTATATATAATCATATATACTGATAGTGGTATATAATGTGTGCAGCTAGTACTAGAACATAAATATATTCTAGTAATAGCTGCTCTAACGACTTCGTTCGCGTAGAACTGAACAAAAAAGAAAATAAAATGTAGCATAAGCTACTCCTTATTACACATGCTACTTGCCAGTGAAAGTCTTGTTAAAATCGATCCAGCTTTTCCAGAGATTAGCTGGAACAGACAGGCAGACAGTAAAAATTTGTAAAAAATGTTATTTAGAGTGAATGCCGTATATACGTATGCATTTAGTAAAAAGTGGTTATTTTAATATTACAAACAGACACTCCAATTTTAATATTACAAATATATAAATCCAAAGCCAGCCAACACAAGGCAAAAGGAACTAAACAAAAAAAATAACAGAAACACCAAAAATCCACGCTCTAAACGATTTACTCGCTGGATATCATCCCCTAACCTGAAACAAGAGATTTTGAGATACTTAAAGACGGCTAATTGAAAAGCTAATATTCCCGTATAACATTAATTATGCTCTGAGGGCCGTAAGCGATATCCTCGTTATTATTTAGGGAACAACTTTTACTTTAAAGAGGTCTTAGCGTTCGTAAGAAGAATTCATCATCTGATTTATATCAGATTATTTTTTATTTTATTATTTCGTCCGTAATAAATTGTTTTGTGAAATTTTCAAGTCACGCCTCGAGTAATGGAAGTGGAATTGTCAGTTGTTTTATATTGTTTTGTGTTATGTAAAATAATTAAGTAAATAGCACCTACGCTATTTAAATATTTTCCTTGTGCGTGCAGTGGGACAGCATCTGACTCTAAATTTGATTGTTTGTAGGTTAGATTTCTACTTGGGGGCTTATTTTTTAGCTCTAAAGGTTAAAATAACAAAACGAGACTTTGAGTTCTGCCACTCATCACACAATGCCTCAATTTTGTGCAGAAATGGAGAACGGAGTGTCTTGACTCCGCTCTAAACCGGAGAGAACTCTTTATTATCCTGCTATGTGTGAAAAACCTTTAAGCTTAACTAAAAGCTTAAAATGAAAAACAAGTACTTCTGATTTTTTGATAGCTACTTAATGAATTTATGTTCTAATCGAAAAAAAAAAAATTCTTGTCTACACATCTATAAAAAAAATATTAAGTTTTATAATTTCCGCCCAGACTTTAAAATCAAGGTTTGTGCAAGTGGCGACGTGCATTTGTCGTATCCTGACGTCAGAGACATGTGGATGCCTCATGAAACCACTTAATTTATTTAGATAGTTAGTGATTACGTAGAATAAGTTAATGTTGAAAATTATAACCTTTTAACTATTTTTCTATCTTTTACCTATTTTTTTCTTTACCTATATTTTTAGAGACCATAATCGCACGTCACTGTAAATACGATTGGTACATGGCTCAATCCCTACTGGGGGATTATTGAAATTATTTTTACTATTCCGCTTTGGAGACAAAACAAACGACAGTATTGAGCTCGGCCATTCAACGCGCTATATACATATATAAATTTCAGGCGGAAAATAGAGAACGGTGTGCCTTGACACAAGTTTCTCTCATAAAATTCCTTATAAATGTTTATATCTTCCTAAATGTAACGAAAACGCCTAAAAACAAAACATCAACTAAACAAAGAGCCTAACCAAGATTATAAATATATTCCATAAAATAGTAAATAATCTAACCTTATCCAAGCGTTATTTTGGTAAGGCACAAATTCGGCAATATTTCAAGCGGCGATAAAGCGAGCAAAGTTGGGTGTTTCATTGGAGTTGTTATCAGTTCGCTACCGGCTACACTTGAAACGTGAATAGCCTTTCGATCACTGTGGAAATCATTTTAACGGTTTTTGGACCTAAGTTGCTGAACGCTACTGGAGCAAAATGAAAGAGCTTGGACTATTTGCACTGGTTCTGGGTTCATATCCTGAGTAAAGTAATATTTATGGAACTGGTGTAACTTAAAATAGAGAGGTCTATAATGATTTCCTAGTCGCCATAGGAAGAATATCATCAGATTCATGGTATTAAAATATTGTGTTGTTATCAGATCTGGGTTGATGTGCAAACATTAAAGTGATGCAAGAACATCAAATGGGAAGGCTTAAATAGAGCTATAGAGCACGGGGAAGATTATAAAAGTTGATTAAGATGCATTTTTTCAAAGTAGACTAAATAACTAAAAAGTTTTTAATACACTTTCTTACAATCTGGAAAGGAACCTACAATCATCACGTATATCACCTTCAACCACTCTACAATACCGTCAATCTCTACTTTCTATGTAAATATTACCCCCATAATAAATTAAAAGGAACAGCACTAACATTCTATAGATAGAGTAAACGCTATCAAAATAATATTATGTCTAAGTACCGAGAAGTTTGTGTAAACAAATATTACTCCACGACGTTGCTAGCTTAAATCTTCATCTCCAGAAGACGTGTTCGTACATACAAGTAGCTAGCTAGCTACATCTACCTACTAAAAACAAAATACAGTAAAACCAAAGGTATATAGGTAGTTTGGAATTCAATAATGTTCTAGTATGCGAATCTCATCTTTCATCTAAACTTATCCGCAAAAGTTCGCCTGAGTTCGTGCTCGCGAATGTGTAAACAAAATCTATGTTTTCGAGCGTGAGGGGATCCTTAATTTTGAATAAGACCACGATTTCGAGGGTTGGTTATTCATTATCATACGTATGTGAGGCCATTGTAGCGCAGTGGGACAGTATCTGAATGTAACACGATTGGTTGTTGGTTCGATTCTTATTTGTGGAAATGACTGTATTTAAATTATTTTCATACCTTAGCTCCTTTGGTAATAAGAAAAAGCGTTGTGTTGAGTTTTGCCGTTGAGGAAGGACCTAAACCACCCAGGGTTAGGTGGTTAGTGATTTAATTATAGTGACACAGGAATACTTCATAAGACATTAGGTGGTTCATTTTTAAAATGGTCGCGAGCCGGTCGGACGAATCTCCTACCATTGAGTTACTGAGATTCCCGCCGCTTACGGAACACTAACTAGCAGCGGAGGGGAATTGTGTTCTTAACCCAGCCCCCCACGGGTAACATCTAAAAATATCTATAAATCCCAAAATAACATTATAACATTAGCTATATGCCCAAACCCACACACGTACACACAAACTCATATGAAACAAAATATTTAAACTGTAATTCTTTGGTTCTAACGTAGCCGAGTTTGCAATCAAAAATACATCAAGGCGTATCTTATTCAAATAACGAAAGTAAAATCTCTTAAACACAAAATCTATTACGCAAAAACCTCTCAAGGGAAGGTATGTCCTTAAAAGGCCCTTATGTTGGCTTAAAGGAGACAGTACACGAGTGTAGAATCAAAAATATTATTTGCGTTTTTCTAAAGTATATTACTTTAGACGCCTGTTGTAATGTGGAACAGTCTTGGTCCCATGTGAGGTAATACTTATGTTTATTTTTTTTTCATTTTTTTCTATGGTTAGATAAAAAGTGGAATTAAGTTCCCTTACACATAATAACAAATTTATGTGTAATGGATGTGGAACCCAATATCAATTTGTGTTGGATTCTTATAATAAAAAAATAGCTTATAAACACATTATTCTTGATTAAATACATATTCGCAACCCAACGCTGTTTTGTTTTATATTTCACAAGCGCCTAACAATATAATTTTTAATATAACAAAATTATTTTTTATTTCATATGTAGGCGGATAGGCCACGGAAACGTTAATAGTTAAGACATGCCAATCTCAGCTTACTGTCCATTTTGGAGTCATTGCACCTCGAGAGAAACTCAACGCCACGCAATGTCAATTTTGCCATAGAAGTATAGAAGAACGTAAAGAATTTCAATTTTTTTCGAGTTGGAATGAACTCACAACCAACGCGTTTATAGCCCCACTGATCCACCACACGAAAATAGCCTCGTAAATAAATAAAAAAGCAAACAGAACACCAAAGCTTATCAAATGAAGCGATCACAACTGCCTGTAAGTTTGTCCGCACCCTCATATTGACTGAACGTTTGTTTCGATGACGTGTGTCTACAGATACAAAAAAACAAAGACTCTTTGATGAATTATAACGTCGTACTGTAAATATTTGTGTGACAGTCTAATGTACTGCTCTTTAATGTAATGGTTCGTGTGTGTAGCGTATTGGAGAACAAAGTGGAAACGTGGAAATCGTTTGAAGCTTAGTTGTCACCTGAAATATACATGTGTATTTCAAAATAATATATTTTATTTTACCTGATTTCCCTATAAATTCCATGGGAGCCATTAAAAGCTTAATGATTTACTGTGACCTGATTTTTTTTTACATTTAGAAATACTTCAGTATTTACAGTAAACACATTACTTCCGGTTACGAAATATATCTATATATTTTAAGTAATTAACTATATAGAATTCGAATCCAAGAACATGAGGGGAACCCACTATATGTATGTCTCTTTTAAATTATAAGTGCAGTTTTTATGAAATCACGTCTTGTGATTCATTTATAGTTCATTCAATAACAAATCTTTTTTTTAATAAACACCACTCATTAGAAAACACAAAATTAATTTCTATTGCAATATATTATATAAAGACACAGGTTATGAATTAATATAATTGACGTTGCCTCCCCCACAATGTTCCCAAAATAAATCTATTTGACCTTTTCAAAATATGAAAGTTTAATACAGACAGACTTAAAAAGACCTCCCGGTACAACCTATTTTTAAAGCTTTCAGGTTATCTTCATAGTTACGTTCGGAACATTATTGAATATCTTCGAATATCTTTTCAAATTATGCCCAAAAGACCGTTGAAATTTAGTCTTCCTTCAGCATATACTCTTATACTTTTTCTCTGCGACGGCTATTTGCGTATGGAATCGCTATTCCTCGAGTTACTAAACTCACATCAAAATGTAGATGAGGAAGAATTACATAGTCATGACATTTTTGTACGTGGCGCTTTGGAATACGTATTATGCTGCGTACTTTGTGATTACAGCTTGTTCCATTGAAATTTTTATGTTAAATGCTTTATGTATGGCGTAAACTTAAACTAATGCTCGACACTTTATTAAGTAACCTTATTTTAAACTAGATTTGCCCAATTTAAATAATGTAATTTTCAGATATTTAGTTAACTTAAGTGAACTTATTTCTACAGGTCCAAATGATTTTTAAAATCAATTAATTCACCTGAATCTGAGACGCTAAGTATTATAACATAGCAGATCCAAAACTAAACAAACTTTTCGCCCCAAAAAAACAACCAACTTAATTTCCAGAATTCAGCAGAAATCGGTTCGAGTGAAATTTATAATCGAACTATCATGATCCTTTGTTCCAAGTTGAAAACAATTTTAGCCTCCAAGCAAGCAAGCGTCACCGAGAGAATAATATAGACGTTTTAGATAAAGACACCATTAAGCAATAAACTATTTTATATCTGACGCTGATGTTTGAAGTACGAACGGGTCGAGTGCCAAACTTTTAAAAATATAATGTTTCCGATACATAAAACGATCCGGCGATATTTGCGTCGGCGACGCGGAGACACCTCGGGTGGTGTCGGTTGACAATAAGGGCCTTTTGGGTGATAAAAAGTGATCTGCAAGTTGGAAGCAAACAGATCGTTGGAAGGACGCCAAACCATGTTACCTGCGACACGCGTGCATTACGCGAATATTTACGTCCTATATAAAAATTTAATGTGATTTTTGTCTGTTTGCAACTATCTGAGAACAGATTCATGTATTTAGATCTTTTAAAGCCTAAATCTTTTGCTGTTGTGATTAAAGCGCAGTGGGACAGTGTCTGTCTAAAAACACGATGGATTGTGGGTTTGATACCCACTCGGAAAATTGATTACATTTAAATTATTTTCTTTTCTCAATTCCTTGCTTGAATTTTATCTTAACAGAAAATTTAAAGTAACTAAGTATAAAACAAACTTACTAGCATAAGTTATAGAACTCAATAAGTAGAAGAATATGAGTATTCAAATTCATTATTAGGTTATAAATATATTAATTGGGGCCAGTCGTGGCGCAGTGGCACGAACATGTGACTGTAAACGACTGGTTGGGGTTCGATTCCCACTCGAGTAGTGGAAATATTTAATATTTTCATTTTCTTCGCTCTGGTATCAGAGGCAAAGCGCGGCGTTAAGATCCGCCATTTATCACGCAATGCCTCCGAAAACCTGCTGTGTGTGGGATACAACGTGAAGCTAGAAAAAAGCAAAAAAATTAAATATTAAGAATATTTAAGTTAAAATCCATTAATTATTAAATTATTTCATCTCAAAATACAAGTCCATATTAATAACTATTTAATAAGATTTATTATACCACGCTATGTTATGTGTATCATCTTCTAATCTTTTATGACTTACTGGCTATTTTTCTCCTTCCTCACGTCATTGCGTGTTAATGGAGTTGTTCGAGATAAGATAACGCACTTCTGCTATATGCAATATGCGTAGCAATAGTTACGGAAATGGCCCATATTAAAACAATGTTATATTATGGTGGTGTATTCATAGACTGGGCTAAATGTTTTAAAAAGATAGATTGTGACTGAAAAACAGTAGTAGAGTAAGGCTTTTCTTTATTTATATATCTAATAAAATTGATCTAGAACTTATTATGATAAAAATAACATCTAACAATTACTTTTTAAACATTATAAAAGTGTTATTCCACACTTAGGAAAATTGAAAAATTAAATTACATTTTCTAAATGTCTTTTTCAGTCTAATAATTAATTAAGATTTACTGGTTAAGCCAACTGAAATGCACCTGGTAGGCACCAATTATATGTTATGTTATATTTTATATCAGCATGTGCGATAGTTTTTACTATTTTTTTAGACTTTCTTATATTCTAAATGTCATATAGGAGAACGGAGTATCTTGACACTAAGCTCTCCTGCATACCCCACTATACAAAAAAGCGTGACTACTACCTACTTCTGCTAAATTTCATATACCATATAAATACTATAGCAATAAAGATACATACGGAGTACGTTAGCCATATTTTACGTATACAGCTTTTATAAACATTCCCACGTAATAAAAAACAGACGCGCGCATAAAAGTATTTTGCAAAGAGCCTTCCCTGTCACAACTATTATGAATAGCTCAAATAATGGTGCATCGAGTATTATTTTGTTACAATTTAGAAACAACGTAATAAAATATTTTCATTTCAAAGGTACTTGTTTTGCTGACTGTAATTCTTTTCATACAGATTTTATTATTTAGAGCAATTATGAAATACGTGTGAGTAGTTTTTTCGGTTGTGGTTAATTTTGACTACTTTATTTGATAAAGCGGCAATTTAGTAAAGGGTACGTTAGTTGTTTTGAAAATATGCAAAAGCTGGAGTACGGAGTGTCGTGTCACTATATTTTGGCTGTATCACTAAGATATTTCGAGGCCATCATGTACAGTGTAACTGCAGCTGACTACAAACAAGAGTGGTTATGGGTTCAATTTTTACTCGCAAACATGATTATATTTAAACTTGGAACGGAAAACGATGCTAGATGGGAAAACGAATTTTATATATTCTAAATTAAAGAAGTCAATCGAATAAATCAAACTATATCTTCTTAAGACTTAAATGATTTTATAATTTGGTCAATCTCAGACGAAGAAAATATCAAATATAGTACAAAGAAAATATCAAATATAGCACATTTTTTACGAAAATACTACCTCCATTGTACTAACAATAAAATTGTAATATTCTTTAAAAAAAATCCCAAGATTAAACGTAACAAGTACATACATCCCTTCAAACTAATAACGTGCGTGTTCAAACACCGATAACAGAAACAAACGAGTTCAACTTGCATCTGCACGTAAATAGTTTGAAAGTTTCACTCCTAACTAACGCGTAACCATTGTACCGGCGCCAGAGAGACGGCGCGCGATTGACAATCGTTTAATGGCTTCCGTCATCATTTGATATGAATACGTGCGTATATGTAAAAGGTGGAATAGAGTGACGTGTCACTAGGTTTTGGCTGTGATATTAGAGATATGTCTAAGTCAGTTAGTCAGTCAGAGTTATGGGTTCAATTCCCACTCGCGACACGTGACTCTATTTAAATTCAGGCTGAAATATTTTGGCAATAAGATCTTTATGCATGCCTTGCTATGCAACATAAAGCGTAGAAATAAAATATTTTCGTATTTCTTTCATACATTGTATCTTAATGAAGAAATCAAATCATTTTTTCTAATTATAGCTCTTAAAAAATTATATCAATTTATGTTTAGGTCAAAAACACAACAGCTATAGGACTAATTTTAAATAGTTAGATAGTTTGACTCCTTACTAACGTAACGGGTAACCATTGTACCGGCGCCAGAGAGACGGGCCGCGATTGTCAACCGTTTAATGGTTCCGTCATCATTTCATGTGAACTTTCTATAGGTAAGAAGTAAAACTTGGACAATTTTATTTTATGAAGATCGGAATTAAGAACTTGTTTCATACTATTACGATTTTGCTTATTAGAAAAGTATAGTAAAGTTTTGTATTATGTCCAAAGAATATATATATATATATATATATATATATATATATAGATATATATATATATATATATATATATATATATAGATATATAGATATATATAGATATATCTATATATATATATATATATCTATCTGTATATCTATATATATCTATATCTATATATATATATATATATCTATATATATATATATCTATATATATATATATATATATATATGTATATGGAAGTAATGGAAAGCTAGTCTAGCCTTGCAGTCAGGGAGAACCTAGGGTCAATACACTCCTCCACTTTCCACTCCAAAGACATTGCGTGTTGAGAAGCGGAACTCATCAATGCACTTTATCTTATGTAGCAATTATAATAATTTAAATAGGATCATTTACCTTTGTTGGAAAGGGGCAATTAGTGAAAAGAATGGAATATAGAGTGGCCAGTCGTGTGGCCCAGTTGCACAAGCGTGTGACTGTAAACGACTGGTTGTGAGTTCGATTCCCACTCGAGGAGTGAAAATATTTAATATTTCCATTTTCTTCGCTCTGGTATCGCGATAAAGCGCGGAGTTAAGTTCCGCCACTTAACACACAATGCCTCCGAATTCGGCGGAAAGTGGGGAACGGAGTGTCTTAATACTAGGTTTCCTCTGCCTACCCTGCTGTGTGCGGGATACAGCGTGAAGTTAAAAAAAAAAAGGAAATGTAATATAGTATATTTGGATTACACACAGATCGGCCTGATGTCAAATTAAGAAAAGATATATCTATATTATGGTCAACTGATAAAACAAAAGTAAATATTTTTTAATAATTTCCTTTGAAATTAATATATATGTTGTGGTTGTTTTATTTAAATATTTAAACACTACAGACACCACTTGGTCCTGTATATTATTTTTTTAATGTTATTAGATTTTTAGCCATTAAATTACATTAAAAAATATTATTACTCAGTAAGTTTTAATTGGAATCGCCTTAATCATAGACATTACCTAAGTAACAAAGAGACTACTATGCCAATTTTTGACGTTATAAAGGTAACAAGAGATCTTAGCTTAACTAAATATAATATAACGTTACATTACAATAAAGGTAGCATCCAAAAGGCCCAATTATTTAAATATAAAACGAATCCAATATAGGAACAAAGAAATACCTCAGTTAATTCCACACTAGAAAAAAATGGCCATGAAAATTTTTAACAAAACTAAATCAAGCGTGTCCGAGGAATCGTAACGAATGAAACCAATCAGGCATAATTCCTTTGAAGATTTCCCCACAAAAGATAAAAGTCCACAATCTCTTTGGTACACTTTTTATTCACCGCAAGATTGTACTAGGGCTGATTCAATAAGATGTCGCTCATTTATTTAGATTTTTAAGTATTTATAACTATACTATTTGAGTTTTTACATACTATTGTTGTGCTAGTTATTTTCTATATATGTAAGCGTTACTCTGTTGTTCTTCGTTTTCTATCCCATCCTAGATGAAATTATAGAAGATATTTTACCTAATAATAAAATCTTTTGTTTACACCATTTCTTCGTTTTTTGCAATGTTATGTCGGAAAAGGATCTGAACAATTTTCAAAACGTCTGGTTTTCCAAGATGTATTCTTAAATATCAAAAATAACAGCATTTAATTTGGTTAAAACAATTTTTTTTAGCTTTTTTTAGCTTCACGCTGTATCTCGCACACAACAGTATTAAGACACTCCGTTTCCCACTTTCCCCCGAATTCGGAGGCTTGCGTGTTAAGTGGCGGAACTTAACGCCGCGCTTTACCTCGACACCAGAGCGAAGAAAATGGAATTATAATTTCCACTCCTCGAATGGGAATCGAACCCACAACCAGTCGTTTACAATCACACGCTTGTGCCACTGGGTCACGACTGGCCACACTTCATTTCAAAAAGATTCTTCACATAATTATACCAACCAAATATTACTTTCAACATATTTTTAAATAAACATATCATAAGCCGAGCATCAATCAAATCTATATTAATGCAATGGCAATGAACCGAAATATATATTTTAAGCTTTCATAGAATACACATTGCCACCTCACGAACACGAACATTTTGCAGGGAGCTTTTTCCGTCATGTTTTATTACGAAACGTATCACAAACGCAAATACAATGAGAGGCGACGTAAAATATTTGTGAACGTACATTGCTTAAGATTTGCGGATTAAGATCGGGGATAAAAGAAATTTCTGTTTTTTTTACTTCCATTCGTCTACTGTACTGCACAATACGGGTTAGGTAGAAAAAATATAATAACATGTTACTTCGTAAGCATCATATTTTGTTCCATATAGCTGGGTAGTCCGAAGAGAACCTAGTCTTATGGCACTCCGTACTTCTCTTTCCCCCTGAAATGGAAACATTGCGTGCTGATTAGCGGAACTAAATACCACATTTTTCCTTGCTCGTCAAAGCGATAGGGAAACAATTAAATTAGGATGAAAGAATGCCCTGAATGAGAATCGAACCCACAACCAATCGCGATTACAATCGATCACCGTACCTCTGCACCCCAAAAACATGTTAGCAAAACAACACTTTTCATCCTAATTCCAAAATTTCCAATGTAGCCGACACGTCCAATATATTTGAAAGATCACCAGTAATTTTGTTTGTTAAATCCAGCTTTGGGTACTATAATCCTATCTTCATAACTGGAGATCCATCACTCGTCATTAAGCGGACACGCATAGGCTCTCCCGCTCTCGCGTACATCCCTTCCCATGTACCTGAGGGAAGCAAGATTGATAAGGCCCCCGCCACACTGCGCCCTGACAGCTTGTTATTGAAAAATTGAGCAATAATCCCGATGCGATGTTGTTTAAGATTTTCGTTTTTTTACGGCGAATTTTGCGCCAACGCTTTTAGCGGATGGGCATTCACTAGATTTGTGTTCGGTTGGATTTTGTAAGCCAATTGTTTTTAGGATCATAGAGTAGGAGCGTGCGTTTCTGTCTGTTCATATATGTATTGTAGTTTCGTCAGCGCCTCTGGGTAGCCGAAATGTGACTCTGTTTAGACAATATGTCACATATATAGGTAGAAATATATATCTTAATTTTTTTCAACTCCTATGCAAATTGGAGACAACAAAACAGAGATTATAATATTGTTGTTTGGCTACTCAAATAAGCTGAAAAGATTCCATTTAAACATGTATCTACAATTCAAATTGAATAATTAATTATTATATTTGTAAAGTCTTCCTAAAAATATATCTTCAACTTCAATAAAACTATGGTATGAAGTAATTAAAATATACAGCATAGTTGACCATCACTGGGATAAACTTAAGAGAACGAAAGCTTTACTTCCGCTAGCTTTTTACCGGGTTATTAAATTTATATAGTTACTCTTCTTCTTCTTTATCAGTATATATCATTTTTTTTAATTATTGTGTCACTGCCAGAAAAGACGCAAACAAACTTACTGTATACCAAAAATTTGGTATGAAAGTTCTTTAAAAAGCGCAGGGAAGCACTAACAGAGAATTTCTATACTAAGAATCGAAGTCTTAGGCAATTGATAGTGATCTCTACAAATAATATACCAAATAAATTAAATGCAATGCCTCCAAATTTGGCGGTGCGTGGGGAACGGAGTGTCTTAACACTAGGTTCCCTCTGCCTACCCTGCTGTGCGGGATACAGCATAAAGCTAAAAAAAAAAAAAAAAAACTGGGTACAAAATTCTCCATAACAACATAATACATATAAGCAATCAAGCCCACAATATAAACAGAAACTAATCAAAAACTATCAATGTATATGAGGTCCTTAAACGTAACGTTTAATCGAAGTACCCGTCTATTGTTCCACAACGAGGTTACTCCATCCTTTACGCGTAAGAGTCCCTTTGTTAAGTATTCAGATGTATGCAAATTACATTAATATGACGTGACATTTTGAACAAGGCGACACGCTGGTGCGACAGTTTCCTAACGGATTATTTTCCTAAAGTTCCATTTAATATTGTGATCCCTTAGAATTGATAATATGTTACTGTTTCAACTTAATTTGATTTGAATATTTAATTTTGAACTTTTTTTGGCTTTATTGGTGTACTTTTTAATAGTTATAGGTAAAAGTTAATGAACGACTAATATTAGAAATCATTAAATATATATTTTTCTTTTTGTCTGAGCTATAAATTGTAATACAGCTAGGAATTGATATGAAAATATATAAAATAAAAAAAATCCTCTGATCTTTGACTTAACAGTCAAAATTACTTTGGCCGAAATAAAATACCGTTATGAAACTGTAGAGCACGCATGAATTGAATTAACTACCCTAATAAATATATATGGTAAAAATAATTTTAGATTTATTTTACACATGTTACAAGTGACCTCGATAATTAGATAATCGATCGATAGGAATTGTATACAATTTCATACAGTTCAAATAATATACATAAAAAGTACTTAAACATGAACATAAAAATCGAATAATTTTTAGAACTTGTCTTTCTTTTCAGGTTGCGCCTTTGTCAAGTTCAGTTCACACCAAGAAGCGCAGGCGGCCATCACAAGTCTGCACGGCAGTCAAACTATGCCCGTAAGTTTTAGTCAATATTAAATTTATTATTATAGATTATAAGCTATGTTGATCAATAAAAAACTATAATCAACAACTATTTAAAAATGAAAGGAATAGGAAATAGGAGAATAGGAATTATTATAAAGCCACTTCTCTCTTTAGTCTTGTTCTAATATCATCAGAAATCTCATACACACACACACACATGTAGTACACATATGTATAAAAGCTCAAACTATGGAAAATTCGAAGATTTTCCAGTAAATCTTTAAATTCACCTATTTAAGTGGTATAAGTTCAAATTATTATTCAATCATTATTCGTTTCGAACTATATTCGGCTTATTCCTGAGTCAATGTTAATTGTAAAAAGTTACATCCAGTTCGGACTTTTACCATTAGACTTGGTAAATATTAAGATATACTTGGATAATCTCAGATTTAACCGATATACAGACTTTCACAGCAACGTACATACATATATCACATGCACAGTGACGAAGTAGGAAACAAAACGACAAATTACTAAAGTAAACCACAGTTAAAGTAGGGTTTATACGGTGCTTAGAACATTCAAAGTTGTTTGTATCTTGCTTTATACCGCATACGTCACGTTAATAGCAAGTTTTAGTTAACTGACGACAAATGCTCCTAATGGAGCCACGTAATGGTTAGACAGATTTGTGATTCAAATACATATTGTGAGAATGCTATTTATTTATTTATTTATTACTTCGTTTGTATAAAATTATTGTTGGTATAGTTTTTTTTTTACTTTTGTCTTAAGTAAAATCTATTGTTTAGAGTATATGATAAAGTTGGGCAATGTCAAGTTTTTTTTTTTATCAACGGTCCCATTAAAGAAAAGGTTATTTTCCGCAGAATAAAACAAAACACGCTTACTGTCTCTTAATCGGTAAAAACCGTAAGGAAGAGTGCTGAATGACTAGCTTCTCTTCATTATTTCATAAAAAAAAATAGAAAATGTGTTTTACTTACATATAATTGAAAAACAGAGTGTCTACGGAGTGTTCTGTACGCCTTCTTAAAAAATATATTATATACGTATTATATACTGTAAAATAACATATAACATATTCAAAATTTACATAAGTAAATTCAGACATACTTCCTACACATGTACGTGTATTAGAGTAGTAACTATGTCATGCCATTGTTACTCCCAGCACAGACACGGTTTGGGGAGAGTAAGCAAAAAGTACTAAAATTGACTGTCCGGGGCAGCCGCTTAAGTTTTAATTAGCGGTTGTTCCCATATACTGTACTGTACTGTACTGAATGTAGACTACTGTTATCGAACTTTGGACTTGATCCGAAAATTCCGCTTTTTACAACAGAATTTTTAATTTTTCATACTTTTCGGGTTCTGGTATTGCTAAATTGCTAATATGAAATTTTGAAATAAAAGTATTTTTAAACAGATTAATCATGCATTTTAGTAAAACCCGACGTCTCGAACACCAAAATAGTTCGTGGTCACAGGTAGGTCCTACCAATTAATCCGGTTAAAACTTTTGATTGATTCAAAACTTAATATTAGACAGCATCTGGCGATAATTATATTAAGGAAATAGTTATATTTTATATTATATTAAATATGGTTATATTTTACTTTTTTTTTCAAGACTCACGACGTTAAGTTCCACCATTTAACATATAATGTTATATAATCAATTTGACCGGAAAGTAGAGAATAGAGTGTCTTGACGCTAGGTTCTTTCGTTGTATACGGAATAAAATTATACAAGAAAATGTGAAAAATTATAGAATATTTCAAATTACTTTAAATATAATTGATTTAACTAAAAGTATTATAGAAAAACCTTTGCTGCCAGTATAGTTTCTAGAATTGAAATTCTATATAAAAAAACGGAAAATTCATACGTTAACAAATTATGTGTACACGAACAAACACAGGGCGGGGCGAAAGCCATTAATAATAATACACGCTATGTTTAATTACACATACATATGTACGTACATACATTCGATCAGATACAAACTAATAAGGATAGCAGACATTTACGATTAGTTATAAATCAATAACCTATTAACGAAGTTAATCCTACTACCTATAATACTCTACGTACCTACATCATATTTTTCTCTTTTCCTCGTCTAAGGAAACTCGGTATTAATTCCGCAAAGGCTATGTAACTCTGCCGCATATAATCGAAAGAAGCCACTTTGCTTGGCAAGATTATTATGGCAGTGGTCGTGAAATATTCTTCTTTTGTTCTTTTAAATCTTGTCAGTATGATATATTATAAGATATAGTGATTATTTGCTTAAAGGTACGAACTTATTGTTAATTATTAGTAAAGTCTTTGACACCATCATAATATGAGTTCAATTGCCTCGAATTCAAATGAAAAGTGGAGATCGTAGTGTCGTAACACTATGTTCTTTGAAACTCTAAGTATAGCTTGTTATTGCATAATAATTAATTTCCTGTAAAAAAACAGTGTAGCTGAAGTTGAAATAATAAAAAATCGGAAAATATTTTTTTATTACTATTGTGATGCTAGGTCGCATAGGCCATAGGCCTAGGCTATAATTGCCTTAATATTAAATCAGAACAGGTTAAATATCTAATCAGGTTAGAAAAAGTGTTAGGCGCAATGTTTCTGGAAATAAAGACCTTTGAGTCGCTTGCTTTTAGGGATATAAATTAATAAATACGAAATAAATACAAATTAATAAATATAATAAATTTTAAATACGAAAATCTGTCTGTTTGTGACACTTTCAATTCACTTTCAGGACGATAGATTTGGATAACATTTGATAAATGATTTTTTTAAAAACCCAGGCCCAAACATAGGTCAAACATAACAAAAACATTTTTAAAAGGACTAAAATTTTGTATAAAAAATGCAAACCACCTAACTTAAGCAGCAAAGAGAGGATCTTTGGATCCGTAGTAATGTCATAAAATCAAATAATTTCATTTATACTGATTGAAAGTAAACACGAAGGTATCATAATAGCAACTCTTAAAGAATATCGTTGAATTACATTAATAATCTCGCCAGTCCATGTCTCCATAGTATTGATCAAATATTAATGAACAATATATTCCGTCTTCAATTCGAGAATCAATATTTTGGCAAAATACAAGCTTACTGAGAGGAGGGCAGACAAAAACGTCATTAAGCGAAGTACCAAATCCGAAGGGCGGTGCTTTGTGTCGACGCCGTTAAAGGAATTATCGGGTGGCCGAATTCTGTTCCCGTTACCTTGCAGCTTTACTGATAAAATTTGCTATAGTTACAGTATTAATGTTAAACCCTCTTTATGTGTAGTAGTTTCTGCTCTTAGTAAATTAATGGGAAATGATTTCTTTGTGTCAAATAATTTAGATGTGTATTTTATTTGGTCAAAAAGTGACTTTTATAAGTTTGTCGGTGATGAAAACATATAACTGCACATGAAATGTAAATATTTATTTAGAATTTTCATTGGAGTACGAAACTAGACACGATTACAGTTTAGTTTTAAATAAAGCATAAAAATAACTTAAATGAGTAAAATAAATGTTGCACACGCAATACGTATGTTTGTCATATACTTTAAAATGAACTGGCATAAACGTTGCTAAGGTGACGAATAATTTATGCATCTACAGGGACACTAGTTCTAAAAATTTCGGACATACATATATACAGAAAACAAGATAACATTTTAAATGTTTATTCTATAATTTATTTAAATTTCACTAATCTACAACGAAACGTGAATAAATAATGTAATATACTTTAATACAATCACAGTTATTTAAAATATATACGAGTATGTCTTTAATTATAATAAAGAAACACTGTAAGTATCATGAAAGTTTTAACCTCTCTTAATTAGTTTTATTGTAATTTTATACAACTGAACGCAATATTAAGCAGATATCTAAATGCTGACCGCGAAGAATCTGGAGAATCTCTTCGCTCCTCGGTTCCCACTTTAAAAAACGATAGTGCCGTTCCACGAATCCACTGTTTTTATAATTGGACTCTCGAAGGCCTTTTGCGTTATTAAGGGAAATTTTCTAGTGCCCGGGGATCAGGCTCCGGGGGATGTTTTAACAATCTACAGGGACGTATATCAGCGCTTGTTGGGCTTATATTTTATAGAAACTATAAAGTTATTTCGTTTAATAACATGCCTTCGTAAGGGTCTTTTTATGAGGTAACTAGATTAGACTCCTGTCTTTGCGGCGCTCGGAGGTTTGAATAAAACTGACCTTTTTCCGGTAATTACACTTTGCCTTTATATGAAGTTTTTGTTAGCTTGATATTTATTTCTTCCTGCTAAAGTAATTCTATATCAGAATGCTCTTAAAGCTTTCAGTACATAGTGTTTTAATTCTGAATAGAATATTTACTTGACTACTAAATTATTATATAAATACGAACTATAGTACTAATAAATAATATTAATAAGTTAAGAACGACCGACAGGTAAATAGAGTTTCGTAACAAGAAGATAAAATAACAACAACATTTCGTACTTGTGTTTATGACAGGTATACTAATTACGGCGCCGAGTCGTCTTCTTGGCGCATAGTTGGCTGGTCTCCAGAGTTCCGACCTTTGCCATTTATTACCAGATTGACAAACTCATCCAACCCCTTAACCCAGACAAAGCCGTAAATTGTGATCGACCGCAATCAATTAATTTGCTTATAGCGAACACCACTGCCAAGCCTAGATTGATATACTCTGTGGAAACGGCTAAGCTTTATAATTTGTGGATGGCTGAATTAATTTAATCTATTTTAACGGAAAGTGCCATTTTTATTCTGTACAAATAAGTAAATTGTCTGTTTGTTATATTTAAATAACTACTTTATACTAAGTGCTATGTTACATACATGGTATATATCAAAGTATCATTTTTTTTTTCATTTTTGTTTGTCCGTCTGGCGGATTCTTTCGGTTAATCTCTGAAACGGCTGGACTCATTATGACTGGACTTACACTGGTATATAGATGCTTTAATAAGGAGTAACTTATGCTACTTTTGTTTTAGAACTATCACTTTTTGTTAATTTCCACGCCGACAAATTCACAGGCACAGCTATTACGACATATATTTTTAGTATTGCTCAGTTAAAAGCAGTAGTTGGATTCAAATCCTGTTCAGAGAATATTAAATATAAATAAATAACATAAGTAAATGTGTTTGTTCTCAGAAAAAGACTATCCACGTATGTACGCAATACCTTGAAAACGGATATTGCAACTGTCAAAGTAGAAATATAAAGGCAAATACATTTTATATGAAATCCAATTTACTTGTCGCTTTGTGTGACTAGCGCATTAATATTATAATATAAATATTCATTTAATATGATTCCAGTTCATTTTGAAAATTACCAGCAATTAATCAAGATGGTTATCAAAGAAATAAAAAATACAATTATAATGCTATGAGAGGTTCCGTTTTCATTAAAATTTCAAGAAAGAGTGTTTTAAATTTTCATTTTTCAGCCGTTACTAGGTCTAAATAAATTTAGTTAACTAAGACAATGTTAAAACGTCCGAAACGTCCGGAATAATTGGATTCCATTTTCTTAAAACTCGAAAGCCAAAGTAATCCTTGCAAAACTTTCGTTTTTTACATAAATTGACAGCTATGAAAGGCGAGATGGATCTCAAGATTGGAAGAGATTTAAAGAGATATCTTTTTTTTTCACTTATCAGGTAAATTCTACAGATTCGACTTCATAAAGTTTATTCTATTCGAGTACCAGCAATTATCCATGAATGCGAATCTGAATCGAAAGATAAGTTCGCTCTTTTAATGCCACTTAAAGTTTCAAATAATATTATATACTTGAGGGGATTGGTCGTAACGTTTTGGTTTTAAAAGCCATATAATTTCTTGGAATATTCTTTGAAGTACAATATTTTTCTGTTTTAGTCTTAAAGTCTTGAAAGATGTAATCTTTTTCCATATATTCTTAGTTATGTAGATAACATTATTTAAATTATAATACAAAATATACGCACATAAATAAGTAAAACAGATATTTTAATATAAATTCACAGTCACTTTTCATAGTAATTT
Organism: Dryas iulia moderata; assembly: GCA_019049465.1. Lineage (NCBI taxonomy): Eukaryota > Metazoa > Arthropoda > Insecta > Lepidoptera > Nymphalidae > Dryas > Dryas iulia. The sequence goes on along the minus strand of CM032418.1, from coordinate 14,532,954 downwards.
GTTGCTCACCCCACCGCCATGTTTAAGTTCTTCGCATAGTATACCTGATTATACATTTGCCAAGGCACTGGCACCGGTATCACCTACAAGCCGCAGTATTTCATAACCGTAACGAGGGTAGATTAAATAGTTACCTCGAGCACTATACACGTTCGTAGCCCGTCCCGAGTCATCAAGGAGACGCTATAACCTCATATCAAATGATAAACGTATAACCTCCCACAACCAATTATGAACTCCGTACGACCTCCAGCTGTTTCGTTTATTGAATACTTAAGTTTAAACATATTGTTTTAATAGAGTTTAACATTTTTTAATCAAAAAGTATAAAAGAAAATGGTGAATCAATAAAATATACGATATAAAATCTGCCCACCTGCTAGTTATACTACGTAAAAAATATCAAAAGACAGCTCTACGTGCTGGCATGTGGGATTTTATTGAGTAACAAAAAATATTTTACAAAAATATCTTACATTTTCTCTTTTTAGTAAAATAAGAGAGAATTACAATGGAAAAATGTCGAATAGATCGTTAAAAGCTTGTCAAACGTACCCGCAAAGTCTTTCACAATTTTCATCTTTCTGTTTGAAGCGTTAAAGGCACGGAGTACTATTTACGGAGCTTATGGACGAGGCGGGCGCAAAATTAAGAGATTTCCAGCATCAGTACAAACAGTGCGAAACGACCCTTATTAAAACGGTCCCGGTTGGGCGTCATTCAAGTACGACGCGCACTGAGTATCAACAAAGCCATAAATAAACAGAGAAAAATATGGCTCGCTGAAATGTGTACAGTCGCTAATTAGTCGCAAGCCTTTTCTATAATTTTTAAACTACTTCTGTATTCAAAGGAACGTTTTTAGACAACTCTGCACAACTAATTTCAAACTTTCTCCTTTTACATGTTTAAAGGGTCCGGCAAAAAAGTTTCGACAGTTTTGTCTTAATATCGCCGCTGCTCATCTATAAATAAGTTATAAGCAAATACTTATTTTTTAATTTACAAGAGTAAATTAAAAATATATGACAAAAAAATGTAACCACAGTGCTTAAAGAGGTCCCACATCGGGCGCCATTTTAAAATGAAGACGCAGTGATAAGGTTGTATATTTGTTTAGGAATCAGAGTACGTGCTGTAATCACGTTATAAAGTGTGAGGGGTTTGTATGCGTAGTTTATGAGCTCATCTGTTTACACGTACCAGCTAAGTGGATGATTTTGCGTGTGTACGAAAATTTATACCTTATGTAATAAGGTTTTATATTTTTTATTACGTACTATTTTCCTAGTAGCAAAATTGATGATGTCTAAAAAAATATGTAGTGTGTTCTTTTATTTTATGTAATATTTTACGTTTGTTTTAATATCATTACTACTCAAATTGTTAAATCTATATAGGTCTAAACAAATAAAGTTATCGGGCAAGGTATTATTTTATTTTCTTACAACAAAAACTTTTCATCTTCAAATATGGCTAATAACATTAAAGTATAGCTTCACGCTGTATTCCGCAAATCAAGGTAGACAGAGAGAGCCTAGTACGAAATTACTACGTTCTCCTTTTAGCGACATTGCGTTTGGTTAAAAAAATATATTTTTACAAGGAAACGTGTTAATTTGTGAACAATATATAAGTATGCGTATCCAAAACGTCCAAGAAGACCCCCGGATAGTAAGAGTGTGTCAATAAAAGTTCATCCCGGCAAATCCGGGCGGGGGATGCGTCTGGAGGCTTCCGTAAAGAAATTGACCTAAATTGGACCCATTCAAAACTTACAAGATCAACATGGAACCTACCGTCTCGTCTGTTTGCTCAAAGCGATTCTTACTGGATATTGATATTGGAGAATGAACTCCTAAATACAGTATTGTCAGATTTACATTTACTTCCGGTGTTGATGTTACAGCGAAAATTTAATTTGGGTATAAATTAAATTTATTTATAAAGAAAAATATTCAACTCTTTTCTATATAATTTTAAAAGTAAGTCATAGAAGTAGGCTTCACAGAAGTATAACAAAATAACCTCCCTATAATATACTAAAAAAAGATGTCTGTCTGTCTAGAACTATTATCAGTTCATTTCTTGCACTATATTTGTTTCAAAAGTGGCATAAGTTGTTTTTAAATTTGTTTAGGTAAAGAGAGAAGGTCGGCCAGGCAAGGCAAGTCGACATTTACAATGCCCCCCTTTTATGCTTATGATTTGCGAGACAGTGTAATGTAGGCTACATTACACTTTACACGCAAATCCTAGGCACTGCTCAGAACTTCTCTTTCTACTACTAAGAAAATTTCTTTTTTGTATACATATAAAAATCTAAATGTAAAAATAACAAAGCTTAACAATGGATTGTTAAACTTTGGAAAGCGCGACGTCGAGTCTGGCACTCAACACGCAATTGTAGATTTTACACGGAAAGTCGAGGAGTGTCTTGACACTAGCGAGGTTAGAAAAGAACCCCCCCACCATGCGAAAAAAAAAGCGTGAAGCTGATAAAAAAATCTATCTCAAACCCCATAATAACAAACATAAAGTAGAAGGTACAGCGAACCATAAAATCCTTACAAGTGGACATTTGAACACAGCTTTTAAAAATAATTTATTATTTTGATCAAACAATTGTGTTAAGTCGCAGTCGTTCTCGTACGTACGTACTCGTACGTATACGTGTGCTCGTATCTAACGGCAGGCAACACATGGCGGAGGCATGGCGCGGCTATTATTATAAACAAACGAGTTAGCGACCTGTTCTAACATTTGTTTTACTTTAAAATTAAATGCGGTGTTAAACTAAAATGTTGCTGTTGTTTTTTGTATTTATTTTTGTATTATTGTTATTGTTTGTAGAATTTAGAAATATGTCAGTAATAGATCTTTTTGTTTATAGAAATTATCAGCGGTACCAGATATTTTAATTAGGCTGTAATTAAGGTAATAGTTCTAGAAATATAAATATACGTAGACATGTACATTTTAAATCATTCGTCAATTAATGGTTTCTTTAACTGAAACTTTAAAGTAAATGACGTCTCTGTGTTTAGCTGGAAATATAACGTTAAAGTATGGAAATGATAACCATCGGACGCTCTGGGACAGTGGCTGACTATATATGTGATCAATGTGCGTTTGATTCTCGGACTTAAATTATTTCAATTTCTCCACTCTGGTGACAAGACAAAGCGCGGCGTTGTGTTCCGACACACGACATATAATATCTGTTGGAAAGCGGAAAACGGAGTGTCTTAACACTAGATTTTCTCTATCTACTCTGCTATAAGGAAAACAACGTGAAACTAAAAAAAAAATTCAAAAATATAACCAATCCATTTACAAACAAACTGATCTCATAATAATTTCCCCAGCTCGTTTTACAAACACACTTTATCATTCGTTATTCGGGAGATGGCAGAGCGCAGCCGTAGCCTACAATTTATACAATATAACGAATATTCACGCCGTATATCCGTATGTCACGAATCGTACCTCTCCCCTTATTGAAAACATTTACATATCTATGTGGGCATCTCTTGCCGGGCGGATCGACTGATGCTGACAATCGATAAAGAAAAATAGGCAAACTAGCTAGCTGGTATATAAGTTGAATATGCTTGTGGAAAAAAAGGTTGTTTAAATATTAGTTATTAGGGTAAAGGTTTCGTACTTAAATATATGGAAGCTTTTTATAAATAAAAAGTCGAAAATCTAAAATAAACCATATAAAAATTATGGCAGGTAGATGTTAAAGTGCTACGTTTTCTAAATTGGCTTATTTCGAAATATTGTGTAATTAGAAGCGTAACTCAACGCCGCTCTTAATCTTACTATGCCATTAAATGTATAGGTCATCATGCAATGAATTAGTGAATTTATATAAAAAACATATACCACCCTTGGACTCGAACCAGTAACCACGGTTTACAGTCAAATCTGCACGTTTCTGCCAATTCCACAACGACCAAAAAATATGATAAACAAAAATTTCTTACAACCGTTTTAAGCACCGCCGTATAATAAACTCAATGTGTGTCAACACTAAGGTCGCAGGTTGAAACGAAATTCGTTTACGCTTTTTAATCTATGGACTTTTATAAATTAAATTTTCCTGCTTACTTTCAATTTTCACAAGAGTTAGCTATATAAAAATCAAATTATAATCTTAGCTAGCTGTGCTTACTACTTTATCCGTATTGAATTTAATAAAAAGTTATTATTCTAAAATTAAAAGAACCTAAGTTACTGCTTCTTACATCAGCTATCTGCCACCGAAAATTCCGTTGAAATCAGCCCAGCCGTTCTAGAGATTAACCGGAACAAACAGTTAGACAAAATTGTATAACTTTTTTTTGGTATATGTCACGTGTCTACATCCAAAATATATATTAAGTAAAAAGTGATTATTTTAACATTACAAACAGACACTTCCAATCCTCTATTTATTTATATAAATATCTTAATATAGAAAACATGAAGAACTCAGTAATTTGATATAACCAAAACGGGCAAAGTAAAATCTTGACAAGACCACCAAGCCGACTAAATGTTCTTCAGTAATCGGGATGAAATTTATTAACATAAAATAACAAAGGGTAATTAGCCTCCGGTTTCGTTGAATGGCGGGTCTGCTCCTCGCATAAAATTATCTCAGTACCTCCGCATAAATCAACTCCCCTTGCACCGTGCAGGTAATAATTAGGCAAGCAAACACGTGGATGCATAAATTTTAGAAAAAAATGTTAGTAATTTTGATTAAATGCTGTAATAGGCTTTAATATTTCTTGCTTTTGTTTGTTTTTATTAGATTATTTTGTCGTGGTTAAATTAGGTTTAAAGAGCGGCGTTAAGTTCCGCTTATGAATTGTTATGAATTTGCAGAAAAGTGGAGAACGTAGTGTCTTGACATTAGGCTCTCTCTACCTACACCGCTGTGAGGAAAAAACGTGAAACAAGGAAGGAGAAAAAGACAAAATTACTGTTAGAAAATATTAAAAAAAATATTTTTAAATGGTAGATCGTATGTAACTTAACTTGATTATAGGGGATTTTTTTTGAACTACCAGCGTCGAGCACTTTACAGTCCATGACTAAGTACTGCTGAAGTTAGGTGAGATAAAATTTTTGAAACGTTAGTTGCAAAAATTTGCCTTCATAACCAAATTATACAGGATATATCGGGTGAAAAATTCGTATTTAATAGATAGTGCAGGAAGCCAGTTTTTACCTGTAAACTGCCCACTGCCCGCTGAAAAATGATTATTTAAAATTATTTCCATTTCCCCGCTATAATGAATAGATGAAGAGCGGCGTTGAGTTCCGCCATTTAATACGCAATCTTTATTTCGGGCGGTGAATGAAAAATGAAATATCTCGACACTAGGTTCTTTAATAACCCTGTTAGACAGGAAATAGTAAAATCTAGTACAAAAATTAAAATAACAATTCTTCCTAAACTAAGTATATACACCTAAAAATAATTTAAATGTATAATTAGCCTAAATTCAGTTTAAAACTTTAATAGCCTAGAAAGACAAATAAACTAAAATCTCTTAAAAGGAAATCCAAAATGGTTACTAATTTTCCCACTAACAAAAATCTGAATGCATACATACATACATACCTACATAACGTCAAAACGTCGCAGTTTTAATTAAGTTATTGTTGAATGTTTGTCTAGAGCCGCTCTGTTTTCTGTTGCTTCGCAGAGGAATCTCTTAATTATTGTGTTTATACACTCTAACCCCGTACATAATGATTTGTTTGTGTAACCACTTGGTACCGCCCTTGTGCAAATGCTTTTATTTATTTTATTCAATAATTAATACTTTTTTTTAGGTTCACACCCTTTTATGCATAGCGAGGTAAACAGAGAGAATCTAGTGTCAAGAAATTCCGTTGTTAAGATTCCGCTCAGATTCCACCTGAATTCTAGACGTTGCATGTTGAGTGGTGGAGCTTAACGCCGCGCCTTGTCTTTTTCCCTAGTGCGGAGAAATGAAAATCAATAAATTATAATCGTACAACTGATTGGGAATCGAATGCATAACCAATTGCGATTACAGTCAGACGTTGTCCCAGGTAGGAAAGATCTCTACTACTAGAATCGAACAAGTAGAATGTTTACAACTGAGCGCCAATATTCTTGAATATGTAAAAAAAATAAGGCTATCGTGGTGCAGTGAGACAATGTATAATAGCAATCGCGGTGTATTGTTGATTCAATTCCCGCTAGGGGAAAATATTATATTTAAATAATTTACATTACTTCACTGTGATGTAAAACGCATGAACAGCACATGCAATGTCTCGAATTCAAGGAAAAGTGGACGGAGTGTCTCAACACTAGGATATGGTATGCACTCTGACTACCCTTGTATGCAGAAAAAAGTGTAAAGTAAGTAAAATTGATTTTTTTAAAATCCTACTCATTCTTTCAAACAAAAAAAAATAACATAACGCTTAACTTTAATTATATGTGTGTACAAGAACAAAACATGATCCCCATATACGTGTTGGGAAATGATTTGAATCTATTATAACACAAAAAGGAACAAAAGGTTCTGAATTAATTCTAGTTCATTTTTCGTGCCAACGAAGTGAGTCACAGTGAGGTCGGGAGTACTCTGTATGCAGATGTCTGTTTGTCCAGTCATTACTGTGTTTGGTCTGGGCTTAAGAACGGAGTGGGGGTGTATACTTATACTATAGTATTTTATACTATGGTTAGAAAATGCTAATATGTAACTTTCTTTGTCTTTTATTGAGCGTGCATTTAATTTGAATATTTTTTAAATGAGTTAGGTATTATAATGTGTTAAGTATTAAAAAAAGAGTAAATCGTAGTTTAAAAGGAGTGAAAAACTGTTTTTAAAATGCACTTACTTGTGGGTTCAATCCTCATTCAGTTGAACGATTATCTTTCAAATATCTTAACTTTCCCGCCCTGGTAAGAATAAACGCGGCGTTAAGTTTCGTCAACGCTACATTTAACTCTATTTCTCGCGAAAAATCGACAATGAAGTATATTGACACTAAGTGTTTATTTTGCTTCTGCAGTATACTAGAGAAAAGCGTGAAAATGCAAGTAAAAGCGTGAAGATACAATAAATATTTCATAATTAATCAAATATAACAACAAAAATATATAGACTCAAATTTTCAAACATTTTTAAAGTGTTATTCCACACTTAGGAAAATTGAAAAAGACATTTAGACAACGTATAAAAATTTGAACGCAGCGGGATTCGAACCCGCATACGCTCAGTGGTGAGAGCGCCTGAATGGTATTCAGGAGGCGCGGGTTCGAATCCCGCTGCGTTCAATTTTTTTATACGTTTACTAAATGTCTTTTTATATAGACTCAAATTTTCAAACCCTAAATTTAAAGACGATTTTTTATGGATTTATTATTAATTATAAGTTTTATCTTCAAATTATTGCGTAGACAAAGGGAATTAGTACCATGTCACTCCGCTTACATTAATCCCACTATAATTTACAAATACGACATGTATCTAAAAAAATATAAAAAGAACACTATCTATAGGTCTAAAGTCACAATCACCACATCTAAAAGCTCACTTTAAACGGGATCCACTTATTTATATCCATTAACCTTTCCCATCAAAACAATCGATAGCCAATATACTGGCAACCCCTGAACCAAAGCAGCGAAGCATCGGGCATTATATATGCGTCAGGGGTCTACATTTTTGCATTCGTAATGACTATCATTTTGTAATTATTCACTCGTTAGATCAATCTATGCGCTGTTGGATCAACATCGCTTAGCCAATTTTAAATGTGCCTTGAATCGTCTCGCATAAATCTACATATATTTTTTAAAGCATTTTTTTTTGTTATAATACACGCTTTATATTCTTCACCGGTGTCGCATTAACCTCGAACGCGACGTCGATTATATTTGATTGTTGTATTGTGTAATTTCGTTCAAGCGATATGAAAAATACGTTCCATAAATTGGAAATGCGAATGTGGACGTGATATTAAAATTTCATTAAGCTATTCGATATTTTTCTCTAAATGTGCTTTGTGTCTGTGACTTTTCTTTGTGAGTGTTGCTATTTCTTTACTGAACTTGCAATTACACTTTAATTTTTACAAAAATACAGCTTAATTTTTTTCCATATACACGGTAGTTAGAAAATTTTATGTTAAGTGACTGTATTCCGCACATTCCGCTTGGGATCGAGACATTTGCGGAACTCAGCACCGTTCTTTGTCTTATGTCGGAAAAAAAATTTTTATTTTCATTACATAATCAAACTGTCACATTGAATTTTGCCAACATGGTGTGATCGTTATTAGTTTGAATTCGACAGCAACGATATATTTAAATTATTTTCATTTTCCACTGTGGCCCAATAGAAAATGCAGCTCTGGATTTCCCTGAGAACGAAATACTTCGGATTTCGATGGAAAGAGAACGGAGTGTCTTGACACTAAGACCTAACCTATCCAGTTATGTGAGAAAAATGTGTAAAGTTGAAAGAAAAAGAAATGACATCTTTAAAATAACCACACACTTAGAACAGACGACACAAGATTTCCTCTGCCATGTTTAGTCTACAAGACAAGAAAGACAATCCAATACAAAAATTCCAAACACACATTTAATTTAACCAAACTCCTTATAAACGTAACAAAGTAAAACCGCATTGATTTCTAACACTGTACAGAAACGAAGAGTGAATTTAAACCAACAGAGTCACCGCATTTCAACAAAAATCGTCCGTAAGTCCGGCTCAATCCACTTTGTTTCCAAGGAATGTTTTATTCTACACCTTGTTCGAGCTGATTAAATTCATGCGAGTCCCAAGACAATACCAGTCCGGGACTTCTTCCTTAGCTTTATTTTATGACTTCTGATTTTTTTTCTCGGCTTTTGCAATATTGTTCGCGTTTTTACAAAAAAATCGTTTTCTCTCTTGTGTTTAAGTGAAAAGTATCATTAGTGATTTTCTCATTGGATACCGTAAATGAAAGTTGAAATTTACGTTGTTTAATGCTTGTCTGAATAACAAAGAGCTGTATTGGGATCGCGTCTGGTTGCAGACCTGATTGATTGCGGATTCGATTCTCAGTAGAGATTATAATTATAATTTAATTATTTTTACTAGACAAAGTGTAGCGTTGAGTTCCACCACTTAATAATAAACTCTCTCTGCCTCAACTACGACGTAGAAAAACTAATGAAAAGAAGTAATCTCTTTCTTCTTCTTCCTATGATTATATGAAAATTATGTCAATGGTCTTGCCATTGGCATAATTTTCAATATTTGCATTAATAACGAAAAAAAACAAAGAATAATAAATAGCCAAAACACAATATTTAAGACTATTAGTGCCAAGTTAATTACATCGAAGATTAGTCCACCAACTCAATTTAGTCCGAAGAAGAAAACACGAACAAATTTCTTTCCTATCTTAATTGTTTACGACGTAGGCCTACTTTAATAGCCCACTTTATTACTAAAGAAATAGTCCCAAGGAAATGGGAAAAGGAAACGTTTGTCAAATGGTTCGTTACGGCGACAAAAAAACAGGGTGCGAAAAGGAGGCAGGGTGGACCTAAAAATTGATGTGGAACTTTAATCACCCCTTGTTTGTTTGCGGAGCTGATTTACTGAAGGTGGATGAAGCATTGGATGAAGCTATTGGCGGTCTGCCAGAGACACTTTGAGGTAAGTTTATACATTGTCGAACTAACTTTACATAGGAACTTTGCCTATCGAACAACTTTGTCCAAATAACGGAGGGTACCAGGAAAATAAAAATAGATGGAACTTTCTGTGTTAAAGAACAGCCCAAAATCAATCTGTTGTAAAGTAAAAATTCGGAAAAAATGTGATTAATTATGATTAATTATTCAATTCACAAATGGTCGAAAACATGCTAGTTTAACCTCTGAGCAAGATAATATGAAGACAAATAAAATATAATCTTTAACAATCAGTGTCAGAGATTTGTCAACAATTGAAAGAGACTTGTCGGTACGTGGTTTTTTGGTTATTTTCTTTATCTACACATAAAATACATTATATTAACATCAATTAACTTTTAATTGACAAATCTAAGAGTAACAGAGAAATAACAAAATATAATAACACCACTACACTTCCGCGATCATTTCCACAATTTTAATTCCAATGGATAACGAAAATTGGTCGAAGCGCTAGAAATGAAAACCTTAATTGTCCAGTTGCATTCAGATACTTAGTTACTTTTAAAAGTAATATTATAACACTAAGAATAGAAGTCATATTTGCTTAGCACAGTGACCCGTATACGGTTACTTTTTAACTTAGCCGGTTAAAAATACAAATTCAGGTGGGCGGGTCCGTGGAAATAGCGTACCTAACGTCTGCATTTAACCGTTTCTATACAAGTTTCTATGCAAAGGCGCACTTGAATAACTTAAGTTTGTTTGTATAAAAAGTTGCATCTCCGAATTGGTGGAAAGGGCGCATTCACATAATTAAATTCTTTTAGTGAATTTTTAGTGTAATGTGTTTTTTTTTGTTTTCTATTGTTTGAATATAAATGTAATGGTAGTACTGTGAGATAAGTGTGTAGTTACAATAAAATACTTTGCAATATTGTCTTTTCGTTACATATTAGTAAATTGTAAGCAAAAAGGTCTTATAGACGTTGAAAATTAAAATTTTAAAAATATGAAAGGGAAGTCATCATATCGCAGTACAATATCTTACTCTAAAAACGATGATTGCGTCCGATATTTCCTCAGAGGGATAATTACACTTAAATTATTTCTAATTACGATGTGACACTCATGTATTCCTACCCCTCTATAAATGGCAAAAGAGTGAACTTATAAAAAAAAACACTAAATAATTGACGTATCACTAACTTAGTTCCACACCGCAAATTGATACAATATTAGTCCAAAATTAGAACAAAAGGTTAGGAATAATGAAAGCCACATTAAGGCTAGCTGATGAACTTTATAAACACACCTTTACACTTTCAGCGGCGGTCATTTGCATAGAATAACAAGGAGAGAGCCCTCGAATCTCCGCTGTTTGGCCACTGCTTACTGCTTAGCATTATAGGACAGTAATGGGCAACCCTAATGGGTTACGGATTGGTTAAAAACTTAATTTAAAATCGATTATAACTTTAATGTTGGTAATGTTTTCCGATTGATCCCTTTTACCGTACAACAGAGAGAACGAGAGTGTAGTGTCAAGACACTCTGTCACCAAAGATCGATGTTATGTATTTTAAATAAGGGAACTCAGCGCCGGACTTTGTCCTAAGCACTGGAGCGGAGAATGAAAATGAATTGATTAAAAGCATTCCACTGAGTAGTGCGAATGAAACCCAAGGCCAAACACGCTAAAAGTCTAATTGCCTTTATATTATAAATATATTTAAAAAGTCAAAATTATCACTAAACAAACCTACAAAAGAAGCTTCAAAAATAATCTTCCCAACATCCTTCTTAGCCAACGAAAAATTTAAATAAAATCCGAGCGAATGTCCTTTCAGTACATTATCTAATAAATAAAGCCCAAACCACTTGTAGGCTGTAGCCTAATAAGCATTTGACATTCAAACTGGAGACGCCGGCGTTTGAATTAAATTAAAATAAACTTTAGACACGAAATAAAACCCAACGCGTTCAGTACAATGGAGTAGGAAAAAAAAATGTCACAGTAACACTGCGCGGAAAAACCGTTGTTTTATAAATAAACAGGCGCTATCAGTCGTCGACACTCCAGCGACTTGGTTTAGATTTAATAAAAAGTGTAAAGGAACCCTTATCAAGTATGGGAGCGTTCGAGGATAAATTATGTGCGGGCGAAAGATGAAAATTAATGAGGTAAGAGAAACTAAGCGGTTAATGTCATTTGATGTTAGTTTTTTGTGCAGGTAGCTAATGGGACGATGTTTTAAAGGGGATTAAGTCGATGAGTGCAATTATTCAGTATTGATTTAACGTTGTAGAGTGAAATATATGGGAATTTAACGATGGATTTTTAAAGTTTATATAAAAGAGAGTTCATTCTCATTGACTATTTTTTTGTGAATAAGTTAAATTTAGTGGATATATAAACTTCATAGTGATATATAAACTTTATATGTTTTTATATTGTAAAATATTTATATATTTACGCTAAACTCAATGATATGATATTTCAGTGCCAGATTAAACACAGTGGTAGTGGGTGCCATTCTATAATTCAAACACATTTTAATGTAATATTCAATACATATTTTTATTTGCCGGTCAAATAATAATATGCGCGGCGTTAGGTTCCGCCGCTTAACAAGCCTTAATTGGACTTTTGTAAAGTTGAAATGCAACGAAACAAATTCATAGCGTTATTTCACAGGAATTTGTCACTTACTGATTAGAATATTTCTTATAAGAATATTTCTACTTACAACATACACATAATTATAATTATACTCGTATTAATTTTGATAATATCTGATTAAGAATTAACGTACCTTCGACTTAACGTAGAAAATGAAATTTACCACGTAATGCGAAATTTAGGTATAAGGAACCACAAAGATGATAGATGATTTCTCGAAATTTCTACGATAACAAATAAAAAAGAAATTCTTTGTAAACTTAGTTGCAACCTACAACTAGTATATTATAAGTAACGTTTAAACTGTTTGTTATGAAAGACCTTAATATTTATGTGCTAAACATGTCATTAGCTTTAAATTGCAATAACATTGCCGTTATTTCAGAGAAAATATGGGATTTAATGTTAAATCGCAATATTTTAGTAATTAGTACTATCTAAAATAGCTTAGTGAATATTTCTGTTTATAATTATCGATAAAATCATTTAATTTTTATATAACAACTTTTAGTACGCAGATATGCTGATTTGCTTTTGGATAATTTTAAAAAAGCATCTTCACGATTTTTTCCGCATAGCAGGGTAGTCAGAGATAACCTTATGTCAAGACAATCTGGTCTCCATTTGCCGCCCAAAGTCAAGACATTGAGCGTTCAGTAGGCGGAGCTCAACACCGCGTTGTTAACTTAAATCCTCTTTAGTGCCTACAATTGATAAGAAAGCTAAACACGCTAAATTTCATCTTTCTACTTAACTGGGACTAATATTTTATTATATTTTTGCATATTACATTATAGCATTGAGTGCGTCGTGACGCAGTGGGAAAGGAACTGTAATCGTGATTCCACAATCAATCAGAAGAAATTTCAAATCTCACTCGTATTAATGGTCATAATTTAATTATGTTATTTCTCCTCTTACGCAAGTATGACAAAGCGCAGCGTTGAGCTTCGCCAATCACTACGAAATCTTTTTAAAAAATTTAATAAGTGTTATTCCACACTCAGGAAAATTGAAAAAGACATTTAAAGAAAACGTATTAAAATTTGAACGCAGCGGGATTCGAACCCGCGCCTCCTGAATACCGTCCAAGCGCTCTCACCACTGAGCCATGCGTTCTTTGGTGAACGCAGCATGGCTCAGTGGTGACAGCGCTTTCATTTTTATATGTTTTTTTTAAATGTCGTTTTCACCACGAAATAATACTAAGTTCCTGCTATGCGGCAAAAAGCATGAAGAGGATAAAATAATTTATAGCAATATAAGCGAAAGTCCAAAAATTCTAAGTAACAAACACTTTATCCTTCGCCCACTTTCTATCATTTTATTATACACAATAAAAATACCTACCAACATAATAATATACGTACGTAAATATAGAAAGTCAACGGAGCGTTAACGAAATCACTGTACAAGCGCTCAATTGTAAAAATTTACCCAATACGTCCATAAGTGATGACCGCCGCGTTTCAAATCTATACAAATAAATAAAATTGATCTGTCTGTTTGTTATATTAAATTTACTAACTTTTTACTTAGTCTTTATGTGTATATAAACGGTACATATACCAAAATATTTTTTTTTACAATGTTTATGTCTGTCGGTGTGTCTGCCTGTCTGTTTCGACTGATCTCTGAAACGAATTTACTGATTGGGATGGGACTTTCACTGACAATAGAAAAGAAAATAAGGAGTAAGTTATGCTAATTTTATTTGAAAATTACAAATATTTTCGTTAATTTAGACGTCAGGTGACGTTAGAAGTTACAAGCACAGCCAGTGTAAAATATAGTAAGTAGATGAATAATGTAAACAGTAATTTTGCCTAATTTGATTTGAAAATTACAAATATTATTGTTAATTTGACACGAGCGAAGTCACAAGCACAGCATATACAAAATATAAGAAAATACGAACATAATATAAAAATATCTATAGTCGTTTAAACTAAACTGCTATGATTTACCGTGGTCTCTCATAAAAAAACTCAACGGAACGAGCCACCATCGCTCAACGGTCTCGCTGGGGATAAGAAATACGCAACCTATTATTTCTACTACAGCAATCGGGGTAAAAGATATAATAATAATCCGGGCCCGTCATCCGAGATTTAACGAAATGCGTAACATTTCGCAATGATTATTCTTTACTCCGGTACGGACCACTTTATTATACATTTATTTTGTACTAGCTCGAAATGTTGGGTTTGTCTTTGTGTTGATGTATAGGTATGGATATTTTTTTTTGGAAGTAAAGGTATTGTTAAGTTGTAGAAGTGTCTTAACAAAAGGTTCCACTTTAACGCTTCAAAAGTAGAAATCTAACTTAAAAATGTTTTTAAATTATGAGTTCGCTAATTAAATTATTAATATAAATGAGAATTAATAGATTTTTTCAGCTTAACGCTTCCTTCGTAGCAAAGAAATGAAAATGTTTTATCTATTATCTATATATATAATAAAAGAGTAGAAAAGTCAATTCTGTACATGAAAAATTTCAGAAAAATTTTAATTGGGTATGTTAATATATCGATAACAGAGGCGAAAAAAACCACTCAGTAGAATTTTTGTCTGTCTGTCTGTCTGTCTGTCTGTCTGTCTGTCTGTCTGTCTGTCTGTCTGTCTGTTACTTTGTTCGCCAATCACGCAAAAACTACTGGACAGAAATAAATGAATTTTGGTATAGTGATAGCTTATAGTCCAAAGGTACATATAGGATAGTTTTTATCCCGGTTTTCCATGTAGTTTTTTTGGAAAAAATAAAAAACCGATATAAGTAAATCATTTATATACTGATATCTACCGGGTAGAAATTAATGAATTTTTGTATGGAGTTAGCTTAAAGGTTAGAGCAACATATGGGATAGTTTTCATCCTGGTATTCTATACAACTGCGGCAGAAAAATAAAATAAAAAAAAAACATTTAAATTGTGTTGATAGTTCACAAGTGAAACTAAATTTGTTTTAATATCACTAATATTACTTAAAATAATTATAAAATAAATCGAGCACAACATTTATTGAAGATAATTTGCTATTAAAAATACATTTGACCGGTCTACAAAACTTTATATTATCTATATGACAACAAATGTCACTACGTTTTCTGTCACCATCTGTTATTATATAGTTGACATTGTACTAGATATATTCGTACTCATTAATATTATTATAAAAATGCAAAAATCTGTATCTCTTCTATAGGTTTTGTTTTCACGGGTGGGTTTTGTATCTACTAGCCCGCTTTAGATGAAATTCGAAAAGAAGAAGTCGTAGGGTCAAATATAGGCTACTTTTTAAAAAAAATCAAACCCTAGGAGGTTGAAACAGTGGATGAAACTTATGTATGTTAAGAATATAGTGAGAATGAAAGATCTAAACTCCTTGACTGATTTCGATTAATTTTCTCAGGAAATAGTTGATAAGGCAAAGTCAAATATAGGCTACCTCTCTTTTTTAAAAATAATTCCAGAGGTGCTAAAATAGGGTATGAAAGTAGTAGTTCACCCAGCGACGCCGCGAGCGGGTCGTTAGTTTACCTTGGTATTCAATACAGTTCCCGCAGAAAAATAAAAAGTACCAAAGTCAAGTTATACCAGTAAGTAACACAATTGTACAATAAAAAGCAAATTTAAAAATTTTGAAAAAAACCCACGACGGTTTAATTGTAATTGAAAAAGGATAAAATAACTGTAAATCCCCCGCCTAAATGAATATATGTAACGAGATGATGGGGACGACTTCGTCGGGGGCTGCCAGTTGCAATCCCTATTTTAAATATAGTAGCTAACAGTAAAGATTTCGTTTTAAAGTTTTTAAAATACCAGTTATCAAAACTATAAATTCATATTAATATTTTAATTTTTTGGGAACCTGTTTTAACAGCAAGAAAACCTATGAGAAGATTTGTGCAAACTCAAAGTAATGACAGCCCCCGACGGAGTCGTCCCCATCATCTCGTTACATATATTCATTTAGGCGGGGGATTTACAGTTATTTTATCCTTTTTCAATTACAATTAAACCGTCGTGGGTTTTTTCAAAATTTTTAATTTTGCTTTTTATTTTAAACTTTTTAAAGTGAATAGATACACATTATATATTATTACATAATATCGAAATACTTTATATTAATCTTCATGCAAATCCAAAAGAAATTATAAACCCAATGCTTTCTGGTTATCAAATGCTTATTGCAGCGCCTGGCAGATTATCACTGTAACATTTCCACGAAACTTAAGTCTAACCAAATCAGTGAAAATCACAAAACCCAGTAGTAGTTTTGATTTTAAACAAACTAATTTATACTGGAGCGCCCCGTGGTAGTTCGTGATATGGCATATAAAAACACGCAGCAATTAAACCAGAACCTATCACAGAAAACTGCATCTAAATCTCTTGTTTCACACAAAAAATAAAAGCAAATGCTTACTGCAGCGCCCCCTGGTGAGGTGTCACCATGACACATATACGAGAACACGCACTAATTAAGCCTGATCCTATCTTTGATAACTGCATCCAAATTGGACTTGTAGTTTTAGCTTTGCATAATTAAATGTTTAATGCAGCACCCCCTGGCGTGTTCATAACGTAAAAAAAATACCTAAAAACTTACACCAAGTAAAGGTAACTCTAATACTAAAAACTCTGCGCAATCGCACTAGTAGTTGTAGCTTTGCATTAAATATTACAAACAAATGTTTACTGCAGCGCCCCCTGGTGAGTTAACACGATAAAACATATCCAAGAACATGCAGTAATTAAACTTGAACTTATCATTGACACTGCATCCAAATCAAATTCGTTATTTTATCTTTGCACAAACAATATTTTACTGCAGCGCCCCCTGGTGACTTGTCACTGTAATACAAATTTAAAAACATGCTATAAGCAAAGCGGAATCTAATACTGAAAACTCTTTTCAATCGTACTAGTCGTTTTGGTTTTACACAAAAAATAGAAGCAGCTACTTAATGCAGCGCCCCCTAGAGAGTTAACACATACATGAAAATATGCACTAAGTAAACATACATGACACATATATGAAAATATGCACTAAGTAAACTTGAATCTATCATTGAAAACTGCATTCAAATCGGACTCGTAGTTTTAGTTTCGCACAAACAAGTGTACTTACTGCAGCGCCCCCTGGTGAGTAGTCACCGTAACGCATATATGAAAAGAAACACCAATTAAACCTGAACCTGTCGTTGGAAGTTTCATCTAAATCGGACTAGTAGTTTTTGCTCTGCATAAACAAATGTTTACTGCAGCGCCCCCTGGTGAATTTTCACCGTAACCAAAAAACAAAAATCTTAAAATATGCACAAAGCAAAGCTGAATCTAGTTCTGAAAACTCTATCTAATCGAATTAGTAATTTTGGTTTTAGACAAACAAATACAAGAAAAATTTTGGTTTTACACAAAAAAGTACAAACAAATGCTTACTGCAGCGCCCCCTGATGAGTGGTCACTGTAGCACATATATAAAAAGATGCACCAATTAAGCCTGAACCTATCCTTGAAAGTTACATGTAAATCGGACCAGTAGTTTTTGATTTGCATAAACAAATGTTTACTGCTGCGCCCCCTGGTGAGTTTTCCCCGTAACAAAAAAAGAAAAATCTTAAAATATGCATCAAGCAAAGATAAATCTTTTTATGAAAACTCTTTTCAATCGGAGCAGTAGTTTCGGTTTTAGACAAATAAATACAAAAAAAGTACAAACAAATGCTTACTGCAACGCCCCCTGGTGGTTTGACACGATAAAACATATCCAAGAACATCCACCAATTAAACCTGAATCTATCACTGAAAATCTATCGAAATCAGACTATTATTTTTTGAGATAATTGAAAACATTCGTTTTCACGTAAAATGCTTACTGCAGCGCCCCCTGGTGAGTTAAGGCAATAAGACATATCTAAGAACATACGCCAATTGAACCTTAACATATCATAGAAAACCGTATCAAAATCGGACCTATAGTTTTGGAAATAATTGACATAGTAATTTGCACAAACACACAAACAAACAAACAAACAAACAAACAAACAAACAAACAAACAAACAAACAAACAAACAAACAAACAAACAAACAACCTCTCACCCCAAACACATATACAGTCGCCGTTCCGTCGCGGGTAATAAAATAGAAAGTGTAAAATTTATTTAAGCTATTATGACCGGTATATAATATTATATACCAGATGGTAAATATGTACGAAATCTGCTATCATATACATATATGATAGCAGATTTCGTACGTTTTCTTACTAGAACAGTTATCGCTATATGTTATCAAATAGTATAGACATTTTACTAGAGGTATCGATGATTTTCTCAAGAACGTAATTAGTGACGCAAGGTCAAATATAGACAACCCCCCTTTTATAAAAAAAAAACCAATTCCAAAGAGGCAATAGTGGATGAAAGTGGTAGTTCACGTGGCGAAGCCGCGAGCGGGTCGCTAGTATATAATAAGTGAGGTAGATAATAGAGAATAAAAATTAAAAAAGAATACGTTAGTACATTTAAATCTCCTGAGCTACATTTGCGGTTAACAAGCTAGTCATTTATAAAATAAAAATAAACATAATTATACGACTTACTCATACTTATGAAGTTATTGAATTTGATATGTTTTCCTTTACCAACGTAATTAATAAGAAAAATGTATGTAAAATTGATATTGAAATTTTTAAAATTATATAAATTATTAAACTTGTACGTTCAATAACACAAAATTAAAGAAATGGCTATTATAAATGAGGAATAATATGTTTTTGATATGTATTTTTTGGAGAAATAAATATATTTAACATTTAATCGATGGCCTCCATAAAAATAATAATTAAAATTAAAAAGGAATGCATTAGCACATTTTAATCTCCTGAGCTAATCATAGTAAAATCGAACCCACAACCAGTTGTATTTACAGTCAGACTATATCGAAGCTATCGGAGTATGCTACGATAGCCTCAATAAAAAAGATAAAATTGAAATTAAAAAAGAATACGTTAGTACATTTTAATCTCCCAAACTACATCTGCGGTTAACAAGCTAGTCATTTATAAGAACACTATTACACGACTTACTCTATATATTATAAAATTATAGACTTTACGTTACGAATAAATAAGAAAAATGTATGCAAAATTAAAATTGAAATTCATTTTTAAAATTTTATTATTTATTAAATGTATATATACTATACTCGTATTAGAAAACTCAAGAATTGACTATTATAAATGAGAAATAGGGAATAATACGTTTTTTGTAATATTTTTATTGAAGAAATGAACACATAATCAATAAAAAAGATAAAATTGAAATATAAAAAAGAATACGTTAGTACATTTTAATCTCCCGAGCTACATCTGCGGTTAACAAGCTAGTCATTTATAAAATAAACAAAAACATAATTATACGACGCGGCGTTCGCTGCCGTCGCCGCAACGCCTGCAGCTTTAAAATTGCTTCCGAATGAATCAATAATACTACGCTCCGACACTTTTGTACGTTAAGGTGGTGTTAGAATGTTAGTTAGGTTATAGCTATATAGCTTAATATATTTAGGTATTAGCGATTTTTAAATATTTTTTGAAAATTTTCATTTTAAACAGATTATTCGCACTTGAATTAAAAAACGGTTTTAAGCACTTTGCTTTGGCAGTCTCATGGACTGCCAAAGCAAAGTGGCTCACGTATGGCTGTTTCAGTATTCTTATAAATATTTATTGGTGAAAAAAAATTAAATAAATGAAAGGTGTGGAAAATTTTAATTATATACCATGAAGGTAAGGAACGCTTAAATAATTGAGTATTAGTTAAATATTACTAGGGAAAAATTAAAATTATAAATGTCATGCCCTTTGAACTTATTTACGAGTACTTACAATAATACAGATATATACCAATACAATGTAATCCCAAAAGCCAGCAAATGAGCAACAAACTTATTTAAAATAGCATCCCAACCAAAATACAGCGTATAATAAATTAGTTTCAAACAACTACAAGTCAGAATAAGACCTTAGAAAATTCTTTACCTGCTACGACGCCCGAGGAAATTGAGTTCTCTCTTCATTAGCTCCTTTAACTCTACAGACGAGGGATTTTAAAAAAACTTCTTTTCTCCATAAGGACTTTAGGCCAAGTTAAGTTTTCCATCAGCGAAATTAAGGTGCGTGCTAATATCAAAACTTTGCCTTAATGGGTTTGAAAATTTTACATTTATTAGAGAGCTCGGCGTAATCAATTTATATTATGACAAACGTAAATACACCGGCGTTCTGACGCAGCGACTGAACGACGTTTGAAATATTAATTAATTAGTCCTTTTGAGGGTACTCGTATATATTCTTAAAATCTAAAAGGTATATTAATTTGCTATAGACACTTGGATACTTTGGTGCGGTTTGTAGTGGCTTGTGTTCGAGATACGAGAGGCAAATTAAATTAGCATAAGTTGACTGAAATCGAATTTCACTAATGTAATAATAGTAGCATTAACTATATGAAATGTATTAACGTTGTAGGTACGTTTATAATTTATCCTTTACGCATATCAGAAGTGATAAATAAAGTCACACGGTTGATATGCAGAAATCTAATGCGAATAGACTTAAAACACCTCAGTTGACTTTCTAGGACATAGTCTAGAACATAGTATCGATAATACTGGAAGAAAGTCACGTAAAAAAAATCGAAGATTTTGTGATAGTCATATGTGAAGAGGTATGAAGAGACCATAGCCCTCCGATTTCTCTGACTACTCCGTAACCGATAAAACGTGAAACTAAATAAATAACATTGTTTTCAGAAATACCAAAATTACAAGCCAAAATTACACTTTTTATTTTACAGCTAAATATGGGAAAAACAAGTATTTTTGTCTAACATTATATTTTTTATTTAACATTATATATGTACATTTGATGGACTAGAAGAGTATTTTTAGCAGCATTTAACGTTTTAATTGATTTAATAATCAAAAAGGTACCATTTAGATCATATTTTGCGCGTTCCAAACGAAAATAAAAACAAAACGGTTACATTATTTATGTACTTTAAAATGTCAAGTCAATGGCATCTCTTTAAATATAGAAATATAAAGGTCTACAAAATTTTCACAGTCTTAAACACGAATGGGTGTGGGTTCGATTCCCATTCCAGGGAGTGCTATATATTTAAATGTTATTATTCCGCTCTGGTAACAAAGTGCAGCATTAAGTTCTGCCACTTAGTACACAACGCCTCGATTTCAAAAACATTGTCTCGACACTAGGTTTTTTCCGACTTATGGAAAGAGTGTGAAAATATAAGGAGTCACAATTATATTTCGGAATAAAAACATTACAACATTATATTAATTTGCGGTTCTTGAATTATACGCGATAAATAACATAAATAAAGAAGTCGAGAAGACTATAATTTTATTAAGATCTTTCTTACAAAATATAATACGTAAATAAAATAACGTCTACATTGAAATACAACAGGTCTCGTAGGCTATTCACCGTACATTGTCTACGAAAGCCTCGTAGAGGGATTAGGGAGACCTTTTAAGCCCCAATTAAAAAGAAGGAGGCTTATGCACGATGTTTTATTCAAAAACTGGAAGTAGTTTCCACTTACTCGCTTAATATCAGATAATAATGGATGAATTGTGTAAAACTTTACTTTGATAGTTGTAGAATTTGAATTGTTGTTATATTTTTTGTTTAATATGTAAGGTATGAGAGAGGAAAATTGGTAAAATCGTATATCCTTCAAAAATCCTTTGTATTAATGAAGGATTTTTTTAATTTCTTCTTTAACGTGTATTAAATGCAAAAAATATATTCTGATTGTATACAATATAAACTAATTAATTAAAAGTATATATTATATACATTCGCTCTATTAGAAGTAGCGTCTGTCGCAGTGGGACAAATGTGTGACTGTAAATTATTCGATTCCCATTCGGGGGAATGACTAATTATTATTTTCATTTCCTCCTCCTGTCGTAGGTATCCTGCTTTGATACCTACGACAAAGCCTGACGTTAAGTTTCGCTACTTAACTCAAAATGTTTTGATTTCGGGTGGAAAATGATGCCTAAAAAACCATAAAGCTACCTTGTAAGATAACGCAACTCAATTAAAAAAATGTCTCGAAATATTATTTAGAACCTATTCATATACTTTTTCAAAACGAAAAAAGTCAGCCGCAAAAACTAGTTATCCCAATATTTGATATATAAAGCATCGTAAAACCTGACAATACTTTCCTCCCTGCGGTTTTACTCGCTTGTCGTCTTTAATAAACGTAGGCGAATAACGTTTGATGATACTTGAACGATCCATGTATATGAGTAAGAAATTATTATTATTAGGTTTTCTAGTGTAATATGGTTATATTGAATGTAATAAAAATGTATAAAAATCTGAAATATATACTATATATAGCGTAGGCTTGTATTTTCCTTCGCTTCGCCCTTCATATATGTATGTAGTAGATAATATTTAACTTTATTGCACATATACACAACACAAAAGAAAGAATAAATACACAAAAGTGATTATTTATACTTACTTTTTAATTATTATATAGATTTCTCGTTTCATAACTAATTTACAATAATCAAGCAGAATTTCAATCCATGAATGTCTAATATCAACTTATCAGCATTCTATCATAACGAGGGCCTTCGTAACACAGTGTAACAGGGCCTGACTATATACGCGATGGTTGTGGATACTACTCCCACTCAACACGCACGCTAACACCAAGAACAGAATGTTTTAACACTAGATTCTCTCTGCTTATCCTGTTATCAGGAAAACAATATGTATCTAATCATAACCATTAAAAAAATAAAACTTACTAAACTAAACTACTAAACGCGAGCACAATACGTCATTGAAGCGAATATTTGAATTAAATCAATGCACTTATACGATTACTTGGACGCTTCCTTCAAATACTTAAGACAAAATTCGACCTACAAATAACCTTCACAATAGATTAATACAGAGCAGAATAGATCCTCAACAATATAATAGGTCAAAAGAAATTAACGAAATACACAAAAACCAAGTAATCGAAAAGGTCCACATAATAGGATAGTCTTTAGAAATAAATTCACGTTTGATCTCGTATTAAATAATGAAAATAAAGGTAGAAGCAATTGTCGAACTAAACAAGCCTACTTGAAGCGACCCCTGCGAAGTGCGCCGGAAGAAACAGAAAACTCCTTTTACTATAATTGGACGATGAATAATACAAGAGGCAGTTATTGCAGACCGAAATTCGAATAAATAAACGTTTGTCGAAGCGCTCTGTATTAGTTATTTGTATACGCTGTGTGAATAAATGAATCTATTTTAAACCTTTTAAAAGATATTTAAAAGCGCTGTGACTATCTCTTTATTATTATCTTCCACGAATTGAATATTAAAAGCGGAAACAAAGTAACATTCTAATTAGTATAGATAAGTTAGGAGAACCGGTCTTTAAGAATATGGTTTATACCTTAATTAGGGAAGCGAAGTTCCGCGTAAGCTTGTACTTAAAGAGGATATATCTCAGGGCTCAGTGGAAATCCGTACCAGTGTCTAGAGGCCTCCCCTTTAAAAGATTCCAATTAACTTAGATTTTAGAAGCATATAAACTACTACTTCATACAAGCCAAGAATGGGAGCCACAAGAAACACTCGGTCTTAGTAATCTACGCAAATTGAAGGTTTCGATCTTATTAGCAAAGATATAAGGGTTATAATGCTGAAACATTTAAATTTCATTTTTGGTTCACTGTGCACTTTCAGCTATGGCATTCCTTTTATCGTTTTTTAACGAAAATTGAATGAAACAAGTACAAAGCGCAGGTTTCGAATTCTGTGTGTATTTTTTTTTTATTTTTAACTACATTCTAGAACGAGGTTATCACTTACAATGTTTTTTTCGAGCTGCACGAGAGCATGTAATAAATTGAAAGTTCTGTTTGATTTAATAGGAAAATATTGTATTATATGTACATTAATATATGGAATACAAACTTTGCACTCTTTTTAACGAAAATTACTCGGATGGTGCAATATGAAATTTGGTACATTTACAGTTTATATAGAGAAGGTGAAGGTGAAGAAGACGTCTATTAAAGTATTATTCAATAATAAATTAAATATATCGTCATATTATTCAATAATAAATAAAACACACCTTTATCCGCTTTCATAAATTCAATCATTTTAACTTGTCACATTAGAGAAAATATTCAACTGCGTTACTCGCATATTCAAAGAGGACCTAGTGTCAAAACACTCCGTTCTCCACCCAACAAACATAATAATTAAATAACAAAACCAAATTAAGCCATAAAATCTTACATTTCCAATCAAAACCATCAGTGTTCGCGTAAAAACCGCCTGTTAAACTAACCTTAAAGGGTACTATAGGCTTTTAAGCGAGAATGCCCAAGAACCACCGTCTTCAACACTACCTACCATTTATATGGGGGTATTAGACTCGGGCAACGGTTGTCGGTGTAATAAAATAGAGTAAGCTGCAATTACATGGAGGTTTCAGGCCAGAAATGTTAAGATTTCGCCGATGTTTTTCGCCAAATCTGTACTAAAATCTGTTTCGGACCATTAAAACAGGTACTGCTTTTCGGTGGGTGTGCTTTGATTTTTTTACGTTTGTTTAAGTAAATGCTTATATTAATTTACGTTTTTGTGAATTTTTACTTTAAAAGCTTTTAGGTTAGCGCATTTTCATCTGAATTACGCGCAATTTTACAAAATGAGAAAGCAACATGCACTAGTATCAAACAAACCCTAACTTGTATAAGGAGTTCCTATGCTTTCTAAAGAACGCAAAAATATAACAATGAATAATCAGTCCACTATTGCAGAATTAATTACTTAGCTTTACATATTTTTTATAGTTAGAAAGAAGCTAGTGTCATGTCATTTCTTTCTCCATCTTCTGCCCAAAATCGAATCATTGAATTGAAAACAATAATATATAAAAAAAAATTATAAATTCGTGATAAATGGCGGAACTCAACGCCACGCTTCAAATTGAAATAATTTAAATAAAACTATTATATTTCACCCTTTGTCTATACCACGGGCTTAATCTCGACCGACCAATCACACCTCGCTATTTATGTTTCAATTAAGTGAGCGAAACTGCGGTTCGGAGATGATTACATTAATCAGAATATCAAACTATAGCAATGTTTAACTTGAAATAAATATATACTGTAGGCATTATAGCGTAGGCATTACATCTTGTAATCAAAAGTGGTTTTGGATACACCTGCCTGATTCCGTCGAAATTATTTTGGTTTAAGTTTTAGTGTTGAGAAATTTGTGTTTAAAATTTTCAATGGATGAATGTTTGATCGCATTTTGAGTTACTTGGAAGAATGTAAGTATGTCTTTTATTTTTTTTATTTACTTTTTTTTTTGCTTCACACTGTATCCCGCACATAGCAGGGTAGGCAGAGGGAAGCTAGTGTTAAGACACTCCGTTCCCCACGCATCGCCAAACTTGGAGGCATTGCGTGTTAAGTGGCGGAACTTAACGCCGCGCTTTGCCTTGACGCCAGAGCAACGAAAATTTAAATATTCAATACTTCCACCATTCGAGTGGGAATTGAACCCACTTGCATTGCACCTGGCCTACTACTTCTCGCTGAACTGGCCTATAAAATAGGTAGATTACACTCAAATTAAACACAGGTACTCTAGCATTAGCATAGCCCAGTAATCGTCAACATTCTGCCTTACTACAGCGTATTGTCTACACGTAACGATATGTACGAGGGTGATAACACGATGTCGCCCTTTCCTACAATGTCCGACATAACTGCGCGTTGCAATGCACATGTTGCTGATAGCTTTACATGCTACCGCTTATAGAGATTAGATCTCAAATCTGGATTAGCTTAATGTATTTGTTTTATATATGAAAGAAAATTTAATTATATTAACGTATAAGGTTTTCTTAAAGTATAAAAATAATTATTCCTAAATTATAGGGGCATGTAAGTATGACGATAAACACGATTGGTTGTGGGTTTCATTCCCACTCGAGGATTGGAAATATTTAATGTTTCCATTTCCTTCGCTCTGGTGTCGAGGCAAAGCGCGGCGTTAAGTTCCGCCACTTAACACGCAATGCCTCCAAATTCGGTGGTGCGTGGGGAACGGAGTGTCTTAGCACTAGGTTCCCTCTACTTGTCCTACTGTGTGCGGGTTACAGCGTAAAGCTAAAAAAAGTATTCCTATTCGGGGGAATTATATTTGAATTATTTTTATTTCTCCGCTCTAGTGATGACACAAAGCCCGTTATTAAGTTTTGCTACTCAATAATAAGTAACGTATCGATTTCGAGTGGAAAATGAAGGACGGAGTGTTTGGCACTATGTTCTTTGACTACTCTAGTTTGTGAGAAAAACTCTAATATCACGATAACAATCAGACAATCCTTCTGCGCCAAGATTTAATTTTATATATGTAAGTATAGAAGTTTAAATTTATATATATAAGTATTTTTATTTTGAGTAAAAAATATTCTACATTAAATATTATTCGACGTAGGAACAAATTACTAATTTCGTTCTACACAACCAAATTGAACTAACCATGTTCATTAAATTCAAATTATATTTTTTTTTCGCTTCACGCTGTATCCCGCACACAGCAGGGTAGGCAGAAGAAACCTAGTGTTGAGACTCTACGTTCCCCACTTTCCGCCGAATTTGGAGGTATTGCGTGTTAAGTGGTGGAACTTAACGCCGCGCTTTACCTCTGATACCAGAGCAGAGGGAATGGAAATATTAAATATTTCTACTCCTCGAGTAAAAATCGAACCCACAACCGGTCGTTTACAGTCACACGTTTGTGCCACTGCGCCACGACTGGCCCCAAATTATATAAAATCATATAAAACTATATTCAAATCATATAAAATTCAAAAACATATACATACGTATACATTTTGTAGTCAACACTTTTTTGAATAAGTAAAGGGGAAGCAGCGTCGCCTTCAAAACGACGTTTTTTCCCCGTGACTTTTGACTGAGTTTCTTTCTTGCCTTTAAAGTAAGGCAAAGTTTAAATTCTATTTCACAGGAAACTAGTTGATGAAGTGCACTGTCCAAGCTGAAACTCAAAGAGAGGATTCAAATAAAAGAACTTTTAGTAACTCGATGCTTTCTTTAAGCTTAAAAAATATAACATCATTACAAAACTTGTTAGATGTCTGGATGTTAGATGGTGGGTAAATTATTATGTGTATTCGTAATTATAAGTATTTATGTTATTTTAATAAGCGTTTTATTTTTGCTGTTTAAGTCACATAATGTAAGAAAAATCTCGTTAATAATATTTAAATTTATATTTAGTCTAAGTGAGACTATCATGGCTCAGTGCGCCGGCATTTGACCACATGCAGTGCGATGGTTCTGAGTTCGATTTGAACATGGGGATTTTCCTTCTTCAGATCTAGTACCTAAGAGAACATAGAGAATAGAGTATCTTAAACATAAGCTTTTCTTTATCTGCTACCTTCTATAAGTGAAAAAGTATGAAGGTACAAAAAAAATCAAAGTAAAACGAAAGTCGCTTAGACAAGTCGACTAATGACTGAATCATCGTATGTACAATTAAGCACTTTTTAATACCGCAACAACAGCATTATTTTTTCTTAAAATGTGCTTACAAGTACATATGTATGTTAAAATATCAGTAAGTTCTAAAAAACATATAAGAATGTCGACGAAGACGTTAGTAGAATGCATGGCTTATTAGTAAGAGTCTCTCTTCCACACTCTCCAAGAGGCGCGGGTTCGTATATATAAAATATTAAACTTATTTTTATACCTAAGAGTGTGACTATACGTTACACTTTTAAATGTTGAAAATACTTATAAGTAATTTTAGTATGTTCTAAATTTTTAAATTGTAATTTAATTTGCCTTGTTATCAAAACAACCATTGCACTAACTAAAGTTGGCCATAACCAGCTTCACTATGCCTGTTCCATTAACTGCCGGTTTCGCAGGAAGGCCTGTCTCGGAAACAGTTATTCACCGCTGATCCGATCTGTCGGACCAAACGCATAAACCATTCTCTTGATTACATGCAGTAGTCATGCGTCTTAGGGTATTCAGCGTGACAGACTTTGTTTTAGTTTCTCAGTTATTTATTAGAGGTTATTACGTAGTAAAAAGGTTATTTGATACATGTCGAGGATTTTTTATCATTATTAATGAATACTAACATTTTAGAAAGTATATGAAAATTTTAACGTAGTGGGATTTGAAGCCAAGAGACGCGCCTCTTGGAGAAGGTCAAAGCGTTCTGACCATTAGGCTAAGATAGTAACTATAATTTGCTTATCCTCTAGCCAAATACGCTCGGTTTATATAGTATAGTAGAAATTACATGGAAAGCAAACATGTTTTTAATTAGAATCAGATATATTATGGAACTCCTTAACTAGAACTGTCGGACATCCGAAATAAAAAAACTTTCATAACCGTAACCGAATCCAGAATAAAAGTTGCGGATAATTTCAAATATGAACAGAGTTTAAATAAGAGCGTTTTCAGTAACAGATTATTAAAAAAAATAAAAACAGCTTAAATGAAGGAAATGTGATACAAAAAAATATATAAAGTACTTGCCCATATTTATTTAAATTCCTCAAAAATATATTTTCTCTAACTAAAATTATCCGAAAATTGCGAATCACAATTTAAATATTTTTTTTAAAGACCGTACGTACATAAACAGCTTCTCAGACTCCATACTTAGCTTTCCACCCAAAATCAACATTCACACATTTCAATTTACAAAAATAAAGAAAATATCTACCAAAACATACACAAATATTAAACTAATTATATTATATATCCACCACACACGCCGGATACTAATGCCTTCGCTAATGTGTACTTCGGACGAGAACTTTCACGCGTTAGTTTAACAGAACAGTAACATAGATGGAAGTATTTATAGCTGGCACATTAATTACAAAGTAAATTTAACGAAAGTGAAGTTATGCAACATTTAAGGCAGTTAATTGGACGTTATGTTCTAACGGATGGTCCCCGGTACGCCGTTACTCGGAGGCGACGACGTAATAAAATCCCTATGATTACTATATTTATGTTGGCCAAACGTCTTAATATGTTGTCTCGTTATGGGCGATGTTAACAATTATAGGGTATAAGTGATCTTGTAACGGTGTCTGATTTAACTACCTAATATGGTTAATAAATCATTGGTTTATAGTTCAAAGTTCATAATCAAAGATTGTTAAGGCAAATTATTGGGACGTGAAATCAAAAGATTTCGTCAGCAATAATTCGTCTCATTTAGGATTAATAAAATGAATATGTACTAATTTAGTGTATTTCTTATCTTATTTATTTCAAATCGATTAGTAACTACCCCGTTGTGTCTCAAAGCGTTACATAAAAACAAAAAAAAATATCCAAAACAATATTAATTAATTCAAAAAGGTTTTAACCAAAGAAAATGGTATTGAAAATATACTTTAAAAAATAAACACCGGGCCGAAACAGTGGCAATATTGACTGTAAACATTTGTAACGCAAACAATGGTATCGCACTCAGAATAAATAATCCCACGGTATTATTCAATATTCAGATATGCGGCGCGGCGCATGCAAAAACCGTAGCGCACTGCACTTTTAAACAAACGAAATAACACAATGAAAATATAATTTACTAGGGCTCAGGGAAGATCAAATGTTTTTATATATTCGGATGCATATGTACTCCTATATATATTTGTTATATAAATCAGCGTGGCGTAGTGGGATAGCATCTGACTGTCAATGCAGTTGGTTGTGGATTCGATTCCCGCTCGTAGGAATTCAAATTATTCTCATTTCTCCATTCTGATAAGACAAAGGATTATTGTCTCTACTGACATAAAGCTCAGTGAAGGGAATGGAGTGTCCTGATGCACTTGGTGCTATCTGCTTATTCTAAAGCGAAAGGTAGCTTTAAATTGAATATTACATACATAGAGTATTTGCATGACATTAACCTAATATTTCATAGTATATTTAAACTTTTTGACAGTAATAATAAATACATGTTCTATGGAAATATAAATAGAAATTGGCTTCAAATGTTACGCCACGTTTTCACTTTAATATGTCAATCATCGTTGCGCGCGTGGACAGCTTTTAAATGAAACTTTCAATTATTTATTTTTTTACTTTGACCTGATTTACAAATATTCATAATTCAAAGCAATTGTGACCAAAAAAAATTTTACAATACTATCATTATCCTTATTAAGTTATTAGCAAAACAATTCGTGCTCTACTGGCCCCTTACAAAACTGAACTGAATATTTATCTCTTAGGTCTCGCGTATAGCAAGGTTGTTAAAGACAGCATAGATTCAAGACGCTCTATTTTTCGAATTCCGCCCAATAGGCAAGGCATTCTATGTGTAATGACGAAAATGTTTATATTAAAAAAAAATACAAAAAAAAATCTTCATGCTTTTTCCTTTCACAGTTATTCTTACTGAATTTTCTTTATACAATAATGTGTGAGTGAGGAACCTAACACTATACTCTGTCTAATGAAACAAATTGGAAGGAATAAAATTTCCTTTTATAACTTAAAATAAAATAGCTTCACGCTATATCCCGCACACAGCAGGGTAGGCAGAGGAAACCTAGTGTTAAGACACTCCGTTCCCCGCTTTTATAACTTATATAGGTTTTATTATTTTCGTATATACTTTAGTAGACATATTTCACCCACTCAGTTCTCACACAGCGTCACGCTTTTTCACCTAATGTCAAGACACAGTTATCGACTTTTCGCATAAATTCGAGACATTTCACGTTTAGAGGCGGAACTCATCATTCGGTCATTCTTTGTCTTACTAGAGCGAAGGAATGAAAATATTTTGAATATAATACACACGCGTACAATAAATTATAATTAGAAATTTAGAAATAAACATTTCAGATTTTATAGTATTGAATACTATTTCTTATTTTTTTAATAATATACTATATTCACGTACC
Organism: Dryas iulia moderata; assembly: GCA_019049465.1. Lineage (NCBI taxonomy): Eukaryota > Metazoa > Arthropoda > Insecta > Lepidoptera > Nymphalidae > Dryas > Dryas iulia. Next base: position 14,501,509 of record CM032418.1, on the reverse strand, counting down.
ATCTAAAGCAATTGCATAAGTTTTTTTATTCATACTTATTATACATAAATATTAAACGAAATTCGTCAACACTACTACTTTATACTATTAAACTTAAAAAAAAACTTAATAACCTTTTAAAACTAAAAATATACAAATCAGCGTAATTCTATATATAAGTTATTATATAAATACGTAGAGGCATACTTTAAGGTTTATTCATTCAAATACATGTCTGTAAAAATAACTAGCTTGAGCGACGCATGTTAATATCTAGACAAAAAATTAAATATACTGATTTACTAAAGGCTATGGGATTGTACACGCGACTGCCGTGGATTCGAAATAATAATTTAAAACCGTTTTCACTTCCTCGCTCAGATTCAAACTGCGGCGTTGAGCTCAACTACTCAACACAAAACTTCTCTAATTCAGAAACAATAGAAAACAGAGTCTTCACACTAAATTCTATCTGTCCATACTACTTGAAAGGAAGAAAGCATAAAGCTAGAAATCTTACAATGAAAACTATTCTAAACATCTAAATCCATACTTATAAATGCGAATGTCTGTCTGTTTGTCTGTCACGCTTTCACTGGTTCGATATGGATGAAATTTTGAATAAAAGTCCTAAAAATTACTAGGACAAACAAAGGCTACATATTTTTTCAAAAATCATTGTCTAAAGAGTTGCAATAGGGGATGAAAGTTTATATGAAAAATCTACAATAAATAATCCACTTGACCGATTCTTATGAATTTGGGCATAAATATAGTTGATAATGCAAGGGTAAACATAGGATACTTTATTTTTCAAAAATCCACCCTCGAGGGTTGCAATATAACAAAACAGCTATGTAGTTCTCGCGGCGAAGCTACGAGCGGACTGCTAGTCAATAATATATTCAAATCTAACTCAATAAAATCCATCAAAATTCGTCCCCACAATAACAAACCATAAAAACAAAAGAACCGAGCACAAGAACAAACTATAAATTACCCAAACTAAAATAAAAAAAAAAACGACAGAAAAACGTAATAAAAACACTATTATTACATTAAAACTTGGTAAAAGTTGAACAAAGTAGTTTAACATTCAAAGTAGTCAATTAAGTAAGTATTACGGGGAAGTAGCGATGCATTTTTGGATGGCGGCCCACGACTTGTTGCATGGAGACCTGTTGAGCGCTGAGCCTACCAACGATATTTTTGCCTCAAATACATAATGAATGCGCTAGTATAGGGTTGGTTGCGTTTTTATTTATTTATAGGATGTTTTCTTTTATTTTAATAGCTTTTTTTTAGGTTTAGAATTTGTGTTAAGTTTAATTTTGACCTTGTCTTCAGGAAATTAGGTAAGAGAAAAGTTCTTAAAATTTCGTATATAAATTTAGACGTAGCAGTATTTGAAACTGCGGTTGTTGAAATTCCAATCGCTCTACTAATTTTAGTTATAATGTATTTCTTTATCTGAAAACAATTAATAAGAAAATATTTCTTTGATATTTTTCCATACTTTACATTTTCTTCTTAAATATTGGTAATAACGAATATTTGATACTTCTAGGATAAAATGTTACCTCTGTTTAATTTAAGCTATAATATATGATTTACTAGTGCCCGCTCGCGGTTTAGCCGCGTGTTCTACGTGGCTGTTTCAATATATTGCAACACTCGGTGGTAGATTTTTTAAAAATAAAGTAGTCTATTTTTAACCTCGGATTATAAATTATAATATGCCAAAATTCATTACAATCGGTCAAGCGGTGTAGATTTTTCATATACTTCCATCCTCTATTTCAACTCTTTAGAGGTTGATTTTTGAAAAATTAAGAAGCCTATGACTGGGTCTAAGACCCAGTTATTTTTACTACTTTCATTTTAAATTTCATCCAAATCGGACCAGTAGATTAGCCGTGAAAGCGTGACAGACAAACATACAGACATTCGCATTTATAGTATAAGTATGGATAAAGGCATAGAATATTTTATGTTCGTAGCTAAGTAGGTCAAGGTCTAACTGTAATCTCGATTATTTGTTCGTTCGATTCCTCAACGGTGTAATGATCATAATTTAATTATTTTTACTTTCCTCTGTAAAGAAAAAAAAATGCAGTATAGAGCTCTGAGTTCGTATAAGAAATGGAAACCGAAGTGTCTTGACTCTAGGTTCGTTCTGACTATCCTATTAGACGGAGAAAAGCGTAACGCTGTTAAAAAAAGGTCGCACTAACGTACTTAAAAAAAATCAGATCATAAAAAACATATAAATGTAGAAGATAATGCATATCCAAGTAAACCGGCAACCCTACGCAAGTGGCATTGTAGTTCCGTAGAATTGCCTCAGAGCTTGCATTTTTAAGGACGCTCGGGATTCATTCTCTAAAGCGCTTGTGCGTTCTGTTAATGGCGGCCGTTTATTTTTTAGTACCGCGATTACGCGTAATGGAGGGATGTGTATAATAAAATCTTAACTTCCTATGTCTGCGAATCTGTCTGTATCTTTATAGTAGTTTATTTTCAATTTTTATCATACGGAATGGGCTTTGCGAATAAGATGATAGTACTTATGTTTTGTGTAATTAGTTTAAAGCAGCATTGTTTTGAATTTGAAAATTAACCTAAATTAATATATTTAGTGAAATAGTTACTTATAATTCTCGGTAAGCATTAACAATAACGTGACAATTAGGATATCAGATAGGATTCGCACCCGTAACTATCTCGTTCAATCTGATACTTCCCAACTCTGCGATATCCTCTAAAATGGATAGCTGTTTTTGTATAACGATCATCGAAACAAAAACTATGACAGATATAATAGTCAATTAATTAATTACATAAGATATTATAATTTAAGGCCTTGTTTAACTGGCGCAGTGCGACTATAATCGCTACGGGTTGTAACTTCGATTCCCACTTGAAGAAATAAATATAATTTATTTAATTTGATTTCTCCGCCATGGTGAATAAGATTAAACGTAATATCTCCAATTTAGGCAAAAAAATGAAAAACAGAGTGCCTTAACACTAAATTCTGAAGCCAAAAAAAATAATTATAATCTATCTCCATACATCCAAGGCGACGAGAGAAACTCGTATCAATAAATAACTAACTACATAATAGATATTGTTGCTAGTTATTACTTGCCCCGGGGCGGACGAATCTATCACGATACAGCCATTATCAGCAACTGCCTCGAAATGTACACGAGCGTTAAATGAAATGCCATAAATTAATATCTTAACATAATATTGTATCTTTGAATGAACTGTTCTCAGAAATACCCACGTATTTCGGCAAATGGTTTTGCCTTTAATTCATAATTTATATATAAAATCGTTTTAATTGCTACGCTGATTTTAATATTTTTGTTTTCTTTGTGCGTACTGTGAAATTTAGTTTAAATGTGTGCTAAAATGACAGTCAAGTAAAATATGCGTGCCCTATATACCTACTTTTGTTCATATATCAATAATTATGTTCAAACGTTTGGAGGTTAAAATTAAATGACGGATGGATGTGACTATAAACACGACTGGTTGTGAGTTCGATTCCTTCTTAGGAAGTAAAACACATTATATTTCATTTTCATCAACCCTGGTGTCGAGGCACTCGCGGCGTTGAGTTCCGCCATTTAACATGTAACGCCTCTAGAATTCGTCGTAAAATAGAGAACGCAGTGTCTTAACACTAGGTCCCATTGCCTACCCTGATGTGTGCGGGATTTAAATGGGTAGGAAATAAAGTGAATAGCAATATTTATATTTATAATATGTTAATCCACCTAGTTACTTAAATCGGAAGTGACATATCAATTTTACTTATAACTAATAACCAAATGATTTTAAAGCGTAAAATATGCGTTGCCTTAGCAACGTATATATGTACATGGTACTGAGTGCTATATTGGTTTATCAATTTAACTTGTAATTGAATTATATTAAAATTGAAATATTGTCTTCTCCCGTTTCTGCTCTTCACAAACTTTAACTGTGTCCAATTTCATATTTGTACCTACGCATAATTTACGCAAAAAATAGTCCCTAATATTTCCTTCCCGCATTAATATGTTATATTGGACTGAGAGGCGAGTAAAGATAATCAAATAAACAAAATGATGTACCCACATTTAACGTATACATATGTACAATGTTTTTCTTCAAATTTTTACTCCTTTAAACCTTTCTATAGAAAATGACAACAGAACACATTTTGAATAATCGTGTAAGTTAGTGAAAAAACACATTACACATCATATTGCACACACAGAGGACACACAACATAACACGCACACACACCAACTTGGGATAACCTACACATAACCATAGACAACATCAATCTATACAAAAAACAAAAAAAATACACAAAAAATCGCAATTTCCAAGATAAATCCCGCAGCAATATTCCCCCTAAACACTTTTTTATTACAGAAAGTGAAAGGGTGAGCTATATTCATATCGAGATCGTCCATCGCCGTAATGAAAGATTGCCGTTTCTCCTTCAACACTTCGTTAAATTAAGTGATAATAGGAATATTCTCAGCGCCCGGTCTTATTTATGTTTACGCTTGTTTCTCTATTTGCGTCAAATTTTGCCTTTTGATTGTATCGTTCTTTATGTTTTTGATGTTATAATTAAAAAGCGCTACAGCTTGTGTACAATTTTTGTATAATTGCTTTTTTTTACTAGTTACTTCTGATTCATGTTCGTTTGATTTGGCTTCACGCTTTTTCGAATTGCTACCAAAGCATAGAAATGAAAATAATTTAAATATAATCTTTCCCGGATGAATAATCGACTTCAAGCAGGAATCAAACCCGCAACCAATTTGCCTGTATTTACAGCAACGTATACTAGAATATTTATAAAATAAAATAACGGTAATCGAAATAAAAGCGGGCCGCACGTTGCCAACGTTGAATATGATATATGATAAAAAAAGCGCGGAGTTGGGTTCCGTTCTAAGGAGTGGCACGTTATGTGTAAAAATTGATGGCAACTAATTCAATGTTAATCAATTTAGAATGTATGCACCATAACAAAGAAATGAATGAAAACACTAATAATTCGAATATAATCATTTCCCCGACTGAGAGTCGGACCCATAAACAAGTTTGTTTACAGTCAGACACTCTTCTGATGCGGCACAACGGTTTTAAAGTTATATTTATATATATTAAAGATATAATTATATAAAAGATACTAACTTTATTATATTGTTTCAGGGAGCTTCTTCGAGCTTAGTAGTAAAATTCGCAGACACGGAGAAGGAACGCCAATTGAGACGGATGCAGCAGATGGCCGGCAACATGAGCCTGCTCAATCCTTTCGTGTTCAACCAGTTCGGGGCGTACGGGACTTACGCGCAGGTCATCACTGAGCAGGTTGATCTACAGGTACGAATAAACTAAGAACTTCACTATATAGTAACTTTTTTCTAGCTTCACGCTGTATCCCGCACCCAGCAGGGTAGAGAACCTAGTATTAAGACACTTCGTTCCCCACGAACCGCAGAATTTTGGAGGCATTGTGTGTTAAGTGGCGGATCTTAACGCCGCGCTTTGCCTCGGGACACCAGAACGAAGAAAAGGGAAATTATAAATATTTCCACTACTCGAGTGGGACTCGAACCTACAATCGGCCACTTTACAGTCACACTTTGTGAATATCTGATTGTAAACGTGATGACGCGTTGAGAACCGCCTCTCAGCACATAATGCATTGGCGTAGTCTCTTGATACTAGATTCTCTTTAATTTATTACCTAACTATGCGAGAAAAGCTCGAAGTTAAATAAATAATAAATAAATAGCTTCACGCTATATCCCGCACACAGCAGGGTAGGCAGAGGGAACCTAGTGTTAAGACACTCCGTTCCCCACTTTCCGCCGAATCCGGAGGCTTGCGTGTTAAGTGGCGGAACTTAACGCCGCGCTTTACCTCGACACCAGAGCGAAGAAAATGGAAATATAATTTCCACTCCTCGAGTGGGAATCGAACCCACAACCAGTCGTTTACAGTCACACTCTTGTGCCACTGGGCCACGACTGGCCACAAGTTACTTATTAGAATGTCTCATAAATGAGATCTAAAAATATCAAAGCCAATTATAATGGCAGAAGACATATAAAATTTTCAATTCACCATATTTTATATTAATAATGAACTTAACATTATATTCATCAAGTAGTTAATATAAAAGCCCTAAAACTCATCATTGTTATAGAAATAATATTAATCTCAAAAGAAATTAATTATAATTCAGACATTCCCAATATTCGTAATAACATTCTAACTAGAGCAAAGTGGATGCTGATAAATTAATAAAACTTGAAGCTTTAGTTCACTAATACTTTGTATGATTTCTTTCATTTCTTTCTTCATATTAGATAAAAGCTTACGTCGTATAGAAGAAAACTATGAGATTAAATCATAATATATTTTTTTTATTTTCTTGTGTACGTAGTTTATGTGCCTAAATAATTGATTTGATCTGTCTGTTTGTTCCAAATATACTACTGCTTCTGTACTAGTTATCAAATGATAACATTGTTACCAAACCAAAAAAAACATTGAAAGACACTCTCAGGGAACGCAAAATTTATCAGAAAAGGAATCGAACCCGCGCCTCTAGTTCAGTTCAAATCCTCTAATCGCTAGCACAACATAATTTCATAATAACAAATCAAGAAAATACCTTTGATTTTTACTTATTCCTCATGTTTTTACAGCAACAAGCAGCGCTGATGGTGGCTGCGACCGCCCAGGGATACATAAGCCCTATGACTGCTCTCGCGTCGCACGCGCTCAATGGAATGGCTAACTCGGTCGTGCCACCGACTTCTGGTAAATGCAACAAATATTATTATTTGTACATATGTTTTTATGGACTTATTTGTGACGGTTCTGGGTTCGGCTCTCGTAAACACAAAGAGCGACGTTACGTTATATACTTACACTCAATAGATATGTTAAATAATTTGGCAAAACGCCGTATTTTAACACCAGGTTCGTCCAATTTCGTTTAACCAGAATATATATATACATGTATAACCGGACTAACTTTCACTTTTTTAAATTCTTGACAACATATTTAAATATTATTTTAATAATTTAAATTTTATGCAATTATCTTAATATCTCTATTCAAGTACATAAGACAAAGCACGATGTTGGGTACTACCGCACAATAACCAATATCTAGACTTCGAGCAGAAATTAGAAAACACCCTAGGTTTTCTCTAACTACCCCTTAATATTATTATGCCGGAAAAAACGCAATGTTGCTAATAATAATAGCATATTTAAAATATTTCAAACTGTTATTATAACATTAGCTCCACAATTTTCCAGATAACTTTTCGGGCTTAGCGATAGGCACCGGTGCCCAGCCGCTGAACGGCGCGCTGCCGTCTCTGCCGTCGCCCACCATGCCCGGGTTCAACATGGCCGCACAGACCGCCAACGGACAGCCGCCGCCGCAAGAAGCCGTTTACACGAACGGCATTCATCAGACTTTTACTGGCCGTAAGTTTTTACTTTATATTATGTCTGTGACTTCGTCCGTATGCAATTTAATAAGAAATTCACAATTCTAAAATAAAAGTAAGTCATCTATTTCCCAGTGAAAATCCCGTCCAAATTGGTTCAGCCATTCCAGAGATTATCTGGAATAAACAGACAAACATTGTAAAAAATGTTATTTTTATATATGTTTCATATATATGCATCTATAAAAATGATTATTATAATATTACAATCAGACACTCTAATATTATTTATTTGTAAAGATTTGTAAGTGAGCTTATGAATTTTTAAATGTTTGGAAACTTAAGAAAAACGTCTAAAAGGTAATACTTTGCACATATATATATTTTTGTTGTTATACCACAAATTTGTTGTAACAAAAACCTATCAACTCAAAGAAAAATGAAAAAAATCGAACTTACCTTAATTTTCCTACCAAGTTGACATTTCAATTCAATTTCCCAGCTGTTCCAGTGACTGCCCAAGGCATACCCAACGGCGAGGCCGCTCTGCAACACGCGGCGTACCCCGGCATGCAGCCGTTCCCCGGCGTCGGTGAGTAGCGCTTAATGTGCTCATGTCCACTTGATGTCTGATATATGCTTGGTCACCTTCGATGTGTATATTTAGAACAGTTAATTCAAAAATACCAAGTTATATTCTTAAACATAGTTAAAAAAACATCCAATTGCATGTCGTTTCCTTAATAAAATATCACAAAACAGACCACCTGGTCGTCCTCGTTCGCTCCCAAAGTTTTAACACAAAGCAAATCCACATTTGACAGCTGACAAATGAAACAAAACATTGTTTGTTTGTATTTTGTTAATTCCTAACAGGATTTATTACTTTCAATAATTTTCAAGTCAATTTCGATACGAATTCCAGATAAGTAATTTACCGGGGAGGGAAAACTTTGATGCTTACCGCAGGAAATAATATAAAAACATTAATCAATCAATCAAATGGGAGAAAATTGTGTTGTGCTTATTTGAGAGTTCTTACAACATTTGCTTACCTACAAAGGTTAACGTAATGATTTGAAATTGCGAACGGTTATTTAATAAAAACAAAGAACGGTATTTATATTATTGAAATCTAAAAAAATATGTAGGCAAGGTGTTTTTTATTACCGACAATGTTAATAAATTGTATAATGCAGTGTTTTAATGCACCAAGTTGTTATTTATGAATGTATGTACACACAGTAGTTTGTTCGATGTATGTATATACATATTACTTATATTTTATTATGCATATACACAAATATGTTTATATATATTAAAAATATTTTAAAAGAATTCAGAAAACACATATATAATGAAACAGTAAAGCACTATCTACAGCAACGCAAATAAGATTTGGTTGATGCAATTAATTCTATAATTTATTCACATAAACGTTTTATTATATTTTTAATTTTCAAAAAAATACTACAAAACTTTATGTAAAATGTTGTTTATAATAATTCAACGTATAGCAGATATTATTGATATTGTAAGCTTTATATGAATGTAACTATGTGAATATCGAACGATTTAATTGACAAAACATTAACACATTATTATAATATATTTTATTAGAGATATTGCCTACTCGGGGTCATTCTCTTATTACAAGTAGTCTGGTTAAATCGTTCGTCATGTAATGCATGTACACGCAATGAGATAGGTGTTCATTGTGAAAATGTGCAAATTAATGTTCGACAGCTTATCCAGCGGTATATGGGCAGTTTCCGCAACCCATCCCGCCGCCGATGTCTACTTTAGCGCCGGCACAGAGAGAAGGTAAGTGGAGCTCTAAGCTGAAGAACCAGCTCATTTCAAGAATTCATAGATCTTCACTCGTCAAGAGCAAATAACAAGGCTTGTCTCAGATCTCATCTCACATCCATTTGAATTCTTACATCTTGTTAACACTGTGTTATTAGCAGTTTTCAAATAATAATTTATTTTATTTTGAATAGCAAAATTCTTCAACTTTCCTTAATAGTCTATTTTGCTATATTATATGCATTATTTGTTGTCTGTCCTACTTCTTCGTGTTCATCACTACATGTACGGAAACAGCTGCATTGTCGTCTGTTTGGGATAATTGCACGACTGTACAGTGTATACTTGTAGAATGCTTTACGTCTAGAACTAAAATTTAGATACACTTAATGTCACTGCATTAACTGTTAGTAGCTGTGCTTCTCTGTGTTTAAATGTATTGTTTCAGACTGCTGAATCTTTTCTTCAACAAGCTATCCTTCAATTAACTGTAATATGAAAAAGAACTATAATATATAATGCTTTTTACAAAATTTAAGATGCTACAAGGCAAGTCCTTAACAACAAAATATTCACATTAATAAGAAATCTTCTATCCATCTTAAACTTAGCCTATGTAATTTAATTTCATTCCGATTGGAGGTGTATAAAGGCAGATTTGTGAGTTCTTTAAAGATTTTCTCGTGTTCCCAGGATGCTCCATATCGGGGCCCGAGGGCTGCAACCTCTTCATTTACCACTTACCACAGGAGTTTGGGGACACCGAACTGATGCAGATGTTCCTGCCTTTTGGCAACGTGATTAGCAGCAAGGTGTTCATTGATCGCGCCACCAATCAGAGCAAATGTTTTGGTATGTTAAATAACTACAATCTTGTATAATGTTTTAATGCACGAACTTCGTACGATATAGTTTTTTACTATATTAATCGGAAACAATATTCTAGCGAATATATCTCGTATCCACAGACTACAAATTACATTTGCAATTATAAAGTGTTAAAAGAATAATTTTGACTTTGACTATAAGTTCAGCACAGTTTGTATAAACGCAATTTCTTACTCATCAAAATTTATCGACTTTACAGGCTTCGTCTCATTCGACAACCCAACGTCCGCCCAAGCGGCCATTCAAGCGATGAACGGCTTTCAAATTGGCATGAAGCGACTAAAGGTCCAGCTGAAGCGGCCAAAGGACGCCAACCGGCCTTATTAACCCCTAACACCGTCCCCGCGCGCGTTCCAGGCACCCAGGTGCGATATATCAATTTTCTTAACAAATATTTTATATAAAAGACAATTAAAGGCGCGGTTTCGAATCCCGCTGCGTTCTATTTTTTATACTTTTTTTTTAAATGTCTTTTTCAATTTTCCTAAATGTGGAATAACACTTTAAAAATGTTTAAAAGTAAAAAAATTATATATAAGACGATAGGAAATCTGACTATACATGTTTTGTTGTTTGGTAAAAGTTTTATGTAGGTTAGATAAATATAAAAGTTTATAAAAGAATTCAAAATCATCCATATTGATATGATGGACATTAGAAAACCAAATAATTAATTTTCGTTTCGATAATCGCTTTTTTATTTGAAGAATATGCATTTCATGATATGTTTACATAACAGGATTTTTGTTCCAGAAGGCTGCCTGGAAATTACTTACGCCCGCGGTGCGCTTGTATGAGAAATTTCCGGAATTCCAAGGAATTTAATAATTATTAATTGTATAGTAAATATCATTAACTAAATTACTTATCTAAAGAAATATGCAAGCCCTCGCGGCGAGTATACTATATTAGTTAAAGTAATTATCGATCAACGCGTAGGAAAGCTTCATTCTTATCATTATCGATTAATCATTAAATTACTCTATTATATTATTATATATACAATTTATTAACTTTCATTAAATTATTATTATTAAATGACACGTTATAAAAATTTTGTCATTCGTAATCATACTTCTACTTCTAAGTACTTAATGTTTAAATGGAAAACTTTTAACATAAATTTATTACTAGTTATTTGCTTGAACTAAGCCAAACTGAATTTATTAAGTAAGTTGAGAGTAAGAAGAATGTATTTTAATTATTGTATATTGCATATTGTAATATCGGGGTAGGGCGAGCACCTTTGGGTACATTGTTGTTTCGTTATTAGAGTAGATGGCGCTGATAGTCTCGGCGCGATACGTTCTACGTTAATTTCGTTAGCCGTAGACTTGTTTTCGTATTCATGAACGTTTCTTGAAGTATTAATCTTGTTGTTAACAGATCGGATCAATAAATCGGACTTGCTAGATATTTACTTCGTAAGGCAAGGGACGTTAATGAATACGACTTTAAAACAAAGGAGTCGCCCGTACCCCGAGCTCGCGGACACTGTTGCCTCCCCCCGTACACTTACATAATATAAGAACTGCGGTATATATCACTATCGGAGTATATTGTCCTATATTTTGTTAAATTTTATTGGTGTGTGTGATTGTAAGCTATTGGCTGAGCTGGACCATTTCGATGAGCTGCGTTAAGTTTAGCTGATTTTTGGAACTGTAATCAGATTGTTTGAAAGATGCGTGAAGCAAACAGACATTTGTCCCCTAAGGGTTAGACTATTAACTATTTATATTATGAAAACGTTACCTAATTTCTGTTATTGTCCTCTTTGAAACAATCTAGCATTGCGTGGTTTAAAATGTACATAGCATATCGAATATTTATGTTATTCGGTTTCTCATTGAAATGATTTCAGTGGCTTCGCTCCAAACGGCCAGCTCAGCGTCCATTGATTACCTACATGTTAGTAAATTTATATGAACACAATATTATTGACATTAAAGTTAATGTTCATATAACGCCGTGTACAAAGCCAAGTGCACTTCATCATTACCGAATACTTAAGGCCTTCATTTTGAAATATTGTTTTGTTTGTTGTAAATTCCAAAATGGGCTGTGATATAAAAATATAATATCAAAATAATGGATTGTACAGGCCGTCTATGCATATTAAATGTTACGCTCTACAACACTGCCCGCATACAACTCACTAGTAGTAATCAAAAAAAATTGTATGGTGCAAATAACCTGTTGCTTGCTTTATACAATCTTAAATTCTGTAATAAAACTTCTTAAAATAAGAAGGCTGTATAGACTTTCACTCTGTTAGGGACACTGTTTATCTTTCGAAGTACCTTTTATAATATTACAGATTTTAAGATTCACAAAAAATACAAAGTACCAAACATAGAAACATGGCCTAAGTGGCAGTTATGACAGATGTTGACAATAATTTGAATTGTTTAGAGTAGAATTGGCGCGTCGGAAACGTTACCGATTATACCTAGAAGAGTTGTAGATAGTCTTCAATGTTTTAGTCCAATACCTTATATTGGCGACGGTTCTCGAGCGTGCCAAACTCTATAAATATCTACTGTTACACTAAAAGTATATGCCTTCAATATATAATACTAGGAAATTGTACAGATAAAATATATATGTATGCGGGCGGTAGCTCGCAGCAATGCGGTGTCAATTCTCGAAGAGCGTGCGTCCTTATAATATATTTATTTGGTGTGTGTGTCTACATATATAAACATAAATCTATACATGTTAAGGTGTAAGCAGTGGTATACGTCCGGGGAGTCCGCAGTGGGCGATACACATTACAAATACTAGTGTAATTTCTACAGAAAAATATAGATTCATAATCAAAACGTACCAATATAAAATTATAATAATGAAATACCTTAGATGATAATGCGTGCGCGCGGGCGGGTCCTGTGCCCGGTGTGCCCATGCCGTTGTATTTAAACAACAGCTTTAAAAACATCGGTCAAAAATGTATGTGCCATTTACTTAGAAAGCATATTGAGCGTAAATTGGCGTAAACGTTTTTGGCATAAATAAATCTATTTTTATAAAGAGTGTCTTGGAGCATAATATTTTTGACGTGGAATGAGAGAGGACTCGTCTCTTTTCTCGCGCCAAAATCATCTTTCACGGCTTCATATTATTAATACACTATTTATAAAAATAACCAAATCTCCTTTGAGCTACAACTAACTTGGGGTCAAATGTAGAAATGTATAGGAATTTTGCATATTATTTACGAGTTGCAATAACGCTTCTGGATCTTTAAAAGAAAATATGCACTGATTAATAGTTTTCGTTTGAGTACATCCCCAACCTATTTTAAAGTCACAGCTGAAAATCTCCGTCCGCTTAACAATATAATCCGCAGAGTATTAGGCACAACATTTCTACATTTCACTTCTAAACCTGACGGTTCAAGGGGAACGTGACCTCACACAGAAAGTATAATTTTTAGTCATACATTGTTATATGTTTAATAGCATAATATTATTGTTAAGAGTACACGAGAGCGACCAGCAATGCTTATATTTTTTGCCTAGAGCACTTCAAGCTAATGACTATCTTTGAATTGTGTTGTTTTAGCGTAAGAAAGTAAGAAATATAGATAAAATATCTACAGAGTTAAAGAATTGTAATGACTTGTAATGTTAATTTCTGTGTGGAGAATCGTTAAGGTATCCTGCTTACCGCGTGCGGTAGCGATCTATTGGCCGCCGCCCGCCTCTAGTCAAATATTACTCTCACCACAAGACATAGAATTTTATATTTACACAAATAATTATATTATATTGATATAGTATTCTAGTTTTAGGCGTTTAATTTATTAATAAGCCGCATACGTTGAGACGATATGAAAGTACCGCTATCGTTCAAAGCGTAGGTACCTAGTTACTTTCCCTGCAATCCTTGTTCGTGCAATATTGTTAAGCTTTTTAAATTGTTTATCATTCTTAATTTTCCTATTAAGTTTACCTTTTTTATTTAAGTTAATGATACGAACAATTCGTCGACTTGGTCTCGTTTGCGGAAGAAAGGAACTTCATTCATATTGTTTGAGTCAATTTGCACGCAACGACAAAGTCGTAGGTAGAACTGCCGGCGATTTTGTTTCGGGACACCAACGCGTTTGTACGACTCGTGTTATGTGCGTTTAGCACTTTATTATGGAAGGTAATGAAATTTGAGAGTTCATGATATGGTTTGTGACGAAATTATGAATAGTGTTGCTATTGTGACACGATGAGGAAAGGAAAAATATGTACGCGGCAGCTTTATACTTCTGTTTTCGAGGTGAGGTCGCATTACCAAAATTATTCATATTTTCGCTTTGCAAACATCTTATTTTCAAATTTTGGGGCTAAAGCAAGCTGGGGTCGAAGGCGGAATGCAGCGCTGACGGCAGCGAAGGGCGGCGGTGGACGCACAATCACAATTGTGCCGCCCCGTGCGCTATTAGGTTACAGAATAAATCGATGCCAAAGCGGAACACGTATACTTAGTATATATCGATTAACGATTATATCACCTCGTGGGTAATGTAGACGTAACTCGCTCGATACCTCAACGCGCATTGCGATGAAGTTCGAGCGGCTAATATTATACTTGTGTATATCTTTATACTGATTAAATTTTAAAAATCCCTAATAATATTGCAATGAAGCAAAATGTTTCTATAGATTAAAATATCCTCTCTGAATGTATAAACAATCGCCCACAAAGTGATTCTAGGATACAGGGTATGCTTTGCAATTATTTAAATGTATCTAAATGTTTCTCATGTAGGCAGATTTTGCCGACAATTCTAAACCTGTCCTTCTTCGTTCACTGACTGTTTCTGCAGCCGTGGCTGGGTCCGTGCTACCAATAGAGGTCTGCTTCAGGCGACGAAAGAAGTCAGAGGATGATAGTTGGATGAAGGATTTGTTCGTCGTACATCGGCCTCCCGGCGGCGGCGCCCGCGCCGCTTCACTTTCGGGTCCACTGTAGTCTGTCGCGAATTTTTATACTCTCTCATCACTATTCTAGCGTAACTATTTTCATATCTCATCACACTTGCGACTTAATTAAACTAGCTTCGCCTCTTTGTTTATTACTAGCTCGGCACTATCATAATCTTCATACTTGAAATTCTTAACTTGTGTATCCTCATTCACTTATCATCTTAGTCACAACTGTTATGATCGACACATATTTGCCGTTGCAGTGTTCTTTAGATTTGAAATAAGCAAAACAAAACTGCCAATTAGATCGTGGCACCTTTAATGAAAATTTATACTACTTGTAACTTAAACAATATGGAATCAATACAAAATATGCAATGTTATTACATTTATAAAAAAGAGGACACGTGCCATCCGCGACGGCAAACTTTGCTGCATCGATCTATTACATCTTAGTATTACGAAATCGAATTTGATTGTAAACTATTTATCTTCTAAAATTTTATAATATATTTATATCGTTCGCAAATTACTTCGTCGTAGCGCTCGCGTAGCCTTCATAGTTGGAACATTCTAGTTTGGAGGAATTGTAAACGATATGTGAATTGAAAGAATATTTAGGCGAATAGGTAGTCCATCGGGCGGTGCGGACGGCACGAGACGCGACCTCGCACCTCGTGTCGTAACGATTACTATGCCTCATTCATCGCGCACCGCCCCGTGCTAGTTAGTAAGGTGATTGCCAATATTCAATCAGGAATAAACAAATATTAGATTTTGAAATTATTAAGCATATGATTATATATCTATTTATATTATAAAGATATGGAGAGATGCGCATAGTGCTTTTATGAATTGTAGATCCTAGTATGAAACAAAAAGATCTAGTCATATCTCCTTCGTTTATTTATTTTGTCTATGGCTTAGCATAGTTTAGCTTCAAGCACAATTTTTACTTATTTGGTTTATTGCATTCTTTAATTTCATAACCAGATTTTATTAAAAATCTTTATTTTTCTTGATCCGTAATAAATTTAGATAGTTAAAGAGTCGGTTAAATGTCCGTACTTATCATAAAGTGTGTATTTGTTATTTCATCATCTGTATTGAAATATTTTGAGGAAAAGGTTCTAAGGTCTCTGTAAAAACGCCTAATAATCCTTACAAAAAGTTCTAGAATAAATGTTTTTAATAAGTTATCCAGAATATTGTTTAGAGTTACATTTGATTCTTTATCTGTAGATTTTAATACGATTTACGATTTATTGGTGTAGTACGATAGTTCATGAATATGGATGGTATGACCGATTGGTTCATTAAGAATTTAAAGTACCTTAGTAACAATTAAATATAAAGAGATGTTTATGTTTTAGCTCTGCTAACGTCTGCCACTGACGATACTCGAACCCTTGAGGAGTGACGTAGAGTCTAGTCAGCTATTAGAAATAATGCGCCGTCCGTAAAACACAACTTTTGAAACTGCTGTGTACAAACCCGTTTAATTAAATAAAGAGAGCATGCAAATATTTATTATAAGCTTACTTATACTAAATGAACTATAAGAACCCTGGACACCTAATTTAACTATTATTTTACATAATTGTTGTACTAGACGTTGCTTATAATATTAATTACCACAATGAAAGTATATACCAAAAATAATTTAAATTTTTTGGCTTAGCTGTTATCGTAATTCTCTCATACTTTACTTTTTCCGAACATGTTGTTAATTACAATAAATGTTATAAGGATCTCTTCGTTTCTATTTAATTCTTCCTTTTTATTGCTTCTTAAAACGAATATGGTAGGATTTATAAATGGAAAGTTCATAGTTCCAAATGTATATAACATATTGACGTCATATCTAACTTAGGAGCTTACTAGCGTTTTGCCCCGAGGCCAACTCGGGCGGGTGACAGGGTGTCGCTGTGTTTATGCTAAGGGATTTATTATCATTAACCGAATAGAAAATGTTTAGAGTCCAAACGACTAAGCACCGCATACCGCATTAAAATTAAAGTTAGATTAAAAAAATATATTAGAAAGCTCATATATTAGGCGCCATTCTGATAATAAAGCTGCCAAAGAAGGAATATATATTTCTACAGAAATTTAGTACGAAGATTCATGTTGTAATTGAGATTGATAGTGACCTGGGCTTTTGTCAGAATGGACAACTACAATGACAGCACTCAAAAGTTCCCTAACACGACAATACGCTATTACTTCTAAAAAATTAAGCAGAAATAAAATTTAGCATGTTTTTATTAATTTTTCTTTTATGGGCATGCTCAGTCGTTTGTACATCTATGGAAAGACAAGCGTTTTCAGTATACAGGGACCGAGTTCAACAATCAAATGTGTGCATGCCACTTTGGTCTTTGTACAGAAACTTATTCAGATCACAATCGCTTGCACAGTTTGATAGTATTAAAGGACGTCCCATACATTGTTCTGGATAACTTATGTTGGAATAGTTTAGGAGTAACCAGCCTGCTCTGTCGCGTTTTCGATCTATATTACACTTTAAACTAGAAATTTTATACAAATCTATCTACATTTCATTTTAGACCTTCATGTAACTTTACTAATATTTGATAATATGTTAATAAATGAAAACGTTCGCACAGAGCAGCGCCTGCTTACGAATAGCTTAGCAAAGGGATACCTCTACAGGTGTCTGTGATATACGCTTGTAAAGATCGTCCATTGAGCCCTTATATATCCACTATCTCCCATAACCGTTCCGTTTTGCTCGAATACATAAAATAATTTTAATATTAAGGCAAATTGTACATTTGACGTCTTATTCGAGTGTATTTTGCACTCAAAGTAATTTTTTCAATTTAATTATAGAACATGATGATTAGCGATGTATGTAAGGAAATTGTAAAATCGTTTTAAAAATTCCAGATAGCCGCTTCAGTCAAAACGCTCTTTGTTTCAAATTATATAGTTTTATATACCATAGATTTGCTACAATTTAAACATAAGAGATTAAAATAGAGCAGCGTTATGCGATTTGTTAATTAAATATCTACATATATGTGGTTTTTGTCACTTGTAACATATGAATGGAATATTAAATATTATAAATAATGATGATAATGTTTGATGTCAACAAATCAGAACTATATCTATGTACTAAGTTGTTTGAAAGCTTCCAAGACTACATCACTTCTACTGGAATCAGTTTTTTCCTATTTTAATGTAAGAATTTCATTATTTTACTATCGTGGGTAAATTAATGTTGTTGAATTAGTCTAATTTAATGCGAATCACACGCGGCAAAGAACTTACCTTTGTAATGAGTACAAACCGTCTATCCGATTTCTTCAATGCTTATTAAACTTATGTACAAAAAATAGTTTAAATGTTATTGAAGAAGTCCGACAGTAGGCATATATTAGCTAGTTGCTCGCTTGTTCCGTTTCCAAGTACAAATGTGACAAATGTTGTTATTTTACATAAGATATTATGAACTTCAGATCAACAGCCACGTTTAAATTTGGCTACTTGTACCTATATGTTAAGTGTTTTATGTATATCTGTACTTGGAAACCAAATACGATTATGTAACATAAAAGAGGTGTCATTTAACTTCCTGCCGCATTGTATTATGAAATGATACACCAATATAGGTTACGACAGCTGTCGAATTTGCACAAACAAACGCTATTGAGAAATCTTATAAAGTCCACTTTGAAAGATATGTAAATTGGATATTAGTATTTTAACCAAAATCTAAAATATTATTTAATTTATAAAACTTACATATTAATTCCTGTCACCATTTTTCACAAATTTACTATTTTGAAAGAGATTTTAAACATTTTGCGATTATAGCAAATATGGCGCCAAAAATTTCGGCACAGATAATAAAAAAAAACTGTTTTGTGTTTTATTTTTAAAAATATATATTATTATATTTTAATTTGGTTACAATGCCAAATCCAATTTAAATGTCCGTGGAGAGCACAAACTATGAAACCTGAAAGTTACCAGCAGTGCATTTGATAGCTAGGCTGTTCTAATGAATCATATATAATTATATTGTTATATTACGCCAAAGTTTGTATTGTAAGAGAGTTAACTTATTTGAAGCGTCGCTAGGAAATTAATTTATATTTATTTTATTAGTTTAGCAAAATACTGTAGCTAATTGACTGTAATAGAACCACGTTTTTATAAAACTAATACAATAATTGTTTGCCTACTCTGCATGTCTCGTTTAGTTTACCTATTTATTGATTATCAAGTTATGTATTATGCCTGAAATATTTCAAAACTAAATTACTATTCAATTATTTATTATTATTATACACTTATTACGTTTAGTATGCTAGAAATATGAGGAAGGATAATAAATAATTTTAATTATATTAGGTATGGGTTTTATTTTCTCCTGTCAATATGTCAATATGAAATCTTAAAAGAAATCACTAATGTCACTATTTTTATAAAATACAGAAAAGGAATTGTAAAATAAAACAATCGTAGTATTTTTAATGTAAAAATATAATTAATGTAAATAATCTTTTTTTTTTTTTAATTACCTCTTGCAAATATTTTCTTTCAAATATTCATAAAAATTAGGTCGTGGGACGTCTTGTTTACAGAACTGCAGAATATGTTGATAGAGTTCACCTAAAGAACAATACATTTAAATTACATTTTATCAACATTTTAATTTTTTTTTTTTTAATAGCTTCACGCTATATCCCGCACACAGCAGGGTAGGCAGAGGGAACCTAGTGTTAAGACACTCTGTTCCCCACTTTCCGCCGAATTCGGAGGCTTTGCGTGTTAAGTGGCGGAACTTAACGCCGCGCTTTACCTCGACACCAGAGCGAAGAAAATGGAAATATAATTTCCACTCCTCGAGTGGGAATCGAACCCACAACCAGTCGTTTACAGTCACACTCTTGTGCCACTGGGCCACGACTGGCCACATTACTTTGAAACATTTTAATTTGAAAATTATAAAATGTTGCCTAAGAAGATATATATTTAATATTCCAAGTTTTGCTATCAAAGATACATAAATTTAAATGTTTTCCTTCCGACTACAAGTATCCAAAGAATATAAGTTTTATAGAAAGAAGGTTGAATAAATACACAATGTTTACAGCATTTCGACAACAGAAGAAAATAGTTTTTATCTAGTTTTTTGTCTATCCCAAAAAAAATATGGACAATAGAAGCCTTTGAGGTGAAGTGGGACAGCGTGTGACTATAATCACAATTGGTTGCGCGTTCGATTCCCACTTGAAAAAATAATCACAATTCCATTATTTTCATTTACTCGCTTTGGTGAACAAAAAAAGGCACACAACGTTTCAAATTCGCGCCAAAAATGACAGAGTCTCTTAACAAGTTTCTCTACCATGTTAAGCGCAAAAAGGGAAGCAGTCAAAAAGATAATTATCATACAAACATTAAATAAAATATAAAAAGTTCTAACTCACCAACATTAACATTATTTTTAACCAAATAATTATACATATTTATTATATCATTCTTTAATTCTGTATCACCAAATGTGAAATACGACATTGCTCTCCCGGAATGTGCACACGCCATAAGTTGTAATAGCGATTTTAAATGCGCCGATCCTCCAAAGGCCCCGCAACCCCAATTCCCTGTAGCTATCGTTACGCCGTTAGTTGCTGGAAATGAGAAACCTGTGTATGCCTGAAATATGAAAATACGCTTTAAAAATGTGTTATAAATTATTTAAAAATTATCAAAAAATAACGAAGGTATTTCAATAATTTTCATTTCATAATATTAGGATTTTTATTGGAGGCTATTTAATAGATATATCTTCAGCAATAAGAATGAAATATTCGTTTAATGTAATGTCGTTTGTCGACATCTGTTCTCGGTTTTAAAAATAAACAATATAATATAATATTGAAGTCAAAATAAACGAAAGTGAATATAAAAATAAATATAGTTCATAAATATATAAAAATAAATTAAATTTATAATGCTTAAGGTGTAGTTAATTTAATGCGTTTCTAATAAACTATCATGATTATGTTTCTTATAAACTTTCACTATATTTCATACTTCTCAATATGCATATTTTTCTTAAAAAGGGGTCTAATATTTTCTTCACACATTAATAAAACATTAATTGTAGTCAATATAATTTCATATTAAATAGTAAATACCTTATTAAGCTCTCTGTCGACCATTTCCTTTGTGTACTGTTCATCTGGTTTGGGGAACCTTCGAGCGTCTAATGCTAAAATGGCGCATTTTTTTCTACCAGACGAGTCTTTTTCAGTATTATCCATGAAGTTCGAGGCCCATTTGAAGGACATGCTATATCCCGTATGTGTACTGTATCGTTCTGTACCTGTATATAACATTTTAAACTTAATTTTTCTTCTATTAACAATAGTGTGTCAGTTTTGGCGCGAAGGTTTCATTTTTCCCAAAAAGGTTTCATTTTTCCTGTTTTGATAAAATAAAGTACGAGTTCTACCACCCAATAAGTGATAGAAAAGAGTGAAAGAAATGTCTTAACAGAGATATTCTAGCTCTATTATTTTTTTTTGTTGTGTTGTTAGTTGTGTGTATTTAATTATTACAAAAAAAAAAAAAATTAAATAGCTTCACGCTATATCCCGCACACAGCAGGGTAGGCAGAGGGAACCGTTAAGACACTTCGTTCCCCACTTTCCGCCGAATTCGGAGGCTTGCGTGTTAAGTGGCGGAACTTAACGCCGCGCTTTACCTCGACACCAGAGCGAAGAAAATGGAAATATAATTTCCACTCCTCGAGTGGGAATCGAACCCACAACCAGTCGTTTACAGTCACACGCTTGTGCCACTGCGCCACGACTGGCCACTAATTATTACAGCTTTACACTATTCCCCATATAGCGCGCGGAACTCACCGCCACGCTTTATTTTAGGTACCATAGTAAGAAATGAAAATAATTTAAATAAAATCATTTCTCCCGAGTGGAAATCGAATCCACAATCAATATCGTTTACAGTTTGACGATGCTCATCTTCGCCACTTCGGACACCAGTTACTCTGATATATGCGGGAGACGTATGAAAATTACTTATAAGTTTATTTTTTTTCTTATATATTGATATATATATATCCTTACCTAATATCATAACCGCTTCTGTGGGTGACATTACTTCAGTGAATAACAGTGACACAATCAGTTCAGGATTCGACACAAATCTAATCTCTTCTTGCACCGCACCTCGACGGAGAACGCCACCGCCTATGTATCTAAAAATAATTAAATACAATAAATATTTAAATCAACTTTTTTTGTTTTTTAATTTATTGTACTGACAACTACAACCGTTTCACTATTTAAAAAAATCCGAATTGAAATAAAAATATATGTTACATACTTTAGGGATCATCAAGGACCATCAAGATACAGTGTGATTGTAATCGCGACTAGTTATGATTTCGATTGTCACTCGGGGGAATGATAATATATATTTAAATTATTTACATTTTTCGCTCTGGTATGTGCCCATGTCTAAACTCGGCGTAGAGTTCTACCATTCAAGATGCAATGTCGTTTTTAGATAGACAGTGAAAGACGGTTTCTTGACGCTAGGTTCTATGTATATATATTCTTTATCGCATTTAAAAAAACATATAGTAAATACAAAATCCAAGATAAAAGTTAACAAAAGGTGGGCTTATCCCAAAAAGAGATTAGAAAAGCCTATCATATCTAGTATAGTTAGAGAAAAGCCTTTGTCAAGACACAAACACTCGGGCAGCGTCAAGCTTTTTCCCAAATGGCACTACGGGAAAAAGCATGTAGGTAGGTTATGATGACTAAAAAAGTCGATTGCTGCTTAATATTTTTATTTGTTAAAGCAGAACGTCTAGTTATAACCTGACATAAATTAGGTCTCAATTTTACTTACTTATTAGCGAAATCAACTTGTACACAGCCGTCTGCATCTTCTATAAGAGCCTCTGAATCCACGTACAAAGGTACTTCTAATATATTTATTAGACTATTGCCCCAATCTGGACAGGTTTCTATTAGGACGTGGCGACGAGAAAATGTCACTATGCCACTTGGGGTTTCTAAAAATGACAAAATTTATACTATATAAATTTAAATATTTTTTATATATATTTTTAATATTTTAAACGAGCTATATAATCTTAAATGAAGTAAGAATTGTCTAATACCAGAACAAACACGTTTGAAGTAATGGCAAATACATTTCAATTTTTCCATCACTTTCGGACCCCCGCCGTCAAATAGGCTGAAAAACAAAAAAATGACATAACTTTTAATTTGAGCCTATTGTGATGCAGTGTAGTCTCATACTCAGTGTCTCTCTTATAACCATGGGTTGACTGGAAGAAATAGAGATTTCTTCCAGTCAACCTATGGTTATGAGAGAGAGTAATACTTTTGCAACTATGATGTGCGTAACTGTGATGTGTGTGAGCAACGTTTGTTACAAAGTGCAATAAAGGATATACAATATATTAAAATGATACTTACGAATTAAAATTAACCGGTGGATATGTTTTGTATTCCGAATCTCTTCGCTTATTGTTTCTTTCCGGGAACGTGCAAAAGAAGGCATTTGCTAACAAGCTGGCTAACTGATGTTGCGTGAAAGATATAGATTTATTCTGGCCTTGCCTTAAATAACATTGAAACATGATTAAGTAAAATATTATGTAAAATATATGTATGTTAAGCCCCTAAGCCATATATGTTTATAAGCCTATCGGCCACCTTAATTTTTACTTTTAGCACATCGTGGCCCAGTGGGCACAGTAAGATATTATTATCTTCGTATTATTATATCCGTGTTTACAACACGAATAGTAGGTTCGATCTCCATTCGGAAGAATGATTATATTTAAATGTTTTAAATGTCTGCTCTGGTAAGACCAAGCGCGATATAGACCTCTGCCTTTCAACACGCACTTATGTATATTAGAGTCTTTCTGGAGTTAACATTAGGTTTTTTTACCTGCTATGCTAACGCTGGTAAAAAAGAACTCTTTCAGTCGTGCCTATTCTGATGTTACATTATACTTACTTGAGCAATGGTATAGGCGATTGGATTAATTCTGGCAACATTAATACAAGGTTCACAATTCCTGGCACAGTTTCTTCAAAAAACGTTTTGCTTTCTTCTTCATTCCAGTACTAGGAAAAAAATTGTGGTTACTAATTGTTGCAATTAGTAGTTGTGTAATGTATTATTTATACGTAATAAAAAATAAGAGAAATAGAAAGGAAATTTATGACAGGTTACTTCGCCCTATATATATACCACAAAAACATACATATAGTAACCGTTGAGTATAATTTTGTCTCAACGGACAATTGAAATAATATTTAAAGATTTAAGAACAACTTAAATCTGCAGTCATCTTCTGTAGCAATAGATCGTTGGCGTCAACATTATATTGTATATTAATTTTACATAATAAGCAATTATATTAAAATAAATTCAATTTGTAAATTAAGCTAAGTATGTCTTAATATATAAAAAAATTATATACTTCGTTAAAGAACTTGTGTAATGCTTTGAACTTCCAGATGTCCTTAAAATCGGTTTGGTAAGTTAGTACGGCGTCCAAAAAGTCCTGACTACTGTTTATTTTCTTGGACAATGCGGCCATGATTAAGTTCCATTTCTTTTTCGTTTCTCCATCGGGACCCTAAAACAAAATTGAAAAAAATATTTTGTAAAACACTGTTGACCGAAAAAGCCTTAATTGTCTATGGCATTTCGAGAAGAACTCGTTTTCTTTTTATTTATTAATACAAGCCTCAGGATTTAGTGTCAACACACTCAATCCCTCACTTTCCGCTGTCAAGTCTCGTACGTGTTTTAAATAATCATTCCCTCGAGAGGGAATTGAACCCACGGCGATTGAGTTTACAATTAGACGCTGTCCCATTACAATCCCATACTCCGCACACAACAAAGCAAGCAAAGGGAACCTAGGGTTAAGTCACTTTGTTCCATACTTCTGGAGGCAGTTTTCTGTGTAGTTCTGGATGCTTAGCGTAATTACGAACTTAGGTAAGTTACGGAAGTTAACGCCACGCTTTACCTCGACAAAAGAGCGAAGAAAATGGAAATATTAAATATTTCTCCTCCTCGAGTGGGAATCGAACCCACAACCAGTGACGTTTACAGTCACACCTATGCGCCCTGGAGCCACGACTGGCCTCTCATATATTGCTTAAAATACAATTCAAGGTATCAAATATTACTTATACTTACTTCTGAGTAAACATTATGGTCAGAACATGGCAACTTAACATGATCGTTGTCCCATTTGTCTTCACTGGCTATAGGTTTATAATACTTCTCATTATCTTTATTTGTAGCAATTTCATATAATACAGCATGATTTTCTCCAGGCTGCACTGAAGAAAACTCCGGATAAGTTGTTTTCAACATTATATTTTTTATTCTGGAAAAAATCATTTAAAAATACAACAAAAATATTACATAACATTAAGTATATTATTGTTTAAAATATCAATACTTCTTTTTCATTTTTAATTTCACTTCACACTTTATGCTAAGTACTAAAAATAAAATCGATATAACTCGCTCATCTTTATCGATTCTTTATAACTTACCTGACATCTGTCATATTATGTATAATCTGTAACACTAAAGCGAATATAATAACAAAGTTTACATAAATTAAAATGTTTTCCTTGTAAGTTTGCATTTAATAGTATTTTATATTATTCAATGCTATTTATACTAAGAAATTTATGATATTTATTGATATTTCGTCTATAAATAAAATTAAAACTTAATTTCCAAATATCAACATACCGTTTACACAATAAATAAAATGCGACAGTAAAAGCTTCCCGTAAATTAAAACTATTTACAACATCAACTCACCAGAAATACTTTTGTTTAATTGTTAAGGCACAATTCAACTGCTTAATTTATGCTAAATAATTTATGTATTTATGTTATTATATTAAAAAGTTACGCTTTATATAAAAAAAAACAAAAGAATGAGACGTCTTTCCTCATGGAATAAGATAAGCAATGTGTTAAGATAATTGTTGCGAAATTGTTTTTATAAATACAAAATATTTTAACCCAACATTGTGTAATAATGAGTCATTGATATTATAAAATATTTAACTAGGTTTTTTCGATGTTAAAACTGTTTATTATTTACCTTACTATTACTTGTTGTGCTTTGGGATTTTTTTCTTATAGTAGTTTTTTGTATTGTGAAATATCGTAAATATCTTCAATTAGCTAACTATTCTCTAAGCTTAAAAGCTTAGAGTAATAGTTACGTATAAAAAACAGATATTCAACCTTTTGATTGACTCAATTTCAATCATCTTTCACAAAATACAAGGATCTGTAATATATTTTTCTGACTGTTTTGTGAACCTCACCACAAATTCCCGGTTTTGTTTACGCCACTACATTATATGTTCAACATATCCTAGCTTTCTAACAAGCCATTCTTAAAGGAATGTTAATCAAAATATAAGTTATTTAAACTGAACGATTATAAAAAAAACTTGTGCAATTTAATATTAGTATTCAGTTATCTCATGCTATCATAAAATGACCTTTAGATCAAGATATGAAATCAAAATAATCGATTTATCTCTTTGTATATTTTATTCATTACATACAATTCAAGTTTTACTTTCATATTTTTGTTAATATTTAAACAATTCAAATCAAATTTCACGTTATTTTCACAAAGGAGGTAGTACAAAGATCTTAATGTCAAGAAACTCCGTTGATCTCTAAGCCAGAATTCGACACATTGCGTTGCATCACATTGTCAAATGGCGGAATTTTACTACCTGTTTTGTCTACTTACCAGACCGAAGCAATGAAAATAATTCAAACTTACACCAATCGTGTTTATAGCCAGACACTGTGCTGCTGATCAACGATAGCATAGAAAATATGCTTGAGAATCAAAGGAAATGTTAAATATTATTTTCTGCTCGCCACACACATCTACATATGCATAACTAAAGAAGTGTATGTGTAACTATGAAGATACTTCGTACTCCCTTTCAAATTACATTACATGCAGGTAGAATGAAATCATTCTACCAAGTGGTAACTGAACCCCAAGCCCATCACGTTTACAGTCGGCCTCTGCACCATGATGACCTTCTAATATAACATACGAAACCGAAACATCCGTAATTGTCCTCAACTGCATGTGGATTTTATGTCATTATCTATGTACATTTAATCTTTCGTGGTTATAAATGAAAATCGAGTTTTTTTTATTCAATATTCTTCGTTACACTACAAGGAATTTAAATACTATTTCTTATTAAATTACTTTAGACAAATTTCTATATCTGTAGAAAATGGGGAGTTCACTATCTCCTATAATTTAAGGAAATATATTTTTGAAATCTATATTTACACATGTACACATAACTTTGGAAATACGTAAAAAATAAAAAAAAATGTATTTAATATAACGCATTTAATTATTTTAAAAATGTATAAATTAGTGCTATAATATAAACATATATTATTATACAATCTGGCGTTGAGTTCCAACGTTTCAATCTCGATTTCAGGCAGTGCATTAAGAATGGAGTGTTTTAACACTAAATTCTCTCTCACTAAAAAAGGCATTTAGAAAACGTATAAAAATTTGAACTGAGCCATGCGTTTTACTATAAATATTTAATAAATAGCATTGTTCGTAGAATAATCTTTGGGTAGCAGAAATTTGTAAAAATCTTTTTACAGCGATGCTAACAACAAAAATAAGTTGTAATAAAGCGTATAAGAATTTCAACGCAGCGTGTAGTAGAACGCATGGCTCAGTGGTGAGAGCGCCTGGACGGTATTCAGGACGCGTGGGTTCGATTCCCGCTGCGTTCAAATTTTTATATGTTTTCTAAATGCATTTTTCAATTTTCCCAAGTGTGGAATAACACTTTAAAAATGTTTAAAAGCATTCTCTCTCACTACCCTACTATGCGGAAAAAAGCGTTTATCTTTCTTTCACTGTTTATCTAAATAGTTTTCTTTGAGAAATAATCTGTTATTTTCTTGGTCAGTTTCTTTTTAACATCAGGTGTTACTTCTGTATAGATTTTGTCATCTACATCCATCGCTGCATTAGATGTTCTATTTTTTGGGCTAAAAATGGATTTTTGTGGACTTTTCAAATTTAAACTACCACTATTTTCATCTAATTTCTCCATTTCATCAAATAATCGAGACGTTTGATTCGATTTACTTGAATCTATAATGTTTTCGCTTGTTGAAGATTTTAGGTTAGTCTCTCCTTTATCGATTACAATAGTTTGAAGACTTGTATCGTCTTTGAAAATTGATTCAGAAGCTATAAGCTCGGTTTCGTCTTCAGGAGTAAACAAATCTGGAGATCTGTTTAGTTCGTGTTCCAAATTTAATGAAGAATCATTACTTTCTGAAGTAACCTGTTAAAATAAACAAAATATTAATAATGGCCATAGAAATTAGAACTAATTGTGTATTTGTTAATTGGGAGCCATCATGGCGCAGTAACAGCTGTGGGTTCGATTCCTACTTGGAAATAATTATAGTTAGTTTCATTTTGTGCAGTGTTTGTCTTTTCTTTTTTAAACAATATATGCTTTGCAGTGTTGGAGAAAAATTAATTGCAATTAAGAATTAATTCTAACATATTTATTTGTAAGAAAATCACATAAAATTACAAAAAACATAGCATAAATGCTATAGCATAAAAATCACATAAAAATCACAATTATGTGAAAATTAATTAATTTTTATGCTATAGCATTTATACTATCTTTACATTAACAATGAATTAATTATTGTTATTTTTGCACAAACAAATGATCTGGTTAATTGCAATTAAATTTTGCTCAACACTGGTCATTTGTAGTATAAGTCCCAGAGCACCCTGAAGGTGACGGTGGCCCGCAATGGGCGGGCTGTCCACTGAGGCGTCGTAGCCGAATGCGCAAGCGAACCTGCGACATCTCATGACGGTGGAGAAGGTTTCCGCTGGGTGGTCATTTTAGTATTGGCAAAGTATATATAGTACGCGACAGTAAATAATGCACATCGTTGCTTAGAATGAAACAATTGGTTAGCTTCGACTTTGTAGAGCGTTGTCTCCGTCGCTTAAAATGATAACAGACCGATATCTATTAAAAGCTGTTACAACGACAATAATAGTTGTCAACTTTAATGATGTGGATTCCTTTTTTTAAAAATTAAATTTGACGCTTGAAAATGAAAAAAAGACCTAAACGAGTGGACAACCTCCACCTTTTTTAAGGTGGTTAAAAAATAAAGAGAAATTGGAACTAATCGGTTCCCATTGTAATATTCATAATTTAAATTTTTCCTCTTTTTGTCAAAGATGTAATTAAAAATAAAATTTTGGGGACAGTAACAACTCTATATATATATTTGAACCTGAAACCGACCGTACTCTACCGTATCTGTACAAAGACTGACGAACCAGTGAGAAACGTCACATATCAACTGAGTGACCAAGACAGCGCTCTACGAAAACGAAACTGACCGACTGTTTCATTCTAAGCATCGATGTGCATTATTTATTGCCGGGTACTATACTTTATTTTATATAAAATGCACATTTTAAATCATATAAAATAGATTAGAAGTATCAAAAGCTGGGTTAAAACGAGAACGAAGAACGGAGTGTTAAAACTGAAGGTGATATATTTTAAATAATAACATAAATAAATTAATAATACAAAAAAGCATAAAGCAATATTAAGAAAACACAACACGTCTGTCCATTTGCCTGCTTTTTTCCAAAAAATAAAAGCTCACTTACCAAAACTTAATTTCTCTCTATTCTGATTGGTTTAAAAATGTCAAAGGATTAACTGTAAAAGTATTTTTTTATGTCTATTAAGATGTCGGTGAGCAAATTTCATATTTTTGCAATAATAATATTTTAAAGCACCAATGTTTACTCTATTCTATTGTTATTTATTCTCTATATATAATTAGGTAATCTTTTCTGAAATGGTCGTGGAGTGGCGGAACTCAACTTCACGCTTTGTCTTAGACACAAAAGCAAAAAATTAAGTTAACTTTAAGTAAGTTATACTTTTGTTTTTTGTGTTCCTGTCCTATTGCATTTGTGTAAATGAATACATACAGACAGATTGACAGAAAAAATAAAATTAAAAAAATTAAAGAAACTTACACTCAAACATTCATATATACTACATATTGTTCTACATATCTAGAAGTTTCTCTGGTTTTATATTTTTAAGGTATCTACAGGTACCTACATGTAACTACAGGTACCTTAAAAATGTAAAAACCAGGTTTCATAACCATTCACCACATGCAATTTTATATTAGATGTTATTGAAAATGAAGATATGCATACATGAAGGTGATGTGACTTGAAATTGATATTGAAGTAGAGAACGGAGTGTCTTGACACTAGGTTCTCTCTGAAAAAATCCAGAAAAAAATAGCAAATAATGCGAGTTTTAAGGCTTATAATAGTCTATAATCTGCATCTAAATCGTCATTCACGCATAGAACTACTAAAACAAAAAAATCAACATATAATCTACATCATTTCATATCTTCGAAAGAATTCGAACTCAAAGCTATGAGAAAAATACTGTTTAGATTTTTTTAATTCTTCAAACATATCTCGCATACATTATTGCATATCGCATATCACTCAATTTCAACACCCGGCGGAACTAAACGCCGCACTTACTCTTTTACCAAAGCAAGAAAATGGATTTAATCCCACTCAGTACCCACACCATAATGTCCTTTTCTGAATAAAATATAATTATTATGTTCATATTTACATATACTTACACAATTAATAGTTTTCGATTTCTCAATAGTTAAAGATTTTTCTATAAACGCGTAAATGTCAGACTGGGATTTCGATTGGCAAAACTTCAATATCAACTGGTATAACTGACCTGTAAAACAATTTCACGTTTTAAATGAAAAATAAATAACATAAGAGCAGAATAATAAAATAAATATCAGATTATTCTGATATATAAACTACTAGTGGCCCGCTCGCGGCTTCGCCGCGTGAACTATTTCTTTATATTGCAACCCTCGGGAAATTTAAAAAATAAAGTAGCCTATGTTTAAGCTTAGATTATCAACTATATTTATGCCAAAATTCATTACAATTGTTCAAGCGGTTTATATTTTTCATATAAACTTTCATCCCCCATTTCAACCATTTAGAGGTTGATTTTTGAAAAAATAAGTAGCCTATGTTAGACCCAGTCACTTTTACTACTTTCATTCTAAATTTCATCCAAATTGTACCGGTAGATTAGCCGTGAAAGCGTGACAGACAAACACACAGACATTCGCATTTATAATATAAGTATGGATTCCCATTTTCCTCGCTCTGGTGTCGAAGCAAAGCGCGGCGTTAAGTTACGCCACTGAACTCGCAATAGCTCCGATATTAAGAGGAAAATGGGGAACTACTCTGATCTATACGGGATACAGCGTTAAGATACAGAAAAGAAAAAAAAATATCCCACAGAGTGAGGTGGGCAGAGAGTATATAGTCTCATAAGAATACGTTCCGTTTTGTGCCCGAATTTGACATATTACGCGTTCAGTGAAGGAGCTTAACGCCGACATTCTTACGGCGTTAACAGAACGGGAAAGTGAAAATAATTTACATATAATCATTTTCTCTAGCGGAAACCAGCCCACATTCCTCATGATTACAACGAGAAGTTATTCTACTACGCCAAGATGGCCTAAATAAATTAAAGATTTCATTTTTTTAAAAATTCCACCACTCATCACGCAAACGAAAAACAGAATATCTAATCTCGGGGCCAGTCGTGTCGCAGTGACGCATACATGTGACTGTAAACGACTGTTTGTGGGTACGATTCCCACTCGAGGAGTGGAATCGAACCCCATATTGGAAATATTTAATATTTCCATTTTCTTCGCTCTGGTATCGAGGCAAAGCGCGACGTTAAGTTCCGCCACTTAACACGCAATGCCTCCGAGTTTGGCGGTGCGTGGGGAACGGAGTGTATTAACACTAGGTTCCCTCTGCCTACCCTGCTGTATGCGGGATACAGCGTGAAGCTATAAAAAAAAGTATATCTCAACACTACCGAAACCAAAAAACAACTCTTACCAACAGTAACACCATACAAAGAGAACATATCATAGACTTTAATAATATCGTCTCTAAGTTCCTTATCACCGAACGTATAATACGCCATCGGCCTCCCAGCTTCCCTCAGGGCCATCATTTGTATGAGAGACTTGAGATGGGCGGAACCGTTGAAGGCGCCACATCCCCAGTTGCCAGTAGCAACGCCCGGGTACTGGAGTGAACCTGTTACCTCCGTGTAGAAGGAGAAACCTATCCATGCCTGGTTTGGAAAGAAAACAAATTAATTTTGATATTTTTCAGTCAAATTAATTTTAATATTTTTCATTGACGTACTTATGTAGTTGAAAAAGACATATTTAGAAAACGTGTAAAAAATTGAACGCTTCGGGATTCGAACCCGTGCCGCATGCGAACGCATGTCTTAACCGGTCAGCGCGCGGGTTCGATTCCCGCTGCGATCTCATTATACGGTTTCTAAAAACATTTTTTTTAATTAAATATCAATTTGTTTAACTGTTGCAAGTAAACAAATAGGATAGTGAGAGAAAAAATCTTATACACTTTGAACAAAAATATTTTTAACTAGAGTATATTTTTGGTATTCAAAAATATGTTTTTGGAAAACCCGACGTTTCGAACACTTTATAGAAGGCCATGACATACATGACGGGTTTTCTAAAATGATATTTTCCAATACTAAAACATATTTGTAGCTCCGGCCTCCATAAGGTTAATGTTGCCTTCGCTGCGTTGATGCAACGGCGGAACGTGGGCATAGCCGCACGTTTAGCTGTGCTGGTACCGACGCTGCTATACGGCAGCGAAACGTGGGTATTGCAGAAGAAGAATGAAAGAGAGATGAATGCTGTGGAGATGAGATCTCTTCGAAAGATGTGTTGCATAGGTGATTGAATCCGCAGTCCGCATGAGGAGATACACAGAATGGCAGGTAGCGAGAACGTCATAGTAAGAATAAAGAAGGGCGTGCTCAGGTGGTTTGGGCACGTCGAGAGGATGAGTGATGGAAGAATGGTAAGAAATATATATAAAACAAAGGTAAGTGGTAAGAGAGGTAGGGGGAGACCTCGGTTGACCTTCGAAAATATAATATCGACGATATCGGAGGAAGGTCACGTAAAAAGCACGAGGACCTCCCGAAGGTAAGGAAACGTGTTTGAAGAGGTCGATGACAGTGGACGAGGCGAAAGAAGTATGCAGGGACCGTAGCGTCTGGCGCTCCGTTCTCTCTGACTACCCCGCAAGGGATACAGTGTGAAACGAGAAAAATAAAGATCTAAAAACATGAGTGATTAGTCCGTTTAAAGATTTATTTGAATACCACTCCAACCCACCTTATTGAGCTCCCTAGTGACCAGATCCCGCCTGTACTGGGTTCTGCCGTCGCTGAAGGGCAGCGCGTCCACCGCCACCACGGCCGTGCGCCGCCGCCGCGACGAGTCGTGCGGGGTGGTGTCCGCGTGGTCGGCGCGCCACTGGAACGTGGTGCCGTAGCCCGAGTACGCGCTGTATTGTTCACAGCCTGTGTTGTGTAAACATGTACTGGATTAATTATGCATACACGCACTCACGCACGCACGCACGCGCACACGCACGCACGTGCGCGCAAAGTTGTGTCTACAAAGACGGAAGTCTGTCTGGTTTGTCGTAAATTTATAAATTAATATTTTTAACATCACTAAAGGTTAAGGGTGAACGTCCAGCGCCGCATCAAGTCGTGTGACGTTGCGTGTATATGGTCACTGCGTCAGTGGAATGTTGTACTTTGCCAGTGTATATGCTGTATTGTTCACATCTCGAATGTTGTTGTATAGATTGATGCAATGTTAAATAGATTGATGGGTTGATCGATTGATTCGATGTTTTGAAAAAAAAGCAAAATGGAGATCCACGTTTTTTACGCATGGCAGGGTCAGTCAGAGATAATCTAATGTCACTTTATGTAAAGTTGTCTAGTATCGTGTCCATGTAGTCCCTAAACCACTGGAACGTTGTACCGCAGCCAGTGAATGTTCTGTATTGTTCACAGCCCGTTTCATACATCATCACTATAGAGGTATTTTTACAATTTTCTCTGACCCAAAAGATATTTCTACGAATAATTGTTTGGCAAAAGAGAGTGCCATTTAAACAGTCACTTTAGATATCATTAAGGTTTTATACAAATATTTTTCAAATCCTAAATGTGTATGATTTAAAAAAGTAAAAAATTAGTTAACATTACTAACCTAACATTGCATTTAAATATATTATATTACAACTATTCTAAAATATATAAAAAAAACTACAAAAAAATTACCAATAATCATCAAAGCTTCAGTAGGTTTCAAATGTTCAGTAAAAAGCATAGTTATCATCAATTCTGGACATATCACAAATCTTATTTCCTCTTGTACAGCCCCATAGCCGAGCACGCCGCCGCCGAGATATCTAAAAGAAATTATTTTTTTTTTTAGGCTGTATCCCGCACACATTCGGGTAGGCAGAGGGAACCTAGTGTTAAAACACTCCGTTCCGCACTTTTCACTTCCAAATTCGGTGGCATTGCATGTTAAGTGGCGGAACTTAACGCGGCGCTTTGCCTCGATCATCATCGACCAGAGCGAAGAAAATGGAAATATGAAATATTTCCACTCCTCGAGTGGGAATCGATCCCACAACCAGTCGTTTTCAGTCACACGCTTGCCGCACACATTTGTCTCAATTTCCGGCGGAAATTGGAGGACGGAGTGTGTTAACACTAGGTTCAGCTTGACTACCCCGCTATGGGGAAAAAATGTGTATCGGTATTTCATATTATCTTTAAGCGAGAAATTCTTTTTTTTTTAGCTTCAAACTGCATCCCTTGCGGGGTAGTCAGAAAGAACGGAGCGCCAAACGCTACGGTCCCTGCATACTTCTTTCGCCTCGTCCACAGTCATCAACCTCTTCATACACGCCCTCCGGGGGGTCCTCATACTTTTTACGTGACCTTCCTCCAGTATCGTCGATACTGTGTATTAATTCACCTATTATTTATTTATTTAATGTGTATTATTATTCGTATATTATTTATATATCTGTCTAATCTATCTATGTTATCAATGTATATAATCTATCGTGAACTGTAAAAAAAATAAAACCCAACTTACTTATTAGCAAAATCCACTTGTATCAGCCCACTAGCGTCCTCTATAGTGTTGGCCGCGTCCACGTGCACCGGGAGTTCCCCTAGAGCGCGTGTTGACGCGTGCCAGCGGGGAAGGCCTTCACGGTCACGCACGTGGCGACGTGAAACTGTTAGCACGCCCACGGGCACTGTACTGGGGCGTGGGAGGAGAATTTAGTGTTGGGACACTCTGTTTTTAAATTTAAAAAATTATAATAATAATGTTGTGCTTTAAATAAGCCGAAGTGACGATATAACGATGGATTATAGTTTAATTATTTATATTGTTATGTTCCACGATATTTAGTTTCAGCTATTTGTATGTACCTAATTGTTTTTTTTAATTTCCACTACAGTAATAAAAAAATGAATAAAAATAAAAACAATGTATATTTACAAATTAATTTAAAGTAAACATAATATTAAATTAGCTTAATATTACCTTTTGTACAAACTCTTCTAAAATAGTGACATATGCATTTCATTTTCTCCAGTACATTCTCAGCAGGCATACATTCATACAAGCTGAAAATTAATTATACAACAATAAGTAAACAAGATTACAAGTTCAAAGGCATCCTAAAAAATATATTTTTTAACATAATAATATTGACCAATGATAGATATTTATAAGTCAGAGACGAGAGCCAGAGAGAGTCAGAGCCAGAACCTAGTGTCAAAACACACCATTCTTCACTTTCCACCCGTCATCGAGAATAAATAATTAAAAAAAATCTCTTTTGTGCTGAATTTGGATAACATATTCAATACATATTTTTAAAAACAATATATTTATAAATTTTCTTCACCTACTTAAAAAAAACATGAATAGAATCATGAAAACTCATCAACATAAAATCGAATTACTGTATGACATAATAGTTGAGGAGTTCATAAATGTTTGGACTCCACTACTGTGGTAGACAAAGACAGCTTCATTTAAGATATAAAAATAAATAAAACTTGGTCTAAAAATATGTTTGTGATATTAGCACAATCGTTTTTTACTAAATGTATACACATATAACAAAATCACATTTTTTTAAATTATTGTGTGTCTATTTGTTCCGGGTAATCCACTGAATGATTGAATCTATTTTAAGGGTACTTTCTCTAGCAGATAGCCGGTAATGTAATGAGGAGGAACTTATGTGACATCTAATTTCGAATTTTTTTGTTAACTCATTCAGTTTTGTGCTTGTTATTATAAAATGAATATATAAAAAAATAAATCTAAAAAATACTTACATATTAAAATTAATATGTGGATAGCTTGCATATTCCGAGTCCTTTTTCATTGTGTTTCTCCTTGGGAATGTACAAAAGAATGCATTCGCTAGCAGAGATGATATTTGTTGCTGGGACAATGACACTGACCTGTTTTTACACTGCCTAAAACCAAGTATTAAGAAATTAGAAATAGTGGTTTTAATTATCTAATTTATTGAATAATTTTATCATTGCCCAGGGGGATGAACCGTCTGATGGTAAAGGTGATTGGTTCTGGCCCTGTGGATTTTATTTGTACTGTACTGTACATTATTTAATTATTTTCATATCTCTGCTCTGGGCACAAGTCAAATCATAATCTAGAGTTTCAACTCCCAACATGCAAGGTCTCTCTCTAGTGTTAAGATTTTTCATTATCCATTTTATGCTCACTTTTAGTTTACTTAATCTTGCCAGAGAAAAGAATCCCCTATATCTATCTATATCACAAATCACTTTTAATCACAAAAGATGCATTATATCAACCTACCAAACTTAGAGTTATGGTTCACATGACTAATTTTTATTACATACTAGCGGCCTGCTCGCCGCTTCGCCGCGTGAACTATTTCGTTATATTGCAACCATCGGGTGCACAAGGTTAAGGTTTAAGCTTAGATTATCAACTATATTTATGCCAAAATTCCTTACAATTGATCAAGTGGTTTAGATTTTTCATATAAACTTTCATCCCCTATTTCAACGATTAGCCGTAAAAACGTGGCAGACAAACACACAGACTTTCACATTTATAATATAAGTATGGATAGCAGATCTTGTATAACAAACCCACAACTATCACATATAGTCTGGATAATATTCTAATCCTTAAAATAAAATTAAAAAAAACATAACTTAACTTACTTCAATAATGGTATAGGTGCCTGTATTAACTTTGGTAAAGCCAATGCAAGCTTAGCTATTTCTGGTAAAGTCACATCAAAAAAATATTGAGCCTCTTCCTCTTCTAGATACTGTAATATAAAAATTTCAATAAAGTAACATTTTGCATTTATTAGTTTCCATTTTATCTTTCATATAAATAAACAGACATGATTATTAAGGCTATTGTGGGGCAGTAAGACAGAGTCTGACTATAGTACATGTTATGATTAGTAGTAAATTTGATAACCTGCTTGAAGGAATGATCACAATTTAACATTTTCAGCTTTTCACTTAGGGGAACAAAAAAAATTGCAGTGTTTGGATCCACCAATGAGAATCTTAAATTCAGACAAAAGTTGAAAAGTGGGTGTCTTAATGCCTAATTCAGTCTAAATATT
This sequence comes from Dryas iulia moderata, assembly GCA_019049465.1. Taxonomy (NCBI): domain Eukaryota; kingdom Metazoa; phylum Arthropoda; class Insecta; order Lepidoptera; family Nymphalidae; genus Dryas; species Dryas iulia. The sequence goes on along the minus strand of CM032418.1, from coordinate 14,463,530 downwards.
CTAAATATGCAATGCAATGTAATTGTGGTAACATGCATTTTTAAAACATTACCATTTTTTTAAAAAACACTCCAATCACTCAAAGAATAACAATAATACAGATCAAGTATTTCAAGTAGCAACTTGAGGGGTACATGTAGCTTTTCAAATGATTATTTCCCTCTTAAGTTTTGTTATACATAAACAAAATGAAAAAAGAAAGTTAAAAACAGACTAACTAAGCTGCCATTGTCACCATTTCACATGCATCAATATAAAGAAATTGTAAAACCCTTGCATTTACCTCTTCAAATAAAAAATGTAATAATAAGAACTTCCATTTATTTTTAAACTGTGTATTATAACTCAATATAGTGTTAGCCAGCTCTTTGCTATTTCTTATGGGTTTATTTAGAGCATCTTGTATCATTTCCCAACGGTTAGCTAAATGAGTTTCACCCTCACTCTGTGAAAGAGTAAATTGTATTATTATACATATATAAAATCATATATAATTAATAAATAGCATATTATTATAAAAAAGGTGAACAAACATTTTCCACAGGATATAGGTTTTGAGGTGAAAACGGCAGTCTCACATGATCTTGATCCCATTTGTCTTTGCCAATCTGTGGCTTTGGAGGTCTGTCTATTTGGGCACCACTTCCCGGTATGTGATACAACACAGCATGATTGTATCCTGGTTGCACTAAGGGAAACTCTGGTGCTCCCCATGGTGAACTAGACCCAATAATGTGACTTATAGGCGCGCCTTTCCACTCTGATTCCGACATAGTACAATAAACTGCTAAAACTTATCAAACTATCATATTTTATGTTATTTGAACATATAAAGTTGTTGTATAGATATGATAGGTGGGGTAATGAAGTACTTACGTTTTCTAAGTGAGATTTTAAGGTTAATTCGGAATATTTTCATTAATTTCTTAAATTCTATATGAACGTTTTTAATATAAAATATACTGTATTTATGTAACTTCGCATATTGCGTATATATATTTGATATATTATTTTTTAAAATATATTTCAATAGACAATAACAAATGATCCAAATGACAACAATAAACAATATGTCAAACGTTTACTATGTTGTTTATAAAATAGTATAAGTCATAAAACGTATATAATATATACGTACATAATCATATATACATATAAATTTTCTTTAAAATTCTCACAATTTCATTCTGAATATTGTATTCAAAACTTAGTACTTATTATTTTATGAAATGTTTTTTTCTAACCACCACACAAATAACTGGTTACTATATAAACCATTCAAAATAACGGTCTTTTTCCTTGTAATTTGTAGGATAAAGAATTGTGCTTATTTTAATTAATAAATATTGTAATAGCGTAACATTAATGGTTGTTTTCTATGAAATTATATTTTAACAACTTTTTCATTTCAGTGTGGTTTATATTAAAAAAAATCACGACGATTAATTTGAGTTATGAATAATTTAAGTTTAGAAAAACTACAGCTTACAGTTTAATTTGGAACATTCATATCAAATATACAACGTTAATATCTTAAAGTGCTGGTAATTTATGTTATTACGTCCGACTAAAGATGTGAATATATGATTTGAATAAGCGAATATGTGAAAACATGTATGTATGTATATTCATTACTTGCAATTAAAAAATACATAAAAATCTTAAAAGATTTTTAGGCACATGTGTGAAATGTCATTTGATAATATGGGAGTATGAATATGTCAAAAACAGCTGTGTATTGTGTAATGTAACCTAATATATAACTTCAAATATGGTTTTTATTCCTTTATTATGAAGTAATACTTAGTAATTTTAACAAGTATTAAATGTTAAACATAGATAAAAGTGTGATTTATAATATTTAAGTCATGGCTTTGATGAAATCTTCGAATATACCAAAAGATGCGGTGATATTGGATGAAACTGAAGCTATAGCGTACACTTGGGATTTTATATCGAAATGGGAACCGGTGACGGACGTGTAAGCTTATTTTGTTCTTTTTGGACGGAAATTAACGCCGCGCTTTACTTCGACACCAATATTTCCACTCCTCGAATGGGGATCGAACCCACAACCAGTCGTCGACAGTCGCACGCTTGTGCCACCGGGCCACGACTGGCCACCATTAGCTTATTTTCTGATTGTAACTTATCATTATTGTATTTTAAAATATTTAATTGTATTAATGTATTTTTAAATAATATTTTTAAACTTTCAGATGGGCTCTTCGCTATGGTCCTATAGCATTAGGCGCAATTAATTCAATCAGTAGTTTATATATTAACAAGTTTTACAGAGGAAGGTTTAAGTTAGGCACATATGGGTATATTTCTTCATCTTTCCCTTTAGCATTTATGCCTGGAATGCTTACTCTCTTATTTCATAAACATGTAAGTATTTTAAAAAAAAATAAATAGCTTCACGCTTCATGCCGCACACAGCAGGGTAGGCAGAGGGAACCTAGTGTTAAGACACTCCATTCCCCACTTTTCGCCGAATTCGGAGGCATTGCGTGTTAAGTGGCGGAACTTAACGCTGCGCTTTACCTCGACATCAGAGCGAAGAAAATGGAAATATTAAATATTTTCACTCCTCGAGTGGGAATCGAACCCACAACCAGTCGTTTACAGTCACACGCTTGTGCCACTGGGCCACGACTGGCCACTATAAATATTTAGAAGTAAGTATTTTACTTCTAAATATTTTGATTTTTTTTATTATAATTGTTCAGTACTATGAATTCTATAAATAATCAAATTAATTTGTTTTAGCTAGTATCAACAGATATAGTGTTATTGAAAAGCAATTGTGGAGTTTGTAATGAAGTGATGTCAACAGGAATTCAACTGTTATTTGGGGTGGGCTATCCAATGGTGCTAGCACCAACATCTGCTTTAATGGTAAATATTATTTATGCTTAGTAACTAAGTGTAAGGTGCTGCCTAAATACTCTGTCCTCATTGTTTGGGGTTGAGTGGTTCCTTTTGCAGCACTTTGTCTTATTAGAGGAAAAGGTGTAAATAGTTTGAATATGATTATTGCAGTCATATAAAGAATCATCAGACTGTAAAAATATCAAATCAAATCATGTAATTATATCATTTATCAGTGTAATAGAATGTAAAAAGATTTTAAATTTTTTTTTCTGTTTTTCTGTATGTGTGCACACTAATCTCTGAAATGGCTTAACTGAATTAAATGTAGTTTTGGCTATTGTATTTTTAGTGTTTATTTTATTTCAATTGGCTTAAATTATTAATTTAAGCAGAGCTTGTGATTTAAGTGAGAATGCCATAGTAGAAAAATAATTTGTCATGTAGGTCACACAGGCGAAGCCGGAAGCTGACCAGTCAATAATATAATTCTCATAATTTTATTTCAGTTCGCAAATAGATATGCAACATTCAGAGTACCACATTTAAGGGAGGGACCAAAAGTTATGTTTCAATTCCTCAAGAAACATACAAAGCCATTCACTGGGACTTTGGGATTTATTACTTTAGCTCAAGTGACTGCGTCTGCATTTATAACATACTTTGAAATGAGAAACAATATTGTTTTACGAAACAGGATTATGCAAGTTGAACAAACTTTAGACAGTCGGGGTGAATTGTGAATATTTATTTTATTAGTTTGTAAATAATGAATATAGTTAGTTCTTTTGTTTTATTTATTCTTTCATTACTCAGTTCCAGCATTAAAGGGTATTCTTAGAGGACCTTGTGTTAAGACTACTCTTTTAACATTTTTACAATGACATGCTAAGGAAATTGAAAAACATTTTTAGGAAGTGTATAAAATTTGTACGCAGCGGGATCTCCGAGACTCTTTGAAACCGTCCAAGTAGAATTAAATAATGCTTATACTTTTTTTAGAAACATTACGACTTCTATCTCAACTTCGATAAATTGTTTTGTGCAATGCAATTTAACGGTGTGATTAGACTCAGTGCGAAGAAATAAGAATAATAAAAACTTAAATTTTATTGCTACCAATAGAAATCGACTAGCAATGTGTATTTAGTTAGAAACTTTCGTATGGTCCGCCACTATAGTCTTGAACCTGTTGTGCAGAGTAGACAGAGAGAATTTAGTGCAGTAGTCCTTCCTCCACTTGCCGTGTTGAGTGAGGTAACTCAACGCCCCGATCTACATATTACCAGAACGGTGAAACGAAAATAGTATAAATAATTATTATTTCAAGAAAGAATATCGAAGACCATTACGTATTTAGTTAGTTACTGTTTCTACGGCCTTTTATAGTCCAAGGCAAGCAATTGTAATTAATTTTAATAATTGGCAATAAAAATTAACCATTAATCGAAGGAGATAATTGAAAGCTTAATGTTCCAACATCAATCACCTGCAAATTATAAATAATTATTTAAATAATACTGATAAAAAAAAAAAAAACAAATGAGTTTTGGCAGATATTTTATTATAAATTCAGAGATAAGTTCTTGTTATTTTCTTTTAACAAAATAAGCAATCGATACAATAACAACTCGTATTAAAAATATCGACAAAGTAAGACGGCCACTTACAATCTACAACAAATAAATCTTAATATATATGTACTCTTTTTATTTCTTTTTTTATCTATATTTTCCTTTTTTTTAGAATTTTTCGCTTTGACATTCGATATTTAATTTTTTTTTTAATTATAACAAATGTTTACACTAATTAATTAACACTCATAATTAACGAGCTATATCAAACTAAGTACCGTTAAATATTGGATGTCAGCGCGTGAATCTGCCGCCATGTTAAAATTGTAAAACGTAAAAAAGTATATCGTAATTATGTCTAACTAATTGCTAAAATAATCACCATGACCTTATTGTTGTCTAAACGACGCATGTAGTGGACTTTTCACACAAACTTAATATTTTTTTGGATATATTTAGTTATTTTCTATGGTTTATTAGTTGACAAGTACTAGTTAAGTTATACTAAATACAGAAGCTATGAAAAACAATTAAGTACTTAAGGAAGTATGTATGTAAATAAAATCTATTTGTGTTGCTCATTGAAAAATCTATTTGTATTGAAAAAAAAATCTCGCACAGCAGGGTAGGCATGGGTCATTTAGAGTCGTTTATCTTGTCTCACCGGAGTCCCACATAACCACGTCCCGGGTCCCCACTTGGGCTGGTATCCGAAACGGATTTCCGGTCATTAAAAAAAAGGGTAGGTTAGGAGTCATTAGGTCATGAGTCAAGACAATGCGTGTTGTTGAGTGTATACAGACAGATGCTATATTGCACTACGATGGCCGATTTACTCCCATACAGGGATTACTCCAGTAAAGTTTATGTAAAAAGTCCACTGCATACATTAATCCGAATCAGTGTTTTTATTAATATTACATGTGAGACTCGTATGAATTAGATACATATTAGGACATTACTTTATTTCAGACCATAATTTGTTGAGACACTAAAGTAATTAGGTGGTTAATTGCATTGCATTGTCATAGATTTACCAGGACATTTTGTTTTTATTTAATATTTTAAAGTGTTGCTTTCATTAAATAAACAATATATAAAAGGATGTTGCGGATATTATATTTTAGATCTGGATATGGAATATATACAATTTTATATACAATATTTTGAACAATCCATTAATTCCGAATAATTTTGGTTACGGATTTTAGATTTTTCAGGAACGACTGACGTTAGTGTCAAAATCGACCAGGCAAATTATAAACCTGTCACTAAAAGTTGTATTTAGACTATTCCCATATCCGAAAATTTTATATAGGAATCTGTAACGATTACGGATAGTTTATTTCTGATATCCTATAATTACGGCCAAAATTAAAAATCTACAACATCCCTATTATATAACATGGTTAAGCATTCTCGTCAAATGAATTGAATAAAGTTCCCAGTATCAATAGGATTCGAATGGACAATCATTAACTATTTCGCGTAAACGCAAGCACTTAAACAAAGAAAAACATCAAAGTGTATTTGTTAACATAATTTTCATTAAAACTTGTATATGGTAAAATAGGTATTACAAAATTTGGCTGCTTTTAACAATTTTGTTAGACTTCCCCAAAGGACACATGTTCAATATTTCAACCATAACACACAAATAAACAATAATTCAGCTCCATTATATGTATATCAATATGTTTATGTCAAATAGATATATTACGTTTTCGTTGTATTATTTTTTCTTATAAATTAAACACCGAGTTAATCTAGCTTTTGACTTTCACTAAACTAACTAACTTAGTCAAAAGAAGCAATTTCAAACAATAATTCTTTTTTTTCCTCTTTTTAATTTATTGATTATATAAACTGACAAGCATTAGAAAACCTATTTAAAATCTATTAAATACGAGTCTTAACACAACCTTAACGACGTTTTATCACTTAATCGCAAATGTTAGAACCACATTATCAATTACACACATAATATAAAATTATCTTTCAGACGTTATGAATAAACACCTTTCAGTTCTTATTGTAATAATTCGGCGTTTATCATCCTCTATCTATCTATTGCTTGTGAACAAAACTAATATGACGCTGCCCACAGTGTTCTCTCCGTTCGGTCTAAGTCTAGACTTAATTTGTAAGTAATAACTATTTAGTAGTACATCACTCAATGAAATAAAACTAAAAAAAACTGATTGAAGTAAACTCCAATGTAATAATTAACATGTTATATTAAAGTCAGATTAAATCTAAATAGTGAATTAATATATTTCATAATTATTCAGAGGGAAATAGTACTGAATTTTGGATGTTCGTCAAAAAGGCAAGGCTTGAACCCCAATGCATACAAATTTTTGTATGTATCTCAAAAGTGAAAATTAATATGATCTATTGTTTTCGCGATCACTACACATTTTGAAATGAAACTATTTTAACCGGATTAATGTGTCCTGTGACCACAGACTACTGTAAAGTGTTCGAAACGTCGGGTTTCTGAAAATGTATTTTCGAATACTAAAAATATATGCGATTAATTCGGTTAAAAATAGTTTCATTTCAAAATGTGAATTAATTTCCTAAGCATGTCTAGAGAACACTTGAAAATGGTAAATATGATAATGCATCTTCACCACAATCAAGTGTTCTCAAGAAAGTTATTTCTAAGAAAAAAGTATAACTGCATGATTATATTAGCACTGGTACTGTTAACCTATACCTTGTGCTTAAATATTTCAACCTTAACTTTATCGTTATCAAGCAAGTTATAGGATGAACTTACTTTATTGTAAAACTATTTTAGGTAAATTTTGTATGTTTTTATTTATGTCAATATTAAACTCATATATTTTCAGTTTTCACTTTTTAAGGACTCACCAGCCAGAAAATATGAATAATAATCATAGTAATATGGTATTCATTGAATGAGCAATCTAAAATAACACACCTTATTTGTTAATTGTTGTTAACATCAAGACAGAGTTAACATAAGACCTTACGGAAGTCGATAGTGTGGACTGAGCCTTATAAGTAGAGTCAAAATTATGATCTAAGTGAACACCCCGATGTAGTATATAATCGATTAATCGAAACACTAAAACTAGCGATTTAATTTAATGAAAACATTCAAACTATGCACTTGTTGTTGTTATTCGGACTCGCAATTACGAAAATCGATTCCGATATGTCATTGTGAGTAAACGATTTAGAATCGAGTCGACATATCCAAATTATAATCTGTGCAACATCTATCTTATCCATTAATAACAAGGCATTGAAAGTAAATATAGATTATTATAATCTGTAATAACTGTCAATGTCACTTACGTCATGTCACTTCACTACATCTTTCGCACTAATGACTAAACCACACAAGTGTCTATTCGAATAACGAAGTAAAAAGCGATATAACATTAATTCAAGGTACACGCGATATTTTGTCCGTATGCGACGTTTTGCTTTGCCATACATCAGAATCTCTTGTATCTCTTAAAAGTGTATTGGACTTTAGTAGTATGAAATTTTGAGTATATTTGATGTTAATAATACAAAGTTCAAATTAAACCAATACAGTATTAACTGTAAACTACTTTAAAAAGCAAAAATCTAATCAAATATGGAAGCAAAACGTCGCAACAAAATACCACAGCACTGACAGTCAAGCGAGCATGGCACCTGTATCAGGACAGAGTGAGGAATGTCATTGGCAGTGATCAATATAACGTTACACGATGTTCAATCTATAAACGGCGTCACTTTGAGCATAACTATGACTTGAATTATAAAGCCACATGTACGGAACACTAATGTACTTATTATCTATTTGTATATTAACACTTTCTTCACTCGCACGGTCCCACGGTCGAGTCCTGGACGGGTATGCGAGCGGTGACGCCATTTGCTAGCAACGCTGGTTTACATAGTCATTGTAAGAGGCTGAAACCTCCTCAGATTGGTAGCGAGTGAGCTTAATGCTCCTTCTCATGTCCGCTGTAATGGCAGCCTTGTAGCCACCCTTTCGGAGCAGCGAATCAATTGTTTGTATTTGGTCCCAACCTGGAAATTAAGGATTACGTAAAAAAATTGGGCCCTTTATTTTTTTATTTTTCATCAAATACACTCATTGGCACGCGTCTGACTGTAAACGTGATAGGTTGTGGGTTTGATTCTCACTCAGAAGAATGATCATAATTAGATTATTTTCATTGTTCTGCTTTGGTAAGAAGACAAAGAACGGCATTGCGAATCACCACTCAACACAAAATGTCTCGTAAAGTCGAGAGCTTTGATACTAGGACAAAACGTTTAATTAAATTTAAAAAAAGTACCGTACCGTAAGTAAGTACGCATGGCACAACGAATAACGTCTTTGACACGTCCTATTGTTTAAATGATCATTTCAAAAGTAATATTAGATTATAAAGTGAGTAGAAGTATGATTAGAACTAGTATAGATATTAGAAGTAATAAAAACATAAAAGTCCAAATTTATAACAGTATTTTTCGCTACACTTCTCTTAAATTAAATAAGGTCGTATACAGAAAGGTCAAATGTCAGATATTTTTACAGATCTTTACCGATTTCACCCGGATCGACACTAGCACTTTCAGATATTTAAGTGACCTTTGAGCGTCCTCTAAAATAAACACAATTAGAATATGTAAACAATATGGTAAGTGTATTGGTGAAGCTAAAATTGTAATACAAATGTTTACTTTACTTTACTAATATTGGGTTTCACATTAAATATTTATTGCATTCTGAGACTGGATTAAGATTTTTGGATGAATACAAAATTGTTATAGTCAAATAATAACGAGTGACTCATATGCGGAACCATAGTGTCAAAACACTCCTTCCTCCTCTTTCCGTCTGAAATCAAGACGTTTTGTGTGTCGAGTGGCGAATTTCAACGGTTTTTCTTAGTCTTCGGTACCAGTACCAAAAAAAAACTAAATATAACAAATAAATATTAATAAAGGAAAAATCGAAAAAAAAATGTTTAAGTTAGTCCCTTAGTTATGGCGTTTCGAACATCCCAGAAGAGTGTGTTGTATGGAAAGAATTAATATTTCCAAAAGATATTTTCCTATTAACAACTTCTTGGTTCACGTAAAACATGAAACATGCGTGACAACAAAAAAAAAGATAATGTAGTGTTAAAACAGTATGCTCCTTATTTTGTGCTTGAATTTTTTATTTAGCTTCACTCTGTATTCCGCACACAGCAGGGTAGGCAGAGGGAACCTAGTATTAAGACACTCCGTTCCCCACTTTCCGCCGAATTCGGAGGCTTGCGTGTTAAGTGGCGGAACTTAACGCCGCGCTATACCTCGACACCAGAGCGAAGGAAATGGAAATATAATTTCCACTCCTCAAGTGGGAATCGAACCCACAACCAGTCGTTTACAGTCACGACTGGCCACATTTTTTATTTATATTTTTATTAATTTATTCTTCATTGTATGTTGTGTAGTGGAACTCAATGCTGCCGCATTTAACCTCACCAGAGAACCACTAGGAGAGATTTCTTTTTTACGTAATTCTTACATTTAATGTAGTTCCACCACAAACCGGAACATTAATAGAACTAATCATAATTTAATTATTATCATTCCCGCGAATCGAATCTACAACCGAATACGTTTTAGTGACTGTCCCATTGCACTATGACAGCGTAATAAATTAGTAACTTAATATAAAACCAGAGGTAATTATAGCAATTTTATTAGTTCCAATAATAGAGTCCGTAGACAAATAAATTATAAACTAAACGTTGACGTCTTTCCTTTGTTTTCGCAACTTGTTACAGACTAGCTGTGCCCGCGATTTCGTTCGCGTGGAACTTAACAATAGTTTAACCTTTTACCTTTAACCTTTTGAATGTTAAAAATAAATTTAAAATTACTGTGTCAAAGAAATATATTATAAATTTGGGCACAGGTAATGGAGTGCCTTAACACAAATAACATATGTTTAACATAATTCTTAATATTTTTAAAACTATTATTAACACACTTATAAAATTAGAAACATATTTAGAAAACTAACTAACGTAAGAAGCTGGAAGCTTCAAGATCCACCGATTAAAGAGGAATATAAAGAAAGGGTTTCCAAGAAGCTAGACAGTTGCGAAATAGGAAATGAGAGTGTAGAAGTATGCTGGCAGAATCTTAGGAATAGTATGACTGAAGCAGCAATAGAGGTGTGTGGTACTGCGAAAAGAGGCTTTAGTAAAAAGCGCGATGAATGGTGGGATGATGAAGTGAAAGATGCCGTAGAAAGAAAGAAGAAAGCATGGCAGGATTATAAAGCCTCTGGTAAGAATAAAAGTATGAGAGAGATCAAGAAGAAAGAGTACAAGTTGCAAAAGCACCAAACGAAAGCACTGATTAAGGCGAAGCGTGAAAAGTCGGAGAATGAAAGAGACGAAAGGTTGACGAACAACTTCCGAGAAAACACGAAGCTTTTCTGGAGAGAAGTTAGTGATTCTCGGGGTTCTTCGTCAACCTGCAGAATGAAAGGGGTGCTTTCGAAGGACGGTGAAATATTAACAGAACCAACACCTGTTTTGCAACGATGGGCGGAATTCTACAAGGAGATGTATGAATGTGATGACGCCTCTGTCTCAAGTAACAGCGATATGCTGAATCTTGATGTAGCAGACGGCGAAATCTGTATAAAAGAAGTAGAGAGTGCCATAAGAAGTTTGAAATGTGGTAAGGCAGCGGGAGCAGATGGAGTTACTACTGAGATGATCAAATATGGTGGGCCGCGCGTCTTGGACCTGTTCTTTCATCTGTGCAATTTATGCTGGAAGAAAGGGGAGGTCCGAGATGATTGGCGAGGCGCAGTCATCGTGCCTTTGTATAAAGGCAAAGGTTCACAGATAGACTGTGCAAGCTATAGGGCTATCAGTTTGATTAGCTTAGGTAGTAAAATTTATGCTAAAATTTTAGCGAGAAGAATGCAAGAGAGATCTGAGAGGCTGTTGTGGGAGGCCCAAGGAGGCTTTAGACCTGGAAGGGGGTGTATGGACCAGATCTTCTCCCTCCGCATGATCACAGAGAAATTTTTGGCTGTAAACCAAAAAGTTTTCTGTGCTTTTGTGGATTTGGAGAAGGCATTTGACAGAGTTGTGCGAAAGAAGCTATGGGAGATACTGCCTCTGTACAATGTGGACGGACCCTTGTTGCAGGCTGTAAAGTCTCTTTACCGAGATCACTCAGCCTGTGTACGAGTAGGAGCTGGCATGTCGCCTCGGTTTGATATTCAATCGGGTGTCAAACAGGGTTGTGCCATGTCAGCTTGGCTGTTCAATTTGTACTTGGATAGTTGTCTCCAAGGAGTGAAACAAAGTGATATGGGAGTGAAAGTGGGTGACTTGAAGGTAAACTGCCTGTTGTACGCAGATGATGCAGTGCTTATTGCATCATCAGAATGCGAGTTGCAGGCATTGGTCACCATCCTGAAAGATGGGTGTGAAAATAATGGTCTAAGCCTGAATGCGAGTAAAACTAAGATTCTGGTGTTTGAAAGAGACGAAGAAAGAACGGAATGTAAGATAATGGTTAACAGAAAGAAATTAGAACAAGTGAGTGAGGTGGTATATTTGGGAAGTATGTTTAGCAGAGATGGAAGGTATGATATGGATGTTGAAAGGCGTATTGCTGCCGGTAACAGGGTTAACGGTGCCCTCGCTGCGTTGATGCGACGGCGGAACGTGAGCATAGCCGCACGTTTAGCTGTGCACAATGCAGTGCTGGTACCGACTCTGCTATACGGCAGCGAAACGTGGGTATTGCAGAAGAAGAATGAAAGAAAGATGAATGCTGTGGAGATGAGATCTCTTCGAAAGATGTGCGGAGTCAGCTTAGCTGACCGAATCCGCAATGAAGAGATACACAGAATGGCAGGTATTAGCGAGAACGTCATAGTAAGAATGAAGAAGGGCGTGCTCAGGTGGTTTGGGCACGTCGAGAGGATGAGTGATGGAAGAATGGTAAGAAAGATCTATGAAGCAAAGGTGAGTGGTAAGCGAGGCAGGGGGAGACCTCGGTTGACCTTCGAAAACACAGTATCGATGATACTGGAGGAAGGTCACGTAAAAAGCATGAGGACCCCCCGGAGGGCGTGTATGAAGAGGTTGATGACTGTGGACGAGGCGAAAGAAGTATGCAGGGACCGTAGCGTTTGGCGCTCCGTTCTCTCTGACTACCCCGCAAGGGATACAGCGTGAAGCTAAAAAAAAAAAAAAAAAAAAAAAAAAAAAAAAAAAAAAAAAAAAAAAAAAATTAGAAACATATTTAGAAAACTTATAAAAAAAACTTCTCCTACAGCAATGATAACAACAACAAAATAAGTTGTAATAGGCGTGTAACATTTCCGATGTAACCGGATGTAGAACTCGTAGTACTTGGACAGTTTCCAAGAGGTGCAAGTTCGAATCCAGCTGCGTTCACATTTTTATATTTGAGATTACAAATTTTAAAATAAAACTAGCTAGAAGAATCTAGAAACCTACGTCTATCTTTGACCATTTACTATTGTAAAGTGTTCGATACGGATCTTCTACAAATCTATTTTCGAATACTAAAAATATACGAGATGAATCCGGTTAAAAATAGTTATATTTCATTATAGAGCTTTTAGAGAAAAATTTTCGTAATTTCAACACCAACCTTGTTCAGTAGCGACTTGAGGTAAGTAGGTTGCAGTGCGTTTAGATCCCCTCTCACTAACGAATTCGATACGAATACCGTGTTTTCCCAATTTCCAGTCTAAATAATGTTCAGCCTCCTCGAAATGCTGCAGAATTGACACGGAGACGGTGAGACGAGGCACTTCCTCCCGCGTTATTGGCGTAAAACGGGAATCTTTTAAAGCGCTAGTTATTGCGTATTCACGGAGGCCTGTAATCAATTAGTTTTGTTATTATTTTTATATATTGTTGAAATTTAAAGATTTTTCTTTTATGCTACGCTATATTATTTATTATTTAATACTAGAAGTCTTAATAAAATCTTCAAATAGTATAATATGAATTTTATTTTATCTTATTCTGGTGTCATTGGACACGATTTTCTTTGGTTACATCCCAATCAAGAAACAGAAAGACCAATAAGATTAAAAAATAAAATATTTATAATATATGAAATCAATCTCAAGATGTGGCTTTGACGAATTTACGAAACGACAAATGACTACATTTAAATTTGTATTATAATATTTTTTTAAATATATTTATTAAATAAAGATATTTATTTTCCAATAATTGTTTTTTCATAATATCCTGTCTACCTATCCTATTCACAAAAAAAATCTATTTACACAATTTTTTTCAGTAGGTTAATAGGTAGGCAGAGAGAACCTAGTATCAAGACGCTCCTTTTCCACCGAATCGAAGACAGGACCAAGGTCAATTACCAAAAACTGATATAGGAAAAATTAAATACATATACTATTGACTGCTTCTTGCTTCACCCGTGCAACTACATAACATTTCATACAAACATTCATTCCTATGAGATTTCATTATAACCCTTAAAGGGTTGATGTCTGATAAGCAGAGAAAGCCAATGTTTGGATCCCCTGGACTTAAATTGTTTTTATTCCAAATTCTATTCAAGTACTGTTAGTGGTTTAGCCAACAGACTTTCATTAACATTTATAATGTAAGGATTAGAAGAAACTTCTCAGTTTATATTTATCAGCATCAAATTTTGTTTAGCAGATTGGCAATAACACTACGGTTACTAAAATACAGATTTCTCAATTTAAAAGAAAATTCTGATATATTTAAAAGTTTGCAGCATTATAAAAACTAACACTTGGTTTAAAGAGAACTTTTATGATCAATTTGTAAATTAATTCTAAAATAGACTAGACTATCACTATTTCAAGAACATGCCATTCAACTATGCACCCCTAGAGAGTTGACGAATGTATATATGATGCTAGCAAATTACATAATATTCTTACTATTAATATGTACTATGCAATGTTTTAATTTTAGATGAGAAGTGGAGAAAGTGTCTTAACACTAGGCTCTCTCTGATTACCCTGTTAATTTTTTTCTCTGCAGTTCAAGTTCCCAAAGATGAGGAGTATGTTATAAAAGTATGTAACTTTCTATAAATATAAGAAAAAAATAGTTGAAAACTTTTCTTTTATAATAGAACATACAGTACTGGACAAAAAAAAGTACGCACTATGTGAAATTTTGTATTAGTGCTATTTTATTTATGAAAACAATAAATGATGTACTTCCACGACCGTTTGAACGATAGTTTGTGAGATTAGTTGCACATCCTTACTAAAACATAATCAAAATAAAATATATACGGCACAAAAAATAAATATCACCCGCAGGGGGCCAATATTGGAGTGGACAAAATAAAGTACGCACTTATGAAAAATACCAAATAAATTATCATATCCCGTTTGTAATATTTTGTATGACCACCTTTTGCTGCGAAAACAACCTCTGAACGTCGGAGCATAGTTTGAATAACATTAATTATTATTGCCGATCGATTTTTCCCCAGGTCTTCAGTCAAAGATTCGAACAATTTCTTTTTATTCGTCACATCACTTTTATTGACGTTCTGGTCTAAAAGCGACCATAAATTTTCATTTGGATTTAAGTCCGATGATAGCACAGGCAGTCCAACAATTTATTTTGGAAGATCGGAAAAAAAAAGATTATTTCCGAGCCATGTTTTGGATCGTTCTCTTAATGGAAGATGAATTCATCTTCTTCATTCTTCTTTCGGCGACGTTTCTTCCAAAATTACATTGGTTATATCTTTATAGACATCGGCGGTCATAATGCTCTATATATAGAGCACGTATACTTTCGAAGTTGTCGACTCCAGACCAGGCAAGACACCCCCTAACTAATACACTAACTTCTCCCTATTTGACTATCTTATCAAAATTTTCTTTGGAGAGCTGTTCCGTCGGTTTGCTCCAAGCTCACGATTGTCGTTCATGACCAAATAAATAAAATATGCTTTCGCTACTCCAAATACTTTTTTCCAAAAGGAAATCTGCTTATCAACGCGTTTATTTGGCGAATTCACGGCTCTTGATTTTGTGCGCTTTGCGAATCGGAAGGTGACATTGTGTGAAACTGTTGTTTAAGTCCGCTCGTTGATGCCTCTTCCGAGTAATACGATCATATACATTCCAGCCAGTATTCTCGAGTATTGCACCCCTGGTTAATGGAGGATTTATATTCACTTCTTCGATTATTCTCCGAGCATCCACCGCAATGATTTTTCTATTCCTCCCTTTTTCGTTGTTATTATTGATTATCACTATTTATTTAACCTTCTCGAGATTATTTTCACATGGCACCTTTACTTATTTCACATTTCCGCCCAATCTGCCTTTTCGAAATACCTATTTTTTGGTTTTTTATCACCAGTTTTCTATTTTCAATTAATATTTTCGGCTTTACGGATTTCAAAGATTTTACTCGCACCTAGAGAAGAGATAACTGGCTGAAAAATTGTGAAATTCTTACATTTACATTCTATTTGCCTTGCTAAACTTCGTTGGGAGAAATCGCATCACCGTCACTTGTCAATATGACAAGCTTGGGTGCGTACTTTTTTTTGTCCAGCACATAAGAGACAGATTTTAACGTTTAAATCGTTATTTTACGGGATTTTTGTATTTGCAACCTGTAGCAATGCCAGCATGAAGACAAAACAATGGGCTTTCGGTGTAATCACTCAGGATTTCATTTATATATGATATTTACAATAGGAATAGCATTTAAAAGAGACATTGAACCTGTGCGTACTTTTTTATGTCCAGTACTGTATATTAAATGAATGAAATGAAAAAATATAAAACATAATAACATTTTTTTTTTCACTGGAATCTCCTCTATTTCTTAAGTAAATAAGAAAGATACTTAAACCAAAATTATCAATTATTTTTTTCTATACATTACTGTATAATAAACAATATTACACAAATAGTACACAAATCATAATAATGTAATGAGTTTAAGACAATGGGTCTTGTGACAGCTATATATTCATAGGTCCTTGTAAAACCGTAATTCTTACAAACCTGAATGCAAATGCATGGCATTAAAGGTCCCAATACACCCACGAAGACGATGCTCTTTGCCAATCTTCCATGTAACAAAAAGGGGACTGAAAATTATAATTTCTTATAAGCAATAGATATATATTTTTTACAGTCTACTTTTATATACATCAAGATTTATATATTTGCTAGTTTTTAACAAAGATAATGAATATTGAAAACAATGTGTGAACTATGTTTACAATGATAATTTTGTTCCAAACAAATATTATTTTTATGAGTTTTATTCTTTAAGAGTTAAAAAATATAATGGAATGTTTCACTTCTGAGCAATAAATGGGTAATTATTATAAAAAAAACATACAAATTTATAAATAAAAAGAGAAAATGATTGTTGAGGTCAAATATATCTTCTTTATTTGTGAATTAATTGAATGACAAAACACAATGAAATCTTTTGTCTTTGGATAAATTATTCTTGAATGCTAATAAGTAGTTAATTATGACAATTTACTTATAAACAATTATACTAACTTGGTTAAGACAATTAAAAACGATTTCTTTTGTTAGCTGCATTATGGCATTGGTGAACTTACTATGCTTCATTGGTGAAATTAGGTGTTTGTGGGGGATCCATACTATGCAGCTGGCTGTATAATACATCGAAACAAAAGTAGCACATATCAGGTATTGCAACTGACTCTTGGTAACCATTAATAGGTCGATCAACGTGGTTACTGTACGAATTGTTTAATTTTTGTTTCTTTGTTCCACAACATACTGAAGACATGATGGTTGGTACCAAATTTTAAGCCTAACAATAAGAAACAAAGCGATCACACTGTGCACAAAGCAAACGAAATCAACACACATACACACTCTTTCAGTAGGGTTTTCTTGCTGTGCGTATGACAAGTGCAGTGATTAGTGAAGTGACATTTGAATTATCAACTCTACACTTTTGTAAAGTCAAACGTTGATGAGAAATAGAAACGCTTAAACTTCACTGATAGAAAGTTATGCACTATATTTGATCAGAAGTATTATATGTAAATATATATTTTATGTAATAAATTTACACAATACATGGCATAGACATATTTTTTATTTTTAC
Source organism: Dryas iulia moderata (assembly GCA_019049465.1). NCBI lineage: Eukaryota > Metazoa > Arthropoda > Insecta > Lepidoptera > Nymphalidae > Dryas > Dryas iulia. The sequence goes on along the minus strand of CM032418.1, from coordinate 14,445,898 downwards.
ATCATATTTTCTTCTTATAATCCCTTTAAATGCTCAATATATTATGTTTTATACTATGCACATATTTTTGTCAATCATGCTTTTTAATATAAATATAGATTATTTGGTTTATATTATTTTCTACAGCTATATAACAATGCACTTGTTTTGGATATGCTGTTTAGTTTGAAAAAAACATTATTGTCTATGTTACGATGGCTGTCATCGAGTTTTATTTTATTATTTTAGGAAAATAGGCAAAGAAGCTTTCAGTGATTGTAGAATGATGATATTTTCGTGAATCATGTACATGTTTTGTAATAATCTAATAGTTATAAGTGAAACTGTTATATACCGGTAGTGAAAATCACTTAGCGATGATAAGTAAAAAAGCTTAATAATTGACGACGATGGCGTCTGATGGAGAAATTTCGTGTACGAATGATCCTAATTTCGCCGTTATCTACTCTTTTTTAAAAGTATTTGGTAAATTGTATAGTTTAGAAGTACCTACGATAGCTAAATTACAAGAGTTGATAGAAAACACGCAGGAAGGTGAGTTAACGGTGTCCATTTGTCACGTAAAATATAAACAAACTTGGCAAACTTGTTGGTGAATGTTTTGTTCTTTTAGTGTTGGATCCTTTGAAAGAGCTTCATTTGAGATTGTTGCGTCGGGCTCTAAAATCTGTGCAAAGCAACAGATGGGAGAAGTGTCTCATCAAATTTTGTCATCAACTATCTTACCATCAAGAAGCTTGGGAAATAGAAAGGTTTACTTACAAGAAAGCTAGCACTCAAGTGAAATTACGTATATTGAAAGTAAGTATAATTTTATAGCAATATATCTCTTATTGTTAATGATTAAAAAATCACTTGTTAATTTCCAATAAGGATTTTTTATATATAAAAAAAGTTAATTACTTTTGATTAATAATTGTTAGGTTAATTAAGTAAACATTGTTTAATAATTTTACAATAATTTCTTGACTGCAGAAAAAAACAAAAAGCAAAATTCATTATTTTGTGAAATAATGACTATTATAGGTGTTTTTTTTTTAAAATCATATTTAATTAATAAAATTATATCATGTTTCAAAAAATTGCAGTTGTTGCTGGAATATCAATTTACATGTCACACAAAATTCAAATTAGCAGTGAATGCAATATCATGTGAGGAACTAAGGATTAACCCTTTAGGAAGAGATAAGAATGGCTGTCTTTACTGGCTACAAGTTGACCATGAGGCCAATCTGTGCTTGTTTAAAGAAGATCAGGATGAGGAAACATGGCAGTTGATAGCTAGGTATTATATATTTATTTATGTTTTATTATATGTAAGTTAACATGAAATATTCAGAAAAGATTGGCTTATTGCTACTTTATTTATTTGTTAGTCTTTAAGTATTAATAAATAAATAAATTGCACACAATTTAACAAGTCATAAGCAGAAAAAGTTGTCTTTATGCTAAAAATTATTCTCTCTCAACTAATCATAGCATTAAAATTTTGTAAATACAGATTTTATGTAAAATACATAAAAATACAAATAATATACTATAATATATATTTAAAAATAATTTAAAAAACCAGAAATATACCTGAGTGTTTCATTATAAAACATTCTGGATTGTTTTTTTGAACCTAATGCCACACTTTGTTTTTGATTAATGAATAAGAATTGAATGAATAACTGTTGCTTTTAGTAACATGTAGTCCTACTCAGTAATGATTGGCTCATTAAGTAGTGTGATATTATTTTTATTATTTTTATACTATTGTTATGTGTTTTAAAGTATACTTTTTAAAAAAAGTATACTTAAGTATAAATAAGTAGATTTAAGTATAAATAAAAAAGTATACTTTGAAATACATTTTATTAAGATCTTTTGTAAGCTGTGTCTTTAATTAAATTAAGTATATAAAACAGACATTTAGAATTGATATATAAATTAATGAAATATATTTTGTCACTTTTTAGTAACAGAGAAGAACTAGTGAAAATAATTCAACAACTTAAAAGTGGAGAAGATGTGACACCTATAGTTCCATCTAACACCAAGGAAGAGGATTCAAGTAGTACTGAAATACCTGCACAAGAGGAGGTGACTGAAGTAAGAATATTGTTTGTTTCTCTCACCAGCTTCATATAAAGAACCTACCACTGGTTATTGACTCTAGTCAAGTCACTGTTTTCCATGTTTTTTGAAAGAGAGTGGAATTCAACACTGTGCATTTTCTTACTAGAGTGGGGAAAACGAAAATATGTTAAATATTATGAAATAAAATTTTTAACCATATTAATCTTGTATATTTTTGATATTTGAAAGTAGACTTTTAAAAAACCCAATAATTCAAAGTTCATTCAAGTGTGGACTGGAATCACAAACAATATCTTCTTATTATTTTCAGTATTCCCTGAACTGGGAATCAACCACAACATGAATTGTGTTTACAGAAAAAACACTGTCTTACATGTTTAGTTTAAAGTACAATAATTTACATTTAAAATTCTTCTTTCTTTTATTCTACTTCTAGCCTAACAAATCTGAAATCGAAGAGGATAATGAAGAAGAGTTCCTAAGTCCAGAATCTGAGTCGGAACACGAAAGTGACGACCAGAAAGAACAAAGTAAGTTAGAAGAAGCCCCCGATAGCAAACCTGAAGTAGATGAAACAAAAGAACTTGTAGATAATGTAGAAAGTAAAGAAGATACACAAGTAGAAAGTAAGAGTATAGAAAAAGACGATGAAACTAGTGATAAGGATGTTGAAGAGGATGTCGAGAAAACGGAAGCTGTTGAGGAAGGTAATGATTCAGAAATAACATCCGAATCAGTTAGCGAGGCAATAGAAGAACCTGTTTTGATCGTAACTGGTGAAGGGAACGGTGAGGAATGTGAAAGCGGTTATTTTTTTGGTGAAGAAATCTCTGAGCCGGTGATGTTTTTTTACGGTGAAGGTAACGGTTTTGACAACGACACCGGAAATCCCGACGCGATACAGGATGAAAAAAATGATGAGAAAAGTGAAGAGGAACACCCTCCTGAGGAGTGTAACGGTGAAAATCACGACGTGTCGAACTCTACACGTAAAACTAAACTAAGTAAAAGTGTTAAATTAAAAGGTAAATTGGTTAGTAAGAGGTCTCTTAAGAAACAATCTAGTGATAGTGCTGAAAATAACAAATCTGATAGTAAAAAACATTGTATACGAGATTTAGATAAATCTAACGGATCTAATTCTAATTCTCATAACGAAAGTGATTCGAAACAGGAAACCAGTATTAACGACAAAAGCGCCACAGATAGTGAACATGTAAATAAAACTAAAAAGAAAGTTAGAAATAGGGTAAAGAAAAAGCAAGTTTTGCGTAAAGTTAAAAAAGATGCTAATGCTGCTAATAAAGAAGCTTTAAATTCTATATCAGATTCTGAAAATTGTCTAAATAGTAAAGCCAGTATTATAGAAAAGAGAAAAAGTAGTCTTTCATCAGAACAAGATGAAGGTAACAGTGAAAATGAAAGAGAGAAGACTCCGGAAAAGGAAGTAAAGGCAGAAAATGATCTGCCACCCAAGAAAATACGCTTAGAACCCTCCCCACAATTAGAAGAATCACATTCCAAAGAAACAAATGACAATATAGATGATGCCAATTCAAACGAGGACAATAAAAATAGTGACAATATTGATAACAATGAAAACAATGAAACTAATGAAAACAATGAACACAATGAACACAATGAACACAGTGAAAATGTTGAACACAATGAAAACATTGAAGACAATGAAGAAAATGAACACCATGAAGATAATGAAAACAATGAAAATAACGAAAATGAAAATGCTAATACAAATGTGCAAAATGATGTTATTTCGAATAGAAAAAAGATAAAAGCCAAGAAAGGCCGATTTAAACCTAAAAAAATTCTACAGAAACCAGAAAATGAATCTAATAATGACAATGATGAAGTTAAGAAGGAAAGCAAAGCAGTGAAGCGCTCCTTGTTAAATTCAAACGCTAGTGATAAAAATAATGAATCTCAAAGTGAAAGTGAGGAGGATGAACCCATGGCTAGTGGGAAGAGGTTGAAGATTAAACCCAAGAAGATTAACACTTCTACTAGGTGAGTATTTTTTATTTGAGATTCACAGATTCACACTTTTTCTTGCTTCATAAAGCAATAGTGTCAAGACATTCCGTTCTAAATTTTTTGCTCGAAATCAAAACATTGTGTATTGATTGCATTCCCTGCGCTTTGTCGTAGAAGAAGGGAGAACTAAAAATAATTTAAATTTAATCCTTTTTAAATAAATTCTTGTAATTCGAACACACATCATCACACAATCATTTTCAGTCATATGCTGTCACTACAATCCTCACTTGTATTTGTTTTATAAATGTTGTTTAAGAAATAATTGTTTTGTTTTTTTTTTATAGGAAAAAGGTTGAAGCTAAACACATGACAAAAAGTTCGAGTGAATCTGAAGAGGAAACTCTAAATAATTTAGGTATTTATATATTTATTGTTAATTTAAAAAGAACATATTTATGTAAGAATAGTAATTACTTAATTAGTTATGAATTTTTAACAAGCATAAATATCCTTATTACGTTATAGCAAAATTCTAATATAGATCAATTGACTAAAATAATAAAATCATCATGTAAAAATAAAATTAAAAAAAAAACATAAAATTAAAAAAAATATTCAAAAATGAATATTATACTTCGCAATTATAATGCTTATTGGAATAAATCTCTTCAATTTTGTAAAACTTAATACATTAGCGAAAGAAAATCTGTAGTTCAAATAAACGCTTGGCGGGTCGCACACAATTATCAAGCGGACCGCGGTTTGCTCACCACTGAGCTAAACCACCAAGACGATTTCAAAAATTAAGATTTTTCTGTACCCCAATTTCAACTTAAACATCTTAAATAATATTTTTAACATTTTTAAAGTGTTATTCACACATTTAGTACATTGAAATAAACATTTAGAAAACGTATAAAAATTTGAACGCAGCAGGATTCGATTCGAACAACAAAAATAAGTTGTAATAAAGCGTATAAGAATTTAGACGCAGCTGGTAGTGGAACGCATGGCTTAGCGGACTGGCTCAGAGCGCCTGGACGGTTTCCAGGAGGCACAGGTTCGAATCCCACTGCGTCCAAAATTTTTATACGTTTCCTAAATGTCTTTTTAAGGTGTCATTTAGCTTTCAGGCGATTTCGAAGAGGCGCAAAGTTTTGAATCCTGTCGCGTAAAAATTTTTATTTTTCTAAAATTGTCTAACTAATCAATAATCCAAAAGATAAGTATTTGTCTAACCAATATATACTTAGCAATTTTTTGAATTTTTAAATATTTGTAATATAAATAACCATTTAGACTTTAGAGGATCGCAAAACAATTATCAAGCGAGTCGCGGATTGTGAGCTAAAGTACTAAAACGATTTCTAAATTCAGGAATTTTCTTTATTCCAATTTCTACAAACGTCTTGAATATTATTAACAATTCACTTAAACAGGTAAGAAATCATCAAAAAAACCAACAAAGAAGAAAAATAAGGGCAAAGACAAACAAAAGACCGGCAATAAATCAGAGGAGGATCAGACGCCGGTGCGACAGTCGCGTCGCATCGCGCAGATGAAGATCAAGGAGGAGGCTGAGAGAAGACACCAGGAGGAGGTCGCCTTGAGGGAGCTCAAGATGATACATAAGAAGAAGGTTAGTAGATTTGAATTGTTTAAAATAAATATATAATGTTTGTGGCCAGTCGTGGCCCAGTGGCACAAGCGTGTGACTGTAAACGACTGGTTGTGGGTTCGATTCCCACTCAAGGAGTGGAAATTATATTTTTGTTTAAAATAAATATGTAATGTTTGTGGCCAGTCGTGGCCCAGTGGCACAAGCGTGTGACTGTAAACGACTGGTTGTGGGTTCGATTCCCACTCAAGGAGTGGAAATTATATTTCCATTTTCTTCGCTCTGGTGTCGAGGTAAAGCGCGGCGTTAAGTTCCGCCACTTAACACGCAAGCCTCCGAATTCGGCGGAAAGTGTGAAACGGAGTGTCTTAACACTAGGTTCTCTCTGCCTACCCTGCTGTGTGCGGGATACAGGGTGAAGCTAAAAACAAAAAAAAAAGAAAACAAAAAAATATAATATTGGTTTAGTGTTTCTTGGTTTATAACAGGTATTTGGCGAGGATTGATATTGAATATTACGAAATATACATTTTTAGAACACGTATAAAAAATTTTACCCAGTGGGATTCGAACCCGCACCTTGGACCCAAAACCCATGCATTCTACTACAGGCAGCGTGCAAAATTTTTATACATTTAGCATCTCAGTAAAGAGAAAAAATATGTGTGCTATGAAATTTTTATACATTTTTTAAAAATGTCTTTTTAATTTCCTACGTGTGTGAATAACACTTTAAATTTTTAAAAATAGTATGAAATAATTTAGTTCTCTTTTGGGTTACACATATTTTAAAACTCAAAATCAAACATTTTCTAGTAATAAACATCTAGTAAATATTTTCTGGTTAGTAAAAAATTCCCTCAAGGTCCTGTAATTGGTTAAAGTCGCTGGTGTAATGATAATTTTAATTTCACATTTACTTTTATTTTAATGTTATTATTTCTTCTTCATATTCTTTCTTTCTTTCTTCTTCTTTAGAGCAAGGACGACGAGGAAGAATGGAAAGCGAGTGGAAGCAGTTCAGAATCAGACACAAAGAAAATCAAGAAGATGAACAAGTGGCGAGCGTCTGATTCTACTGGACCCGATCAGGATTCAGATTCTGATGAACCCCTGTTTGAACACGATGAACCCGACTGTAAGTGGGATTTTTAACATAATTTATATATTCTAATGTTTAATTGTTAGCTTAAAAAATACATTTTAAGAATGTGTAAAAAAAATTGAAAGCAGCAGGATTTGAACCCGCGTCTCTTGAAAACCGTGCAAGCAGTCTCACCGCGTGCGTCATACGTTCGACCAGCTGCGTCGAAATTCTTATATAATTATTGTAACTTATTTTTTGTTAGTATTTCTGTAGAGAGACTTTCACAAATTTCGGCTGCAGAAAGATTATCCCACGAACAATCGTTTCGCTAGAGAGAAAGCTTATATTGAAAAAATAGTATTTACTTTTATCAAATTTTGTGAATCTTCTATCATGTTGAACAACTTTTGCCAGGTTGCTATTTATTTTTGTATAGCTGGTCTGGTAATGGTTTTACATCAGGTTTTCCACTCTTCAGGTTTTCCCTAAGTTTAAAAGATTTCATTAAATAGCACATCTTCAAATCCTTTACGCGTATGAGTCTTATGATTTTAGTGTTTTATTATAGTACTAGCGGCCCGCTCGCGGCTTCGCCGCGTGAACTACATGTCTGCTTCGTTATATTGCAAACCAAGGGGGTGGCTTTTTTAAAAATAAAGTAGCCTATGCCTATGTTTAAGCTTAGTTTATAAACTATATTTATGCCAAAATACATTATAATCGGTCAAGCGGTTTAGATTTTTCATATAAACTTTCATCCCCTATTTCAACCCCTTAGCGGTTGATTTTTGAAAAAAATAAATAGCCTATGTTAGACCCAGTAACTTTTACTACTTTCATTCTAAGTTCCATCCAAATCGGACCGGTAGATTAGCCGTGAAAGCATGACAGACAAACACACAGACTTTCGCATTTATAATATAAGAATGGATAGATAGAAGATAGTGTTTTTAAATAAGTTTTCTATTTCCTAAGTCTACGCGAGAGGCTGAGAGGCAACGTACAACGTCACATATTAATTTTAATTTTATATTATTATGTATATTTTATATTTCATATTAACTTTATATTAATGTATAATGTTCTTTTTCCAGTGGATTTCACGAAATCTGACCACGAGTTCTCTCCCGAATCAGATCTGGAGAGCGGAGAGCCCACTGTGCCAGTAAAACGTGCTCGTACACTGCAAGGTTAGTATTAAAACTATAAGTCAATTGTAAATCCGTCAGTACTTTGAACTTTGAACTTTTTATACTTTTCAATTTAATTGTGAAATATTTTAAATAATAATTATATTATTTTGAGAAGCCCTAAGTAATTGCTGTCGTGATTATTTTAAGACGAAGTTGTAATTTAATTCTTGTGTATTCTTGTAAATATAGTATCAATTAAAAAAAAAAACAAAATTCAAAATATCTTTATTAATATAATAGACTTTTGTAAGCACTTGAATCGTCAAATGTACATAAAGCTACTACAGACTTGGAAGGCAGCTCTGCTGAGAAGAGCCGGCCAGAAACTCAACAGTTGCTCTTTTCCAATATATGAATTACAATTTTATTATTTAATACAATGGTAGCTAACCGGCATTGAACTCATTCAGATTAATTCCACGCATTTTTATCCTTTAAATACTCTTCTACACAGTAATAAGATTTACTTATTAAAATATTTTTTACAATGACTTTGAATTTCTCTAGTCTAAAACAAGCTGAGGAATTTTATTATATATGCGTATACTCCGACCTATAAAAGATTTATTTACCTTTTTATAAAGGTATGGGTGTGATTCGTGGAAAATGAGAGTCAGGTTGCCAGACTTAGTGACTGGAGATACCAGCCAACTTGGCTGGACATTTGGGTTAATATTAAATATGACAAAAAAATGGCTGTTAATACCAGCTTTTTTTATTGATTATCATAAAGCTTCGTAAACTCTAATTACATGTAAATGAAATAATATCCGAAATCAGTCTATATGTTTCATTGTTTATTAAGCCTAACAAAAACAGGGGTGGACACAGTTTGTTTTAACTGGACTCGCAATTGAAATTCTTATTTTTTTTTGTTGTAGCTTCACGCTGTATCCCGCACACAGCAGGGTAGGCAGAGGGAACCTAGTGTTAAGACACTCCGTTCCCCACTTTTCGCCGAATTCGGAGGCATTGCGTGTTAAGTGGCGGAACTTAACGCTGCGCTTTACCTCGACATCAGAGCGAAGAAAATGGAAATATTAAATATTTTCACTCCTCGAGTGGGAATCGAACCCACAACCAGTCGCGCTTATAGTCATATTTACGTGCCCTGCATCTCGAGTGGCCCCAACCTTTACTATTCCTGGGTTTATCTAGACACTTGGCAACACTATATTGATACTTTTTAAACATTTTTAAAGTGTTATTCCACACTTAGGAAAATTGAAAAAGATATTTAAAAAGCGCATAAAAATTTGAAGCAGAGGAATTCGAACACGCGATTCCTGAATACCGTCCAAGCGCTCTCACCACTGAGCCATGCGTTTTACTACCAGTTGCATCGAAATTGTTATACGCTTTATTACAACTTATTTTTGTTGTTCCAACTTATCTTTGTGTAGCAGAAATTTGTAAAAATCTCTATACAGAGATGCTAATAACAAATAGTTCCACACACAATGTCACAATTTTTTCACATACACATTTGTGTGCGTTATTGTGTGAATATGTATACGTGCGTATGCACACACACACGCACACTATATAACCACACTTGTGCGCTCGTCCCATAGAGGTGGAGGCCGAGTATATCAATTTCCTGTTCCGTTCATTAGCTTGTGTGTCGTCACACACGCGCACATACACTATATAAACCCCATGCCGCAGAGGTGGAGGCGGAGACGGAGGCGGGGTGCCGGCGCTGCGGCAGCGCGTCGCAGCCGGAGTGGATCCTGCTGTGCGACGCGTGCGACGCGCCCTACCACGCGTCCTGCCTCACGCCGCTGCTGCTGCGCGTGCCCGACGGCGACTGGTACTGCCCGCCCTGCCAGCACGTATGTATACTGATACTGCCCATCCTATACACGTGTGTCCGACACGCGACTGTCCTATACACGTGTGTCCGACACACGACTGTCCTACACACAACTGTCCTATACACATATTTCTTATACACAAACTTTCCTATACAGAACTTTGCTATTCACATCTTTTCTATATAGAACTTTACTATACACAGCTCTCTTACACACACCTTTCATAAACACAATTTTTGTTTTATATTTTATTTTATATTGTAACTGATTGATTAATCTTTTTAGAACTGAACAGATTTTGTTTTTAAAAAAATACTACCTGATTTTACAGACAATTTTTATATACAGAACATTCCTATACACACTTTTCCTACACACTAGATGTGTGCAACTTATATACAACTTTCACACTTCCCTATATACAACTTTCTTATACACAACCTACCTATATATAACTGTTCTAAACATATTTCTTACTAATGATGTTAAATCTAAACATATTTCTTACTAATGTACACACTTATTAGTGAAGTTTCATAACACACCACTACATGACTACTGTCTTAACGCTACCCTACAATACACTTCTTAAAATACCATAACATTTAAAAATTTGGATGAGCCAGTTGTTAAAATAGATTGCTGCATTAGAGAACTAATGCACTGAAACAGACATTTTTTAGAATACATATAAGGATTTGGAAGCAGCGGGACTCGAACCCGCACCTTGAAACCTGCCAAGCACTCTGACCGCTAAGCCATGCGTTCAAATAAGTCGTTCAATTCTTTAAGTAAAAATGCTTATGCTTTAACCAATTGCATTTTTCACTCTTAAAATAATAGCATATCCGATTTTTTATAATGTGTTTTCTTGTCTAACTAAAGATTGACTAAACCATTTATAACTTTTTATAACAAAACTACCAACATTGACATAATATAACGCTTTATACCCAACTTTTAAAATATAATTTATAAATAGTCTTATAATAACAGATATTATTACTTCCCATCTCACAGCAAAGACTAATAACCGCCCTAGAGGAAGAATTAACCAAATACGACGAGCTACTGGCCAGCGTGGAAGCGGAAAGGGAGAAGAAAAAGCTGGAGGAGCCTGAACCCCCCAGCGAGGAAGAGAAGCTGTCTGATGATAAGCCGGACGAACAGTCTGATAATTCTGGTAGTATAATATTTTTCTTAATTTTTTGATATTTTTTAGGTATTTTATGCCATTTTTTAGATATATTGAATGTTGGGAGGAAGAAATGCTGCACTTTTTGAGTTGAATATCTTATTGTTTCTTTTTTTTTATTTCTGTGAGATGTTATTTCTTTGTTCTTTAATTTTAGTAATATTAAACATAGGGACTGAGTTTTGCCTCTTAACATTAATTATAATATAGAACAGTAATAAGCCATCTCTATATATAATAAAAGAGTAGAAAAGTCAATTCTGTACACGAAAAATTTCAGAAAAATTTTAATTGGGTGCGTTAATACATCGATAACAGAGGCCAAAAATCCACTCAGTAGAATTTTTGTCTGTCTGTCTGTCTGTCTGTCTGTTAATTTGTTCGCCAATCACGCAAAAAGTACTGGATGGAAATGAATGAAATTTAACATGGTGGTAGCTTATAGTCCAAAGGTACATATAGGATAGTTTTTATCCCGGTATTCGATGTAGTTTTTTTGGAAAAAATAAAAAACCGATATAAGTATTTTCTTCATACACTGATATTTACTGAATAGAAATAAATGATTTTTTGCATGGAATTAGCTTAGAGGCTAGGACATTATATGAGATAGTTTTTATCCTGGTATTCAATACAGTTTCGGCAAAAAATAAAAAAAACTGACATAGTCAAATTGTGTTAATTATTTTACAAATGAAGCTAAAATACTTCTAATTTCATTTACTAATATAATAATAATAAAACTAAGATGCACAAAATAAATATGCATATATTTCATATCTATATAACTTTTTTTTTTTTATAATGGCAGCATTGTCATGTCATTTATAATGTCATATGTCATTTTAACTTCTCCCGTAACGCTAAATTGAAATTAATACTTTTATATCGTTAAAAACGGTAATATTTGTGAAAAAAGTGTCTTGATATAGACATTTTACTTTTAATACTCGTATTATGCTCAGTACATCATACTTTCTGAAGAACTTTAAAATGTCGCTTTATAAGTTTATCAGCTGTCGTGAGGCTGGTCTATCTTGCTTTGAATAAGTCATGAAAAATTATTTAATGATTGCAAAATTACAATACACCTCAAACATGAAATGTTCTATTCAGTCTGTTCAAATGTGCCATTGAAAATATTTTTTTTGATATGTGTATTTAAGCGTGAAAACGGGTAGCTGTAGAAACGTAATAAATATAGTAGTGTAGTTTATGCAGGCGAAGCCGCGGCTGGGTCGCTAGTATTAAATAAAAAATCAAATGGTAATTGTGGTGTAGTTAGGTAGTGTCTGACTGTAATTGCTATAATTGCGTTTGGTCGCGGGTTCGATCTCCACTCGGTGGATAAATTATAATTATTTTAATTTCTTTGCCCTGGTGAACGAGAAAAATTGTATAGATGAATTTCCTATTCAAGACAATGACTTAAATTCAGGCGAGCTATGTGTCTCGACACTAGGTTCTCTTTGACTATGTTGTTATGCGGGAAAAAGTGTGATACTCAACATTTATATACCCATAAAGAGGTGGTAGCTACGCCGTAATGTCTAGCATGTGTAAGCGCAGTGGTAGCCCGGTGGTAAGACATAGTGGGTGGCGCAGGTTCGGAGGGCAGCGGGTGGTCGTCGGGCGGCGCGGTGTACCGGCTGCGCGCGCGCCGCCAGCTGCCCGTGTCGTACCGCGCGCAGGAGTACGACCGACTCATTAGCTCCGCTATTAAGGTACTCCTTTTTGCACATTGTTTGTATTCGATTGGATCTTGTGTTATATTCTTGTTTATCAGTTTTGTCCGAAAAGCCTTAAATGAAAAGTTTACTGCTGTCAGTCAGTCATTTACATTATATGTATAACTAATTACTAATCAGTCAAAAACTTTACACATATGTGCATGTCTTTCTAATAGCACATTTCAATCTTGTTTTAATATAACTTACTGTTATAATTACTCAAATATATTACACAACACAAAGTAAAACAAATTTATATATAAACTTAAATTACCTAAATCCTGCTGTAATAAAATTATGAATATACAACATTGCACAAAAATATATTTATAAATCAGATTTTTCAATTTTGTTCTTTTCTGCATAATTTGCACCAGAACTCGAAATGTTTTGAGGTTGCATCCAAATTCAAAATCAATTCAAAGATTCATTTCGTGTTCTGGTGAATCTTAACAAAATGATAATAATTTTAATATTATACTCATTGTCCCAATTGACAATCAGATATATCTAAAAATTTAATATGTTTAATATTATCTATAAGCATAGTTAATTTTATATATGAAATATTTGTAGGAAGAATACGTGGAACCGACAACCAGTGCTGGCAACCAGGGACGAGGTAAAGACATATCCACCATCATCGAAGCCGCTGAGGAGGAGAAACTCAAGGCGGAGAGAGAAGCTATTGAACAGGTATTGCATATAGCTAAATAGTAATAGAATACTCTAATGATCTGTTTAACATAATATCCGTCGTTGCGCAGAAGTTGAGTGACGCGTGGTTTAGTGGTGGGTTGGAAACTTGGAATCCCACTTGGTAAAAAGATAATTTTTAACTTCTACGCTCCGTACAGTTGTAGTGGTAGGTAATGTTAATAAAATTAGTTTTACGTTTTCCCCCCCATCTTAGAGTACTAGTCGATACATCATAGTAGACAGAGTCCCACGAGAAACGGAGAAATAAAAATAATTTAAACCTAACCTTTTCCTCGAAATCGAACCCGCAACTTTTGTCTTATTATGGTAATTAATATTTGTTATTTTTAAAGGGGAAACCAGTGGAAATAAAGAAAGTCAAGAAGAAACAACGAAGGAAACCTCGAAAGTTGAACTCCCTCGACGTGCCCTCTGAGGACGACGAGACAGATGAGGACTTTAAGGATACTGGGTACATTTATAATACATATATGAATACTTTTTAAATATTTTTTAAAGTGTTCTTTCACACACTTGGGATATTGAAAGAGACTTTATAGATATTAATGACACTAAAAGATGTTAGAAAATATTCAATAAATATCATTCTCGGTTGCCGAACGATTGTTCATAATAAAAATCGTATCAGAATTTCGCCACAGTTGGTCAAATTTTTATACGTTTTCTAAAAATATCCTTTTCATATTTCAATATTTTTAAAGTGTTTTTCTTGTACCTATAATATGAATAATGTTTTTGCAAAATGTATATAAAATTGTATATATGAGGGTTTGAGCCTGTGGAAATAAGTTGTATAATAATTTTGACGTAACTGAATAGAAAGGGTTGTAGCTAGTGTTTGGATGGTTTCCTTAAGGAACGCATTCAATATTCATTACAAAGACACAATCAATTAAATTATATTTAAATTTGTACATTTTATATTTAAAATACCAACTATAGAAATAGAAGATGGAATAAAATTAAAATATGTATATTCTAGCATGGAATCATCCTCCGAAGAGATTTCTTCATCAGCGGAGCGTGATAGCACAACAGATCATTCCTCTGACTCGTTGCCAATACGAAGAACTTGTCGCCCTGAGAAAAAAGGTATTTAATAATTATATAATAATATCTTTTATCGAAATTTTTACACATTTTGATTGAAACTATTTTCATAGGATTTATCGCATATATTTTTCGTATTCTAAAAGGTACATTGTTTTACCTGCTTTGGCTCTTACCGTCGGCTTTTTCTAAAATATTTTATAAAATAACAAAATATATGAGATTATTCTGTATGACCACAGACTACTGTAAAGTGTTTGTGACCGGGATTTCTAAAATGTATTATCTAATACCAAAATATATGCAAATTAACTCGGTTTAATTAGTTAGTTAACTCCTAGTCCTATACACTGTTAAAAAAATATTGACATCTAACCAGTTCCCAGTAACTTGTCAATTCTTTTTCCAGTTGGCATATTTATATTTTTATACTATATTATGAGTATCTTTAACCTTTTCACCGCTTTGCTATGCACATAGGATCGTAGTGGTACGGCGTCTGACTTTAACGTTGTGAATTTCATCCCCACTCGAGGCACTCATCACATTAAGTCTATTTTCACGTCTTCACTATGCTGTCTCTTACCGAAACTTACTATGAAAATGTAAGGATGAAAAAACTACTATATGTTTTTTTATTATTAGATCGTCACAAGATAGTTGAATCACCGGAATTAAAAAAGAAGAAGCGAGTGTTCGATGACAGCTCTGAAGAATCGGCCGGAGCCAAAGAGTGGTCTAAAACGTATGTATTTATTTAATACATTATTGTATTTTTTTATTTTATATTAGGAAATATACTTACACATAGACGTGGGAAGCGACTTTGCTTTTTACTATATAAACATATAGCTATACTTAATGTACTATTTGGCGTCAGTCCTGGCGCAGAGACAAAGTGTGACTGTAAAGCGATTGATTGTGGGTTCGATTCCCACTCGAGGGGTGGAAATATTTAATATTTCCATTTTCTTCGCTCTGGTGTGGAGGCAAATCGCGCTGTTAAATTCTGCCACCTAATACGCAATGCCTCTAGCAGAATTTGGCGGAAAGTGGGGAACGAATTGTTTTAACACTAGATTCCTTCTGCTTACCCGGCTGTGTGAGGGATACAGCGTGGAGCTAAAAGAAAAAAAATAATAATCAGGCCATAATGATATATTGATTTTTAGTAAAATTTGAATTTATGCCTATATTGTGGGTTAAAACCCCATCCAGTGTTCCATTTATACATTATGTTTAATAAACTATTAACATTTTCCAGACCAAAATCCAAACACAAGTCCCGTCACTCGCACAAGTCTCGCTCCAGTTCGGGGGTTGGTGCGGGTTCGTCTTCACGCAAACGCGGGCTCACGCAGTACGACGCGGAGGGCAACGTGGTGCGTGCAAGAGTCACTTACGGCGGCCTCAGTGATAACGACTGGTCGCCCAAGCACAGGACGAGGCAGAAGAAGATTGATTATACGGAGATGCCTAATACTGAATCTGAAGATGTTAGTTTGTTTTTTTTTTTATGATTTTTTTTGTTTTTTTTTTGCTAGTGTTGAATGGTTTTGATGAATTGTGTAATTTAAATTAATTTCTTTTTCAATAATTTAATCTTACTTTTAACATTATAAATTGTTATTCACAAGCTTAGGTAATTGGAAATAACATTTTTAAATAACATATAAAAATTTGAACTCAGTAGAATTTGAACCCGCGCGTTTCGTACACCGTTATACATTTTGACTACTAAGCCATGCGCACTAAGAGGCGAAGGTTCGAGTATCGCTCGCTCGTTCATTTTTTTACGTTTACTAAAAATTTTTTTTAAGCTAATCTTATTCTATAATAAATACATTATCATTGCGCATATATACACGACACGACACGGAATATGACACGGAAAATTACTTCGCAAATACTGCTTAAATACGTAAAACTTATTTTAAAATGTCGTCACGGTATAGTCGAATAAATATTCTAAGCTCTCATTCTCTTATGCTACTTCGTACGTTTTTTAAACTAGCCAATGAGTTTTCATTGGCTAGTTTAAAAAGCGTACGTATCTTATATTTGATTAAAAATAATACCGCCTTAGACTTTTTTTATACTTCCTATAAATTAAAAAAAAATGTATACGCTAAAATACATACGCGTTATTTACAAACTTCTCTTCTACATGTTTAAAAAAAAAACTTATAATAATAATTAATAAAATAACATAATAAAATAATGATATTTATATAGGAAATTATTTTAAAAAAACCAACAGGAAATGCACAAATCAAGCGGCAAACACATGCCGGACAGCTCGGACGAGTTCAAGCTAGACGACTCAGACCTCACCTCAGACTCAGACTCAGAACGAGCTAAGCGAAGGCGAGAACAACGTGCGGGTGGGGAGAACGACGACGGGGACGGGGAGAACGGAGACGGGGATGGGGAGAACGAGGATGGGGATGGGGAGAATGGAGACAGGGAAGCGCAACGGCAACGGGCGTTGTGCGATCTTATTAGCAAGACCGCTGTCGTTCCGTTGCGAAAGTTGCCAGATTCCGTTACTAATTCCGTTAGTTTGAAGTCTGATGATATTGAGGCGCTAGGTGAGTTGGATGAAAAGTTTTATTTTACTTTTTACCATTTTTAAAGTTTTATTTATTCACACACTTAGGAAATTGAAAAAGACATTTAGAAAACGTATAAAATTTTAAATGTGGGAGCGGGATTCGAACCCGCGCCTGAAAATCGTAAATAAACCATAAGTAAACAAAAATAAGTTGTAATAAAGCGTATAAGAATTTCGACGCAGCTGGTAGTCGGCCACATGGCTTAGTGGGCAGAGCGCCTGAACAGTTTTCAGGAGGCTTCGAGGCGGGTTCGAATCCCGCCGCGTTCATATTTTTATACGTTTTCTAAATGTCTTTTTCACGTTTTGTTTGATTCTTATTTATTAAATAATTACAAGTGAATGTGAGATCGTCATGGCGCACAGGAGAGTGTCTAACTGTAAACGCGTGGTTCTGGGTTCGATCCCTACTTGGAGAAATGATTATTTAGATTCGCTCTGGTATCAAAGATAAAGCGCGACGTTATGTTCCGCCACACAACTCGCAATGGTTCGATTTCAGATGGAAAGCAGAGGATGGAATGGACTGATCCTAGGTCCTACAACTATTATTTTTTACATATATTATACTACTGTCTCGAACAACATGTTACACCTTATAATAAAGCAAACTAAATAATTAGATTCTTTTATAGCAAAAGATATTGTTTGTGTTTGATATCTTATATTTCCATCTCTTCTTAGTAGAACTGTTTTATTGAGCTTAAGAAATGTATATGATTAATTTAGAATTTGAATGTAATATTTTGTTTCAGGTGTAAGTACTCAGCCTCAGACGAGCGGTACTCCTAGACCGCTTAGAGGCAGAGGCAGCAGAGGCGGCAGGGGGAGCAGGTCAATATATTTTTTTTTGTTTATAAAAATAATATATTGTATATGCAATTAGGTTTGATTGACTCTATGTACGGTGTGGGTTCGATGCCTCCTATGAGGAAATTTGCCGTAGAAAAAAAAAAGGACAGTGTTTAATGTCAAAATCTCTTTGCAGTATCTTAAAATCTGATGGAAAATAGAGAACATAATATATGTCATGATATGTATTTTATTGTATTACAATTCGTAGTCACATACACCAAATCAAATTAAGTTACCATCTAAAGTCTAAATAATACTATATATAACTAGAATAATGTTTTAATTTCTTTTTTTTTTTAGCTTCACGATGTATCCCGCACACAGCAGGGTAGGCAGAGGGAACCTAGTGACACTGCGTTCCCCTCTTTCCGCTAAATTCGAAGGCATTGCATGTTAAATGGCGGAACTTAACGCCGCGTTTTGCCTCTGATACCAGAGCGAAAGAAATGGAAATATTACATATTTCCACTCCTCGAATGGGAATCGAACCCACAACCAGTCGTTTACAGTCACACGTTCGTGCCACTTTGCCACGATTGGCCCCAATTTAATTTCAATAATTCATTATGTTAAAAACTACAAAATATATGTTATATAAGTACAATAATAAGTGACCTCCGTGGCGCAGTGTGACAGCGTCTTACTGAAAGATTATATTTAAATTATATTTATCTCTTCACTTTGGTGACGATATTAAACGTGGTGTTGAATTCTACAACTCAACTTACAATTCGATTAAGGTGGTCCAAGGAGAACGGAGTGTCTAATCACTAGGTTTTTTAACATTTTGAAACCCTAAGTTTATTAAATCAATTCCTAAGCGCCACACACTTAGGAGTTTAATAAAGACATTTTTAGAAACGAACCCGCGACTTGTAAACCGTCCAAGCACTCTGACCGCTGAGCTATGTTCTCTCAGACTACCCCGCTAAGCGTGAAGCGTGTAACGTGAAGCTAATATATAATGTTTACAATTCCAGAGGTCCCCGCGGTCGCGGTCGCGGCGGGTACGCGAGCGCGGGCGCGCCGCAGACCAGTGACGAGGCGCTCGCTAAACTTGTTGGTGTTAAAATTAAAGGTATATTTATATATTTATTGAGTTATTTAAAATAGAATTAGACTGTATCTGCATGTTATCTGTGCTTAATATGCTTATTTGTGTAAATTTGATTTTTGAATAAAGATAAAAGGGAAATTATAAAATATTGAAATGACAATTTTTATTTTTTTATGTGAAATGAAATATTAAAATTGTTGTTATTGTTTTTAATTTATTATTTTGTTCAGAAACTGAAGTAAATATTTGTCGCATTATTATCGGGTTTTCGTGGGATCTTGAATCTTGTGTATTATAATCTAATATCAATTAAAATATTCATTATAGTCTTTAAAGAACGTATTAATTTGGTATTTTTACAAGAAGACCTACATATGTATGTCAATTCTAATGTGAAGTTCAATTTTAAAATTAATTAAAATCCAAATTTTAATTAATTAGTGGCCAGTCCTGATCCAGTGGCACAAGCGTGTGACTATAAAACTACTGGTTGTGGGTTCGATTCCCACTCGAGGAGTGGAAATATTTAATATTTCCATTTTCTTCGCTCTGGTGCCGAGGTAAAGCGCGGTGTTAAGTTCCGCCACTTAACACGCAATGCCTCCGAATTCGGCGGAAAGTGGGGAACGGAGTGTCTTAACACTAGGTTCCCTCTACCTACCCTGCAGTGTGCGGGATACAGCGTGAAGCTAAAAAAAAAATAATTAAGATCCAGGCCAGACTTCAGTGTAGCTCAAATACATGTGTTATTTATGTATATTTTATATGTGACAATGTGTGTTCAAAAAAATATTTGACCGTTTTTTATGTATATCTTGTATTAATTGTACAATTTTAAACGAATTCACCGCAAATGTCGAAATCATCATAATTTGGATATTTTAATTATAATACCTATTCTCTTAACTATGACCTATGAAAAAAAATCTTTATAAAAAATATTTATAGAAATAGATGTACTTATGATGTATCAATGTTTCTTTTTCTGCAGATTTGAAACCGGATGGTCCGCTTGGAGCTCTTCGACCAAATCAGGTATATGATATGCAGTTTTATAAATTAACTACACCATAAATGTTTGTAGACTATGGTTATTAGTAATAAGTCATTATTATTAAAAAAAAATAAGTAGAGGTACTCGAACCGAAGCTTTTGAAAGCCGTCCGAGCACTCTTTCTACTAAGCATTACACCTTTTTTCTATCCAGTTACCAAGTGTCCAAGAAGAGAGAGTACAAGTGTCGCTACGTTCAATTTTTTATACATTGTAAAAATGTTTTGCTATCTCAAGTCTGAGAATAACATTTTTAAAATATTAAAATAATGTCATATCTTACAGGCTGAAAGAGAAAAAAAGCGTCAAGAACGCGAAGCGAAACAAGCGGAAAAAGAAGCTCGGAAACAAGAACGCTTACAGAAGAAAGAAGAAAAAGAGAAACTCAAAGAACAGAAGGCTAAAGAGAGAGAAGAGAAGCGCCTCGCCCGACTCGCTCTACAAGAGAGTAAGAGGGTCAAGAAGGAGAAGAATGAGTACTCGATGAGTCCCATGGGGTATGGTATGAGTCCCATGGGCATGAGGCCTCAAGCCCCAGGCCCTCCTGGCGGTCCCGGGGGTCCTGGGGGTCCTGGTGGTCCTGGTGGCCCTGGGGGTCCTGGAGGCCCCGGGGGTCCCCCTGAACGTCCATTTGGGCAGAGTCCTATGCCGCGCCATCCCGGAGATTACCCGGAGCAGAGATACCCGGCCGCGCCTAGATTACAGGTATTTTAATAAGAAACTATTTAGTTTTCCTTCTGCCTCTAGTGTGATACTTACTACTGGTTTTTTTATAAATATTGCTTAGTGAATAGTGGAACACGCCGTGCTTTTTTGCCTACCACTGGGGAAAATTAGAAATAATTTTAAATATTGATAATTGATTCCGCAGTAAGAATTAAATCTTCAACATAAACGCGACAGGTTATGGGTTCGATTCCTACTCAAGGAGTATATTTCTTATTTCCATTATCTTCTTTCTGGTGTTGAGGCAAAGCGTGGTGTTGAGTTCCACCACTTAACACGCAATGTCTCCAGAAGTCGGTGGTAAATGAGGAACGGAGTGTCTCAACATTAGGTTCTCTCTGCCTACTCTGTTGTGTGCGGGATACAGCGTATAAAAAAAAATCTTTTTTTAAGAAGGATAAAAAAGAAACTAAAAATGTAGGATACAATATAATACTATATTTATACGGTAGGATACAATATAATAGAATACCATATATAGTTCATGCCTAAATTCTAGTTTTTATAATAATAGTCAAAGTCAAATAATTTTATACAAAATAAGCATGCTAAACTAAACATGCTTCAATTTTTGAACGTTAAACATTTTACCACCGCTGCACTAAAGTTAATGTATCAGACCTGAGAGGAACCGGCGCAAGAAACTCAGCGGGACGATTTTTTTTAAGTCAAATATATTATATAATTATATAATGACAATGATACCTTTGAAATAGAGATAATAATTAATATAATATTCAAACAGGTGCGGGCAGAGCTCCGCGGTATAACGATGGCGGAGCCCCGCGGGGTGGGGGGCGTGGGGGGAGAGGGCACGCTGTCGGTGGCGGGCTCCCCGCAGCCCTACAAGCCCGTGGCGGAGGAGCCCAGCGTCATTACACGCATGCCGCACATGATCAGTCAGTATAGGTGAGGATGTTTTGAACATTTTTTAGGTTTTGTTTTGGGGGAAAAGTAGGGTGGTAATGTTATGATGATTTATGTTACGGACTGTTTAAGATTTTATTATGGTATTATTTGATATTATTATATTAGTGTGTCAAGTAATGCTAGATTTAAAAAAAAATAGTTATTTTTTTATATTAATATAAACTTTTTCTTACATTTAGAATGAACAATTTGGTGTCCTCTATGGACATTTGGCAATGGATTAACTAATCCATATTTAATCACTTGATTTTATGAAATCAATATTGATTTAATATAAATTGTTATCATTATATTTTATGAATAGTTGAAAAAAATTTAAACATTGGAATATTTGTCTATTAAATTGATTTTACCTAATATTATTAAAACAATATTTTATTGTGTATTTCAGAGGCTCCATGATGTACCAAGGGGGTAATCCGGCATACGCGGCGCGCGCGCAGCCCGTGCCTATGTACCAGATGCATATCGGACAACGCGCACAATACCCGCATCCCCCTCACCCTGCGCACCCCCCGCACCCCTCGCAGTACTACACGCCTCCCCACATGCAGGGCCTGCCCTACCCCGTGCGGGGCCCCGCGGACCGCGCGCACCCCCCGCACCCCCCGCACGGGGTGCTGCGCGCGCACCCCGGCATGCCCCCCGGACCCCCGGGACCACCCGGCATGCACCACCCGGCGATGCGACACGGTCCGCCTGTGTCGAGCCCTCATCTGAACACAATGCCCCGCGGGATGATGCCTGGAAGGAGACCCGCGGGCCCCTCGCCTGTACGCACCCCCACTCCGGGGCCACCTGCTTTGTCTCCCGCACCCGGCCCGGGCCCAACCGGACCCACTGGCCCTAAATCACCGCCGCCTAACACAGAGACGGAGCCGCCGATAAAAATAAAGGCGGAAGTGAAAGTGGAGCCGGAGTACCAGTCGCCGCCGGTGTCGCCCGGCGTGGCGCGCGCCTCGCCCGACCCGCCGCGACACCCCAAGATCAAGCACACGGAGACCAAGGACGGCCGCCCGCGCTTCCCGCTCGGCCCCTACGCGCCGCAGTTCGCGCCCTACGGGCCCTACGCGCCGCCCGCGCCCCACGCGCCCCACGCGCCGCCCGCGCCGCCCGCGCCCGAGCGCTCCCCCATGCAGGAGATGCTGAGACTCGTGGGGCCCGACAGACACCCCATGCAGGACCTGAGACCGCCCGCGCCCGACAGGAGTGTCATACAGAACATGTCGCGACCTCCAGGTCTGCCCGGGTATTCGGTGCCGGAACGCCCGCCCGGGGCCGACAGACCGATAATGCACGACATGTCGCGGCCGCCGGGCCCCGAGCGCCCCCCCATGCACGATATTTCACGTCCCCCAAGTTCGGACCGGCCGGGGATGCACGATATGCCTCGACCCCTTAGTTCAGACCGACCGGGGATGCACGACATGTCGCGACCCCTCAATTCAGACCGGCCGGGAATGCACGACATGCCACGGACCCTTAATTCAGACCGACCGGGGATGCACGACATGCCGCGACCTCTTAGTTCAGATCGACCGGGGATGCACGACATGTCGCGACCCCTCAGTTCAGACCGGCCGGGGATGCACGACATGTCGCGACCCCTCAGTACAGACCGGCCGGGGATGCACGACATGTCGCGACCCCTTAGTTCAGACCGGCCGGGCTTGCACGATATGCCACGACCCCTCAGTTCAGACCGACCAGGGGTACACGACATGTCGCGACCCCTCAGTTCAGACCGGCCGGCCGACCGCCCCCTGCCGCACGAGATGCCCAGAGTGCCGAGCTCCGACCGACATCTCATGTACGAAATGCCGCGCCCGCCCAGTTCCGACAGGCCGCTCGTGCACGACGCGCCGCGCCCGCCCAGCTCGGACCGGCCCATCATGCACTCGGCGCCGCCGCCGAGCCCGCCCGACGTGAAGCCGGCGCTGGGCGACGTGCGGCACATCAAGGTGGAGGCGGAGGCGGGCAGCCCGCGCGGCGTGTTCGGGGGCCTCGTCAGCTACTTCTCGAGCCAGCGCGAGGACGAGCTGGACGCCTAGACCCTGTACATACGACATAGATCATTTTATTTATACGGCCGTAGAAGCCTAGACGTACGCTATGTATCATATTTTTACGTTCGGTTCGATGTGAGTCTTTTTGGTCTCGAATATAAACGATGTATTATTTTTGTTTACGTTTAAGTGAGATTTATTTATATACAGAACGATAAGTACTTACAGTATACTCTAAATACGAATTCTATTAAAGATCGATAATTTCTTTTTGCAAAATAAATGTTTTCTCCTAATCAAGTATTTTATTTGTCTCTGTTGATTTGTTGTTTGAAATATTTGGCTTGATTTAGTTTGACCATCTGACTCAGGGGTGAACGACCTGCAGTCCACCAAGCGTTTGTTAATCTTACAGATATATTCCCTGCTACTTTTAAAATGTTGTTTATATAAAGAAGTATGATTTTGGTCATGCTAAAAAAGTTTTATATCCCCTGTTCTTGTTATTATATAGGTAAAATATAGTATATTGTTTGTTATGTACGGCTCAGAGTAATACTTGAGTTTTAACATGGACGAATTTATACCAACTACTAGGACTAGCATAGTAAATAAATAAAAGAGCTTTAGTAATCAACAAAGCCACATTGTTATCAATACAAAATCTGCATTTTGAGTAATTATTTTACTTCGTAAGTAGACCCTACACTGTAATATTTACTGATAAATCGCCAAAATGGTAGTCCACGAAAGCCATTTTAATGTATTATTCACACTCTTCAATATATTTTTCCGATTAATTATTCCGAAATATATACAATTTAACGCAAGGCTAGGGAAACGTTGCGGCGATGAGTTGAGAGTGGGGCAATTTGGATTTGGGCAACGAAATGCCAGAGGCCAAATGTTGATGGATTTCATGGAAAAGGAGGGCCTCTATATAATGAACTCTTTCTTCAGGAAACCCCAACAACGGAAATGGACCTGGATGAGTCCGGATGGCAGAGTCAGAAACGAGATAGATTTTATCATGTCGACGAAAAAGCAAATATTCAATGATGTCTCTGTGATCAATACCGTTAAAACTGGCAGTGATCACCGATTAGTACGAGGGACATTTAATATTAATATTAAGCTAGAACGATCTCGAATGATAAAGTCTACGCTCCGACCAGTACCAGCACAAATCCAAAACCCCGAGAGCTTTCAACTTGAACTTCAAAACCGCTTCGAAGCCCTTGAGAACAGCGTAGATGTGGACGATTTGAATGACAACGTACTCTTAGGTAGGTACTCTTCGTACGGTTGGGTACAAGTATCTTAAAACCCACCGTACCAAACCAAAGAAACTCTCCGACAAAACTCTTCATCTTATGAAACAGAGACGTGAAATGACGCTACTGAACTCAGAGGATGCTAGTCGGTACAGGCAGCTAAATAGGCAGATATCTAAGTTTTTGAATCGCGACCTACGCTTATTTAATATGAATTATATTAAAGAAGCAATTTAGCGGAACCAAGGCTCTAAAGTGTTCGCACGAGATCTGTCTATTGGGCAAAGCCAACTGACAAAGCTGAAGACTGATGACGGTAGCGTCATTTCAACCGTGTCTGAAATCCTGAGAGAGATAGAGAGTTTCTATGGACAATTGTACTCCACGAAGTCACCAGTTCAAAGTTTGGCTAGAGACCCTAGAACCAAGCTTACCCGACGCTATACCGAAATTTCCCGGACGTCAGCTTGTGTGAGATTAGTATGGCTCTCGACCAACTTAAAAACAACAGGGCAGCGGGCAATGACGGAATTACTACAGAACTCCTGAGAGCGGGCGGTAAGCCGGTACTTCAAGTCCTCCAGAGGCTGTTCAACTCCGTCATTCTCGAAGGCAAAACGCCTAAAGCATGGAGTGGAGTTGAGGTTGTTCTGTTTTTCAAAAAGGGTGATAAAACGCTCTTAAAGAATTACAGACCAATCTCTTTTCTAAGCCATGTTTATAAGTTGTTCTCGAGAGTCATTACGAATCGTCTTACCTGCAGGCTTGACGACTTTCAACCTCCCGAACAAGCTGGTTTCCGAAAAGGCTACAGTACCATAGACCACATCCATACGCTGCGGCAAATTATACAGAAGACCAAAGAGTATAATTTGCCACTTTGCTTGGCGTTCGTGGACTATGAAAAAGCCTTTGATTCGATCGAGACCTGGGCAGTGCTGCAGTCTCTCCAAAGGTGCCAAGTAGACTACAGGTTTATGAAAGTGCTAAGGTATCTATACGAATACGCCACTATGTCGGTCCGAGTACAAAATCAGAGCTCTAATCCTATCCAATTGCAACGAGGTGTAAGGCCCCTGCCTGATGTAATTTCTCCGAAGCTTTTCACTGCGGCATTGGAGGATATTTTCAAGCTTCTGGAATGGAAAAGATACGGCATCAACATCAATGGCGAGTACCTTACTCATCTTCGCTTTGCTGATGATGTAGTTATACTGGCTGAGACCTAAGAAGACCTGAACACGATACTCGAAGATCTCAATAGTGTTTCTCAAAGAGCAGGTCTTAGGATGAACATGAATTAGACGAAAATCATGTCGAATGCCCATGTTGTACCTGCTCCGATTAGCATTGGGAACACTATTCTCGAAGTTGTTGACCAATACGTATACCTGGGACATACAGTCCAGTTAGGTAAGTCCAACTTCGAGAATGGGGTCTCTCGTCGAATCCAGCTCGGATGGGCAGCGTTCGGGAAGCTACAGTATATATTGGCTTCCAAATTACCCCAGTGTCTCCTGACGAAAGTCTTTGACCAGTGTGTGTCGCCAGTGATGACATACGGGAGCGAGACGTGGCCGCTAACTATGTGTCTCATAAGAAGGCTCAAGGTCACCCAGCGGGCAATAGAGAGAGCAATGCTTGGTATTTCCCTACGTGATAGAACCAGAAATGAGGACATCCGTAGGAGAACAAAAGTTATCGACATTGCTCGAAGAATTGCCCAGCTGAAGTGGCAGTGGGCGGGACACATAGCGAGGAGCACCGATGGCCGTTGGGGCGGAAAGGTTCTCGAGTGGCGACCACGTACCGGACGACGCTCAGTGGGCAGGCCTTCTACCAGATGGACCGACGATCTGGTCAAGGTCGCCGGATGCCGCTGGATGCGGAAAGCGCAGGACCGATCGTCGTGGAGATCCTTGGGGGAGGCCTATGTCCAGCAGTGGGCGTCGAAAGGCTGAGACGACGATATACAATAACCTATTACAAATAATATTTAGACTTTCTTCAGTTTTACTCTTGAGAAAAAGTATTGAAATTTCACTGTCACCATCAAAACTACGGGCCATGTGTTAGGTGCATACTAAAACGCCTGTACGTCATGACTTTTAATTATAGCCCTTTTCAACCTAAAGATGCATCTGGTGCCAACCTAAAAAGGAATACAATCAGTGGCGAATTTACCAGCAGGCTGCGTAGGCAGGGCAAAATAGAATTCTAATTAATAAAAAGTTTTTATGAAAAGTTAGTAAAAATGCTTTATCCTTAAAAAAATGTCTATCAGTATCAATCTCGGAACTGCATATTGTAGAGGCGGCAAAAAGTTATTAACTTACAAAATGACAACTTGAAAATTTATTAATCCACTACTAAATACAATTCGTCAAATCGACTGGCAGAGAGCATAAAAAGCAAAATAAAATTGTAAACATGGAAAAATCTCCAAACAATCGTATGAGACAGATAATATATTTTATTTGAAATCAAAATTAAAAATGATTTAAAAAAAACTTGTTTTAAATTCTAAAAAAATAAATAAAAGACTGAAACGCCATCTATTATTTAAATAAGGAATTGTCTTACAGTCCCCCCTCCCTCTCCCTTCTTGCCTTTAATATAAACCTCCTTAATACTTATGCACTCCTGGTACTTCGCAGAAAAATTCGATACTATTTTAATATTTCTAAAAATTTTTTATTTTCACTTCAATTGTGAAAGAAAAAAAGATACGTCTAGATAGCGAGAATATAGAAGAGAGATAAAGAGACATTTTTAAGGGCCAGGGCCATTCGTGGCGCAGTGGCACAGGCTTGTGACTTCAAACGACTGGTTGTGGGTTCGATTCCCACTCGAGGAGTGGAAATATTTTATATTTAAATTTTCTTCTATTCTTTGAAAATTCGGCGGATAGTGGGGAACGGAGTGTTTTAACACTAGGTTCTCTTTGCCTACCCTGCTATGTGCGGGATACAGCGTGAAGGTAAAAAAAAAAGCACGTGACTTCTTAGCGCATTATCAGTGGTTTTCAAGAAGCGCGGGTTCGAATTCTGCTCCGTTCAATTTTTTATATGTTTTCTATTTTTTTTCTAAAAAAAACAAGAGGAATAAAGAGATAAGTGCTGAATGCATTCTATGTGAGAAAATTGAGGCCGTTGTTAATTTTAGTGACACACGACGGTGTGCCAAGTCAAGTTCAAAGTGGGAACTGACGACACTGCTGAATGTCTGTGTCTGCTAGCCTGGTCGTGGCTTAGCACGAGAGAAGAAACAAGAAGAAAAGAGAGTTTCAAAAAGTGCGGGTTCGAATCCTTCTGCGTTCATTTTTTTATTTTTTTATACAAATGTTTTTTTCGTTTATTTTAGTTTATACATGGTGAATTTTCAAAAAATGTGAACATTCTTCTTCGTATTAGTCATAGCTGCCTTATATGAAACTCGTCCCTACCCCTATATTACAAGATCAACTAGCCCTATATTACACGAACAACTTCGAGCCATCCATATTCTCTGACTGTAATATAAATCAAAAAAACTAGAGATAATTTCCAGATAACCTAGATAGGTATTATTTGCAAAATTTGATATGTAGTTACACCCTAAGATTCAGATAATACGGGATGGTCCATAAAATAAAAAAAAACAATATACTTGTATAGTATTATATTTCATTATTTTTATATTTTATTAAATTAACCCATTTTCTTCGCTTTGGTGTCGAGGCAAAGCGCGGCGTTAAGTTCCGCCACTTAAAACGCAATGCCTTCGAATTCGGCGGAAAGTGGGGAACGGAGTGTCTTAACACTAGGTTCCCTCTGCCTACCCTGCTGTATGCGGGATAGAGCGGGAAGCTAAAAAATAAGTTTAATAATGAAATTTAAAAATCGGGCAGAATGTTTACAGTTTACAGAAAAACTCAGTTCTCTGATTTTCCTGCAATGAGGGAAACGCGTGAAACAGCTTGTGAAATAAAACTCAATATATTTATAAATAACAAATTTTATTTTCTAGGTCTTCCAGCGACTTTCTTGTTTCCTGCTGCTTGCTTATTTTTACCACCAAACGAAAGCGGTTGTTCTGTAACAAAAATAAAACAAAAATGTCAAAAATTAGAATCATTGAGAATAAAAATTAGTAATACTTTATTTAATTTAGGTTTACGTTTGTTTCACTTGTATATAATGAATAATCGCGTATATTATTGGAAAGACATTTCAGTTAATCCACTTAAAATAGTTTCATAGCAAATGTCTTAAAATCGCGAAAATATAAGATTTTATAAATGATTAGTAATTCAATACTAACCGGGGGGTGCAATTTTCAATGATATATCGTATGTTTTGCTCTTGGGTCTCTTCGCGGCCGGCTCCAGCTTCTCGGGGGTCTCGCTTGGCGTCACCGTCTCTTGTGTCGCCGCCCATCCGTCCTGTAGTTGAAAATAGATATTTAAAAATAAAAATGTATTTAAATAAAGATTGAATTTCACGTTTTCTTTTGCTACGTCTTTACTAATATAATAAAGATGTAAAGTTTGTTTGTAAAAATGTAAAAATGCTTTCATATTTAGAAAGCTACACTATTCAGGAGTTCTATAGGCTATATTTTATTATGATTAAACAAAAAGTACAGAAAATCCTAAAGTGGCTCAAATAGGGGACAAAAGTTGCAGATCACACGGGGAATCAGCGAGTGGGTCGTTAGTTTATAAAATTATATTTTACTCTAAAAGACTGTATAAAAATTTAACTGAAGCTGAAAAGGTATGGTTCAGTGGTTACTGCTTGGTTAAAGGAGATGTGGGTTTGAGACCTACTATCAGTGGTGTAGTTGAAGAAAAAATAAAAGTGCAAAAGATCCTTTACGTTATAAAGTAAAGTTATCTAATATCTGCTAGTCGCTAATCAGAAAATCATCAAACATGATTGACAACATTTAGTGATATACCTTTTTTTTATTTAAACGACTTCTTCATGATTGCAGTCAATTCTATAACAACTTTAAATTATCTATATAAGACGCTATATTTTTGTCACTAAAACCAAAAAAAAAAAAATAGCCAAAAGTTGTGAAATTTTAGCTGTTAAATGAAAAGTTGACTAACATTTTTTTTCGAAACATATGTTTTATTATGCAAAACATAAATTTTTAACACATGGCAACTTAGAATCCAATTTATATTTCGTATGAAAGCGTAAAGTTGAAAAATAATTGTCTTGTAGTTTGACATAGAGTGTGATCACTACCTCGGGGTCTTCAATCTCTGGCGCTATTGGCAGGAAGGATAACATATTCTCATCTTCTCCCTCTTCGTCGGAACTACAGAAAGCCGCCACCGGCTCACACGACGTCACATCCACCTTTTAATATTAAGCAACAATTATAAATAATTATTTTAGGATTTTAAAGTGTTATTTACACACTTAGGACATGCAAAATACTTTTATAAAACGTGAAATATTACAACTGTTACAGAAATTAGTTGTAATAAGTGTATTTTGACGTATTTAAATGTAAAATAAGCCATGGTGCATTCGGTGACTGTACTCAAGATTGGTTGGGGGTTCGATGTCTCTCAACGCCGAATTTTGGAATCACGTGCGTGGAACTCAACGCCATGCTTTACCACGACCAGTCTACGACCACGACTACGCTACAACCTGCCTCTATTTATTTCTTGTAAATATATATATTTTAAATAATTATTTCTTAACTAAGCAACCTCTAATATACGATCTTAAGCCATACATTTGATAATCGAACCGGCACCCACCTCGACCTCCTCGTCGTCCCGGCTCTCCCCGGCCTGGTCCACGGAGCGGTCCTCGTCCTCGACGTCGAACTCGCTCTCCCTCTCCTCGTACTCGACGTTCTCGTCTAATTCCTTGAAGTCGGGCGCGAAGGCGGACCAGTTCTCCACTTGGTTCTGCGCCCATATTGATACTACGCCTGTTGTCAAAGTTGAATCATTTTATTTAAAATATGCTTATAAAATTTTAAAAACATATTCTTAAAGTGGGGAACGGAGTGTCTTAACACTAGGTTCCTGCTGTGTGCGGGATACAGCGTGAAGCTAAAAAAAAAAAAAATTAAAATGTTATTTATACATTTAGGAAATTAAAAAAGACTTATAATAACTTTGGTTAAGAGACATTTCGAGTAATCTCTCTAGAGGTAACGAAAAAATGTTTCAACATATTTTTTTATAAAAGGCGTAAAAGAATTTTGATGCGGCTGGTACTAAAACGCATGACGCACGCAGTCAGAGCGTGCGGACGATTGCCAAGAGACGCGGTTCGAATCCTGTCGCGTTCAAATCTTTATAATTCTACGTTTTCTATAAAAGTCTTTTTCACATACTATACGCTTCATTTTTCAAATAATCTACCATTGGTTTTCTAGAGTTAACCTAAGGCTTAAGAAATTGTGTTACGTTTTTTATTCTTGATGTACCTCTCGTATACAGAAGAGTAGGCTAACATATAAGGATTTTTCATTTTCGCAACTTTGAGATATTGCGCGTAAAACAACGTCATAAATTTGGGTTTAGGGGGAGGAGCAATTAAAATCTCTGAGTCGTAATCTTTGTACTATCATCGCATTCGTTCATTGCCACATTAAAATAATTATAATATAATTTTATAATTAAATAATATGTCTTTTTTTACAGTTTGATAAATAAAATCTTTAAATAATTTAGTTTGTAGTAATTAAGTTCATTTTAGCCGTATAAGTGGGGCCAGTCGTGGCGCAGTGGCACAAGCGTGTGACTGTAAACGACTGGTTGTGGGTTCGATTCCCTCTCGAGGAGTGGAAATATTTAATATTTTCATTTCCTTCGCTCTTGTATCGAGGCAAAGCGCGGCGTTAAGTTTAAGTATTATTATTATATTTCAAACACACATCTCACCAGCACTAATACTAGCAATGATGGGCCTGACGGGATGCCACACGACGTCCAGCAGCAGCTCCCCCTTGGTCCCGTGCAGTATCTTCACGAGGTTACCGATGGACTTCTCCCACACGTAGAGCGCGTGCTGGCGGGCGGAACCCGCGCATATATACTCACCGTCGCCGGAGAAACAACATTTCTTCCAGGTTGTTCTGTATATATTTAGTTATATATTAATAAATATTCAGAAAATGTGGGGTCGTGGCGCAGTGGCACAGACGTGTGACTTCAAACGACTGGTTGTGGGTTTGATTCCCACTCGAGGAGATGAAATATTTAATATTTCCATTTTCTTCACTCTGGTACCGAGGTAAAGCGCGGCGTTAAGTTCCGCCACTTAACACGCAATGCTTCCGAATTCGGCGGAAAGTGGGGAACGGAGTGTCTTAACACTAGGTTCCCTCTGCCTACCCTGCTGTGTGCTGCGGGATACAGCGTGCAGCTAAAAAAAAAAAGTAGCAAAACTTAACGCTTAAAGTAACGTTTTGTTTAAGTAGAATGGAGAAATGAAGTGAAAATTATTTCAAATATCCTGTTATATTAGACCCTGCTCTACTAGACATCGGAGCCTTATAGTAACTTTTAGAACACTTTTACGCCTTTTCCCGCAAAACATTACACAACTGTTAAGTATGTATAAAATTAAATTTAACAACTTACTTATTGACAAGATCTTGCAACTTCTGTATAGGTTCAGGCTCTCCGTTGACACTGGACTTCAGCACAGTGTTTGTGTCGTACACTCTTATCACTCTATCCGACGTGTTCACTAAGAAACAGCTGGAATTTTTTAACGAACGGATATAGAACGCACGGCTTAGTCGTCAGATGGCATGGACAGAGTCGGGTTCGAATCTCTCTTGTATAACACATTAAAAATGTTAAAATATTTAATAAATATTATTATCTTTTGCCAAACGCTTGTTTATAGAAATAATCTTTATGTAGCATAAATTTCTAAACATTATTCTACGGAGATGCTAACAATTAGTAGACGTTGTAATAAGCATATAAGAATAAATGCAGTGCTTATTTTTATAAGCTTTCAAAAAATATTAAGCTTTTAAATTTTCTTTTTCCACTTAGTGACAGAACAAAGTGCGGCGTTGAGTACTGTCATTCGTCTACGCATGTGCACTACACGCAACTTCTTGGATTCGGCCAGAAAGTGGGAAACGTAGTATCTCGATACTCTGGTATCTCTGTCCAGCCTAAAAAATGGGAAGATGACAAAAAAATCATACTCACTCGCCTCTTCTAGCAAATTCTATGCTCTTGATACCGGTCGTACTAGACGTGCCTACAGTTATTTTAAAGCTTGCCTTTATAGTCAAAGTTTGAGAATCTAGAATTAATATTTTTCCTTTAGCATTGCCCGTGTACACGTGGTCACCGCGCCGGTCGAAGGAAGCTATTACATTAATGTCACCCTGATAACAAATAATATGATCGTTATAATTTCACATTTGAAATAAAACAATTTTAACCGGATTAGTCTGGTAAAAATTATTAATATATGTATCGCATACCGCGTATAGAACAAAATATAAGCGGTTAATCTGGTTAAAAATATTTTCATTTTTTATGTTTTTAGATTCTCCACTTTCCGTCGAATTTGGAGGCGTTGCGTGTTAAGTGGCGGAACTTAACGCCGCGCTTTATCTCTGATACCAGTGTGAAGAAACGGAAGTATTAAATATTTCCACTCCTCGAGTGGGAATTGGGCCCACAACCAGAACTTTTTAGAGAACGTATAAAAATTTGAACGCAGCGGGATTAGAACCTGCGCCTCTTGCAAAACCGCCCAAGCGGCCCACTTTGGCTGGGAGTCAGCGTCCTACTACCGGCTACGTCGAATTTCTTATACGCTTACAAACTATTTTTGTTGTTACGAGTACAATTTCGTATAAGAATTTCGACGCAGCCAGACATGTTAGAGATCGAATCCCGGTGCATTCGAGTTTTTATATGTTTACAAAAAAACAATCTTATTTATTATTAAGTTTATTTATATAATATACAAATTAAATATAAACATTATACTTTAAATCTAAAATATAAAAATAAATGGTTTTCAATCTCACAAGCATCACATTTACATACATATATGTACTGCTCCACATTTATACATAATTTTTCTAATAAAAATATATCAGCCTCAAATTTTTCCCTAAGTAATTATTTCCAAAATATTTTTTTTTATTAATAATAATTTTCAATAATTTGTGTTAAACCTTACATCTTCATCAATAGGCAATATTTTGTGTTCACCGTCTGTATCAACCAACAAAGCAGCATGTCTCATAGGGCACACTAGAAACCTCTTGTCATTTCTCGGATCAAATTGAACTCTCAGTATAGGAGTGGGAAACCTATATCTTTGTTCACATTCTCCGGACAGGACATCCCATATACAAACATTATGATCTGTTGATGCTGAGAGCAGCTGTAAGCAGAAAAGTAACAACTGAGTAAAGAAAACACCCTTAAATATTAATATTCTTTATTCTTGTAACCAGTTGGAAGGTGGTTCTGCTGGGAAAATTCAACAATTACAATATAAATGCTTTTAAACATTTTTAAAGTTTTATTCCACGCTTAGGAAAATTGAAAAAGATGTTTAAAGAAAACATATAAAAATTTGAACGCAGGATTTGTACCCGCACCTGTTAACAACAAAAAAAAAGTTGTAATAAAGCATATAAGAATTTTGACGCAGCAGATAGTAGAACCCATGGCTTAGTGGTGAGAGCGCCTGGACGGTATTCAATAGGCACGGGTTCGAATCTCGCTTTATTACTTATATAAATTAAAATATAATTTTACAACAAACAACAATAAACAACAATTAGCTTCCTATATGAACTTTAACACTTCAATGCAGATATTCTATTTAAACATTTAATATTTTTTATCATTGATCTTAAATATCACATAATCATTCTTCTGAAATAATATTGTTTAGAAGATAATATGTGTTATATTTTATTAAACTACTGTTGACAAATTAGTTAACATAAGGAAGATAGTATCATTTTAAAATATAGTTATGAACTCCCTATTTTTAAAAAATAATATATAAATTTCCTACTTTTTATATAACTTACCTTTTTACAATTTCTTGACCAACTCAAACTACATACAGGATAAACATGGGCAGATATTGATTTAGCAATGCCTCTCGTCAGGAAGTCCCATATAAAAATTCTGCCATCATTGCAACCTACAGCTAGCAGTGTGCCACGACGATTAAAGGCACACGTCGCAGCTAACGATATAGAATCTAAAGTCCCATCAAATTCCTAAAAGTATGATGTTTTTAGGCTATAATTAACACTAAAATATAAAAAAATGATTTTGGGACTGTTTTTAACTGTAGTACAATATGTGAAGCTTATTAACAATTTAAAGAAGAATCATTTATATTATCATCAAATATTAATAAAAAAGTTAATTATACTATTACTAAAATAGTTATAAATCAAAATATGTAAACAATACCTCAGGGTAGTTCTGCCCAAAGGATTCTGAAATAAAAAGAATAAGCTTTATTATAAAAGATAAAATATAAAGTATTACAAAGTAAGACAATTATAAAGTAAAAACGAATTTATAGCAAATATATCATAATTTTATTACTAACCAAGTAATTCCAAATTCATGATTGTGAATTATATATATGTTAATATCAAAAAGCTATAAACATAATATTTTTTTAATTATATTCTTCAGTTCATCCAAACTAGTATAATTTTAACCAAAATAAGAAAACTAAAAACACCGCAAAACAACGCTAGACGCTTCCCTGTTATGAAAATGTCACTTTGACTTTTGACAGCTGACATAATTCATGTCACAGATAAGCAAAGTCAGCACAGTCCTCGCTATAGGTGTGTAAGAGCAATTTTTATTAAAAAAAACTACTGTGTCTAACTAAAATACCTAAAAAAATACATACAAAAAAAACTGAAAAGTAAAAGACAATTTTGTGGTATACAATATCGAAATAAAAAGAGTAGCAGCCCAAAAGAATAAAAAGAATGTAAAAGTACGTACACTTTGTAGGACTTTGGAAAGATTCAATTGGTCGAACAATGAGATCTGACTCTTATTCCTTCTAAGTCAACATTCTAAACTACAGGTTTTTTTTGGTTTATGTATTTTTAGGTATTTTGTTTATACGCAGTAGAGATTTTTTATTCTGCAATTTTTAGTAAACTCGTAAACATATGATTACGATTATATGTCGATAAATTTTACAATCTTATCATTCCACTCAGTCGAAAAGTATTGAGGATATTATTGAGTAATTTTTGATGGTCTAAACTAATGGATTATTAAGTCAGCAGAACATGCCTTGTATTTGAGCCTTACAACTGCGTTCGCAATCTGCGATGACGCCACCAAAACAGAATAAGGAAACACTAAACTATATACGGCTGTCGTTCCGTTAGTATTTTGTGATAAATAAAAAAAATAGAGATAGTGATTATTTAAGCATATTTAAAATCGTAATATATCCTCACTGATATATACTTTCACCTGAAAAATAATAAAATAAACCTAAAAACAATCTAAATTACCTG
Organism: Dryas iulia moderata; assembly: GCA_019049465.1. Taxonomy (NCBI): domain Eukaryota; kingdom Metazoa; phylum Arthropoda; class Insecta; order Lepidoptera; family Nymphalidae; genus Dryas; species Dryas iulia. The sequence continues at coordinate 14,409,364 of CM032418.1, read as the reverse complement.
TTAAATGAAACTGGATGTACTCATGGTCTCTACACTCCACAAAAGAAAAAAACATATATTAATTTATATTACCTTTTGCACCCCGCAATCTAATAAGAAAGTAAACTGGGGCCTCGAATTATTTTTTCTTTAATGCTTGTTTAAATTTTTAAAGTTAAATGCTATATGCCTATCTTCCTTTAATTTTGCACTACTTTACTTTGTCATATCAGAATAGAGAAATAAAACCATTCATGTGGATAAATAAATCGTTTATGCCACCTATTAGTTATCGTATGGACAACCAGTGGCATATTCCAACTACGTCGCGCTGATGAAAGTGAATTTATGAATATATATAAAAAAATATATGATAAGTAGATAAATAAAATACGCTTTGATTGTTATTTTTTTATTATATTTTATCTTAAATACTTAAACTTAAAAAATATATATATTAAGCTAACTTATTATTACTGTATATGTACTACATATTCCTTCATGTAAAATATCACTGAATATTGTCATTGTAAGAAGTGTTCTAATATTTTCTTTTTTTTTTTTTTAACTTCACGCTGTATCCCGCACACAGCAGGATAGGCAGAGGGTACCTAGTGTTAAGACATTCCTTTCCCACTTTCCGCGTGTTCTAATATAATTCTACAACTATATACATTTTCAAAGAACTTATATTATTATATATTTTGTACAAATATCAATTAACATAATATGTATCACTTATTCCTTATATGACTAGATAGAGAAATTGCATTTTATAAATGCTTTCCTTAGTTCCTGTTTCGATCCACAATTATCTATGATAATTAACTTAATAATATTACACATTATACTTTACACTTAACATTATAATATTTTTTGTCAATTTATTAATTTAAACCAGGGGTTCCCAACCTTTTTTTGATCAAGGACCACTTTTACATTATTCTTGATAGCAGGGACCACTATATATGTATTCCTTGTAGTTTCTGTTATTTTGTAGTTCGATAAGTTGTCTAACTTTGGGTAGAGCTGGGTACAACACCCGCGAAATTTAAAATCGTTCGGCGACCAGTTTATCACTTCTGCGGACCAATGGTGGTCCGCGGACCACATGTTGAGAACCAGAGATTTAAGCAATACATAATACATTTTCAACTTAAGTGTGTATATTAATTTTAAAATAATAAATATTATTTTATCAATAGTAATCAATTAGTCAATCTTACAATGTTGTATCGACAAAAATTGATACAATGGCTCGTTTTTTCTGATATTTTCTCAAATCCAAATACAATATTACTATAAGTATAAAGCGGAAATAGTTGCAAGTGTATATAAAATTATTTTTCTAATAAATAAGTAAAGAATAAACATATAAAATCTTTAAATATGATATGTGACTTATTTTTTTAATTATAAAACTGTATAGAAATTTAAATTTAGTAAATTCACAACATTTGCACTTTTGCGTTTTTCCCGTATACCAAAACAGTCAGAGAGATATTTCGTTCTCTACTTTACACCCGAATTCGAGACGCTGTGTACTAAGAGGCAGAGTTCAACGCCTTACTTTTTCTTGTTCACCATAACATAAAAATGAAAGTAAATCCATCAAATCAAAATCGAATCCGCAATCTGTTGCGATTGCAGTCACACGGTCACAGTATTGTAAATATTTAATATGATAATTAAATTATTATTTAAAGAAAAGCAGCTTCACGCTTTTTCCATCATAGAGGGGTAATCAGAGAGAATCTTTTTTAGTCAAAACATTTTATCCTCTCCTTTTCGCTTGAAATCAATACTTATGTATTGAGTGGCAGTACTCAGCGCTGCGTTTTATCTTGTACACCACAGCTCCAAAATAATAATTTAAATATAAGTAATCCTCAAGTGGGAATCAAACTTACAACTATTACTTTACAATCAAACACTGTCCAACTGTGCCACAACAAACTCTCTAACTATTTTATTATTAAATAAATTAAATAGCTTCACGCTATATCCCTCACACAGCAGGGTAGGCAGAGGGAACCTAGTGTTAAGACACTCCGTTCCCCACGCACCGCCGAATTCGGAGGCTTGCGTGTTAAGTTGCGGAACTTAACGCCGCGCTTTACCTCGACACCAGAGCGAAGAGAATGGAAATATAATTTCCACTCCTCGAGTGGGAATCGAACCCACAACCAGTCGTTTACAGTCACACTCTTGTGCCACTGGGCCACGACTGGCCAATAAATAATAATAAATATACATATAATTTGTTTAATATTTGTAACCGTTTCTCTCAACACTAAATCCTCAACAATTACTTTACAGTCAAACACCGTTCCACTACATGACAACAACCTCTCAAATTAATTTAATATTTAAACAATATACATGATGTATAGTTTATATATGTATATGTAGTATATGTATATATCTTATTAATATTATAAATCTGAAAGTTTGTACGGATGTGTGTGAGTTTTTTACTCTTTCACGCAAAAACTACTGAACGGATTTTCATGAAACTTTGTAGTAATATAGGTTTGATATCAGAATAACATAATAAGTTAACATTTATAGGGATTTTTGACCGACATAAAAAAGGAGGTTCTTTTATGTGTTCCCCGATTACTCGAAGATGGGTGGACCGATTTTCTAAATTCTTTTTTTGTTCGAGAGGGTATATTTCAAAATTGGTCCCATGGTAAGGAGATCAGGATCTGATGATGGAATCCTAGAGAAATCGAGGGCAACCCTCAAATTTGAAAGGAATAGATGCGGTTTTTTCGTATAATAACGCATTTGGGAGATCTTTATCTGACTATCATCTTATTTTATTAACCGACTTCAAAAAAGGAGGAGGTTGTTAATACGTATGTTCCTCAGATTACTCGAAGATGGGAAAACCGGATCGAAACTCAATGAAGATGTTTCTTAGTTCACGCGGACGAAGTCGCGGGTAGCAGCTAGTATTGCTATATATGTATATTGGTATGTAATATAATAAGTAAATTTTAAGTAAGTTTTTACTAACTATGTATATCATTTGTACACCAACCTAATTCTTTTTATTTTATGATTACTTTCACGGCGAGGGTTGCCTGGTAAAGATCAACTATGACGATAAGGCCGCCTTTACACCACATACTGTATCTATTTATATTTACATTATTTGTTATGCTATCTATTTGTTTTTTTGTTTTTGGTGTAATAAAGAGTTTAAATAAGTAAATACACCTCCCATTTTTTCATTAAACAACAAACAATCTACAAGCTGGTAGTAAAGACAGTGGCATTAACATTAGCGGTGATATACTTCCTCCCCCAGGAGTCGGCGAGCAGGCGCGCGCAGTAGTCGGGCGCGAGCGCGGACACCACCACGAGCAGGTTCAAAGCCGCGAACGACAGCGACGAGAGGAGTCGCGTGTATGTGCCTAGCACGTCGCCGTCTACTTGACTGTTGGGATAAATATTCATATTAATTTTATATTTACTTGAGTTTAGTTCAGTTCAATTTATTTTAGTTTAGTTGAGTTCAGTTCAGTTTAATTCAATTTAGTTCAGTTGAGTTGAGTTTCCCTTAGTTTTTTACATAGGACGTTTCGTACACAATTTAAATATTTATCATTTAACCAATCATTTTGTAAGGAGAATAAACAAACAAGATTGATCGATATTATAAAAAAAGTACCACTACGTTTTAATTGAAATGATTTTATCCCCCTATATACCTACTTTGCTATTTGCTATGTGAAGTACACTTTGGAAAAAGTCAATTTTTAGAACACTTCATCGTACACGATGGTAAAATTCTGCCAGTTAATATATTTTTTACATCAAGCTGTCGTCATGGATTTCTAAGTCACTTCAGGCATAACCTAGATTTTTTCAAAATGAGCTATATCTTGTCATCTGGTGTGGTGGGCATTTATTTTCGAATATAAAAATATACGCGAATAATGCATTTAAAATATTAATCAAAGCCAAATTCACGCTTTCCCCACATAAAAATGTAATCAGAGAGAACCTAGTATCAATATCATATAATATCAAATCTAGTATAAATATACTCCGCTATCTACTTTTCGTCCGAAATGAAAACATCGCATAATGATTGGCAGAACTCAACTTCGCCCTTTAACTTTTTATCCACAACCAATCCCGCTTCAGTAACAACTAATTCCACATTATAGTACAATATATGAAAAAAATAGGGGAGGAGGAGGCCATTCGTGGCACAGAGACACAAAGTGTGACTGTAAAGCGACTGATTGTGGTTTCGATTCCCGCTCAAGGAGAGAAAATATTTAATATTTCCATTTTCTTCGCTCTGGTGTCGAAGCAAAGCGCGGCGTTAAGTTACGCCACCTAACACGCAATGCCTCAGAATTCTGTAGTGCCATCCGAATGTGTGCGGGATACAGCGTGAAATTAAAATAAATATATGAAAAAACAAAGACTCACAAATAAAAAGCCGAGTAAATAGCATTGAAGCCGATATAAGAGAGCACGGAGAGCAGCGTAGTGACGGCGAGCGCGGCCGAGTGGTAGCGCGCCTGCAGGCACAGCCGGAGAGACACTATCACTATTAGCAGGTGGAACATGGACGCGCCGAACGACCTGGAAATTATGTTAAATTATATTCAAAATATCCTATTGGAATCGTCGAATAAATATAACGCTATGTTTATATATCTATATCTATTCATAATTCAGTCAATTAGTAATGAAAAAATTTTATACCTACATAATGAGGGGTATAAAAGCAAAGACGCTTCAGTCCGAAAATGCATTTTTTTAACTGAGTATACGAAATTTTAGAGCTCACCAATGGCTACACTATATTATGAGAGGCAAACTGAAAATCCACCGCGATTCTATAAAAAAAGCACTTAGAAAATAATTCTTATGTGCAAAACAGCTTCGATCCAAAAAATGTAACGAGCAAATACGCCACAGTCACAATCAACCAATCAAAAATCGTAATTTCAAAATATCTAAGATGGCGAATCTATCATTTTTCATAGTAAGTCGATTGTGGATAATTCGGGTAGAAATATCGATTTATTGTGACACAGTAGAAATTTGCAGTTTACTCGATTTAGGTATTTTGTGACTGAAGCGCCTTTGCTTTTATACCCCTCATATATGCATATAACATAAATGCGAAAGTCTGTGTGTTTGTCTGTCACGCTTTCACGGCTAATCTACTGGTCCGATTTGGATGAAATTTAGAATAAAAGTAGTTCAAATGACTGAGTCTAATATAGGGTACTTAGTTTTTCAAAAATCAACCTCTAAAGGGTTGAAATAGGGGATGAAAGTTTATATGAAAAATCTACACCGCTTGACCAATTGTTATGAATTTTGGCATATATATAGTTGATAATCCAAGGTTAAACATAGGCTACTTTATTTTTCAAATATCCACCCCCGAGGGTTGCAATATACCGAAACAGCTACGTAGACCTCGCGGCGGGCCCCTCATATATGCATATAACATAAACCTCTTTTGTTACTAACTGACAAGACACACAAAATACAGCAGAAACTACTGGGCGCAAGAAACTGAGAGGCATATTCATCGATTATATAAGAGAGAGCCCTACGAAAAATGTTCTAAACTTACTATCATACTTACGAAAATTACTATGAAAATAGAATAAAAAAAAGGATTTTACATTATGTATATCTAAAATCAAATTCGAACTTTTATAGTCCTTAACTGCTTACTAGAGCGCGGTAGTCAGAGAGGACCTAATGTCCCACTCCATTCTCCGTTTTCCGCCGGAAATCGAGAGACCTTGTGTGATAAGTGGCGGAACTCAACGCCGCGTTTTACCATAAAAATAAAAATATAATATTCCTTACCAAAGATCCACAGTTTTCGCATCACCATTGAGCACAGGCACTTCAAATAATTTCATAGAGAAGTAATAGATGACGAACGAGTGGTGAAGTGCGGCGATAAACCACGCGAGGAAATAGCGCCACGAGAGCAGCTTGTTCTTGCGAATATCACGGTATAGAGTTGGGTTTCTGTTGATTATAATATAATTGTTATGTTATGTTTTGTTTGTAAGAGTACAATTAGTATATATACGACTAGCGACCCGCCGGCGGCTTCGTCCTCGTAAACTACACAACTAACCATGTAGTCGGCTGCCGATAAAAAACACATCTCGCTCAATTTTATTTTTCTTGAATTTCTTGTTCAATAAGAAAAAAAGTAGCCTATAGCATTCCGGAATAGCACCTATAGCTTTTTGAATGTGAAAGAATTTGATCGGTTCAGTATTTCCGAAGATTACCCCTTACAAGCAAAGTTACAAACTTCACCTCTTTATATAATAGTATAAATTGTTATATTAGGATAGAATTTTTAACTAAACTTCTATTTAATATCAGTGTTGGGCAAACTTAATTGCATTGCATTGCATTGCATTGCATTTATATGTATCCAAGTGATTGCTAATGCAATCACTTGGATACATATAAAATGAAATTAAATTTAATTATTTCTTGTTTTTACACTACAATTAACAATGAATAATTGTTAATTGTGATTTTCGCACAAGCAAATTATCAATTGGGAATTTCTAATTGTTAATAACAATTAAATTTGGTCCAACATTGCTTACTATAAATTAAGTGACTCTGATATTTACTTTTTTCCTAATTCTACACATTGCGTGCTGAGTAGCGGAACTCAAAAAAATTGCATTTTATCTTACCAAAAAGCTAGCAAATGAAAATAAACTACATATAATTTCTCGGAGTGCAGGTGGAATATATAATATAATATCAACAATAAGACGTTATCCCATTGTCTCGAATAGTATTTATAAAAAATAATTAGAAAGGAGGGGCCAGTCGTAGCACAGTGGCCCAGACGTGTGACTTTAAACGACTGGTTGTGAGTTCGATTTCCACTCGAGGAGTGGAAATATTTAATATTTTCATTTTCTTCGCTCTGGTACCGAGGTAAAGCGCGGCGTTCAGTTCCGCCACTTAACACGCAATGCCTCCGAATTCGGCGTAAAGTGGGGAACGGAGTGTCTTAATACTAGGTTCCCTCTGCCTACCCTGCTGTGTGCGGGATACAGCGTGAAGCTAAAAATTAACTAGATTAAATATCATTCCATCAAGTGCGGATGGAACCCACAATCATCGCAATAATAGTGTCTGTAAAACTATAATTCCCTATAATTTAATAACAAATTATTAAAAAAAAGCTTACTTTAGCAACAAATGAGCGGGATAGCGCTGGTCGGTGACGGCGAGCAGCAGGCACGGCGCGGACGTGAACACCAGGTTGTAGAACGTCAAGTACAGCGAGTCGAAGATGGACTGCGTCGAGAACGCCGACTGCACTTGGAATATTAACTGGAATGGTTACAAATTGGATAGTTTTAATAATTTGCGATTAATAAAAAAACCAGCTTCACGTTAAACATTTTTGGAAAAGTTATAAAAATTTGACCGCATCAGGATTCCAACTCGCGCCTCTTCGAAACCTAACAATATAAATAAGTTGTAATAAGCGTAGATGAATTTCGACGCATCTGGTAGAACAACGCGTGGCGCACGCGGTCAGAGCGCCTCGACGGTTTTCAGGAAGCACGTGTTCGAATCCTGTTGCGATCAATTTTTATTAATTTTTCGGAGTCTTTTTCAATTTTCCTAAGTGTGTGAACAAATAACACTTTGAAATGTTAAAAGCTTAACATTATTCACCATAACGAGACAGTCAGAGTAAACTAGCGCTGGAAACTCGATAGTTAATTCCAAATTAGTTACATATTCCAAACGCCTAACATATCAGAGAAGACCTAGTGTTAAGACACTCCATCCTTCACTTTCCGCCTGAAATCGAAATATCGCGAGTTGAAAGGTGGAACTCAACGCTGCGCTTTGTCCATGGTACTAGAGCGAAGAAATGAAAATTTAAAATTATCATTCCTTCGAGTGGAAAACGAACCCAAAACCATCGCGCTTACAGTAAAACTATGTTCTATATTATACAAACAAATTAATAAATAAAATCTTAAACTTACAAAGCAATATCCTTACCATAATATTCCCTAAAACTAGATTCTTATAAAAGAAGTAATGTATGAGCGTCGCGAGCCGCTGGTAGTACCAGTGTCCCATCACCAGTAGAACCTTCTTTATCATGCAGAACTTTGTAAATGCGTAATCAGCTGATCTATAAAAAAAAAAGAAATATTTTATTTGTATATTAATATAGTAAATGTTAAATACTTTATTTATTTACTAATTAGTGATTTTTAATGTTTAGCTAGAAGTCGTGGGTTTGATTACCGTTTGGGATAGATATGTCCGCAGTAAGACAACGTTTGATTACAAACGCGATAGTTGTAGGTTCGATTTTACTTTCAACATTCAACACTAGGTTCTCTCTTAATCAAAAAAACTGTTATAATCAAGTATTTACATGTTTTAAATGTGCAAGTTTGAAACAAATCCGACGATCTGAAATCGGTCGAAATGAGCATTCCTTATGGGGCCATACATTTCTTTTGTGTTTTATTAGACTTCCAACCACCCAAAACGCGCCAGAACTTTGTAATAAAGGGGTGGATCTAGTCATCAAAAAAGGTCACAGACACAGTCAGAGATAATTACTCCTTATTTTATTAACGTGGTACTCCTTATTTTATTAATCCAGCGTAAGACACAAAAACTTGTGTCAAGACCAAAAAATATGACGTCACAAGCAATTCCTTTTGGGCATGCCATATTGTTCACTAATATTGCCTAATTATAATAAGTAAACAAATGCTTATAAACAAAACACACCTCGCAGCTTGATGTCCCTCCTTGCCAAATATCCCAAAGCCGACGTGGGCTTCTTGTATCATGGATATGTCGTTGGCGCCATCGCCGATAGCCGCCGTGATCGGTCTCTCCGGACTTTGTTTTACTAGTTTTACTATCTGTAAATAAATATACAATATTTTGAAATTAAATTGTAATACACGTTTATTATTTTACACATGTAACCGTGTACCGGTACCGTGCCATTAGATATATTGTCAAAAGACATTTTTAGTAACAATCTTTTGTGAAGAAAGAAGTGCTATATATCAAATATGTTTTTTTTTAAAGTTATTGCTATTCACTCACTATTTAGAAATCGTAAAATATGTATATTTCAAATAAAATACGTTTTCTATTCTAAAACTTGATTAAAATACAAACCAATTATTACTTACAATCTAAATAATACTACCAGCGTGACGTCACGGTAGCTGGGCTCGGCCAGAGTGCGTATACAGAACTCCATGTGCGCTTTAAGAGCCTCTTCCGTGTTTGTAATGATACCATCTTACACTCGTGACAAAGCCGAAGTCAAAGTCAAAGTCAAAGTCAAAGTCAAAGTCAAAGTCAAAGTCAAAGTCAAATTCAAAGTCAAAGTCAAAGTTAAAGTCAAATTATTTTATTCAAAATAAGAAGTTATATGCTTCATTTTTTGGACGTCAAACAATTTACGACACAAACGTCCCAAATCTCATACACTACTCCGAGCTCCTCTCTCAACCGACGTAATCTATGGAATTCTATCAAATATTAACAATTAAATTCTCACCACAACTTACCTTAGCCTTCTGTATAGGCGACAGTCGACAACACAGCACAGCACTACACTTCAACGACACATCAACAAACATATCCTTGTACTGAGTGTCCAGTATAGTGGCCACACTCTCCCCGTCCACTACCAGCGTGACGTCACGGTAGCTGGGCTCGGCCAGAGTGCGTATACAGAGCTCCATGTGGGCTTTGAGAGCCTCTTCCGTGTTTATATTGATGAGGTAGAGCCGACGGTCGTTTTCTGATATGTGGGCGCAGGATTGGGACACGTTTATTGCTGTTTCTATCTGTTGGGTAAGGGAATTTATGTTTTAAATAAGGTAAAAATAATGTGGCGCTGTGGGTAATAATCGGATTGTGGATTGGTTGTGGGTTTAGTTTTCTTTTTTTTCGAGTCTTTTCAATCCTGAAAGCTGGGTGTTAGCTTCCCCAAAGCTAACTTTCCTTGAGCGGAAGGTTGTGATTAACATTTTTTCCTGTTACTTGACTAGGATTCGTAAAGTGATATTTTAAATATATTTTTGAATATCAAAAAGTGTTAACATATAAAAGGAGAAAGAATAAACGCAGTAACAAACAAAAAGTAATCATAATAATAAGCAAAAAAACTCAGAGTGAACAAAAAATACACGGAAGCTATTATGGTGGCGAAAAAATTTATGAATAAAAAAATTATAATATGAAAAAAAAGTCACTAGACATATTAAACCATGAGTAGAGCTACCTTGTCCCCCGTGAGCACCCAGACGCGCACGGCGGCGCGGCGCAGCGCCGCCAGCGTGTCGGCCACGCCGTCCTGCAGGCAGTCGTGCACTGCGGTGGCGCCCGCCAGCCGCAGCGAGTGCTCCAGCGCGCGGAACTGCAGCGTTACCGACGCGAGGGCACCCGCGCTGCCGGACACGTCTACAAGCTTTATTGCTGGAACATGTGTGAATTAGGTTTTTTAGTGTTTTAACTTTAAGACAGGAAAAATATTTTTAGCGTAACGAGTACTCTAGCTCTCTGAACTGTAGCGTTACCGCCGCGAGAGCCCCTACACTACCAGACACTTACTGCACACTTTTTTAGTGTTTTTAATTTTTGGCACAAGAAAAATATGTTTAGAAAATGTATAAAGATTTGAATATAACAGGATTGAACACTATACCTCAAGAAAACAATCTAAGCGCTCTGATCGCTAAGCTATGCGTATATCCTACTTGGAAACGCTCATACAATTGTTACAATTTATTTTTGCATCATATCTCAGCATCTGTTAGAGCCCTTACTGTAAAGAGACCATTTCCTGGAGGTTCAAATTCAAAAAAAAATAACATATCTATACAGAGATCCCAAGTATTACAATAAGATGTAACATATTAAAACTTCAACGCAACCGGATAGAGCGAATATCTTAGCGATCAAAATGATTGCACCGATTTGGAAAAACGCGGGTCCTACGTCCAATTCCTTATATTTTTCACAAAATTTCAATAATAATCTAATTGGAACATGAGTATCATATATTTTATAAACTCTTACATTCAGCCACCTTTTCATATTCCTCAACGGGCACTTCCCTGTACGCCACAGCTAGCGTCCTAAGACCTTTGTTAGCAAAACTGTTAATATCTCTTTCAGTTTCTTCTATAAGTACTGAGTCTTTACATAGAGGAAACACTGCACTTTCAGCTCCTTTACAAAATAACCAAATCTAAAAGAAATATTGAATTATTTAATGATTTCTTTATGGCCCAGATTCGGGCGGAAAACAGAGAACGGAGTAACTGGATTATAGCGGAAAAGGGGTAAAAGATATGCTTGTTTATTAAAAATATTTTACAAAATGTATAAACGGTTAAACTTAGCAAGATTCAAACCTGTGCCTGTTAGACATGTTTAATATTCAATTACTTAACAAATATTTTCGCTTATTTCCCTTTGAGTTGCTTGACTTTAAATATAAAATTAATTTGTTTACTTTTTAGATAACACGTAAGTGCACGTAACGCCTTTTTACTATCTATTGATATTTAACTTGGGTATTTTTATCAAATATAAAATAATTGGAGATAAAAAGAAATTATGACTCACATGAGGCCATCGACATAAGTTGATATACATACATATTTTTATATATTAGTCATAGAGAATCTAGCGTTAAAGTTTATGGAATACCATACGTTACCGCCGCGTAACTCCAATTCACGCTTTTGTCGTATTAGAACGAGGAAATAAAAATAATTATAAACATAATATTTCTTCCGAGTCCGAGTTTGCAGTCAGACAGTTGTAAATTCGTTAGATCCTCGGCTTATATAGTTACATATTGCCTACTGCTATACAATATCAAATCAAATACATAACCCATCAAGCAAAGAGATCAAGCAAATTTAAAAAATGTTTTTATTAAAAAACATTTTTAAAATTTGTTTGATCTTAGGAGATTTGATTATTTGTTTGAGGAGCAGAATGATTATTCCATTAGGAATAATCATTCTGCTCCTCTAAAAAGTTTTTATAATATTTAAACAAAACCAAACAACTTACTTTCCCATCTTTATCCCTAACCACCACCGACATCCTTTTCCTTTCCGAGCTGAATTCAATTAACTGCAATCGTTCATACATTTCCGTGTGATCCCCGACTTTAATTAACAAATTATTTCCTTCTTCACCCAAAAACGTGACACCAACTCTATCAGCGGCTTCCACCAGCGCCTTCTCATCAGGGCTACTGCCTTGATAGTCCATTTTACTACCATTCTCGTTAATAATTGAATTCCAATCAACATTATTAAGAACACTTGCTTCACTTCCGTTTCCGTTAGGCTTATTTAATTTTTTTCTTCTAAATATATTCATTAGTTGTAAGCTTTGCTGTCCGGAAAACCGTGCGCTCAGCTTTTTCATGTCCTCGCTTGACACTTGTACTGAGTGACATAACGCGAGTATTGTGAAGAAAAATTTAATGTCTGTCTGAAATAGAAAATAATAGCTGCAATATGATATTTTATTTTTATGTAAAGTTTATTTTAATAAATACAAAAATACAGATAACAATTAATTTGTGACGTAATTGTGATATATTGGGGATACAAATTACGCTATTGATAGCTGTTTTATATTCGAAAACAAAAGAAAAAACTTTTAACTCATGTTTACCAAAACTGTGAGGATGAAACATTTAGGGTATAGTTGAACTTGCCAATATTGTTTATTATAATAATAAATTAATACTAATTTACATGAATAACATAAATATTATAGATGCTACATTGTAGCGTTTATAATATTTATATCCTTTAATGGAACAGGCTTTGAACACCATGAGATTCTTTGTAAGAATGCCAGTTTTATCAGAAAACAGTACGTTCACTTGTCCCAACTCCACATTAAGATCTGAAGTGTTGGCGACGGCTGGTCGGCCGGTTTCATCGCATCGGAGATCTACAGATACACTTATGTTTAAAGTAACACACATGTTACTAAGAAAGGATGTATCTTTTTGAGGAATTTGATTTTGGTATTGAGTTGCGCCACTTAAAAACATATTTTTTTGGATTCAGATGCAAAGAAGTGAAAGGAGTATCTTGGCACCAGGTGCTTTCAAACTACCTTGCTTTGTGGGAAACAGTCTGAATGTAATAAAATGAAGTTACGGCCAAAAACATTTGTCAAACGTCCAGTATATTCGTATGTAAATTTAATTTGGAACCGATAACGTTTGTGCCTACTTTTAAAAGATAACATACTCAAGTGCCTCAATAAAAAAATCCACCAACAAAAGAAGTAGCTCTGATCTATTTCTATGAAGGTTAAAATTTGGGTTAAATCTTTAAAATGTCAAATGTAGCTGATGTTGAGATAAGTGAGTAATTTCGATATTTTATCAACACTCCAGAATCTGTCAATGTTACGATATCGTCTATTGGTGAAACCAATTCCATCTGTGTACATTTATCTTTTCAAGGCTAAATATCGATTTTTTTTCACATACTAATTCCGTATTTTGGCTGGATTGTAAGTAGGTAACATTTTTGTATCAAAATGTCATGTAGAAATTTAATACGATCTACTGAAAAACTATTAGTCCAACTGTAACTTGAAAATAAATGCTACTCTACTGTAATTTGAAAATAAATTACCAGTTCCACGTTTTAGAACTTTTCTGTTGATTATAAACTATTAAATATTAGATTATATGCAAAATCTCAGCTTTAAGAAAAGTATAGCCAAGGCCAAGCTAAGCTAGGAAAAAAAGTATCCTAAGAAGCATTGTTATAATCATCAGACAGTGAGTCAGTAACTAAACCGGGTTTTTTTTACATATCAATAAAATCTAAAGTATCAGATATACAATAGAAACTTTATATGTTTAATAAGTCGACTATTGATATCTTATTCTGAGAATTTTGTTTATCTAGTATAATCCAATCCAAGCTATGAGGGTTCAAAAAAAGACAAAGCTCTTTTAAGAAACTGGGTAAGTGCGTTTCGTTTGTATACTCTTGGTTTGAACAGTACATTACACCGGATTATATTTTCAGTAGTTTCATTATATATAAACTAAAACTTTACAATACATTTAGGCAATATTACTAGCCACCTGTCGTGCGCCAATTTTAATTATTTTGAACTGTATTTTACGAGATTTTCGCCTGTGTCGTTTACGGACGTATATGCCCTAAGCCCACCGGGATCCTGGACAGTTCTGGACTAACAGCAAACGATAAGTTAATTGACAAAACCAAAATAATTTATAGCTAATCAATTTAGTCCTAAAATCTACTGCATTATGAAAATCTCTCCTACTATTATTTCAAAAATAAACAAAAATCCAAATTGCATCGTATCAAAATGTCATTGCCCCAGAGAAATATTTATAACGCTGTTGACTGCCGCCATTGCATTATCATGGACTCATTAATGGACCGGAGATAAAGTGATAAACAATGCGACGCTACAGTATGCAGGTAGTAGGTAGTACTTTGCAAAACAAAATAAACTTTAGAGCACTGTTGTGTTTCTGATACTTATCTCTAATTGATAATGATAATCTGGTTTCCTGAAATTCTATATATTTATACGCGATTAAACTTAAAGACTTTAATTCGGTCTAATTATATAAGTACTTTTTTATTTTTTTTTGTTTTTTACCCGCGACGGAACGGCGACTGTATATGTGTTTGGGGTGAGAGGTTGTTTGTTTGTTTGTTTGTTTGTTTGTTTGTTTGTGTGTTTGTGCAAATTACTATGTCAATTATTTCCAAAACCATAAGTCCGATTTTGATACGGTTTTCTATGATAGGTTAAGGTTCAATTGGCGTATGTTCTTAGATATGTCTTATTGCCTTAACTCACCAGGGGGCGCTGCAGTAAGCATTTTACGTGAAAACGAATGTTTTCAATTATCTCAAAAAATAATAGTCTGATTTCAATAGATTTTCTATGATAGATTCAGGTTTAATTGGTGGATGTTCTTGGATATGTTTTATCGTGTCAAACCACCAGGGGGCGCTGCAGTAAGCATTTGTTTGTACTTTTTTTGTATTTATTTGTCTAAAACCGAAACTACTGCTCCGATTGAAAAGAGTTTTCATAAAAAGATTTATCTTCGCTTGATGCATATTTTAAGATTTTTCTTTTTTTGTTACGGGGAAAACTCACCAGGGGGCGCAGCAGTAAACATTTGTTTATGCAAATCAAAAACTACTGGTCCGATTTACATGTAACTTTCAAGGATAGGTTCAGGCTCAATTAGTGCATCTTTTTATATATGTGCTACAGTGACCACTCATCAGGGGGCGCTGCAGTAAGCATTTGTTTGTACTTTTTTGTGTAAAACCAAAATTTTTCTTGTATTTGTTTGTCTAAAACCGAAATTACTAATTCGATTAGATAGAGTTTTCAGAACTAGATTTAGCTTTGCTTTGTGCATATTTTAAGATTTTTGTTTTTTGGTTACGGTGAAAATTCACCAGGGGGCGCTGCAGTAAACATTTGTTTATGCAGAGCAAAAACTACTAGTCCAATTTTGATACAACTTCCAACGATAGGTTCAGGTTTAATTGGTGTTTCTTCTCATATATGCGTTACGGTGACTACTCACCAGGGGGCGCTGCAGTAAGTACACTTGTTTGTGCGAAACTAAAACTACGAGTCCGATTTGAATGCAGTTTTCAATGATAGATTCAAGTTTACTTAGTGCATATTTTCATATATGTGTCATGTATGTTTACTTAGTGCATATTTTCATGTATGTGTTAACTCTCTAGGGGGCGCTGCAGTAAGTAGCTGCTTCTATTTTTTTGTGTAAAACCAAAACGACTAGTACGATTGAAAAGAGTTTTCAGTATTAGATTCCGCTTTGCTTAGAGCATGTTTTTAAATTTATATTACAGTGACAAGTCACCAGGGGGCGCTGCAGTAAAATATTGTTTGTACAAAGATGAAAAATGAAAATGAAAAATAGTTTTTTTTTTTTAAGTAGCTGCTTCTGTTTGTGCAAAGATAAAATGACGAATTTGATTTGGATGCAGTGTCAATTATAAGTTCAAGTTTACTTAGTGCATGTTCTTGGATATGTTTTATCGTGTTAACTCACCAGGGGGCGCTGCAGTAAACATTTGTTTGTAATATTTAATGCAAAGCTACAACTACTAGTCCGATTGCGCAGAGTTTTCAGTATTAGAGTTACCTTTACTTGGTGTAAGTTTTTAGGTATTTTTTTTACGTTATGAACACGCCAGGGGGTGCTGCATTAAACATTTAATTATGCAAAGCTAAAACTACAAGTCCAATTTGGATGCAGTTATCAAAGATAGGATCAGGCTTAATAAGTGCGTGTTTTCGTATATGTGCCATGGTGACACCTCACCAGGGGGCGCTGCAGTAAGCATTTGCTTTTATTTTTTGTGTGAAACCTATTTAGATGCAGTTTTCTGTGATAGGTTCTGGTTTAATTGCTGCGTGTTTTTATATGCCATATCACGAACTACCACGGGGCGCTCCAGTATAAATTAGTTTGTTCAAAATCAAAACTACTAGTGGGTTTTGTGATTTTCACTGATTTGGTTAGACTTAAGTTTCGTGGAAATGTTACGGTGACAATCTGCCAGGCGCTGCAATAAGCATTTGATAACCAGAAAGCATTGGGTTTATAATTTCTTTTGGATTTGCATGAAGATTAACATAAAGTATTTCGATATTATGTAATAATATATAATGTGTATCTATTCACTTTAAAAAGTTTAAAATAAAAAGCAAAATTAAAAATTTTGAAAAAACCCACGACGGTTTAATTGTAATTGAAAAAGGATAAAATAACTGTAAATCCCCCGCCTAAAAGAATATATGTAACGAGATGATGGGGACGACTTCGTCGGGGGCTGCCAGTTGCAATCCCTATTTTAAATATAGTAGCTAACAGTATAGATTTCGTTTTAAAGTTTTTAAAATATCAGTTATCAAAACTGTAAATTCATATTAATATTTTTTTGGGAACCTGTTTTAACAGCACGAAAACCTATGAGAAGACTTGTGCAAATTTAAAGTAATGACAGCCCCCGACGAAGTCGTCCACATCATCTCGTTACATATATTCTTTTAGGCGGGGGATTTATAGTTATTTTATCCTTTTTCAATTACAATTAAACCGTCGTGGGTTTTTTCAAAATTTTTTTTTTTGTTTTTTTTTGTTTTTAGTAGCTAGTAGGTTTGTTGACGCGTTGCCTTAGCAACTTCTACGTCACTTGGTACAAGAGTCAAACAAATTGAGCGTGCAATTATTTTATTAATATAATCTATTCTAATGCATTATTTTAAAAAATATTCGCCTTATGAATGCTTTCTGTATATAAACTACAACTGTAAAAAATTTTTATAATGCTCTATCCGCGTTATTTTCGCAATTGCGCAAATTTTTAACATAAATGATAATTGAAGATTACGTATTTCAATCATACGCACTTAAAGAAAACCATTCTTAGGTTCAATTCTTTCGCAGATAAAGTATAGTATTTATTACTTTTTTTTCATTTTTCCTCTCTGGTAAGACAAAGCACACTATAGACTTCTAAAACTTAACTTAGAACACGAAATTGCACAAAAAATAAAAAAAAACAAAGTATTTTACCACTAAATCCTTTTTACATACGAAAAATAAAAAATATGCACTGACCTGACGTATATCAACCGGTTCTTCAAATCGTTCCGTGTCATATAACTTCGAGTCCCTTTCTTCGTATATGTGTCCCTTAATGGAGCATGCTTTGAACACCATGAGATTCTTTGTAAGAGTGCCAGTTTTATCAGAAAACAGTACTTCCACTTGTCCCAACTCCTCATTGAGATCAGACGTGTTGGCGACGGCTGGTTGGCCAGTTTCATCGCATCTGAGATCTTCATCCCAACCGATGAATAAGGCACCTATAATTGATATATTAATTTAATATTGGTTAATTGTTAACCAATTAATTGTTAGATGAGTGAAATTATATATGCGTAAAAATACTAAATAAAGAATTTACGCCATTATTATTAAAAACGTATTTACACCATTTACTGCTAGTGAATACTTGAAGTAGCTTTAGCAATCTAAAGTTTAAAGTTAGTAGCGAATGCCACAATATCTAGAATTCTGACAAGAAAACCTTCAGTTGTTTTTGTCTATCCTTTGTGTTTATGTTGTTGTCTATCTGTGCTTTGTGAATAAAAGTGTAAAGTTGATATTTTAAATTTTATCAAATATATTTACTAAAATCTATCAATACAGGCTGTATTAAAATACATGGTCTTTCCTGTGGGAAATTACTGTTAGATGAGGAGGACAGACAGAGAGAACCTAGTGTCAAGACACCGCGTTCTCGGTTTTTCCTATATATATAAAACATCAAGTGGAGTTATTTCACACGAACGAAAAACAATACAGTACAATAAATGAAGTATTAAACAACTTACCAATAAACTTATACAACTCAATAGTCACATACAAAGACATCGGTATAATATAGTAGTAGAGTAGCAAAAACGAGAATAAATCTTGCAAAATCGCAAATACACCCAAAGGCGCGTCAGATCCCGGTCCTAAATACACATCGCGGCTAGTATTCCACTTTTCTATTAAAATTTTGGCCCCCAAAGACCCCGTTATTTCCAATATCAATAGACCGATGTATATAACTAAGAATTTGTTCACCGCTGCTTCTGATGATGAGAACTTGTTACCGGAGTATTTGGAGTTGAGAGCTAATTTTGTTTCTTCACCTGAAATTATATTTCTGATTATATGAAATGAAGATTTTTTTGTATGATTAAATATTATGAAAAGTACAATTACAAGTTATTTACATTTATTGTTACTTTACAAAACAATCATTTTATGGAAAAAGCATCGTAACATAGCTAAAATCAGTTATTGTTTCTGGATTTCGAATTTTATAGTAAACTGTTCAGAATGTTCCAGCTTCAACTTTTTATCACGTATAGCAGTGAAGACAAGACAATCAAGAAGGCAGAGTGTCTCGACACTCCATTCTTCATTTCCCACCAAAAAACGAGATAACGAGTACTGAGTGGCGGAACTCAACGCTGCGCTTTGTCCAAGTACTAGAGCGGTGAAATGAAAATAATTTAAATATGTCCATTATCCGAGTATGAATCCAACACAACCATCACAACCAATCATGTTTACATAAAGACGCTGTCTGTGTCTCTTATAAATATATTACAAAAGTAAAAAGTTATAAAAACACAATTTCATACCAGTATAAACAGCACAGCCAATTGCCCACTCAGTATTTTTGACCCTCGAACCTCTTAACATCAAATTATCAGTGTTAAGAGCCAAACTATTTGAATTAGGTATGTCGAGACGACCGTAAAATGTATACAAATCGGCGACAGGGTGCGGAACTTCTATCCGCATACCATGTGGGATGATGTCTATGAAAATAATATTATATAGTACTCTTTAATAATGTGTATAATTTAAGTGTACATAATAGACGCTTTATTATAAGGCAGGGGCCCGCTTGATAATTTGATGCGGCCCACCAAGCATTTGTTTCTTATTACAGATATTTTTCCAGTAATTTATTAAGTTATATCAAATAAATGTGACTTGTCAATTGTTAAGTAAATTTTTAAAAAATGTTTAATTTAGCCTATTAATACAATGTTGTTTGGCAACGAATCATGAATCTTATATTAGTAAAATTCATGAATCTTATATTAGTAAAACTCCCAATATGCAAATAATTTATAAATTTAATTATATTCAGAAAAATATAAACTTGTCTCGATACTATATTATTCAAAGATGGCGGTGCGGTGCAGTAACCGCTTTAATTAATTTATATTGTAAATATTACGTACGTATAGAACTCACCAAGAAATTATCCATAATATGTAAGGTGCATATTACACCATGAATCATGAAACAATTCTACTTCTATTTCCTTGCATTTTAAATATTAAAGCAACTTATTAAATATACACTTTTCCTTATTAAATTTAATATAATTAATTTTCTAAACGTCACTTTTTCACAAGCCACGCTCCCGCCAAACTCATTCTTTTTTTTTTAACACCTAAACTATAATTATCGGCCCGTAGGCCGTAACTCATACAGCCAGCGAAGTTTTTTTAAAAATATTATTTAGCTATTACTTTTTTAAAATTATTTAGAACTAATAAATACTTTTTTATGCCTACTATTAATATTGAATTGAATTAAATTAAATTATTCAATATACAAATCTCTTGTATTTCTACGTTTATTTATACTTACTTATTATGTACCGTTATAATATCAGAGCAGTGAAAATAAAAAAGTCTATGATGAAAATATGCAAAATAACCTTAACACATTCTACTTTAAGTTTAATCATACAATAAAAAGTTGTACTGTATCTATTATAATAATGAACTATAAAATTAAAAGTAACATCTTTATATATTGTTACGAATACATTTTTCTTAACCTATGCTTGCGAAATGTACGTATGAAGATTATAATTTTCAAAATTTAAAAATAACCTTAATAAACCATAACATTCTAATTAAATGTAATAAAATAAATATAACACACACTCGTTGCTACTCGTTGCTCATTGACAACTTGTACTTGACGCTTTAACGTAATTACTAATAGTAATAGTGCCCTTTTATGCTTTTCTAGATAGTTCTACAGGATAGTCAGAGAGAACCTAGTGTCAAAACACTCCGTTTTCAACTTTCCGCCGGAATTCGTGACATTACGTGTTAAGTGGCGGAAATTAACGCCGGTGCTTTGTCTAAGAGATATTCTACCAATATTAATATTTAACTAGAGTCTTTTAATAGTAATAATTAAACGCTTTACAATACCTGCAGTATAGCCCACTAATGGTGGTGGAACTCTTAATGTTTTGAGGTTAGTTTCTCCGTCCAAATTGGCCGTAGTGACATAACACTTCCCCTTTTCACCGGCGGAGCACAACAGCACTAAGTCCGCTGGAACTTCTCTACCACGTTTCACCCGTACCAACGTGCCAGGAGCGATTGAAGAGTTACGAACTTCCTTTATCACTCCTTTGTGAACTATTTCCACTGATAACAACATATATATTTTAGTATAGCTTAAAGATTCATTCGCCCATTTATGGTGTTTTTTTTATAGGTGTATTTCTTATATAGCTAAAGTGATATAAACGAAAAAAAATCGCAATAATATCCTTTATGATTTCTTTATGATATGGTGATAATTCTATAAGTTCTCTAACTTCTTTCTGCCCCTTTTTGAGACACTATGTTTATAACACAACGCCGCGCTTTCTCTAATTGTATTGTTGTAATAAGCTTAATGAAACCATCGTTTACTTCAAAGAACTATTTATTAGTCCATATAATTATTAAAATTAAATTCATGCCACCACACGATTGGTAGAAACTGTTGAACCCAGAATCATCAACTTTACATTGAGATACTTACATACCCACTGCGTCACAATTACGTCATATTACTTTTCCGGCAAACATTATTTCTTTTGGAAAACCCAAGACACGTTCGATTTCAAGTCAATTGAACTATTTTTACAATCATCAGTTTTTCCAACATTTGATATCAAAACAATTTATCTTTACAATAGAGATCAGCTGTGTGATTAATATACGTGACAGATAGAGACTTGTAGATAGTTTTCAAACTAAGTATTTATGTAATAATTTCTACTTTCTAAATATATCATAATTTCTACTTTATATTACTATTGCATGTTGTGGTTGTTTTGGAATTGGAAAATATTTAGTTTACGTGATTTAATCTGAACATTTTAATTTCTTCTGTTGGCCATACTTAATAGATCCATACTTATATTATAAATGTGAAAGTCTGTCTGTTTGTCTGTCACGCTTTCACGACTAATCTACCGTTCGTATTTGAATGAAATTCGAAATGAATATAGTTCAAGACCGAGGGTCAAACATAGGCTATTTTTTTTCAAAAATCATCCGGTAAAGGGTTGAAATTGGGAATTAAATTTTGTATGAAAAATCTAAACCGCTTGACCGATTGTAATGAATTTTGGCATAAAGATAGTTCATTACATGGAATTAAGCATAGGCTACTTTATTTTTCAAAAAATCACCTCAAAAGATTGCGATATAACGAAATAACGATAGCTCGTGTGGTTCACGCGGCGAAGCAACGAGCGGGCCGCTAGTAAATAAATAAATAAATAAATAAATAAGCTACACTTTAGAAATCACAATAATATGTTAAGAGGAGAGTTAAATATTCCTATTACCGTTATTTAACTGAACATGTGTGGTTATACAAGTTGCTAAAATATCGTGCAATTTTAGCGTTAGTGCTAAATAAAAAATATGTAATTATATAAATATTGCTTTATTTGATTTTATCTGTTGCTGTAAAACATAATTTAATTGTGTTTGATTAAAAATTATGTACATTGCTTATCATTTTGGACATAGAATCATAAACTAGTATATTTACTTAGCCATTTTGTGATAATATCATATGGGTCTTTAAAATCATTTTTTTAAGTCAATTAAAATTAAGTTGAAAATAATTATCGTTAAAATATGTTTATCTTAGAGGTCATTGTGGGACAGTGTCTATATTTAATTTAGTTGTGGGTTCGATGCTGACCCGGAGGAATTGATTTTGATAAAGCAAAGGGAGACTCCTTTGCTTTATTCCTTGGCTGGGCCAAAAAAGATGAAACGAGTATAATTTAAAAAACGTACATTAAATACTTACCGATTTGGTTATTAACTTTATTATCAGCTTTATGCCGGAGCCAGTCCTCGTAGCCCTGTTTCACGGCCGTCACTAGCACCATGAAACTCAGCGGCGCTATACTCGTAAAAGGTGATACCGGACTGTCTGTTAAATAAATATTCTAATATAATTATTTTGGTACACAAAAACAATAAATGTTATCAGTACTTTTGACCGTCTGGTTGAAAAAGTTTGACTGCACTTTGTGTTGTGTAGACAAGCTTTCTGTTTGTCTGCCCCATCGGGCTTTAGTGTTAAGCAAATTGCAAAAATCACAAATGAACATCATAAAAAAAATATAAAGTTTAAGTAGCGGAGTGTGTGGGATTTCTGGGATGGTTATTCAGCTCTCAATCTAAATTTAATGAAATCGAGTTCAAAATTCCTAGTTATTTGTGATAATGTCGTAAAAATGGCTTAAAATTGTTTATACACATATATTTTTTCAAACAGTTCTTCCCTTGTACTGAAACCTTTTCTCTTCGAATAATTACATAAAAATAGAACGACTACACCACCGTAAAAATACCAATTTCTAAACTTGGCGTGTTAAATAGCTCAACAGAACACCACGCTTTGTCCCAATTGAGCGGGAAAACAAAAACAGTTTAAATATAAAAAGACATTTAGAAAACGTATAAAATCTTGTGGTAATACAAAGTGTGGAATAACACTTTAAAATTTTTTAAAACAGTTTAAACACAATTATTCCGATATTAATTTAAATATATTAAGCGGATAGCTTTAAATTTTTTTATTCTTATTATTTTTATTTAGTTATATTAAATAATGTTTTTTTTTAATATGTCTAAATTATATATATTGACAACTCAAAAATCAATTAAAAAAAACTCAAAAAAGTTTATATTACGTATTTTGTTTTACAATAACTTTTCGCTAAGATATAATCTATATATGTTTTTAATTATCTAAAATGTTTAATCTGTTCCTATATCTAATTTACTGTGGTTGTTAATTTAATATATTTATTAATCTAAATAAGAGACTTACAAAGTGTATTTTTTTTAATATGAAATTATTATCATTTTTTTGATAGACGCAAGTTCTAATGGCAACATATCATATGTGTATGTTATGTATATGATGAATTATTTATTCTATGAACCACGTTTTCAAGTTTTTTAGATAGTGGTATTAGCTTTCTATAGGTGTGTATTACCGCAATGACTGTTTTACTAAGAAATTACTAACACGACTGTGACGTAATCTAACTAGAGGCTTTTTCCGGCGTTGCAAGATAATCAGAAAGAGGAGTGTCAAGATACTCCGTTACAGTACTCATCAGAGCAAAAAAATGAAAATAATTTAAATTTAATTATTCCTTAGAGAACTGAAAACGAAAACCTAATTTGACTCTTTGATGCTATTCATGTCGCTTTCGAAATATTTACCAATAACTAAAGATGTTCTAGTCAAGTCGACATATTTTTATAGAATCTAGTGAGATTTCGCTATTATATCTCTTCTTCTTCTTATTACTATGTCTATATTGTGTTTAAACTAATTCACTACAGTAGAATTAGTACCAAGAAAAATGTAAATAAGCAGTAAACTTACCTATTACAACAGCAATAACAGTTACAATTAAGAAATAAAAATTCACAACTCTTCGGAACTGCTCCATCAAATTCTTAGGTATGAACATAAGGAGTGTGTATTTAGATGTTTTTATTTTGTTATGTTTCCTCTTGCCGCCTTCCTCCACCACGCCTACGTCTATCTGCCGCGTATGCGAGGCCGCTGAAACCTTGTTGGACTGGGGAAAAAAGAGATTTTATTAAAATATTATCCATACTTGTATTATAAATCCGAATGTCTGTGTGTTTGTCTGTCACGCTTTCACGGCTAATCTACTGGTCCGATTTAGATGAAATTTAGAATGAAAGTAGTAAAAATGACTGGGTCTAACATAGACTACTTAGTTTTTCAAAAATCAACCTCTAAAGGGTGTTGAAATAGGGGATGAAAGTTTATAGGAAAAATATACACCGCTTGACCGATTAATGAAGTTTGGTATATGTATAGTTGATAATCCAAGGTAAAACGTAGGCTACTTTATTTTTCAAAAATCCGCCCCTGAGGTTTGCAATATACCGAAAACAGTCGCGTAGATCACGCGGCGAACCCGCGAGCGGGCTGCGAGTATTAAATAATCTTGATGCCTTTAATTTGGCTGTGCGTGGGGAACAGAGTGTCTTACCACTAGGTTTCCTCTGCCTACTCTGCTGTGTACGGAATATAAAGTGAGAATATATAATCTAGTAACAAAGCAAAGTACAGCGTTGAATTCCGCCACGTCTTAGTCATCATGCAATGTTTCATATTCGGACAGTCGAGCGGAGTATGTTGACATTAAGTTGTTACGAATACCTCACTATGCGGGATTAAATGAACATTAATTTTGAAAATTGTGTAGCAGTAAGCCGGATACTACCCAAGTCATGTCAACACTTTTTTAATTACCCGCTCTTAACGTTTATTATTAATCAAGCTTAAAAATAACATTAAGAATGAACATTAAAGACCATCGTGGTGCACTAGAACAGCGTCTGACTGAAAACGCAAGTCTTTTTAATTTTTTTTATTATTTAAATATTTAAACACTACAGACACAGTCTCGTATCCTTTTTTTTCCTTAAAATGATTTGATTACAATTCTTAAATTACATTGACATGCTACTCATAACTAAAATGACGTTTTAAATTACCCTAAGCGAGTTATCCTATTATATTTACTATACTTATTTTAGCAATTAAATTGACTCTTAATTGAGACAATATTATATATAACTTTAAAAATATTATTTTTTGTAATGTTTTAATAGCTACATACGTATTTGTATTACTTTTACAAAATTAATTATTTTATTCAACGCAATGAGCGGGTTTGAGCTCTAAGCTCCTGCGGGTCCTGGTAAGACACTCACTTACTCTTGAAAAGCGATATTGTTATAACATGTTTATTTTCCCTTTTATAATATATTTAAAATATTAATCTTTTAAACAGCGTTATTTTATACTAATCATGATAAGAATATTTTATAATAGTTCTATACAATAAAATGGGTGATACCCAACTTTACTACTTTCAAGTAGCTATCGATCAGTTTATTATACCTTTAGTTATAGTCTATATATAGGTAAAATTATAGAAGATATGTTACAACTAATTTCGCTTCATTAACTACTTCACCGGGCCTTTGCAGGTTATTTACATGATAAATGATCTATCTACATTTTCAGCTTCATACCATTTTATACATGTACCTCCCGTATACAACAAGTAGAAAAAAGAGTCTTACTTTACTTAATGCGACAGTTGAAGGTTTTTTATATTATAAATAATGTCGATAACGAAGTGTATAAACTCTCCCATAAGCCTTAGATACAAAAAAGGGGTTATTATAAATATTTTTAGCATTTGGTAGTATGAAAAACTAATATAGAAATGTTTTTCAAATTCAAAGTGTGTAAATAAGATTAAATTAATACCATTATCGTTTGCTAAACGATTTTTCTTTGAAATGATCTTTTGCTAACATATATTTGTAATATCCTATATTAGTACAAATATTAAAAATAAGTTGCATCAATATAAGAATTTCAACGTATGAAGCTGAATAATAAAACTTTTGTTCCTTAGTAGTAAGAGCGCTTGGACAGTATACCAAAACTGCATGTTTGGATAGTAACATTACGGACTTTCAAATTTTTATCTTTTCTAACTTAGTAAAAATGTTATTTGACTATGAATATTGTGATATTAATTTTTACGTATATTTAAATTACGTTAAGTTTTATATCTGTATCCATATTAATTATGAATAAACTATAAAGTTATTTTTATGATACTACAAAAAACTGCGTATAACATAACCATACAATAGTAGATGGTCTACGAAAATCTGAAATATTACATTCTACCACCACTAATCAAAAATTCTTCCCTATATGCCATCTCATTACTAAAGAATTATAACAATATACATTATTACAAGTATATATTTTTAATATTAATATTTTTGTGTTTACAATTTTTTTTTAACTCAGTCATTTAAATCCAACTCGCTATTAGTTAAATAAATAGAGGCTGTACAACAAGAGTATCGTCACTAATTTACTTATACTTAACATAACTAATATAAAATGAATTATAAAATACAGCTTCACACTATTTCAGTAGTCAAAGAAAGCCTAGTGTCAAGACACTTCGACAAAATGTAAAATGTAAGATAAAATGTACTAGATACTATAAAAATGGATAGAAAAATAAAGAGAATATAAAAAATGACTAACACTAGATAAGTATTGATAAAAAAACATTATCACCAATTTATATTTATCCTAAAACCAAGAAATACAATTTGTAACAGATGCTATAGTTAAATCAATTCTATATGAGAAGCATTTCTTTAAACCTTTTCAGCTTCTCGCTTCTTCTCACATAGTAGAAAAGTCAGAGGGAACTTAGTGCCGAATCACTCCGATCTTCATTTCCGCCCGATATCTGGACATCAGTGGCCAGTCGTGGCCCAGTGGCACAAGCGTGTGACTGTAAACGACTGGTTGTGGGTTCGATTCCCACTCGAGGGGTGGAAATTATATTTCCATTTTCTTCGCTCTCGTGTCGAGGTAAAGCGCGGCGTTAAGTTCCGCCACTTAACACGCAAGCCTCCGAATTCGGCGGAAAGTGGGGAACGGAGTGTCTTAACACTAGGTTCCCTCTGCCTACCTTGCTGTGTGCGGGATACAGCGTGAAGCTAAAAAAAAAAAAAAAAATCTGGACATCATATGTTAAGGGCTTATTCCGCAACTCTCAACTCAATTCCGTTATTCCTCCGAGTAGGAATTGAACCCACAATCGATTACGTTAAAAGTCAGTTACTGTCTCTGTATTTTTTTTACCCTCACGCTGTATCCCGCATACAGCAGAGTAGGCAGAGGGAACCTAGTGTTAAGACACTCCGTTCCCCACTTTCCGCCAAATTCGGAGGCAGTGCGTGTTAATGCCCCTAATTATAAAATAATTAACATATAATTATTTCCCGGGTGTGCATCGAACCACAACCAGTCGCGGTTACAGCGAGACACTGTCTCGTTGCGCTACGATAGCTTCATATAAAAATTAAATAAATACATTTTTTATAATTTTACATTAAGTGGCCCAATTATACATCCAGGAAAATTTATTCATAGGAAAATCTAACTGCAGAGTTAGTTGACTTTCTGAACAAATTGTTCATACATTAACAACGAGTGAGTTATTCAATTTAATACATCGACCGGGGGCCAGTCGCGGAGTAGTGGCACAAGCGTGCGACTGTATACGACTGGTTGTGGGTTCGATTCCCATTCGAGGAGTGGAAATATTAAATATTTTCCATTTTCTTCGCTCTGATGTCTCGAGGCAAAGCGCGGCGTTAAGTTCCTCCACATAACATGCAATGCCTCCGAATTTGGCGGAAAGTGGGGAACGGAGTGTCTTAACACTAGGTTCCCTCTGCAAACCCTAATGTGTGCGGGATACGGCGTGAAGCTAAAAAAAAATAATTTCGTTTCTTTGCTCTTATGACAACTGTTCTGATGAGTTTTTACACTCAACACGCAAAATATGAAATTAGGAGGAAAATGGAGAAGGGATCGTCTTGACGATAGATTATTCCGATGTGGTTCGCCAAAGCACGAAGTTCCTGTCTTAAAATTGGGTAACTACGTGTTACAAATTACATAAATAATCATTCCATGTTAGGGAAATCGAACCCAGAACCATCGCGACTTTTTAATATATTATAACTATTTAACCTACTATTTACTACGCTATAATTATGTCTGGTTAAAAATTTATACGTTAATTCAATAATATTGAACGTTCTTCACACTTTGAGCGTGTGAAGGCAAGTGTGACATCAAGGTAAATTTTTCACCGTACCTGAAACTACGTAAGTACTGAGAATCGATACAAATTATAATATATGCTGAATGCAATAATAAAGGTATTAATTAAAAACTTTTGATTGACATGTATAGACTTAATATCGCGCTTATTTTCAAATATATATTTTGTATTAGGAGCCAGTCGTGGCGCAGTGGTACAAAGTGTGCCTGTAAAGCGACTGATAGTGGGTTGGATGCCCACTCGAGGAGTAGAAATATATTTAATATTTCCATTTCTTCGCTCTGGTGTCGAGGTAAAGCGTGGCGTTAATTTCCGCCACTTAACACACAATGCCTCCGAATTCGGCGGAAAGTGGGGAGGTAGCGTAGAAATAGAAATTAATCCTTTTTTAGCAATTATAAGTGTTCTTATGAACCTGATTTCAAATGCGAATTATTACATATCTTAGGAATGTTTAAGAACGCCAAAAATCATTAATATTAATAATTTTCAGAGTTTTTTGTATGCAAAAATCCTTTTGTGCGATGCATATCGACAAATTTATTAAATTCTTAGCATTCAGTAGTTTTGTTTCCATCACGTTGCAGATAGAGGAGCTCGGGACAGTGTCTAGGACTTAGAAATCAAATGTAGGTTTAATGGCCGCCTTTAACATACATATTTAAAATGCGTTAATCATCCGCGTAATACATCCGCATTTTAAAGTAACAGACGCCTCCACCGATCTCGTAACGAAGTAGTTTCAGTAGAAAGTTTAAAAGGTTAATTTAAAAAATACAATACACAAAAGAAAAATATCATTGAGACACTCAGTTCTTCAATTTCCGTTCTTTGTAAGAGACGTGTTGGGTTACGAATCCTTTCGACAACTTCGTTCTTTGAGGTCTTACGGGTTGAGGGTCGAAACTTTTTAACAAGTTAGTTTTAAGAAGTTAACTTTGCAAGTGTCTTTGGGCACAGTCTCACGTAAGCTCACTAAAGACAAGTGACAGGGAATAACAAAAAAAGATTTCATTGTATAGTTCAATTTGCTACGTAGTATCTAGGAACATAATCATATTATGTATGTTATTATTTACGTCGTCGTAATAAAAATAATTAAATTTAAAACTTTATCAACGTTTTCGATTACATTTTTATCAAGCCACTCTATATTTATAATCTTTTAACTAATTACTTTTGGGGACGTTAAATAATAGCACGACGTATACAACACGCGATGTTTGGCTGTTTGATTCTATTTTTTTTTTTCACTTCACGCTGTATCCTGCACACAGCAGCGTAGACATAGAAAACCTAATGTTAAAACACCATTCCGTTTCCCATTTTCCGCCTAATTCTATATGCATTAGGTGTTAAGAGGCTGACCTCAACACCGCGCTGTGCCTCACCTGGCATCGGATCAAAGAAAATGAAATATTCTATTTTGAAGATATTCATAATACAATTTCATTATCAGCGATTCTATACTAGTAAAATAATATATTTTAAGATATCACCACGGCTTTTTTTGCATAGCCATTTTTCAGCTAAAATTAAGGCATTGTGTCTTAGATGACGGAACTCAACGGCGCGTTTTCTCTTGTGTGAAAGAGCAATCGTGCCCACATTTATAGTTATTTAAGTTTATAGTTAGACGCTGTTTCATATATTTTGGTATACATTAAAAAAGCAAAGATGAATTCACGATATATCAGTATTGTATAGTAGTAAACTTGTTTGATTAGAGACGGTTGTTACAAATGTAAATTTTCTATTGTTATGTAAAGTTTATATTTAAAAAAATTGGAATAGAAATTCTTGAAAAACATCAAGAGAAAATTTCTGATAAATATTAGACAAAGAAAAAAAAGAATTTATACTCCATTCAAACGCAAGGGATGACGCAGGATGAAACCTCGCAAAATAAACATTTTGCGTACTGCGTCGGTCGTCGTGGCGCAGTTTTTAATTTACTTGTACAGGCTGCTACAGAGACCTCTCTAGATATATTTTTATTTCACTGCTCTAAAAAGACATTGCGCGAAGTTCAGTTTCAGCATATAATATTTCATATTTAAGAAAAAGACGAAAAATGGAGTGTGTTGCGGTCTTATACGTCGATCGTAAGTTGCTATATGGGGGATACAAATCCTTAGCTAGGGGATGTTTTTATGTGGTAACGTTTTAACTTAAAATACGAATGTCCCATCTTATAAAATATTATAATCATCATTGCTACCTTAATTTTATCGGCCTATTATTAGGCATATGAAAAATATAGTCGAAAGTTTCGCGCTTTTAGTCCAGTGTCTGGGTATGTTTAGAGATACATACAGTTTCACAACACAGCGTTTTTCACTTTCCGCCTGAATCAAACACATTGCGTGATGAATAGCAGAAGTCAATGCCGCAGTTTCTGTTGTCATCAGAAAATTGAAAATAATTTACATTTAATCATTTCCCCGATTGGAAATCGAACCCACGACCATCACGTACTCCTATACTATCAGATACTATCACACTAGTCTCTATAATATAATAAAAACTTTCAAATTATATATCAAATCTATACTAAAGTATCATCCGGTTTAGATTTAAAGTGTTTAGTTACCCTCATGTGTAGATCCTAATTAGTCCTTAATGAATCGCGTCATCGTAGCGAAAGCACTGCGAACTCGAACTAAAGGCTCGGCCAATGTCAAACGGAAATGATATCGTGAGATATTATACATATGACATTCGCAAATGAACATTTTCCCTCGACTTAATAGCTGGAACGTAACATATGCTATAATTTATTAACCACTTATGTTATATGGAGGTTATGCATTTTACTTTTTTTTATTATCATGCATTTTTGGATGCGCTTTTATGATTTACGAGGAAGTTTGCCTGCAGTTACCTGCCCATCTATCTATCCATGTCTCTATTAATATAATAAATACATAGATAGATAGATAGATGGAATCTTGAAGCTCTATTTCACGTAACATCTTACATTTTGCTGCATAATATACACACTGTGTACTGTGCCCACGTGTTCAGACTCGATGACAATACAATATTTACATAGATTGAAGGAAGGAGGAGGAATGAAAATTATTTTGAGGATTTTCTTCCGAGTTTTTGTTATAAACTAAATTCCAATTTAAAAAGTGCGCGTAAATAGTTAAGTAATAAGTGTGTACCTAGCTTCCTTGGGCATAGCGGATAGTCAGGGAGAACCTAGAATCAAAACTCTCCGATCTCTGCTTTCCGCCAGAAATCGATACATTATATGACAAGTGGAACTCATCGTCGAGATTCGTCTAGAATGTTTATTGACATTTAACAAACACAGTAGGTTAAGTAGGTTATAAAGTGTATGTCCTTTTATAAAAAAAAAAATTAAAAAAGACAGTTTTAGTTTAGCTTTCCTGCTCAGAACGGGATGCGGAGAAAACCTTGGGTCAAGATATTGCTTGTGGAGTGGCATGACTCAACGTACGAATTTGTCTTACGAGAGTACAGAAATAAAATTAATATATTTTAAAAAAGTAATTAATTTTCGCCAGCTATTGTTTTATATATCCGTACTGTTTATTATCGTTTAGGTTGTTTAATTAACAAGTAAAAATTTAACATATATTTTACAACAAACCATGGCATCAATTAAATAACAAAAATAAACCTTTATTTCATAATTTAATATTTTTTATAATCTGTACTTAAATTCCATGCCATAATTTCAAATCGATATGGATAATCAAAGGCCAAGGCGAGCTTTGTTTGCAAACTTAGTTACACAATGGCTAATATACAAGTTTAAAAAAAAAATGACATTGCCGCATCATAAATGGCAAAATGATTGCCATATAATTTTATAAGTTTATACAGTCATTAAGTTTATAACTGGCCGAATGCTTTTCATTAATCCATAGCTACGTTTACACTTGTCATTGTTTGACACAATCTTTAGTGTTTTATCATTTTGAAGATTATTTTCGCTACGTATGTACAACGAAATTCGTTAAGGTATGTGAAGACGTTAAAGGATACTTTTAAATGTTTTTATTATTTTTTTTAATTCGTTTCAACAACATTCTTTGTATTTCGGGTACGTTAAGCTTATTTCTCACGTACCAGAGTCAAAATTGATACCCATGTAACTCTACTTTTAGATATAGATTTAACGTAACGTAACGGTTTTGACGTTTTTTAAGTTTAATTGACAATAATGTTATTTATTGTTTCATACAGATAAAGTTTCGCAAATAATCAAAATATTTATGTAATAATAAATGTACATATTCTATTCAATATAAAGTTAGTAATTACATAGCAAAGCAACTAGTGCCATACAGTGGATGAATTAATAATGAAAATAAACTTTTTCCCTGATTTTTACAGAGTAGATTTTGAAAAAACTATCAACTACGTTGAATTATCTTTGATTATGAGAATAATTAGACATTTAAATTGTTTAATTCTTCGCAATTAAATTATTGGTATGTTTCTAAAAAAGAGAAGTGGTTTTTAATTTCGGAATTTTACTTTCATTAAATCTAAGTATCTTTGATTAACTAGAAACTTGTAGCTAAATATAAAATTATTCTTAATACAATTCTATGCGAAGCCTGTAACAGTCTTCACTTCTTGTATTTTTTTTTTAATTCATAATATCGTTTTCTAATGTCCTTTTAAACGTACAAATATCATAATTTAAACGTCTAAGAACGTTTATCTACAACATACAAACTAAGTTTTCAGTTCACTACGTCATTATTTTTATACAATATTTACGTCTTTAGATTAAAACAGTGGTATTTAATAAAGATTTCACAATTTTTCTTCTTTTCGTTTCACACGTCTAGGTAGGCTGAGATAACTTATTGTTATGACACTCCGTTTTCCACTTTACACTCAACTACGTAACTTCAATTCACAATCTTAGATAAACATATTTAAAATAATAAAAAAAATAACATTATTTTTATCTTACACGGAAATTTCTATCATATTGTCGATTACCGATACCTATTAAAATAACTATTGCAATTACCTTCCACCAGCAGCATAGTAAAAGGCATAGCGAGGCAAGGCAGTCCCGTAGACGTCCAAAGAAATTCTTCACATAGGAACCACACTCTCTCATTATAAAAACATTTGTTAACACTTAACACGGCACAATGTCCACAGTATGTACAGTTTCAGAAAGCGCGAATATCGAAATGTATATGCTTGTAGTAACATCGTACTATCTTATCGCGTCAATACGATATCAATAAAACGCCACGATTCAACTGATTGTATCGGGCCTAGACCTTCCATGTATATTTTTTTGGACAATAACACAATCTTTTGTTTGAATAATGATTTTTAATTTATATAAAATATCTTCCAGTCCGTTCCAGTGGCCAGTCGTGGCCCAGTGGCACAAGCGTGTGAGTGTAAACGACTGGTTGTGGGTTCGATTCCCACTCGAGGAGTGGAAATATTTAATATTTCCATTTTCTTCGCTCTGGTGCCGAGGTAAAGCGCGGCGTTAAGTTCCGCCACTTAACACGCAATGCCTCCGAATTCGGCGGAAAGTGGGGAACGGAGCGTCTTAACATTAGGTTCCCTCTGCCTACCCTGCTGTGTGCAGGATACAGCGTGAAGCTAAAAAAAATCTTTATTTTAATGGAAGTCTCGTTTTATGGCACTTTTCGGTCTATATGTTCAGAATATTGGTTTAGTGGTTTAATATACATAATACGGCCGT
Source organism: Dryas iulia moderata (assembly GCA_019049465.1). Lineage (NCBI taxonomy): Eukaryota > Metazoa > Arthropoda > Insecta > Lepidoptera > Nymphalidae > Dryas > Dryas iulia. The sequence continues at coordinate 14,374,870 of CM032418.1, read as the reverse complement.
CGTCGCGCAGTGGGACAGCGTCTAACCATATTCGCAAAAGATGTGGGTTCAAACTTTCATTACTTCTTAGAGTATATTCTTTAAGTCTTAGTTTTAAGTACTGAAATTGTAAACAAAAAAAAATGTATTGCATATGATAAAACAAGAATTATGCTAAAAGGTACAGACCTTATGTCCGTAGAGTGGTAAAATAAAAAAAAAAAAAAAAAAAAAAAAACTTTCATTGCCGTCATTAATATACAAACATTCACTTCGAAATTATTATTTATAAATTCGAAGCGAATGTTTGTATATAATATGTTTTGTTCACTCTGATGCCGAAGACAAAGCGCGGCGTCGAGTTTAACCGATCAACACGCAATGTGTAGATCGGTCGGAAAATAAACAACGGAGTGTTTTGACACTCTGACAGCTAACTAGCTATGTTATGAGAAGTATGAAGAATGAAATTTAATTATCTTCTTCTTAAAAAAAGATTAGTCACATACAAATATTCCAATAGACCTACATAGGTAATAATATAGTAATAAATGTTATACTATAATAATAAATACTTCACAGCACAACAATTTATTATCTCTTAGGGGCTTCTACGAGTTGGATCTGTGTCCCCACGCAAGGCTTGTCTTTGAGGCAGGCTTGAATTTGAACTTCCTTTGAAGCCGAGAATCTTTTTTCAAGAGATAAATAATTAATACATTTTCTGACTTCATAAGCCAACTTGTTTGGTTTTGCCTGGTATAGTGAAGGTAAGGTATATCTGTTCTACCGACCTCTAAATTGAAAATTCTACAAAAAAAATAGTTATATATCTTGTTAGACAAACGCGGGGTTAAGTTCCGCCACGAGCAAAATCTTTACAATGAACAATAACAAGCGTGGTATATGTGAAGGTAACAAAAGTTGACAGAAATGACTAACAGCAAGTAAGTAAGGTAATGTCAGTAACTACTTATTAGGTGTATTTCCGTATAACGATCCCACTACACTTGTGCAAACATTAGATAAAATATTGTTAACTCACAGATTAGCAATTCAACGCAGAATTAACTTACTATTAGATATCCATGCTTATATTGCAAAGTACGTTTGTTTACTTGTTACCTAACCTAGTGTTCTTTTTTGTTTGGTGTTAATCTAGTGTTAGGATACTCCATTCCCTACTTTTCGCCGAACTTTGAAGGCATTGCGTGTTAATTGGCGGAACTTAGCGCCGCGCTTTACCTCGACACCAGACCCGACACGACCTTTACCTCGAACCCACCAATATTCACTTTACAGTCACATTTTGTGTCTCTGCGCCACGACTGGCCCCAGTCCTTCTTTTACGTCGCAGATATGTATGTTTTGTCGAGATTTTTTAAGTGAAAATGGTTAGAAGACTGGAGTGTGAGGTAAGCAATTTTGTGCTTTGCGGTATAGGTACTAAAACATTTCATTACCATAGGGAGCTTCATAGTAATATGCATAGGATCTATATAATTTTTTATTTATATAATATTTTATCGATGTAATTTTTTCAATAAATTTTGCAGGAAGATCAAAGAGGACCGGATGTATGATAAACTTATAGTTACTTACCATAAATCACGCTAGCGATATTACGATTACCAGCTAGTATGTATGTATGTATATAATACTAGCTTGTGCCCGTAACTACTATTAGTACGAGCAAATGGGCAAACATTTAACACGTTCAACGCCAAGCAAAATTATTCGTCTTTCCGTTCGGGCCGCGTTGGTCAATGCTGACCGCTTGCGATTGATTCGCCAATCGGACACTTTCGATTCATTAATACAGCCTGTAGGGCACTTCTATCTAATTAAACCATACGTATTGACCCGCGTAGCTCACTAGTTACTCTAAAATAAGTTGGTTTTTCAATAATGTAAAATATTTGGAAGTAAGACGACAACTTCAAATGCTGACCGACGTTCAATGACGTCACAAATAGTGACATTTGGATAGAAATGTGATTTTTGCTTGACTTGTAGGGATAGCAGCAGTGAACGTGTTAAGCAATTAAGTAATATTATTTTAACGTGAAAATAAAGAACGGAGAATTTTGACACTGGATTCTCTCTCTTTATTCACCATTCTGCTCACTGGGAAAAAGATAGGAGCTGCTATCATTTAGCGCCCGAGTGCATCTATTATTATAAATCACCTACTAAGTTAGGTACTTTTAACTCAATTGATTTATAAAACTTGTTGGTATTTACATAAAGAAAAACCTTTAAAAAGGTATAAAGAAAAAACATAAGAAGTACGAAGTTTTATTGTAAATACGTAATAGATTATAAATACAATATTAAAATAAGTATAAAATCGTATAAACAAAGTGAAATAAATCAAAATTTGTTGAACTTGCTTTTTGTATACGTATATGTATAGTACGCGCATTCTAAGTTGATCGGACAGAAGCTAGCACAAATAGTCGAAAGCTAGCAAAAGCAGCGAAAAGAGTGATTGGCGGTAAGAGCCCGAAATGGAGACCCGAGAAACAAACGTTAATGATTTGATTATGCATAGTGCCTTGTATCTCAGTCGCTCATCGACTCCAGGGGCCTTAAAAAAGGGGACTTAAAATCGGCCAATCAAAAGTCTGTATATCGACACGGAGGTAATTCTGAAACATACACATATCGTATTCTTAAACACACACATATAAACATCTGAAAAACTTGACGATCAACATAAAATGCGCAAGCTGTATGTACAAATATAAATATTAAAAAAGGGATAACCTTTCCATACAATAATAAATAAACCTTCATTTTATGAATGGTGTCAAGAATGCATTCAGAGCTAAGTCTCTGAGTACCGTTCAATCTTATAATCGTGTGGAAACCGCGACTACGTGTGAATTATAACTAAAATGCATAATCGTTAATTCAAAATACTAGTCGCAAGATAACCTCTTGGACCCAAATATCAAAGCACTTGTTCCCTGCTTTCCGCTCAGCTTCTAAACTTTTCATCTTTAATTTATATTATCGCATTTTTATTGAGGCTTAGTCTCCCATTGCGCCACAATGTCTTGAGATTTGCTATGTTATTGTTCAATGAGTCTGAGTAACAATGGCTTAGATATGGACTTATGATATCTTATTGTTCAAAAAAATTTTTTGAATAAGTTTTTTTTAGCTTCAAGTTGTATCCCACACAGTATGGTATGCAGAGGGAATCTAATGTCAAGACACTCCGTTCCTCATCTTTCGGCGAATTCTGGATACATTACATATTCAGTGGCAGAACTCAATGCCACACTTTGCCTCAACACCAAAGTGAAGAAAATGAAATATTAAATATTTCAATTCTTTAAGTGGGAATCGAACCCACACCCACAATCAGTCACAATTAGTGCCCTGGATCACAAATGGCCTCAATCAATAAATATATGATACTATATTCAAAACATCTTCAACCTTTATCATCATTGTGTGTTCACTACAAAACTCAACACCACTGTTTATCATGTGAGGATAGTTTAAAATAAGTTAAATATAATTTTATAATATAATTTATCCAAATAAGAATCAAACAATCAATTGCATTTACAGTCAGACATTATGCTACTGCATCATGATGGTCTATGTGGATATTAATAATCATATCAAATATGTTATAATAATATTGGTTAACTCACATATACACATAACCTTAAATTAAAACAATATAACAGAGGAATTAATTTCATACATGTTTCATCATTTTACTTTATAGAAATAATATTTACATATAAAGTAAAAAAAACAAGATATAACTTATAATATGTATAAAAGTATAAGAATTAAATAATAATTAAATTGTTTATAAAACATTTTTTCTTAACACAATCCATATTCTAATGGCAAGTTTAATTGTATTAAAGGTGTGATAATACCTAGAAAAGTAATTATCATATTTCTTGTTCTCCGTTTAAAAGCTGCTATAAGTTCAGCAGTGTGGCATGGATGGATTATGAAGTAGGGCCGGTGCATCACAGGATGTTCCTGTTGCGTCACCACTGAGTAGAAATCTTTCATGCTTATTCTGTAATAAAATAAAAACAAATCATTAAACATTTTAAGGTGCACAATAACATCTGATTGGAAATGTTAATGAATTGAAGTAATGGAAAGTTTAATTAAATACAAAAGTTTATATCACATTACACATTTAAATTACAAAAAAAAAATTAAATTATAAAAACTAATATTTAAAGCTTACTTCATAAGTGAAATCTGTCGCACTTCTTCTAGGGTTAATAATTTTCCTGAGCAATCCCAGACGTTAAAACTAAAAGATGGAACTCCATAGCTAAGATTAAAAAATATTATATATTCGCCTCTGTACAAGAAAATTCGATTATCCTTATCTCTATGGCTGACAAACTCTTCCTTTCTAATATAAGTATTTAATATTTCATTGTCGTTTTCATGCAACGTCCAATTATCGCGAAATTTGTCTGAAAGCTTAATAAAATGTCGTGCTGCTGCAACAAACTCTTCTGGAGACATACGCATAGGGACATTAGCACTCATAATAATATTGTATGTACCAAAATACGTTGAAACAGTAAATAAATACTTTCTATAACATTTTACATATGATATGTTAGTTAAAAGTGAAGATGTTAGTAATAAGTACAATATTTTGAATATCTCAGTTTGTTTACGCACAATTTGACAGTTCTAAATATTCGGCTGTCAACTTTCAATAATCGATTTTAAAAGAAAAGAAAATATAACTATTAACTAGTTTCTATATTACTTTTTGTTAATTATATTATATATTTTATTACTTTACCTTATTTATATACTATATCTTTTCACAGAAATTTATTTGATAAAATTAGTAAGGTATTATTAAAATTTGATTATAAAACTTAAAATTTAGGTTTACCGTTTAAGATATTATGTTATATAAGGATATTTATCGAAATGACGTTCATGAAATTGCTAAATGTTTTAAAAAGAAATATACTAGTATGATAATTAAAGTAATTTCCAATCTGTAAAATGAATAAAAATACGATCGATGGTTATCAATGAATGTCTATCCACTTATATAAGCATTCGAATGTTCAAATTCGTCATCGGAGACTTTGATTAAGTGAAAATCATCAAAGATAAAATCTCTCGCATTTTCTTTAATATTTTTATTAAAATACTTATTTATTTAATAATATACTACAATCGATTACTTCAATCGATGTAATTATTGGATCAATTCAAATTCAATGTCAATAAATGTCACTTTGACACCTCCAATAGGACAATCTGTGTCAATAAGTTAATTTTAAAATGTTTACTCAATACTTAAGACTTAAGAGCAACAAAATAAGGTTTATATTACTCCAATTTTTTAATATACCCTGTACAATGTGGGTATATCAAGTATCATCTATGGTCAATGTCATTGACCGTCGTGTTTTCACGTTGTGCGGTTGTATTCATCAATTTTTTTACGCGTAATAAAAAACTTTTCAAAAAGCTTTTCGAGTTTAACGTTTCCATTTCTAACTAATAAAATAAATAAATAATACGAATATAAATTTTATAATTTGCGGTTTTGTGCTTGAGCGCCGTTGGGGAACTGGTTTGAGGTAATTATTGTAAGTTAACTATATATATATTGAAACTTTAATTGACGTTCAAATTATTTTGGAAAATATTTCTCTATTGACTGACTAAATATATTTTAACAACGTAATACTTAAGTAGATTTTTAAAGTATACTTTGATTATGTATTTACATTGTTTTAAATAACTTTCAATTATTGCTCAATAATTAAAAAATAATAATTTTATATCAAAATAAAATTAATTTTATAGTGAAAATGGATACCTTAAAGAAAAATTGGTTTTCTGAATCATGTGAAATGTGGCCAGGGAGTACTTTTTCATTTGAAGTAAAGGAAATACTCCATCAAGAAAAATCTGATTATCAGTATATACAAGTGTTTGACACTTTTAGTCTGGGCAAAGTGCTTGTTTTAGATGGCATTATACAATGCACCCAAAAAGATGAATTCTCATATCAGGTAAATAATAAAAACTAAAAATAACTACTTTATATATAATATATATTTAAATATGTGATTAAATGTCATTGGGATGCAGTAGAAGTTGGCGTTGGCTACATGTGCTGTTTTGAGTTATATTTTACCAATAAGAATTTTATATATATAAATTATGGAAAATGTGTGAAACTTAAAAAATAATATTACAGTACTATAATATATTTAAATGTAAATTACTATATATTGTATTGTTAATTACATTTACTTTGAATTAAATTAATTAATTATACAAACAAATAGCCTTGATAGGTTTACTGTTGTTATTGTGTTTATTTTATTTTTTAGGAGATGATATCTTTCCTTCCTCTTTGTTGTCATAAAAACCCTGAGAAGGTTTTAATAGTTGGCGGTGGAGATGGAGGAGTAGCTAGAGATGTGGCCAAACATCCTAGTGTTAAGGAAATTGTACAGGTAACATATACTCGTAGAATTTTTTTTTTTTAAAATGTAACTACTAATTACTAACTAACTATAATTCACTACCTACTACTTATTATTCTTATTAACCTACTCCAGTAAGGACAATATGTATGTATGGAACAGCAGAACAGAGTCTCTTCTAGTATTTGGACATTCTATTCTTCACTTGTTGCCCGAATTTAAAACTTTGTATATTGATTGGGGGAACTCAACAAAGTTGCAAATAGAGTGTTTTGTGAATTATTTTTCTGCTTACTTAATATTTGCGGGAATAGCTTAAAGTTAAAATATTATTTTAATTCAAATTAATAAAACAATAAATTAAAAGAACAACTTTTATATATGAATACAAATAAATAAAAGTCATGTTACTAACCAACAGATAATGCACATCATTTTTAGCTATACAAAGATTTTGAAATTTAAATCTTGTACATAGGTTTCTTTGGGTAATTTATGGCAACAAAGAAAAACTATTTTTTTTGTAATCCTCCTTATAGAGTATGCAAACGAAGTTGCAGGCTGCAACTTGTTATTTAATAAGATTGTGTGAAATGGATAAGGAAAACGTCATGTATAAATAAAGATATAGTGGAGTTTATGATGCATTCATGATATACTTACAATTTTCCTTAATAAAAATAAAACTTAGAAATTTCTATGAAGCAATATAAATTGAGGCGCAATGTGACAGCGGCTGATTGTGTACGCGATTAGTTGTGGGTTCGATTCGATTCGAGCAGGGAAAATAATTTAATTATAAAAAAAAAATAAATAAATAGCTTCACGCTATATCCCGCACACAGCAGGGTAGGCAGAGGGAACCTAGTGTTAAGACACTCCGTTCTCCACTTTCCGCCGAATTCGGAGGCTTGCGTGTTAAGTGGCGGAACTTAACGCCGCGCTTTACCTCGACACCAGAGCGAAGAAAATGGAAATATAATTTCCACTCCTCGAGTGGGAATCGAACCCACAACCAGTCGTTTACAGTCACACTCTTGTGCCACTGGGCCACGACTGGCCACTTAATTTAATTTAATTATTAATATTTTTTTTAATTCTCAATTCAAAGCGCGGAGTTGAGTTCTACCTCTCAACAAGCAATGTCTCGATTTCGAGGGGAAAGTGTAGAACCCAGTGTTTTGCCACTATGTTTTCTCTGACTGCCTGTAATGCGATACATAGCATGAAGCTGCGAACATTAACTGTGTAACAATAATCAGAATTAAGTAATTAAATGATAGTTACAAAATTTAATTCTTATCTTAAACTGAGAAGAAACTGTTGATAAGGAAATCGCTCTAATAAAATAAGAAAATCCTTTGCACTCCGTCCGTGTATCCATCGCGTTGTAGAGAAACGAGCTTGAGACAGTGCCTGGGACTTCTGAGGCAAGTGTAGGCTTATACGCAGTAGCGTAGCTGGACAAGGGCCCCGTTGCATAAGATGCATATAAAATAATCTCTGTAATTGCTGATGTTCATTAGAAAACATTTAAAATCATTTTTTTCTGTTTTGATGCTCCTCTTTTTTCAAAGCTAAGGTAAGAGAGGCCCCCTGAGCTCCGCCCGGAAGGCTGATAGCTACGTCACTGCTTAATGCTACTATCCTAGTTTCTCTTTCTGCCAAATCAATAATCAGAGAGAAGAAATCATAAAAGATCCTAGTAATAATGACTTGGTAGAAATTAATTCATGTTAGTTCTAGACAGACCGAGATGTTTTATCTTTGAGGCAGTAGCGTTTTTGATTATGGAATGAAAGTTATACACATTTAAATAAATAAAAAGTATAGTTGACTTGTATTACTTTGATTTTCTTTTTATTTATTTTCATTTATATAGCTTTAATTTGTATTTAAATACAGGTAATAATAATATATTTTTAAATCGTCCTAATATTATACTGGCAAAAAATGTCATTCAAAATGTTGTAGGTAGTTGAGTTCGTAACATTGTCCCCGCATAAATTGCGTGTACGATTTTTTTGGGTTTTCAAAAAAGTTTTATTATAATCCGTCCAGTATTTTTTACTTGAAAGGAAAACAACAGGCAGGCAGACAAAAATACGATTATGTTTTCCATATTTTTAAAGCGTCACCACACAAAAAATATTTTTTAAAAATTTTAATATTTTTGCTTCTGTTATTTATGTGTAGACTTTTAGAAGTATTTTTTTATACACTGTCCATGATGGACCTAAGGTGTAGGTATTTTTTATCATCTAACTATGGTAGATACTATGACACGATCGTTTAACTGTGGTAAATAGATAATATAATCATTGGTCAATGATTGCGTTTTTTTATAAGTGAGAAAATAGTTTTTTATATTATATCAGTGTACGTTTCATTCAATTTCAATCATATGTAAGTTTCGTTAGAAAACGATTACAGCAAACGGAAAAACCGCATGCTAGAACAAAAATTTTCCGCACTCTTCATAAGGATGATAAAAAAACTACCAATGAAAATGGGCCTTAATATATTTCAGCTTCACGCTTTTTACGGGGGGAGGGTGCTTTTTAGGAGGGGGTAGTTAGGAAAACTTAATGTTAAGACACTCCGTTCTCCACTTTCCGCCCGAAATTGACATATCACATGTGGAATAATAGCAGCGAAGTGAATTAGTACAGCCGGGGAATTATATATTTTTTTATCTTCACGCTGTATCCCGCACACAGCAGGGTAGGCAGAGGGAACCTAGTGTTAAGACACTTCGTTCCTCGCGAACCGCTGAATTCGGAAGCATAGCGTGTTAAATGCCGGAACTTAACGCCCCGCTTTGCCTCTGATACCAGTGCAAAGTAGCGACTGACCCAGTATAATTTAAGTACAATTATTATTATTAGAGCATATCTAGTGCGAATAGAACCTACGACCATGGCATATACAATCCCACTATGCCAACACAGCCTTATATATCGTGTCCAATATTCTATTCTGTAAGTTAAATTCTAACGTTAAATATACTATTTACTTATTTTATCTTCAAGTAGTTTTTAAATATAATTAAGAATATGATAATGGTCATTACGACATAAGAACTAGTGATAACATTTATCTCGTGTAATGGGAAGGTCAATATTTTTGTTAACGCTTTTATATAGATACATGTAAGAAAAGATTATTTAATTTTATATTATTTTGATGAATGAAATGAATTTGCCATTGTTTTTTTTATTCTTAAGGAGGGCAAAGTGCAGTTTTTACGTTACGCCGCTAAAAATATGCTCGAAATTGGTCAGACTGTGAAGAAATGAATGTTTATATTATAAGTTTTTATTCTTTCTGACTACTTTAATATGCATATATTACAGAGAGATTAGGAGTTTACCTTAAATTATGATAAAACTAAATGTTATTGCTGCCCGTTAACGTCGTTAGTTTAATCGCGGTATCTGAAGTATTTTAATGTCAATAAATTTTTAAGTGATGTCTTCATGTAGCGGCCCGCTCGCAGCTTCGCCGCCTGAACCACTTCACTGTTTCGTTGTATTGCAAACCTCGGGGGTAGATTTTTAAAAAATAAAGTAGCCTATGTTTAAGCTTGGATTATCAACTATATTTATGCCAAAATTCATTACAATCGGTCAAGCGGTTTAGATTTTTCATATAAACTTTCATCCCCTATTTCAACTCTTTAGAGGTTGATTTTTGAGAAAATAAGTAGCCTATGTTAGACCCAGTAACTTTTACTACTTTCATCCTAAATTTCATCCAAATCGGACCGGTAGATTAGCCGTGAAAGCGTGACAGACAAACACACAGACTTTCGCATTTATAATATAAGTATGGATGTAAGATATAATAATGGTTTAAAATAAGCAATTATATATATTGTTCATATGTTTGAATGACCAAACTTATTTAGCTAGCAAAAAATCTAAAGAGTGGATTTTATTATTATTTGTTTTTCAATATTTGGTTCCAAATTTGTGTAGAACTTAACTTAATTTAGTATCATTACTGACTTTTTATTTGTTTAACAATAGCTAAATTTGTTTAGTTTTTTATTTAGCTTCACTCTGTACCCCGAACACAGCAGGGTATCCAGAAGGAATCTAGTGTTAAGACACTCCGTTCCCCACTTTCCGCTGAATTTGGAGGCATTACGTGTTAAGTGGCGGAACTTAACGCCGCGCTTTGCCTCTGATACCAAAACGAAGAAAATGGAAACAATAAATATTTCCACTCCTCGAGTGGAAATCGAATCGAGTATTTTCTATACTCAAAAAAAACAAATTTAATTGTAATTAAAAATATTTAGATAACTTTAATATTCAATTTCTAATTCCTTCTTTCAGGTGGAAATCGACGCAAAAGTAATCGAAGTCTCCAAAAAATACCTCCCATTCATGGCGGTTGGTTTCGAAAGTAAAAAGTTGACTTTACACGTGGGTGACGGGTTCGAATTCATGAAAAATCACAGCCACGAGTTCGACGTGATTATAACAGACAGTAGTGACCCCATCGGCCCAGCTGTCAGCCTGTTTCAAGAAAACTACTTTGCCCTTATGAAAAGTGCCTTGAAACCCAATGGTATTGTTTGTTCCCAAGCGGGAACATTTTGGGATAGCATGGACTTGGTCAAGAATACACTACGTTTTTGTCAAAATCAGTTCCCGGTAGCTTCTTACGCTACCACCTCAGTCCCTACGTATCCTTGTGGTCAAATTGGCTTCGTAATCGGCTCTTTAGACCCAAATGTCAAATTAAATGAACCGACGACCATCTTCTCTAAAGACGAAATCTTTAATATGGGCCTCAAATATTACAATAGTGATATACACAAAGCCGCGTTTTCTCTCCCGTCGTTCGTGAAACAAGAAATTGACGTTTAATTCTAATGTACTTAGATATGCATTTATTTTTATAGATCTTTTGACGTTTTATATCTTGTTTAGGTGTAGGTTCTATTTCGACTGATGAATACTCGGGCAGCATACATTCCGTCATATATAGTGCTGTCTTTGATTTTTTGGGGAATTTGGGCACTTTGGGCCTAGTGGGGAAGTAAAATTAATTATTATAAGATAGTACACAATCTTATATAAGAATTAATATCATTATATTAAGAAAAAATGAATATTATTATAATATATGTAAGAAAAATGAATATTATTACATTAGGTTTACATTGGACGTTGTTCGTGTATTACAATGTCCAGGCTATTCGAAGCCAAGGCAAGAATGAAGTTGTAATAATCGTTTAAGAATTTCGACAAAAACGGAAGTAGAACGTATTGCTTAGCAGTCACCGCGCTTGGACAGTGTCCAAGAAGTGCGGGTTCGAATCCCACTACGTTTAAATTTTTATACGTTTTCTACAAATGTTTTTCATATAGTGTATGTATGTATGTATGAATTATACTTTAAAAAGTAAAAAATATTCGAGGCTCCCGACTGTAGGGGTATATTTTTATAGTAAAGGCAGCACTAAAGTAACATTCCATTTGGTACGAGGTCTAGTCCTAATCTGAATATCTACGCTATATTGTGATAAGTGTATCGAAATACATATTTTTGTATAATAATGTTGCATATTTTTTTTTATATTTAATGTTGAATCGGGGACAATAAATTTTATTTTTTTATATAAACTCTTTGTTTTTCTTGTTTACTCCTATTATTAATTATATATGGTTAATTTATATTATAATATATGCTGTAATTGTATTACAGTAGGGCCCTTGTTAATTAGGTGAGAAATTCTCACAATTATATTATGTCTTATGTTATCTAAGAAAACAATATACCAGGACCAGTCGTGGCGCAGTGGCACGAACGTGTGACTGTAAACGACTGGTTATGGGTTCGATTCCCACTCGAGGAGTGAAGTCATTTAAAATTTCCATTTCCTTCGCTCTGGTGCCAGAGGCAAAGCGCAGCGTTAAGTTCCACCACTTAACACGCAAAGCCTCCGAATTCGGCGGAAAATGGGGAACGGAGTGGCCTAACACTAGGTTCCCTCTGCCTACCCTGCAGTGTGCGGGATACAGCGTAAAGCTATACTGAGACTGACTGGCTATTTAGAATTATCAATTGTCTACATTTATATTTTTATAGTGTTACGCTTTTTTCCGCACAACGGGGTAATCAGACAGGACCTAATGTCGAAGACACTGTTTTCCACTTTCCGCTCAAATATGAAACGTTTCGAGTTAGGTGGTAAAACTTAATATTGCATTTATCGTAAAAGACCAGTGGCCAGTCGTGGCCCAGTGGCACAAGCGTGTGACTGTAAACGACTGGTCGTGGGTTCGATTCCCACTCGAGGAGTGGAAACATTTAATATTTCCATTTTGTTCGCTCTGGTGTCGAGGTAAAGCGTGGCGTTAAGTTCCGCCACTTAACACGCAATGCCTCCGAGTTCGGCGTAAAGTGGGAAACGGAGTGTCTTCACACTAGGTTCCCTCTGTCTACCCTGCTGTGTGCGCGATACAGCGTGAAGCTATAGTAAAATAGAGAAGAAATGGAAATAATTTATATATTATCATGATATGATCTTTTGTTTTCGCGACTACATGCCCCCGCATGGGAATGGAACTCATTACCACCACATAAATTATCGAACCCTATTATATAACCTCAAATAGATTAACCACAATATTTTGTCAATTGCTTCGACCTCCCAAGTCATCGGCAAATAATTTTATTCAAAATAAGAAGTTACATGCTTCATTTTTTGAACGTCAAAGTAATTTATCACCGGACACAGGTTCACTAAAGTTAATACCTCAGACCTGAGAAGAACCAGCGCAAAATACTCGGTGGGACTTCTTTTTTTTAAACCAATTGTGATATAAAGAAGACCCTCTTCCCCCATTGTGATATCGTTCCCAGGAACATTACAATAATTTTAAATTTATTTCCATTCATTTGAAGCCAGTCGTGGGGCAGGGGCACATAAGTGTGATTGTAAACGCGACTGGTTGTGGGTTCGATTCCCAATCGAGAAGTGTCTCTCCTACCCTACTATGCAGAATATATCGTATACCGAATACACCGAAAAAAAAAACAAAAAATATATAAAAATATATTTATTCACTTTCATTATCTTGGGGCATCTGACTCTTTCTGTGCGTCCCTTCCTTCTCGGCGTCCATCAAAGCACTGAACACGGCGCCTGATTTTACCTTTTTTAATATTTTCTTATCGTGAAATGTGTGACTGTGAGCTGATGTCCTAAAAAATGAATATTATTGTTAATGAATTTCTCTCTCAGCTGTATTCCGTACACAGCAGGGTAGGCAGAGGGAACCTAGTATTAAGATACTCCGTTCCCCACTTTCCGCCGAATTCGGAGCCTTGTGTGTTAAGTGGCGGAACTTAACGCCGCGCTTTACATCGACACCAGAGCGAAGAAAATGGAAATATTAAATATTTCCACTCCTCGAGTGGGAATCGAACCCACAGCCAGTCGTTTACAGTCACACGCTTGTGCCACTGGGCCACGACTGGCCACAAATAAATGGTTAATCAATTTATTAATATTATTGAAATAAATTTTAAGAAAATGTATAAAACTCCACCTGCATCGAAATTTTGATGTGCTTATTGGGATCACCTTACAATAAAAATAAGTTGTAATAAGCAGATAATAATTTCGGAGTAGTCAGATATAGAACGCATGGTTTAGCAGCCAGAACTCTTGGAGGATTTCTGAGCGGCGCAGGTTCGAATCACGCTGGGTAAAATCTTTATACGTTTTATAAAAATGATTTTCAATTTTTAAAGTCTTTGAATAAAACTTTAAATATGTTAAATTATATTATAGATTTTTTATATACAACACTTCACTTTCGTTTTAAAGATACGATATATGCATATAATATAAGAATTTCCATAAGTCCGGCATTATTAGTGGGACCCTCGTGGCGCAGGACAGCCTCTGACTGTAACGCGATGATTGTGTGTTCGATTCCAACTCAATATTAAAATAATAAATTCTTAGCTTTGATAAGTAAGACAAAGCGCGGTGTTGGGTTCCGTCACTCAACATGCAATGTCTCGTTTTCGTGTGGAAAGTGGAGAAGAATGTTTTGACATATTCGACATGCGAAAAAAGGAAAAAACATGAAGCTGAAAACATACAAATTAATACAAGTTCTACTACATAATAAAAGCTATTTACAAAAACTTCCATACATACCTCTGCACAACAACATCGTCTTTAGTAACAACATAGGCGGGACACTTAAAATTATTTAAATAATCAACACACCGCCATTGCCTGGATTTATCCCTGTTTGTATGCTTCAAGTAATAAATGAATCGATTCAATATCATTTGCAAGGAACCCTGATTCGATACTGTGTACTGTAGTGTGCCGAGACCTGGGGAAAAATGGCCTTTGAGTGACCATTTGACGGAAATACTTATGTGTTATATTATATATATTTTGTATTTTCACCGGAATTGGGAGAGAGAATAGTGTCCAAACACTTTATGTCTATTTTAGATATTTTGTAGTGGGTAGTTGACTTCAACGCTGTACTTTGCATTACTAGACTAAAGATATGAAAATAATTTAGATATCAATAATTTTTGGAGTGGGAATCGAACGCACCAATCGCACAGCCATCGCGCTTACAACAAGACACTATCGCTCTGCGCGACGTTAATAAAATTATATAATCGTTTTTTTAAGAGAACGAAATATTTTAAAGAGTACTGTGTGGACGTGAGAAATCGTCTGACTACATATGTAATGAATGTGGATTCGATTTCGAGTCAGTGCGATAATTAAAATTATAATAATTTCTATATTGTGTTAGCACAAAGCTCAGTATGAAGTTGCGTTAATAAACATTTGGATTTCGGTTGTATAGTGGAGAACGGAGTGTCTTGACACTCGCAGTCTACCACAGGGATGGGCAACTGGGGGCCAGATAACTGTAGAAATTTTGAAATTTAGTCAATGAAGAGCCAGAATTATAGGATTGGATCTTATTTTTCAATTGTCCAAATACATACATATTTATCATTTATCTCTATTTATTTATTCAAAAAGCGTAGCTAATCATACTCGCTTGTTCATCAGGATTGGGTACAACAAGCCTTTGTAAATGTGGAGGCAGCATGTCCGGGGTTATTTCCTTTCTTTCCACTTTATCTGGCACCTTGTGAGGTTTACTTCTTATTTCTCTTATTTGAGGCTCTTTATAGAACTCATCCATTGAGTCCTCGCTTCGTACATCATTCACTAATACGTCGCAGCTGTAATTATAAGAAAATTGATATTAAATGATAACGTGAGTGGATATTGTGATATTTCCCATTATGAGATTTTCATGGTAAAATGTGATTTTAAGTCAGAAATAAAAGACAATTTCATGCTTTTTAAGATATTCCGTTCTACACTTTTAGAAAATAACAAATGATGTTTTGTATGGCAGAACTCAATACAGCTCTTTTTTTTTGAGCAGAGGTATGAAAAGAATTCAAAAGTAGGAATTGCCCAGCGAGAACCGAACCCACTACCAATCGAATTTACACTTTGGTGTCTCAATGGCCATATATAATTAATTATAAACATTCTAGATATGTCAGAAATTAAACATTGCGAATCTGAATGACGATATAAAAAGAATACTAATAATCAATTTTCGTTATGAATATAATTTTTTTGAGGTGTGTAGGTGAGTTAATTTTGGCCACTAATTTACTAATTTGGTACGGTTAGTTATAACTTTCATCCCAAGTGCTTCATATTTTAGAGAATCTGTGATTGACTTTCATTTCTTAAAAGGTGTTTTACTGACACTTATTTTAAAAATATAATTCAAGTATCTAGTTTTACAAAAAGAGAAAAAGAAGTTCTAATTTAATTCAACTTGATAGTGTTTTGACTATCAAGTTAATGGTTCAGGAGATCACATAGATTTTTATGTTTACTTGTTAATTAAAATAAATAATGTAAAAAATAACATATCAATTATATCTTAATTCTTTTTTTCTATTGCTTTTGCTTCCCGATGTGCCTATGTAACAGGGTAGACAATTTTGGCAAAACAGCAAACAATAATACTAATGGGTGGATGTCTGACTGTAAACAATATTGATTACTCAACTGTGGGTGTAAGTATTTTGAAATTATTTTATTTTCCTGCTGATAACTTGTATATTACAGTGTGTGGGTGAACTTGTATATGCTAGGTCTTGAATGAAAGCAGAAAATGGAATGTCTTGACACTAGACCAGTGATTTTCAACCACTGTGCCGCGGCACTTTTGTGTAATACCAAATTTTGCAAATATATAATAATGTTAATATTATTAAATTATATCATTTAAAATAAAAAAAAATTGAAATCGTTAAATGTTCGCCACAACAAAAAAAAAACGTTGAGAATAACTGCACTAGGTTCTCATTTACTCTGTAATAGTACCTAATTAAAATGGTAGGTTAGTCAACTGATATACCTTTTTTGTTCTATATCCATTTTAGTGAGATCATCACAAGGATTTGATATTTCAAAATAACATATATCATCTTCTGGCTCAAGACCTTCAATTTGTGTTGAAAATATTTCTGGCGACTTTTGCCTTTCACTCGTAAGAGCTTGTGATAAATTCTGAAATCATACTTTTATGCTTAATTTAAGAAAGGAGTACTTTATATGTATTTTATTAAGAAATTTTATTTAATTTTTGGGTATAATGCATACCATTTCTTGTAATCCCTTTATGTGTAGATCTTTCGCTGCATCTATTAGTTCATTTAAATCTTCTATGGCTACTAAAACTTCTCCTGTGTATATGTATTCTAATATTGCAGCTAATGTGTTGTGGGATATTTTCTGAAAATATTTTATCTCAAATACAATTTAAATCATAAGTTAATCAAAAATTTAGCAGTCAGAAAGTCATAAGCCTACACTTACACAAAAACGCAAAATGCTTTTGAATTTTATTATAGAAATGAGAAAAATATCAAAATAAGAGTATATTACTTACATTCAATATTATGACTGGATGTGGGCTCTGTGCTGAAGCTATGAGGTCTTTTAAAAAGGGACTGCTTAATGCAATGATAACTTGATGTACTTTGACGAGGTATCCGTCAGCAGCTAGAGTCATATCCACAAATTCACCATTCTGAAGTTTAATAGAAAAAATATAAATAAAGTAGAAGTTATATCACAATGTATACTGTTCATCTATTATTTTAACACTTATTATGTAATAAAATGTTGTACATAGAGTTTAATTTATTGGAAATATTGCTATAAGGACATATTAGATTAGTTTTTAAATTATCTAAAATAAACATAACAGGAACATTAACTGGTTTGTGAGAATAGGATATCTTACCTGTTGTAATAAACTTAGTCCACTGCAAATATTTTGTACATGCTCATCCCAGGATAATGAAAATTGAGATTGAGCCATAATCATTTAAAACCTATCTTCGAATGTTGTTTAACATTAGACAATCATCAACAACTGTCATTGTCACTATTGCAATGACAAGTGACGTTATTGTACAAATATTTACAGTAATTAAAAAAGGAAGCAAATAATAATCATTTAAAAGTCATAAAATAAAGAAACAGCAACAACAGTAATAATTTTATTATTACATTTTATCAATAAAATATCTAAAAATATAAAAAAAAACATTTGACTAATGTTAGTAATACATAATGATTTGCAAATTTAATTAAAACTTCTAACTTATGTTTATCACCCCAAAACAGGCCAGCATTACGTGTTGAGTGGTGGAATTCAATGCCGTGCTTTGTCTTAGATATCAGTTAGAGATGTTAAACTAAAACATAGCTTTATTTCAACAAATAATAAAATATTATATTATATATAATATAACGTTAGATACGTTTTATATTTATAATACTTACGAAGTTCATCTAACGAATAAAATATTTTTTAAAAAGTGTATTGAGATAAGTAGGTATATGAATTTATGAATTAATTTTGTTATGGATACAAGATATCATTGCTACGCATGTCAAATACTGTGAAAGTGGAGTTTATAAGACAGATACTCATTACAATCAGAAAACCAAAAATAGACATTTAGCGGCTATAAACTCTAAGGGCTGATTCGCTTATGTTACTGCTTACACTATGTGAATTTAGTTAATAAAAACTCCCATATTCCAATAAAAACAATAACACAACTAAAATTTAAGTTCTTTTTCTTATTGTAAAGTCTTAAAAATATACGGGCACGAGGCATTTATTTCACGCGCTACGGCAGTATGGATATTAGAAACATAGATGGCGCTGATTGAAGTTGAATCGCGCTATCGTTACGTTCTGTTTGAAAGCATAAATAAACCTGACTTTGCCAATTACTTTATTCCATTTTTACCGCTCTGGTAAAAATCTATTTTTTGTGGGACTTCATCAATTTACTTTTATGAGTCTCTTATAAATAACTATATACTATATAAGCCATTAGTAGACAGGCGCCGAACAACTTGTCTTGATATACTGTGATTAGACATTGCTAGACATGCGCTAAACAGTACGCTATGATGTGATGTGGTATGGCATTACATTTCGTGCCGCGTGATATTACATTTTAACATTACTTTAAACATCACGCGTAATGTCGCGTAATGACATTGCACTACTATCACACATGACAGCGCGTGATGTGATATTACTGAGAAACTGATGGATGACATATAATAAGTAATACGGCATGCCCATCGCATCGCTTTTTGTGGAATGGACCAAAGTTGATTGAATAGTATAATTCATGATTTTTCGAAATATTCTATGATTTTACCATTATTTTCAAACATCACCGCAATGCCGTACACTACTATCACTCCTGCGTTATTGATATATTAAAAATTTAAAATTAGCTATCTAAATAGTAAAACAGTGCTTTAATTTCATATTATTAAAAAAAATTACACTACTTTTGTTACCAATTCTAAATACCGTAACAACTTAAATTATATCGCAAGTATTTGTAGTTATCTCATGATTTAAACACATTATAAAAATTACATTCGGTGAAATAAATAAACTAATTATTATTATTTATCTGAGCGCTTTCTTGTTTCGCACACTAAGAAACGTGCACGCTATTTATGCCTTTTGATGCTGTATAAAAATGTAGTTCTAGGCATGACACCGATATATCGAAACGTAATTGAAAACGATTTTGATATTTATATTACATCGTGTCGATATTTAAATATCCATATCGGATATGAAATAACTACACAAAACGTAACGTGATTCAGTTATGAAAACTATATCACAACGAAAACTGTTGAAACCGCAAAACGGTACTCGTTGTTGATATTCGCTGATTCTCTTTCTAACTGGCCTACTTTACATTGTACGAAACGAGATGGAGCGAATGAGTTTTATTATTAGTTATGAATATGTTCCTATTAAAATTTTGCATTAATATTCCACAATTAACAATAATATCAATATATGATTAATTATTAGTAAAATTATATTTTAATTGTTGTATAATTTTGAAGTTGAAATGTCTTTTTTTTTCAGATCAAAGACGACAAGTTAAAGAAACATAGATTAATGAGAAAAAAACCAAAAATAAAATATAAAAAAATATTACACACTAATTGTGTAAATTTTAAAAGATTTATAAATATGGTGATTTTGAAAATCACTTTCTAAAAATTCTTGACTTGTCTCTCTCTAATTTAATTTAATATTTTCAACATTAAGCGTTTGTTTTTAACTCAAATATTAAGATAACGTTATAGACTTTAGTTCTCGTACAATATCGATATCTGAAAACGTGTTTTGATATCGATATAAGAACCTCATATGAGATATGTGACCGTTACAGCTAAATAATGAAAACACCCATGACTAGTCAAATTTCAATCATAATCGTTTCATGAACTGTAATTATTTCATGATATTGACAACATTAACATGAAGTCGTCAATTCTATACTACGACTAAGACACATATATATTTAAAAGGACTCATCAAAAATTATTGATGAAGTCCCACAAAAAATAGATTTTTACCAGAGCGGTAAAAATGGAATGAAGCCACTAGCAAAGTCAGGTTTATTTATGCTTTCAAACAGAACGTAACGATAGCGCGATTCAACTTCAACCAGCGCCATCTATGTTTCTAATATTCATACTGTTGTAACGCGTGAAATAAATGCCTCGTGCCCGTACATTTTTAGAACTTTATAATAAGAAAAAGAACCTACATTTTGGTTGTGTTATTGTGTTTATTGGAATATGGGAGTTCTTATTAACTAATTCACACAGTGTAAGCAGTAATATAAGCGAATCAGCCCCTAGAGTTTATAGTCGCTAAATGTCAATTGTTCGTTTCTTGATTGCAATCAGATAACTGATCTGATTGGTATAAACGGCAGTTTCACAGTATTTGACATGCGTACCATTCATATACTTATAAAAAACTTTTTATGCGCTAGATGAATTACGTCAGTATATAACATATGTAAATGATCTAACGTAATATAACATAAATATTTTATTATTTATTGAAATAAAGCTATGTTTTAATCTAAGCTACCTCTGACTAGTACAAAGCACGGCATTAAATTCCACCACCATTTTGTGCGGATACTAGGAGACGACGTGTCTTAACACGCGCTCTGTTTTGGCGGGAAAGTGTGGGACTATTATTGAATGAAGGAAAATTGATTTATATTTAATCGACTCTTCATACTATTCCCACATCCTTATTGTATATTGTATAGCCAGAGATCGTCAAACTAGTTTCATTTACTAGAATATAAATTATTCACTTCATATTCATTTTCATAGCGATTAAAGATTTTCCGTAATGAAAATAGGATTAACATTACGGATTAAAAACATATATTTTTTTTAGCTTCACGCTGAATCCCTTGCGGGGTAGTCAGAAAGAACGGAGCACCAAACGCTACGGTCCCTGCATACTTCTGTCGCACTGTCCAACAACCTCCTCATACACGCCCTTCGGGGGGTCCTCACGCTTTTTACGTAACCTTCCTCCAGTATCGTCGATACTGTGTTTTCGAAGGTCAACCGAGGTCCCCTGCCTCTCTTACGACACACCACTCACAATTTTTTTCAAGTCTATATTAAAATATAACTCAAACCATAAACAAGATATTATATAGGAACCCAGAGTATATAACTTTGTTTTTGTTTTGCTTAAAAGTTATAATTACACTAACTGGACTGGACGTCGCACATCATTAACCATCATCCGAAGTAATATTGTACAAGCGTCTATTACGTGCTGTTAAAGTAATTCTTTGACGATTTGGTCAAACAAGATCGACGAATTCATGAGGTAGCCACCCATTTAGTTGACCATATTGTTAAACGTTAGGTTGTCATTGATTTCGTCAAACGACAACGGCGTTTTACCTCGACACTAGAGCGAAGAAAATGGAAATATTAAATATTTCCACTCCTCGAGTGGGAATCGAACCCACAACCAGTCCAACATGTCCAACTGCGCCATGAATAACAATATTAATAACTATAATTACCTTCGTCGCACTTTTAAAATACAATTTCTTGTTGAGTTCAGTATCTAAATATTTTAAAAATAAGACGAAAACTGGAGATAACAGTATCATAAGTTATATATTCAGTCATCTCTCCCTTTAAAGCATAGGAAATAAATAAACCTTACCAAAATCTATTAAAAAATAATACACAAATATATTCTAAATATAATATTTATTTTACTTAATAGTAACTCCTTTTTGTGTCAACGTGTTATCTTCATATGTTTCCAATACATCTGCTAAATGCTCGTTATCCCTTGGTTTCTTGAACTGTCGTCTTTTCTGACTGACTTTCTTTCTCTTGGGCACTATAGGTTTCCTGGGCCCGTGGTCTTGCATAGATTTGATACCTTGTTTCTCTAAATATTCTTCGATTTTAGCATCGTCCATAGCATCCACTGCGGTTGCTCTCCATAATTTTACAAATTCTTCATCTACCTGCAATTAACAATGAAAAAAGGAACAATTAAAAAAAGTTTTTTTTTTAGCTTCACGCTGTATCCCGCATACAGCAGGGTAGGCAGAGGGAGCCTAGTATTAAGATACTCCGTTCCCCACTTTCCGCCGAATTCGGAGTCATTGCGTGCTAAGTGGCGGAACTTAACTTAACCTCGACACCAGAGCAAAGAAAATGGAAATATTAAATATTTCCACTCCTCGAGTGGGAATCCAACCCACAACCAGTCGCTTACAGTCACACACTTGAGCCACTGGGCCACGACTGGCCGCCTATTAGGCCACGACTGGCCACAAAGAAAGGTACATTTGAAATTTTTCTTGTGGCCATTGGGAAATAGTGTGAGATGTCTGTTTGAATATGAGATGGTTGTGCGTTCGATCTCTGCTTCGAGATGATATTGATTATATTCAGATTCTTATTATCTCTCTGCTCAAAGTGCGGCGTTAAGTTCCGCCCCTGAATACACAATGTATCAGATTAGGGCAAAATGTGAAATGATTTTCTTAACAAAAAAAATGACATTAGAAATGCAAAAAAATTAAAGACAAAGATATTTAGATCCGCGCCTCCTTAATACCGTCCAGACGCTCTCACCACTGAGCTAAGCGTTTTACTACCAGCTGCGTTGAAATTCTTTTAGGCTTTATTACAACTTATTTTTGCTGTTAGCATCTCTGTAAACGTTTTTACTCTGCTACCCAAAGATTATTTTACGAACAATCGTTTGGCAAGGGAGAATGCTATTTATTAAATCCCTTTAAACAATTCAAATTTTCACAAGTGTGGAATAACACTTTAAAATGTTTTAGAGTAATTTTACAGATATTTTACATTTTTAGTTTTACACACACTCAAAACACACAAACAACTATTATAAAAGCTTAATTACAATTCAAATATTTCAAGGGACTATAACTTCATTACTTACATCCAATGTAGCAGTCTTATCATTATAGAACAATATCTTCTTCTTATCAGTAGGTCGAGTTATGTATAATATTTCTTGGGCCAAATTTTTTAAAGCTCTCTCACAATGCGGCAGAGATTCTTGAACATCTTCTAAAAATATTCCTCCAAGCCCTTTCAAGTCATGTTGTTTTAATAATCTGAAATAATAAATTTATAATAACTATTGTGTATAGAATCATCATATTATTGAAAAAGACATTTAGAAAACTTATTAAAATTTGAACGCAGCGGGATTCGAACCCGCGCCTCTTGAATACCGTCCAGGTGCACCACTGAGCCATGCGTTCTACTACCATCTAAGTCGAAATTCTTATACGCTTAATTAAAACTTATTTTGGTTTGTTAGCATCTCGGTAGAGAGATTTATACTGCTCTACGAATATACGTTTTCTGAATGTCGTTTTCAGTTTTCCTAAGTGTGGAATAACACTTTAAAAATGTTTAAAAGCATCATATTATTTTTAATTAGAACATAGTGGCATAATAGACCATATGCTGTCGGTAATCCCAATGGGCTATAGTTTGATTCTAATGATCCCCAAAATGGATGAGTCATTGCATTGGAAAATCTGACAGAAAGTGGTGAATAAAGTGTTTTTACACTATTTCTCTCTGCTTACCTGTCATGCAGTAAAAAATGTGGAGCTAGAAAAGCCTATTAAATCTTATAAGTCTAGCCTCTGTGAATTTTATAAGTATAGTTAGCTATATGGTTTTTTCTACATTCTCAGAATATTCAAGAGATTGAATGATTTGAAAAGTGCTCAAAGTGCTGCATGTTGAAAGCTTAGTTTTAAGTGAAAAAATAATAAGTAACATGAAGTTGCAATATCTAACAAGATGTATAATATATATCCTTAATAAAGAATTTAAATTTGTGGCCAGTCGTGGCCCAGTAGCACAAGAGTGTGACTGTAAACGACTGGTTGTGGGTTCGATTCCCACTCGAGGAATGGAAATTATATTTCCATTTTCTTCGCTCTGGTGTCGAGGTAAAGCGCGGCGTTAAGTTCCGCCACTTAACACGCAAGCCTCCGAATTCGGCGGAAAGTGGGGAACGGAGTGTCTTAACACTAGGTTCCCTCTGCCTACCCTGCTGTGTGCGGGATATAGCGTGAAGTTATATATCCTTAATAAAGAATTTATAAAAAATATTAAAAAAATTATAGTACAAAATACCTTAATAAAGATTTTTTATCCTTAATTTTATATACAGGCTTAAAAATATATTTGGAATCCATTGTGCACTCAATTTTGGGATTGTTTTGTAGAGCTTCAGTTTGTAACCACTGTAAATAAAAATACACAAGTAAAAAAATCCTCAAATATTTTCAGTTTAACAGTGTTTTTAACATAGCAGTGTGGGCGATGAGAACCTCATGTCAAGACATTCAATTCACCACTATCTGTCATAATACCTAAATATTGAATTGTAAATTGGGGCCAGTCGTGGCGCAGTGGCACGAACGTGTGACTGTAAACGACTGGTTATGGGTTCGATGCCCACTCGAGGAAATATTTAATTCAATTTCCTTCACTATGGTATCAGAGGCAAAAGCGCGGCGTTAAGTTCCGCCACTTAACCCGCAATGCCTCCGAATTCGGTGGAAAGTGGGGAACGGAGTGTCTTAGCACTAGGTTCCCTCTGCCTAACGTGCTGTGTGCGGGATACAGCTTAAAGTTAAAAAAAAGTGGCAGAACTAAACGCAATGCTTGGTTTTATCACCAGAGCAGAGAAATGAAACTAATTTGAAATGAAACTATTTTTAACCGGATTAATCGCGTATATTTTTGGTATTCGAAAATACATTTTTAGAAAACCCGACGTTTCGAACACTTTACAGTAGTCCGTGGTCACAGGTAGACAGTGAGTCTACCTGTATACCAAAAATATACGCGATTAATCTGGTTAAAAATAGTTTCATTTCAAAATGTGCAGTAATCGCCAAAACAAAAGATCATGAAATGAAACTAATTGAAATGTAATGCTACCAATTAAAGTTTCATACAGTTAAAGTCACATACTCTTTAAGTTCATACCTCTTATTATTGTTTATTAACCTGTTAACAGGTCAAGTTAGACATAAACAATATTAGGTACAGGTAGGACATATGAATACATCCTCAAAAATTAATGTGCTCCCTGGAACGAACAAAACGCGTCCGGTATATTTTGCATAATTTGAACGGGAACTTAGTACAACACTGCACTGTTAAATATTCCCAGAGTAAATCTTATACTGTATGGCATTTCCTAAACCATCATAATTCCAGTATTTCAGAATGACGCTTGTATTACTTAGTCTAAGTTATTTGTAAGTGTTATTATTGTTTAGTTTTTGATCCTTGTACTTTCAAATTCTTTACTGTGAACAACTGATTGAGTATTTACGCACTAATATTGATTTAGCCAGGACACTTCTATTATATAAAGGTGTAAAGGTGTATTATATAAAGGTCTATATTAAATGCACAAAATATTTTAAAATTTAAGTTATAGTTTTTACTAGATAACACAGCCGTCTTGAGGTTATATGTTTCCAGTAATCATACCCCTAAGTGGAAACTCACAGTCATTACAAACGCAGTCAGATCCTGTCACTCTGCTTCCTATGAAGTATATAATAAATCTGTTTATATTAATATAAATAATACCTTTGAGTCACAAGTATTGTTTAGTCACTAAAAAAAAAATGATAAGTGTTAAATAAAAAATGAACTTGAGGGAAGCTCAATAAAGTTATATATTTCAGTTCTTTAGTATAACTCCTTCTTTGGATAAGACGAAAATATTTCTTATAAAAAAATCATTAAGACAGCTTCAAATTTAAAAAATGAATTCATGCATAGAATTGAGAAAATCTCAAACTTGGAATATCAATTTCAATTAACTCTAAAATAATATTTGTAAGTATATAAACAGCTTACCTGTTTAATTTTATTCCCAACATCTAGCTGATTTGTTTCATCTAGGATTTCATCTAATGTCAGTGGATGATCATCACCTTCTTGATGTCTGGATCTCATGTGTCTAACAATGCGGGCAAGAACTCCAAAACGATAAGAAGAACTGCCAGCCATTGCTGTTTTATAACTGGAAAATTAAAATTTCATTTTTATTACAGATAATCTAAATGTCACAAATGAGAGTTATAAATTAATAAATTTCTCATTTCAACATCCTCCTTATCTTTTACATATAACTATTATGTCAACATTTTGGTCCTTACTTGAAATATTACTCAATTGTACTACAGTGTATGAAATTGAAGCTGCATTTGCCTTATATGATTAGACAACAAAAAAACTTAAATAATCATCTGTGTTGGTCTAGTAAAGATTGAACCAAGAATCAACACATGTACCGACAAACACAGCTGCCGTTTAATTTTCATATTACGAGAAATATTAAAATCTTAACTTACTTGGATCCTTCAAGTTTAGGACCAGCATTGGATGAGGATGAGCTAGATGACGATTTCGATTTCTTTTTGTCATCTTTAATTTGGGATTCATCTCTTTTCTTTTTTTCAACACTGTAAAAATGATACACAATTTTTAAGTAATTACTTATAGTTAAAATGGTTAAATATACCTTTTATACTTGCCTGAAGTGTGTCTAATTGTGGATATTTATTAAGGGAGTAATAGTAAAACGGTATATTGTAATTTACTATATAAAATTTTGTTTTTTAAGTGCTTAACTTCAAGTACAAACATTTTGTATTTAGAGCTGCGTACTAATTTGGCTCAAATGCGCTTGGTACTTATTTGTTAATTCAACATTAACTGATTAAGGATATAAAATTAGTTGTCACAACAAAAACGTTGTAACGTAAAATTTCGTCAATAGATTTATAAGTATTTCAGTACACTTCATTATTATAATTGCTAGTGGGAAAGAGAAAGTTATTAGGCTATGTAAGGGAAGTGAAGGGGATAGTGTTTGTAGCAGTTAGCGTGCAAACAAGTAATGTAACATACCTTGGCGTAGCGAGTGCCTTTTTTCTGAACGCCTCGCGTTCTCGCAACAGTGCTGGATCCATTTTACTAGTGAATTTATGTAATTATTTGATAAAAGTAATCAAAGTAAGTAATATTCTAACTATAATGTAATGTTTTCATCGTTATCGAAAGTATTATTTATGTCACAAGAGGAGTTTTACCCCTTATGTCAGTGTCAACGTCTTTGACAGATAATTAGGTGGCGGTCCGTTCGACGATCTATATTATTGGTAATATAATTCAATATTATAACATTAATATCAGCTCTTTATGTATAAGCATACAGCTTTAGTGTACAACTTTACAGAGAAAGCTATTTTAATATAATAAGAGCACAAGCAAGTAAAATATGTATAATATGGATTTATAATATAAAGATATAGGAAAAAGGAAAATAAATAAAAATATTTTAATTGTTACTTAGTTGAACCTTTTTCTTTATTGAAAATAAATACACATAATAATAATAATATGCTAATCAAAAAAATAAAATATATCAAGAAATATACATATAAGGCGTTATTTCTTAGTTAATTTTCTAATACAAATGCCATAACTTAGTAGTAAAATAGATAAATTTATTAGGATAATTGTCTTTTATGTTTTTAGCCTGCTTACTTTCAAAATTTGACATTTTGATAAATATTATCGAAGAAAATTAGTTGTAGATATACCATAAGAACTCTAAGCGTATATAAGCGAACCTTCATAGAGTATAATCTTCCTTAAAACGATTTTTTTACTTACCTACCAATTTACATACTATTTAAGATAAGAGCTTTATGATATATAATTTTCATAACCTTTACATTATCCAAATTTATATTTGTTTCTTTAGTTTTGCTCTAAATTAAATGCTTAGAGACAAAATAAAAAGATATAGGTCGACAACAATGTCAATGAAGCATGATAAAATAAATGTGTTAAGTTAATTAAAGGTGAAGCCTAGTAGTCTAGCATTAATATTTCAAAACCTGAGTATTGGTTTCTATTTAAAAAAATATTATTAGGCTTGTTCTTGTAGGCTTTTTCTTAAAAAAAACATACGTATATATAAACATACCACCACCACTGTATCGTGGCCATTGTGGTGCGCTGGGACATCGTCTGACTGTTATCGCGGTTGGCTGTGGGTTCGATCCCACTCAATGAAATGATCATAATTTAATTAGTTTATTTTCTCTCTGTGTTGAATTCGGGTATAAAGTGGAGAACGAGATGTCTTGTTGATGATACTAAGTTCCTTCCGATAAACAAAAGCGAATAAACAAATAATCCTGAAAAAAGAGTATATCACATTTTGAAGATTCCAATATTAAATAATAAATAATCTTGTATATTTCAGACGTAGGTACGTAAAGTTTAGTATAAATATAATATAACACATTAAACTCGTATAATATAAAGTAGAATATGTAAATTAGCAATAATAATGCTAGGAATTGAGAGTAACCAATATATTTTGGAATATCAACTAAAATGCATGAAAAACAGTCTTTTTAAAATTTTCTAACACTTTTACCCGTTGTATTCGTCGTCAACTTGTGTGAATTAAGTTACTTTTTATTTTGCGAATCTAAATAGGTGCTAATATTTTTTTTTATTTTGTTACCATTTAAGGCAGTATTATGCAAAAGGCTGTATAAATTAAGATCCTTATTACCATAAAATAATAAATTAAAAAAATAACTCGTTTTACATCTCTAAAAGTAAATTAGGCGGGAAAATAATTCTATATTTAAACAAGTCCGTATGTCACTGTGCCGGCATTCGCGACATCGAGTGGACGCTGGAGTGAGAGGTACGTTCGAACACGTTTCGCATTAAATTTATTTATTAATATCACGAGAATGGATCTTATTATAACAATAATAAAGTATATTTTAAAATGTCGTCTTCTCAACAGTTTTTAAATACAATGTTTAGTGACATTTGTTTATGAGTCAGTGAACTTTTTTATGTATTTCTAGTTTTTTTACTATAATTCAATTCAATACGTGTTACTTTGATAAATAAAGTTATTTTATTATTTGTATATTTATATAGCCACTTATGTATGTGTCATACGGATTATTAGGATGTAACGTATTAAAGATGATACTATTTCTATAATTTCAATAACAACGGAGGGGGATAAGCACTTTAGAAGTGTTATATATTATATAAGTAATGAATATAAAATGATATTAGATACCTTTTTGCAATTTAATGACAGCGTTTTATAGGATTATAAAAAAGCTTTGAACGCTTTGATGGGCCCAAATACCTAAGGTTTAGATTACAATTAATCTAATAGAGAGATTAACCTAATACAAATGGCGTTACGTAGAAAAAAAATATTAATGTTTTTTGGATCCAATATATAAATATGTCTAATTAATATTGAATTTATATAACTCAACATTTTCTTCTTTCTTTAATATTATAAGTTGTATTATATTTACTTCTTGAGAATAGAATATCTTGTTAATAATCTTAATTTATCCGTAATTTTAACTTTTAGGTACCTACAGGTACACCCAAAAAAATATTACCAGGTTTATAGAAAAATCGATATGAACTGTCTAGACTTCTTTTTCGTTGATTCAATAGCTGTAATGCGAAATTATAGCTGTTTCAATACTCTTTTTTTATAATAGAGAATATTTTTTTTATAATTTGAGATAGGTCGTACTAGATGTGTATTAGATATTGCGTATTAGCCTTGATTTTACTTAAGCAAATAGAACCTTTTCAACTATTTTCTGTCTATTTACTATACCCTTAGTTTGTCTGATTAGAATAAAAAAAGTGTAAAGATTTTTTATTTAACCTCAATCAAATTGTCACAGATTGTGGCCTAATTAATTCAAAAAATTGCTAACAATGTCGAAATTTCTAGGAGAGTCCAAAAATACATCGAGATAGGCAAGGGTCCTAAGGTAAACGCAATTATAATAATACAATAATATAAGCTAACGCACGGCGTTGAGTTCCGCCAGTCATCACAATGTCTCTGATTCGGGTAGAGTATGGAAAAAGGAGTGTTTTGACACTCTGCTATGCGGAAAAAAGCTGCTGTTATAACATTTCACATATAAGGGATCGATATCATTATTAATTAATGTTACATCCTGTGAAATAAAATTTATCCTCGTACAGACGGACAAGGATAAATGTTAACTATAGAACAAATGGCACAGGTTTACCTTCAGTGTTTGGGACACAGTGTACTTACATGTACTTACAATTATAAAGTTTTTATTTATCACGACTATAATATTGTATTGGGTTTTACGCCGGTAGTATTTGTGACTTTAACAGGACAAAAAAATCACCGATTGATGTTTTTTTCTGCCATATATATTTTTTTTCTTTTCACTTTTCCGTTGTGGGAAAAAGAATTGCATATTTTTGGAATATAATTGCAAAAGAATTTTAAATAAAATTAGAAATTTTAATTATGGTAGATTATTCACAGAGATTTTAAAAGTATAATAATGATTATAAATTTTTAAACAGGTTTTTGTTATTAGTGTTAGGTATAGGTATTAGGTTTTTGTTAAGTGTTAAATTTTCTTGATAAAAATTTAATTAATTATTTAATTAATAAAATATTTTAAAAACATTTAAATGAAATTTTGCTACAAAACTTTGTATCAATTCTAAATTTCAGGCCAATATTTTTTTTAAGGGAAAGTAAACAACACCGCCAAAAATAAACAAAAATCAAAAGATTTGTTGAAATTGAAATAAATCAATTGTGCAAAAAGAGATCCATTGCAATAAAGGAAATCCATAAATTTATAATTTGACTGTAATTAGTACTTATGTATTGTTTTTAATTTAGCATTTTTCTTTTGTTTCAGATAATTTAGTAAAAATGTGGCTACAAAAATTATATTTTAATATAATATGCTTATTCATTATACTTCAATGGTAAGTAGTTCATGTATTATTTTTTTTACTTCTCGGACAAATCTGCTAAACGTGAGAAATGCGCTGTGCTCCTTAATTAGGTGGGCAGTGAAATCTACTGCTTAGGTACCTTATCTTTACAATATTTTTAGAAGCATCGAATGTTGAGTGGCGGAACCTAACACCACGCCTTATTTAACTATGTTGATCTAAGAATGATGAAATATATTTTCAAAATAGCCATTTTTCTGATTGGGAGTCGAACCCACAACCATCGCAGGTCGCATTTTCATGCTTTACAACGACATCATTAATAATTAAGTTAAAATAAGTCTTTATTTAAACATTTTGCATTTAAATTGCAACGATAACAAAATTGTCTTACGTATATTTTTATAAATTAATTTAGTATACTTTTAAACATTTTTAAAGTGTTATTCCACACTTAGGAAAATTGAAAAAGACATTTAAAGAAAACGTATAAAAATTTGGTTTCAGAAGGCGCGGGTTCGAATCCCGCTGCGTTCAAATTTTTATACGTTTCCTTTAAATGTCTTTTACGTTAAAACACTTTCGAAATGACAAATAGAATAACATTTTTTCTTTTAATTTTCAATCTTCCATTGATTTTGCGATACAATCCGTCCAATTTTTGCGAGTACTTTATTTATATTCAGGTTAAAGCGTATCTGATGTTTATCACGATGTCAACCTGTCGTCAAAAGGGTTTTTGGGGTAAAAATATATTTTTAGATAAAACGTGAACAGCGACCGATAAAGATAATAATAAAAGTTTTTACCGAACAGTGTTTACCGAATTACCTAAAATACCTAAAAAAAAAAATAGTCTATTTTTTTTTTTTTTAATTTAGCGATATATATTATAAAGCCTAATATATTATAAAAATCGTGAATCCATCCAGTAAAACTTACTTAATAATGTATTCATTTAATCTTCAAATTTAATACTCTTGCGTGACTGAGTGACTGACAGACAATGCAACTACTAACTGGGTGTAGAATGTTGAAATTTAGCACATGAGTTCATTTGTGGGGCAGAGAGGAGTCTTTTAAGACAATTTTTGAATTTCCTACGAGAACGGGCAAGAACGAAATTTTTCGTTTTGTAGAACGAGCAAATTTTGTTGTGGGCTACCTATAATATGCATAAAACTTTCTTCATTTAATGTTGCTTGGCTGAATACGTTGTTTATCTTCTTGTCAGTGCGAAACAAATTAAATTAATTATAATATAATCCCTTTTTTTGTCGCTCGGAAATGCGTTTACCATTGTACATCCGTACGCAAAGCAGGCAGACCTACCTTACGTACGGATGATACTATAGGACTCACCGGAGAGTCGGATACTACCCACTAAAACCCAGCGGAAACCATCTCCACTCTTGTGAGACGTCGCAGGTTCGTTCGCGCGTTCTACTACGAAAAATATAATCACTCCCCCGAGTGGAAATCGAACCCACAACTAATTACATTAATAGTCGGACTTTGTCCCACTGCGCCGTAATATCTATCTAAAAATATAGACTTACTAAAACTACAGTTATAAGTAATAAGCATAAATAACTTAATAAGTAACACAATTAGATATTATCGTCTACATTGTTTTTTAATCGTCATCGGCGTCGGCAGTAAACGGATTAAAATAGATTTCGCACTCGACATACATCCTAATTGAGTTATAATAATACTAAGTTGCCATTAGCTATATTATATAGCTTAACTAGTTTTTGCCCGCATCTTCATTTGAATGGATTTTGTGATATAAAAACTGAAGATGGCTCGTTTAAATAGAGATTTTCGATAAAAAGAGAATAAATAATAGTGCTTCCTTAAACCCCCCAAGAAATAAAACATTTCAGCTTTTTATACGCTAAGTTCACGGTTCGTTACTTTTATACGCGGCTCTTATAAAGTAGAGAACGGAGTGTATTAACACTAGGTTCCCTCTGCCTACCCTGCTGTGTGCAGGATACAGCGTGAAGCTAAAAAAAAAGCTTTTTATACAGAGTAGTCGTTATGACTGCGTCGTCTGTGAGTTAGTAACAATAAATATTTGTGTTTATTTTTTCTTAAAATTCAGTTTAAGTAAAATATTTCTTTTAACGTTTGTTAAGTGTTATTCTTACACAAATAAAATCTTTCTTTTGGAAAACGTATAAAAATTTAACCTAGCGGGATTCGAACCCGCGTCTCATGGATTCCGTCCAAACGCATCCATACTTATATCCGACGTTCCCGTTTTTTTAAATATTTATCTTTTAACACAATTTTATTGGATCTCTTGTATCTATAATATTAATTAGTTAATCAATGTTAAAATAAATAGCAACACCACTTTGACCCATTTCTTGCCATTTAATTTATTTAAAAATTAATACATGTGATCGGAGTCTATGAGGATACAATTTTTTCATACTATGAACGTAATGTCCTCAATGCAGGGAATATCAGAGCATCGAGAAAATTCTTAGAGCGTGTTTTTCTACCTTTTTGTGGTTATTATTACCTATATGTATCGATTTCACTGATATAGCTTTTGACGTCACATATGTACATATGCTTTTACATAGTTAGCAGTTGCATATTTCATATTACGGATCGTTCCATTTATGATACGGGTATATTCTCTAATTTCCACGATTTGAAGCCAGTCGTGGCGCAGGGGCACAAAGTGTAAGGGCAAACGCGATTGGTTGTGGATTTGACTCCCACTCGAAGATAATGCGATGAGTTTAGTCACTTAATGTCTCCAGAATCACGCGGAAAGTGGGAAACGGAGTGTCTTAACATTAGATTCTCTCTGCCTACCCTGCTGTATGCGGATACAGCGTGATGCTAAAAAAATGTTCCCCTTATAGTTGGGCTGAAAATGGCGAATACACTATACACTTATTGGGCTGAAAATGGTGAATATTAGGTTCCACTGACAACAAAGTTAGGTATATATAGAAGATTTGCGAATTTAATAAAATTTTAATAATTCATCATTTGTTTGTTTAACAACACATCATACTGTTACTATCTTAATGTTTGTATCGATTACACTGATAAAGCACTCTACATGGCTTATACCAAGTAGATACATGCTGCATGTTTCATATTATTGATCATTCCACAAACGATACGCATTTGCATTTGCATTAGTCATTAGGTTTTTTTAAATTTTCATACGGTTATCGATTAAGCGGTGTGTATACGGAATTATAAAACACACCGATTGAAAAACCAGTCCATTTTATAGACATTGCGTAACTTAACGCCGAAATTCGTCTAATTGGTCCAATGGAATTAAAATATTTTTCCCAATTTTTTCTATATCTCTATGTTTATTTTTTAATAGTGTCAGTACAGCAGAAGACCATCCAGTATGGAGATGGCAGTGCGAAGATAGTAAATGTGTGAAATTAAAACATAATCCTGAAGACTCTGAACCGGCTCTGTCCCTCGAAGCCTGCAAGATGTTCTGTAATCAATATGGTATGGTATTTTTATAATATTTTCAAATTATCAGGGCATGCATATTGAATGAATAACTCAGTAAAATGACTTTGTCATATTTCAAAACACAATTTTAAGAAATCATATCTTATAATCAAAAACACGTAAATAA
Source organism: Dryas iulia moderata (assembly GCA_019049465.1). Taxonomy (NCBI): domain Eukaryota; kingdom Metazoa; phylum Arthropoda; class Insecta; order Lepidoptera; family Nymphalidae; genus Dryas; species Dryas iulia. The sequence goes on along the minus strand of CM032418.1, from coordinate 14,339,910 downwards.
CCAAGTAGGTCGCTAAAATACCTTTGGTTTTATTTTATTACTTACTTTTTAGTATATATTTTATTACTTTAGAAATGGCTCGCTTAAACTAATTAGCGAAGTTGAAACATATTTTTTTAAATATGACAAAAGCTTGCTTCTATGCTTCCATTTGTTTTTAAGAGACTCAGGTCAGGCTGGTAACACAGCACGTCGGTGAGTTCCTCTTCTAAACACAAAGAACGAAAGCGAAGGAGAATGTGTGTCGATACTAAATTCCTTCAGTCTACTCTGTCATGCGGAAAATCCATTATGATATTTGCAAATAAAATATAAATACTTCTCAGAATATTGCAATACAAAATCTCTTTAACACAATAATAAAATTTAGTTAACAAATAGAAAATTATAAAAAAAATAGCTAAGCAGTAAATAGACCCTGAAAATATGAAGTAATATGAAGTATTTTCTATATGTACTTGCCGCTTACCTTAACCTTGTTACGAGTACCAAAGCATAGCATTGGCGGCTTTATCCTATAATGACTTATTCATGAGCTAAAATTATGTTTAAATAATTTGAATCACAAGAGCTAAGTGTTGTTTATACTCGTATTATACAATATTACATTGTAAGTGTCAGATTTCACATATTATTGCAAATTAAACTGAATTAACAGTAAGAAAAAGAAAACGAAGAAAGACGCTATGATATAGGTTATGTAGAGAGAAGTTCAGGAGAATGTCAGAACACTCTGTTCTGCGCTTTTTAGATACTTGACAACGTACCCTTTTGTCTTACCGGATAGCGGAAGTTGAAGTTATTTATAAAATAATTCCAAAATTGGCGAAGGACTCAGTCGCGTTGGACACAAGCTGCACAATGACATGATGTCATTTGTTCACGATCTCTATAGACGTATTTGACAGCTTCACGCTTTTGCTGCATAGCGGGGGTATATTATAGAGCAGTGATTTTCAAACACTGTGCCACGGCACTTTTGTGTGCCGCCAAGTTTCAAGTGTGCCGCCAAATTTTGCAAATATATAATAATGTTAATATTATTAAATTATATCATTTAAAATGTTTTTCTTTGTGTGCCGCAACAAAAAAAGATTGAGAATCACTGTTATAGAGGATCTAGAGTCAACACTCCGCTCTCCCTTTCCGTTTGAAATCGAGACGCATTGCACAACCGAGACAAATTACACAGCCATCGCCTTACAGTAAGACGCTCTACGCCACGACTGTTTCTAGAGAATAGAAATAAATGCCTCGGCATTACATTTTCACCTTTCAGGTGTTCACTGCATTGTAAAGAGGAACTCAAAGCAATGCTTGGGTTTTGCAAAACAATGATATCTTGAGGCGCCTTTAAAATGCTTACGCTCGTCTACACTGTCCGAGCTCCTCTCTCCACTTAATTAAATTCGAAAATAAGAATAATTACTTCTTTGAAAAAACTTTTAAAAAATAATTGTTAATGAAATCTTTATTAATACTTTATATTACGTAATTGCTATTTGCCAATCATATATTTTGTCCTACAGGTCTTCTATGGCCAAAACCAACAGGCGACACGGACTTGGGCCGGTTCTTGTCCAAAATAAACATAAACAATATAGAAATACAGATTATGAAGCGAGGAAGGTCAGATGACTTAATGAATGCAGCTGGTCGAGTGAGTTGTTTTTTTACTTGTTGTTAGAAATTAGATTTGTTATTGGTAAATTAGATATTTGCAATTTTATGCACAAGTATATTAGGTTTATGGTAATAAAATGTAAGTTACTCTCGCTAAAAAAGACCGGTCATACTATACTGGTATAAGGGGAAAAATACAATTTTGTAGGAAAGCGATCTAATAGTTTCTAATATTACTATTTAATTGTTTCCTATTGCTATTATTTCATCAAAATGATTTATATTACTGAATACAGAATATTGCATACACTTCTGAAATTTTCACCATTTTTCAGTCATTCAATCGTTAATAATTGTAAATAATTGTTTTCTTTTAAATCATAATAAGTTTCTTTTATGTAATTACTACTGGTAAATCAAAAATAAATAAAATAAATGAAGCATGTCAACGTTACAACGAACGTTACAAACCTTCAAATCGCTCTCTTGTAAAGTAGTGTTTTTGCTCTTGTGCCAGTCTACATAGGACCTATCCATAACAGTATTTAAATGTTCTAGACCTTTAACACCCCTTTAAAAGATTTAACTCTCAAGAAAATTTTATTGAAATCAAGTTTTGGAGCCAGTCGTGGCGCGGTGGCACAACCGTGTGACTGTAAACTACTGGTTGTGGGTTCGATTCCCACTTGAGAAGTGGAAATACTTAATATTTTCACTTTCTTCGCTCTGGTGTCGCGGCAAATGGCGGCGTTAAGTTCCGCCACTTAACACGCAATGCCTCCGAATTTGGCGGAAAGTGGGGAACGGAGTGTCTTAACGCTAGGTTCCCTCTGCCTACCCTGCCGTGTGCGGGATATAGCGTGAAGCTAAAAAAAAAAGTTTTAATAACTTGGATGATTTGCTTGGACGAAAGTCCGTCCAGTCATCTATTATCCACGCTTTGATCTCATTAATACGCTCTTACTATCTTCTAATTAAAGTCTTCTTTAATTTCCACACGTGAAATTCGGCGGAATTTGAAGAACTAAGCGTCTTAACGGTTAAGCTTAGGTTCCCCCTGCCTACCCTGCTGTGTACGGGATACAGTATGTGGCCAGTCGTGGCCCAGTGGCACAAGAGTGTGACTGTAAACGACTGGTTGTGGGTTCGATTCCCACTCGAGGAGTGAAAATTATATTTCCATTTTCTTCGCTCTGGTGTCGAGGTAAAGCGCGGCGCTAAGTTCCGCCACTTAACACGCAAGCCTCCAAATTCGGCGGAAAGTGGGGAACGGAGTGTCTTAACACTAGGTTCCCTCTGCCTACCCTGCTGTGTGCGGGATATAGCGTGAAGCTATTTAATTTTATTTTAATTTAATTTAGTATGAAGCTAAAAAAATAAAGCGATGTAAAGTGGGGAAAGTAATTGTTTTTCTTACTCAATGCTTAAAAATAGAAAGAAATGCAATAAATAATGTAATTTTTACAGAGATTCAAAAACTTAATATCTAAAGCCGTACCAAAAGGCTTATCGCCCAAGTTCACGGGGAAAGCCGTTTACGTGTACCTCGTCAATGAAAACCCAGATGTCAAAGGTAAGGGAAATTATATTATACTAGCGGCCCGCTCGCAGCTTCGCCACGTGATCTACGTAACTGTTTCGGTATATTGCAACCCTCAGTGGTGAATTTTTGGAAAATAAAGTAGCCTATGCTTAACCTTAGATTATCAACTATTTATATGCCAAAAATTCGTTACAATCGCTCAAGCGGTGTAGATTTTTCATATAAACTTTCATCCCTTATTTCAACCCTTTAAAGGTTGATTTTTGAAAAACTAAGTGACCTATGTTAGACCCAGTCATTTTTACTACTTTCATTCTAAATTTCATCCAAATCGTACGAGTAGATTAGCCGTCAAAGCGTGACAGACAAACACACAGACATTCGCATTTATAATATAAGTATGGATATCATAGTTACCTGTGTAGGTAGGTAAATATGTAATATGATATAGCGAAATTTGTAAACTTGAGCTTTCTGTATCCTTATTTGACAGTAGTGTTTTAAGGTTTTGTATTTTTTTTCTTTCTTGTAAAATGTAATTATAACTGGTGGATCTAAATCCATACTAATATTATAAATACGAAAGTATCTCTGTCTGTTTCTCCGCTAAAAAATCTTCAAAAACTAACTCCAATAGGACTAAAATAGGCGATGAAATTTAGTATGAAAAATATAATTTGCCTAACTCAAGCGTGAACGCAGGCAGTCGAGAATACGAATCAGTTGAGCTGGTCGCTAGGAAATGAAATAAAAGTATTAAAAACTTCCTCCACACTGGACGTTGAAAGATGAAGTCTGCATATCGATTTGTTGAGAATTATAGGGGAACACTCTTAGTACTTTTATTTTTCTAAATTCCAATATGAAAAAAGTGCTGAAATTTAAGTTTAGAGGTCAATAGTTACGCAACAATTCGACTTTATTTTAATTCTTATGAAGAGATTTTATTTTTCTAAGTTCCAATATGAAAAAAGGGCTGAAATTTAAGTTTAGAGGTCAATAGTTACGCAACAATTCGACTTTATTTTAATTCTTATGAAGAGATTTTTATTATAGATTTTTTTTCTACATACAAAATAATATAGTGTCTTTCCAATCGCGTGACTTGTTGATTGTTACAAATAAGTCATTGTATTAAACTGATCTACAGCGAATCGTGACCAATATTATCCTTCTTTGAGATTGTATCTTTACTACAAACACAAGAAAAATACGTATACATATGAACTCGTATATATGTACATATAAGAAAGTACTTGTCAATATGCCGTTAAATTGGAAATTAAATTGAAATACAAACTTCAACATTTTTTTAGAAATCGATATTAAAATTTGAACGCAGCAGGCCTTGAAACTCGTCGCCTTATTGAAACTGTACAAGTGTGGGTTTCCCACATTGCAGAGAGTGTTAAGACACTCCGTAATACACCTTTCCCCCTGAACCAGTGACATTAAATGTTGACTGGTGGACCTCAACGCCGCGTTTTGTCTCGTCACCAAAGTGGAGAAATAAAAATAATTTAAATATAATTATTTGCGAGAGTTAGAATCGAACCCACAACTACTAGCCTTTGCAGTCATACTTCATTTTTAACGCATCACTCTATTTTGAGATATTGCGTGTTGCGTGGCGGAACTTAACACCGTACTGTTTAAATTCTAACCAGAGCAGGAATAATAAAGATAATTTAAATATAGTCATTTCCCCGAGTGGGAATCGAACCCATGACCAATCGTATTTGGCACTGCTGTCGCTTTTCCACTGCACTATGAAGGCCTCTAGTACATATATATTATTACAATAAAAATAATAATCCCCATTACAATTCTACTAAGGTATGCTTTGTAGCGTTGACCTTTAATTTGCAAATATATTGACTTTCTCTGCGGCGGAACACGTTTTTAAATTCCATGTTGAAATTACTTTCATTATTCTTTGTATGTAGTATTTTATTTAATTCATTTAGTTTTGTTTGAGTGGAATTAATGTCTCTTCCCTGTAAAATATCATACTTTTTTGTTAGCTTCACGCTGTATCCCGCACACGTTTGGGTAGGCAGAGGACACCAAGTGCTAAGACACTACTACTACGTGCTAGTTCCCCGCTTTCCACCCAATTCATTCAAAATATCATACACATATTATATATGTCTGTATGTATATTTCTCATTAGTATGAATACAGGTTTTGCATAGTTTACCGTTAGATGAGATTGGCCGTATATGAATTCCTAAAACATTTCATACATATTATATCTAATCTATTTATCACCCGCAACTTCCTTCACATAGACTTTGTCTCTCGCCATAATATTTTCATTTATATTATTTGTAGTTCAGATATATTATGTAAAATGCGATTTCTCCTTAATCCCAATTCCAAGTATTTTGGGAAAACTTTTGGTACTCTCTCAATTCTCTTCTCAGTAAAGAAATGTTTTGAAAATAGTTATTTTGATAACGATAAACCTGGCCAGCCATGATGCAGGGGCACAAAGTGTGAATGTAAAGCGATTGGTTGTGGGTTCGATTCTCATACTAGAAATAGAATTTTTAGCATTTCATTTTCTTTACTTTGGAGCCGAAACAAGGCACGGCGGAAAATGGAAAAGAGTGTCTTAACACTAGGTTCCCTCTGCCTACCCTGCTGTGTGCGGGATACAAAGCGAATAAAAAAATGGCATGTTAACAAGAAACAAATAATCGTAGAAATAAAATCACAACCATGTTTATTAAGCTATTGTTATCTAAAATAGGCGATCAATTAGAAACTACATAACGTTTCAATTATTGACGCTAGTCAGTCAACGAAATATTGGTTCAGGTTTGAAAGTCACAAGTGGTCACAAACTAGTCCTTGAGAAAAATATATTAACATATTTTATGTAATTTTAAAAAGGCTTGTTGTACTCTATATTATATAAAGTGTAAAGATAGACAGAGAGAACCTAGTGTCGAGACTCTCCGATCTTAGCTTTCTGCCTGAAATCGAGAATTTGTGCGTTGATTCGATTTACTAGGAATCAAACTCGCATCCATCACTTTGCTCCAGAATTCGGGAAAATGGCGGAACTTAACGCCGTACTTTACCTTACTCACCAAAGCGAAATGAAAATAGTTTAATAATGATCATTCCCCAAGTAAGAACGTAATCTACAACCATGTCGTTTACATGCAGACGTTATAACACAGCCCACGATGGTCATGTCCCAATTTCGGGGCGGAAAGTGGAGGAAGGAGTGTCTTAACACTAGGTTCTACCTACCCGTAATATAAATAAATAAAAACAAATTCTTTTAACATTTTTAAAATGTTATTCCACACTTAGAAAAATTGAAAAAGACATTTAGAAAACCTTCACCTTCAACCTTCACCGGTTCACCTGAACGGCGTTCGGGAGGCGCGGGTTTACATCCCGGTGCGTTCAAATTTTTATGTTTCCTAATTTTTTATTTAAAAATAAATAATTATTTCCGTTTTCTAGAATTTTCTCTGGATTTGGACGAAAGTTACGGAGTGCGAGTATCTCCTGAATCCAACGACCGCATCAACGCTACTATATTCGCTGCTAACTTCTTTGGTATACGAAATGGATTGGAAACTCTATCTCAGCTAGTAGTGTTCGATGATATTAGACAACATTTATTGGTGAGTAGAATTTTTTTTTTAGCTTGACGCTTTTACCGCTGTCAGAGAAGATCTAGTGTTAATACACTCCGTCCTTCACTTTTAGCTCCAAATCAAGACATTGTGTGTTGAGTGTCAGAAGTTAGTTTAGCTTTGTCTTTGCTATTAGAGTGAAGAAATTAAAACTTAAATAGCCATTCCTTTAAATGGTACAGCGTTTACACTCAGACACAACGGATTTTTTGTAGAAATACATATTTTTTGTTTAACCTACGCTATTTTCCATTTTCGTATGTATTTCTGGAAATCGTATTTTTACGCTTGGCTTAACGATCAGAGCTTTTGGACGGTTATCGAAGGGTGCGGGTTCGAATCCATGTATAATTCCCGCTTCGTACGTTCCATAGTTTGTTTCGTGTCTTGTCTCTTAGTTTATAAATAACGAAAATCTTTTGTATATATTAATTACGTAAGGGTCATATAATACGTAATGGAAAAAACTTTTACATGGCATGAATGATAAATGAAACGTACGATTACAACATACATACTTTGTTAACTTCACGTATCCCGTACAGAGCAGGATAGACAAAGGGAACCCTCCGTTCCCTACGCACCGCCCAATTCGGAGGCATTGCATGCTAAGTGGCGGAACTTGACGACACCAGAGCAAAGAAAATGGAAATATTAAATATTTCCACTCCTCGAGTGGGAATCGAACTCACAGCCAGTCGCTTTACAAAATATGTATGTAACATATGGATATAACATATGTATATAACATATGTATATATATATAATCTATTAGGAATACTATACCATATGTTTGACATATGCTTTGGTATAACTTAGATAACGCGTATTATTTTCGGAGACACTAGTTTAATTTTCACGTTTAATTTTATTATTGTTCGACCTCTAAACGTGATAAAATGTCAAATTCAAAACAGAATCACTCAGGATAATAAGAGGAAAAAAAGACTATACATTTTTTTTGCATAAATTTAAATAAAATTACTGGTTAATAAATGGATCTAGATTAAATTTTTGTGATCAATTAAACACTTTGCCTTTTTATTATACACCTTAGAAACCTCGGAATGATATTGACCTAACATAAGCATTTAGAATGTTTATAAAGTCGTCACTGAAACTTCGTATAAGCATTTTTTTTTATTTTTAGCATCATAATCAGATTTTTTAGTATAAATAGTGTTGTAGTTAACTCATAAGTAGTAACCAAAAAAAATATAATAATTAAAAAAAAACATATAAAGAGGCCTTTTATAAAGAGGAGATTTGTGGCTTATGGGCACAAAGTGTGACTGTAAACGCGTCTGTTGTGGGTTCGATTCCAACTCAAGGAGTGGAAATATTTAATAATTCTTTTTTGTTCGCTGTGGTGTCGAGGCGAACCGTGGTGTGAAGTTTTGCCACACGTAATACCCCCAGAATTCAGTAGAAAATGCTTAAAGAAGTGTCTTAACACTAGATTCCCTCTGCCTACCCTGCTGTGAGATATAGCGTGAAGCTAAAAAAAACATACTTTAAATATTAAGTCACCTTATCCCTATACAAATTAAACTTATGCATACTACACATATATCGACGAGGAATAAACAAGCGTCCTTTAGCATCATGAAAACCGGTTAGCGATCATTGACATAAAATATTTGCATAACAACGTTTTATATGGATACGTCTCCTTATTTCGAGCACAACAGACAAAGATAAATAATTTAATCGTTCAGTTACTCCTAAAGAGCTTTTTTGTATTATTTAAATAAAGACTTCATTGTGGTATACATAGTTGATATATGATGGATTGAATGCGGTAAAATGTGGATTCTAATCCCTTTTTTACCCGCGACGGAACGGCGACTGTATATGTGTTTGGGGTGAGAGGTTGTTTGTTTGTTTGTTTGTTTGTTTGTTTGTTTGTTTGTTTGTGTGTTTGTGCAAATTACTATGTCAATTATTTCCAAAACTATAAGTCCGATTTTGATACGGTTTTCTATGATAGGTTAAGGTTCAATTGGCGTATGTTCTTATGTATGTCTTATTGCCTTAACTCACCAGGGGGCGCTGCAGTAAGCATTTTACGTGAAAACGAATGTTTTCAATTATCTCAAAAAATATTAGTCTGATTTCAATAGATTTTCAGTGGTAGATTCAAGTTTAATTGGTGGATGTTCTTGGATATGTTTTATCGTGTCAAACCACCAGGGGGCGCTGCAGTAAGCATTTGTTTGTACTTTTTTTGTATTTATTTGTCTAAAACCGAAACTACTGCTCCGATTAAAAAGAGTTTTCATAAAAAGATTTATCTTTGCTTGGTGCATATTTTAAGATTTTTCTTTTTTTGTTACGGGGAAAACTCACCAGGGGGCGCTGCACTAAACATTTGTTTATGCAGAGCAAAAAACTACTAGTCCAATTTAGATGAAACTTTCAAGGATGGGTTCAGGCTTAATTGGTGCGTCTTTCCATATATGTGTTATGGTGACCACTTATCAGGGGGCGCTGTAATAAGCATTTGTTTGAGTTTTTTTGTGTAAAACCAAAATTTTTCTTATATTTATTTGTCTAAAACCGAAATTACTTATCCGATTGGCTAGAGTTTTCAGAACTAGATTAAGCTTTACTTTGTACATATTTTAAAATTTTTGTTTTTACGTTACGGTGAAAATTCACCAGGGGGCGCTGCAGTAAACATTTGTTTATGTAGAGTAAAAACTACTAGTCCGATTTAGATGAAACTTTCAACGATAGGTTTAGGTTTAATTGGTGCATCTTTTCATATATGTGTTACGGTGATGACTCACCAGGGGGCGCTGCAGTAAGTACATTTGTTTGTGCAAAACTAAAACTACGAGTCCGATTTGAATGCAGTTTTCAATGATATATTCAAGTTTACTTAGTGCATATTTTCATATATGTGTCATGTATGTTTACTTAGTGCATATTTTCAAGTATGTGTCAACTCTCTAGGGGGCGCTGCAGTAAGTAGCTGCTTCCATTTTTTGTGTATAACAAAAACGACTAGTACGATTGGAAAGAGTTTTCAGTATTAGATTTACCTTTACTTAGTGTATGTTTTTAGTTTTTTTTTACGTTAAGAACTCACCAGGGGGCGCTTCATTAAACATTTGATGGTGTAAAGTTAAAACTACGAGTCTGAATTTGATGCAGTTTTCAACGATAGGATCAGGCTCAATTAGCGCGTGTTCTCGTATATGTGTCGTGGTGACACCTCACCAGGGGGCGCTGTGGTAAGCATTTGCTTGTATTTTTGTGTGAAACCTATTTAGATGCGGTTTTCTGTGATAGGTTCAGGTTTAATTGTTGCGTGTTTTTATATGCCATATCACAAACTACCACGGGGCGCTCCAGTATAAATTAATTTGTTCCAAATCAAAACTACTAGTGGGTTTCGTGAATTTCACTGATTTGGTTAAACTTAAGTTTCCTAAAAATGTTGCGGTGACAATCTGCCAGGCGCTGCAATAGGCATTTGATAACCAGAAAGCATTGGGCTTATAATTTTTTTTGGATTTGCATGAAGAGTAATATAAAGTATTTCGAAATTATGTAATAATATATAATGTATATCTATCTATTCACTTTAAAAAGTTTAAAATAAAAAACAAAATTAAAAATTTTGAAAATACCCACGACGGTGTAATTGTAATTGAAAAAGGATAAAATAACTAGAAATCCCCCGCCTAAAAGAATATATGTAACGAGATGATGGGGACAACTTCGTCGGGGGCTGCCAGTTGCAACCTCTATTTTAAATATAGTAGCTAACAGTATAGATTTCGTTCTTAAAGTTTTTAAAAGGAATACCAGTTATCAAAACTGTAAATTCATATTTATATTTTAATTTTTTCCTAAACCTGTTTTAACAGCATGAAAACCTAGGAGAAGTTAGCAAACTTAAAGTAATGGCAGCTCCGACGAAGTCGTCCCCATCATCTCGTTACATATATTCTTTTAGGCGGGGGATTTCTAGTTATTTTATCCTTTTTCAATTACAGTTACACCGTCGTGGGTATTTTCAAAATTTTTAATTTTGTTTTTTTAAGATACTTTTATTATCTACTAGCGTCCTGCTCGAGGCTTCGCCGCGTTTGTCACGTGGCTGTTTCGTTACATTGCAACCCTCGAGGGTGGACTTTTCTAAAATAAAGTAGCCTATGTTTAATCTTGGATTATCAACTATATTTATGCCAAAATTCATTACAATCGGCCTAGCGGTGTAGATTTTTCATATAAAATTTCTTCCCCTATTTCAACCCATTAGAGGTTGATTTTTAAAAAAATCTTTTAAACTTATATTTAACTAGAAATTTTTACTACTTTTTTTCTAAATTTCATCCAAATCGGACCGGCAGATTGGCCGCGAAAGCGTGATAGACAAACAGACAGACATTCGCATTTATAATATAAGTGTGGATTAATTATTCGTTGTGAAAAATGGATACATCTGTACTGGACGTCAATACAATATTTTTAGTTCATATGACCAGAATATATGTCTCAATATTCAGATATCAAAATATTATTTGAATTATTTGAAGCCTTCATGGCGAAGAGGGAAAGTCAAACAGTAAACGTAGTATGTTCTGTTTGGTTGCCACTTAGGGGAACGACTGAATATTTAAATTATTATCATTTATTCGCTCTAAAAAGAAATAGTCAATTATATCAAAGTTTTGAATTGGGCCGGACAATTGTGTACAAAGTGTCTTAACACTATATTCCATTTGCGCACTCTTATATGAATCATTAAGCGTGAACCTGAAAAATATTATATTCATAAGGAAAACAACCTTATAAATAATATCATATTAAAATCGATTTACCTAAATACTTGACTAATCGATATTGTCATTATATTGAATTTATAAATTAGATCTACAAATGATTCTTGACATTATCTCTTACGTATTGTTTGTTTACATTTTTAAGTTGTGCTATTTTACTTGCCCTTTGATCGATCTAGAAGAGTGGAATAGTTCAGAATTAGTTAATTTCGAATATTTTACATATTATACAGGCATATCCCTTATTTAATTTTTTTTTAGCTTCACCCTGTATCCCTCACACAGCAAGGTAGGCAGAGGGAACCTAGTGTTAAGACCCTCCGCTCCCCTCTTTCCGCCGAATTCGGAGGCATTGCGTGTTAAGTGGCGGAACTTAAAGCCGCATATTCTTTATAATTTTGACTATTTCTTGTTATTATATCTGATAACAGTTCGGTATAACTTTTGTGTAGTGGAAAAATAAACTACTACATTACGTTAAACGTAGTACTTACGTTAAAGATAAAAACAAGTACACATAGTTTAAATTACAAATTTATTAAACTTTGGCTTGCTTTTTCCTTAAATTTGAAATATAAAGTCAATTAAAAAACATATATCAAACGTTTATCTCTTGAAACCAAATGTTCTAGCCAATTGAGCCTCATTGAACGTTCGAGCTGGATCGATATTCTTATATGCTTACAAATTTTCTCGCATACTAGGTTAGGCAAAGAGAGCATAGTGTCAAGACACTCCGTTCTTCGTGAGAAAAAAAAATAACTTAAAAATACCCATTCCCGAGCCCGAGCCGCCCGAGTGGGAATCGAACCCACTAACATTGAGTTTACAGTCAGTCGATTTCCCACTGGGCAACGATAGCTTTAAAATTTTGGATTAACTAATAAAAAAAGAAAACGTATCGACAATTTATACTAATATAAAATTTCTTCAATAAATTCCGATATAGATCCGGGGTTAATGAGATGCCGAACACCTTTGTCAAAAACCTGCCACTCATTATGTAAATTAGCTCCAAGTTTTCTTTTTAACAACAAAGTATTTCATTTACATAAACTCATTTAGGAGCTTTTTTATATCCTATTTTATAAATAATAGGTATGTTTTTTTATTTATTTACTTGTCGATGGCAAAAATTTCGATTGCGTTTTCGAATTACCAAAATTTTATGTATAATTTTAATAAATAGCGCACTAATAAAATATCATTGCGTTTTTCATTTTTCGCTTTAATTCGACGTTTTTTTTCGTAATTAAAAGGTAATTTATGTACTTTTCTTCAAATAGGGATATGAGTTCCATCCCATCGCATTTACAGTCGACAACAACTGCGCCACAATGACTTCATTTTTAATGTTTTATCATTCTGAACGACTTATTCCAATGCACTTTTTGTAAATTTTTATAGTTTACCTGGTTAATTACCACCTTCCATCAATTGTTATTGTTAATTGGATTTTTTTTTACGCTAAACCACGTAAACAATGTGCGGTGTTAAGTTTCACCATTGCGCAATATCTCTAAATTGAACGACTAGATGAGAACGGAGTATCTTAACACTAGATTTTCTTTAGAATTTGGGTAAGAATACAATTCCACTCCGCCGCTGGGCAGCGTCCCGTAAAAGGCGGTATAACCCAGTAGCTTGGTGGTAGAAGATTCGTTCTCCGACTAGCTCGCAACCTCATGTCAAAGACGAACCGTCAAATATCTGATAATGTGTTCCGATTCGATGGCATTAAGCCAGCTCTCCCTATTCCCACCATCCTCATCCTTCCTCCTTAAGGTCGGCAACGCATCCACAACTTTTCTAGTGTTGTGGATGTCTATGGGCGAAGGTAACTACTTACCATCAGGTGGTCCTTCTGCTCGTTTGCCTCCTTTCATCAATAAAAATAAATGCATTATAATTTAAAATTCTAATTTTTCAGATCGCACGCGATGCTTCAATTGATGATAAACCAGTATACCCATACAGAGGTATCCTTTTGGACACTGCAAGGAACTACGTAGATGTCGATACTATTAAATCTACTATTGGTGAGTTGATTAAATAATTAAATAAAAATAATTGCTTAATCAGGTGTGAGCAACTTGTGGCCCGCTTAATAATGTAATGTGACCACATTAAATAATTAAGATTTTTTTTATCTTCACGCTGTATCCCGCACACAGCAAGGTAGACAGAGGAAACCTAGTGTTAAGACACTCCGTTCTCCGCTTTCCGCCCACTTCGGAGGCGTCGCATGTTAAGTGGCGGAACTTAACGCCGCGCTTTATCTCTGATATCAGAGCGAAGGACATGGAAATATTAAATATCGAGTGGAAATCGAACCCACAACCAGTCGTTTACAGTCACACGTTCGTGCCACTGCGCCACGACTGGCCCCACTAAATTATGGAGTCAAGCGTTTATTTTATTAAGAATGTTCTGTTAAAATATTAAGTTTTACCAAATTAATATCACTTATTCCAACATGCCCGATGATAACAGAGCTTGCGCTTACTTGGTCTAAAACATATAGTTGTCAAAAATAGACAAAATACTGTTTCAATATATTTTTAAAGGAATTATTCACAAACCCAAAAATTGAAAAAGACATTTTTAGAAAACGTATAAAATTTGAACGCAGCGGGAATCGAACCCGCGCCTCTTGGAAACCAAGCGCTCTGACCGCTGAGCCATACGTTCTACTGCCAGCTGCGTCGAGATAATTTACATAAAAATAAATATATAATATTTTTTTGGATACAATTAATTTCTTCAACTAATATAAAAATTTAATAAGTGTATATAGAATATAAAACTATTAAAACAATAATTTCAGAGGCAATGGCGTTAGTGAAATTGAACGCGTTCCACTGGCACATAACCGACAGTCAAAGCTTCCCTCTCGTATCTGCTAGACGCCCTGAACTCACTAAATATGGCGCTTACAGTCCTAGCAAAGTAAGTTTACTTATAAATATAATACATATATTTTGTAATTAATTTTAAGTAAAAATGAAAATATTTTGAAATGAAACTATTTTTAACCGGATTAATCGCGTATATTATTGGTATTCGAAAATACATTTTTAGAAACCCGACGTTTCGAACACTTTACACTAGTCCGTCCGGTCACAGGTAGACTGTGTGTAGAAATAGTTTCATTTCAAAATGTGTAGTAATCGCGAAAAGAAAAGATCATATTATGAAAATATTTATTTAAATTAAATTTATTTTTATTTTTACAACTTATAAAAATAGATGACCTATTCTAGAGTATTGTTATAGAAAGCGAAATTATTATATTTAAATTATTTAAATTTGCCTACCCTGGTGTATGCGGGACACGGCGTGAAGCTTAAAAAAATACTTAGTGCTCGGAGGCGAGTCACAGTCCGCCACCTATTCATTTTTCTTCACGCTGTATCCCGCACACATCCGGGTAGGCAGAGGGAACCTAGTGTTAAGACATTCTGTTCCCTATTGTTAGACAGATATAAGGATTAAAGTAAAAGGTGACTTTTAGTTAACACAATTTATTGTTTCAGTTTATATACACCCTTACCTCTATACTCACTTGTACAGTTTTGTACTTACGCAACTTTTGCACTCTTAACAAATTTACACTTATTTATTAATACACACACAACTTCTCTATTAAAACACGTAAATTTATACACTTAAACACTTTTTAGTTTAATAACACGATTACCAACTATTACACTTTACACATTTAACACGATGCCTTCGTCAGGCAGCAAGACGGCGTACTAACTTTTGAGAGCAAAAAGTACCCTTTATATAGTAAATCTGTCACTCTTTTAAAACAGTTATGTGGGTATTATTATTTTATTTATTAGTTAATTACCCTCATATTAACAGTAACCTAACACTATGTACCCCCGAATTTTGAAGGAATTGCGTATTAAGTGGCAGAACTTAACGCCGCGCTTCGCCTCGACACCAGAATGAAGAATATACATTTTCTTATTCCCCATTACATTTGAGACTTGAAAAGATGGACGTCTGGTAGTTTGATACAATAGTTCAGTCCGTCCATTCAAACATTCAGTCCATAGTCCCAGTTTGCTTTCCACAATTTTTTATAGTATTTACCCATTAGTCGGTGACTATTTTGACCATCTCTGGGGTTGCTTGACGATACATCCCGAATGATACGTCATATTAAAACATTTTTATTTTTTCTACGTATAGGAGTGTCTATTCCCAGACATTTTTAAGGTACGGGGACTTCTGTGCCGGAAATATACAAATAAAATTGGAGTGTCTGTTTGTAATATTAAATTAATAATTTTTTACTAAATGTATATGTACATATGCAGGATATATATGCTATTTTTTTTTTTTTACAATTTCTGTTTGTTTGTTCGTCTGTTTATTTGTTCTACCTAATCTCTGGAATAGTTGGACCAATTTAGACGGCACTTTCACTAGCAGATAACTGATATAATAGTCATAACTGACAGACAGACGCTTTTGTTTTTTTTTTATAGCTTGCGTAACACGCAGTGGTGGCGGAAGTGGCGGAACTTAACGCAGCGCTGATACCAGAGCGAAGGAAATTAAAATATGAAATATATAACTCCTGTGGCCAGTCGTGGCCCAGTGGCACAAGAGTGTGACTGTAAACGACTGGTTGTGGGTTCGATTCCCACTCGAGGAGTGGAAATTATATTTCCATTTTCTTCGCTCTGGTGTCGAGGTAAAGCGCGGCGTTAAGTTTCGCCACTTAACACACGAACCTCCGAATTCGGCGGAAAGTGGGGAACGGAGTGTCTTAACACTAGGTTCCCTCTGCCTACCCTGCTGTGTGCGGGATACAGCGTGAAGCTATAACTCCTCGAGTGGAAATTGGACCCACAACCAGTTGCTTTATAGTCACACTTTGTGCCTCTGACGACGACTGGTCCAAATCTATTTTAATAAGATATATTTAAAAAAGCTAATAATAAATAATAATCTGTGCTACAAGGTATATACCCCAGAAGCGATCCGCTCGGTGGTGCAGTTCGCGCTGGAGCGCGGCGTGCGCGTCATCCCCGAGCTCGACGCGCCCGCGCACGTGGGGGAGGGCTGGCAGGACACCGGACTTACTGTTTGCTTTAAGGTATTACATATGTTTATAGCTGCATTTTAATGTATTATAGTGGCACACATACATATGTACATGTACATACACACATATACATAATGCATACATACATAAACAGAAGATAATTAAACTTGTAACCATTATATTGTGTATATATTAGATGTAATGCGTGCAATTAAATTTTCAAAGAATTAACTATAAAATATTTTAATTTAAAAAATAAAGAAACAATATTATACATTTTTATTTTATTAAATACACTAGAAAAGAAACAAATGCTTGAAAATAAAAAAGAAACTAATATACACGTTATTGTATTATTCATATATTTAAATGAAAACTTAAATTTAATGTATATTTCAAATTCAGGCTGAACCATGGGGCTCGTACTGTGTAGAACCTCCGTGTGGTCAACTCAACCCCACCAAGCCCGAGTTATACGACGTGCTTGAAGACATATATGCAGATATGGCTGGTTTGTAATTAAATGTCTTTTTTTTTTAAGCCATCATATCACAGTGAAATCATATAGGAATAGTTAAAAAATTATAAAAAATATATTTATTTTACAATATTCGCACATTACACTCACATTAAATATGCGTCGCTCAGTGGCACAGGGGATTAGTTGTGGGTTCGAAATCCGCTGGAAGTATTGAAATATTTAATTTTTCATATTTTTGGTATCGAAGATAAAACGCGGCGTTAAGTTCCGCCACTTAACACGCAATTTTTCGATCTCGGGCCGAAAATGGAGGACGGAGTGTCTTGACGCGAGGTTCAAAGAGGCCCTGCTGTGTGAAAAAACACCTGGAGATACAATAAAATGATTATTTTTTACCAAAAATATTTCCCCTATCAAATTCCAGATCTATTCACAACAACGGACATATTCCACATGGGCGGTGATGAAGTTAGCGAGAAGTGCTGGAACTCCTCGCAACAGATACAGCAGTTCATGGCGCAAAACCGATGGGGACTCGACCGTGCGTCTTATCTCAAGTTGTGGAATTACTTCCAGAACGAAGCCCAGGCTCGCGCTTATAAGGTACTATTAGGTGACGAGCTGTCATCTGTCATATGTCATCTGTCACTTGTCATTTGTTACTGTCATGTTATTATGTTGTTACTTAATTTGCATTGTTCATTGTTTTTAAAGAACGCGTAAGTTATCCCGAACAGACATATCTACGTTTTCTGAAAATTTGCACAGGAGCAATGTGAGTACTTCGCCAATGTTACTTTTTTTATGGAGAATACACGAAATTGAATATTGAAATTAAAATCAAAGTGTGTTTTGCTAACAAAATGTGAATAATGAATTATTACATAGTCACTTCTTCCGGTTACTATAAATAAGGCAATGATTTATAGATGAGTAGTTCCAAAAAACGTTCAAAATATTTTTAAATTTTTAGTTATCTGTTTATTAATATAAATTTCGTATGTTGTAATTTCAATACATAAAAAAATAAATAAATAAATAGCTTCACGCTATATCCCGCACACAGCAGGGTAGGCAGAGGGAACCTAGTGTTAAGACACTCCGTTCCCCACGCACCGCCGAATTCGGAGGCTTGCGTGTTAAGTGGCGGAACTTAACGCCGCGCTTTACCTCTACACCAGAGCGAAGAAAATGGAAATATAATTTCCACTCCTCGAGTGGGAATCGAACCCACAACCAGTCGTTTACAGTCACACGCTTGTGCCACTGGGCCACGACTGGCCAGCTTCACGCTATTTGTGTGAATATATTTTTAAAGAAGATTTTAATTTTGATGTAAATAAAATGATTTTTACAGGCTTTCGGCAGACGCGTGCCTCTAGTACTGTGGACGAGTACACTCACTGAATTCAATCATGTCGAGCAGTTCCTTAACAAAGATGATTATATTATTCAAGTAAGTACAATAAAAATGAGTATCTATAGTATAGTATTTTACAAATAACGTAGGCAGAGAGAACTCAAGTGTTAAGTCACTCCGTTATTCACGTTACGTCCATAATAACTACTGTATGTTGTGTAGAAGACAGCGTTTTATTTTTGATAAAGATACTCGAGTTAATTAAGGTATAATTATTTCCCCGAGTTTAAATCGAACCCACTACCATCGTGATAACAGATAGACGATATTCCACTATGCCACGATGGTATTTTGATATATAAATTGCACAATTTTTGCTTAATGTTCCCTATGTCGTATTTTTTCTTTAGCTTTACACTTTTTGCCATATAGCAGAGTAGAGCAAAGGAAATTAGTGTCAAGACACTATGTTCCAGACATTGCGTGTTGACTGGTAAACTCAGGTTTGGGTACTACAGCAGAAAAAAGTAAATAATTAAAATGTAATATAATAATTTGCCTAATATCTTATGGTAGATAAATGATAGGCAATTGAGTATAGATATGTATATGTATTGCGATATTTAACAGTAACAGTAAGTTAACAGTATTTAATTAAAGCGATGACAGTATAGAGGTAAGTTTGAATCGCGACTGACCACAGAAGATACAATTATTTATTAATTCCGTATGTAGCATATTGAATATCTATGTGTTACTAAGTGCCAAATATGACCAGAAGTATTTGCTTATGTAAATAATACAACATTACAATATGTATGTAGGTACAATAATTTCCCTGAGTAGACATCGAACCCATAACCAGTAGAGTTTACATTTGGCTGTTTCAATGCTCTGCCATAGCCTAAATGCTATGTAAAAAAAATATAAAAATCTATTATGTTACCATAGTCATAGCGTTACCAAAATATTTATAGTATAAAAATAAACCAGGACTGGATTCTAACGAAAAATGTAACAAGCGCGTTATAATTTCTGCGTTACTCAAAAACAACATAGGTTTCCAACAGGAGCGAATTCGAATCCAGTTTTGTTCAAATTTTGTAGGTGAATAATATTTTTAATGTTAATGTCGTCGTCGTAGTCGTGGCGCAGTGGCACGAACGTGTGACTGTAAACGATTGGTTGTGGGTTCGATTCCCACTCGGGCAGTGGAAATCCATACTTATATTATAAATGCGAATGTCTGTGTGTTTGTCTGTCACGCTTTCACGGCTAATCTACTGGTCCGATTTGGATGAAATTTAGAATAAAAGTAGTAAAAATGACTGGGTCTAACATAGGCTACTTAGTTTTTCAAAAATCAACCTCTAAAGAGTTGAAATAGGGGATGAAAGTTTATATGAAAAATAAAATCTACACCGCTTGACCGATTGTAATGAATTTTGGCATATAATCCAAGGTTAAACATAGGCTACTTTATTTTTCATAAATCCACCACCGAGGGTTGCAATATACCGAAACAGCCACGCAGATCACGCGGCGAAGCCGCGAGCGGGCCGCTAGTTTTTTATATTTCCATTTCCTTCGCTCTGGTATTAGAAGTAAAGCGCGAGGTTAAGGTCCGCCACCTAACACGCTATGCCTCCGAATTCGGCGGTGCGTGGGGAACGGAGTGTCTTTACACTAGGTGCCGTCTGCCTATCCTGCTGTGTGCGGGATACAGCGTAAAGCTAGAAAAAAAATATTTTTTTTATAATGATTAAATTATCAATTACTAAAATACAATTAATAAATATACTACGTTGTAGGTATGGACGACCGGAGCTGATCCTCAGATCAAGGGTCTATTAGAGAAGGGCTATCAACTCATCATGTCCAATTATGACGCCCTTTACTTTGATTGCGGGTTCGGTGCCTGGGTTGGAACAGGTAACTTAATTTTTTTACACTTAATGTCATATGTTGTAAGGTAAGGCAGAGAGAACACAGATTCAGGACACTACGTTGAAAGGGGAACGTTCGGACTGTAATAGAGACAGCGAATCGAGAGGCGGAACTTAACGCCGCACAATGTCTTTGACAACAAAGCCGATATATGATTTTTTTTTATGGAATAGAGGAGGCAAACGAGCAGATGGATGCGTTGCCAGCTTTGGGGATGTAGGACAGAAGGAGGGAGAAAGGATGGGAATGGTGGGAATAGGGAGAGCTGGCTTACATGCCATCGAATCGGAACACATCATCAGATGTTTGGCGGTTCGTCTTTGACACGATAGTGGTCGCGAGCCAGTCGGGAAACGAATCTCCTACCAAACTACTGGGTTACCCGCCTTTTACAGGACGCTACCCAGCGGCGGAGGGGAATTGTATTCTTAACCCGTCCCCCCACGGGTAAACTTATAAATAATTGTATTTTCGAGTAAAATAGAACCCACAACAAATCGCATCTCCACTGCGTTACGACGGACTAGATTATAATAAAACCATTTTTTCAAAAAGAAATTTGAATGAATAAAAAAAAGACTTAAGAAATAATATTATTTTTTATTATGTACTTTTTCAGGCAACAATTGGTGTTCACCGTACATTGGTTGGCAGAAAGTGTACGAAAACAGCCCAAGGATAATGGCTCAAGAGTATTATAAGCAGATATTAGGTATTATTTTATTATTTATTATTAAGTAAATGGAATTATTAACGTAATTGACGATAAAGTTTTAATATATTATATTAATATTGTTGTTTGTTATGACTACAACCTTTTTTGTTAGTAGTCAGAATAACTGGTTACTCTGACTACTACTTTATGACTTTATTCTAACTTATTACTATTAATCAGAAATGTTTCGGATTAATCGACCTAATACAACATTATTCTAAATTAAAAAAAAAAACACAAATCTGACACTGTCACTGACGTTTGCCACTGACATTGACAGGCGGCGAAGCGGCGCTGTGGACGGAGCAGGCGGACGCGTCGTCAGTGGAGGGGCGGCTGTGGCCGCGCGCGGGCGCGCTGGCCGAGCGCCTGTGGGCCGAGCCCGACACGCCGTGGCAGGACGCCGAGTACCGCATGCTCAGTGTTAGGTACGATGGATGGTGAATGTACTTTGAGGGTTATTTGTTATTTTTTTTTCTAGGCAAATCTATCCGCTACTTCACAGGCAATGAATTAAGAATTCAGTGGGAAATGGGGAATCGAGTTTCTTAACACTAGATTCTCTCTGCCTACCCTGCTGTGTGTGGGATACAGCGTGAAGCAACAGTATAATGTTTTATTTGTTTAATAATGGCTACCATAACTGGTAGCATTCAGCAAAGTACACCAACAATAATGATGTAATAGATAGCTATCTATTAGAAAAACATAGCCTATCTGGTCTTACTGAATCAAAGACATTAAGTAAAACGTTATCAAAGTCAAACAAGAGGCGATTTAGTCTAGGTTATAGGTTCAAATCGCAGTATACTAAAAATATACATTTTATATTTTTAAATAGAGAAACTAAGCCATGTGAGACTTGCTAACCAATTTTATGATTATTTTATTAGCTTAAAATAAATATTGAGGCCAGTCATGGCCTAGGGGCATAAAATGAGACTGTAATTGCGAATAGTTATAGGTTCGCTTTCCACTCGATGGGTGGAAATATTTAATATTTTTATTTTCTTCGCTCCGGTGTGAAGACAAAGCGCGGCGTTAAGTTCCGCCACTTTACACGCAATGCCTCCAGAAACGGCGGTGCGTGGGGAATAGTGTCTTAACACTTACAGCGTGAACCTAAAGAAAAAAATAGTATATAAATATTTTTATTTTGGACTGTCATAGCGCGGTGGAACAGCGTCTAACAATAAACACGGTTAGATGTAGATTCGATTCCAATTCAACTATATTTAATCTATATTTAATATATATCACTTTCTTCGTTCTGGTAAGACAGCACGGCGTTGAGTTCCGTCACTTAAATGCAATGTTTCGGATTCGGTCGGAAAGCTTCACGTTTTTACAGTCACAGAGAACCCAGTGTCAAGATTCACACTTCACGCTGTATCCCGCACACAGCAGAAGTCCACTCGAGGAGTGGAAATCTCTATATATAATAAAAGAGTAGAAAAATCAATTCTGTACATGAAAAATTTTAGAAAAATTTTAATTGGGTGCGTTAATATATCGATAACAAAGGCCAAAAATCCACTCAGTAGAATTTTTGTCTGTCTGTCTGTCTGTCTGTCTGTCTGTCTGTCTGTTAATTTGTTCGTCAATCACGCAAAAACTACTGGATAGAAATGAATGAATTTTGGTATAGTGATAGCTTATAGTCCAAAGGTACATATAGGATAGTTTTTATCCCGGATTTCCATGTAGTTTTTTTGGAAAAAATAAAAAACCGATATAAGTAAATTATTTGTATACTGATATCTACCAGGTAGAATTTAATGATTTTTTGTATGGAGTTAGCTAAGAGGTTAGAGCAACATATGGGATAGTTTTCATCCCGGTATTCAATACAACTCCCGCAGAAAAATAAAATAAAAAAAAAACATTCAAATTATGTCGATAGTTCACGGGTGAAGCTAAATTTGTTTCATTATAACTAATTAATTATAAAATAAAATAAGCATAACATTTATTAAATATACATTTGACCGGTCTATAAAACTTTATATAATCTATATATTTATATAATCTATATGACAACAGATGTCACTATATACGTTTTCTGCAACGGGTAGCGCCATTTGTTATTATATAGTTGACATTGTATTAGACATATCCGCACTCATTGAAATTATTATTATAAAAATGCAAAAATCTGTATCTCTTCTATTTGTTATGTTTTCACGGGTAATCTACTGGCCCGATTTAGATGGAATTCGTAAAGAAGATTGTTGAAGATGCAGGGTCATATAGGCTACTTTATAAAAAATCAAACCCTAGGAGGTTGAAACAGTGGATGAAACTTATGTATGTTTAGTATATAGTGAGAATGAAAGATCTAAACTCCTTGACTGAAATGAATAAATTTTCTCAGGAAAATAGTTAATGAGGCAAGGTCAAACATAGGCTAACTCTCTTTTTTTAAAAATTACCCTGGTATTCAAAACAGTTCCCGCAGAAAAGTAATAAACTGGCAAAGTCAAATTGCATTGATTATTTGCAAGTAAAGCTATTTTTTAATATCAATAAGTAACACAATTGTAAAATAAAAAGCGTAAAGTTTATTTAAGATATTATGACCGGTTTATAATACTATATACCAGATGGTATATATGTACGAAATCTACTATCATATGATAGCAGATTTCGTACGTTTTCTTACTAGAGCAGTTATCGCTATATGTTATCAAATAATATAGACATTGCACTAAATGTATCGATGATTTTCTCATGAACATAATTAGTGACGAAAGTCAAATATAGACTACCCTCCTTTTACAAAAAAAAAACAATCCCAAAGAGGCAATAGAGGATGAAAATGGTAGTTCACGTGGCGAAGCCGCGAGCGGGTCGCTAGTATTAAATATTTCCACTCTTCGAGTGGGAATCGAACCCACAACCAGTCGTTTATAGTCACACGTTTTTGCCAATGTGCCACTACTATAATATTTTATATTTAAGCAAATATTAATTTAATGCCATTTTTTTTTTTACAGAGAACGTCTCGTCCGTCACGGAGTGAAACCTGAATCTATTGAGCCGGAGTGGTGTTATCAAAACGAAGGCTATTGTTACGCCTAAAATTGTCATCTTATTATATAATATAGTATAATATAATGTATGTATAATGAATATATTTTCTAAATTGCTAACTTAACTTTATACATAGCAAAAATTCAAAGAGAAATGGTTAATTATTAATTATTTTTGTATACAGCATGTTAACTTTAATGGAACATAAAGAGAAGCTATGGAGGAGTGGTGAGTAACTGTAAATGCGACTGGTTGTGGGTTCGATTCCCACTCGGTGGAATAATCATAATTAAATTATTTTCAATATCTCCGCTTAGTAGGCAAAACGCGGCGTTGAGTTCCGCCGCTTACCGCGCAATGTACTGAACGAAATGTCTTGACAGAAGGATCTCTTTGACTTTATATGTATATGCAGGAGAAGAATAAATTGATAAATAAATTGAAATACTATGAAACTTAGGATTTTTGAGTTCTTTAGCAATTTTTTTTTAGTTTATTTTATTGGTTGTTTAATAAGTGCATATAAATGAAAGTGATACGTTTTTATGTGTTTATTATTAATCATAATTTTTTATATAAGTCATACTACAAATATAATAAAATAAAAGGCTTTTTTTGTTATATTGAAATATAAAATGAATTTAGATGACTTCATAAAATTCAAATTTAATCGTTTTCATATTTATAACGATGGTTTTAAAATCAAAATGAATTTCAAATTCAAATGAATGAAGTTTTATTTTTTTTTAAATTACACCAATGGAAGGAATGTTTGTTTTTCTTTTTTTTTATAACTTATAAAGTTAGCTATTTAGAACATATATAAATATGTATGCATACTTATTATGTCAGACAAGTATATACTCATTGTATTTTTGTGATTGAGATTTATATTTAGATTTTAAATAACAATATGATGTCACAAATGTAATGTAATCAATAAAAAATGTCCTTCATTATACCGTTCAACTCAATAAAATGGTATTTTCTAATATATTTTTTGTTTTATTTTTAATATTGTTTAAATTTATTCTAATATTTTTAATAAATCTGTCTGTCTGTTTGTTACGGTTTCACGTTATCGGTCAGCTTAAGATGAAATTCAGAATGAAAATAGTTGAAGATTCAGAGTCAAATATAGGTTATTTTTTAAAAAAATCAGCCGTTGAAATAAAACTTGAAAGTATGTACGAAATTTAACCTTAAGGGTTTATTTAAAAAAGAAATGATGGATATGGTGGCGTAATGGAAGAGCTACAACTTGCGGCTGTAGATCCGACGTTATATGATAATGACAAAAAAGTAAGTCGTGGCCAGTCGTGGCCCAGTGACACAAGCGTGTGACTAAACGACTGGTTGTGGGGTCGATTCTCACTCGATGGGTGGAAATTATATTTCCATTTTCTTCGCTCTGGTGTCGAGGTAAAGCGCGGCGTTAACTTCCGCCACTTAACACGCAAGCCTCCGAATTCAGCGGAAAGTGGGGAACGGAGAGTCTTAACACTAGGTTCCCTCTGCCTACACTGCTGTGTGCGCGATACAGCGTGAAGCTTCACGCGGGAAGCTAACAGACAAAGAAGTATTATAAGGTTGGTGTACAAATTATGTGAGTGTTGAAATAGTACTGTAATAAACGTACTTAAAAATCACATCAATTAAATGACAATTATTTATTACCATATATTAAGTTTTTAATTGCTTTCCTTATTTCTAGTTTTAAAAAAATTGTGTCATGTTGAGAATAAAAAGCGAAAATCAGAGTGACTTATCACTAAGTTTTCTTTTATTCTACATCCGGGAAATGCTAAAACATGCCAAGACCTTATCAGCATCTTTATTTTACAAATAATATAATTTTGTAACAATTTATGTATCTTTATCTCCATTACTTAACACTTGCTACTACAGTCTACACTGTACGTGATATATTCATACTATTATTATACTAGTGGCACAATTATTATGTGTGTCACGTTTTTTTCATATAAAACTATTATGAAATAATTAAAGCCATTGTGGCGCAGTGGAATGGCGGCTGACTGTAAATAAGAGGGTAGTGGGTTCCGATTCCCACTCGGTGAAATATTTAATTCATTTTTGTGGTAAGAGAGGTAGGGGGAGACCTCGGTTAACCTTCGAAAACACAGTATCGATGATACTTGAGGAAGGTCACGTAAAAACCATGAGGACTCCCCGGAGGCCGTGTATGAAGATGTTGATGACAGTGGACGAGGTGAAAGGAGTATGCAGGGACCGTAGCGTTTTGCGCTCCGTTCTCTCTGACTACCCCGCAAGGGATACAGCGTGAAGCTAAAAAAAAATTCTTTTTTCATTTTCTTGTTTTGGTTAGAACGTAAAAATATACGATGTTGAGTGCCGGTACTTAACACAAGGTGGAAAAGAACGGAGTGCTTAGCCACAATTTTCTGCTACATAGCAAATTTTTAATATAGCGAGCTTTATTTTAAACATCTGTAAGATGTTTTTTTTTTGCAATTGTTTAAAAAATGTTAAAATCATATTTGACTAATAACGTTATCTTGATTATCTTTAAATTTTTATATTATATTGATTATAATGATATTCTATTGATTATAATAATATTATATTTTTATATCTATGGAGTGCCACCGTACGGCGGGCTATACCTGCTACACCAATTTGAAACACTATGTTGACCACGACCGCTCTGCCAAGAGTGACACGAATAAGAAGAAGAAGAAGATGGAGTATATGAAATTGTAAGAAGAAATGGAATGAACAGGGGAACTTTATCAAAATGTATTAGTTATTATAATAAGTATCATAAATAATTAACTCATAACACAAAAAAAAATAAATAAAATGTTACATGCAAGAAATAAAGTATAAACGAGTAAGTAATCAAAAAATACACATTTATTCAACCACAATTACAAAACAAAAAAACAACAAACATAATCAATAATTACATACAGCTGGATTCCAAGCTGTTGGCATCGATCTAACGGCTGGAACTTCACTTTGTGGTGCTACTGGCATCTCACTATATATGCCAACTTGGCCATCTCCACAAGTATATAAAACACTGCCTTGGCCATTGGCTGGCAAAGTACCGCCAAGTGTGACCGTGCCAAGGAATGGCATCGAACCAGTTACAGATACAAGTCCATCAACAACTAAGCCATCGGCGAATATGGAGAAACTTGGCTCTGGCAAGAATGGCATTTGCATGGCGAGTTGGCCTGTGAACTGTCCTGGCATGGGAATTTGGGATGCGCACTGTCCTGGCATGCCAAGTTGGCCATTGAACTGTCCTGGCATGGCATATTGGCCACCGAACTGTCCTGGCATGGCGTTTGGCATTGCCATCGTGTTGACTAATTCTGGCATCATGGCGTTCATACATTGAGCGAAGGTGTGCTGTAGGAATAAATAATCAGTTTATTTATGTTATTAAAGTAATTAAAAGGATTGCCACTAAACTATATCTAATTTAGTAAATTAGTATATACAAAAAAAAAGATTGAGAGAACATCGTGGTACGTAGGTACAACAGCGTCTGACAGAAAGGGATTTCGATCGGTTGCGGTTCGATTTCCACTCGGTGAAATAATCATAATAAATTAATTGCATTTCACCGCTATGGTGTACATGACGAAGCACACGGGGTTGAGATCTCTAACCCCACTACACACCATACTTTGAATTTGGACGGAAACTACCTTCCTATGCGGGAAAAGGTAGAGAGAATCTATATAATGACACTTTGCTTCCCACTAACCCGAAGTCAAGGCGTTACTTGAGAGACGGAATTACAATCAGACACTATCCCACTGCGAAAAAATGGCCTGTAAATAATTTAATGTTTTTTACGTGGTTCAGTGGCACAAGCGTGTGACTGTAAACGGCTGGTTGTGGGTTCGATTCCCAATCGAGGAGTGGAAATATTTTCCATTTTCTTCGCTCTGGTGTCGAGGTACAGCGCGGCGTTAAGTTCCGCCACTTAACACGCAATGCCTCCGAATTCTTCGGAAAGTGGGGAACGGAGTATCTTAATACTAGGTTCCCTCTGTCTACCCTGCTGTGTGCGGGATACAGCGTGAAATAATTTAAAAAATAAATAAATAAATAATAAAAACAAACCTTTAAGCACAGCAAGTGTAAAGAAAACATGAATACAATTTTAGCGTCCATATCTATTTAGTAGGTGTATACGTAGGTACTTTGTTACTTCTAGGTCACACTTAGGTATTGATGCCTCGACTAACCTACTATCCTATTTATATTGGTGGTTTATCAAAACGCACAATGACGCTTACGTCATATAAGTACATACATACGTATATTACAAAATAGCTACTACTTGTTATAATTAATTGCTAAATTATTTACAATGTATCTTATGTAATTGTAAAAACATCACGAATTTTCAAGTTTTATGCTTTAATTTTTATGTTTTTTAAGAAAATGTTATTTGAATTGCTTAATAGTAAGTTAATTTATGTAATCGTTCAGTTTCACGTTTCTCCCGCGAAACAGGGAAGTCAGAGAAAACCTAGTGTTGAGACACTCTGTTGTCCACTTTCCTTCTCGAGCTTAACACATTGCATATTGAATGGCGAATTAAAATATCTTTTCGCCAGAAGGACCAGCGGAATAATAGAAATAATTTAAATATACCATACCTTACCTCCAAATGGGAATCGAACCCATAACCATCGAGTCAGACGCTGACGATGTAACCCTCCACTACAATGGCTTCAATTTATGTAATGAATCAGTAAAATATATTTATAGAGAAATTGTTACGCTCTAATAAAATAACTTCTTATATACCTTAAACGTAAGGTTTTCATGTTTATTTTATTTTACAGCTTCCCACTTTTCTTGCATAGTGGAAAGAGGACCTGCAGTCCATTTTCTGTTTTCACTTTCTATTTCTGCTTGAATTCGAAGTAATGCGTGTTGAGTGACGTCGACGTCGTTGAGTAAGTGGGTCGAACCTATTACCATCGCGATTACTGTCAAGATGTTGTCCAATTGAACCACGGAAAAGCCGCTATTTTGCCTTTCAATAATGTCCCGAATTTAGCTGAAAACGACAAGCAGGCAAAAAGGCAAGGAAGACAGGGTATTTTTGTAGGCAGAGGGAACCTAAAGACATTTCCGTTCCCCGCTTTCGCCGAATTTGGAGGCATTGCGTGTTAAGCGGCGGAATTTAATGCCACGCTTTACGTTGATACCAGAGCGAAGAAAATGGAATCGAACCCACACCCAGTCGTCTTCAGTCACTGCCATGTGTCACTGCGCCACGACTGTTCACAAATAAAATACATCAACACAATATCATTACCCACAAAGTAGGCAGAGAGACCTTCGTGATAAATTCGTCCACTTTCCACTCGATTTGATGTTTATGTTTAATGCGGCAAGCATTCACTTGAGAAAACGCATTGTTCTATTTATTTCTATACCTACTAGCATCCATTGGGTGTGGACTTTTCAAAAATAAAGTAGCCTTGTTATCCTTAGAATCGGTCAAGCGGTTTAGATTTTTCATATAACTTTTTATCTCCGATTTCAACCCTTTAGAGGATAATTTTCGAAAAAATAAGTGGCCTATGTTTGTTCCTGGATTATTTACTACTCTCATTCTTAATTTCATCCAAATCTGGCCAGTAGATTGGCCGTAAAAGCGTGACAGACAAAGAGACACTTTCGCATTTATAATATAAGTATAGATTCTTTTGCTGTACAATTTATCTTTTGTGAGGTATTTATTACTTACTGGGAATTACGATTGAATTATGTCAGTGTCAAAATCGTTGACCGTTTTTGAACCTCAATTGTTGAGTTGAAAATATTTACAATTAAATTAGAAACATAAAGGTAATGTCTGCCATAATGTTTCAAATTTAATTTCAGCATAAATAAAAGTCTAAAAATAACTTGCCCACTTTTGTGTATAAAGTACGTAAAAGATCCACAAATTAACTGAAATTTTGAATTGTTGGTATCGATATCATAAAATAGAATAGGCTGTCCTGTCGGTGACGAAGTGGAATAGTGTCCCAATGAAAAGGCTTTGAGTTTGACTTCTACTCAGAAACTTGGATGGTTTAGGAAAGTAATATAATTTCGATTCCTTGCTGGTAAGACAAAACATGGCGTTCAGTTGCGTCACTCAACATGTACTCGATGAAATATGGTGAATATTCATATGTGGGAAAGCACTTCAAATTAAATAAATTAAAATAGATATTAGTAAACGTATTATAAGAATAATGTGGAATTGAAAGTTTTATCTCGGGGCGTGGTGCCAAGTTTTCGTGCATCGACGAGGTTGCCGACCTACAAATTTGGGAAGATATGTATTTTCGCACTTGAAAAATTATCACTTAGGTCAATGGACATTGAAATAATAAAATAACTCTTTAAAATAGTAACTCTTAAAAACTGATGTTTTTCAATTATTTTGCTATTGAGGCGGTAGTGACGGTATCTATATAGTTTTAAAAAGTGGAGAACAGAGTGTCTTAACACTAGATCCTCTCTAATTACTACTTTGCAGAAAAAGCGTGTTATACAATTAATTTTCATTAAGTTGTTGTGGCAACACAAAACGCACTCCGTTCCGAGTACGCTCAGAGTAGCTTCGTGAACAGTGTTCAAAATGAAAAATACATTAAGGAAACGTAAAAAAATTAGCTCAGCTAGCTAGCTGAGCTCAGTGGTGAGAGCGCCTGAACGGTTTTAGGAGGCCCAGGTTCAGTTCGCGGCCGCTGCGTTCAAATTTTTATACGTTTTTTAAATGTCTTTTTCAATTTTCCTAAGTGTGGAATAACACTTTAAAAATTGTTAAAAGTGTTCAATTTGTTCTTTGTCGTTTTTTCTTAGGCCTACCATATCATATACGAAATACGTAGAAACCTAAAATATATAAACAATCCGAATAGAATGCGTCACATATTAATTAAATCACCTAAATTGTTATTTAGTTAACTATAATACTCTAGTCACAGATAGCTACTCATTACCTACTATAGCATAATGGCACACTTAATACTTTGTTAAAGTTTACTTTATTAAGGCGTTTATTTATCCTAATTCTTGTCTATTTACTTAAACGTAGACTATTTATATTTCCTTAATTCATACTCCATTAAAACTATGAGGTCACATTAATGCATTACGAATAGGTACACTAAATTTATAAAAAAATATATTATCACACACTATCATATAACATACACTTTTGTATAAAGTACCTAACAAATTGTTACGAACACAACACTTACTTATTTTGCCCACGGAATGGGCTATTTTTCAGAAACATATATATTTAAGAAATCTAACCTAATCCTAAATTCTGAATTTTGTAGTATTACCCCGTGGGGGGACGGGTTAGAATACAATTCCCCTCCGTCGCTGGGCAGCGTCCCGTAAAAGTCGGGTAACCCAGTAGCTTGGTGGTAGGAGATTCGTTCTCCGACTGGCTCGGGACCACTGTCACGTCAAAGACGAACCGCCAAACATCTGATGATGTGTTCCGGTTCGATAGCATGTAAGCCAGCTCTCTCCCCCTATTCCCACCATCCCCATCCTTTTTCCCTCCTTTCCGCCTCCTCCTTAAATAGTGGTCAACTTTTAGTAATAATACGAATTGTTAAACAAAAGTCGCTTCTGATCTCCACTTGCCGCCTTTTTTTTCGTCAAGCAAATAAAATTATTTAAATACCATTCCCTCCAATGGGAATGGCACCCAAAACCACCGTGTCTAAAGCTACACACAGGTGACATTGCGCCACGCGGGTTTCATAAAATGTCTCCGCTGATAAAGGAGTGAACTTTTATTCATTATTTACCACATACAGTTAAGAACTGGATAAATGTAAAAACAATATTTAATTTGAAATTAAATAATATACACTATTATTTCATATTTAGATATTCAAAAATTCATTTCAGAAGAAAAAAAATTACATTTCAGAAAACCCAAACTTCAAATACAGCAGTCCGTGGTAGTCCTATTAATTTAGTAACCAGAATATTTATATATTTCTTGCTTCACGCTGTATTTCGCACATAGCAGAGAATATTTAGAGGGAACCTAGTGTTAAGACTTTTACGTTAAGAAGGGGGAACTTAACGCCGTGCTTTGCCTCGGCACCAGAGCGAAGAAAGTGAAAATATTAAATACTTCCACTCCTCGAGTGGAAATCGAACCCACAACCGGTCGCTTTACAGTCACACTTTGTGCCACTGCGCCACGACCGGCCCCTACCACGCTTAAAATAGTTTAATTTCAAAATCTATAAAAATGGCATATTCTAAAACATAACTATTGTTTAATTACGACAAACATGCAAACCAAATATTTTATACAAAAACTTAAAGGCCGTTGTGGTGCAGTAGAGGATCATCTGACTGTAAAATTATGGACGTGAGTTCGACTCGCGCTTCAGGAAATGATTAAAATATAATCATTTCTTCGTTGAATCAAATGTTATTTGTTCGCTATAGTACCTAAGACAAGCGCGGCGTTCAAATCCCCTACTCAACTCGCAAAATGTCTCGGTTTCGGTCGAAAAGTGCAGGACTGAGTGTCTTGACACTAGGTTCTCTCTGAGGTCAGTTGTTTTTTTTTATAAAAATCGCAAAATCCTAAAATCTAACAATCGTTTAATTACGACAAACATACAAACAAAATATTTTATATATAGCATTAACAATTTAAATTTTAAGTGAACTTATAACAAACGAAATTCTTAGCCGAGGTCAAAAGTTAGAGTAATGACCAACCTAACGACGCTTATCTTTCATTGATAAGATTTTGTACTTCGCGGTTATGTTACATTTATTTACATAAGCCTATTCTATTTGTTTTAAATAATAACTTATAAGAGACCATCTTGGCGCAGTGGAACAGCGTTTGGCTGTAAATGCAGGTAGTGGGTTTGATTTCAACTTGGAGGAATGGTTATATTTAAATTATAGTTATATTCTCGCTCTGGTAAGACAAAGCGCGTTGATTTCCGTCAGTTAGCATATAATGTCTCGGTTTCGAGCAGAAAGTGGAGGACGCTGTGACTAGGTTTTCTCTGATTATCCTGAAATAGCGAGAAATACCTTTTTAATAAGTAGTTTAATAAGTAATTTAGGCAGGACTAGTTTCTTAAATATTTATTTATTTTTAATTGTAGTACAAATATAGTATAGTACATTACTATGAGAAATCCGCCGTTAAAATGCAGTTGAGATGTCGCTTAGTGGAAGCTATGGTTATCGATTTGAATTCCACGAATTCTATTTTATATATATATCCTTGTTTTACCGTCTTTGCAACTTTTAGTTTCACGACTAACACCCCGTGTTTTTATTATGAAAGTATATTACAATTTCATCTAAGTTTTAGGCTCAGACTATCAACAATAATAATAATACAAACAAAATTATAATAAAATAACTCAGTGTTAAGTTACGCCACTCGAAACACAATATCAAGATTTCAAAATGCGAAATCTCTTCGCTCTGATATTAGAGGCCAAAGCGCGGCGTTAAGTTCCGCCACTTAACCCGCAATGCCTCAGAATTCGGTGGAAAGTGGGGAACGGAGTGTCTTAACACCAGGTTCCCTCTGCCTTATCTGCTATGTGCGGGATACAGCGTGAAGCTAAAAAAAAAAGAACAAAATGTAAAAGTTTGCGAAAAATGCATAAAGGAGTATCTTGACACCACGTTCTCCCTGACTACCCTGCTATGATAAAAAGAAGAAGAGAGAGAAGAAGAGAATATGAAAACAAAACAATTATAGTACAATATTTTACTCAAAACTGTTTCCGGTTTTAAAAATAATAAGATTAAAATAACGTTTTGCTTCTCAACTGTAGTTTAGAGCTTCCTTTTCATCAGCTTCACTTAAGTGTTGTTCGAACAGTAAAACCAACCGACGGTGATTAACCTATATTATGTTTATGTAAAGTGTCGTAACTTTCCTTGTTCTTAGATTACAATTATTTATTTTTGAACGTTTTACAGCCATATGTAATAAAATTTATATATTAACGAGTTGAAGCTCACAGCTTCGTTTCTGTGGATTATAAAATGAAAAATCTAGCAATTTTTCGATGAAGTAAAATTTTTGAGGAATGCTCTTAGTGCTTCCTTACACTCCTAAAGGAATTTACGTTTCATTCAGTTTACGTGCAGTCATTTCGGTTGTGCATTGTCTGTTAGTCAGTCACCTTTATTTTTTAGCTTCACGCTGTATCCCGCACACAGTAGGGTAGGCAGAGGGAACCTGGTGTTAAGAAACTTCGTTCCGCATTTTCACCAGCAACGTAAGAGTTTAATTTTATTTATATAAATTAAATGTTAGAAGATGTTGTTGTTTGTGTGAGTTTCCCAATTTCGTATGACAAGTTGTGCCCAATAAATAATCATTTAATCTTCTATTAAAATAAATTTATAACTTTCAGTCTGAATCGATTTAGAATTTGTATTAGAGAAAAATGTATCGTCTCCATACCTTCGCGGGTAAAAATATTTTTTACACGAATCTGAATTTAGTTTTACCTACATGTTTTATATTGACGGACTGATACTACTCTTTAGACTGTATATTTACTTTTGGACAAGATTTTGGTGTAAGAAAAATTCTAAGACTAGAAAGACGCTTAATTACTAATAATATATTTTAAAGAATACGTAGTTAAAGTAAATAAATTAATTACCTTTTTCATAATATAACGTCCAAAATTATCACATTAGAAAAATTACAATTTTAAATATTTAAACTATTGATTAAATAAGTAAATAAAATATGGTAAATAAATATTTTTTTTCTTACAAAATAGCCTAAATACTAAGTTCTATAACACATACTACCACAATATAATCAAAATATAATAACAATAATTTTTACCAAAATGAAAAGAGGATTTATCACTTTCTTCGAAATATTAATAAAATGAAACAAATAAAAAAAAAATACATTAAAAAAACAATTTTTAGAACATTTTTCTTAAAATAAAGCCTACAACAGTACATCACTAACTTCTAAACCCATACAGTCAATTATCCAAACAGTCTATCCCAAAAATCCCAAAAATCTTCAAAAAATCAACTAAATTAATAAAAACATCACCCAAAATCCTATATCTCGTACACCACAAACAAACACTCCCATACAAACGTTAGTCAGTCGAAAGCAAGTTAGCGATGTGGCCGGGTGTCCTGTTGCTCTGCGCGGGCGTGGGCGCTATAACGCGCGATCAGTTCTACCCACACGGGCACGGTGTGGACCAGAGACTGCCCAGAGGTTCTTCCATATCCTCCCCTGAGATCAAACTGAACGTGCCCATTTTGTTCTTTGGTGAAATCTATGAAACTATATATGTAAGTACTTTTAATATTTTTAAGTGTTATTCACGCACTTAAGAAATTAAGAAAGATATTTAGAAAACGTATAAACTTGAACGCAGCGGGATTCGAGCCCGTGCCTCTTGGGAACTGTCCAGGCGCTCTGACCGCTAAGCCATGCGTTCTACTACCAGCTGCGTCGTCTTATACGCTTTATTACAACTTGTTTTTGTTGTTAGCATCTCTGTAGAGAGATTTTTTATAAATTTCCGCTGCCCAAAGATTATTCTACGAACAATCGATTGACAAGAGAGAATGCTATTTATTAAATACTTTTAACATTTTTAAATCATAATTTCTTCCATTTCCAACGGGGGATGATTGTGTTTATATTATTAGCCTTGGAATGTGAGACAAAGCGCGGCGTTGAGTTCCGATACTTAACATTTAATGTCTCAATTGCATTGCACACTAGGTTTGGTTATTGTGTTATGCGGGCAAAAGCTTGAAGCTGCTTTTATATATGCAAGTTTTCATTACTTTAATAAGTTAAGGTATTATCATGAGGCACCCCAAACCACTTGCAGATAAGGATATACTACAACCGTTTTCGTTTTGTGTTCCTATAGTTTTTAATTATTAAAAATATTTATTACCATTTTTGGTACATTTTAAATACCTATGCATTTAATTATGGCTCGCGGTTTATTCAAATTTGGTAAAATAACTAGCATTACTAAGGGGCTTAGTTTCTTTTGGAATATAGCATAGTAAGCGGCGATTAGGGATGTTATGGAGCTTCGTAACCGTAACCAAAATCGAATTCTCTTTGTCTGAAACAATTTAATTCAATGAAACCAAATAAATTTCATTTACAAAAGGAATAGATATATTTTATTTAATTGTAAGTACTTAGGAGCCATTGTGGCAAGAGGCACAGTGTTTGACCGTAAAGCTGATTAATTGAGGGTTCGATTTCCGCTTGTTCCTCCACGAATTAATGATTACGTTTAATTATTTTCAAATCTTCGTTCTGGACAAGACTAAGCACAGCGTTAAGATCCGCCACTGAACACATGTTGGCCTAATTTGGTTGGTGGTAGGAGACTTGTTCTCCGACTGGCTCGGGACAACTGTCGTGTCAAAGACGAACCGCCAAACATCTGATGATGAGTTCCTTCTCTCCCTATTCCCACCATTCCCATTCTTTCTCCTTCCTTCTGTCCTATATCCCCGAGGCTGGCAACGCATCCATAATGCATAATGTAGTGGATGTCTATGGGCGAAGTTAGCCACATAACACCGTGTAGGCCTTCTGTTCGTTTGCCTCCTTTATTTCATAAAAAAAAGAAAAGAAGAATGGAGAGCAATGTCTCGACTATACATTACCTCTGACTTTCCTGCTAAGTGGAGAAAGAGCGTGAAGCTTTAAAAATATACTTAGCCACATTTAAATAAATAACTAATATTATTCTTACATTTTGATACACATTTTCACATCCCACTGCTTCTCAAAAATAGTTTGGTAAAGTGACATCGCAAAATAAAGAAAGCGGGAATACCGAAATAATGAACGTAATTCTGTTTATATGCATTTCTACTATCGCACCGCGTCGCGTCGTGTGCCAAATGTGTTTATTTTTTTCATTGCAATCTAATAATAAGTAGTTGGAAAAATGTGGACGATTTCAAAATGAGGTGACTTTAGAAATAAAATTGTATATTTTTTAATGTAAATTAACAAAAACTTAAGGGAAGTTTCGTTTAGTAATAACTTGTGGTAATCGTGGTGTGGTGTAGTGAGACACCGTTTGGCTTTTGAGATTAGTTGTAGGTTCGATTTCCTGGTCGATATATGATGTTAGTTTAATTATTTTTATATTTCCGCTCTGGTGAATTATACACAACGTGGGGTTGCATTCATATATTTAAAGCGCAAGGTCTCGTATTTGGAGGGGAAAGTGAAATATTTCGTATGGGAAAGACGCGACGATATCTTGACAGTAGGTTACCTCTTACCATGCTATGACATAACTTCATGAGGCTGTAAAAAAATATTTTATTAAGGCTTATAATAATAAATAAATATTTTATATTTAATAATAAAATATTTTATTTAGGCAAAAGAGAACTTAGTGACTAATTATTCTGTCAATGATTTTGTTAATTCTCAGTTTAATTTTTTTTTATAGCAAAGTTGACAAAACGAATCAAGTGTTAAAATAATACGTAGGTGGTAAATATTTTAATTATAATCATTTTTCGACTATGGACTGAAGCTGTAACCATCGTGTTTAGTTAGACGGTGTTCCACTGTACCATGACGACCTTCAAAACAATATATTTTATTCTATCCCAATTATTCCCCAAACTAATATAGCTATATTATAATTAATCTATTGTAAGAAACAAATTAACCGTTTGCAAAGTCCACATAATTTTCTATTCAATTTATGTCTATACATTAATGTACGAGTATTATGGTAGTTAGAAGGTCAAAAGTTTCACATTTAAATCATTGTAATATGTTAATCCCCACTTCCGTTATTTACACGTGCTAGTGTCAAATGATTTGGAACAATGACCGAATTTGTAAGACAATAGATAAGTGCGTTAGATCAAATAAACAAATTATGTATGTTCGTTTCTAATGGGCTGATTTATTAATGAATAATTTGGAATTGTTGAAGATATTGTTGAAGTTAGTGGTTAAAAAGTTAAAGCCATCGTTAGGTAGTGGGACAGTGTTTAACTGTAAGCTCGATTGGTTGTAGGTTCGGTCCTCACAGATATATTACTGTACTGCAACTGCCGCCTGGACGGCTAACTGTTTGGCAACCCTCGGGGATGTATTTTTAAAAAATAGGTAGCCTATGTTTAACCTTGGATTATAAACTATATTTATGCCAAAATTCATTACAATCGGCCAAGCGGTTTAGATTTTTCATATAAATTTTAACCCCAATTTCGACCCATTCGAGGTAGATATTTGAAAAATATCTACCTCGAATGGGTACCCAGAAAAATAAGTACCCAGTAACTTTTACTACTTTCATTCTAAATTTCATTCAAATCGGACCGGTAGATTAGCCGTGAAAGCGTGACAGACAAACACACAGACTTTCGCATTTATAGTATAAGTATGGATATATCGTGTGTTTAAGTAAATTAAAGATTTTATGAATCATAATACACCTTAAGAATAAAATACCCACACCAGTCTATTTTAAAAATATTACTGTCATTAATCTATAAATTATTGAGTTGAAAAAAAAATTAGGTCTGCTCAGTTTATTGCGTCGGTTCCTCTCAGGGCTGGAACATTAACTTAGTGAACCTCTCTCCGGTGGTAAATTCAAGATCTTCAAACAAATGAAACCTGTAGCTTCTAATTTTGAATAGTTATTTATTTTAAACTAACTTTATGTTCAGTATAGGTAGCCCACTTTTTGAAACAACCTTTAAACTTCTCATTATGATTTTATTTTTAAATTAAATCCTTTATGATTTTTGTAAATTGTGTTTTCTTACATTTCGAAAGTAGGATATCTTATGAGTTGGATAGATTACTCACCGTGAAAGTTACAGGGTAGTTGCGTGTTAAAGGAAAAATAGTTCTATAAAGCTATATTATTTATCAATCTTTTAATAAATATTTATATTTTTTTAAAATTTAAAAGCTAACATTTGATGTTACAGCATTTTTTTAACAATTATTTTAATATTTAGTTTGTCCTACATTAGTTAGATCTAATATCGATAACTTTAGGGTAGTACTAATCAAAAGTCGTTGCCCGAGTATCCTCCGCCCACGTGTTCCGCTGCACTCTTATCAAAGTGGCAAAATTGCACTACACGAAGATTCGCGAAATTCATATTAAATTAAATTGCTAATTACTAACATATATTATTATTCCCTTTTTCTTTATGCTTTTTTAAAATTTTGAATATTCTTTTAATTGTGAAAACCTTTGAGTAACTAGAACAAATCAATTCTTGCGTGATTCTAACTCATACTCTTTAAGACATCATTTGTTCATCTTGGACTTGACTGCAATAGCTTGTATGGTATTTTAAGGTTACAGCAAACACGCTTACCAGAGTCGGTATAGACAATTTTTTAATTCTTTTTGCTTCACGCTATATCCTTCACACAGTAGGGTAAGCAAAGGAAGACACTCCGTTCCCCACGCACCGCCGAATTCTGGAGGCATTGCGTGTTAAATGGTGAAACTTAATGCCACGCTTTGGCCTCGATATCAGAGCGAAGAAAATGGAAATATTAAATATTTCCACTCCTAGAGTGGGAATCGAACCCACAACTAGTCATTACAGTAATACGCTTGTGTCATTGAGCCACGACAGGCCCCAATGAAAATATAATAAATTTATAATAATATTCCCCAAATTGGGATCGAAATCACAACTTTAGCGTTTACAGTCAGACGCTATCCCACTGCTCCATGATAGCCTCTTAGTTTAGAAGTACTATTACATAAAACATTTAGAAATTTCGTGTTGTTATCTAAAGTTAAGCAAATGTCAAGACCTCAGTAGGTGCCTAAGCGTTCGATACGCTTATCAGTGGGGTCACAGCGTCTCTACGGGCACCTAATCAAAAATCATATTTTACTATGTTAAATCATCTTTATTTTTATAAATGAATGAAAGACTTTGGACCCTTTTACACGAAAATTGTGCAAACTGAGGAGTGTTAAATTTGGAAAAAAAATTTAAAAATTTTCATAATAAAGCATCAGAAATACATTGAACTTATGTACTTGTCATGACAGTGGATATATTATATTTACAAAAAAATAATTCAGTGAAAGAAAAATAAATAGCAACAGAACTATATAAAAGAATAGCTAAACTATAGGAAATAAACTTTTCCAGTGCCTTTTGCCTGCCAAAGTTGTTCAGTGCCTTTTTTGACCTTCACGCTGTATCCCGCACACAGCAGGGTAGACAGAGGAAACCTAGTGTTAAAACGCTCCGTTCACCACTTGTTTACTGTTTGGGTCAGTTTTTGTTGTCAAAAAGAAAAATATTGAACATCAAGTTTATTGTTGGGGATTGGGGCCAGTCGTGGCGCAGTGGCACGGCCACGGTAAACGACTGGTTGTGGGTGCGATTCCCACTCGAGGAGTGGAAATATTTAATATTTCCATTTTCCTTCGCTCTGGTATCAGAGGTAAAGCGCGGCGTTAAGTTTCGCCACTTAACATGCAATGCCTCCGAATTCGGCGGAAAATGGGGAACGGAGTGTCTTAACACTAGGTTCCATCTGCCTACCCTGCTGTGTGCGGGATACATGCGTGAAGCTAAAAAAAAGGTTATTGTGGTACAGGGCCTTGCTGTAAACATGATGGGGTTCGATTAGCACTTGAAGTATATAAAAATTGTACGTATTTTAAAAATTGTTTTTAATTTTTCTCTCCGGTAAGGCAAAGTAAAGCGTCAAGTAAGCCACCATACAGAATGTATCAAATTCGGGAAGAAAGCGGAGAACTGGAGGTCATTTTGTCCTTATTTCTCGCCGAGAGAAACAAGGTTTTACTTATAAAATAAAAATTACAATAATTTGAATATCGGATGTGGAATCTTAGAGCAGAGGTTATCTAACTTATTTTGTCTAACTTTGAAAGTAAAATTAATTTTAGCGCCTCTCATGTTTTTACTTTGTTTTTTAAATTATGAAAACCATAATGACATTCATTACTATAATAAAGTTTCATACTGGTCTAGAGTCTAAGCGCATTTTCTAAATAACTTTTTTTACCAGGAACTACAATTAAATTAGTAAAATTAATTTAGTGTGAAGGATGCTCCTGGTGTTTCTTTGAAGATTTTTATCTATGTTTTTACACCCTTTTCTAGATTTTATTTTTAAATTTTAATTGATTTAATTTTATAATTTATAGCATGAATTCTGAGGTATATCAGGTTCAAAATAGTTATTAATCCTCTCTTAGAACTCTTCAAGAAACATAAACTTAATTTCAGTTTTCTCCACAGTTGTTTCATTTGTACGTTGTATTCAAGTGCGGATTCTTCGTTGGAGACACTATGGGCATCCTAACTTGCTTATCATGTGATTTTTTTGGTCTTGATACAAGTTTACTGAAATACACCGTATTTCGGGTTTACCGTATCACCTTAATAAAATAAAAAAAATATTAATGCGAGTTACTCAATTGTAACTATTGCTGTGCTCATATTCCGGTTTTAACGTTTAGTTGATAGCGTTTTGAGCGTTTAAGCGTTGAGAGATTTTCGTTTTCTTGCGAGCTAGATTCGCCCCTGGTTGTATGTCAGCCAATCAGAAACAGAACTTTTCTTCTAGATAAGTTCGTTTAACTATGAATAATCTAATTTAACGTTTCACGTCATGTTTTTATTACATCATATGTAGGTTTAATCATAAATTCTCATCACGTTTAAACGCGCCATATTTAATTAACTGGTAAATTTGACCGAAGCAGATTTGAATCTGCACCTCTTAAATGCTATTAAAAATGTTTAACCTATTCGCTACCTCTCTAAAGGGGAAAATGGCGCAGTGAGACAATTAGTTGGCAGTTCGATTCTCACTTTCAGAAATAGTTATTTTTAAATTATTTTAATTCCACACAGTTTATTTTCCTATCCGACAGAAAGCGGAAACAGAGTTTCTTGACACTACATTATCTCCGCCTACCCTTTGCTCTGCTACCCGCTGTGTGAGAAAAAGCATGAAAATGGAAAAAGTGTTCTCTAAAACTGAGAAAGACTTTAAAAACTGAGCATTGTCCTATTAATAACAATTGTTATCACTTATCACTAAGAATATGTGCTTATGCAACAATATTACTTAAGTAGCTTCTTGTTCTATTTGAAAATTAGGTGAAATGTGTTAGCTTAAGATTTGCTGTTTTCTAATCTTAAGAGTCTTATACATATGATGTAAATTATATTAATAGGACACTTTTTCAAATATCAACATATCATACAAAAATTATTATTTTAAGTAACTTTGAAAATTGAACATTTAAATATCAAGTAGTACAAGAAGTGAAAGCATAAAAAGTGTTTTCATTAATACATATTAAGAAACTTATATTAAAATTGGTTATATTTACATTTCAGGTAAACAACTATGGAATATTATCATTCAGGGCGGATATACCAAGTTTTCTCAACGCAGAGTTCCCTCTGCCCTACCCATCGATAGCAGCGTTTTATTCTAACGTCGACACTTCAGTATCTGGCGAGGTATACTATAGAGAAACGAACGAGTCTCATGTACTAACCAAAGCAGAGGATATTGTGCAGAATAACTTCCACGAATATTACGATTTTAGACCGACAAGCGTATTCATAGCCTCGTGGATAGATGTGACTTACGCGAGCAAACAATGGCAAGATCGTAAAAATAGTTTTCAAATTGCGGTGATAAGTAATGGTACGGAGTCTTTTGTGCAATTCTTGTATCCAGAGAGGGAGATACAGTGGATACAAAAGGAGACTCAGCCGAGCAGCTTGCCTGATGCTAAAGCACAAGCTGGTTTCATTGCTGACGATGGACGGCTCTTCACTTTGAGAGGCTCGGGTAGTCACCAGATAAGAAATGTTGTTTCGTAAGTGATTATGTTATTTTTTAGTAAAGTACTATTATTGAATAACATTTTTAGATAACATATAAAAGTTTGAACGGAGCTGGGTTTGAACTTCTAAGCGTTTTGACAGTTGCAATTTTTTATGTTCTCTAAAAATGATTTTCATTTTCATAAGTATGCGAACAAAAATTAAAAAAATTGCTGTATGTCATGTTTATTTTTTTATTATATTAGGTTCACGACAGTCGTCCCATTAATATATGTAGATATGTACATATATAGTGAATTTATCTTATAAACTAATGCAAATAATGTAAAACTACGAATACTTAAAGTCAAATATCATGCAAGTGACAAATATAAATATAAT
The DNA here is from genome assembly GCA_019049465.1 of Dryas iulia moderata. Classification (NCBI taxonomy): domain Eukaryota; kingdom Metazoa; phylum Arthropoda; class Insecta; order Lepidoptera; family Nymphalidae; genus Dryas; species Dryas iulia. The sequence continues at coordinate 14,296,377 of CM032418.1, read as the reverse complement.
CAAAATTATAATAACAAAAGAAAAGGTGAAATTTATTGTTTAGTACAAGCTACATTGTGCATTTCTTTAATCTAATTTTTACTTTTTTAGGTGGTCAAATACTCAAGAACCTGGAATATACCTCTTCCGAGTTGGTAATATACCAATAAATTCTACAGTGGCTGTACCAGACCAGTATGATGAAAACGAAGTCGAAATTGAAGAGGAAACCAAGACTTGCGCTCAGAGTGGTCCCAGTGTATGTCACTTGCAGGCAAAATGTGTTGATTATCAAGCTGGAATTTGTTGCCAATGTAATGAAGGTTTCTACGGAAACGGGAAATCCTGTATCAAAGACGATGTGCCTTTGAGAGTACATGGCAAGTTAAATGGTGTTTTAAATAATGTAAATCTTAATGATGTCGACATCCAAGCGTACGTTGTTGTTGCTGATGGGAGAACTTACACAGCACTTTCACAAGGACCAAATTCACTTGGGAGTAGCTTACAGCTTTTGAACTCTCTCGGTGGGGCGATTGGATGGATGTTTGCCAAACCTTCGGGCATAGCTAGAAATGGATACCAACTTACTGGAGGTTATTTCAATCATACAGCTGATATATACTTCCCTGAAACAAAAGATAGAGTAATAATTAGCCAAGAGTTTATTGGACATGATGTGTTTGATCAACTTACGCTGGATGCAGATATTCGCGGTACTATCCCAAGTGTACCGCCTGGTTCGAGATTGGAGGTTGCTGAATTCGATGAACAATACACTGCCATAGAACCTGGACAAATTCACAGCGTGTCAAATCGCGTATTTACAAATAAAATAACAGGTCAAAAATATGATCAAATAGTATCGCAAACGTTTGTATTCAACCCCTGCAAATATGCACCTCCATCTGAAGAAGACACAGTTCCAGTAACATTGAAAGTTATAAAAAATTACTTGGGCTATGAATCAAGGGATAATATTGTCAGGTATGGGTCCAGCAATAAAATTATTTCTAATGACCATCTGGACCCGTGTGTTGAAGGACGTGATTCATGTGGTCCTCACAGTACATGTGTTGTAAGAGGTGATTCATTTGCTTGTGTTTGTCAACCAGGTTTCACTAGTATTTACTACGGGGATTCAAATATTTGTGTAGACATAGACGAATGTGAAGCATCCACTCACAATTGTGATGTCAATGCTGATTGTTATAATCATGATGGTGGATTCCAATGCAGGTGTCATGATGGCTATGAAGGAAATGGAGTTAGTTGTAACTATGTGTCACGCTGTCGAGATAAGATATGCGATCCCAATGCACAGTGTATAGATAATCCTAACGAAGAAGCCTTTTGTTTGTGTAAACCAGGTTATACTGGAGACGGTCAAAGGTGCTGGCGTGCAGTTGACTCTTGCAATTGCTCTCCTTACGGTCATTGCACTTTTTATGAAGAATCTAGTAGTTATCGATGTGAATGTAATCCAGGTTATATAGGCGATGGTAGATATTGTATTGAGGATATTGACCAACAACAAGATATAGTAGAGAGAGATCCAGAACAGGTATCAGAACGTGTACCTGAACAAGCACCTGAACAAGTACCTGAACAAGTACCCGAACAAGTACCTGAACAAGTGCCTGAACAAGCACCGGAACAGGGAATAGATCAGGATCCGGAAACATTTCCGGAACAGGAACCAGATCAGAATCGAGAATCATTTCCGGAAGAAGATCGGAATCCATATCAAGTACCAGAACCATATCCAAATCTAGGACAATATCCACCATCAGTACAAAATCCACCATCAGAGCAAGAAGTTGACCAAGTGACAGAACCTGATCCTTATTCGTCACCTGAGTATGAACCTGAGCAAAATCACGGAACCGTAACTGAAGAAGTGACTAAACCAGATAGAGTATTTGTTAACACGCCGGAACCTACTCCTCGACCTGTCGAGTCTGATTACAATGAAACTTATGTGCTGCCACATTGTGATGTCTATGGATGTATTTGTCCTCCAGGATATTCACTGATCAAAAATGAATTATGTCGTATAGATGGTTATAGTGAACCAGAAGTAGACGACAATAGCGATTCATCAAGTAAGTTAATAAAAATATTTATTTTAACCTTGTAAACATACAGCTGTAATTGTAATTTGACAATTAATTGTAATTTGACAATTAGGTCTGAGTTTTTTTAAATAGACATTCACTCCTACGTCGTTGAATAATAATAATAAAATACGAGCATGTTTTCTTGCTTTTCCAGTCTTGCAGCTTTTGGCTACATAGTGGAGATAAATTCCGACTAGCTGCGTCGAAATTTATGGCTTAGGCCAGAGTAAGGCCGCTTAAACGGTTTCCAAAAGGCGTGGGTTCGAATCCCGTTGCGTTCAAATTTTTATACGTTTTCCAAAAATGTATTTTTCAAGAAGTAACTTGTTGTTTTGCTATTACTATTAATAATGATATGTGTTTCTTATTCGTTTTCAGTTACATGTGCTGCTGATGCGGATTGTCCACCAAATGCGATTTGCTCATTTTTATCTGACTCCTATTTGACTAACGATCAAACAATAGGGCACTGTGTTTGCCCTGAGGGATACGAAGGCGACGCTTACGAGTGCATTGAACGATCAGGCTCTAGTTGTTCATGTGGTCCCAACGCTCATTGCATTGGTACTGCCGCTGGGGAGCTCATCTGTGTGTGTGATACTGGGTATCACGGTGATGGCTATAGATGCCGACCTAACTTCAGTTGTACTAATAATTCAGATTGTGAGTACAATGCAGAATGTCGACCTGAATCTGAAACCGGAGAATATGTATGCCAGTGCATTGAAGGTTTTATTAAAGATGAAAATGACGCTTGCATACCCGATGGACAGTTGTGCAATGGAGCAGTGTGCGCAGAACACGCGTCTTGCTTATTTGATACAACATTAGAAGTTAACTACTGTCGTTGTGACGAGGGCTTCGAAGGTGAGGGTATTTCAAAATGTGTGCCGCTAGGAAAAACCTGCGACGTCGCAAACGACTGTAATCCCAACGCACTTTGTACACCGACTGAATCAACATATCAGTGCATATGTCGGGAAGGATATACAGGAGATGGTTATAGATGTGACCCTGAATTAAACTGCAAAACGAATATATATCTTTGCGATATTCATGCTTCGTGCTTGAAGACGAGAAACGGATACGAATGTGAATGCAATACAGGGTACAATGGTAATGGGAGCAACTGCGAGCTCAACCCAAGGCAGGCTGGAAATTTCTTAGTAGCAAGTGACGGAGCGTCAGTGTATCGTGTACCTTTCAAAGTCACTCCCAGAGAATTCGCAACTCCGTTTAACAGCGCCATTTATCAGATAGCCGTCGGAATCGACGTGGATTGTTTGACTGGGAAGATCTATTGGGGTGATGTAGGTGGTGGCGCTATAAAGAGAGCTTCATATGATGGCTCTGACTTTGAATCATTTTTGCCATACGGTAAGTAGGTACTGCACTACTTTAATACAATTACATCTAATATTTCTTCACAAACAGCATGCTCTGCTCAATACTTAGAGAGATCTAAGACCTAGTGTTAAGACATTCAATTCTTCACATTCACCTCAAAATTGAGACATTCAGTGGAAGTCGAACCTCCACCCAATGACATTTAGACGCTGTTCTACGACGTCTCAATCGAAACAAATATCAAATCAGATGAAAAAGTTCAAAACGCTTCATGAAAACATTTATTATATTTTTCTTAAACGTGGTGGGCATAACATCCGCTCGATTATTCCATGGAACATGTTAAAGGAGTTGTCATTTATATTTTGTAGATGTACAGTCACCTGAAGGGCTAGCAGTAGATTGGGCAGCGAGAAACATATTTTGGACGGATTCAAAGAAACTCTCAATTGAAGTAGCAAACTTGGATACAAAAGTAAGAAAAATATTATTCCGTAAAGAGGGTATACTTAATCCTCGTGGCATTGCAGTCCATCCAGGAAAGGGGTAAGATATATTATAAGAATGAAGTAATGCTTAAGTAATTTTAAAATTTCACTATTTTAGTATACAATATACTAATTAAAATATATAATTATGACTTTCAGCAAAATATTTTGGACTGACTGGAATCGTGGTGGCCCTAAAATAGAGTGGGCTAACATGGACGGCTCACAGCGTGGCATTTTCTTAGACAAGACTGAAGTAAAACTGCCCAATTCCTTAGCAATTGACTGGTCTAGAGACAGATTGTGCTTCACAGACGCTGGTTTCTTTAATATTAAATGTGTCAGTATCGATACGTTGGAAAGTGAAATAATTGCCAGTAACTGCTCATATCCATTCGGTTTGGCAATCAGTGGTGACAACTATTATTGGACGGATTGGAAAACGTAAGTACTGCATATAGCACTTTTTTCTATCTATCCAGCACACAGCAGGGTAGGCATAAGGAACCTTATGTTGAGACACTCAGTTCCCTACTTTGTGTCAAATTCTAGATGCATTACGTGTTAAATGGCGGAACTCAACGCCTTGCTTTGCCTCGACACCAGAGCGAAGAAAATGAAATATTTCAATTCCTCGAGTGGGAATTGAAACCCATTCTCCACTTGCCGTGCAAATTCTACACATTATGTGAATGGCGTAAATCGAAACCATCAAATAAGCATCAAAAAATATATGTATTTTTATATACCCTTATTTTTTTAATATAATCATTATATTGAGTGAGGATGGAACTCGTCACGTTTATTCTTACCACTAATTACTGCTTCTCATAGATAACATAATAATCATTTTTTTCCTTATACAGATTAAAAATTGAATACGTAAACAATCTAACACAACTCAAAGGGCAAGTACCTATTGCGACGGCATCAAGACGGCTGTACGGAGTCACAGTAGCCCCCGAATCTTGTCCAGCGCAAAGTAACATATGTCAATACAGAAATGGCCAATGCGAGCCAGATCAAATATGCCTTCCCGATGGGCAAGGAGGAAGAACCTGCGTCGCTGGGGATACTTATTAATTTTTAATTAAATTTAAATATATAAAACCTCTACCGATTTATTACCACAGATTATTAATAAAATAATCTGCTACTGTCGCTATTTATATAGTTTCATTTTTGTTTTGTATCTGTACTTAAGATGTGCCATAATTAAAAAGATAATAAAATAAAATTAATTAATGTTGTTTAAATAATTTTATTTAATAATGAAATAATACTAAATGAATAATTATTTATTATATTTATTTTAATTTCAAAAGCTAATTTCACACATGTGTATTAAAAATCATATACAAGCACTATGACTTATGTTACTATGCAGATTATATATTTAAAAAAAAAAACAATATCACATGAGTGAATACAGCTTAGAAACTAAACTATTTAAAATATTTAAATAATAACATTATACAGTTCAAATGTTTTAATTACAAAACAAAGACCTTTTATTGTAAAATGTAAATATATTGCCTACAATATTTCAACTGTGTTTTTTTCTATAACCTAATAGATGTAAAACAATAGAAAGGAATTTTTGAAGTGAATTAATATTACTGTGAGAAGTGAAAGTTCAGGCCATTTTAATCTTGAATTATAAAATCGGTATTTATTAAAAAGAAAACTAGTATTAAACATATTTTTTCAATATAATATACCGGCTTTGATAAATAACATACTATTTTAAATAAATTTATGTATTTATTTATTAGGCATTTTATAGTTTTTTAAGTAAATATCAAATCTGTTGTACAGGTAAAAATTTTAAGAATCTAGTATGTAGTGAAATAACGAAAATGTTAAAAAAATTAATCACATGTGGTATAAAAATATTATCTTTCGAGTTATTTGGAATTCCCAAAAAAGATCACTTACTAGTAAAATGATAATAAAACGAAACAGTGTATTTAATTTTCAGATCAATAATTTTAATTTTAAATCCCAATCATGCACAATAATATCTAAAATATATTTAATATTGAAAATATGGTAATTTTGAAAATTGAAATAATAATTAATTATAGCTAAAAATAGAACAACCTTTAAACAAATTAAAAAAAAAATTAAACAGCTTCTACTTCAAAATTGCGTTTTCGCAAGCACTCGCACAAGTAATTTTACATGCATATACTATAAAAACTAACATATATACTAAATATTATATCAAAGAATGCAAACCTCTTAATTTCAATTCAATTTTTTTTCTTGAATTACTTTGCCAATACATAAGTATTGACCACAAATAATTATATAATTATTAAAAAAAAAAAAATTCACTAATCATCTGTAATATGAACTTTAATTTAGAGATTATTTATGACTTTAAGTACAAATTATTAAAATTGTGACTTTTTTGTTATTTTAAATGTATAATTTCCCTCAATTTACATAAACATTTATTTATATATTTAAAATTAAAGAAAACGGTTAAATCTTAATACAGATTAAAGAGTATGTATTTTTAATTATTTTAACCCCACACATCTTCAGTACGGCCAAATTTGAATACTAAAGAGCCACCAAATATGAAGGCGTTTTGTAGAAACAAGCTAACTCCCGGCCAAGTGTGTTTACTGCTACCTGTTAAAGTAAAAAAATATAATATTCAAATAAAATATTTTTCATAGCTAAACTCATAGCAAGTTAATCACAGAGGATCAAGTGTCAAGACACTCAATTCTCCAGGTTTTGCCTGAAATGTAGATTTTTTCCCATGACATGCGTGTTGAGTGGTGAGGTACCAAGCCAAAGATAATACCCAAGTGGGGATTGACCCCACAACCATCATATTTCAAACAGACACTGTCCCACTGCACCATAATGGCTATAATATTTTACTCAAATCATATTTAAGTTACATACATTTCCTGGGTAAGTTTAGAAGAGTACAAGTATCTTGAGTTGTTTACTTTCTGCATGAAGCATTTATTATAGTATTATAACTAGTGTCCTCATAAATATATAAATTGTACATTAACATTTATACCACTAAATACAAAAGTATTTATCATGCATATAATGATGTGTGTAATACTTAATGTATTTATTCAATTTGTTATAATGGTAGATATTGACTTCTTCTTAATATAAACTGTAAGTATACCAAATATTATACTCCTCCATTTGCATAATTTTCATAAATACATATATGAATATAGTGATAAAATAAATAAAAATGTACAAAATTCTTACCTGCATTTACATAGTTAGCAAACAGTATCCAGCAGGCTGCAATGAGAGATGCAAACCCAACAACAAAGCCGAGGAAAAGCCACAGTCTTGCTCCACGAGGGCCCATACAACCACCAGTGTAGGTTTCTCCTCTCACCTGGAATGAAAAATTTTTTTTTTTTTAAATACTGTAAGGGTTTTTTTCCTGTATAACTGGGTAGGTCGAATTTCAAACTTTTAAAAGAGTGGTGGAATTCTACTTTGGCTAACTTTTCTATAGTAAGAAAAAATGAATAATTTAAGTTTCACAGTTCCTGTTTAGTCAGAATTAACCCATGGCCATCTTGTTTACAGTAATGTGCTGACCATTGTGTCGTAATGTATATTGAGGGAAAATAAGTTTTACACTTTATTTCTAAGCAGGGCCTAGAAATAGAAAGAAATCAAGTGGCCATATATATCTTTTTAAGAAAGGGTAGAATTTAAGTAACATTGCACACTTTTATAATTGAATTTATTAAAAACTAGCAGCCCGCTCACAGTTTCTCCATATGAGCTACACAGCTGTTTTGTTATATTGCAACCCTCGGGGTGGATTTAGAAGAATAAAGCAGCATATATTTAACTTTGGATTAGTAACTATATTTATGCCATATAGACTTTCATCCCCTATATCAATCCTTTAGAGGTGGATTTTTGAAAAAATAAGTTGCCTATATTTGACCCTGGGTTTTTTACTACTTTCATTCTTAATTTGATCCAAATCAGACCGGTAGATTTGTTGTGAAAGCGAGATAGACAAACAGATTTCGCATTTATAATATAAGTATGGATAACATAATACCTGAGCATTAGAAACAGAGTTGACCATCAGTAGGGAGAGAGTAGCCATCACTCCACATACGTGAGCTGCATTGGGCAGGTCACCAGGATAAACTGATGCTGCATCAATGATGAACCACCATCCAGTAAAAAACTAGAACATTGAAAACTAAACGTTAAAAATTATGGTAAAAATGTTTTTTTCTTTTTGTGCATACAATGTTTTTAATTATTACTTTATTTCATGCAATTATATATAAATATATTCATTTTCTTGTTAAAAAACATATATGTAGAAGCAAGAAGGTAAATAAATGGTCAAGTCGAAGACAAAGTTACAGTGATTCATCAATTAACAAACCAGTAAGCCAGCAAATATTGACGCTAGAATGTTCCGCTTCTCTCCACTTTCGAACCAAACGCAACTTGGCATAGTTATATTATCGAAGCAGCTCATTTTGAAGTTAGATGTTTAATTTTACTAGAAAAGAACAATAAAACAATTTAATCAAAAATGGTAAATTTATTTGACAACGGACAACCTGCGAACAATAACAAATGTCAATGTCAAACTCATGAAAGTCTCCACAGAATATTAAATATATTAAAATATAGTGTTGAAGCTATCGTTTTAACTTAAACGATAACAATTTTCTTCTTACTAATTATATTTTTAATTATTCTAAGATATATATTTTGAAGCTAGTAATATATAGAAAAAATGAAATTCAAAAATAAAAAAGAAATAGGCCCATATGCTTCATTATTCATTAATGAGATGAACTAATCAAGTAATAATCCAAATATATTAAAAGTAAAAGTAAAAAAAAAGAAAATTTACATTAAAATATAAATTTACAAGCAAAATTACTTTCTATTCAAACAGGTACTATAATACAATAGTTTCACGTTCGCCTAAAGTATGAACTACGTGACCGGCGACAGTCATAATAGTGGAAAATTCTATTTGAGCAATTATTCTTTGAATTGTTTTATAAGGGTACCCAAGGAACAAAGAGTAGTGCCAAACGACTATCGAAGAATCTCAGTCATCCGAATTTTTCTTTAAAACAAAGTCCCTCATTACTCAGCCACGGTTTCCCTTCAAAAGCAATTTATCGCACAACTTTTTACAGTCATTTATTCTGGATACAGAATAAGTATTGAATAGATGTTACGTTGATGTTAGTAACCTATTTTATCTTTTTTATATAAATTACTTTGCTTATATTTTGGGTTCTTAATAAGACGTGATATTTTGTATCCGTTTTATTTTTATAGTTTCGTTCTTTTTCTCGCATAGCAGGGTGACGCAGTGGATCAGTGACTCAGTCTGACTGAAATCGCAATTGGTTGTCGGTTCTATTCCTACCTGCTGGATTGGATATAATTTAATTATTTTTATTCCACCGTTTTGACGAATAGAAAGACGAAGGGTAGGGATATGGTCTGCCACTCAACACGTAATGACGTCTAGAATTCGGCCAGAAAGTAGAAAATAAAGTGTCTTGACACCAGCTCTCACATCTTCATCTTTTAAGGCACTCAGTTATTTACTAATATAATAATGTTTTTATTTTCTCTAATACCACATTACTCTGTGTCGATGTGAAAGAAATTAATAATTGAATGTAGTTTTAGGGTACGCGGTGTCTCCGCATCACTTCCGGACAACCTGAAATTCGCTATTTCCTGTTTTACCTTGATTTACGAGATTTTTAGTTTTGTGAAAAGAATTGTGCGATACAGCGATGACTAAAAGAATATCCTATAATTGACAATTTTATTTTCAGTTTCATTTTTAAGAAGTGTAAGCAATTTTATTTGATTATTTTTAATATATATTTCGGCGGAGGATGTCTCGATGCTAGGTCTCCTTTATCCACTTGTTATGCGGGTAAACAACAAAAACATTACTTTTTAATTATGTTCACCACATTTTTCTTTGCTTCAGATATTGCAATTTTTTCTTAGCGGTTGTTTTCTGCAAATATGATGTTAGATTTTGTTTTATATTGTGTGTAGTCGTGTATGTCTCTTAATATTTTTATTGTATTATTTAAATTATATAACTGATTTATTAATATATAATTTCGAAACTCATTTATTATTTGACTTGAATAGAACATGCTTAAAAAAGATAGTTTTAATCTTTTTCCTGCATAGCGGGATAGTCAGGGAGAAAATAGTGTTAAGACACTCCACTTTACATCCAAAATTGAGTCATTGTGTGTTGAGTGGCGGTACTCAAAGCCTTTGTCTTAAATACCAAAGCAGAGAAATGAAAATATAAATATAGAAATTCCCTAGAGTAGGAATCGAACCGACAACAATCGTGTTTACAGTTAAACGTTGTCCTACTGCACCACGATGGCCTATTGCGTCCTATTTACATGTAGGAGCATAATTTATAGTATTCAATTATAATTACTTAGTTTCGAACGTCAGAGGTGGGATTACTTGTAGGTTCCGACATATCACTATCTTAGAAAATAAAGTGACCTAACTCGAAATTGTCGCAATTTTTTGCATTAATAAAAAAACGACCTACGATAAAAAACCTATTCTAAGGTTCTATTGTAATTATATAAAAAATGCATTTTTTTAGTTTAGACCACTAATTTTGGAGGAATGTGATATATACCTAATACAAAAAAACAAAATTAAAAATTTTGAAAAAACCCACGACGGTTTAATTGTAATTGAAAAAGGATAAAATAACTAGAAATCCCCCGCCTAAAAGAATATATGTAACGAGATGATGGGGACGACTTCGTCGGAGCTGCCATTACTTTAAGTTTGCTAACTTCTCCTAGGTTTTCCTGCTGTTAAAACAGGTTTAGGAAAAAATTAAAATATTAATATGAATTTACAGTTTTGATAACTGGTATTCCTTTTAAAAACTTTAAGAACGAAATCTATACTGTTGGCTACTATATTTAAAATAGAGGTTGCAACTGGCAGCCCCCGACGAAGTTGTCCCCATCATCTCGTTACATATATTCTTTTAGGCGGGGGATTTCTAGTTATTTTATCCTTTTTCAATTACAATTAAACCGTCGTGGGTTTTTTCAAAATTTTTATTTTGTTTTTTATTTTAAACTTTTTAAAGTGAATAGATAGACATTATATATTATTACATAATTTAGAAATACTTTATATTAATCTTCATGCAAATCCAAAAGAAATTATAAGCCCAATGCTTTCTGGTTATCAAATGCCTATTGCAGCGCCTGGCAGATTGTCACCGTAACATTTTTAGGAAACTTCAATTTTACCAAATCAGTGAAAATCACAAAACTCACTAGTACTGGAGCGCCCCGTGGTAGTTTGTGATATGGCATATAAAAACACGCAACAATTAAACCTGAACCTATCACAGAAAACCGCATCTAAATAGGCTTCACACAAAGATACAAGCAAATGCTTACTACAGGGCCCCCTGGTGAGGTGTCACCACGACACACATACGAGAACACGCGCTAATTGATCCTGATCCTATCGTTGAAAACTGCATCAAATTCAGACTCGTAGTTTTAGCTTTGCACCATCAAATAATACACCAAGTAAAGGTAAATCTAATACTGAAAACTCTGTCCAATCGGACTAGTAGTTGTGGTTTTACATTAAATATTACACACAAATGTTTACTGCAGCGCCCCCTGGTGAGTTAACGCGATAAAGCATATCCAAGAACATGCATTAATTAAACTTGAGCTTGTCACTGAAACTGCATCCAAATTGAATTCGTCATTTTAGCTTTGCACAAACAATATTTTACTGCAGCGCCCCCTGGTGACTTGTCACCGTAATATAAATTTAAAAACATGTACTAAGCAAAGCGGAATCTAATACTGAAAACTCTTTCCAATCGTACTAGTCGTTTTTGTTATATACAAAAAATGGAAGCAGCTACTTACTGCAGCGCCCCTAGAGAGTTGACATATACTTGAAAATATGCACTAAGTAAACATACATGACACATATACGAAAATATGCACTAAGTAAACTTGAATCTATCATTGAAAACTGCATTCAAATCGGACTCGTAGTTTTAGTTTTGCACAAACAAATATACTTACTGCAGCGCCCTCTGCTGAGTGATCACCGTAACACATATATGAAAAGATGCACCAATTAAACCTAAACCTATCGTTGAAAGTTTCATCTAAATCGGACTAGTAGTTTTTACTCTACATAAACAAATGTTTACTGCAGCGCCCCCTGGTGAATTTTCACCGTAACGAAAAAACAAAAATCTTAAAATATGAACGAAGCAAAGCTGAATCTAGTTCTGAAAACTCTAGCCAATCGGATAAGTAATTTCGGTTTTAGACAAATAAATACAAGAAAAATTTTGGTTTTACACAAAAAAACTCAAACAAATGCTTACTACAGCGCCCCCTGATGAGTGGTCATCATAACACATATATGAAAAGACGCACCAATTAAGCCTGAACCTATCCTTGAAAGTTTCATCTAAATTGGACTAGTAGTTTTTGCTCTGCATAAACAAATGTTTAGTGCAGCGCCCCCTGGTGAGTTTTCCCCGTAACAAAAAAAGAAAAATCTTAAAATATGCACCAAGCAAAGATAAATCTTTTTATGAAAACTCTTTTTAATCGGAGCAGTAGTTTCGGTTTTAGACAAATAAATACAAAAAAAGTACAAACAAATGCTTACTGCAGCGCCCCCTGGTGGTTTGACACGATAAAACATATCTAAGAACATTCACCAATTAAACCTGAATCTATCACTGAAAATCTATCGAAATCAGATTACTATTTTTTGAGATAATTGAAAACATTCGTTTTCACGTAAAATGCTTATTGCAGCGCCCCCTGGTGAGTTAAGGCAATAAGACATATCTAAGAACATACGCCAATCGAACCTAAACCTATCATAGAAAACCGTATCAAAATCGGACTTATAGTTTTGGAAATAATTGACATAGTAATTTGCACAAACACACAAACAAACAAACAAACAAACAAACAAACAACCTCTCACCCCAAACACATATACAGTCGCCGTTCCGTCGCGGGTAAAAAATGAACGCAAAAGCTGTAATGGGGCCTGTCGTGGCCCAGTGGCACGAACGTGTGACTGAAAACCACTGGTTGTGGCTTCGAATCCCACTCGAGGAGTGGAAATATTTAATATTTCCATTTCCTTCGCTCTGGTATCAGAGGCAAAGCCCGGTGTTAAGTTCCGCCACTTAACACGCAATGCCTCCGACTTCGGCGGAAAGTGGGGAACGGAGTGTCTTAACACTAGGTTCCCTCTGCTTACACTACTGTGTTCGGGATACAGCGTGAAGCTAAAAAAAAACAAAATAAAAGCTTCAAGTTAACATAATATAAACTTATCCAATACAAGTGGTGATAACAAGAAAAATTTACCAATACTGACCACGATGATAGAGGGTCCCCATAGATTTTAGCTTCTAGCTGCTACGTGACTCGCTTACATCTGATGTACTTGGGATACTCGTATTTATCTATTTTCTTACATTTACTTTAAGTGAGATGTCGCTTGCTAAACGCAAATGGTTTTGGGGTTGAATTTATTGAAACGTTTTGGAAGTGGGATTTAGTATTGCCATATAAGGAAATAAAAATATGTTGGTTATTTAAATTTGGAGGTAATATAATTATTATAATATGTGTATAATACACATATTATTTTCATATAACGACAGTGCCTACATTAGTTATTATATAGGCTTTAAAAAGACGGCAAGAATAAAGGCAACATAGCATTGTCTTGTGAGATTTTCTTATATGTACACTGTACATAGTAGATCGAATAGAAGAGTATTAATTAGGAGCAACAATTGTTATATTTGTTTAAAACTGAACTTCGTCGATTCCTAAATATTCTAAAATATTTTTATTTCTTCGGTCTAGCTTCCAGCTTTAAGCGTTCGCGAAAACGAGGCATAACGTTTAATCTTACGAGAAAGTGGGAACGCAGTGTCATAACAATAGGTTCCCTCTGCCTACCCGGCTGTGTGCGGGATACAGCGTGAAGCTAAAAAAATCTTACCAGAAAAAAAAATCTTACCAGTAAACAGAAAAAAGTAATATAAACGTTCTACCAACTGCAAATCAGATCCACAACCGAACGGTTTACAGTCATACCCAAGCGGTTACTGTCCCACTGCGTCAAGATAGCCTTGAATCCATCTTGAGTACTCAGAAACTTGAGTTCATAATAAAAACAAAGAATAACGTTACGTGTAGTAAATTTTAAAACAATAAGAAGCCGGTTGTAATTTAAAGTCATAACCTACAAACCATCGTAATACTTCATAAAATAGCTAAGATTCTAAATCGGCATAGTTCTATTAACTCCATTTGGGTCGGCATAAACATACAACAGTAATAAAACAAAGAATTTTTAATTAGTCAAAAACAACTTTGTCACTTAAAACATCTCCACGGAATTCGGCAGTAAAGAGTTTATAGCTCGTATCATGAAGTCTCGGTTTCAGTGTCGTATCAAATATCAGTCGAAATTATTAGCGTGGGGTGCTAGTGAGAGCGAGACAGGCTTAAATAAATATTTTTTTTCAAATTTTCACTGTTTCTGGCATATCGGGATAGTCATAGAGAAATTAGTGTTAAGACACTCCGTCCTTTTAGTGTCCGTAATCGAATCATTGCGTGTTGAGTGGCGGAACTCAACGCCGCTAAGACAGAACGTGTCTTAGGTACGTATAAATATTTTGAAATCAATTTTAACCTGGAAGTTGGAAATTAACATAATGGTAGACCCGACACAAGTGGACAAAGTGTGCAATAATAACTAAAATATATAATGCATAACAATAACGAAATTAAATTGTTATGTTTAAATATTTTAGTTTTCTACTTAGGAAAAAGCTAGGTAGGAAAACTATCGTTGACAAGTAATGTAAACTAGTTAGTTAATTGGAGTAGCGCTTAGAATACACGTTGCCATAGCGACGTATACGTTTTTTACACAAAAGTGTATGTCAAATTCTAGGTGATGTGTAATATTTTTTATATTACCTATCTGTTTTTTATAAAATCTTCTGCACTTTTTCTTCATTCAAACTTTAACTATGCCAAATTTTATATCTGTTCGACAGTAGGTATACAATTTACTTAAAAGAAAGGTCGAAAGTTCTCCCCTCTTGTATAACATATTTTTTTGCTTATTGCGTAGATTACTCGTATAGATAATGGTTATCATTTAGATCTGCTGAAATTTAGTCTCGTGTGTTTTTTTTCAGCAAATAGGACATCCTGAACCATGATAGCCTGAATAGAACGAAGATAAAAACCCATATTAAGCTTCTTATATAAGTTTATTTTATATTTCTTCTAAAAACGTTTCTTAAATAAGCGATTAGATCTTAGAGATCTTAAACCTGTCTAGAAAATTTATGTAATTTCATGTAGAAATGAAGACGATCAATTCAATATAAATAAAATTTTGATATAGATAAAGTTAAATAGTATCAAAGTACCATAATGTCAATTAAACGCTAATTTACATCTTTAAGTGTGACTGATGTCTGTATAATTAAATTTTACTAAAATCTGTAAAACAAAAGTGTTTGTACCAACTAACTAATTAAGTGAAGCAACATTTAAAAATAAGCATACGTCGTTTAAGAGCGAATATGAGTTTAAACGCTTTGGGCGATGGAAGAATAATGACATTATAAAATAAATGCGCGATTGTAATCTACGCCGGCGGCTCCTCATAAACTCTTTACGATGCCACTGGACGTTTGGTCTAAGTAGCAGGTGGTAGCGGTTTTTATGTTTTAAATATTTTCTGACTTGTATAGTATTTGTTGAAACACTTTGTTCTCCATTTTTTATTATTTCATGAACCCTTGGTGGCGGTTTCTATTATAGACATTTAAAGAAAACGTATAAAAAATTTCGTATGTTTGTGTTCAAATTTTTATACGTTTTTTATAAATGTCTTTTTCAATTTTCCGAAGTGTGGAATAACACTTTAAAAATGTTTAAAAGTATTTAATAAAAAGCATTCTCTCTTGCCAAATGATTGTTCGTAGAATAATATTTGGGTAGCAGAAATTTGTAAAAATCTCTCTACAGAGATGCTAACAATATAAATAAGTTGTAATAAAGCGTATAAGAATTTCGACGCAGCGGCTAGTAGAACGCATGGCTCAGTGGTGAGAGCGCCTGAACGGTATTCAGGAGGCGCGGGTTCGAATCCCGCTGCGTTAAAATTTTTATACGTTTTCTTTAAATGTCTTTTTCAATTTTCCTAATTGTGGAATAACACTTTAAAAATGTTTAAAAGTTTTAAAAGGTTTCTATAATAGTTTAGTTTAAATTCGAGGCCATCCTGATTTAGTCAGAGAGCGTCTGACTCTATACAAGGTGGATAATGTATGAATATTCTATTCACTTTCATTTCTCTGTTATGATTCAACTATTTTCTCTCCACTCTACTTTGCTGTGTCGGAGCAAGTTAATTTATTTATCGGCCCTACACTTTTTAGTATCGAGATACTTCACTCTCATTTCAAATTCGTGTTAAATGGGAGATCTTGCGCCACCGCATATTGTCGTGTCCGCTATGTTGACCTCCCCTTAAGTAAAATAATTTAAATATAACCATTTTTCGAAGTAGAAAAAATGTATACAACGAGATACTCGTACACTGGATGACGATGACTTAAAGTTAAGGTGATATATAACTAGTAGTAACTTTTTAGTTTCTGATTAAAATAATAGATTACGGCTAATAGTTAAAATTTATTGGCTTACATGCTTCTTAGGACACCCAGAGGAGCACTAAGATAACATTTTCTCAAGTTACTACAGAAACCATTACTATTATATTAGTCAGTTAGTCTACATCTTGTTACAGATTTGAATATTTTGTGAATACAAATTTTCATAATTATAAACGAGAAAGTTTTTTATTTTATTTTCTTTTTCGCTATAATCTTATACCTCGCATTTCTTCTTGCTAGAAATATAATTTCGCTGGAAAACGTAAAAAATGTAAAAACCGCGTTAATGTCCGCCATACAACAAAATTTATGTACACTATTATCCTAATAAGTACAATGTAATAAAAGTGCAAATGCTTTTAACAATTTCGATGGCAAATTTAGTAAAATATTTCAAGAAATGTATAAAAAATTGAGGTACCAGGATTCGAACTAGCACCTCTTGGAAACTATCCGAGTGATCTGGCCTGATTGGCTAGATCTAGGCTTGGATGGTTAACGTTCTTAGGAGCTCGTTTATCAAACAAATTTATTTTTTCGCTTGGTACATTTAATTTTTGTTGTGTTTACCTAAAAAATGTCTCTTTGCTAAGAGGGTAAATCTTTATAAGATTTCAAAGAATGTCTGCAGTGTCTTTGAGATACAAAATCTGCAGGTATATTTTTCAATATATGAGCATTGAGACTGCATATGATAATCACAGCTCTTAATAACTAGATATGAATTAAGAAATTAAATAGACACCCTATTAGGGCTTCTAAGTCTAAGGTAAGATTTGTCAGCAAAACTCCTAAGTTAGCTTCTAACAGTGGTGTATGGTGGTGATCTTTTATGAAACAAAAGATAAATAGTGTAGGTACACTATGTTGGCTTCCTAAATAAATAAATAAATTAAGAACTTTAAGCACAAAGTAATTAATGTGCCCAATGTATGGAAAGTGGAACTCTGCAATAGCAGGAAAATCACTATAACTTATAATCTAACCACCACTATCATTTCTAATGATCTGTGATAGTGTTAACATTATAATAACAGTGATAGTGACACATATATAATTAACTCGCTATCACTAACACCACACGAGGCCAGCCAGCGAGCATGTCACAGCCAACCCTTTCCTAATGCGATTTGTGTTTTACGGTTTGCGTAATGCGGCCTCCGGTGTCCTGATTAGATTCAACATTAGTGACGTGTAACACTCAAAGACACTCGTAAACTTTACATCTGGTGATAAACTTTAATTGAACGATCATTATATTTCTTTTCTAATTTCTTAGTTTTGAAACTGTTTTCTTAGTTAACTAAGGACTCCGTTTGTTGTGGCTAGGTGGCAAGGTAAATGTGAAATATCTAAGCATTATAAGATAGGGATGTTGTCGATTTATCATATTGACGGCAGAACAGCTAAGAGTCAAGTAGATAAGTCAAAAGAACACATATCCCAGTCTTGTGTATATTTTTTTAGCTTCACGCTGTATCCCGCACACAGCAGGGTAGGCAGAGGGAACTTAGTGTTAAGACACTCCGTTCCTCACATTCCGCTGAATTTGGAGGCATTGCGTGTTAAGTGGCGGAACTTAACGCCGCGCTTTACCTCGACAACAGAGCAAAGAAAATGGAAATATTAAATATTTTCACTCCTCGAGTGGGAATCGTACCCACAACCAGACGTTAACATTCACACGCTTGTGGCACTGAGCCACGACTGTGTACTTTTAAGTTACCAATTTATAAGATTTATGTTCGACGCCACACTGAAAACTTTAAAATATCAGGGTGACAGCGTCACAATTAGCGTAAGCATTAAAGTTTATTAAACAATCAAACAAAAGGCTTCAAAAGTTCATTTTCATGTTTTTAAATATTTTTGGTACTTTTTCTTATTATTGAGGACGTCGCGGCACAGACAGCGTCTAACTCTAATCGCGATAATTGTGGGTTCGATTCCTACTCGAGTAATCATTCCAATTATATTATATATTATTTTCATTTCTCCGTTTAGGTACATAAGACAAAGTGAGAACGCAGAAGGGGAACGGAGTGCCTTAGCACTAAGTTCTATCTGACTACCCTGCTACTGTATAAAAAGCCTGTAGCTAAATATTTCTTATTATCTATCAAGTTTGGTTAACATACAGACCGATACGAACCAAAAAATTGGTAAGTACATGCCCTCGTAAATTGTACAAATATCATCATAATTAGTAAAAAATAAACTTGTATTCGTATAAATAATCCTTATAAAAACTGCAATCGACCATTTCAATTGAATCACTAATCAGAACCCATCACGTTAAACGTCAGTCAAGATTCGTGTCATTATTGTTTGTTGCCTTAAGATAATGTTGCTAAAACCACGTATTTTATTGTTTTCACGTATATTTGTCGCTCTGATGCAACATAAAACACGCCGCGTTTTCGTTCAGTTCCGTTATTCAACACGCAATGTCTTCGGCAGAAAAAATTGCCAATATTTTTTGTTATTATATAAAATATATTTTTTCAGCATTACGCTGCATCCCGTGGTGAATCTAGTGTCTTAACCAGTTTCCAGTTTCCAGAGTTACCGGAGCGTCTAAGCACTCCGTTCTCTATATTCCGCCGAATTTTGGAGGCATTGCGTGTTGAGTGGCAAAACCTAATACCGGACTTTGCCTCAACATCATAGCGAACAAAATGTTAATATCAAATATTTTTACTCCTTGGGTGGGAATCGAATCAAAAACCAGTCGCGTTTACAGTGACACTTTGTGCCCCTGAGCCACGACTGGCCTCATCTAAAATATATCCATACTTATATTATAAATGCGAATGTCTGTGTGTTTGTCTGTCACGCTTTCACGGCTAATGTACCGGTCCGATTTGGATGAAATTTAAAATGAAAGTAGTAAAAGACCATGGGTCTAACATAGGCTACATATTTTTTCAAAAAATAACCGCTGAAGGGTTAAAATGGGGGATGTAAGTTTATATGAAAAGACTAAACCGCTAGACCGATTGTAATGAATTTTGGAATAAAGAGAATAAATATAGTTGTTAATCGAAGGTCAAACATTTACTACTTTATTTTTCAAAAATCCACCCTCGAGGGTTGCAACATAACGAAACAATTATATATGTCTACGTATAAACAGAAACAAACTAAGAATTTAGTCAGTACATACCCTCGTAAAATGTACAATATGTGTTCACAAACGCAAAGGTCACGTCTTATCATCGCCTTAGCCTATATGTTATAATTAGTGGAGGCGAGGTCACGTGCGGAACAAAGTAGATTATTTGTGTTCATCCCAAGAGATATTCATTATCTCGAATTCTACCATTATTCTACTCTCGCTGTTTCAATTTGGTGAAAGTTTCGTATAAGACAAACGCTGCTGGAATATGTTTTTTGTTTAATGTTTAATTTTCTTGTTGTTAATTTTTAGTTTAATTATTTCTTTTTTAATTTATTTATTTGTTAATGTCATCGTGATGATTTGACTTGGTCTTTGTAAGGCAATGTCTTTTTTTATTTAATATAGTTTAAATAAGGTAGTGTCATGACACTCTGCTTCTCACTTTCTCCTCAAAGGGGGATGCATCCTAAAGAAAGTAATTCTATATAATGATTCTCCTGGGGATTGCTTACATATAACAAATTTGTATTAAAATTTTTATTATAATCTTAAGAAAAAGTAAAAATGTGTGGATTTTGAGGTCTATAACGATTTTTACTCTGAAAACGTCATGAATTAGTAGAAGTATTATTGCATTCGGCTCCTCGTCATTCATTAAAATATTCTATTCCTAAGTCCCACATAGCAGGGTAGCCAGAGATAACTTAGTATGAAGACACTCCACTCTCCACATTTGCAGAACAGAACGAAGCGATTTTATTGTTCACCGGATCGAAGAAACGAAAATAAATAAATTGATCATTTTATCGAATGTGAATCGAAACAACAAACAATCGCGATTAAAAATATTTTAAGATGACGTTGGGCAAGTCATCTTAAAATATTTTTCACCTGTACCGCCGAGCCGAAACGTAGCTTCGGCTCGAGTGCAACTTATACTTACCCTCACACTAATATTATAAATAAGTATTTATTTGAATAGTTTTAAGGAATGTATTTAAGTTCGTTAAGTTTTGAATAATTTATATTATATATTGTTTTAAATAAAGGAAGTAAATGTTACTGTCCGACAAGTAAAAGTCGACTGGTAAGTTGTAAATTAATAATATTAATATTTAATAATGTAAAAAATAAAATGTTTTGTATTAGCCGTATTTTTAGAAAGGCGCTGTAGCCTATAAAGAAATAATATTTGTATGTGTGTTATTATGTTATTGTGTAACATAGTTTATTGTACTTTTATGCCAATAAAAACATTTTTTTTTAAAAAAAATCGCGATTAAAATCAAAGGCAGTCCCACTGCCCTATTGTGGCCTATAATATATATCCTTTAAATAAAATTTTAACCTATATTTTTAAAATATATATTTCTAATTGTATATTCACAATTTTCGTAAACTGTATCTCTTTTGTTAGTTTCGAGCGTTCGTTGAGGCTTGTAGAGTCCTTAGTAACGCTCCACGTCACCCACAAGACTTACGAACTTATCTTTGAAGTATTAGACGTTACTCGAAGACAATGTAAGCGTGAAATGTGTCTTTGGCAACAATTTGCTTGTTTATACATACAATGCAGAATTTCAACGAATTTGGATATATTTGAATATTTTTTTGAGTACAAAGTGTTATTGTTATTTTTTGTTTTTTTTTGTTATGACGAATAATATACAAAGTATGTTTAGTATTTATAATGTGTATGTAGAAAATGTACGTTTTACAATTAGTTCTAGAATTCGTTCTAACTTAGTGTCATCTTGAAGATGAAATGTTTATTTCAAATTTTGTTTTGCTTTTAAAAAGTTTTCCAATAAATATATAACTTTAAATGCCAAATTTAGACAAAATCTTAATTCTTAATAGTAAGTATCAAAAAAAGTCTCCCATACTTTTATATCTTTTTTTAAAATTAGCTACGTATTATTTACTTTTAAACATTTTTAAAGTGTTATTCCACACTTAGGAAAATTGAAAAAGACATTTAAAGAAAACGTATAAATGTTTGAACGCAGCGGAATTCGAACACGCGCCTCCTGAATACCGTTCAGGCGCTCTCACCACTGAGCCCTGCGTTCTACTAGCCGCTGCGTCGAAATTCTTATACGCTTTATTACAACTTATTTTTGTTGTTAGCATCTCTGTAGAGACATTTTAACAAATTTCTGCTACCCAAAGATTATTCTACGAACAATCATTTGGCAAGAGAGAATGCTATTTATTAAAACGTCTTCTTTAACTGTCTTTTACGTATTATTTGACATTGTTTTTTGTTCCTTTTTCTGTATAAATCATTAATTTTAATTAATTGTAAATTGCAACTGAGATATGTGGGGATTGAAACAAAAAATACATGCTGTGTCTATCTTCAACGATAATACATTTAGCTTTAAGTTTTAACCTGTGTAACACTTTTTCATGTATAATGTAATTATCACTGTTTGTTCTAAATAAATAAATAAATATCTAAAATCTGTTCCCACTTGAGGAGTGAAAATTATATTTCCATTTTCTTCGCTCTGGTGTCGAGGTAAAGCGCGGCGTTAAGTTCCGCCACTTAACACGCAAGCCTCCGAATTCGGCGTAAAGTGGGGAACGGAGTGTCTTAACACTAGGTTCCCTCTGCCTACTCTGCTGTGTGCGGGATACAGCATGAAGCTAAAAAAAAAAATCTTTTATATAAATAAAAACTTGATGGGCTCGTCTAATTATTAAGCGGATCGCATGCAGACTTAGCATGTACACCCAGATCTAAATAACTTTATAGAGTAAATCTTAGTATACGATCAGATTATTACGCCCCAAATACACATTTTACGACAGTATCACGCATATCATCATGACAATCACGACAAAATCAACAATTCGATTCACACTACACCCAGAACTTGATCGGTAACTTGCGCCAAGTTAACCAAGATATCCAAAACTTAGTAAACTCCTCAGCAACCTCAGCAAACAGTATGAAGAGCGAGTACCTTCATAAAGATAGGATTAAACGCCCTACAGCCAGCACGTAGCTGACCGCCAATAAAATTTAATATCATTACATTGCCGACCGTTTCAATTAACTTTAGTCTTAGACAGAGCCCACGGAGGATTATTTTTAACGATCCAATTCAGATACTGGCTGGCAGTTTTAAAAATTTATTACTTTGTACAGCGGGAAGATTAAATTTCTTATGAAATTATTGTTTCATTCGTTTTGTGGAATTCATGTTGATATAAAAAATATAAATATAAATAGCTTCACGCTATATCCCGCACACAGCAGGGTAGGCAGAGGCACAAGAGTGTGACTGTAAACGACTGGTTGTGGGTTCGATTCCCACTCGAGGAGTGGAAATTATATTTCAATTTCCTTCGCTCTGGTATCAGAGGTAAAGTGCGGCGTTAAGTTCCGCCACATAACACCCAATGCCTCCGAATTCGGCGGAATGTCGGGAACGGAGTGTCTTAACACTAGGTTCCCTCTGCTTACCCTGTTGTGTGCAGGTTACAGCGTGAAGCTAAAAAAAATATAGTACGATTGTGGCCCGCTAAAAAGTTTGCCTACCCCTGGCGTAAATTTATACCTACGTATTGATTGCGCCTTGTTAGTGAAAATTATTCTATAAAATCAATTATTTTCATAGTAATTCATAGTAAATATCTATCAAACTCATTATTTCAAACGAATAAGCATTTTTCCTCAAATCGCTCTTCTATTTTTTCCTTCCGTTCTAGAGCTACCAAGTGTTATTCACTTCGAGTACCCACAGAACTTCTTAACGATCTCGTTATAGACTAAAACTGTTGTCCTTCTAACAGTTATAATGGTAACTGTGTGCAATTAGAAGGAACATATTATTTAAATGTTGAATTATTAATCATATGATTTTTGAGGAGTAGGTGGTTAACCTAGTGTTAAAAGACTTCGTTTATTTTATTGCTTTTTTTTTAGTTTCATGCTGTATCCCGCACACAGCATGGTAGGCAGAGGGTACCTAGTGTTAAGACACTCCGTTCCCCACTTTTCGCCGAATTCGGAGGAATTGCGTGTCAAGTGGCGGAACTCGGCGCCGCGCTTTGCCTCGATACCAGGGCGAAGGAAATGGAAATATTAAATATTCCACTCTTCGAGTGAGAATCGAATCCACAACCGGTCGTTAATAGTCACACGTTCGTGCCACTGCGCCACAAGTGGCCCCAAGCACTAGCTACTAAGTAAGAGCTAAAATTTATAATCGCAGTAACTGTTTCCCTCTGTATAACTGACCGTCAATAAAATTTAATATCACCGCGTATACTTAAGCCTTCGTTTCAATTAACTATGTCTTAGAAACTTAGGTGGACTTAAGAGACTATTGTATAAGTAGGAAGGGAATGTCCATCAGAAGCTATCAGAGGGAAATCCCGAAAGGACAGTTTTGTTATGTTATTGTTATATTTATAGGTGCTGGTAGGCTTAAGACCATTGTGGCGTGGTAGGGCAGTGACTTGTAAAAACGACTGGTTGCCGGTTTATTTCTAAATGGAGACTACTGTTTCACTTATTTTCATTTGGAAAAAGGTTGAGTCCAGTCGTGGCGCAGGGGGGCAGTGCGTGACTGTAAACGGAACTGGGTATATGGTCACACTCAAGGAGTGAACATATTTCATATTTCCTTCGCTCTCGTGTCGAGGTAAATCGCGGCGTCAAGTTCCGCCACTTAACACGGATTGCCTCGAGTTTGGCGGAAAATTGGGAAAGGATTGTCTTAATACTAGGTTCCCTCTGTCTACCCTGCTGTGTGCGGGATACAGCTTAAAAAAAAAGATTTTAGAAAGAACACGAAGCGTGGTGTTTAGTTCCACCACTCAAGACTGGAGCACGGAATGTCTAGACTCTGGCTTCTCTCTGACTACTGATACCTATGTTGTGTATGTTGTGATGGTTGTTTTTATAGTATCGTTGACTCGTTAAATTAGCAACTTCAATATTATATATAAAAATGTATGTCAAATACATTACAATATACGAGTTATTTTTATTCTATTATTTGAAAGGCGTAGCGTTTGGCGCTCCGTTCTTTCTGACTACCCCGCAAGGGATACAGCGTGAAGCTAAAAAAAAAAAAAAATATTTGAATACATTCATATTTCATTATTTCAAAAATATTGGCTTACCGCGTTTATTTTTCTGAGTATCTAAAATCTCTAATATTTTTCTAAGTAATTTGGTCTGTCCGTATTTTTTTCTTAATACAGAGACAAAATGTTTCTTTACGCGTGATGCGAGGGACTGCGTCTGAACGCTGTAAACGCGATTGGTTGTGGGTTCGATTCCCAATCAGAGGAATAATCATACCTTATTTATTATCCTTTCTCAGCTCTGGTAAACTAGAAGCACAAAGCACAGAATCGACTTCTGAGCACGCAATGTCTCAAATCGTTTGAAATTGGAAACGGAGTGTCTTGACACTAAGCTCTCTCAGACCACTCCTACTATACAGAAAAAAACGTGAAGTTGAAAAAAAATTAAGAATCTAATTCATTACCATAACACACTTAATTGTGATATAGGCTTAAAATGTAAAATTTCTTAATTAAAAACCAATATGAGCACAGCAGGTATATGGGTTAATTACAAAGGTATTATCATCCAAAGGATTTTAATCTAATAACAACAATTAGAATACTCGTAATATGAAATAGTTGGGCCTACCTTTTCAATTTACGTATAAAAGGTGGAGTCGAGACTTAGCCTTGGGCGAATGAAAATTAACCGTAAGATGGTTAGAAGCCTGTCTTCCTTCCCTTTCTCCCATACACAAATATATGGGACAAGACAAGGATGGACGTAATAAAATTCTCAACGAGGGGAAAATGGAAGGATTCGAGAGTAATTGGAAAATACCTTCACATTGAGTGGCGCGACTGAGGTTTCCGCAAAGACTAAACTATCTGCCGAAATGTCCCCCGCAGTCAAAGAAATGTCAGGATTTATGAAAAAAGATTATAAATTTAAATATTTTATTTTTTACATATTTTAAAGTAGTACTTTATTAAAATTTTAATTTGCTTCCTAAATTCCTTTTTTACCCAATTTTGAGGATTATCAAAAAGTATTAGACCAATTAGCGTGTTTGTCCGTTTTCAGATTCATAACCTACTATGATAAAGATTGTCAGGCATGAATGACTGAACACAGAAAGGGATTATGTAAATGTAAATTTTCAAGCGAATTAAACACTATTCTAGCCCATATATTAATATGGGTCATAAAATGTTCTAACATTATCTTTCATAAGTTAAGTGACTTTCACGCGACTTTCACAATTCTCCACGCTAAGCAGAGTAATCAGTGAGGCCTGTTTTAGTTCTGGGGGTCAAAACAGCCCCTTCTCTATTGTAGAGCAAAATCTGAAATATATTGAGAGGCATCACTTAACGCCGCGCTTTGTCTCGTCAAAATTACAGGAAAAAATAAACAATTTATATATAATCACTACCCCGAGTGGGAATCGAACCCCCAACTGATGCTTATACAATCAAATACTGTAATACTGCGCTAGATTTCTTGAGATATACAGATAAGACATACATGAAAATAACTTCCCATTTTCGTAGGTAAAAAATAATCACTTATTAAATAAAACATTAATTAATTTAGAAATTAACTGATAAACTATTAATTTGTTAAGCTTATTATATGAGAAATCTTAAATAATCATTTAATTTAGTTTCATAGTCTATGCTTCCCAGCTAAAATAGAGATCGTCGCGTGTACCTTACTAGCCGACTACCGCCTTTTGTATGAATTTAATCAGATTCTGTTTTCGTCGTTTTCCCCAGTAATTGAAATTTATATTGAAATCGATCCTTATGTATTTAATAGGTGTATTATATTTAAAATTGGATAAATTTATTCAATGGATTGGACGGCAGTTCTACTAAATTGAGTTTCTAGGATCTTAGCAGTTACTTCTTTAGGAAGAAAATTGTCAAGTTATTTTCTGTTCAGCGAATTTTTAGTAGACAGATAATTTAGTGTGAAGATACGCCATTTCTGACAAAAAGTGGAGAACGGAGAGTCTCGGCACTAAATTTTCTCTGAATATCCAGCTATGCAGGACACAAGGATGGATGGATACAATAGGTGCCAGGAGAATGATTAAGC
Organism: Dryas iulia moderata; assembly: GCA_019049465.1. NCBI lineage: Eukaryota > Metazoa > Arthropoda > Insecta > Lepidoptera > Nymphalidae > Dryas > Dryas iulia. Next base: position 14,269,379 of record CM032418.1, on the reverse strand, counting down.
ATTCCACTTTTGGAAAGACAAAGCGTAGCGTTGATTTGGTAACGGAGTGTCTTGATTATATTAGATTCAGGGAAAAAAGTAAGGATATTGTATATTTTGTCATTTCATATTGATAAACAAAATAAGTCTAACTTAGTGTTAACTTAAAAAAAGTACAACTATTTCAATTACATAATCTATGCAAAATTAAAAAAAAGTCATTACAGATAACAAATGAAAAGCGAAACTGAAACGTCACTCTATCAAAAATGATGGCAACATTAATTAATACAGCATGATCCCCCTATCCCTTTGGGCTCTTTAGGCCAAGACGGGCTCCGAGTAATAATTATAAACACGCCCCCGGGGTTACCTACGTATACCTACGTTTAAAATTTCCATACCTTCGATTAATTCAAACAGGATATAAACAGTCGGTTTTATTGCGGAAGGTGCGAAAATGCACGATTTGTTTATTGGATCCGGCGGCCTGAATGTTAGGGTGAACGTGACTGTGGCTAGTTAGGAACTACTGAATTTATAGGGAATATTGTTTTTTTTAGCTTAATATACATATATTAATGATATCGTAGTGAAGTGTAGTACTTCTACACTATACTACTTAGCTTACTAGCTAAGAGTAATAAATATAAAAAATATATTAAATACAGTCCTTTCTTCTAAAGGGAATCCATGACTGTTGCGTTAATAGACAGACGCCAAATGCAAAAGATGCGTGAAGCAAATAGAATTATATAATAACTAGTGACCCGTTCGCGGCTTCGCCGCGTTATCTAAGTAGCCGTTTCGGTATATTGCAACCCTCGGTGGTGGATTATTGAAAAATAAGGAGCATATGTTTAAACTTGGATTATGAGCTATATATGCCAAAATTCGTTACAATCGGTCAAGCGGTGTAGATTTTTCATATAAACTTTCATCCCCTATTTCAACCCTTTAGACGTTGATTTTTGAAAAACTAAGTAACCTATGTTAGATCCAGTCATTTTTACTACTTTTATTCTAAATTTCATCCAAATCGAGCCAGTAGATTAGCTGTGAAAGCGTGACAGACAAACACACAGACATACGCATTTATAATATAAGTATGGATTATATCGTTTTGATATATTTATCGGAATTTTAGGGTAAATTACATCTCATATTAACAATTTTGTACAATTCTCTTCTGGAGGTATGATTATTTTTCAACTTTTTTACTGTCTTAATCCTGGTAATGGATAATATAAAGCGTTGACTTCCGCCATTCAACACGCAATGTCTCTCAAGAAGATGAAGAACAAGTTGTTTTGACACTAGGTTCTCTCTGCCTTGTGAGTTATATATCTAGAGTTTCCCTGCCTACCCTGCTTTAACCAGGAAATGGAAAACCGTTATTTACTCCTAGTGTTCAGACATTCCGCTCTAAGGCTCACATATGAATATCGATGACGATGTATAGTGTGCGAAGTGGTGGAACTCAATGTTGCACAAATGGAAGTGAACCCACAACATTTGCCCCTATTGTGCCACGACGGCGGGATATATCTATGTATGTTACACTTGCATTATTTTTGTAGCTCCACGCTGTATCCCGGAAACCTAGTGTTGAGATATCTCCATTACCTACTTTCCACCGAATTCTGGAGGCATTGCGTGTTTAGTGGCGAAACTTAACGCCGCGCTCTTTACCTCGGCACAAAAAAAATGGAAATATTAAATATTTCCATCTCTCGAGTGGGAATCGAACCTACAAACAGCATTTGTAGTCACACTTTGTGCCCACAAGCCACGACTCCTCTACACTTTAAGCTATTATATATACTAATTCACTATCCATCACCAAGTTACCATCAGCTATTTCTGTCAGTAATATTTTGATTACATCTACTATAAAGACGTGATGCATATTTTGGATCTTAGTACAGTGTAATAAAGCTCGCACTTTATATGTTGAATTACGAATTTTACGTACATGTTATGCTGTAACATATTTTGTGTACGTGTTTTAGTATATAAGCGAAAGCGGAAAATAGTCATCATTAAATAATTAGTGGCCAGTCGTGGCCCAGTGGCACGAGCGTGTGACTATAAACGACTGGTTGTCGGTTCTATCCCACTCGAGGAGTGGAAATATTTAATATTTCCATTTTCTTGGCTCTGGTGTCGTTAAGTTCCGCCACTTAACGCTCAAAGCCTCCGATTTCGGCGGAAAGTGGGGAACGGAGTGTCTTAACACTAGGTTCCCCCTGCCTACCCTGCTGTGTGCGGGATACAGCGTGAAGCTAAAAAAAAAAGAAATTAATTAATTTTCTACTGACATAAACTTTAGGCGGTGGGGCAGTGGAACATTCTACTGTAAGCACGATTAGATATGGGTTCAAAATTGAGACATATTTAGTTTAGTACCAAATTCTAATTTGGCTGTGGAGAAAATTTGTATCCTGTAGTATTGTAATGATGTTTTACATACATATGTTTGACCGATAGTTCAAGCAAATTGCAATTTATATTGGTTAATTGATATTTGACCACCTAGAACCGAATAAGTATAAAGAGGAAGTCTACAAGCATAAGACAAGCGTCCCAGAGACTGATTCGAGCTCCTCTGCATGGTGAATCCATGGAATGTTAAGGATGCTTTCTTCTCTTTTGGCAAGCCACATATTAAACATAAAATATATGAAAATACGGAAAACATTCAAATAAATATGAAAATATTAATAAATACAAACCACATACATTTTCATATTTAAATTTACAAAAAAATATCCTACCAATAAAAAAAAAAAACGCTACCTCTTAACAGACAAACCTACATACGAGTATATATGTATATATTAGACTTCAGTACTCAAATATAAGGGTCAAAGCGTACACGTCATTAACTCGGTCACCCGAGTCGAAATGTGGTATCAAACTGTTTTATTGCGGCCGACGCATGATTTAATGAAATCTTTAATATTAAAGATAAGGCGGAACGCTCGTAAATTACTTGGGGAATACAAGATATACGAGTACGATGCTTTTATAGCTGGAAGCTTAGTACAATCGGATTAAATAGTTGTACAATTAGGACTGTTGTGGGCTTTTAATGAAAATATGGATGATTTTCATTGTTATTTACAGTGTAAATTAAGTTTCTCGTTGGTAAGGTAATTTATATTAATATTATAGTAAGTTAACTGTGATTTATATGTAAGTTAATGTGTGATGCAAAAATGTAGTATCTCTTTTGATTGAAAGCGAAAGACGTGTGTGAAATTTGACATAGTGATAGTAGTTATAGAGAATGAGTGCAGAATGCTACTATTTTTTAAAATTATGTAGAAAAAAAATATTAAATGAATAAAACAAATGTAACTACATGTATAGTACCCGGCAACAAATAATGCACATCGATGCTTAGAATGAAACAGTAGGTCAGTTTGGTTTCGTAGAGCGCTGTCTTTGGCACTCAGTTGATAAGTGACGTTTCTCTCTGGTTTGTCAGTCTTTGTACAGATAGGGTAGAGTACAGTCGGATTCATCTCTAAATATATATACAGAGTTGTTACTGTCCCCAAATTTTTAATTTTTACAATTACATCTTTAACAAAAAGAGGAAAACTCTTGTACGTGCGATTATGTACAATGCAAAAAAACAAGCTATTAAGCCTACAAAAAATAGGAATAATCGAGATCCATTTACACATAAAATAAATATGATTATTATTATGGGTCCCGATTAGTTCAAATTGCTTTTAATTAATTAACCAATTTCAAAAAAGGTGGAGGTTGTCCATTCGTTTAGTAATATTTTCATTTTTTTCATTTTTAGGCGTCAAATTTAATTATTAAAAAGAGGAATCCACATCATTAAAGTTGATAACTATTATTGTCGTTGTAACAGCTTTTAATAGATATCGGTCTGTTATTATTTTAAGCGACAGAGACAACGCTCTACGAAGTCGAATCTAACCGATTGTTTCATTCTAAGCATCGATGTGCATTATTTATCGCCGGGTACTATATGTTTGACATACATGTAAGAAGTGACACAAAAGTTGCTAAAGTAACGCATGTTTACTCGTTAAAGAGACTACTAGTTTTAATTAAAATACGCGATAAATATCACTGAGAACTTTTAATATATTTCATAAACTATATTCTTAACGCGTTTTCTATATTTTACCTTTACAAAAGTAAAGATTAAACAAAAGATAACAATACTATGAACACTTAAAATAAAGATTACCTTAACCAACTTTTCTCTCTATTTATGATTTCTTTCTAAGAAAAGTTAACGTTTCGATTTTGGGAAATTTACATGGAGACAGTTAATCAATATGTTAATGTTTAAACTATAAATTTTCCCCCGAAATGAATACGAATCGACAACCTTCGTGTGTTCAAACAAAACCAAACAGACCACAGGTACACCCCTAAAAGAAAAATATTTTCCACTATTTACAAAATAACATTTACATAACTATAAAACAACCTCCCCTTAAAGAACTTTAGTATAATTAAGACCGTATACATTGAAAAGGCAAGTAATATTCCCGGTTTCTAATGTCCCGAAATAAACCCTCGACGCTTTTTTTCTCTCATTTCTTGAAGCCTTCTGCCTTTTTGTGATATTAAATTTTAATTTTTCCGCTCTTCGTTTTCTTTTGATAGAATAAAATAAAGATAAAATATTTTATGATTCACTTATTAGTTTTGGGCGGGATTTTGGCGCGTTGCGTATTTTTATGTGCTTTTTGAATAGATTGGGCGGGGGGTTGAATTTTCTTGTCCATCTTGGTACAGTGGGTTAGTCTAAATGTTTATATCACGATTGGTTATGCGTTCGATTTTTAATCAGAGAATCTGAGAGAGAATCCTACTTAAATAATTTTTCTTTTTGGCGTTCTGGTGCACAAGACAAAGCCGACTAAGTGGAAACCGCAGAGTAATAACACTAGGACACTAAGACATTATTTGTTACTCGGGAAAAACTGCCATCAGTGTCAAGACACTCCGTTTTTCACTTTCATTCAGATATAAAAAAATACGTTTTTTTCTTAAGTTTCAAAGCAAAGAAATGAATATAATTTAAATATAATCTTTCCTCTGAGTGAGAATCCATCTTACATTAATCACATTTACAGTCAAACGTTGTCCCATTACACCACTATGGACATTATAAATGCTGCGTATATAATTGTTAATTTTATCATTCTACTTCCAATAGACTATAGAAAGCCAATACAATACAATAGAAAGCCTGAGGAGCAAATAATGATCTATCATATACGCTATAAATGAATCTAAAAATAATAAAACTTCACGCTTTTTTACGCGTAGGGGGGTAATCCGGACCTAATGTTAAGACACCGGAGTGTCTTGACACTAGGTCTTCACTTCACTCTCCGCCCGAAATAAGAACATTGCGTTTTGAGTGGCAGAACTCAACGTCACGTTTTTTTTTTAGGTACCAGAGCAAAGAATTGAAAATTATTTAAATATACAATAAATCACTTTTACAGTTAGAGGTTGTCCCACTATGCTACGATCGCAATGGAAATTCTTATATATACCTATTACTTCTTTTTTTTACGTGAGGAAATCCGTTACGTATACCAGCCCGATTGGGGACTCGGGTATGGTTATGTGGGACTCCAGACTGAGCCGTCCGTATACCAACTAAAACCTCACGGTGCTCCTCCTCGACCGCCACTATCCGGGGCCATAGGTACCCCAATCTACCTATCTTACCTACATATAAATAAAGTATACAAAATAAACGATTCAAGCGATTCCATATTCATAGGCTCCGGTCTCACCGCAGCAATACGAACTAATTATAAATAGCGCATCGCTACATTTATGAGGGATAGGAATCGCCGTCTGCGGTCGTAAAGTGCGTGATCCGGCCGATGCGAATCTCGGCCCTGTGTAGTGTGGTCCAAGTGATAGACAGTTAGCGATAAATTAAACCTTAGGAATTTATTATTATTAACATGTTACAAAAAAAATGGAGCCTTAAGAATAGAACAATGTTTCAATTGGTCTTTCAGGTCCAGATTTTATGACTATAGTTTAAAATAAGACTTCTATAGTTTACATCAGATATTGTCTGTATTGTTTAAGTGTGTTTACATACTGTTGTCTTGACATTGGGTTATTTCTGAACGTGCGTTATGCGCACCGTCGAATTTTGTAATGTTCAAATTTTTATTGGGAACCTAGTGTTAAGACTCTCCGTTCCCCACTTTCCGCCGAATTCGGAGGCATTGCGTGTTAAGTGGCGGAACTTAATGCCGCGCTTTACCTCAGCACCAGAGCGAAAAAAATGGAAATATTAAATATTTCCACTCCTCGAGTGGGAATCGAACCCACAACCTATCGTTTACAGTCACACGCTTGTGCCACTGGGCCACGACTGGCCATATATTTTCTAAAGAAAGGCTCTAAATATTAAACACACAAATAAACTCAACTATTTTTAATATAATATCGCTCAAGCCTGTCACACGCGCCGTAGAAAAATAATTTGCATACCGCGTAATACAGAGCTACCGACCTTCCCTTCGTCCTTTCTAGGACGAGATCTGAGTCAAGTGACACCGGCGACTCAAACGCAATCACGCTTGTGCCTACATCTGATACTGTTGTGTAGTAGTACCTAGTAGTAGAAGTGTCTTGAAATGTAATCAGTAGAACAATAGAGAGCGGTTCATAATGCTGACATAGTAATCTAGATTTGATATAGCATTGTTGATGTTTGATGGGTAGTTAGATATATTCATGAAATATGATATTATAATAGGAAAATATTCTATATGCATATGTATGTTTTTTAATATCTAATTAAATAATTAGGCTATCGTGGCCTAATGTAATAGTAACAGGGTGTTATTCAAACGCGATGACTTTGGGTTCTTTCCCCATTCAAAAGAGTATTACTTATTCAAAAGAGTATTAGTACATGTTAGTTTATTGTCCCCTTTCAGGTAAGACAAAGCACGGCGTTGAGTTCCACAACTAAAACAACCGAAAAAGACATTTAAAGAAAAAAAATATACATTTTCTTTAAATGTATTTTTCAATTTTCCTAAGTGTGGAATAACACTTTAAAAATGTTTAAAAGTAAAATAACCGAATCCAATTCGGAAAGCAGAAAAGTACTAAAACTACATTCTCTCTGTCTACCGTTTCATATATACATATGAAAAAATCTGAAGCTGTAAAAAAATTAGAGAGATGCTACCCATCATAATTATTTGACTTGACCCAAAAATATATATTTTTATTAAAAAATATCAAATATTTTTCATTTTTAAAAATGTTGCTACATCGAAAGAACTTAAAAGTTTATGAGTTGGTTATCCGAATTTTGATGTGCAATGTTGATTTATTATAGAAGCCATCGTGGCATGTTCACAGTGGAATAGTACTCACGGTTAGTTGTGGGTTCGATTCTCACTTTTATTTCTCCATTGTAGTGAACAAGATAAAGCGCCGCGGATCGTGGAACACGGATACCGGAGTGTCACAACACTAAATTATCTCTGACTACTTAAACAATGAAATAAAATAAGTAAAAATAGCAATAAAATAACTGAAGAAAAAAAATAACTGGATAAATATATTGATTTTATTTTATATTTTTTCATTATTCAAAATAATATACTAGTAAAATGATAATTAGAAGCTTAGTTTAGCTTAATTTAGAAGTCGTACGTGACGTAAGATTGTGAGCACAATATAATACAATACAAAAAACCACACACACACACACACACACACACACACACAAATAAAAGCATGCTTTTTGTAATTATTTTAAACGTATTCTAAATGTAACATTATTTAAAGTTATATAAGTTTTAAGTTTATGTCAAATATATCTTCGGAATTTTGTTCAGTCCTTTCTAGGAGGAGGGCGTTAATGATTACAACACAGTTTTTAACTATCGTAGCCATTATCATACTGTTTTTTGTGTATTATTTTTCTAAATTTCAATAAAGATTTTTTATTTATTTTATTTATTTATTTAATAAAGTTTCACACGTCTCTCTTATATAACACTGTTATATACTCAGAGAGAACCAAGTGATAAGACACTTACTTCTCCATATTTCACTCAGTGTAGTGACCATTCAACGCTCAAATATCTAGGCACTGTAGTTTCATTGTATGCGAAATACGTTTAAAAATTTAAACTTATATACAGAAAGAGTATCGCAAAATAAAGTTTTGTTTTATATCATCTATTTTAAACTTGGACGGATGATAAATATAGCTTACGACTGCATGAGTATTGATTCTGGCGAGGTCTTATTCGGATACTATAATATCCCCACGGCTTAGAACAAGACTGGAATATATCGTTTTGGTCTTTTAGTATCCTTGAAAAATTGAATTTGTTGCCATATATTAATATATTGTTCGTGACTGTTGTACTGGTTGGGTTGTGTGAAATATATAAGAACTTTGGATATTGTTTTTTTCAATTTTATGCTTTTATTATTCAGAGTAAGAACGTCAGAGGAAATCTAGTGTCTAGACACTCTGTTCTCCACTTTCCGACTGAATTCGAAACGTTGCCTGTTGAGCGGAACTCAATGTCTTCGGGCTCTTGTGGGGAAATTATAAATAATATTCCTTTGAGTCAGAATCGAACCACAACCATTGCATTTGCTGTTAGACATTATCACATTGCTCTATAATGTACTCTCAAGAATAAATTTCTTATTAATTATCGTTCTATTTTATACTAATTGTGGCCCATAACTTCATTTTTGTGGATTTTATCACCTTTGCTATGGTATCACCACCATATTTTCTGTAGTTCCCAGTATCGTTTCTTCCTGTTCATATAAAAAAATTTAGCCTAATTTCAGCTAGCTTTCAACGTTCAGTTGTATCAGCTATATTTTATCTGTCAGTCATTTAGTCACGTATATTTAGTTTATGTATGCATATATATTGATTTACGGCGTTGAGTACCGCCAATTGAATATAACTTAAAAGTAAAGAAAGCAATCTTCTATATAATTTGTAAAGACTTATGACGTATTCAATTTTTTAATATTTACTTTAAAAATATTATTCTATTTTGGGTTCAATTTTGTACGACTTAATATAATATGTTTTTTAAAATGTTGTCTGTATTAAAAATATAGGAAAAATATAAGCTTAAATATTCGTTTTTTAAACATTTTCCTAATAAATTAATGTAAATATATTTATACATAAGATCAGAATACGTAGTCGCGACATTCTCTCGACTGTCAATTAGCGGCACTCAGGTGGGTAAAGTTGGAGTTTGCTTTGGCACGACACTTTTAAATCGACACTATCTCAATCAAATCTCTATTATTAGCCATTCTGTTAGTTGAAGATTAAAGTTTTATTTAATTTTTTATTTAATTCGCTTTTTTTTAGCTTCACGCTGTATCCCTCACACAGCAGGGTAGGCAGAGGGAACCTAGTGTTAAGACACTCCGTTCCCTATTTTCCGCCGAATTCAGAGGCTTTGCGTGTTAAGTGGCGGAACTTAACGCCGCGCTTTACCTCGGCACCAGAGCGAAGAAAATGGAAATATTAAATATTTCCACGCCTCGAGTGGGAATCGAACCCTCAACCAGTCGTTTACAGTCTTGTTTACACGCTTGTGCCACTGGGCCACGACTGGCCAATTATTTAGTAGACAATTTAATTAGTTAGTAGTCAATATTTTTTTTCAGCTTAATGTATTTTCCTCGCATAGCAAGGTTGTTAGAGAACATATAGTCGACGGAAAACGTATTTGCTTTAAGTAGAAAATATCGAAATTTGGTTTCATATATCATTTGAATCAGAAAAAAAAACTGCGTCGAATAATCTAGGTAGTTTTTTGCTGAGATTAAAAAAAAAATACTTACGCGTTCTCAATTTTGAAAAAATATTCATCCAATTTGTTGTAACTACCCAAAAATCCGGTGTTTTGCTATTTTTTTTCACTTACAGCAATTGTGATGACGTTAAGAATCCATTATGACTTACGCAGTCTGGCCTTATTACCTACCCACTACTTAGAGCTTATTTATGTCAACTTCATTTCAAAAACATATATAAGTCTTTAAGATAATACTTATTTAGTGTTATTTATCGTTTACAGTTTTAAATTCCTTTCAAAAGAATCAGAATCCTCTCTCGCCATACAAATTCAGTTCTTACTTACGACATTTTTATATTCCATAAATGGAAAACGAATTGCTGTAAGTAATGAAAAGTCTACTTCCACTTATTTTAGACACATGTAGATATTTTCAGTATATTAGTAATGTTAAAGTTTGTTCACGTACCAAAAATCATGTCTATACTGCTTATATTAACAGAGCTATGATTTTTTTTTTCAAATTTAAAAACGTTTTTCGGCTTTATTTCAAATTGTCCTTTTTCTACTTACAGCAAATACGTTTTCTGTCGACGATATAGTGTTTTTTTTTATTATTAAATACTCAAACACTATAGACACCCGGTCTCGTATCCCTTTTTTTCCTTAATTCTTAGATTACAATTCTTACATTACATTGACATGCTACTCAAAACTAAAATGACGTTTTATATTACCTAAGCGAGTATTACATTTACTATACTTATTTCTACATTTAAATTAACTCTTAATTAAGACAATATAAAACTTTAAACATATTATTTTTTTTACAGCTGCATACGTATTTGTTTTAGTATTAGTTATACAAAAAACACGTAGTGTTAAGACACTCCGTTCCTTGGTGTGGTAGATCTCTACACCGCGTTTCGTCTTATTCACTAGAGCGAAAATATGAAAATAATTAAATAACGCCCAAGAGCGTCCCATATCATAAATCAAAGAAATTGCGAAAAGATGTTTGAGTGTTAGGTTATTACCTAATTAATGATCTTTTGAATGATAACATGCCTTGGGAATGAAATGCTCTCTCCTGTCTATTTCAAAGGTATAATTATAATTATACCTGTACCAAAAATGTACAGGTTGTATATCGTACTAGCGGTCCGCTCGCGGCTTTGCAACGTGAACTACATAACTGCTTCGTTATATTGCAACCCTCGGGGGTGGGTTTATGAAAAACTAAGTAGCTTATATTTGAGCTTAGATTATTATAACTATATTTATCATTATAATCGGTCAAGCGGTTTAGATTTTTCTTATAAACTTTCAACCATTTAGCGGTTGATTTTTGAAAAAATAAGTAGCCTATGTTAGATCCAATAACTTTTACTGCTTTCATTCTAAAATTCATCCAAATCGAACTAGTAGATTAGCTGTGAAAGCGTGACAGACAAACACACAGACTTTTGCATTTATAATATAAGTATGGATTTGTAATTGTAAATAAAAGGTCCCGCTGAGTTTCTTGCGCCGGTTCGTCTCAAGTCTTAGGCATTAATTTTAGTGAACCATTGGTAAATTGCTAATAATTATTAGCAATAATTATCTTACGATGGGGGAAAAATCACTTAAAAAGGATTTGTTTTAAAAATATTACGACTTTGTCTGCTGTACGTAAATTTACAGCCATACGTCGGAAGATTTCCAATTGTCAATTAGCACTCGTCAAGGGGAAGAGGCAAGGAGTTTGTATTTTCGCGATAATTTGTTGAGTAATTTAATGCGTTCATTCTTTCATTTGTGATAAAAAACTTAGTGACGTTTTAAAAGGATTATATCATTGTTTAATTAATTAGACAATGCTATAGCTTAAGCTAAGTCTGCGTTGGGCCCATAACCTTTTAGTTGTAAGTGAAAAAAGAAGAAATAATTATACTCGTATTAATACGTGAAGAATAAAAAGTGTAGACACTAGATTCTCTCTAACAACTCTGCTAAGCGGAAAAACTTATTCATAGTATTTTTTTTTATGGAGTAAAGAAAGCAAAAGAGCAGAAGGCCCACCTGGTGTTAAGCGGTTACCTTCGTCCATAGACATTCAAAACATTATTCATTATGGATGCGTTGCAAGCCTTGGGGATGAAGGTCAGAACGAAGGAGGAAGGATGGGAATGGTGGGAATGGAGAGAGCAGGCTTACATGCCATCGACACAGAACACATCATCAGATGTTTGGCGGTTCGTCTTTGACACGATAATGGTCGCGAGCCAGTCGAAGAACAAATCTCCTACCACCAAGCTACTGGGTTACCCGCCTTTTACGGGACGCTACCCAGCGGCGGGGGGAATTGAATTCTTAACCCGTCCCCCCATGAGTATTACGGGTACATATATAGAAATAATATTTTTTAATCTGTCTGTTGTGTGTCTGTTTCTTCCTGGTAATCCCTGGAATGGCTTTTTTGATTTTGACGGGATTTTCACTTTCAGATAGTTGAGGTAGTATCTTATCTAACTTTTATTTTAAAATGATAACTATTTTATTAAATTCCACGCTAATAAACTTACGGGCAGAGCTATCGGAACATAAAATAACAATAAATTGTAAACAGTACATAATAAATCAATGTCTAATTAACTACTTTTGGTTGAACTATTGAGTTGATTCGATGATATTTGACGTTAAGAGTTTGTAATTAACGACTGTTCCACCCTCCTAGTCCGCTGCTACGTACTTGTGTTTATTAAGTATTTTTTACTGTATATGTATACGAGACCATCGTGGCGCAATGGGACTGTGTCTAACTGTAAACTCGAGGTGGCTGTGGGTTCGATTTCCACTTGGGGAAATAATTTTCAATATGTTAATTGTTCTTATTTTTGTACTGTGTTAAGAAGACAAGGCGCGACGCTGAGTTTTGCTCTAAGTGGTAGAAAAGGCACTAAATATCTAGAATTTAGGCGAAAAGTGGAGAGCTGAGTATCTGGACGCTAGGTCTTCTGTGGCTCACCTTGCTATGTAGAAGCGTAAGTTTAAAAAAATCGATAACTAGATAATAAACATAGAATATTTTTGACCGACTTTTAATTCAAAGTTTTACATCAGAAAAAGGTAGGTATTCCCCTAGGGAACACGATCATAATAAGCATACTATCATAATAGTATAATTATTCGAAAGATTTAAAAAAAAAAACTAGCAATCTGAACTCTCATTCCCTATTTTAACCATTTATGAGTAGATTGTTGAAAAATAGTAGCTTACGTTTGACCCTAGGTCTACAACTATTTTCATTCAGTATTTTATCGAAATCGGGCCAGTAAAAAGCGTAACACAGACACACGCATTTATAATATTAGTATAGATGTGCAACATATTTAATTACCAACTAACCAATATAGCAAGGAAGCTGCATCTCACGTTACAATTGCGCCGATACTGTTCACGATCGCGTTTGGCCTTGCTTATTGCTGTGTTGTCGTAGCCCGTCTAATCCTGGCTTACAGCCCGTATTGATTCAATGAATAATGGACGCATTGACGTCAATTAGTCTTTATAGTCTCATAGTCTGCTCTACGGTTATGATAGCTTATAGAGGTAAGTTTATATATTGTAATGAAAATATAAGGTAATTATAAAAAAAAATACAAAATAATATTATAAATGTATAAGTGTAGTTTAACTTGAGACCGTAACGTCCCTGACCGTAATGTAAAGTATGATTGTAAGCTGGGAATGGTTATTCTTAAATTTTATTTAATTCTCGCTCTGATACGAGAGGTGCGGCGTTAAACTCCGCCATTCGCAACCCAATATCTTAATTTCTACTGGAAATTGAAGCATGAAATGTCTTGGCATACGTTCTTTTTGATAATCCTGGTGTGAGAGAAAAAGATTGAAGCTGCTTTTCTGTTTCTTTGGGTTTTCGCTTCGCGCTTTTCCTAGCATTTAATTGACAGCAAAAACCTAATCTAGCATACATTCTCCACTCACAGTGGCTTAGATGAAGATTTTCACCTGTGACTCGCTGTGAGTCGTTGAATTTAACAGCGCCCCATGAAATGTAAATAATTTTCAATGTAATGACTGCTCCAAGTGGAAATCGAACCTACACAAGTCGCGTATAATAAGACGTTGTTACATTGCGCCACGATGGTTTCAACTTTTTTTTAGCTTTACGCTGTTTGCCGCACACAGCAGGGTAGGCAGAGGGAACCTAGTGTTAAGCTGAACCTCAACCTTATTTCAAATATTATTATAAGTATTATGTAGATACCTTTAGAATAAGATTCATTATACAGGTTTATTTATAAAAGTCTACGCTTCTTAATAAATATTGACTGGAAAATAAAGTTTCTCAAAACATAATAAAAAAATCGTTTCTCTTTATTATATCTGTATATTTTTAAAAAAAATGATACGTCAGTTGTGTAAACTACTCGATTATACCCGAATGCTATACACTTCAGGGATGTTATGAACCGTAACCGTGACAGCAACTATTATCTATGCTAAATTAACACTATCCGATATCGAAGATGAAATAATAATTCATTAAATTAAATAATAAAAAAAACATTTTGGATAAAAGTAATATTATATTGCGTGTTAAGTGTCAGAACGTAACGCCGCACTTTGCCCCGACACCAGGGCAAAGAAAATGGAAATATCAAATATTTCTACTAGTCATTTTAGTCATTCTTTCTAGTCGTTTACAGTCACACGCTTGTTCCACTGCGCCACGACTGTATTTGGATTTAAAAACAAATTAAATATTATTTCGTCGAGCGAGAATCGAACTCACGACCATCATATTGACTCTGTCTCCACGATACCCTAAAGATAATTAATAAAAACATTAAAAAAATGCAAAGTAACAAATTTACACTGTCAATTTACATCAAAATATTTTAACGAACACTTTCGGCCAGCGGAAACAGGACCCAGGCCCCGTATAATTACATTGATTCATTCGACAGCTCCAACCCTCGCAGCTCGAACTAACAAACTCGCTAACGAATTAATTATTTAGTAACAAAATTTTCTCTTTTTTTCTCCTCTACTGAAAAAGTGTTGCGTGAAACCAAATGGTGCTTCAAACGACCGATCAAAAGTCGAACGTGACGATGGATGCGCAAATTAGATTTGTTAGTGCGGGACGCACCTGAGCGTTTTAGAAATCCTGTGTTACACACGATTTGCTGTGTGAATAGGAAAAACTTTTTGTATTTGGTGCTTCATGTGCGGAATTATTCGTATAGGAGGAATTTGGAAGTAGGTAATGTAGGATTTGATTAATTTTTGGGGTAAAAACTGATTATTTTAATTAGTGATGTTATAGATTTGACATACAAGAATGAAATTATTTTCATTGGTAAGAAGATAGAGCGCGGCGTTGAGTTCCCCCACTCAACTCGCAATGTTTTGGATTCGGGCCCAAAACGAAAAATGGAGCGCTAAAGCTAAATTACTCTTTGTGCTATAATTATCAATCAGAATATCATTTGAATTTGTTCCAGTAAAACAAGAACGGATAAATATACATTAATTTGTAATCATTTCACTTAATGGGAATCGAGCCCACAATCAGTCACAATTACTGTCAGACGCTGTCCCACTGTGCCACGATGGCCTGTTGCAGTAGTAATTTAGGGTTTTTTTAGGTTATATGTTGCACACAGCAGAGTACGCAGACGTAAACTAATGTTAAGTCACTCGGTTTCCTATTTTCCGCCGAATTCTGGAGGCATTATATGCTTAGTGGCGGAACTCAACGCCGTGCTTTACCTCAACACCGGACCGAAAAAATAAAATATTTCAATTCAACATTTCAATTCCTTGAGTGGGAATCGAACCCCCAATCACTCCCTAAACCCACTCCGTCATGACAACTTATTTTAATTATTTAATGTATGTTGCAAAATTGTTTTTAATAAACAAGAACTAGACGTTATCACAGTTTTCTAGTAAGAAAAAACTTTTAAAATGTCCTCTTAATTTAATTAAAGTTCCTACAAGAAGCCAGCTCGGCGTTTACTTATTTCTTGAACTTATATTAGATATTACCTGTAAGATACCTAGTAAAAGTTGTTTCAATATTTAAACTATTTAATGAAACGGCCGCAAAGTTTATGGTAGTTGATAAAAATGTTGAAAGTAAATATCAAGTTGAAGTTGAAAGAAATGTTTACTAGTTACGTTTCTTTTAGCAAGTTCTCGCTGTTTCCCGCATACCAAGAATAAGACACTTGATATCTCAGTTTCTTCGCGAAAACGAATCATTGCGTGTTAAATGGCGAAACTCAACTCCGCGCTTCGTATTAAGTACCACCAGAGAGAAGAGAAATAATTTATATTCCTTGAGCAGAAATGGAACCCACGACCATTTTCCTACATAGTCGCTGTTACACTGCGCCACAATGATCTTTCAATAGGATATCTTTGTTCATAATAAAAGTCCATATTTTTTATTTAAAAAAATAATATTAAAATTACAGTAAACATGGAATGTAATTAATGTATCACCAAGGGCATGTTTCGAATAATGTATCTCTCATACTGTCTAACAATACCACCTACATTTTCCTATAGTATAGCAACATTAGCGTGAATTAAAAAAATATGAATATTTCTTTCCCAGCTCTGGTAAAGCATTACACGGCATTAAGTTTCGTCACTCAACACGCATGTTTCGCATAAAGGTGCAAAGCGGAGAACGGAATATCTTGACACTAGTAGAGGCGTATTTTATCTCTCTGAATGCTTACCACGATAGGAGAGAGATAATAGTGTCAAGACCCTATCCTATCACCCATTGAACCCGCAATTAAAGAAAAAATCTATATATTAGATCTCTATTAACCTATTAAACTTATTTATCCCATCACAAATACTTACATCATGTACTACATATCTGAACGCGTTGAAAACTGCCAGCTTATTAAACTTTATAGTATAAAGACACCTCCAGGCTGTTACCCCGCCGTGGCTAACAATGCACTATTTTACGAGTAAACGGCCAATTGAAGACTTTAACTGCGAACATGGCGGCAGAACATGCCCCTTGACACTACCTTAGAGCGTATTCAAATTTTCAACTAAATATATAGCTAGCTAGTGTTTATAAACATTTTTTTTTGCTTTATCCCGCCCACAGCAGGGTAGGCAGAGGGAACCTAGTGTTAAGACACTCCGTTCTCCACTTTCCGCCAAATTCGGAGGTTTGCGTGTTAAGTGGCGGAACTTAACGCCGCGCTTTACCTCGGCACCAGAGTGAAGAAAGTGGTAATATTAAATATTTCCACTCCTCGAGTGGGAATCGAACCCACAACCAGACGTTTACAGTCACACGCTTGTGCCACTGGGCCACGACTGGACTGTGCTTATAAATAAAATTGGTAATATTGAAAAGCGTTCAATTACTAGTCCAAGGGGCCAGTCGTGGCACAGTGGTACAAATTGAGACTGTAAAGCGATTGGTTGTGAGTTCGATTCTCACTCGAGGAGTAGAAATATTAAATGTTTTCATTTTCTTCGCTCTGGTGTCGAGGCAAAGTGCGGTATCGTAAAGTTCCGCCACTTAACATGCAATGCCTCTGAATTAGGCGGAAATTGGGGAACGGAGTGTCCTAATAATAGGTTCCCTCTGTCTACCCTACTGTGTGCGGGATACAGCGTAAAGCTTAAAAAAACTAGTAAGATTGTTTAAGCTATAAAAATGTTATTATACTTACTCATTTAGGTTATTTTTATTTTTAGAGATCATCGAATCAGAGAGAGATCATCAGAGAGGGTTAGTGTCTGGTTGTAAATGTGGTTGGTTGTGGGTTTGATTCCCACTCGGTAGGATGATTATAATTATTTTCAATTCTCTGCTCTGCTCGGCGTTGAAATTCACTACGCAGCACGCAATATCTCGGTTACAGGAGGAAAGTTTAGAATGGAGTATCATGGCACCAGGCCCTCTCTGCTTACCTTGCTATATGGAAAAAAGTACTAAATGTAAAAAATGATAATGACTAGACAAGTATGATGAAACTCGAGGTCATACCATAGTGGTGCAGTGGGAAAATATTTAGTTACTCAGAACTGATATTACCGAAAGATTATTTTTCAATTGTTATTATTTCTCCGCTCTAATAAATTCAAACTTAATAAAAAATCTAAATTCTTATTATTAATCCGCCTTGGGTTCCGTGTAACGTATAGTGTCACAAAACCCTGCAGAAGGTAAAGAACGGAGTGTCTCAATACTAACTTGCAAAATATACATACATAAACCATAAAAAAATATTATTCCCTCTATGACATACAATTACCATACCGTAATACGCCTTTTAACTAGCATCAAAGTCATACAAAGCTCATATAACGGAGCGTGGAAGCGAATTTTTCTGACATTTAGTAACCATTAGCGGGATCGGTCGGCCGCAAGTCATACATTTTGAATAGACCCTTCTCAAACTAAGGTTTATCTTTATCAGCGGTTTTCATGTGGAAACTTATGTTTTTTGGGAAACAGGAAAAGAATGGAGATATTTTTGTTAAAAAATAATAATTTTTAAAATTATAAAAAATGGGATAGGCCCCGGCGAGATTCGAACTCGCGATCTCCTGTTTACTAGACAGGCGCTTTAACCAACTAAGCCACGGCGCCGATGTTTGTTAGTTGGCAAAATTTGTAAGTATTTCTAATTATTTGAAAAAATACGTGCTACAATTAAAAATTTAATTTAGTTCATTAAATTTGACATTTTTACACATATCATTTTTAATATTTATTTATAAATTTCATTATGAATTTGAAATTGTCTACTTGTGTGTAGGTTTTGAAGTCTGATTATTTTTTTTGTAAGTCAAACTCAATATTTTATGTATCTATTTCATCTTTTTATATTTAAATGTAACGAATATATTTTGCAGCTTTATGCTTTTTCTAACATAGCAGAGTCAGAATAGCGGAACTCAACGCTGCGCTTTGTCTTGTACTAGAATTGCGGAACTTAACGCCGCTTAGCCTCTGATACCAGAGCGAAGGAAATGGAAATATTAAATATTTCCACTCCTCGAGTGGGAATCGAGCCCACAACCAGTCTTTACAGTCACGCGCTTGTGCCACTGCGCCATGACTGGCCCCAAACTGATTTTAAATAACTAAATATCAAAAAAGATATTTTCAATCTATTTAAAAAAATGAAAATGGCATAAAAAGGTAATTCCAGTAAGCAGTATCTACTCGTATATCTTTTCAGCTCGTCCAGAGATCACTTTATTCGAGCCGCCATGTGTCCGGAAAGCAGAGGTCCTGAATAAATTCTTTCGACTCCATTAAAATGTCACTCAAACTTGACTCGAGGTAGTGCCTCTGCCTGTTAGCAGTTGTTATCTTTTTTAACATTGCTATTTTATAACGTAATTGTAACTATATATGTCTTTGTTACTATAAGAACTTTGGAACAGTGATTTTTTTTTTAGCTTCACGCTGTATCCCGCACACAGCAACCCTGCTGTGTGCGGGATACAGGCAGAGGAAACCTAGAGTTAAGACACTCCGTTCCCCACTTTCCGCCGAATTCGGAGGTTTGCGTGTTAGGTGGTGGAACTTAACGCCGCGCTTTGCCTCTGATATCAGAGCAAAAGAAATGAAAATATTAAATATTTCTACTCCTCGAGTAGTTATCGAACCCACAACCAGTCGCCTACAATCAGAATCCATCTACGTCACTAATCTAGATTAAGCAATATTATTATACAAATCATATCAAAGACGATTCCAATATAAACTTACAATAGATATAACAATATCTTCCGATTGGATGGTAACTCTAAGCCGTGTTCGTGGTATTGTATTACAATTTACAGATTAATTGACTTAACTTGCGCACGTATTGTGTCAATACAACTTATAACACGATTATAATGTGAATTTAATAAGATATTTTTTATTGCAGAGTGTTAGGACACTCCTTTCTCTTCCGCCTAAAAACGAGATATTACGTGTTAAGTAGCCATAGAAGTCTTAAGGGGCCAGTCGAATCCTGTAACTCAACACGTAAAATCTCAGATTAGAAAAAGTTGAAAGCGGATTTTCTTAACACTAGGTTTCTTCAGGCTACCCTACCCTACTATATAGAAAAAAGCATAAAACTGAAATAAAAGTAATAAAGAATTTCACTTATATTTATTATTTCCGTTTTCTTCGCTCTGGCATTGAGGCAAAGCGCGGCGTTAAGTTCCGCCACTTAACACGCAATGCCACCGAATTCGACGGAAAGTGGGAACGGAGTGTCCTAACACTAGATTCCCTCTGCTTACCCTGTACCCTGCTGTGTGCGGATGAATACAGTGAGAAGCTAAAAAAAAGGAAAGAAATTCACACGCATGTTTGTGAAACATACGGACATTGTCACTTGCCAAAGCAAGCAGTACACCTAACTATGTCAAATTAGTGCGTAGTATAAAATGCATACACGAATATGATTATGTGCTTCAGAGTGCTCAGATGTTTTTAAGTGTTAAGATTTTTAAAATTTATAATAAAATCCTTAATTTTTTTCGTCATATTATATTTAATGATTTCCCAAAACTTCCAATTTTATGCGCATAAAAGGTCCGTGATAAAATTATTTACGATGCCGGGATCTGATATCGTATTTTAATATTGGGTGTTGGGACGTAGCTTATCTCTTACGGGCAGTGTCAAGAATGATTTAAATACATACCTATATTCGTTTTTATTTTTTGTTTTATAAAGAAATTTATATGAAGATTCTTTAATCTGTTTGTTTCTTTTTCTACATTTTGAGGAGTACACGAGACAATATTTCGGTAATATATGGTTCGATTCCCACTCGAGGAGTGGAAATATTTAATATTTCAATTTTTTTAGTTCTGGTGTCGAGGCAAAGCGCGGCGTTAAGTTCTGACGCCTAATGCCTCTGAAGTCGGCGGAAAGTGGCAAATGGAGTGTCTTAACATTAGGTTCCTTCTGCCTACCCTGCTGTGTACGGGATACAGCGTGAAGCTGAAAAAAAAGAAAAAAATATATAATTGAAGTGTGTGATAACATAATGTATTTTTAAAATATTATCACAAACTTATCAATATTAATTAATAATTTCAGTACCACCAAGCCTACTTAAGTTAATGATAATTACGCCGAATGCTTTAAAATATTTCTTTGCGTTTATAAAATCGTGTATTTCGTAAAACACAATGAAGGCAGGAAGGCGCTGATCTAAAAGGGATCCTTATCTAAATCAAATGCCCTCTTTCTACTGAATCGCATTTTAAGGGCTCTGTGTTCTTATAAATAAGATGTTGTATATAGTCTTTACATAAATGGCGTTTAGAAAGGTGCAATTTTTTTTTGTATATAATTTTTATATACCTACGTATGTATATATGTAGTAATAATCGAAAAGTAAGTAATAGTAGAGGCCAGGCGCAGGGGCACAATAGAGTAAGCGACTAATTGTGGGTTCGATTCCCACTCGAAGAACGGAAATATATATATATTTTCATTTTCTTCACTCTGGTGTTGAGTTAAAACGCGGCGTTAAGTTACGCCACTTAACACGCAATGCCTCTAAAATTCAGCGGGAAAAGCGTGAAGATAAAATAATAATAGACATCGTGGCGCAGTGGCACTACATCTGTCTGTAAACGATATGGTTTTGCGTTCGATACTTTTGGGTGTTTATACTATTTTCATGTCCCCGCTATGGTAACAACACGTAACTGAGTTTAACGCGTGTATAATTTAATAAAAATATAATTAGATTCGAGAGTGTCAAGGCACTAAGTTGTTTTCTGCCTACTCTGCTATTCTAGGCAAGCATATTAAAAATATTAACTTTTATCGTACACACACACATATACACACACGCATGTACACACGCATTCCTCCAGAATATAGTACAAAACAAAACACTTTAAATATCCCAGAAAATGTATTTTTAGGTTTTAGCAGCGAGTGCGAGTACGAGTGCGAGGGCGACAATGAATTTAAGATGCTACTCGTGAGTCGTGCTACGGTGCACGCGTCCCTGCTTTGTTATGTAAATAGAAAATCGAAGTTTGGGAGGAAAGCAGTATTGAGATATCTTATGTAAAGGTTTTTAAACTTTAAATTCTGTCTATTGCGTGTCGAATTCATGTCTAGAATTTGAGATAATGCGTGTTAAATGCCAGAGATCGTTATTATGCTTTGTTATGTTTGGTAGACTGGGGAGAGTAAAATAAAAAATGTAATTATAATATTTTTTCCAAGTGAAGATCGAACCCACAACCAGTGGAGATTACAGTTTTAAAATGTACATTTAAAAAAAAATGTATTTGAAAAAAAAGATTAATTAAAAATCTATTCCCTCTCTCTCTCTTAGTCGTTAGTTAGTAGTAGTAGACGGTCCTTCATGTTTGAAGATCGTTGTCATGGTGGGAGGTGGTCATGAGCTTGGAACGGAGAAACTGAATCCATCGGCACCAGTTACATTGTTATCGACAGCATAGAATTTGTTGTCTCGATTTTTGAGTGGATCTGCCAGAAATGCGATTTCGTGGTCTCTTTCTTTCCTTATTCTCAATTTTGTAAAGCTATCTACGTGTTTCAATGCGTGTGCAAAGAACTTCAGAAAACGCTGAAACTAATTCTGTAAAACATTGACACATTTCCTAAACATTTATTCGAATATTATGGAAATAAAAAATAATATTGATTTTTTTACGACTTTACATTTATCATGCAATACTGAGTATTCAGTGGGGCCCTAGAGTCACCACATTCCGTTCTCAACTTTCCGTAAGAATATGACAACTTCATTCACAATATACAATTACTAATTATTGTATAGATGTATTAATTCTAATAAAATTATAATACATATGTAAAAATCAACCTATAATATATAAAAACAAAAATAAGTTGTAATAAAACGTATAAGAATTTTGACGCAGTTGGTAGTAGAACGCATGGTTCAGTGGTGAGACCGCCTGAACGTTATTCTGAAGGCGCGGGTTCGAATCCCACTGCCTTCGAATTTTTATACGTTTTCTAAATGTCTTTTTCAATTTTCCTAAGTGTGGAATAACACTTTAAAAATGCTTAAAAGTAATCAACCTATCCATCCATCTCTATTTAGTAAAGTGGCTTCAATAGCAAACGTGCACGTATCACCGATACGACGCTCAAAGGTACATATTATACAATATAACAGATATTTTGTCACTAATGTACACTTGAAACGGAAGTGGGCTTTGAAATTCAACAAATAGGATCGAAACTCGATACTTAATCGTCCCGACTGTGTAGACAACAGCTTTGGAGAGATTTCGACGACCGCGTAATGCACTTAGCCGGAGTAATGTGAGATGTTGTGTTGATACTGTTATTTTGGTATATTAGAGTAAGTTGGTTGAATTAAATTTGAAAATTTTAAGTAATTTTGTTGTAAATTTTAGCGTTTTTTAATTAAATACATATTTTTAATATTCATTTTGAGTAAGTCAAAGTGGCGTGAAGGTGGGTGAAAAAAATACATAGAAAATCTGATAAAATCTAATCGACGACGAAGAACAATGTAATAATGACGATCGGGAGTTCAATAGAGTAGGCAGAGGGAACCTAGTGTTAAAACAATCCATTCCCCACTTTCCGCCAAATTCGTAGACATTGCGTGTTAAGTGGCGGAAATTAACGCCGCGCTTTGCCTTGACACCAGAGCGAGTAAAATCGGAAATATTAAATATTTCCACTCCTCGAGTGGGAATCGAACCCACAACCAGTCGCTTTACAGTCACACTTTGCGTCACTGCGCCACGACTGGCCTTAAACTGTTAGATAGATAAGAAACTGATTAACTGTTAGAAGATATTGTACTTAAAAGAAGAACATCGTAATAGTGATGATTATGAGTTCAATTCCCACTCGAGACAATAGATATATAATATTAAAATTATATTTATCCCCTCTTATCAAAGAGAAAACGCGGAGTTAAGTTACAACAATAAAAAAAAACCCAAATACCTAAAAAAAATTAAAAATAACATTTTCTTTACCTCTATAATACAATTTATAAGCGACGTTTGCACAAAAGCTACCATTGAAATTATTATAACACAAATGATTTATATCACCTTTCTGCAACATAAATCATAGATTTTCTCCAATACAAACTTCTAATATATATAAAATTACGTAAGGGACACATCTGGCGACGCACACGTACTGGAGGGCCATCCCCGTATGACAGGAAAAATGTTTTGTAAACTTTCTCTAACACATGCGTTCCGTTCCTTTCTGTATTTACTAAGATAGAGTGAAATGGACTATTAATATTCTAAAATGCGTTTAGATTTAATAAGATTTATTTGTTATTTTTATTGTTTTTACGTGATTTGGGTTTTGTTTTTGTTATTAAAAATGTTTTTTGAAAACAGGTTGTAATATATTATTATTTTTTAGTTTCACGCTGTATCCCGCACACAGCAACACGTAGTGTTAAGAAGACACTTCATTCCCCACTTTCCGCCGATTTTGGAGGCATTGCGTGTTAGGTGGTAGAACGACACCAGATCGAAGAAAATGGAAATAATAAATATTTCCACTTCTCGAGTGGGAATCGAACCCACAACCAGGCGCCACTGCGCCATGACTGGCCTCATGTATTAGATTCATGCTTTTCCCCGCTGGGTGGGTAGGGAGAAGCTAGTGTCAAGACACTCCTTTCTCCACATTAAGGCTCTATACTAAAGCATTAGATGTTGAGTGTCGTACTTAAACACAGCGGTTAGTCTTGTTCATCATAACGGAGGACTAAATATAATTTAAATGTTTTGTGATTATTCCTCAATTTGAGTCGGAATTTAAAACTATCGTATATACAGTCAGATGTTACGTATATTTTATTTACCAACATTTTAACCAATTTTTTTTTACCAAAATTTTTATAATAAATACAGCAGGAGTAAATTTCAAAAATGTTGGCTTTACATAGTAAAATATATACATAACAACAAAAATAGCGAAAATACTATCATTAGTTCTACGTAGAAAATGTGAAATACGGGAATGGGAATAAGCCTAAGGTAAGATGAGGCGATAAGGCAATTTTGTGATCGGACATCGCCCGTTTGTATGGTGTATACGCTTTATGGGATATTTCTTTAATAAATATTTAAATTTATATTAATATTTGCCATTGAAATGCATTTGGCTAGGATGTAACTGTTATTGTGATTGGTCATGAGTTCAATTTATATGCGGGGAAATGATTATATTTTAACATATTTCATTTGTCCGCAATACAGCAGCAAATCCAAAATTGCGGTATGCAACACTAAATGTGTAGAATTCGGGCGTAAAGTGAGAGTGAGAGAGAACAGAGTGTGTTATGCTCTCTGCCATTCTCGTTACATTTCTGCATTGTTTTTCCTCATTACATTTCTAAAATGGTAATTTCTTTTATTAATCAGCACTAGACTACTGTTCTTTTAACACTTAAATTAGAAATTGCAAATTAAAAGACTTTAGCCTTATTATTCCTACTAAATATTCTTTTGACATCATTGAATTTGAAATTTATAAAAAAAAATGCTCTTATTGCTATTAAATACAACATTACAGATACTGCAGTTAACTGAACAGTAATTAATTTATAATGCATTTTGATTTTAAATATATACTCTGAATTAAGTTAAGTTATTGACTGAAACATATTATTACAATTCTAAATTTCATATATCTTACAATATCAAGACTCATGGTCACTCCACACAATAAAAGGCCACTTTTTTCACCGATTTGACAGGGGTTGTATGGGACCTATTTTAAAAGATATAAACTCTCACAAGGGACAACTCGTATCGTGATTTTCTAATAATACACTTTATTTTATTTGACGCTGTCGCGGCGCAGATGTTATCCGTTTTAATAAATAAGATGCTGATAGGTTCAAATTTGAAAAACTGAGTACCTTCATACCATAGCAGATAGAATAGTTTTAACATTTTAAAGTGTTATTCACAGTCTTAGGATAATTTTAACAGATATTTAGAAAACGTATAATAATTTGAAGGTTTGTAGGGGATTCGAACCTGCGCCTCTTGGAAACCGTCCAAATTCTTTGACTGCTAAGCCATGCGTTCAAATTTTTATACGTTTTCTATATAGAAAAGAATAGAATACGAAAACCTAGCGTGATGACACTGTTTTCTACTTATTCCGTCCGAATTCGAAACGAATACGAAACGCCTGTTATAAAATCTCGGAACTTTACGCCATGTTTTATCTTGTATACTAGAGCTGAGAAATTAAAATTAATAAATAATGATGATTGTGGCCAGTCGTGGCCCAGTGGCACAAGCGTGTGACTGTAAACGACTGGTTGTGGGTTCGATTCCCTCTCGAGTTAAGTTACGCCACTTAACACGCAATGCCTCCCAATTCGGCGGAAAGTGGGGAACGGAGTGTCTAGGTTCTCTCTATCACTAGGTTCCCTCTGCCTACCCTGCTGTGTGCGGGATACAGCGTGAAAGTAAAAAAAAAAAAAAGAAGAAAAAAAAATGATGATTCCGATTTCGAGTGGGAATCGAACTCGCAACCAATCACGGTTACCACCAGACGTTGACCTCGTCCATCAATGCGGCATGATGGCCTCAATACTTTGTAAGCTATGCGATATTCTCCCATAAGTATCAACTGTAGGAGTCTATGGGCAAGAACGCCTTCAGCACAGCTCGAGGGCGATTCCTTCATTATCGCATAGAGTTGTGCCATTTAGATAATAAACATATAATTTACAATGCTTTGAAGTATTTTGTAATATTATATGAGTTAATAGTGTTGTGTAATATTTTTTTTATATTGGACGCAAGGTGTAGAAAGTCTTGGAACTAGGTATTTTCTACATCCCCCTGCCCCATCCTGTTGTGCGAAAAAATAAATGCGTGATAAAAAAAAGTGAAAGCTTTCGTTATTAGTCTTTTTTTAGCTTCATGCTGTATCCCGCACGCAGCAGGGTTGGCAGAGGGAACCTAGTGTTAGGACACTCCGTTCCCCACGCACCGCCGAATTCGGAGGCATTGCGTGTTAAGTGGCGGAATTAATGCCGCGCTTTGCCTGGATACCAGAATGAAGAAAATGGAAATATTAAATATTTCCACTCTTCGAGTCCACAGTCGCTTGTGCCACTGGGCCTCGACTGGCCACAAGAAATAGAACATATTCCATTTTTATATATATACGAGTATACCATACTATGGAATATATACCATTTCTAATACAAACAAATAATATATATTGTACATTAAATATATCACTATACACAAAAAAAACCTTAAACATCTTAAAATAAAATCACGTATCTCATCACAAAGTAGAAAAAGATCCTTTGAACCCTTTGGAAAAAGTAAATAAATCGGTGTCAGGAAGCAAAATCGATAGGCAAATGAGTGGCAAAAGCGCCCGAACTTACCGTTATCTCCTTATCAGCCGATCTACAAATCCAATTTCCGAAATTGAGAATCGATCGTACAAATCATTTGGCCGTCTCTATTATCTGCGAGGAGTGAGGAGTGACTTGCTGAGGTAAAATCTTGAGTAAAATGTGTAAGTCTTTGAGATTTGATAAATTTTGTATAGGTTTATAGTATGAAAAGAAGGACGTGTATGCTTGACTGGAAGAACAGGAGTTGTATATATCTTAGAGAGGATTTAATATAAAAAAAAAGACATTTTTATGTTATTTTGAACGGAATTTCTTGAAAATTCAGTTAAATATAATATACTCATGATGGAAGCGCCATAATTCAAGAATTGAACTGAACTATTTTGTTTTTTGCATAAAAATAATATTATTAATTCATTGAAAGATACGACTACTATAAGAATAATAATAAAAATAATATATTTCTCGCACGCAAACTAAGAGAACCTAGTATCAAAACACTCCGTTCTCCACGTCAAAAGACATTGCATGTTCAGTTACGGAACTCAACGCTGCGCTTTGTTGTGACACCAGAGCGTAGAAATCAAAATAATTTTATAACCTCACTCTAAACTCGTATCTCACTACCTATCAAAGAATATATGCTGTAAATTCCCCCTTAGTTTTCCACTCGGCTAGTTTTAAAAGACCATTAAAACAATAAAAGCGGTTTGTCTTCAGATCACGTCTAAAGTAATTTTGAAGGAGATCGCCGATTCGGGTAAACTGCATTACAATAGATTTTTGTGCCGCAGATGCGACTGTTTTGTGCTTGTTTAGAAATGCCTAGAGAATGTTGCTTTATTCGTCACACTGGTACGTTGCCCTGGCTTTGAGAAGGTTAAAAAATATACATTTTCATAAAAAAACGTGAGTTTATAATATTGTACAATAATTTTGAGTGGTTTTGATAATTTGGGTTTAAGGTAGGATATTTTTTTATATAACAGTAATAAAATCAAAATCTTCTTTTCATCAAATCTCTTCAAACCGATATTTCAGTAAGTTATGTTTTTTAAGATAATCAGACATAATTTAAGCTTAAAGTGATAAAAAATTAATATAAAAGACTTTTTTTACTTGTTATGTATATGTAAGTATGTAAAGTGGAAATATTTAATATTTTCCATTTTCATCGCTCTGGTGTCGAGGTAAAGCGCGGCGTTAAGTTCCGCCACTTAACACGCAATGCCTCCGAATTCGGCTGAAAGTGGGGAACGGAGTGTCTTAACACTAGGTTCCCTCTGCCTACCCTGCCGTGTGCGGGATATAGCGTGAAGCTATTTTTTAATTTTAAGTATGTAAAGAATAGATTATGTTACATTTTCTTTGTTGCTTTTACTTTTCTATAGTTATAAATACACTGCTCTTATTTACACGCTCTTCCTGTGTCGTCAGAGAAAATTTGGTATCAAAATATTCCGTTCTATTCCGCTTTACGCTTGAAATCGAAACATTTTATGCTTAGTCTCGTTCACCAGAGTAGCAACAAATGTGGAAGACAAATAATTAAATTATGCTTATTTTACTGACTGGGAATCGAACCCATAACCACACATATTTGCACGGTCAGGCACAGTGCCTATAGTGGTTAAATTCCAGGTTATATAAATAATTAATTACCACAATATTTAAAAACGTGAAAATCCCTCGTTATTATTTTTCTTGTTATAAAGTCATATGACCTCATTTATGTCAACCATTCTATGAGCTTATTAATTAGCTCCACTTTTAATCCACTTTAAAGATATACTGGTTTTATGCTGTACTCATTCAAAACAGGCTTAGATAATGATAATATTAGTTATATGAATATTTCTACAAAATCACTTGTGTTTCAGGAATAGATTTTATAATAGGTTCCTAAAAGAATCTGTTATAACTTATTTTATTTAACTTTAAACACATAATTTCCATTCAAACATTCATCCTTTATGAAATAAAGGATCCTATATGAAACAATTTTTTTTTAAATTAAAAAGTAGTTTATGTTCATTCCTAGTTTCTAGACTATATCTGTGTCAAATTTCATTTAAATCGGTTCAGTAGATTAGGCGTAATTGAGTAACATACGGACAGGCAGAGTTATTGAGCTTCGCATTTATAATAGTAAGGATTTTTACTGTTTAAAAGTTTCTTCTTATACTAATTGTGTAAATAAACACTTTAAAATAGTAAAGAATTGTAAATAATATCAATATTTCTTTAAGTTGGATTTCTAACCTAACCTAACCGTACCTAAACACGTTTCTACCAAACAAACAAAAACAATTCCAAAAAAGATTTAATACAAAAATTCTAATTACAAACAAACAACACAAACAATACCTATACATTTTACTTTTAAAAATATCATCACACTTTTTGTAGTTATATCTTCAGTAGATGGGCACAAAGATCTGGCGCAACTTCTTATCAGGGCCGCAATTTAATTTTTTACGGTCAGTTAGTAATGAAAATTTCGGAAAGGAAACGTTTACTGTGTTTTATTCCATCAAGATTCAAACATTCACCGTCGTTAAAATTAAACCTAATTAACTTTTTAACTCCGCCCGCCCCAATGGCCGCCAGAGTGTAATTAAAACAAAGCAACAGCCAACTTTACGCTGCCCCCAGGAGTTGTATATGCGTTTTCCTTTCGGGAAATATAATGAATATGAATTAAATTTTGAATTTCCTGCTGCTGCCTCCTGTTTTGTTATGAAATCTCGATTTTATTATCATTTTTAAGGGTGAACTTTTGGGAATTATAGTAATGGTGTTCTAGCTTTGGGCATTGTAGGATGCTTAAGCGAATATGGGATAAGACCTTACGAAAGATGGCCATATAGGAAAAAGGAAATTGTTGACATATTGGTATGCAGGATATGCGCTTAGCATAAATACTAAGGAATATTTCACAAATTAAAAGAACTGCGGGCATACTCTGATACATACTGATCTACATATATTCAGGTCTTAAGTGTAACAAAATGTATTTTATAGAATAATATAGAAAGATATCACAAAATTGGCCAATCAGACTATCGAGGCGCAGCGAATCAACGTCTTAGGGCTTAGTAGTGACTTTGATCCCTACTCGGGGAATATTTTTTTTTCGAATGTGTAATATGCTGTTGGCCAGAGCGGCCTTAACAGCGTCTCCGAGCTTTGAGGGATGCCGAGCTATATGAGCTCTGACCTTGGCTTGGAATCCTAGCTTGTGAGGGAGCCATCAAATGACGACGACGGCGTGGCAAGGGCGCCTCAGTTGAGACTCGAACCTCGGCTTGCGACACTGTTTTAGTGGGGAGGGGGAACTATATTTATTTCGTTTCTTATAGACAAACCACGGCGTTGAGTTCCTTCACCCTCACTCAATATTAGAAAGTCGAAAAGTGGAAAAGTGGAAAACAGACGGACTTTGACACTGGGTTCTGAATACCCGCAATATCATGAAACCCGCAACAGTGCGAGTAATAGCTTGAATGTGCCATTATAAAAAGATAGTAGTTTAAAAATTGTACACCGTTTTACAAGCTTGTGCCATATTTTTCATTAGTATTTACCTAAAATCAAAAATGTTTAAGTAGGTTTAACGTCAACAGTCTGTGCACCAGTTTGTTGAAAGGTGTCATAAATTTTAAAAGTAATCTTTTATGAATTTCGTTGAAGGAAACACTTTTACTTCTTTCGCTTCGGATTTTGTTAATTATTTTTTAAAGAAATTTTAAAAGCTTCTCAAGTTATCCCCTTTTGAGGTTGGCTTTGATTTTTCGTTGTTTTTTAATATTAGCGAAAGTAACGAAAAGAAAACGATAAATTCTTGTGTATATTTTTTTCCTTTGATAAGACAAATCGCAGCGTTTAGTTTCACCACTAAGCTATTCAACATTTCGATTTCAAGCAGAGACGGGGATGCTACTAGGTGCCACCAGCTTTTACCACAAGACTACTATGAGGAAAATAATGAGGGAATGCGAAAATGAAAAACAATCCTTTCTATTATTACTATTCTTCAAATCAGATGTAAATTAATGTGTAACTATTTAATTGTGAAAAAATTACAAACTCATATCATTATAAAGTCATTGTTAAAATGTATCTGGAGGCACCGTGGTGCAGTGGACAGCGTATGATTATGAGCACGATTGATTGTGGGTTCGATTTCCTGCCGGGGAAGGAATATATTTTAATTATATCATTGCTCCGTTTTGCTACCCCAGACGAGGTGTAGCGTTGAGTTGCACACCTCAACACGCAAGATTCGACGTCTGGCGGAAAGTGGAGAATGAAGTGAATTGACACTAGGTTCTCTCTGATTTCCGTCCAGTGGGGGAAAAAGCGGAAAGCTGCTAAAAGAGTATTTCTTTTTCTCCCAATCAGAGCGTAGAAATTAAAACTATTTAAATTAATTATTCCCAGTAATACGAATAAAAATTATAACCAATGAAGTATACAAGTCATTTACTGTCTCGATAGTCCTAAAGCAGACATAAACAAAAATATTTAAACAATGGCTCCAGTACACAAAACCAAAACCATTTCTATCTAACAAACCTCTAAAAGTGGCAAGTAAAATTTAAAATTCAAAGAAGTTTTCATGCATTTCGCACCAAGACACAACTGTTTACACAGCACAGTATAGGCACTGAGGCAGCGGGAGGCAGATGGCTGGTGACAATAAATTTTATTGCTACGTATTCTAAGCGTAAGGATTTTGAAATAACCATTGTTTTTAGGGTAGCTCGTGTTGATATTCGTTTCTTATATTTTATTTACAATGTACATATGTTTGAAGCCATTTTGGGATAGTGTCGGGTTGTCGCGATTGGTTGTGGATTCGATTACTATTCGAGATAATTTTTTTTATTTAAATTGTCTTTACTTCTTCGCTTTTGGTACAAAAGACAAAGTGCGGCGTTGACTTATACCACTATGTATAGTGCTATATAACACTGCCTCAATTACTGCCTGAAATCGAGACATATTGTACACAATGGAGAATACAGTGTCTTGATACTGTATACTCTCTGTAAAATTTGAATATGTTTTTATTACATGCTGTAGCTACCTTTTAGTGGAGAAAAATCTTGCAATACTACTTGCACAGAGATTTATCCGTCCGATTTGCTTAATAAATGGCACACACACATCTTATTTTAATACAATATTCCTAAAGCAAATCTAATTACCTCACCAGGACATTTTAATTGTTTATTTGGTAAAAAAATCATATCATATTTTGTCGTGGGGAGACGGGTTAAGAATACAATTCCCCCCCGCAGCTGGGTAGCGTCCCGTAAAAGGCGGGTATCCCAGTAGCTTGGTGGTAGGAGATTCGATCTCCGACTGGCTCGCGACCACTATCATGTCAAAGACGAATCGCCAAACATCTGATGATGAGATGATGTGTTCCGGTACGATGGCATGTAAGCCAGCTCTCTCAATTTGCACCTTTCCCATCCTTCCTTCCTCCTTTTTCCTTCAGTTTCAAGGCCGGCAACGCATCCACAACTCTAATATTGTGGATGTCTATGGGCGAAGGTAACCACTTACCATCAGGTGGTCCTTCTGCTCGTTTGCTCACTTTATTCCATAAAAAAAAATATCGGTTTTGCCCAAACCACATGCCACGTGTGGCGCAATTGACTATACAAAATTTTCATTGATCCGCTCTGATGAAACGATAACGCAATGTTCAATTTCAGATGGAAAGAACAGAACGAAGTGTCTTAACACAGAATTCTGTGTGATTACCGAAAAAAAGGCTTCTATATAAAAAAAAGCAAAAAGCAAAACTAAGTTTCTAATACAGTTAAAGAAGAAATGTAACGACACGAAACGAGAAACAAGTATAAATTATTCATCGGGAAATTTTGGACATCCCGACTCGACTTGGAATCTGAGAATTTATAAGTATTAAACTTTTGTTCGTTGAATTTTTGTTTAAAACTTTACGAATATTTTCAAAAGCTTATTATTGAGGAATAATATTCCTTTTTTTTGCGTTATTACGTGATTTTCTTTATAATGTTCCTTCTTTTTGATTTTAGTATGTACTGATAATTTTAAGCAGCTTTATCCCATTTTTCTGTATAGACTCGTAGCAGAGAGATAATAATATCATGTATAGTCTCCGTTTTCCACTTTCTTTCCAATATAGAGATATTGCGGGTTGTTTGGCGGAACTTAACACCAAGTTTTGTTTTGTCTGTATGTTTGGTTAGAGTAAAAATAATATTAGATAATGTAAAAATAAAAATTTAAAATATTGTGAAGGAAAGCCTTATTTTGTTATGAAATTAATTAATATATATTTTGTTTAAATTGTGTTAAATTAGTATTAAAAAGTTTATTAAAGGCTGTATTAGATTTTGCTTAGTTCATCAACAACAGTTTGAATTTGTTGTCCATAAGACTTTTCCTTTATGTGTAGAAGAAAAATTTCTTAGACACGATTTCGTTTAACTATGATGGGTCTAATTATTTTACGTTTTTATTGTAACTTTTTTTCTCAACGGTAGCATATAGGTACATATATAACAATGATTTCGTAATGGTAAGCACACAGCAGACATAATTTAAATATTAAAACCCTCTGATTTCAGCTTTTCGCTCGAATGTCTGGATTAGTGCGTGAAATAGTAAAACACGACGCCAAAGTAATTAAAATTAGAAAGGCGGAAATATGAACGGGGAACGGAGTATTAAGATACTAGGTTTCCTTTGCCTACCCTGCTTTGTGTAGGA
Source organism: Dryas iulia moderata (assembly GCA_019049465.1). Lineage (NCBI taxonomy): Eukaryota > Metazoa > Arthropoda > Insecta > Lepidoptera > Nymphalidae > Dryas > Dryas iulia. The sequence goes on along the minus strand of CM032418.1, from coordinate 14,235,336 downwards.
TGGTACATGCTGGAAGCTAAAAAAAAAAATGAAAATAAATTGTGTTAGTGTTAATTCCTCTAAATCAGGGCTTCTTAAAAATTTTGGGGTCGAGAGATATTTACATATACCATTTTATACCATCATTAGAGTTGGCGTTTCAAAACGAATTCTAAAACTATGTAACATATTTTCATACGAATATTATTACCTAATAAATAAATTATCAAAATATATTAATTTATTTTTCTTTTATAATTGTATGGGGTCGTCAAGAAACTCACCATCATAAATGGGGTCGGGAATGATGAAAGTTTAAGAAGCCTTCCTCTAAATCAAATTCACATCCAACCACGTTTACACTCAAACGCCACTGTGCCACTACGGCCTAACCCCTATTAATTATAACACATCATAACAAGATGTATTAAGTGATACGATATACTAATTTATTTTATCTATATAATAATATATTGCAATAATTTAGATCCTAAATTGCCTAAACCTAGATTTAGTACTGGACAGCGCGGGTTATTTCGGGTCATTAAGCGTACCCTAACCAGGACACATCGATTGGTTCAACATAAAATAGTACCAGAGAAATCAAATCAATGGCTTGTTAGTAGTTAAGTTAAGTAAGTTTAAAAAAGTATTCATTTTGTTTAATAGATTGTTGTAAGTATTTTTTATAGTAAAATTTACGAATTGCTTTAAAAAATTAAAACTATATTTTTTTTTTATTTATTCTCAGAAAGCTGTTTCATTTGATATCCATATTGTTGGTAATCGTAATTGGACATAATATGTAGGTTTTTTAACGAGAAAAGGAAAAATAAATCTTTCATACTTATATTATAAATGCGAAAGTTTGCCTGTTTGCCTGTCACGCTTTCACGGCTAATCCATCGGTCCGATTGGGATGAAATTCGGAATAAATCGAAGTTCACAAGATCCTGGGTCAAGGGTTACTTATTTTTTTAAAAAACACCCTCTAAAGGGTTGCAATAGGGGATTAAAGTTTATAAGAAAAATCTAAACCACTTGACCGATTGTTATGAATTTTGGCATAAGTATAGTTGATAATCCAAGGTTAATAAGTTACATAGGCAACTTTATTTTTCAAAAATCCACCCTCGAGGGTTGCAATATAACGAAACAGTTATGTAGTTAACGCGGCGAAGCCACTAGCGCAGCGTTAAGTTCCGCCACTTTGTTAAGTGCCTTCGCAATGCCTTCGAATTGGGCGGAAAGAAAAACATAAATATAATAATAATAATTATTATTATTATTTGCACTTAGGTGGGAATCGAACCCACAACCAAATGTTTTTTCAGTCAGAATTTAGCTGTGCTTAATTAATATTAAATTAAATATCTGTAAGTATATGAACCGTACTAATTGCTTTTACGTTCTAGTTCAGCAATTCATATACGAATGTAATTTTACTGGTACTGTATAAAGTTTCATTTAAAGCTTTCGGATGATTGCAGCTTAGTAAATATAGGCCATCCTATAGAAATATATGCGAATAGAGACCATCGTGGTGCAGTGGGACAGCGTCTGACTCAAAATGCGATGATTGTGGATTCAATTCCCACTCTGGGTAATGATTATAGTTATTATATCTATATTTGGTAAGAAGATAAAGCATGGCTTTTTTCTATTTATTAAGAAATTCGCTTTTTGCTACATGTTTGCCCAAGAAATTCGCTTTTTACGTTTGTTTTGTGAAATATTTCACGTTTTTTCTGCGAGAAAAAAGGCAGCAGGGTGAAGCTGCAAAAAATTAATAAGTGACATTTATTACACATTGAACGGCATAATGATTGCCATTTTAATTTTGTTAATAGCCTAATTTTAATTATAAGCGAATAAGTGTACAAAATTGTCTTTAAAGTCTGTTATTTTTAAATTCATCGTTTCGTACAATTTACGTTCGTGATAGCGGACAGATCGACTAACTGTAAAAATAATTCCAATACTTATTAATTAATTTCATCCTTTCAAATATGCCTCTATTTATGAATGTAAAGAAATTTTATAGTGCTGTTTTGACCTACTTCATGTCGTCTGATTTGTTTGAAAAATGACACACATGAACTGCCGTTGACACAATTTTCGCAGCATGAAGCTTATATCATCGCCATTTGAAACGTGTATTTTTAATTAAATAAACTCATTTTAACATATTTAAAAAGTGAAACATCAATAATTGAATTCAATTGGGGCCAGTCGTGGCGAAGGGGCACGAAGTGTGACTGTAAACGCGACTGGTTGTGGGTTCGATTCCCATTCGAGGAGTGGAAATGTTTAATATTTTTATTTCCTTCGCTCTGGTGTCGAGGTGAAGCGCGGCGTTAGGTTCCGCCACTTAACACGCAATGCCTCCGAATGCGGAAAGTGGGGAACGGAGTGTATTAACACTGGGTTCCCTCTGCCTACCCTGCTGTGTGCGGGATACAGCGTGAAGCTAAAAAAAAAAAAAACATCAATAGCAAAAAGAGTGTTGTAAGATTCTTATAAGATTTTCGACATAGCGGCATATAGAACGCATGGCTTAGCGGTCAAATTGTTTGGGTGGTTTCCAAGAGGCGCGGATTCGAATACTGCAAGAAAAAAATCTTCAAGTTTTTAAACGTTTTTCAAAAATATTAGTATTTCTAACTTAAGTGAAAATTTATCTCTTCTTATATATCTATTGCCTATAGAGAGAGATATATATAAACCGTATCAGATTTCAAATCACAACTGATTTACAACAAAATTTATTAAGGGCAGGTTTTACAGCGCCTACGTTGAATTTTATAGACCATCCCCAGGAACTTTTATTGAAGACAATAAGGGGTGTCTAATAAAATGCGAATGATGACTTTAAAAATAACGAAGTCGGGTGCATTAAGTACACACATTTTATTCACGAAATTTACGTCTTTCGTTTCATTGCTATAAAGTAGTAATTTTTTTTCAATGGTTTGGATAAAAACGTAATATAGCCTACTTATTGGTAAAGGTATATTAATAACAAATACATTGTAGTTCAGTAGGGCAGTGTCTAATTATAATCGTGATGGTTAAGGATTCGATTCCCATTCGGGGCAATGACAACATATAAAAAAAACAAAATACGGTGTTGGATTCCCTCGATCAATTCTATTAAAGCCTTATTTTGCAATTTTTATAGTCTATTATCATTTTGCATTTTTTATTAATTATTTTTAAATAAGTATGTTTCAATTTCTGTTGTAATGTTGTAAGGAATATAGTTGATTTTTTTCAAATAATACATTATAAATGCGCCATAAACTAAACTCGATACCAGATTGTTCTATGCATGTTTTCTTTTGCCACTGACATTTCCTTATTTTTGCAATACATAGAGATAAGTAAAGAACAGATTGCCATATCCTTGCATACTTCCTGCGCAACGAATTGTTGTGGATGATTTAAAACAAAAAAATGTTAAAGTTTTCATTTTTATCCAGCTTTAGCTTTAGCTTTATGTTTAATTTCTAGTTGTGTAGTTAGGAAGAATAGACTCCTCACTCTGGGCGGTCTCATGTTTACATAACCTTTCTCCAATAACATTAATACCGTGATCTCGAAGGTCAATTGAGGTCTCTTCCACCTTTCTCACTGCTCACTTTTACTTTATATATGGTTCGATTACACTTAATAAGATTTGCTAGAAGAATTTATTATATTACTAGCGGCCCGCTCGCGTCTTCGCCGCGTGAACTACATAGCTGTTTATCTAGTATATTGCAACCCTCAGGGGTAGATTTTTGAAAAATGAAGTAGCCTATGTTTTACCTTGGATTATCAACTATATTTATGACAATATTCATTACAATCGGCCAAGCGGTTTAGATTTTTCATATAAACTTTCATCCCCTATATCAACCCTTTAGAGGTTGATTTTTGATAAACTAAGTAGCCTATGTTTGACCCTGGATTTTTACTACTTTCATTCTAAATTTCATCCAAATCGGACCCGTAGAGCCGTGAAAGCGTGACAGACAAACAGACAGACTTTCGCATTTATAATATAAGTAAGGATGGAATTACTTGGCAAAATCCGATTTTGTACTCGAATTACGATTATTACAGTAAATTCAACATAAAGTAATTCCATGAATAATATTTTTAAATACAATAGTATTACTGATCATAAACTACAAGATAGTGATAAAAATACAGCTAATACCCGCCAAGTATTGACATCTGGTACAGATTTATAAAAGAACGTACTAACGTTGAAATCGCGTGGTAAAATTTAAAAGCTTGTCACTTTGCATTCAGTTAAGTAGTTAAGTATAATAAATAAATGCATGTGTAATTTTAGGTCTGCTTTGTGAAATGCAGTTTTATGCAGCTTATTGCATTTACTGGACACCATTGTGGAGTAGAGTCCAGTGGCTGACTGTAATCCTTTGGTTGTGGGTTCGATAGCCACTTGAATTAATGATCATAGTTAAATATTTTTTATTTTTCCACTCTGGTAATATATGTGAATAAACAATGTCTCGATATCGGGCGGAAAGGGGAGAATGTAGTGTCATATCAATAAGTTTTTTCTGACTACCTGGCTAAGCGAGAAAGAATGCGTAAAGCTGCTTTCTTTTTTTTTTAGTTTTGCTTACTAATACACACTGATACAAATACTACTACAAATGTTAGCGTTTTTTTCAACGCTTTAGCAGATGATTCTATTTAGTTAATTAGCTGACATAATTATTGTGAATTGCATAAAGAAATTCTCGAGTTTACCAAAATTATATTTAATTTATGATTCATAAATTGTATATTACGTATATACAATTTACTATCTACATACTCGTTGAAGAAAACATAAAATAATATGATATAATAAATTAGTTAAAATATCAGATCACTTTGCGTAAACTAACTAGAGCCTGAATCATTTGTCATTATATACATTACCTCAATATGGTCATTAAGTGAAAAAAAAGACTTACTAAGTTCTCCTTGAAAAATATATATAACACTAAAAAAACCTCGAGAAGATAGCAGATTCAAATCCCAGTTAGGGTAAACTGTTAACACTAAGACATTACGAAAGTTCATCCATCTTGCAAGTTATTTACAAATATCTTTCAATAAACTTCGAGTAACGGTCGTGTCAATTTTTCAGCACAGTAGCCAGAAATAAAATTTCCAGTATAGCCAGTGTAAACATTCTAAAGTGCGTGCCTTAAAGTTGAAGCTCCTCAAATCCTGAGAAATCGCGCCGGCTTCAGATGGCTTTCAACACGTTTAAGTATGTGGTTCGTGTTACTAGATATCGCGTTATATTGGTTTTTTTAAAAAGTGTATAAATTATTTTTTTTGAAAAGAATTATTTTGAAATCAAGTACAGTGTTACTTCGTCTATATGTATGTAAGATGGATGTAAGTTCGATTCCCACTCGGAATATATTTAAATTACTTTAATTACTTCGCTCTGATCAGAAGATAAAGTATGAAGATGAAGTATGATAGTTGAGTTCACTTCTCATCCAATATCTCACTCTGATTCAGATGGAATGTGGAGAATGAAGTATCTTCTCACTGTTATACCCTGCTATATGAGAAAAAGTCACCTATACCACGTGTTTACCTGTAACTACGTAATATTGTGCCCGAGACCTCAGGTCTCTAATATATATCGTCAAATCATATGCGATAAATTCGGTTATACAGTTTAATTTTAAAATATGGAAAAATCACGATATCTATATTATTAACAAACCAAATTATTAATAATAGAAATCATTCTAAAAAGTAGGGATCGAATCCACAACCAATCGCGTTTTCAGTCAAACATTGTACTACTGTGCCACAGTGAAAACAATTATATTACTTGCACGGTAATTCGAATCATCCATACTTATATTATAAATGCGAAAGTCTGTGTGTTTGTCTGTCACGCTTTCATAGGTAATCTACCGGTCCGATTTAGATGAAATTTAGAATGAAAATAGTAAATAACCCTGGCTCTAACATAGGCTACTTATTTTTTCACAAATCAACCTCTAAAGGGTTGAAATAGGGAATGAAACTTTATATAAAAAATCTAAACCGCTTGACCGATAGTTGATAATACAAGGTTAAACATAGGCTACTTTATTTTTCAAAAATCAACCCCTGAAGGTTGCAATATAACGAGACAACCCACGCGGCGTAGTATAAAATAGTTCTCTTATAAAAAAATACAAGAAATAAAAATACAGATAGATAGCAGAAAGTTTGTAACTTTAGTCGCCCTGTTGTCGTTACTTGGATAATGCAGATTGATTCAGCTCAAGTCTGACGAGACAAATTCTATTTTCACCGCGAGAATTTGACGGCTTGAAAAATATTCGAGATTCTAAATTTCCTTTAACTATAAACAGTTGATGGAAACTCTGGTTTTGTACAACTACTTGTTATAAATAAGATAAAAAGATAATAATGATTCAAGTGCGAGATTGAAAACAAACTTAATATGATCAGTAAATATTAGTTTATATTGTAAGTTTTTGTCTCTCCTGGTCCAGGACCTCTCTCTCTACCTTATAATGCTGTAATACGTTAAGTTTTTTTAATGTCTACAGCACCAAAAATGACACGTGAATACATATGTTGTTTTTGCGAATATAATCACGAAGTAATTAATATATCAAGGTGCTTGTAATAAAAATAGCTAGAACACTTCGAGTAACAAAACCTAAAGACATTGGTTACACTTAATTACTTTTTATTTAGTTTAATCCAATTGAAAATTAATGAATTTAAAAAGTTAGCAATACGAAAGAACACCTTAATTGAGTACATAACTCCAGTTAGACACTTTGCATAGGAGGATAAGATAGGAAAACCAAATGTGAAGACACTCTGTTCTTCACTAATCATCTGAATTCGAGATAATGCACATTGAGTAGTGTAACTAAACGCCGCATTTTGTTTTACTAAAGCGGAGGAACAAAAATGATTTAAATGTAATCATTTCCTCAAGTGCGAGACCATAGCCAATCTGTTACAGCCACACTATGTCTCGCCCCTATTATATCCGCTGATATTATGTAAATAAATTGTAAGTTCAAATGCTTTAGATGAACGTTTTCAACGATTTTTTACTATCCATTATACAATCATAAGATATTTTTAATATTTTTAAAGTTTTAATCACATACTTGTTCTAAAAAAACGCGTTTTTGGAAAACGCATAAAATTTGGCTCGGGCTCAAACTCGGTCCGGTTCTGGAATATCGTGTAACCGGTCTGATAATTAATCCTAGGTTTACCTCACTTATTAGCATTTTCCTTTATCTCTACGTCTATATTTCTGTAAAGAAATTTGCCATATATTTTCTAAAAATCATTTTTTTTAAACCATAAAATTTCAGGGGGTTTCCCATTCAAAAAACTGATCACGTTTCTATCAAAAAAAGACCTATCGATACATCCCCTATTACACATTTAACATACCTTGTATTCTGATCGGTATCATATCTCATTGCCTGTACGATTATTGTCAACCCCGGCTTCTCCCCGGTTTTCTACCTCGTTGGAATGCTAATGCATTTGTGTTTTTAAAAAAACTTTGCGTAGTTGCATCTAACTTTTGCCATTCTGCCTTCGCTTGATTTTAAATTTCTTTACTTTTTTTCTACTTTACTATTGGGATAAGGATGTTGATTTGGGCACGAATTTAAAATTATTGTTATATTTAGCTTCACCCTGTATCCCGCAGGGTAGACAGACGGAACCTAATGTTAAGACACTCCGTTCCCCACTTTTTGCCCAATTCTGTAGGCGTTACGTGTTGAGTGGAACTAACGCCGTGTGCCCTAAACATCATAGCGAAGAAAATATGTATTAAATATTTCAATTTTTCAAGTGGAAATCGAACCCACCACCAGTTGTTTACAGTTACACTTTGTGTATCTGCCATTATAAATTTAGTTTTAAAATGTGTAATGTATCGTCATAGCATATATGATCGGTTATAGGTTCGATCGCCATTCGGAGTAATAATGTAAAATGAACACGTTCAATATACCATTATATATAACGTTGATGTTTAAAATATCATAATAGACAAATGTCCTATTTTGATAATTTCACCATGTTTAATGAGGTCATCAATTTAATCATTTGTTCGATATTTGTTTGTTTAATGAAACAAGCTTAAAAATTAAATACAATATATAAAACATAAGTATACGTAGGCATGTATTGGTATATGTTATGTTGGTGTCAATAGACGAGGTGAAAAAGTACAGATATGGCGTTAGGCGCTCCGTTTCCTCTGACTATCCTGCTAAGGATAAAGCGTGAAAAAATGCATATAACTATACAAACATTATAATATATCTATATATTTGATTACATACAAAATGAAAAAAATACCGAAAGTTATCGACATTTTTAAATATCGTCCACATCCCTATTGCACTACAAACGGCTACCTAAAAAATCTATTTAAAACTTTTGTCTACAAATTTAGATTGAATTCTGCTTTCTGTTGTTAATTAGTTCTATTTATGTAATTGCTAAATAGTTTCACCAGAGAAATGTAAATTAAATAGCCTTCGAAATGGTCTTTAGTTTAATGCTAATATAATAAACTGGAAGTCGCTGAGTTTCGTTTTTAGTAAACAGTTTTGTGTGTTAAATTTACTTTTCTTTCTTTTATTTCCTCGCTGTATCCCGCATACAGCAGGGTAGGCAGAGCGAACCTAGTGTTAATACACTCCGTTTACCACTTTCCACCGAATTCGGATTCATTGCGGGTTAAGCGGCAGAACTGAACGTCGTGCTTTGCCTCTGCGAGGATACCAGAGCGAAGGAAAATGGAAACATTAAATATTTCCAATCCTCGAGTGGGCTTCGAACCCACAACCAGTCGTTTACAGTCGTGCCTCTACGCCTCGGCTGGTTCCCGTCAAATTTATGTCAAATTTACTTCATATTTGCAATACATTTTATAACCATTTTTTTATTATTTTATTCATTTTTGTATACTGGGGACTGTTAGATGTAATACTTTGAGAAGACAATCAATTCTGCTCTTTTTTACACTAATTACAGTAGCTTTTTCCAACCACTGGTAGTGCTTAGCGCTGCTTTTGATTAATCCTTAGTAAGCACCTACATAATGGATGGATGGTTGGTTAGATGCATGGATCGACAGACGTGTAAAATGTAGGTATAATGTGTAAAAGGTACTCTTGCAATTCAATTCAATATTTGAAAATACATTTTTGAAAATAAATGTATTGCAATCATTATCATTATATTTGTAAAAGAAAATGCACAAAGGAAAAAAAAATAGAATAAATATGAAATATGGTATAGTTAATATTTATAGTTTTTTTCAGCATCACGATTGGAGGGTTAGTCAGAGAGAATCTAGTATCATGGCAATCCCTTCTCCGCAATAAATATATTGAAGCGTTAAGTTCCGCCACTTAACACGCAATACCTCCGAATGCGGTGGAAGGTGTGGAACGGAGTGTCTTAGCACAAGCGTTCTCTCTGCCTACAGGGTGAAACTAAAAAAAACATATTACTTTATATTGAAAAACACTTTTGTATAAATAACAAACAGGTGTTTCCTAGGTAAACTATGTTTTAAATTACAGTTATATTTACCTACTCATAAAAGAAATTCAAAATAGCCAAAACAAAGTCTAAGACTCCCATCCTTATCATATCCCATGATTAGTGAGCTCCAGCACCGCATTACGAAGAGGTTATTATGACGCATCCATGTACGTGTACATTTTATTATTTCCGAACAGCTTTCCTTCCCCGTCACGTACAAAATATTTCACATAAAATAACCAATTTTCTTCTAACTTTTATCTTCTACTGAATAAGGTGTCTTTTCTTTTGGTCTACATTTAGATATTTCGATATGTCTATCGCTTGGTCTTCGTGTCACGTAGCAGGTTCGACTCCCCGACCGACGTGTGTACCACCTTATTCTTTGTATTTTGTTCTTGTTGTCGTATTATGTGTCGTGACAGAGTCGGCGTTATTAGATGTGAAATCATTAGGGTCTTTTGGATATTGGATAGTCTTTTAGATATCGTTTGAATCAAAACTTAGTTTAGATATAGGGTTTAAGCTTGCATGGTTTACGTGCTATTTATACTAATATTATGTATGCGAAAGTCTGTCTGCCTGTCTATTACGCTTACAGAGCTAATCTACTGGTCTGTTTTGGATGGAACAGTTATATTTTTTAAAGGGTTGCAATATAACGAAAGAGCTAATATAATCGTTATATGCGATATAACGAAAGGATCGTATAGTTCACGCGGCGAAGCTTAAAGAGGGCCGCTAGTTTTAATTTAATATATTTTGTTAAAATGTTGAACATGACATTTTTATATACCACTAGCAGCAAACAGTTATAACTGTGAAAATAAAAGAGCCTAAGTTACTCGGTATTACTACAGCTCTTTGACAGGGAAAATTGTAGTTATGGTTCACTATTTTGGTTATATTATTATAAGTTTAAGTAAAATACATTCGGTACATTTTATGTGAAAGAGTAACAAACATCCATACAAACTTTCGCATTTATAATATATGTAGTTACTATTAGTAGACCAAACTCATATGTAGTTACTATTAGTAGATCAAACAGTGAAGCATTATTTTGCTCATCATTTTCAGTATATTAGGTACAATTCAATATCATGAATTCAGCCGGTAAATATAAAACGAAGTGTCTTTACACTAGATTCTCTTTGCCTACCTTGACTTACGAGACAAATCATAAAGATAAAAAGTTTGATTCTAAGATATATAAACTTGCTTATTTGAGTTCGGTGTAATACCAATTAAAATATAATTTTTTCAGTGATGATTGACGTGAATGATTTCCTCAATTTGGCTATATGTGATATAGATGTCATCTTAGAAATCATTTAAATACCAGATAGGTTTTCATTTAAATTGTTGACTAAAACGTGAATTATCATATAAATATCTTATTAAAATGCCAAAATTTAACTAAGCTTTTGTCTTAACAATTTGATAGAACGCCACGCCATTTTCTAATAGCGTCGGTTCCCCTCTAACCTTTACATAAAAATATAAAGGCGAAAATCTTTTTAGCGCTCGATAATCGTTATGGGCTAAGCAGCTGCCACTTTGCCAAATTATTGGGAGATTTCACGAGTAAAGTTGTCACCCCATCGAGGAGGGTAACCGTAGTGTTTGATAGCATGATTTTCTCGTAGCGTAAGAAGAATGTTAAATTATAGAAATGAAAGATAATAGGGCGGGCCCTTAAAAGTTTTTTTCCATGGATAAACTTTGTATCCCATAAGATTTGGGAATTACCCTCGGGGAGTTGCGAGTTTTACGTTATTTATTCATGGGGTTTCGATGCAGAGTGGAGTGTATTTCACGATCGCTTTAATAAGTACGAGGTTAATGTGGAAATTTTATTTAAGGCAGTGGGACAACGTTTGACTATAAACGTTGCTGGTTCGATTTTCACTCGGAGAAATGAATATATTTAAATAATTTTTATTTCTAAACTTAGTAACAGAAAGTGTGCCTTTGATGTCCGCCATTCAACTCGTAATGTCTCGAATTCAGACGGTAATTATAAAACGGAGAGTCTTGACACTAGTTCTTCCAAGCTGCTAGCAGCATAATCAAAGATAACCTAGTCTGAAGACACTCTGTTCTTCACTTTAATGTGATTTATTATTGTGTAGTAACATTTCTTAGATATTTCTTTATTAATATATGTAATTATCTAATCTAATTATATATATTTTAGCACTTGTAATGACTCCCTTTATATGTTAAAGATATAAAAACTACATTAGATTTCTAAATTGTGTTTATGCAAGTAGGTGTATGTATGTTAAGAGTTATTTTTAAAAAGTTCCCTCAAAATTCATATAGAATATTAGAAGACTTTTTACCAGTAAATTGATTCAGGGTTCCAATTTCTAACGGGGGAAATGATTATATTTTGATTACGTTCAATTTTTCGCTCTGGTAAAAGAAAGCCACCCTGGTTTTGAGTTTTGTCTCTCAACGCGCAATAATTCTTGAGAAAAAGACAATAGTGGCAACTAAGTGTCAGGACACTACGCCCACTCTAACTACTCTGCTACTAAAGAAAAAGGATAAAACATATTTTATACTTTCTTTTTTGGCACATTTAGTAAAAATAGTCATCGTAGTGCGTTACTACGTAGACTGTAAACGCAACTGTCGTGGGTTCGATTCCGCTCGGGGAAATGATTATAATTAAATAATTTTTATATCCCCTCTCTATTAGAACAAAGCACGGTGTTGAATTCCGTTAGAAAGCAGACAACAAAATGTCTTGATCTGTAATTATTTCTTTTTAACTGCTTTACAAAATAAAGTATATAACAAAAAATAAACCACTCGTAGCGTAGTGGCACGAACGTGTGACTTTAAACGACTGATTCGAATCCCACTCGAGGAGTTGAAAATATTTAATATTTCCATTTGTTTCGCTTTGGTATCAGAGGAAAAGCCTGGCATTAAGTTCCACCACTTAACACGCAATGCCTCCGAATTAGGCGGAAAGTGGGGAACGGAGTGTCTTAACACTAGGTTCTCTCTGCCTACCCTGCTGTGTGCGGGATACAGCGTGAAGCTAAAAAAAAATATAAGGAATCAAAGTAAAACAACACACAATCAGTCCAAATCGAACATTTTATTTTTAAACTAATACGAACGCATAGTAGAATTTACGATATATATATAATAATAATATTTATATAATAATAATAATATTAATCGGTATAACAGAACATTGACAATAAAGCGTTAACCAAACTTACCAACATCGTGTAAAGCATTTGATTGCATTCGATATATTTACAAGTATTTCGATTTCGACGTTGGTCATAATAAAGTATTAAAGCTATATATATAACATGGCCAATGACACAACAGTCTTATGTCTAGATAATTTTTAATATTAATTAATTAATTAATTAATATAAATAAAATTTCACATTCGATCCATTCACTTAATCTGTTGTATTTAAAAAAAAATAATATAAAGAACTGTATTTTTTTTAAAAATGTACATTTTTTGGTATTTCTGTTAAAATTGTGTTAAATTTTTCGAACTGAATAAGTGATTGGTTAAAATGTACTAAACACTTTTTTAAACATTTTTAAAGTGTTATTCCACACTAAGGAAAATTGAAAAATACATTTAGAAAACGTTTAAAAATTTGAACGCAGCGGGATTCGAACCCGCACCTCTCTACAGCCCCACCTCTCTACAGAAATGTTAACAACAAAAATAAGTTGTAATAAAGCATATAAGAATTTCGACGCAGCTGGTAGTAGAACGCATGGCTCAGTGGTGAGAACGCCTGGACGGTTTAAGAGGCGCGGGTTCGAATCCCGCTGCGTTCAAATTTTTATACGTTTTCTAAATGTCTTTTTCAATGTACTAAACAGTTTCGAAAATTGTATTTATTATAAGTATAGTTAAAACGGCAGTGCCTTCGGTAATATTTCAGAAGATTTTAAAAGGAAGACGGAGGAAGACGCTCAATCTTGTTTCTATTTATATCATAAGCTAAAATCCAAGTATATATTATGTATATAAAAGTACAAAAAATGAGCAAAACACTAACTGGGTCGAATGTTCGTTGCGTAATTTACTATTTATTACATAACCAACGTTAGGCTAAATTTAATTGCAATTAACAATTAAATATGAATATTTTATTTGTTTTAGCCAAAATTACAGTTAACAAATTAATTCATTTTTAATAGTAGTGTAAAAATTAAAAAATCACTACTTAATTTTCAGTTAATTACGTTTTTTGTCATTTCCCCACAAACAATGAAAATCTCCCCAAAATAATGAATTGACAATACATAACTCTTAATTGCAATTAAATTTTGCCCAACACCGATTATAATTAACACGTTTTAAACTCACTAAGTACATATTTAAAAATATACTTCAGAGCAACTAGAAGCTTCGTAAGGTTTAGAAAAATACAGTTGTAAGTAACCTTATTGGGTCAGTGCCAAGCTGTTGTGTAAATACAAGTACATCTAGAGTACAAAAGCAGTCTCCAGATTAAATTCGGTAACGTAGCTTAATGATATATTTAGAATTAACACTATATATAAGTACATAATTGTACCTTTAATAGGTTTATTGTTAAAAGTCACTAATTTCGGGATCTGTATCTGCATATTTGCATGTAAAAGGATTTCTCAGCCAGGAGCAGAAAGATCGATCACTGTGTTGTTTATATTTGGCGGTAGTATGTTTTTTTGCGTGTGCTCTAGCGACAGCGGCCCTTCTAGTTGGGTAGGAGTCCAGAGATGATGCGTCAGAATCCCTGGGAACGGAGTCGTAACCAGATTCAGCCCTCCTCGATGTTCCCGCAGGACTGTGTTTGCCAGTTCTTGGCGTAGATTCGTGTCCACTATCATAACCATCTGGTTTACAACCAGCGACAATTCTAGCCACGTTTTTGTCACCTTTTTCGCATTTCTCAGATCGTGGTTCCGTTGTGACTACAGGCGGTGTTACTTCGAGGTGTAAATTAGATTTTAAGTCTCGAAATGTACTAGACGGCGCCCCACTGCCTGGGAGTCTGTTTTCTTCTCTTAAATTAGGATCTGAAGCCCCGTCTGGGTGCCTGAGCGAAGCTATTCGCGCGTCCGTTATATCGTTTGACCGGTATCGTTCAAAAGGGCCGTAAGAATCGTTATGTGTAACATCTAAATCGTGATATGCGTCACATTCACCTACAGCACTACCCGGTCGTGACATAGACCGTTTACAACTATCACATATTTTGTCACTAGGCCGATATGCGGGTTCACTGTAAACAGATCCATCTCCATGATAATCCTCAGTGTCTCTAACATTGCACATTGAAAGTGATTGGAATTGAGGCGCGATTCGAGATGCCTGTGCGTTGCTGTTATCCAATACTCGTCGCGATCCATACAACTCCGTTAAACCTAGTAATTCTTCTAAGCGCGATCGCGATGAAGGTAAACTTTCGTGAGGATTTATATCCGGTTGGTCTATAAAATTGTTTGTATAAAATCCAATTGTTTGTCTAAGATATGCTTCTGTCCTAATTTGTCTTTCGACTTCACTATATAAAGAAAGAGTGTCCGTAAACGTCGATGCTACTGTTAAGTTTTCTTGACTTAAAATCCTAAGAGGGTGATCATCACCTTCTTCATGTTCGAGTTGTTCAAAATGATTCTCTGCGTATCCCATACAGAGTGCAATATCTTCTTCTGTAACTTGAAGGCAGCAGTCCTGCATGGGAACAGGCTCAAGTGGTTCTTCCATTTCATAAATTTCTAGGATTTCATCTTCATCGTCAGCGGGACCTTTACTCATTCCATGAGGATCGATATCTCGACTGTGACTTGAAACTAATTCATCATCCATTCTCATTCTCTCTTTGTATTTGCTATCCAAACTTTCCATAGAGACTTCTCTACTACTGAGGCTACTTGGTTGAATTAATGGCAAAGCAGGCGGGATTTCTGCCAGTTCTTCACTGTCATCGTCTTCATCTGGTTCATTCTTTACTGATGATTTCGCACTTGATTGTTTTCTCATATAATTTTGATCAGGCGGACCGACGTTTTCTTCTTCTATAGCCATGCCTTTTGAACCAGCTTTTAAACCAGTCCTTATGGTAGATTCCTCGACGTGTATGCGTCTTGTTGCATCTTTAACTTCCATTCTGTGGGTAGTGGCATCTATTTCTTCAGGTATTCTCAGTCCTTCTTTATGAGGCTGCTGAGGCTGAGCTTTATGACTCGGAGAATTATGTCTAGATTTATGTATTTGGGAAGTTTGATTTTCAACCCACTTCTTAATCATATTTTTTTTATGGCTATCCATATAACCATATCCAATACTCTCGTTTCCATACGAATTAAGAACCCCAACTTGCAGAGGTACTGTACTAGGTTGTTGAATTGGCACAGATTCAAACTGTAAAGGAGTTTTAGGCTCTTGCATCGGGCCATCTATCCAAGTTTCTCTCTTTTTTACTTGAGTTTCCTTTATAATATGTCGTGCCTCTACTAATTTTGATTTCGATATTCTAGGCCCATCAATCCATTGTTCGTCACTTGTACTTTTCCCTTCTTCCCCATGCTTCGAGTTCTGTTTCTTCAAAGGAGTAGCTTTAGATGTAATATTATGTACTGGCGAAGACTTTGGCGAAAAATTTGGTTGCGTAACATTTTTCATCGGAGAAGCTTTAGGTGACGCGTGAAATTTGTGTATAGGACTTTTTTCTTCAATAACTTTTGAGAGAGAAGACTTGTGTTTCTGATCTGCTGCTGAGCCCCTTAACGTTTTGCTCAAGACCGTATTTATATGAGGTATATAAACTGGTGGATGTTCACCATCTGTTGCATCATCTGATGGCCCAACATAAATCACTGTATCTGCAGATAGATCACTGCTTGACGGATCAGGTTCACTGCTACTCGGCTTAGAAGCATCTTCCCCCGAACTTCCACCAGAACCGGCATTATTATTTGAAGTATATTTAATCTTTCTTCTCCTCAATCTATGAATTCTGGAAGCTAATTGCAATGTTGTTAACGTATCCGAATAATTTTGAACATTGGGAGATACATGGACTATCATTGCTGTGTGACACGTTAATGACCCTAAACACTCTTTCAACACATGGGTCAAATTATGATCTCTATAAGGCAAATGACGTTGCCCATTGAAAATAGCTAGAAGTATATTCCCTAAGCCCGACAGTGGAATTCCGCCATTAGTTTTTCCTCGTTCAGAATTGCCCAAGTCTATCAAGTGCAAGCGGCTCCTCCCTCCGGCAACTGTAAATAAAGAAACGAATTGTTATTTTAAATCCGTCTCGACAGAGAAAGCTCTAGACATTTGCCTGAACGGGAATAATCAAACATTCAATTTCATTGGTGCTGCAGAATCAGCATTGCAGTATAAATAAGTGATAGATTGGAATTTTTGCTATGCACTAGGGTTTTGTGTTATAATAAAAAAAAATAAAGTGGAATATTGAATTCAACCATTAGTAAATATTCAATTATTTTAATAATAAACGTAAATTGTATTTTTTTTATTTGTAGTATCTAAAACCAATTATTATATGTTTAACAGCTTCACGTTTTTTTCTTTATGGAGTAGTAGACAGAAAAACATAATGTAAAGACACTTTGTTCTGCCCTTGCTACTCGATAAAGAATTCGAATAGCATTTTGCACTTAACGTGGCTTTTTTGTTTATTATCTGACACAAGAATAGAAAATTGAATATAATTTATATACAATCGTTTCCCCGAGTGGGAATTGAACCCAAAACCATCGTGTTTATAGTTTGACACCGTCATACTGCACCACATTATATGTATATTATAATAAAAATAAAAGTTATTAATATTTAAAGCCAGGAGTTATTGACATACCTATTTAACGTTATATACTAACTGAAAGTGATGGCTAAGTTAAAGACCCTCACACTTTTTCCCGCATAACCGCGTAGTCATGCCGAACCTATTGCCAAAACACTCCGTTCTCCTTAATAATTTAAATCATTAATTTTTTTCATATAAATAAGAAAAATTCGACACTCACCAGCTCCCTTCCCACCAACGCTATACTGATAGACATGCAATGTATACAGTAAGTGACTATCCTTTCCTTCCTCCCTATTCCCACGAGTGGCCAACGCCGCGTCGAGGTAGAACGCCGCCTTCTCAGCGCTATGGACGCGTAACTCCGATTGATTTTGTAAGTGGGTACCGAAGAGGGGATCGTCGCGGAGATAAACGCCGGGCGATTGTTCTGTGTCTGTTGTGATAGAAAGAAATTGTAATTAATATTAGCAAAATATTAATTATAATGAGACAAGCAAAAAATACAATTTTTTAATATCTAAAGATATTAAGTTTATTATTTTAAAAACATTGTAATTTAAATCAATAGAAATATATTTTCAAATTACCGTTTAAATTTAAGTAAATAATACATTTTGAATTGAATGCGTCAAAATACGCCAAGCGGAGAAAAGAATATTTGTTAAGAATTGTGATTTTGTATTCTATTGGCACATTTAAAGCACCATAATTAAAGAAATGAACTGAACTGAACTAAAAAATAGTTGATAAGTTTTCTTTTCGTAAAATAGACTTGTATAAAAACGTTACCGTTATACTTTTATCTCACATATCAGGGCATTAAAAAACGCCACCTAGTGCCAACGCTTTGCCTTAGGTACCAGAGCGGAGTGTGGGAGTCCCGGCTGGCAACACCAACCGCCGGCCGGTCGACGATCGAGGCAGTTCGTCCGGTGCTCCGCCAGTGGTTAGCGCGGCGTCACGGCGTCCTAACCTTCCGCACTACGCAGGTACTCTTGGGGCATGGATGCTTCGGGAAATACCTGTGTGGGATTGCTGGGAGGGAGCCCGACGCTCGCTGCCACCACTGCGACGACTGTCTCGAGGAGACGGCCCAGCACACGCTGGAGGTGTGTCCAGCCTGGGCGTCTCAACGCCGCGCTTTGCGCGGCGTCGTTGGGGACGACCTCTCGCTGCCTGCCGTGTTTCAACACGCCATGGTGGGCAGCGAGGCGTCGTGGGACTCGGTCGTATCCTTCTGCGATGCAGTAATGCTCGCGAAGGAGGCGGCGGAGCGGGCGAGGGAGGAATCTTCCGAACTCGCCATCCGTCGCAAACGGCCGGGTCGCCGGAGGGCGGCACACGACCGTCGCCTTCCGCCCTAACATTGGCCAGAGGGCGGTCAGAGTGGGGCTTTCTGACCGCCTACTCCCCTGGCCCGAGTAGGTGTGCGTGGTAGCTCCGCGCGCTACTCAGAGCAGGCCGTCGGGGGTGCCCACCACCCCTTGACTCCAACGGCGAGCCTTGCTGGCACCCGCCGCCCAGGTCCGCGGACGATTGGGGCAGTGCCCGAGACCTGGGCTAGTGGCGGGTAAGGAGCACCGTCAGGTTTTTAGTGGGTAAACGGAAGAACGATCCGGAGTCCCACATAACCGCGTCCGGGTCCCCACCCCGGGCGGGTATCCGTAACGGATTTTCCTGACGATAAAAAAAAAAAAAAAAGGTACCAGAGTGCCCATTGACAACGCCATCAGTTCCATTGCCCAATAAATTTATAATAAATCATTTACTCTCTACTTCTTCCTGCTTGATTTGCTTATTGCTGTATTATTACCAAAATGGACCTTTTGATAAGATTTCCGGAAAATATATCAAGAAAGATTACCTACGTACATGTACATAAACATAAGATTACCTACCATTATGATAAGGTGCCAACAAATCTCTTATTTGATTCGTATTAGTACATAGTTCCACAGCAGAGAGTCTGACGGAGAAACGAGTCCCACACTTGTGTCGCTGCTCCGCTATGCCGCGGAACAGCCACGATATCGCGCATGGCACGGCTCCGAGGGAAGACGGTGTGTCCGGTCGCCCCAACATTGTATACGACTTGCCTGTGAAAAGGTTAAATGTATTTTAATATTATAATTATAATATATATAATAAAAAACCAAATTGTTAGTAAATTAATCTTCAATTTGCTGTTGAATTATTGATGTAATAGATGAGAATATATATTTCAATGTTTTCAAAGATATACTCGTGACTCGTCGCTTTGTAAGACCACTAAAATATATTAAACGCTCTCAGATTTTAGTTCTAACCGTAGTTAAGTAACAGGAAAAGTAATAATAAGAAAAAGCAAACAAAAGGAATGGGCAGCGTAGCCGTAGAGATTAGAAAAAATAGTTGAAAAACTATAACGACACTCCGTCTGGTCCAAAAATGCTAGAAATATGATATCGTGCTTTGGGGCAGCGTCTAACTGTAAACGTCAAAACGTGACTGTGGGCTTAATTCGCACTCAAAGAATTAATAATGTTTACTTTTTCATTACTTCACTCTGATACCATAGATAAAGCGCGGCGTTGATTTCTGCCACTTATCACGTAATGTTTCAATTTTGGGCGGGAAGTGAAGGGCGCAGTGATTTGACACCATGTCCCACCACCACTACCCCGTTATGCGGAAAATAAATTTTCTTTTAATTTATAATATAGAAGTGGCCAGTCGTGGCCCAGTGGCACAAGCGTGTGACTGTAAGCGACTGGTTGTGGGTTCGATTCCTACTCGAGGAGTGGAAATTATATTTCCATTTTCTTCGCTCTGGTGTCGAGGTAAAGCGCGGCGTTTAGTTCCGCCACTTAACACGCAAGCCTCCAAAGTCGGCGGAAAGTGGGGAACGGAGTGTCTTAACACTAGGTTCCCTCTGCCTACCCTGCTGTGTGCGGGATACAGCGTGAAGCTAAAAAAAAAATATAGAAAATAAACGTAAGAGATTATGATTTTCAAAAGACCATCTCTTCGCAAACCAATTACTATATTTTAATCTGTATTAGAAATTACTTACTCATACATAATAATATGAGCTCTAGGCCCGGCAAAAATACTTTAGAAGGGAAGGTTAATTCAGAAAAAAACATAAAATAATAATCAGTCTACACTAAAAATACAAAAAAAAAAAAAAATGAAAATAAACGAAAATGCGTCTTAAATTTCCCAAAAAAAATATAATACAATCTTAAAACATTGATTTATCCCTATCTATTTATGTATATGTTTCGTTATTATATAAGTATGTCTATTCAAATATGTTGATATTTTTGTGTAGGTATTTGTACTTATATTTATTTGTATGTAAATGTGTGTAGATAATTTATATTTACATATTTTATCATGTTATAGTATAAATGAGTTTACGTTTATGTATTATAAATATCGTTTATGTAATATGTGCACCGATCGACGCTATACCCCTTTTTATTATAATTAGTCCTTTCGTCACCAAAGGTTGTATGTAAGAGATTGCTTAAAGCAATAAGACCGCCTTTGCATACATTTTAAATTATCTATGTTTGTATTTCCCTTGTGTCTTTTATATCCATGTGTGCAATAAAGTATTATTCTATTCTATAATACAATCATTATTCTAAATATAATCCTATACAATATAAACCTAAAACTCAAACATTACAAACCAAGACGTTGTAATTACTCTATCGACATAGAAATAAGCAGGATGATACGTTAAGCCAAGCTTCCGGCGCGACCGACTTCCCTCTGAGGCTTTTATTCAATTTGCATTTAAAACCTTAATCCTGCCGCTGAGTAAGTCTTACAATGGCTCAACTCGTTAATAATATTTCGTTATTAAGAACATTTAAGTATTTAATACTTTGGTTTTGGATTTTTAATACGGCTGGTATTCAATTTTGATGCTGTTTTTTGCGTGTGATAGATGCGATTTTAATATGATTTAATTATTTTAATGATTTTGTGATGAAATTAGAAAAAATGGACGAAAGAGAGTTTTTTTGGATGACGCGTAAAATTCGAAAGACATACAAATTTTTATTTTAAGGTATCCAATATTTTGATTTCATATTAGGTAAAAGAAAAAAATAGTAGGTCCTAGTCAGTCTAGTGTAGCTTTATGAGTCAGGTGAAGCAAAAGGCTTTTCTCTGAGTTAGATACTCAGACCAGGCCTTAAATCGAACACAGCACATTCGCGTTCAGACAGACAACTTGCAGCTACATTGCGACGGTATTGAATATATGTATATCATTATTTAAAGATTGATTTAAAAGACATCCATCAAATGCCATTGGTTGTAAGTTCGATCGACGCTTAAAGTATTATTCCATTACTTTGCTCTCGTACGACAAGTAGTACGAACAGCGAGTTCCGCCACTCAGACACAATGTTTCAAATTTAAGCGGAAGGTCTAGACACAAGATTCTCTCCAGTTCACAGCAGAGCAGTCCTGCCAAGCGGGACAAAGGATGAACCTGAATTAATTTGAATGCAACCAAACTTTACATCCATATACATATATATTTGCCCCATAAAGGGATAAATGGCAGAAACTTAGTTAATAAAAGT
The DNA here is from genome assembly GCA_019049465.1 of Dryas iulia moderata. Taxonomy (NCBI): domain Eukaryota; kingdom Metazoa; phylum Arthropoda; class Insecta; order Lepidoptera; family Nymphalidae; genus Dryas; species Dryas iulia. The sequence goes on along the minus strand of CM032418.1, from coordinate 14,213,348 downwards.
TGGATCGTAATTCCGTATCTAATGCATTAAAGTTTCAATTAGCAACCGTCTGCGTTTCGATGCAAATTCCCACTATATATATAAGTTTCCAACTGAGGTCTGATAAACAGTGCGACTCAAGCTCACCGATTGAATATTTAAAGTGTTTTTGGGAATACCGTAGTTTCTGTACGTACAATTTGGGTAATAGTACAGTTAAAATTCATATAAACTGGTTTATCGAAACTGACGTTCAACTCCAAAGAAATTGTTGTAATTATTATTGTTATCTACAGAAATTTATATGTTATATAAATATAAATTTCTGTAGAAAATAAACAAATATATGCTACTGTAATGGTACAGGGAACCTAATGTTAAAACACTCCGTTTACTATCTTCCGCCGAATTTAGGAGGCTTGCATGTTACTGTTTCACCAAAGTCTGGAGGCATAGAGTGACGGACACTTTGTGCCCACAGGCAACGAATAGCCTCAAAAAATGAAGGAAAAACAAATAGAATAGTCCATTCTGGCGAAGCGTTTGGCTGCGCGATGGTTATGGGATTGATTTTCACTCAGGGGACAAAGTATATATAAATTATTTACATATCTCTGCTATGGTAACATGACAAAGCGCGTTTCATCACTCAACACGCAATGTCTTGGACGCAGGTGGAAGTAGAGAATGCTCTCTGCCGCCGTGGGAAATGGCGTTAATATATGTTAGTTAGTAAATAACATCTTATTTCACGCCCTCGTCTCCGCTTCCTACTTAAGAAAGGTTATTTCTTGTGAAGTCCCCAAACATATCTAACAGCGGTGGTATTTCAGAACTTGCCGAAAATAAATCCGCAAACTAGAATGTTTTAAATATAACTGAACTAAGTTACTAAGACAAAGAACAGCGTTGATATCTACCATTTAACACGTAGAGTTACAATTTCATTTACTTAAAAACGTAAATCTTTAAAGAACAATATAAAAATATTCAAAGTACCAATTAAATCCATCCACACATTCAAGCATGACACACAATTCCACATTACAATACCCTTTCAAATTTTCAACTATCTCATAACTATCATAAAAGTGGGTATAGACATGCGAGAAGACTGCTTACAGGTGAATAGTTGGCTCGTCTCTGTACGAGGTGAATAGAATCGTAAAGTTACTCTAATATGTAACCTAAGCGGAAGGTAAGCAACACAGCCTGGGACTAACTTATTAGTTTGCACGTACGGATATATGAACAGAGCTTAAATACTTTGGATGTTATTATATTATAAAATGTAGTAATATATGTATGTGGGTTTATTAGATTTTTTTTGGTAATCTTTGTTATACGGAGAGAGAATAATAATAAACAGGTATTTTTTACATGAAAAAGGTTCTGTGACTTTAAAATGGCATTTTTATAACGTTATGCTGTATCCAGCTTACCGCAAATTAGGCAGAGGGAACCTAGTATTAAGGCTGTTCCTCTGGAGGCATGTTAAGTGGTGGAACTTAACGCTGCGCTTTGATTTTATACCAGGGCGAATAAAATGTATTTAATATTTCAATTCCTAAACACATCCTGTCGCGCTTACAAACACACTTTGTGCCCCTGCGCCACGACTGGCCTCAATGGTAAATGGTAAATGGCTTAAATTATTAATAATAGTTAGTTATTCTGATTGAGGCTGTCATATCGCACTGAGAAAGCGATTGTAAACACGATTGCAGGTTCAATTCCCACTCGGAGGAAAGATTATATTTAAATTATTTTCCTGTTTCCGCCCTGGTACCTGAGATAAGTGCGACGATAAGGTCCGCTACTCAATACACTTCGTCTAGTTATTCAAGTGAAAAGTGGAGAATAGAGTGTCTTGATACTAGGTACTCTTCGATTATCCTGTTTTGGGGAAAAACAAAGGAAATTTAACGCTATGATTTATCTTTACTAGACTATTCATACTACTTCGTGGATATCAAACCCGCTGCCATTGCATTTATATTCATCCACGCCTTTATAGTGGCGATACTGTGCCACCATGGCCGTTTATATAAATTCCTTTATAATAAATATACTTAATATAAATATTAAATTTAAATTAAAACATTATATACCTAGTCCTGCATGTCCGAAGCAGAAGAGGCAGCCGTCGGTGCCGTTGATGACCGCGTGAATAACGTCGGTTAGAGCGCTCGAGCAGATTTCAGTCTGAAACAAAGGTTTTAATGAATAATAAATTTAATAAAGTTCATACATAATGTACATGAAATTTATAATGTAGTTTAAATTATAAATGAAAAAGTACCTACGTAAAATTATATATTCTGGATATTTTAGAGCCAGTCGTGGCACAGTGGCACGAACGTGTGACTGTAAACGACTGGTTGCGGGTTCGCTTCCCACTCGAGTGGTAGAAATATTTATGTTTCTTTTTCCTTCGCTCTGGTATCAGAGGTAAAAGCGCGGCATTAAGTTCCGCCACTCACAGGTGGTGCGTGGCGAACGAAGTGTCTTAACACTAGGTTCCCTCTGCCTACCCTGTTATGTACGGGATACAGCGTGAAGGTAATAAAAAAATAAAAATATTTTAGAGTTATACACTTAATAAGCTTTCTCTTAGGCCTACCTAAGGGCCCTAAGCCATTCGAAGAGCAAAGCTATATTTTTTTTAAGCTTTACTATTTAGCCATATAGAAGGATAGGTAAAGACCTAGTAGTAGTAAAGACACTTAGTTTTTCACCTTGCGCTCCAATTCGACAAACATTGTATGTTGATCGGTGTAAATTAACGCCGAACTCGATCACACTAGAACGGAGAAATGAAAATAATTTTAAATCATTCTTTCTTTCGAACTTTTATCTTCATCTACTTAATTTTAAAGAGATTAAATAAGCATCTCGTCCATTATTTCCCTATTTTAGGCCATCGTGGCGAATGTTTCAGCCTATGTGTATAAATCACGTATGTGACGGTTGTGGGTTCGATTCCCAAATCGATGTCCATGGCACGATGGCCTAAAATAGGGAAATAATGGACGGGATACTTATTTAATCTCTTTAAAGTTAAGTAGATAGTATTATAAATAAATATAAAATAAAAATTACCTAAACAAAAAAAAAATGTATACAATCTACCTACTTATACTATATCAGTACATATATCAGATTTTGCAGTACACCGCCGTAATAAAGCCGAACTCGCGTATGCTGCACATAATGCTTTGAATAATTTAAGCAAATCTCGTACTTAAGAGCAAAGTTAGGGTTTTACCGTGTTCCAGTGTTTTCTTTACGCCGAGGCTTGCCAGATAATTAAATGGACTTACGTTTAAGCGCCCAGATTACATTGTAGGGCGCCCGTTATAACATCCATTATGTAGAAGTGACTTTTGTAAATATAAGGTTAATATCTTTATTAAGTTTCTTGCTATTTTTTTCTTGGGTATTTTGTATCTTACGCATTGCGGAATAGTCGGAAAATGCATGATGTTCGGGGAAAATACTTCAGAGAATAAACTTATATATCTATATCTTTTTTAGAAAATTTTATAAATTAGAACGCAACGTGATTCGAATCTGCGGCTCTTGGAAACAGTCGAAGTGCCGAGCACCGCTGAGCCATGCGTTCTATATTCTTATACGCTTCTTACTTTACCTTCAACGTGCCAATTTTTATATGTTTTATTTAATTATTTTCAAGTTTAATGATTTTTTAAGTGAGGGAATGTTAACATTACTTATAGATAAGCCCCTGCGTTGAGTAGCCTCATGTCTCAAATTCGTGCGGAAATTGGAGAATGTAGTTCTGTCTGTCTACAAGGTTCTACGTAAAAATATATTTCCTTTATACATATGTGCATTGTACATATTTTTGATAATAAAATAAATAATTGTAATCAATTATTTTTATTTTACTTCAGTGTAGAGACCATCTTGCCATAGGCGTCTATAGCGTCTGACTGTAAACGCAAATTGGTTGTGGGTGCAGTTCACACTCGGAAGAGCGATTATATAAAAAATCTCTCTTCATTTCTCCGCAAGGTGACAAGACAAAATGCGGTGTTGAGTTGCGTCACTCAACACATACAATGCCTCAAATTCGATATGAAAGTGGAAAACGGGGTATCGTAACACCTTAATACTAGATTCTCTTTGACTATCCTACTATGCCAGAAAGAGTGTGAAACTGAATATGTGTGTCTGTTTGTTACTTCCAAGTTATCTCCGTAACACCTAAATATATTTTGTAATATTTCTTTAATAATTATATATAATATTCTATTAGTAATATATTAGTCACTTCCTTTATAGAAAAAAAGTAAGCAATTTTGTCAAAAAAATACATATCTAATACAATGTAAATTTAATGCAAATACAGAACGGACATTCCACGCGACACGGCACTTGTTATAAGGTACGAAAATATTGAGAGATTGTTTTGAGTGAAAATTTTAATGAGCATCCCCCAGTCCCCAGCTGGAATCGTTTAGAATTAATACCGGGGGTAGTTTATCAAATTATCGTAACAATCAGTATTATACAAACGACCCTGTAAAACCCTTTTACGGGTCACAATTTTGTACTTCTATTGTTTTATTTTAGACGCCACGGCTATATACGGCTTTTGTTTTAAATTATTATTCTTGCGAATTGATAATTTTATTATGAAATTATTTTTTTGGGATTTACTGAGAGGGTTTGATTGTAAGCGCGATGGGTTGTAGGTTTGATTTATTAATTCGGAAAAAATATTTTTTATCTCTCTCGTACGTCTTAATTGTTAGGTTTTTTCAGTACGAATAAAGTAATTTATACAAAAATTATTACTTTTTCAGCTTTACGCTTATTTTTTCGTAGCCGAAAACACCTAGAACCTACTCCGTTCTCAACATTCAGTCCGAATTCGAGATAGTTTGTGTTCAGTTTACAGTGCGGAACTTAACTCAGTGTCATTCTTTTCAGTCTTTACTAGATCGGAAAAAGAAAATAAAAATATATGATAATTTCCAAAAAAGTGGTAAATGAGATTATAGGTATAACCTATTACGATTATAGTCAGATTACCCTACTTACGATAGACACGTATTGGAATGAATAGGCTATATAAATACTGAAGTGACCATTTCTCACAACGGTACTCAAAGCTAGGTACAAAAATATTGAAACTTGTTCGTAAAATCTTTCAACAAATTTTCAGAGTATCCGAAACATCCCAATTTCTACCACAAACGAAAATGTAAGCGCTAACTAAGCTACCAAAAGCAAATTTCGCGTCCGCCACGTTCATGATATTCCCACCGTAATTTGCTTATCGCCGGACTCACAAAGAACAATAGGCGCTGATTTTTTGTTGTTTTCATATACACGAAATTCAGTCAAAGCTAAATTTCATTACAATCACTGGCAGTCCGTTGGCGGGCTAGCGGTGCGTGTAAGCCCCTAAGCCGCCGTCAGCCGACCGCCGAGTTATAGTGTATCTAGGTATAAACCTAGATATACAAATATATAGGCAGATTTTGTATTCCAGACAAATCTTGTTTGTTTTTCAACGTATCAATTTTTAGGTGAGGCTATCGTAAGGTAGCGGGACAGCGTTTGACTGAAAAAGCGATGATGGTGGGTCTGAATCGGGAGAATCCATACTTATATTGTAAACGCGAATGTCTGTGTGTTTGTTTGTCACGCTTTCACGGTTAATCTACTGGTCCGATTTGGATGAAATTTAGAATGAAAATAGTAATAATGACTGGATCTAACATAGGCTATTTAGTTATTTCAAAATCAACCACTAAAAGGATGGACTGAAATAGGGGTTAAAAATTTATATGAATAATCTACACCGATTGAACGATTGCAATGAATTTTGGCATGTATATAGTTGATAATCCAAGGTTAAACATAGGATACTTTATTTTTGAAAAATCCACCACCGAGGGTTGCAATATACCGAAACAACCGCGTAGATAAACATACGCCGCGAAGCCGCGAGCGGGCCGCTAGTATTTGTATATATTTATCTTTATTTCCTCTCCCTGGTACCTATGAGAAAACGCGGTGTTGAGTTCCGCCTCTAAACATAGAATATCTCAATTTCAAGCAGAAATCGAATGGGAAATATAGAGTGGAGTGTCTTGACACTACGTTCTCACCGAGTGTATACCGCTATGCGGAAAAAATATATAAGAACTAGAAATTAAGTTAATTAAAGCATATAGAATGTAATTAGCAAGCAATAATTTAAACTGCAGCAATTGTATGTAACGTATAACGCCGAGAGATTACGCAGTATTAACGGTGTCGGATTGTCGTGATTTAGTACGCGTAATGTGCTTAAATAGTCTTCTTAGATCATTGTTACAGTCAATTTGAGATTATTTTGTGTTTTAAGTTCAGTTTTGACTACTTTAAGCTGTATGGGAGGTGGGTGGGAGATCAAATTCCGAATAAACTTAGCAAGTTTATGAAAAAATATTGCTTGTTTGAAATGAAATTATTATTAACCGGATTAATCGTCGGTCACGGGTAGACCTACCTGTACAAATCTACCTGTAACCACGGACTACGTAAAGAGTTCGAAACGTCGGGTTTCTAAAAATGTATTTTCGAATACCAAAAATTTACGCGAAAATAGTTTCATTTCAAAATGTGTAGTAATCGCGAAAACAAAAGATCATATTAAAATATTGCTTGCTAATTAGCGTAATTCAATATCGCACTCTGTTTAACCTTTGTATCTTGTTAGACAGAGGGCAGCATTAAGTTACACCAATTAAAGTGCTTCTTTTAAAATCAACTAAATGGTAAGTGGAATGAAATACACTAGTTTCTCTTTACCTACCTAGTATAATATGAATGAATAAAGGAAAGACTTAGGTCTTATGTATTATGAAAACAAAAAGTTAAAATGATACATTTTTTTGCACCTTTACGCCATTTCATGTCTTGTTTATTAAAGTGGAAAAATTAAAATAATTAAATTCACCCCTCTAAGTAGAAATCGAACCCACAACCAATCACAAATACAGTCAAACACTATCCCACTGCGCCACTATACCCTAAATTCATACACACACACCTTTTCATTATTAAGTGAACCATATAAAATATCACAAAATCCCTTTAAAAGCTTGCGAGATATTCATAAAGCGCTCTAAATATATTATATGAGGTACGAAAACATTTTTAAACGCTACGGTATTCAACAATTTTCTAACTTGCCTCGTTCGCTGTCGCGATGTTCCATACTCATGATATTCGAGCGAATTTTTCCTCGAATTTCATGTTTAAATTGTTAAAAGGCTGTGCTACTAGAACGTTCGAATATCACCAACTATGTAGTAAAATTTCACATTTTTCAAGAACATTAAAAGTTTAAAATATTTTGGGCAAAGTTTGCGTTCAAGAGAAAGTTTTGTTGCTCGTAGATTTGTTTTATAACATGTTCATGTGATTTTATATGTGAATACGTTTTAAAAGAGCTTTGGAAATAGACGTTATGTATTTATATATATATTTTTTTTAGCTTCACGCTGTATCCCGCACACAGCAGGGTAGGCATAGGGAACCTAGTGTTAAGATACTCCGTTCCCCACGTTATTTATATATGTAGTTTTTTATTTAAAACTGTACATTATTTTACTTTTTATCTTCTTAATTTGGCTTTTCCTTTTCTTTGACGTATTTTACGGGGTAGGTACACAGAAATTAGATATACGAAACTTCATTTTTACCATCAGCTCATTTTGAGTTATCGCAGAGAAGTAGGATAACATGTGACTGTAAATGGCATTGGTTGAGAGTTCGATTTCCACCCGGGGGGATGATTATATATTTTTTTGCCCCCTGTCAACTAAGAGAAATCCGCGTTACGCCACTTAATGCATAATATTTTGGGGGAAAGCGGAAAAGAGAGTGTTTTGAAACTAGGGTCTCTCAATCGTGAAGATACTGTTTTTAAAAGAAAATATTTTTTATACAGTATCTGAATAATAACATTTAATATCACAGTTTGTCTTATCATAGAATACCTATAAAAATTGTACGCAGCGAGATTCAAACCCGCGCTTTAACCACGAAACTTTCTTTTTATATTTCAACAATTCATAAAATATAGAAATACTGAATTAGGTACCAATTTCCAAAGGTGCGACATGCATTGATATAATAAATAAACTTTTAAGTTTCAACTAAACGTCAGCATAAGACGTCAATAATAATTTCCTTTCTCTTACAAGCATTCTTCATTTTTCGTTCGATAGCAGAATTTCCCAGACGAGCTTGTCTCCAGAATATCCAATGACTATACACGTTTCACGTTAATTTAAGTTTACTTACTTACTGCATAGTGTGCACTTGAGTGACTACATTCAATATTATACAAATATTTAACAGCTGAGTATTAAATTTTAGAGATTTTCCAAAGATATTTGATAAAGACTTAAGAAATTAATTATTTAGTAGAAATAGCTGTTGGCAGTTTGCGCGCATAGAATATATTTTGTAGTTTATATTGCAAATTTAACGTTTTAAAATAATATACCTATTTTTTTTTGCTTCACGCTGTATCCCGCACACAGCAGGGTCGGCAGAGGGAACCTAGTATTAAGACACTCCGTTCCCCACTTTCCGCCGAATTCGGAGGCATTGCGTGTTAAGTGATGGAACTTAACACCGCGCTTTGCCTCAACACCAGAGCGAAGGAAATGGAAATAATAAATATTTCCACTCCTCGAGTGGGAATCGAAACCACAACCAGTCGATTACAGTCACACGCTTGTGCCACTGCGCCACGACTGGCCTCTATAATGTAAAATTTTTTTTTTTTTTTTTTTTTTTTTTTTAGCTTCACGCTGTATCCCTTGCGGGGTAGTCAGAGAGAACGGAGCGCCAAACGCTACGGTCCCTGCATACTTCTTTCGCCTCGTCCACAGTCATCAACCTCTTCATACACGCCCTCCGGGGGGTCCTCATGCTTTTTACGTGTCCTCCAGTATCGTCGATACTGTGTCTTCGAAGGTCAACCGAGGTCTCCCCCTGCCTCTCTTACCACTCACCTTTGCTTCATAAATCTTTCTTACCATTCTTCCATCACTCATCCTCTCGACGTGCCCAAACCACCTGAGCACGCCCTTCTTCATTCTTACTATGACGTTCTCGCTAATACCTGCCATTCTGTGTATCTCTTCATTGCGGATTCGGTCAGCTAAGCTGACTCCGCGCATCTTTCGAAGAGATCTCATCTCCACAGCATTCATCTTTCTTTCATTCTTCTTCTGCAATACCCACGTTTCGCTGCCGTATAGCAGCGTCGGTACCAGCACCGCATTGTGCACAGCTAAACGTGCGGCTATGCTCACGTTCCGCCGTCGCATCAACGCAGCGAGGGCACCGTTAACGCTGTTACCGGCAGCAATACGCCTTTCAACATCCATATCATACCTTCCATCTCTGCTAAACATACTTCCCAAGTATACCACCTCATTCACTTGTTCTAGTTTCTTTCTGTTAACCATGATCTTGCATTCCGTTCTTTCTTCATCTCTTTCAAACACCAGAATCTTAGTTTTACTCGCATTCAGGCTTAGACCATTATTTTCACACCCATCTTTCAGGATGGTGACCAATGCCTGCAACTCGCATTCTGATGATGCAATAAGCACTGCATCATCTGCGTACAACAGGCAGTTTACCTTCAAGTCACCCACTTTCACTCCCATATCGCTTTGTTTCACTCCTTGGAGACAACTATCCAAGTACAAATTGAACAGCCAAGCTGACATGGCACAACCCTGTTTGACACCCGATTGAATATCAAACCGAGGCGACATGCCAGCTCCTACTCGTACACAGGCTGAGTGATCTCGGTAAAGAGACTTTACAGCCTGCAACAAGGGTCCGTTCACATTGTACCGAGGCAGTATCTCCCATAACTTCTTTCGCACAACTCTGTCAAATGCCTTCTCCAAATCCATAAAAGCACAGAAAACTTTTTGGTTTACAGCCAAAAATTTTTCTGTGATCATGCGGAGGGAGAAGATCTGGTCCATACACCCTCTTCCAGGTCTAAAGCCTCCTTGGGCCTCCCACAACAGCCTCTCAAATCTCTCTTGCATTCTTCTCGCTAAAATTTTTTTTGCATAAATTTTACTACCTAAGCTAATTGAACTTTTTCCACAAATCGGCCTATAGCTTGCACAGTCTATCTGTGAACCTTTGCCTTTATACAAAGGCACGATGACTGCGCCTCGCCAATCATCTGGGACCTCCCCTTTCTTCCAGCATAAATTGCACAGATGAAAGAACAGGTCCAAGACGCGCGGCCCACCATGTTTGATCATCTCAGTAGTAACTCCATCTGCTCCCGCTGCCTTACCACATTTCAAACTTCTTAAGGCACTCTCTACTTCTTTTATACTGATTTCTCCGTCTGCTACATCAAGATTCAGTATATCGCTGTTACTTCAGACAGAGACGTCATCACATTCATACATCTCCTTATAGAATTTCGCCCATGGTTGCAAAACGGGTGTTGGTTCTGTTAATATTTCACCGTCCTTCGAAAGCACCCCTTTCATTCTGCAGGTTGACGAAGAACCCCGAGAATCACTAACTTCTCTCCAGAAAAGCTTCGTGTTTTCTCGGAAGTTGTTCGTCAACCTTTCATCTCTTTCATTCTCCGACTTTTCACGCTTCGCCTTAATCAGTGCTTTCGTTTGGTGCTTTTGCAACTTGTACTCTTTCTTCTTGATCTCTCTCATACTTTTATTCTTACCAGAAGCTTTATAATCCTGCCATGCTTTCTTCTTTCTTTCTACGGCATCTCTCACTTCATCATCCCACCATTCATCGCGCTTTTTACTAAAGCCTCTTTTCACCGTACCACACACCTCTATTGCTGCTTCAGTCATACTATTCCTAAGATTCTGCCAGCATACTTCTACACTCTCATTTCCTATTTCGCAACTGTCTAGCTTCTTGGAAACCCTTTCTTTATATTCCTCTTTTATAGGTGGATCTTGAAGCTTCCAGCTTCTTACGCGATTATTCGCCTCCAAGTTTGGACACGTCGTGCGGGCGCGCCAGCCTGTGAACAGACCCCTTATTCTAGTAACAACTAGATAATGGTCCGTTCCCAAGTCGGCACCCCTAAACACACGTGTGTCCATAACTTGGTTCCGAATACGCTGATCCACCAGGAATAAGTCAATCATACTTTTCTCTTCCATTCGCTCCCATGTGTACTGATGAATTTGTTTGTGGTCAAACATCGTGTTTGCCACAAACAAATTCTTCTCCTTACAAAGTTCCAAAATAAGCTTACCAGCCTCATTCACTCTCCTATCACCGTACTTCCCTAATATAAGCTCGTAACCGATCCGCTCGGTTCCGACCCATCCATTCAAATCACCGCACACTATTAATTTTTCATTCGCTCTTACGCTACCTAGAACTTCCCTGACACTCTCCCAGAACTCCTCTAGCTCGCCTGACAGAGCTGAGGATACTGGCGCGTAGGCCGCTAACAAGAATAATCTTGTTATCCCCAGCTTAAAGCGAACCCAAAGGAGCCTCGGGTTGATCGCCTTGTATTCCACCATTGCACACACCAATCGAGAGGACAACAACACACCTACCCCCTGACACCCGCGATCACTCTCTGGTACGCCGGCCCAGAGAGCTACGCGCCTGCCCGGCAGATCGGTAGTGTTACTGCCCTTTCACTTGGTCTCAGTCACACAGATCACATCCAGATCTCTATCATCCATCACATCTAATAGTTAATTCATCTTCTGTTCCATCCCTCCTCTTACATTCCACGTAGCTATTTGTAGCTCCGTCCTCCACTTCCCGCCGTTTCGGACATGGCGTGTCGGGTGGCGGTCCCCAACGCCGCACTCGTCTACTCCCCCCTCCCCACTTCTCACACCAACGGGGACGCGCTGGTGCGCGTCGCCTCGGGGGGACGCTCTATCATACAGTGCCCTGGTGTACGAGGCGGATGGAACTCTGCAGCCCTAACAAGTAGGGCTGGCGGGGATCGCTGCGGGCAAGCATTCCATCATGGACCCCTATAATAATGTAAAATCTCGTAATATTTCAATATTTTTCAGAGAACATGTGGCTTAGCGGTCACAGATTTTGGCCGGTATCCAAGAGGCGCGAATGCGAGTCCCGTTGCTTTAAAAATTTATATGTTTTATGAAAAATATTTTTTAGGCTACTAACTTTCGAAGCAAAGCTTGGCGTTAAGTTCCGCCGTACACGCAATGCCTCCGAATTCGACCAAAAGTGTTGAACGGAGTGTCTTAACCCTAGGTTCCCTCTGCCTACCCTGCTGTGTGCGGGATACAGCGTAAAGCTACAAAAAAAAATATAATTATATAAATACCTGAGGATCATCCTGTGAGAATATAGCGTCGAACGCGAACATCTTAGGTGCGGCCACACCTACTTTCCTATCTTCTGGAGCTGTCGCGGTCGGTACTGTCTCGCATAGAGTCACTTGTTTCTTGCGCTTGTCCAAGGAAAAGGTTTGTGTGCCGCTTGTGAAAGGACCCTCGCCGGTCGCGCCGACGCGTAGCATTACTTTGACCTGAAACAATAAAAAATATATTAGTTTAGAATTAAATGTATAAATGTTTGTATTTCGCGACCACTGCGTTGTGGTCCAGTGGGTTTAAATATTTAATTTATTTTAACTTCCTTATTCGCGTAGAACCATTAGAATCAAATTTCATTTTTCAATCTGGTACCTAAGACAAGGCGCGGCGTTAAGTTCCGCTAGTTAATCCACAATACTTTGATTTCGTGCGGAAAATGGAGAAGGGAGTCTTGATAGTGGATTCTTTCTGACTATCCATCTGCATATGCTGCACAGCATAAAGCTTAATAATAACTAAAAAAGTACTTGAGTTGATTTCTCTCTTTTAAACTCGTACTTATTAGTTATAATAACAATATCATATTTACCGGGAGCTCAGGTGAGACATGTTATCTGAGTTCTTATTAAAAATCAAAAATAAGTTTTTTTTTCTTTATTTAAGAACTTTGTCGGTAAAAAAATACAATTATCGTTAATTATATAAATAAATATATATAATAACATAAGTTAAAAACGATAATTGCAATCAAAAATTACATTGTAATACTAATATTAATTTTAGATCCTGATCCGTTGGGCCACATTTCACAAGGATTAATACTTTTCACAATAATTATTCTAGTTCTACTATTCTGTGCAGAATTTATCTACTAACTTGGTTTAAAAACGTTGTACTATTATCATAAGTGGATATCCTAAGTAATAATATTTTATTCACTTAAAAATCTACTTGATAATTGTAACTAATAATAAACACGAACTAAACCACGGTAGTAGTAAATTTATTCCAAGAAAATTTCAATTATAATAATTTTGGCTAACTCTCGCAAATTCGCTAATAAAACAAAATAAAGCCGCGTATTAATTTTGACATGTAAAACAAAATAATATATATACCTACAGATAATTAAAAATGTAAATGTAGATAATTTTTCATTTTTTCATCAGGAATTTAATATTGCTCATTTCTCATAAATAATTTAAATAAATATTAATTACAATAATAAAAAGAGAAAGAAAAAAAAAATATTTCATATAATCTGTTGTAATAAAAATACATTAAAATCAATTGCATATTCATGATAATTTTTAAAACATTGGCAGTGGTCACACAATCTTTAAAAATATAAATTAGTTATTTATTTTTTGCTTTTAAAATTTCGTCAAATATTTTTTTCATCGAAAAATAAAGAATATTTTAATGTTTTAATGTTATGTGCAACTTTTTAGTACTCATTTGACAGATTAGGAATAATACATTCAATTTCACTAAATTGGCGGGAAAACAAAGATAGCCCGACGACGCGACGGACGACGGAATTAAACGACAACTGCCGACACGTTAAATTACACAATTTGACAAATCATTTATTTTTTGGGATGTGACGATGCACAGCATCTGTGAGAGAGCGTTGTATACTTCCCGTTCCGTTTCCAATGATATTTGACTTCCGGTTGTCTTTTCGACCAATCAGCGCTCTGCCTTAAGTCACGTGTGGTACCAGGTGGTGGGGCGCCTGTTGCAAAAGGCGCCAATACGCTTCTTACCTCATAGCGTCGTTATTTCCCATCCGAGTAACATTGTTTCTTTTAAAAAGAAAGTGAATTTTTTAAGTGAAATTAAAGTGTTAAAAATAAAAGTATAGTGAAATATAAGTGGTGATAATCAGTGCCACAGTGTCGTCTCGGTGATACGGAGGTAGACTTGGCAAGGTCTGTCACAGTGCTAACGCCGTTCTACATCGGTGTGCTCGAGTCCTTCGATCTCTGCGTCATCGGAACCAGAGGTAAAAGAAGAAAAACGGGTAAGTCCTTTCAAGATTTAAAAAAAAAAAAAAAAAAAAAGTCTTGCTGGATCAGATCTATATGTTGAGTAATATTTTAATACAAAATATTATGTGTACCATAACTGTGACAACTCATATTATAATATGAGAACCTTCACCGATACTGACAATGTACTTAATTGTCGTTTAAAGCTAACTGGGGTTAACACAAATATCCTACCACATATTTTATTTTAAAATATATTTAAAATTTACAATGGTTTCTTTACGTGACGTGACGTAACGTTGTTAAGTGTGTGCGTTATATGGATGTTTTATTAAGCTTGCAGTTAAAGACTAGCTTAGGCAATTTGTCACGAGCGGGATCTTGTTTTGTGTTCGGGAAAAACCCTTAGCTGTTTTAAAAAGTACACTGATGCCAAAAATACAAGTTTATTTGTATATTAAATTAAAGTTTGCAACGATTCATTAACTGTTTCGCATGTTTTACGTTATCTCCCTCAAATATGTAACTATGATGAGATATCGGCATCATTTTACCCTCGTCTTGAAATTCATAAAATTCATAGGCTGTGGAAAGCGAGGAAAATACTTTGAAAATTGTCAGGAGCGTATCCTAGACAAGTTAGCAAACAAGAATCTATGTGAGGGTCTGCGTAAGTTTCCTCCGGATTCAACTTGTAAGTTTGACAAAAGTGAATGTAAATTTTAGAGCACAGGTGGATTATGACAAGTGGGTTTGACTTTGCAGATAAACAGAAGTCGGACTTTCGACAATCTGAAGGCATCTGGCAGGTCCTTTTCGTCCAATGTACAGGGATAACTGTACCAGCTCTTTCATCAACCACTAGTATGTGTTTTATCAGTACATACACTAAAATTGGAACGATACAGATAAGATTGGACCCTGGCAAGGACGCAAGGATGACACGAAAAATCATGTCCTTTTCGATGACAGGCAAAATGACTCCCTTTGTCAACTCTCCGATAAGTAGATGTATCGCAGATCTATTCAAACAATCATGACAAACGTCTTGCAAATCAGACATTGATATCTCTGGATCTACGGGGGCTGCCTCCGAGCGTATCGGAGGCAGTGGCAGATGGTCTGGGCTCCGAAGGCCCTTCTCAGTTTAATTACATGAGAATGCATCTGCCATTTACCTCCAAACCACAAGTGGTTGATCCAATGTTTTGAGATTGAGGCACCTCAAAATTCGATAGTAAAGAGCCAACGTAATAAATAAACTAATAAATCCTCAAATTCTATGGGGGCTGTCTCCGAGCGTATCGGAGGCAGTGGCAGATGGTCTGGGCTCCGTAGGCCCTTCTCAGTTTAATTACATGGGAATGCATCTGCCATTTACCTCCAATTCTTCCATCAAGAAGAATTTTAAAGCAGTTCGAGACTGCATTGTCATTGAATATGTCTGTTCGGATAGAGGAACTTTTTTAAATAAGGCGTTTTGGATATTTTAAATGCAATAGAGATAGATTGAAGTGTTTTTTCGATAATATTGCTGACTAAATAGTAGTACTATTGCTACTACTACTAACTGATATTCAATCTAAGCATTTGAATCAATTTAGAGCTTCAGGATATCTTTCAGACTAAGCTCTTATTTTCAAGTTCCTCAACAGTTGCAAAAAAGAGAATTGCATAATAACAATAATGAACTTCTAATCGGCGTACTGTCACGTAAGCACCAAGAAAAGTCACTGAAAATATCTTGAGGCTGGTTTACGGTAAAACGGTCGTGAAAATGATATGCCTGTCCTTGAGTCTGTCTTGTGCATTCAAGGACGGTTTTCTGTGCTTACTATTTTTATAACACAGTTTGACAATTTTCACATCTTCGGTCCAAGGGCATTTGAGTAATGATTAGGTTGTCTTGATGTTTTTCTTATAATATGTATTGCACATATGTACAAAGAGCTATCAGAACAGAGTCTGGAATAGAAAGGTATCGTATGGTATACCATTGTACAAATGATTACCTACATATATTGCTTGGCACGTTGAAATTGACTCCTTCGTTTGTTCACAAGGACGTCACGTCATAAGGTGTCATTCTAATTACTTCCAAGTCAACAGATGTGTTAATCACCTGTGAAGCCAGTAGATTTCCGAAGTGGAGATATCAAAAGGAAAAGATTTAGTTTGGTGGGTTACAATGTTAAGCAGGTCATTGGCCCGTAACACCTTATAAACTGACATATAATGTTGGTTGAGGGGCACAATTAAACAAACAAATGATATGGGACAGTTGAGAACAGAACCAGATAAATAGGTATGTATTCCAACTAAAAGGTTATGTTTGCAATAATAGCAGCTGTCAAAATGTTCAATCTGCAACTCGTGTTTGTAATTTCATCATCCAATGAAATCAAATGTATGCACGATATATGAAAGGAAGAAAATGATCGATCTTTCGCATGACATATCACTTGTGTGAGACAAAGAATAGTCATGACGATACATAGTCATGACAGCAAAATATATACCACAGAAGTTAAATGTATTTCGAAAGCAAAGTAGTATGGGACGCCTTACTTTTTGGAATCAACAGTTGTGGAAAGGTATGTTACGATGATTATCGAGATCCATTAGTAGAACTCTGAAGTGTTTTCGCTCTTCCAGAGTGATATTGACTGGCGTGGGTACTTCCACTTTCAAGCCTGATGTCACGAGTTTTTATACCATCTAAACGCGACTCGGGAACACACTTAGTGGCATCTCTAATGTGGTGGAGCTCATTAGTAGCCCTACCTACAACAACGGCCCACGAGCAGACCAATAAAGATCATCGATGATAAATATTGTTGTTCGTAGTTCAGAGCTTGATTGATCTTCCGTCCAATTCATCCGTCGCTCCTTCAATATAGGGAATTACGTCTGGAAGTAAGTAGCTGGGGTGACAATACAAAATAATAATAATATAAAATTTGGTCAGACGCAGAGAAATTACGTTTAGGATGGAGACTGGGGTGGAGAGAATCAGGTGTTAAAACTTATGACCATTTTGGTAGCAGTGGTTAAAGTTTTACAAAATGAATAATTTTAATGCAATTGTTCTAGTGGTACCGGTTTATCAAGGTGTTTAGGCGTCTCTTTATATAGAGAGACTAGTTTATCAAACAATATTTTTTGTATAAATGTCAAAGTTTAAGCGTAATAAAAGTGTAAATTTTCTAGTTATCTCTTTAAGTCAAAGGGCGTTAAGTCGCAAAACTGCGGAACCCAGATGACTCGACTGAGACTGCTGGCTTGGTTGCAGAGATGCTAGATGTATGCTTTGTATGTAATAATGATAATTTAAACAACATTTTTCGCAGGTGTGCTGTCCATTAGAATTGGCGTCCGGTATCATATGGTTCACGATCTTACTTTATCACATTGGTAATTGTGATATTATATATCGAGTATTTGGTTCCAAATTGAAATTCTAAGCTCTTTGGTCATCTAAGTGACGATGTGTCTAGTTGTTATTATATTGTAGTATAATATTGCCTAGGGATAGTGATTTAGTAAGACAATTAGATACATACAACAGAGTTTAATTATTCTTTATTTTTGTCATTTGGGGGGAGCCTAGGTAAAGTGACTCGCAAATAATTATCGGTATTTGAATAAAACTTTATTAAGGGACATTTCAGCATCTCCGTGAAATTCCAACTTAGCTGTAACTTAATTAGTACGAGCACTTTCCCATAAATATATATAATTTAACATAAACTTAAAAATCGAGGTAATTGGTAGATTTTAAATATTTTCGAAAGATTATATTATTATTAGGTAAGCCAATAGAAAGCGAATATTGTAGCAAATTAGAGGCAGTGAAATATAATCAATTTAAGAATGACTTGACTGAATAAATTGTTTTTATGAGTTTTCTTGTATTGGTGTGGTGTAATTAGCCAATGTTACTCATTATGTATTTCTTGTTATTCTTATACTTTTCCAGTATAATAATTCATATCACATAGCATCGTTGGTGGTCACCAGGAGTTATAAACACGTCTCTCACAGATGCTGTGCATCGTCACATCCCAAATAATAGTACAAGTTTTACCCAACAATAAAACTTGTATTATTGTGGAGAGACGATGCACAGCATCATTTAAGTCCTCCTGGTGAGAGACTTCTATGAGGTAAGAAGCGTATTGGCGCCTTTTGCAACAGGCGCCCCACCACCTGGCACCACACGTGACTTAAGGCAGAGCGCTGATTGGTCGAAAAAGACAACCGGAAGTCAAATATCATTGGAAACGGAACGGGAAGTATACAACGCTCTCTCACAGATGCTGTGCATCGTCTCTCCACAATAATACAAGTTTTATTGTTGGGTAAAACTTGTACTATTTTTCACCTTAATTATCTGAAATCTTTATTTAAAAAATATCAAATAATGAATTTATAAATCTTATAATTATTACAAATTACATTTATGACTATTATACAAAAAAATAAAAAATAAAGTATTAAAAATCATTGATCTGAATGTTATACTTTATTAAGTCAATTGAGTTTGAACTTTGATGTTGCATGTTTACGCTAATATCACTATCTGGTTACGCTAATATCACTATCTTCGAATTCCGGACACATGTGCATATTTTGAAAACCAATATCAAAGCGCGGCGTTAATTTCCGCTACTTAACACATTTAGTCCCGATTTCGGGCGGAAAGTTGAGAACGGAGTGTCTTGACACTAGGTCCTCCACGACCACTCCGCTTTGCGGGAAAAATGGTGAAGCTTAAAGAATCATCCATTAACAGATCAAACCATCCATACTTATATTATAAATGCGAATGTCTGTGTGTTTGTCTGTCACGTTTTCACGGCTAATCTACTCGTCCGATTGAATGAAATTCAGAATGAAATTAGTAAAAATGACTGGGTCTAACATAGGCTACTTAGATTTTCAAAAATCAACCTCTAAAGGGTTGAAATAGGGGATGAAAGTTTATATGAAAAATCTACACCGCTTGACCGATTGTAAAAAATTTTGGCATATGTATAGTTGATAATCCAAGGTTAAACATAGGTTACTTTATTTTTCAAAAATCCACCCCCGAGGGTTGCAATGTACCGAAACAGCAATGTAGATCACGCGGCGAGGCCACGTGCGGGCCTCTAGTATTAAACAAAATATACACATTACTAACATTAGTAGAATATATGGTATTAGGAAGACAGTTTAGCGATATAACGATACAATGAAGTAGGAATACACACGAATCCTATTGTTATGTATCACGTTATAGAGAAAACGAGCGTGGATTCACTTCAAAGCCGTGTTTGTGAAGCTTCGTTAAACACAGTTTCGTCCCGGGACCGATATTTGGTTAAGATCTGTTAGAGACGGTACGAATTTGGTGTATGTATTTTTTGAATTGTTAAATGTTTTAAGTTCATATCATGGTGTTTTTACAATTCTATGCACACGTTGGTTTATGCAGGGATACAAATGGAAAGTTTCACGTCTACATAGTAGACTTCATTTCGCTGAAGAAAAAGAAGAATCAAAAATATATATAATCATGTCTCGACACCAGGGCGAAGAAAATGGAAATATTAAATATTTCCACTCTTCGAGTGGGAATCGAACCCAGCCACCAGTCGCATTACAGTAACACCTTGTCAGTGCCTCTGCGTCCCCCACCTAGCCCATTAGTGGAAATCGAACCCACAATCCACCTCATTTGCAACCACAAGCTGTCTCACTACGCTATGATGGTCTCAAAAAAACAGAATATGTAAAATGTGCTTATTTTAGATATGTTGCGTTATAGATTTTCCTTTTTTCAAACAGTGTTTTCAAGAAAATAGTTTTGAGATTAAAGATCGCCAACATACTATGACTCCGTCAGCGATTAAGCGGGCTTAAGCTACTCTAAAAACTGATATTGTGTAATCCTCATATACTGACGTAAGTAGGCCATCTTTTTCTGACATGTAATTTAGTAAAAAGATATGATATGACAGTTTTTTAAAAAGATACAGAAAGATGAAGAAGAGAGTAACTTGCGTCAAAATTTTGTGGTCAATATGTCAAGGTCAATATTCAAATGAATATTTGATTTAAATAATCAAACTATCATCATCGTCGTATCATCGCTTCTAATTTGATAATCTAGACAATGACTTCACACAACAATAATTACTTATAAATTATTTACAGTTCTCCACTCTGGTAAGAAAAAGTGCAACGTTGCAGTTTAGCTTCTCGCTGTATCCTGTACACAACAGAGTAGGCAGAGGGAACCTAGTGGCAAGGTACTCAGTTCGTCATTTTTCGAAAAATTCTGGACGCATTGCATGTTAAATGGCGGAACTTAACGCCGCTCTTTGGCTCGACACCACAACGAAGAAAACGGAAGTATAAAATATTTCCATTCGTTGAGTGGAAACCGAACCCCCAGCCTGTCTCATTTACAGTCACATATTTGTGCTCCTGCACCGCCTTTAGCCCACATTCTGTCGTCTTACTAGTAATATCTCAAAATTGAGAAGCGGAAAACGGAATGTCTTAACACTAGGCTCCCTTTATTTTTTCAGGTTAAAGCAGGATATGCTAGAAAACGTTGTCAAAAGCAATTTTAATGTAAAATCTAATCTAACCCTCCGGCTAAATGACATCACGTAGCTTATCAGTAATCGTCTAAAGTAGTTTCAGTGTGCGTTATATAATTCTAAGACGTGTCTCGCAAATCACTATGTAATTAGATGGGAATTAATTACGCGTTGTCTCTCTGAATTACTTGAGGTGTTCTTGTTAGTTGTAAAATATGTTTATGTATGTAGGTTAATAGGAACTATTTTATAAGAAGCAGTTTTATGATGTATTCTGTATAACAGGGTAGGTAGAGAGAATGTGGAGTCAAGAGACTTCGTTCTAAGCTTTTTCTCTAAATTGGTAATATTGTATGTTGATTGTTTGCCGCCGCACTTTGTCTTAGGTAGCACAAAAGAGAAATGAAAGTAATAAATAAATAAAATAAAATTCCTTCTGAGTCCCCACTCAGAAGGCAAGTCCCCACTCAGGTTTAACCCAGGGCCATCATGTTTACAGTCAGAAGCAAATATAAAATCCTGCGTTTACATTTTTCCCGTTCCCATAGGAATTTCGAGAAATCTTCTCTTAGTGAACACTAATACTCTTAGTATCATTCCACTCCATGAAAATAATTAGAAGCCACATTCATTAAAATTTAATTAACATCGTTTCACTAAATAAGAATTGAACCCACAACTAATCACGATTACAAATATATACTGCAATACCATAGCCTCATTTTACATTAATATTTTTGTAGTTAACATGGAGAAAGTACAGGGCTTCTTTATAAATTCCAAATTAATTCAAAGCAAGCGTACACAACTAACAAAATATTCATAAAATCACCTAACACAATAAAGTTTGACATATTACATACTTGTATAGTATATGGGAAATTTAATTTTCATCAGCCCGATAATATTTTACGATGTGTTAACGCGTTTGCCTCGAGCGGCAAAAGTTATTCCGTTTTGCTTGTTGACCTAATTACTGTGGCGTAGCACTGTGCTGCTAGTAGTAGTAGCTTTATTGTTAATATCTTTTGCCTTGCTGTGATTTTTTTTGTTAGTTTTCTTTTGAATAATATTGAAGTTTTCTTATGATTTTCTTTAGTATTTCTTTTTAGATATTCTGTAATTCTTTTTTTGTTTATAATGTTCGGATTTGGAATGATTGTTGTCTTTTTTTTTGGATGTAGGTAGTGACTTAGTGTCAAACTCTTTGTTTTTTAATGTCCGCCTGAATTGGGAATCTTCCCAATTGTGTGTTGTGTAGTCGAACTTAACACTGTGTTTTGTATTGTTCATCAGACCTGAAAACTGAAAATAATTTAAACATGATAATTTCCCCGAGTAGGAATCGAACCCATAACCACCCCGTATCTACAGTCAATCGGTGTCTCAAAATGTAATTAACTTATGTTTTTAATACATAATTTAAAATTAATCTAATAGTCAAATGATGTGAAGTTTATTGTTCTGGTTATCTTTGTCGTCTAAAATTTAAACAAATAACAAGTATATAAAGTCTATACAAGTACCAGAAATTTATGGCACAATAATAATATGACCAACAGAGAATACAGAGATTAAACATAAGCTAAACGTGGTTTATTTTGAACAACATTTTAGAAAAAAATGTTCTTGAATAAATTTGAAAGTTTTGCAATGCCTACCCACACTTCCCAAGGAACCTACATATATTACAACTTCTACGCGCAATACTTTCGTCAATACTTTGTCTGTCAGTAACGTAAGTCTTTTATACGTTGATAAAAAACATTTTTCGTTTAAACTAAAAAAAAACCAACAATTCAAGACTGTCTAAGTAATCAGCTAATAGGTTGATAAGCAATTGCCGCCTCCTTCATTACAATGCCATTACATGATTACACGTCGTCTCGCTAATTTGTGAATGCTCCCTCTGAATTATAAGCTCACTGTACAACTACCAATGTACTGGTAGGTACATCAAAGACAAAAACTTAGAACGTAGGGCACGTAGGGTTTTGTTTCATAGTTCTGAATAAGCTTTTAGTCCGGCGGTGTTAAGTTTCTAGAGACTGGCGAAATGGAAAGGCATTTTGTATTAAGATGTCGAGATTTTTGTCTCGTCCTGGAATTGTGTGTTAAGTGTGCTTATGTGTGTGTATTCAAATTTGTTTTTATTTTGTGTTTTTAGTAGCTAGATGAAGCTATGTCACGCGTAATAGGACAAAGAGAGCCTAGTGTTATGATATTCAGTTGTCTTCTTTCTCTTCTCTTGTCAAATATTGAGATATGGTGTTTTGAGTAGAACTCAACGCCACGTTTTGTATTAGGTACTAGAGCGGGGAAATCAAAATATACATTTAATTTTTTTGGTTTGGTTAGTAAGACAAAGAGCAATGATTTCCGCGACTGAATAGTGCAGTGACTCACTGATAAGTCACTAAGTTACTTCTGCCATAGCAGCAGCAATAAGCAAAAAAAAAATGTAATTAAAACCTCTTTACAGCTTCTTACCTTGGCAAAAAAGTCATATTTCATATGAAAAAGTAATGGATATAATAATAAAAGATCTTGACAATATATTTTTTTTAAATCAATAATTTACAGATAATTAACATCTGTAAAGTGCATAGAATAACATAGCTTATTCCTAAGAAGTTTATATATATGACCTTTGAAATAACCTCTAAAGATTGATAAGGTACATTCAAAGCCCAGATCTACTAAACGCTATCGTGCACAGGCAGATGTTATGCAAATGACGCTATTACATCAATTGTTCTGGATGAGTTAATGTCGGCCAGTTCACTACCTGCCTACTACTAACTACAATACATACCTATATGACAGTTATGTATTGGTAAACGCCAATTGAATGATAAAATACCTAATACAGGTCAAATGACATGTGAAATATGGGTAAATTAGGGTAAAATTTAGAAATTCCATAAATTTTGGTAAATTTATTGCATCCACCGTTTCGGTGGAGTCTAGTATATATAAAAGTAAGCCGCGTAATATTTAGTTCTTTTTAAAAATATTACTTACAGATTTAAGATAAGGAATATATCTTGATATTGTATTTTAATATATTTAAAGTGTTATTCAATTAAATTAATAAATAGTATTCGCTGTTGCCAAATAAATTATTCTTGTCAGAACTCATTGTTTGTTTGTTTTAGAAATTATTGTTCGTAGAACTGGTGTCAAGACACTCCGTTTTCCAATTTCCGAATGAAGTTCGTTAACACCGCGCTTTATATTCTACCCCAAAACGAAAAAAAAAATGAAAATATTTAAAATATGATCATTTTAGTGGATAATCGAACCCACAACTAATCGCGATTACATGCGGACATGGTACAACAGAACCTTGTTCATTTATAGTTATTTTAATAAAATAGTAGTATAATGTTGACTCCTTGAAGTATCTAATATAATATAAAAAAGGACTCCCCAAGTATGAAATTAATTTGTTTGTTCCATTCATTATATGGGTAGAGAAAACTGGGCGACGCAATTTTGACCTAATTACTGTACCATCTTTTGTTTTGTTAATAAAGAAGTGAATATTTGAATGGAAATTAAAATATAATATATTATAATTAGAAATTATATTCATGCTATCGTGGCGCAGTGGGACAGCGTTTGCCAGTAAAGAGGGAACCTAGTGTTAGGACACTCCGTTCTCCACTTTCCGCCGAATTCGCAGGATTGCGTGTTAAGTGGCGGAACTTAACGCCGCGCTTTTACGTCGACACCAGAACGATGAAAATGGAAATATAATTTCCACTCCTCGAGTGGGAATTGAACCCATAACCAGTCGTTTACAGTCACACGCCTGTGCCACTGAGCCACGACTGGCCACAATTATTATGATTATTTTTATAATTTGTTTATTTTTATTACTCCAATCTGCTAGACAATACAGATAGATTCGGGCGGAAAGTGAAGAACAGAGTGTCTTTACTTAAGGTTGTCTATAACTACCCTGCTGTACGTAATAAGGGGGAAGTTTAACAGCGTCTGAGTGGTCGTGGGTTTGATTTCCAGTTGGTGTAATGATGATAATTTAATTATTTTCAATTCCCCAAGTGTTAGGATTCGCCACTCAACACTCAACAGAAACACAGAATGTAAAGAAATGTGTTTTAAAACTATGTTCTCTTTAACTGCCCTACTATACGCGAAAAAAGGTAAAACTGTTTTTTTTTATATCGTGAAAGATATATTAAAATATTATTTACCATTCAATGAAAAAAATATAAATTATAAGTCTCGCTATAAATTCATATTCAACAAAAAAACGCGTGAAGACGTAAATATATTTCACGAGTATAATAATGCAACAAAAAAGTAATTTTACTACAAAAAAAAAATTAAACATAAAAGCTTTGTATAGCCATCAAGCGGTACAAAAAGAAATTTTAAAAATCTTTTTTTTTAAGTACTAAATATGAATGAAATGAATGGAAGTACTGGAACTGAAACAAAATTGTTCATAATATCATCACAAAGGCAGTCTAATAATTTAATTCTATGGGACGAGTGCAATGGAGGGTTAGTTGACTAGTTAATCCTGAAATGCTGACTGGTTGATGCCAGATACGGACCGCCATTTCAAACGTAAGCCACAAGTCAGATTCGAAATATGTGAATATTCATTTTTAACGCAAAATAATACTTTTGAGTGACATTTATATGTGAAATAGCAGATTTTTTGTTATATAATGGAAATATGTGCATAAAGAGAGCTTTAGATAAGCTTTATATGTTCTGAGATTGAAGTAGTTTAATGTTATAGTTTTTTTGTGATGAAAGTTTGTATATTATATAATCAACAATCTTTATATATTTTAGAGGATATCGAGGCGCAGTGGGACAGCGTTTGACGGGAACCGTGATTGGTTGTGTATTCGATTTCTACGATTCATTCCATTTTAAGGAGTAATCATATATATTTTTTTCTTTTCTTTAGCTTCACGCTGTATTCCGCAAACAGCAGGGTAGGCAGGGGGAACCTAGTGTTAAGACACTCCGTTTCCCACTTTCCGCCGAATTCGGAGGGTTGCGTGTTAAGTGGCAGAACTTAACGTCGCGCTTTACCTCGACACCAGAGCGAAGAAAATGGAAATATAATTTCCACTCCTCGAGTGGGAATCGAACCCGGAATCGAACACAACCAGTCGTTTACAGTCACACGCTTGTGCCACAAGGCCACGACTGGCCACTCATAAATTAATATTTTCATCTTTTCACTCTGATAAACAACACAAAGCCTAGAACGGAGTGTTCTGACACTAAACTATCTCTTACATGCCATTTTAGCAGGAACTGTAAAAAGCTGTTAATCCATAAAGTAAAACAAAATAGTTTCACGTATTTTACCGTAGCAGGATAAACAGAGAGAACTTAATGTCTAGATATTTTATTCTCCGGTACTGATCATGAAGATCAGTACCGGAGACAGTGTGTGTTGTACAGCAAAACTCTACGTCACGTTTAATGAGAGAATCGAAATACAAATATTTCTCAAGGGATCGAACCACACCATTGAATTAAAGTCAGATGTTGTTTTACCTTATGTTTTACCTTATCTATAACCATATAAGAAATACGTGGCCAGTCGTGGCCAGCGGCACAAAGTATAAGCGCGACTGGTTGTGGGTTCGATTCCCACTCGAGAATAGAAAATATTTAATGTCTTCATTTTCTTCGCTATCGTGTCGAGACAAAATTCCCGCCACATAACACGCAATTCCTCCAAAATTCGGCGGAAAGTGGGGAACGGAGTGTCTTAACACTAAACTCCTTTTGCCTACCATGCTATGTATGTGATGATACAGCGTGAAGCTAAAAGATACATATAATATAATCAATCAATACAATATTATCAAGCGTCAAATATGAATATTTGTTACAATATAACAATCTGGGCCAACACATCTTGTCAGCAAACGAAATGACTCCGTCAAGACGTTTTTTTTACCCTCTCTAAATAAGAGCAACACATTCGGTGTCGTGACAAGGATTAACATTATATTCCACTGCGATCCCGACGTGTTATAATATGTGAGTGTTATGATTGAAAATGTTCAATTTCTTAAAGGAAGGGGCCTTTTTTTAGTACAACAAAACTCTGTTATGGTTCAGTGGTGATGTGTGTATTTCACTGTTTTATATGTGCGTTGGTAGTAGGTTCTTTTAAAATATTTATATTTTAACATTTAAAAAAAAAACATACATTTAGGGATTATTTATAAAAGAAATACCAGTGGGACCAGTCGTAGCGCAGAGAAAAAAGGGTGACTGTAAAGCGACGGGTTGTGATTTCGATTATCACTGGACGAGTGGAAATATTTAATATTTCTATTTCCTTTGCTGTAATGTCCAGGCAAAGCGCGGCGTTAGGTAACGCCACATACTATACAATGCCTCCGAATGCGGCGTTATATAGCATGAAGCTATAGTAATATATATTTGTCTATGACTATGTAAGTGGAATATTATGACTAAATTTTTACATGATATTCAATGCCGCGCTTGGTCTTGTAAGTAGAACGTAGAAGTAAAAACAAATGGCATATAATATAGTATCTCCTTGTAAAATTCAAATTTCAATGTCCTGCTTTATTTTGTCTCCAGAGTATGTTAAATAAAAATAATTTAAATTATGATCATTCCCCGAATAGGAATAGAACATAAAACCATCACGTATACAGTCGAACGCTATCCCACTGTACCACGATGGTTCTTTTTTATCTAAAGAAAAACATATACAAAAAAATTAATAAATCAAAACGTAAATATCCATCTAACTCTAATTTGGAATGCTGTAAAATATTGTTCAAATATTTGTTGCACTCGCGAAGTTATGAGTATTTTACTTTATCAAATACCCTTCTGATGTATCCATGGACGATTTAACTCCGCTCGGCAGTTTGTTAGCTGAGCGACCAGCGTTTTTGAACGTTTAATTAGGATTTTCTGTTTGTTATTCTCAGATATCGGAAAATAGATGATTTGTATGTTATATTTTTTGCTAGGTTATCGTTTTTTTTTCATATAGGAAGGTAGGCAGAGAAAAGTTAAGATCAAGACACTGTGTTTCACTTTACAGGAGAGTCCAAAACATGATTGCAGAAGTGGCGGAGCTCAACGACGCACTTCGTCTAGTCAGTAGAGCGGAAAAATGGAAATAATTTAGGCATAATCATTTCTTCAAGTGGAAATCGAACCCACAGGAATTGCATATTCATATTACTTCTTTCTTTCTTTCAATTTACATTTTATTTCTTTATTTAATTAGATTTATTTTAGGAGGTAAACAAATAAAATGAATTTAGTGATAATAGACTTCATTTCTTACTTTCCGTCCATTTTAGAGACATTACGTAATGGGTTGCGGAACTTAACGCCGTTGACCTGACCTGCTCAAACGTTTCCCGTGTCCCGCATTTTATTTTTTAGCATTTGTTTTTTAAATGTTTAAGGTACATTTCAAATATTTAGAAAGTTTTTATGACAAAGCTAAAATCATTTATAACCTAAATTTAGTTAACTCATAAAAATAGATATAAAAAAAATCAGACAACGCCCCGTAAATCAACTAGTATATAGCAAACATTTACAACATTTCGCGGTTTTGCACCCCAATATTTCCATTCTCGTGTAAAATTGGAGCAAGACGTTCTTTCTATGACGATGCACGCGTCCATGCATAAAATTAAAGGCGTAATGAAACGACCCACCATGTGCTAAGCTGAGATATTCGTGTAATAAACTCTGAAGGGGGACTCGTTCCAGCGATGGCAAAAATAAAGTTTGTTTTAATAAATTATAGCTGTTTCTTTTTGTGATTTAAAGTATTTTTTTGTCTGTTTTACGGTTATATTAAGTTAGATATTTGGATAAGTTATTTAATAGATAATAAAGCCTAAAATCTGCGGGAAGGGGAGAAAGAGTGACATATTAACAACAACTTTTTGTTTTCTTTTTATTTGGCTTCACGCTGTATCCCGCACACAGCAGGGTAGGCAGAGGGAACCTAGTGTTAAGACAATCCGTTCCCCACTTTCCGCCGAATTCGGAGGCTTGCGTGTTAAGTGGCAGAACTTAACGCCGCGCTTTACCTCGACACCAAAGCGAAGAAAATGGAAATATAATTTCCACTCCTCGAGTGGGAATCGAACCCACAACCAGTCGTTTACAGTCACACGCTTGTGCCACTGGGTCACGACTGGCCACAACAACAAAAATAAGTTATAAATATACATCTATAATATGAATAACCCATAAAAAATGTTTAAATAAATAGGATGCTATTGTTTTGCGAAGTGACTTATCACTACGATCTTCATATATCATATATATTTTTTCCACCATCTCTTTTGAACGACCATAACATCCCAATCAATTTATTATAACAAAAAGCGTTTATTTTTAATATATTTTTCACGATAAAAATTAAACTGTCATCTAAAATTGTCAGCTGAATTCACGTTTTTCAATAGAGATCTGAAAAACGATGCGAACTCATGAAATTTTATGAGCTTCAAATCAATCAGAGCGCTGCGACCCAAATCTTTATAGGCAATTGGACAAACAAAACATTTGCTGTGTTGATGTTTCACACAACGACACGGTTTGTACTACAGATATTGATTTTCGTTTAATTATTTGAATTTATTTGAGTTAGTTAAGTTAGTGGCCAGTCGTGGCCCAGTGGAATAAGCGTGTGACTGTAAACGACTGGTTGTGGATTCGATTCCCATTCGAGGAGTGGAAATATTTAATATTTCCATTTTCTTCGCTCTGGTGCCGAGGTAAAGTGCGGCGTTAAGTTCCGCTACTTAACACGCAATGCCTCCGAATTCGGCGGAAATTGGGGAACGGAGTGTTTTACCACTAGGTTCTCTCTGCCTACCCTGCTGTGTGCGGGCGTGAAACTAAAAAAATATATATATTTGAGTTAAATGTATAGCATTTTTCACGCTTTAACGATTAGGACTAAATATAGTATTAGTAACTTTAGATAAAATGACATCGTGGCGCAGGGGGACAACGCCTGATTGTAATCGCGATTAATTATTGGGTTCGATTTCCACTAGGTAGACTGAAGTCTTTATTATTTCCTTTTTCCAGCTTTGGTGAATAAGGGGGCGCTGTGACTCAAAACGTAATGCCTCGATTTTGGGCGAATAGTGGAGAACGGAGTGTCTTGATACTACGAACTCCTGTCTAAAACCTTGAATTTATATTGATTCTATTAGAAAAAAAGATCACAATTAAATTATTACAATTTCTCCGCTCGGATGATATAACAAACCGCGGCGTTGAGTTTCGTCACTCAAGACGCATTAACTCCGCTTCAGGCGGAAAATGAAGAACGGAGAGTCCTTAGATACTCTCTGATTACTCTGCTATGCGGGGAAAGCTAGCAACAATAAAAATAATAACCTTAATCCATATATAAATAGTAAATCGTAAATCACGTCAACAAGCGCGAGACGACAGGTAGATACAATAAAGCGACATATTTTAGGCGAAAGAGTCTGCAGCTTGAACTGGCATCTTTAATTCTATTTTGCAGGTGCTCGGTCCTCGCCGTCACGAATATTTCACTGTGAACTTTATTAAACTAGCGTTTATTAAGATTTTTAGTGAGCATTATTTAGTGTAGTTGTATTTGTGGCCAGTCGTGGCCCAGTGGCACAAGAGTGTGACTGTAAACGACTGGTTGTGGGTTCGATTCCCACTCGAGGAGTGGAAATTATATTTCCATTTTCTTCGCTCTGGTGTCGAGGTAAAGCTCGGCGTTAAGTTCCGCCACTTAACACGCAAGCCTCCGAATTCGGCGGAAAGTGGGGAACGGAGTGTCTTAACACTAGGTTCCCTCTGCCTACCTTGCTGTGTGCGGGATATAGCGTCAACTTTTTTTTTCTTTTTTTGTAGTTGTATTTCTTTTTTACATAATATGTATGTTTTAAAGTTTTTTAATTAAATTATATTTTTGTTAAATGTTTTATGTTGTCATGGCATTAATTTTAGCTTTCTGAAACTGTTTTGAAACTGTTTTAACGAATGAAACGAATATATTTTGATACATTTTCAAAACCGATTATTTACAAATTTTATAGTAGTTTATAGTTTATAGCGGCGTTAAGTTCCGCCACTTAACACGCAATGCGGAAAGTGGGGAACGGAGTGTCTTAACACTAGGTTCCCTCTGCCTACTCTGCTGTGTGCGGGATACAGCGTGAAGCTTATAGTCAGAGGTGGTTTCTAGTTGTTAAAATATTTTAATAAAATAACAGATGAATGGGTCAAAAAGTTGTTCTTGAAGTATTAAATTACATATTTAATAATATAGAATTAATTATTGTAGTATTTAGAAATACAAAAAAGTTTATAAGCGATATTTTTTATAGAATTTAATAAAATACCGTCTCTCTGAGTCACTTTTCGTCACCTTCGTTATAGCTACGATCAAAGTGGATAACATAAAAGTTTGATCACAAGAGCAGATTTCAGATATTTTAGGTTTCACATTGAGTTGAGATCATATTTTCATGTATACATAAATTCGTGGATTTTCATTGTTTTTTTAATAAAGTTAACTTTAGAGTATCTAATCTGATAT
This sequence comes from Dryas iulia moderata, assembly GCA_019049465.1. Classification (NCBI taxonomy): domain Eukaryota; kingdom Metazoa; phylum Arthropoda; class Insecta; order Lepidoptera; family Nymphalidae; genus Dryas; species Dryas iulia. The sequence continues at coordinate 14,181,787 of CM032418.1, read as the reverse complement.
ATTGAAGAAGCAAGTTCTATTTAAAATTTCCTTTTTTTTTTAGCTTCACGCTGTATCCCGCACACGTCAGGGTAGGCAGAAGGAACCTAGTGTTAAGACACTCCGTTCTCCATTTTCCGCCTAATTCGGAGGCATTGCATGTTGAGCGCCGGAACTTAACGCCGCGCCTAGCCTCGACACCAGAGCGAACAAAATTGGAAATATTAACTTTTTCACCTGTCGAGTGGGAATCATTATGTATCATATGTTTTCATTTCTCCGTTCTGCTACTTAAGATATTGTAACTTAACATATCGATTTCGTGTGAAAAGCAGAGAACGGAGTCTCTTGACACTAGGTTCTCTCTGTCTACCCTCTCATACATGAAGCTCCTCTTTTAACAAAAAAAATCAAGATTTCTTTGATTCATTCCAACAATGTTCCATAAAGTGTAAAGATACGCTTGACATAGTATACAAATCAGACTTCACAGAGAACCACAAAGGAATTGCTTTTACGACAATGACACGCATCTAACTGGAAGGTTTCCTAAGAAAAAACAAAGCGCACCTTTATTTAAGAATACTTAAGCACACTAGCTTTGTGGTGTAGTGGTAAAGAGTGAAGACTTGTGGCAAATGAATTATGTATATCTATCTACATTACATTTTTTTCTTATAAGGAGCTTGTTTTTACTTTTAACAATGTTTATTTCTTAAGGTTTAGTATTTTCAATTCATTTTGCCACTTTAATGTTATTAATATTATATACGCGCTGATTTTGGCGATTTTTAGCGCGGCGTTGAGATCCATGAAAGTCAAAGTCAAATAATTTCATCAATCATCATCAACATGTAATGCCTCGAATTTGTGAAAAGCTGGCGAAAAGAGTGTCTTGTCGTAGTGACACTATTTATAATGTGATGACTTTCTCTATTTATAATGTGTTTCTTGCTTTTTCCTTCTGATTTAGTTTCAAGACAGTCCAGGTAATATTATGATCAGGTATGGTTTTGTTTTATTGGTGTATTATTCTATACGAGTAAGTTCTATCATTATTTTTTTCTATTTTCTACGAAATTTCAGATATTTCATAATTAAAACTAAACTATATATAAATATAAAAAAAGAAAACTTTTTCGTTTTTAATTGTTATTTGTATTTACGCTTTTTCCTGCATATCAGTCTTGGGGCTCGGTTCTCTTCAAAAATATACCATTTCTTTGAGTGGGAATCGAACCCACACGGCCGAACGATGGCCTCTTTATAACTTCATTTACTTTTTATATAAAACTCTATATATTTTTAAAAAAAGTATATAATACTAATATATCACAAAACTAATTAATAATTAACACGGCTTATTTAAGACCCTTATATATTTAAAGTGATGCTAATATCACTTAACAAAGTAAAGGTAGCTAAAAGGGCAAATTAACGTGTGGTATACATTAAATCAAAGCATACGCTAAGCCTATACCCGAATGAATTATGTAAATCGTCTATGGCGGTTAACATCGTTATATTGTAAGCGACACTTTAGATTCTTAGGGTGATCCTTGTTGGAGTACTGGAAGAGGTAGAGTTTTATTGTAAAACTAAAATTTACCTTATAGTCAGTTAGTTAGTTAGATATTTGAGTATGTAGTAGTCATTTAGTCAATTTAATAAAGAATATACGAGTATATAAGATATAAATTTTTGTTTTAATAAAATAATAATGATCGAGGCGAAAGAAGTATGTACGGAACCTCTCGTTATTCCACTAGGAATAAAGCGTGAAGCTAAAAATATATAGCTAAGTTAGTGGTTAAAATCTAGGTTACACGTGAATTTAGGCGGAAAGTAGAGGTATGAATAATATTTCACTACCGTTTTATTAGTGAACATCACAAAATGCATGCATGCATTTGCATGTTTGATTTAATTCAGATGTCTAAATATCTTACTTGTATATAGGTATAGCAATTTGGCACATTCGAACCTCAGCATATTTAATCAAACTTGCTGAGTCTAATGAAAATAACATGTACTAACACTACTATTTTTTGCTAACATTCTGTTAGCAAAAAATTAAGAAAAGTTGCTATATGTCAAGTGTATGTTTCAAAACAGTCTCTTCCTACCAAAGAAAAAATTTCAAAACAGTCTCTTCTAGCACAACTAATTTGAAAATTTATATCGAGATTCAAATTCTTACAATGAAGATGGTATCTACCAACATAAATTTGGTGAAAGCGTCGCGGGGGGTCTCAGGTGAAAATTATCTGGGGGCGCCAGATTTAGCTAACATCAGTTACCGAGTTACGACTCCACTCCTGTATATAAATGTTTCGTTATCTAACCCTGTAAAATGTTATGAGCCGTTTTGAAATGAAACTATTTTAAACGGATTAATCGTGTATATTTTTGTTCTTGATATTAGAAAATATATTAAAAAAACTGACTACCAGTGACCAGGGACTAGTATAAAGTTTATACTTTTAATGTTAAATTTTCTTCCACTTGAGACCCAATCCTAAGAACTTTGAAGTCTCAAATACCACCAGTGGGCAAGATATAGTCAGACAGGCAAGATATTTTGTAAGAATCCAAGGCTGACTACGAAGTAGTTTTCGTTAGTTTGTTATAATAATTGTATCAACTGACTGACGAATTCCACCTCCGTCTACTTGTGGCCACGGATAGATGTAGAGTGTTCGAAACATCAAGTTTTCTGAAAATATATTTTCGAATACCAAAAATACGCGACTAATTTGATATAAAAGCAGCGTCACATTTTTTCTCATATATAAACAGGACCTAGTGTCAAAACACTCCGTTCTCCATTTTCCACAAGAGAATTGCGTGTTAAGTGTTAGAGTTAATTTCATTAAAATAGCTTCATTTAAAAATATATAAAAATCGTGAAAACAAAAGCTGTTATTATATTATGAACCATTTCTAGTTTTCACTTCGAAAAGCAATTTTAAGTTTGATTTGTTTCTGAGATGTGAACGACATGTGGTGGGGCGATCTCGTACGTACAGTTTTGTAGGTTTATTCAGTAGTTTGTTTGTTATAGTGGTGGGACGTGGAGAGTAATGAAATTTATATTTTATCTTTTTTTTATTTCTTTTTTGTGTGGGAATAGTGTTGTGCTTGTGTGTTTTTTTAAATTATTTTTATAGAAAATAGTACTAAGTATGTTTGTTTTTTAATTTATTTTAAACCTATATTTATATCAATTGGGCTTCTAATTTAATTCTATATATTTTTTTATCTACAGTTTATTTTGGATATATCGAAAGTACAAGATAATTGCAGGTTTAAGGTGGTTAAGCATATTTTCAATTCTAATGACCACGTATATTGCTGATACTTGATAAAAGGTGGAATACAGAGTTTTAAACCACTACTGTTTACTAAAACATTTGTGTCTACGATTTGAATTTTGAGATATACCTAGAGGTATATCTCAAAAATTCAAATCTGGGATTTGTACAATTTCGACAAAAAAAAAACGTATCAATAAGCTCGTAATCGTAATCATCTTGAAAAAGATATTTAAAAATGTATAAAAATTTGAACGCAGCGGGATTTGAACCCGCGCCTCCTGAATACTGTCCAGGCGCTGTCACTGCTGAGCCATGCGTTCTACTATCAGCTGCGTCAAAATTCTTATACGCTTTTTTACAACTTATTTTTGTTGTTAGCATCTCTGTAGAGAGATTTTTACAAAATTTCTGCTACCCAAAGATTAATGTACAAACAATCGTTTGGCAGGAGAGAATGCTATTTATTAAATATTTTAAAACATTTTTAAAGTGTTTAATTTTCTTAAGTGTGGAATAACACTTTAAAAATGTTTAAAAGTATGTAATTATCTTTTCGGTACTTTTCAAGGTACAAGTCAAATTAAAAAATAATATTTTCGAAATGATTCCTCGTTTCTTTGCATTTCTAATAACAACATGTATTGCTGAGTTTTTCAAAATAATTTCTTTAAATCATACTACAAAAAAATTTGAAACATAGTACTTCTGACATCCCCAAGTAATCTATTAAATACTTATTAACCTAATAACTTGGCAGGTTAAAATAATAACCGCAGGTAATAATTACAAAACGCAACTTAATTATAGACGCTGATATAAAATCTTCAAGTGCTAAACAAAGTGGACACTTAATTCACTAATAAAATAAAACACTTGCCCGCCGAGTTCCTAAAAGGGTTAAACTCAATTACCGTTTACTCAAATAATTGCTTCGAATTAAATCCGACTGAAAAACAAAATCTTGAAACCATGGTAAGGATGGGATTCCACTGTAATTGAAAATTTTCGATCTGTCCGTGTGTTTCAAATTAGTTTTTGACTATACATATAGCCATTTGTATGATATAGTATGGCATTGCTTATAAGATAGGTGGTAGCGACTTCAGTTCTGCGCCGAATAAATATCTTGATTATATTTTTAATGTAATATTTGACAGTCAATTTCTTTATTTAGTATAAGTATATACTATTAATATCTTTAATCTAAGATTTAACTAATCTCATAGATAGATAGGGATAGATATAGATATAAATCTTAAAGGAATCATCTTTCTATAATTTCCTCGTTTCTTTCTATAATAAAACAAAAAAAAGAGAATCGTCACAGAAAACCTATTGTCAAACAGTAGAAAGTTTTCCATTCCACCCAAAATGGATACATTGCGAATTTAGAGCCCAAACTGAAAAACGCGATTGGCATTGGAAAACCTTATCAGCGCGAGAAAATGATGATTTAATAATACTCATGCTCCCAAGTTGAGATCGAACCAACAACCTTTACGTTTATAGTCAGGCACTCCCACTCCACTACTACTGCTTATATTTTCTTTATTATTTTATTTTAACTTAAACTTCTACAAAATTTACTACTTTAAATATTCTACCACGTCTTAATTTAACCAACGACCAATTTAAATTTTTAATAACAATTAAAATATCACTCCAGTAGGCACCATGGCTTAAGCAATCCGCGACAATTGATAGTGCCGGCAATAAATTGTAAAGGGAGGTGGAATCGCCGCAAACGATCTCATAAACTCGAGAAAAATAAAAAGACACTCCAACTAAATTATCCTGAGGTGCCATCAAGTGGATTCCATTCTTTTCTTTATAACTCGGTGTTTACGAGCGATAAAGTTGATTTTTTTTTATATTATTATTATGGCATTAAGGTGTTTTTTAGTTTCAGGGATATACTAGCCAGGTATATGTGGCCAGTCGTGGCCCAGTGGCACAAGCGTGTGACTGTAAACGACTGGTTGTGGGTTCGATTCCCACTCGAGGAGTGGAAATATTTAATATTTCCATTTTCTTCGCTCTGGTGTCGAGGTAAAGCGCGGCGTTAAGTTCCGCCACTTAACACGCAATTCCTCCGAATTCGGCGGAAAGTGGGGAACGGAGTGTCTTAACACTAGGTTCCCTCTGTCTACCCTGCTGTGTGCGGGATATAGCGTGAAGCTATTTAATTTTATTTTTTTTTTTTTTACTAAAGTAATAGTAAGAACCTTGAGTTTAGGCAATTCATTCTTCACTCATAATAGAAATATTGTGTGTTAAATGGAGGTATTCAACGCCACTCTAAATTTTAAGTATTAGAGCAGAGAATTGAAAATCATTTAAATACAATCATTCCACCGAATGGGAATCGCATCTCCAACCAATGGTTAAGCATCAAGATCCCACTGCCCCACGAGTGCCTCAATATCTAAAAATAAATAATAAATACTTAATAATATCAACCTAGCCTATGTATTCTATTATATTTTGAGCGTGAATTTCATTCTTTTCTTTATAACTTAGTGTTTACGAGCGATGAAGTTGTTTTTTTTTTCATATTATTATTGCAATAAAGTGTCTTTTGTAGATTCATGAATATTTCAAATATATACTAAAGTAATAAGTAAATAGTAAGAACGTTGAGTTAAGGCAATTCATTCTCCACTTAAAAAAAAAATATTGTGTGTTAAATGGAGGTACTTAACGCACTCTAAACTTTAAGTACTAGAGTAGAGAATTAAAAATCTTTTAAATACAGTCATTCCACCAAGCGGGAATCGAATCTACAACTAATGGTGCTCGCTCTGAAGACCCCACTGCGCCACGAAGGCCTTAATATCTAAAACTAAAAATGAACACTTAATATTATCAACCTAGCCTATGTATTTTATTCTATTTCGAGCATGAACTTTATTCTTTTCTTTATAACTCAGTGTTTACGAGCGATAAAGTAGACTTTTTTCACAATATTATTGCAATAAGCTATTTTTTCTAGGTTCAAACATATTTCGTATATTTGTATTTACTGAGGTAAGCAGTGAGAATCTTATGTTAAGATTTTCCGTTTTCTACTTGCCCTATTTTGTACAGCAGTGTTTGTTGGCGGAACTCAACGCTACGCATTGTCTTTCAAAATTGAAGAAGTAGTAGTAGAGAACGAACCCACAAGCATTATGTGTAAATTTAAGCACGAACAGGGTGATTCCGTATGAAATTAATAATAAAGATGATATTTGTACCGTACAACTTTGTTATATTATTATAGATTCAGTTTTTTTCTGCATAGCGTAGATTACTCAAAGAGAGCCTAGTGTTAGTATATTCTGTGTCTATTTCCCACCTACAAATATCTCTCAATTGTTGTGTGTTGCGTGGCGAAAATGTGGCGTAAGTGTGATTGTGGTTTGAAATTTAAATTATTTTCATTTCTTCACTCTAGTGATTAAAAGTGCAGCGTTAAGTTCCGCCACTCAATATTTCAACTACGATGACACTAAAAGAGCCTATGCGAGAAAAGCAAACAAACGAATAATCAAACACATGCTTTGAACTGCGTGGTTTAGCTTCTGGAAGCACTTGGATGGTTTGCCAGAGGCGCGAACGGGTTCGAATTCCGTTGCATTAATTTTTTTATAAGTTTCCCAAAAATATCTTTTCCAATTTTCTAAATGTTTTAATAACACTTTAAAATATTAAGAAAGTACTAAAAAATAAAGTACTAAAAAATATAGGGTCAAACATAGGTTACTTATTTTTTCTAAAATTCACCCCTAAGGGTTGCAATATAACGAAACAATTACGTAGTTCACGCGGCAAAAACGCGAGCGGGCCGCTAGTAGTATATAATTTATCGAATAGTATATATGAGTAATTTACAAGGGGTTTCATAGATATTTTCACATGTATTTTTTCCTGGAACTAATTAAGAGACTAAATAAGGACTTTAAAAACAATATCTAAATAAATAAATAAATAACAATATATAAAATACAGTTTAAAAAGTAGGCAGCCGCCGTTCTATGCGCAATCTGTTTTTAAATAAACTTAGTAGTGATCGTTAAAATTGCAAGTGCGAGGGGACAGACCAACTTGTAAATTTAAATCACTAAGTCTAGCAAGTTGCTGCAAGTTGCTAGCAAGTTACTTTGAATTGGATTACAGTACATGGGCTAGTTTGATAATTTTTGCTATTATTGTATATTTATTTATTTACTATAATATTATTTTTTAAATATATTGAGGCTATCTAGGTATGTGGGATAGCGTCTGAATGGAAATGTGACTGGTTGTGAGTTCGATTTTGGCTCGAGTAAATTATTAAATTTTAACGTTTTCTTTTATTTTCTCTGGCACCAAAAAAGCTAGGCGTTTTTATTTTCGATAAAAACGCAATCTCAATTTCAGGCTGAAAGTGAAGAATGTATTATCTTGATACTAGATTTTCTCTGCGTACCGTGCTAAGTACATATCACCTACGCATAACAGTTTAGTATGTTTGTGTATATGAACAAATATATTCATATATTTATACACTTCTTTCATTTAATTTAGTGACACAATACTCTGTTCTCTATTTTTCTGATATTGCGTAATATTCCAAATCGTATCTTTTTTTTTAAGTATTAGCTTTCTTCAGAGTGTTTATTGTATCTATTACCACCTCAAGCATCTTCATCTGTAAAAAATACTAATTTTAGCGCAACAGAAAAATTAAAGATAACCTAAGGCAAGACACTCGTTCTCCACTTCTCACCCGACATTGCATTTTGATGCATAGTGACGGAACTTAACAACGCACATTGTCTTACGAGAACAAAGGAGTATACTAGCACTGTCAATTTTCAATTCTAACCAAAATTTTACTTAAAAAGGGGCACATTCTTCAAGATCATTAAAGTAATGATCGCGAACAATAAAATTAAGATTATTTCCCGTTATTAAAAGGTGGGAAAAGCAAAATATTTAATCAGCGAGGGACAGCCAAGAGCCTCATTAGCGTTGATGGCCCTCAAACTGTTCGTAAGCTTGAGACAGACAACGGGACTCATTAGGATATATACTTATTGATGTAATTATTTAAAATATTTTAAATAGATAGATTATAATAGTAGGTATGCTAAAGTTTTTTTAAGAAATGGCTATGTCTTGGGCAAGATGATGAATGCGTGATTAACGTTGGTAAAGAAAGTAGCTTCTAATCATAGTTGAAGGAAAATTTATCGAAATATATGTTTAACCCTTTTTTTGTAAAATATATAAAATTTAACAAAGCGTTTTTTAAGTGTGTAAATATCACTATAAAAAAATAAATATATATTTAAAGCTCCTTGGTTACCCGCTGAGTTATTGTTAGATACAGGGTCAGTTGCGACTACTGCTTGTAGAAAATTGACATTTGCAAAGTATAGACCAGCAATAATTTGCCGAAACTCTCTCTCTATTTAGTATTCTTATTATTCCAGGAATTATATAGGAAAGTTTTACAATCGAAAAAAGCAAATAGTACGACTAGAATCATATACAATTTGCAAAAAACGCAGAGTTCCTTCACCAAAACCCAATTAGAAATCGTCATGCGATGCGATACAATGATAAAATCATGAGAAATAATAATTTTCAATTCCTCTTTTATTATATCAATTACGCAGCTTACATTTTTTTCTGTAAACAATAATATACTAAATTAAATGGAACGACTGTTTATTTTTAATACTAAATTAAAAATAAACAAACGTGTTTAACTTCAATTTAGTTTGTTTGCGATATATTTATATTTTTAAAATAAAACATGTATTCACGATTTTTCCGCATTGCAGTATGAGAGGTTAGAGGGAACCTAGTGTCAGTACACTCCGTTTTCCATTTTCCGTCTGAATTTGAGATATAGCGTGTTCTATGGTGAGGTTCATAGTCACGCTTTGTCTTGCACCATGGTGAAAAAAAACAATTATTTTACATGTAACCGTTACCTTAAGTAGTATCAACCCAATTAAATTACATCTGACATTTTCCTACTTCGCTAAGTTGACTCCTAACATATAAAGTGTGTATGATTAAAAAAATATGTATTTTCACAAAAAATATGGTTTTTTCTTTAGTTAAAGATTGATATTTATTAAAAATAAGATATTTTATTGTACACTAACACATGTTCTATTAATGATCAAAAATTCACCTTCACGTTTACCTATCGGAGTAGTAAATTGTATTAGTATAAAAATTTCGACGCAGCTGGTAGTAGAACGTATGGCTTAGCGGTCAGAGCGCCAGAACGATTTAAGAAGCATTAATTCGAATCCCAGTCCCACCTATTTTACGTTTTCCATTTTTTTTTTACTTTAGGAGGTCAAGTTGTTTCATATTTCATATACCCATAAACGTAAATTATTGCATACAAACTCAATCATTTTCAGTTCAGTAACATCTAGTGGGCTTACCTTAACGATTGTTACAAGTTATAAGAGCGATTACGTGCCTAAACGCGAGCTAGGGACTCTTCTTCTGCGCCACAAATTAAACAACTTCTGAATTTCTGCCACGGTTCGACGAACTTAATAATTAGTTAAGCTGCTTTGATTCCGGTTTGTGTTGTGATTGGACTCGCGTGTTTAGATTTCGTTTTCTTTTTTTTAACGTCACGCTTTTCTCGCTCCCGTATATTAGAGAGAATCTAGTGTTAAGACACTAGATTCAAGAACACCATCAAGAACTCAACACTATGTTTTTTCTTGTCTCCGTGCAGAAATTAAGTATTTAGTTATATTCATTTATCGCAGAAATTTTAAAATGACGTAAATTTTTGAAAGATGTAAAAAGAGGTATTCTTTTTTATTTATATCTTCATTTTAGATTAATATCAGACATATTTCGTGATTATTATAGGAAACCTATATAAATAAAAAGGTAAATGTAATTTTAACTAACATTCCTACCTAACCTACAATCATCGTGAACGTTCAAATGCTTCGCAATTGCGACACGATGTGACGAATATATCTATAATTAAATATAATAACCACAAGAAAACTTCAAATATATGTCAAATATCATCCAATAAAGCTAGCAGCTATTTAATAAACTGCAACAAGCAGTTCTCCACATCAATAACTGGCCCACATCGTTACAGACTTACCATCTACATCCACATCAACATATGAAGGGTGAAACTTTTAAAACTTATAATAACAATATTTCAACTAGCAACAAATGCGACTTTCTTCGTTATAATTTCGAAAGAACTCGCTCGTATATTGTGCGTACTGGAGTTAAGGGAAAAATACGTGCTCCGAGTGTCAAGCAAGAGTTGGGTAAATTAGGGTTACGAATTTAAACTTAACTTTCGGCTAAAAAACGTTTCGTTCCTCAAGTTTATTCGCCCCGTTTCACGTCCTTTGAGTCGGTAATGAAATGGAAATGACGAGGCGACTAGTTTCAAATTTAAGGAAAGTGGTATAATTATTTCTGATGTTGCTTTGAGATCTGTTTATTAATATTAGTTTTTTTGGATTTTAAACGAAGAGATTCAACGTTTTTTAGGCAAAGTGTGATTTAGTTAATGAAATTATAACATAAGCATAATTAAAGTCATAAAAAAATATGCTTTTTTCGTTAGCAAAAAATCGTTTATTTCATTATACACTAATATATGTTTTATTAAAAGTAAAAAAAATACTTACTCATCAAAAATTACTGTTTAATTCCTAGCTAGGCGCAGAGGCACAAAGTGTGACTGTAAAGCGACTGGTTGTGGGTTCGATTCCCATTCGAGGAGTGGAATTATTTAATATTTCCATTCTCTTCGCTCTGCCTCCTCCTCCTCTTAACACGCAATGCCTCCGAATTCGGCGGAAAGTGGGAAACGGAGTGCCTTAACACTAGGTTCCCTAGCTCAACGTTGTGTTTTATCTTGTCACCAGAAAGAAGAAATGAAAATAATTCACTGAGTGGGAATCGAAGCCACGACTATCGCGTATAGAGTCATAGATTTGTATGTATAATATGATTATAGAATATTTAATTTTATTTTCACGCTTTTTTACAATTCAGGATTGCAATGAAGCGAAATAATATCTAAGGATAAGCCACACACTCAGTCAGTCATTATAATAAGCTTACGGGTTTATCGAGCAGTGACATTACTGATTTCATCGATTTGATTTGAGTGTCTCGTAGTGTAAAGTAAAGTAAACACATTTAGCTGTAGGTTCGATTTCCACTCGGGGATATTATTAAATTAAAATTATTTTCATTTTCCGCTTTGATGTCTATAATAAAAACGCGGCGTTATGTTCTACCACTCAGCACGCAATATATTAATTTCGGAGGGAAAGTGGAGAAAAAAGAATCCTAGCCATAGATTCTTTGTGCCTGCGTGAAAATGCGTGAAACATAACCTTACAAGCATGTCTCGAGCGGGATTCGAACCCACAACCCAATTTCAATTTAAAAACCAACATACCTACTACAATATGCGAGTAATATTCAGAATTTATTATCACTCGAAGTTACGATTTTATTATTAAATTAGCCAACAACACATGTCGCGTATGCTCGTAAACTCCTAACGCACGATATATAGCCGAAGGAACTTATTAACTGGCAAAGTTTTTGATACCTTGTATCGCATGTGTTCCTTTACTTACAGAACTTGACATGTGTATGTCAAGAATTCTACCTAACATATTGTATGTGTGGTATAATTAAAAATATGCATATTATTAAATAAATAAGTGAATTTTAATGTAACCAGATGTAGAACGCATGACGGTTTTCAAAAGGCGTGAGTTCGATACTCATGTGACTTTTTATATATGTTCTTATAATATTTTTCAATTTTCTAAGTGTGTGAATAAGATTTTAAGAATTGTGAAAATATAAAAAAAAGCTACTTATATATTTTTAGGGTATAAGAAGAAACGTTAATTATTTAATTAGAGAGATTAGAGGCTTTCAAGGAACAGTTTGACAACGTTTGTAATTACGATGTTGTGTATTTTGAATATCACTTGGTAGAATGATTGTATTAAAATGATTTTCATTTCTTCGTTTAAAACCTGAAACGAAATGCAGCGCTGAGCTCCGTCAAATAACACGTATGGCCTTGATTTTTTTTTTGTATGGGCTCGAATTCTCGTGGAAAATGAAGAGTAAAGTATATTTACACAATAGTTTCTATCTCTACCTTGGTAAGAAGGACAAAGCGTGAAGTTGCTTTAATGAGCCGAATAAAAAAAAAACTAATAGAAAGAACTATTTTTGACTGAAATTTTGACTGAGACATATTTCGTTTTAGTGGTGGAATTTATCGCTGCGTTTTGTCTAAGGCACCAAATAAAAATAACTAAAATTTAATAATTACCTCGAGTGGAAGTCGAATCCACAACCATCGCGTTTACAATCAAACGCTGTACCGCTGAACCACATTGGCTTCTTCGTTTGTAGTACAAACCTCTTGTAAAATAATATTATATACATAAGTATATACAGTTGCACTAGAAAATAATGAGCTGGCGTACCATAATTCGTGACTAACAACGCTTAGGACAATGGTCACTTTACAATGTAAAGATCCACAAGAAAAGAAGTACCGTTAAGACATTTTTTAAAATCTTGACCAACTTGTGAGCGAGAAATTGCATCAGAATGAAAATTGTTTGAGAGTGCTTCAGCGTATTAAAAATTATGATCATCATTTTTATAAGCGTATATTTAACTTAGTATGTTAGTGGCCAGTCGTGGCCCAGTGGCACAAGAGTGTGACTGTAAACGAATGGTTGTGCGACGCAAGCCTCCGAATTCGGCGGAAAGTGGGGAACGGAGTGTCTTAACACTAGGTTCCCTCTGCCTACCCTGCTGTGTGCGGGATATAGCGTGAAGCTATTTAATTTTTTTTTATGTTAGTATAAGTCATATAAGCTTAACTAATACTGAATTATTATTATTGTTACTTTTTATCGTACATTTGCAAAAAAATAAAGGTAGTGTTTTCCGAACGTGAAACGTGAAAGACGGTGTTGTCTTACACTTTGCACCCGAAATCGAGACATTGCGTGTGCGAGTGGCGGAACTCAAAGATATGAAAAATTTAATAAGCATTACCTCAAAATGGATAAAAAGTATTATTTTAAAAATATTTTTGACGAGTTAACACTTTTTCACTATTGTTCATTTTCACAATATAAATTGTGCAGACGTATATACGTATGTATCTTTCGTTACATTGACTTTCAAATCTCAAGAACTTTCAAGAACAAAAAAATAACTTAAAAAAGTATAAATTAGTAAAATGTAGAGGGCAAAAATAATGTATTTTTGGAATCCATAAATATACGCGATTAATCTGGTTAAAATAGTTTTATTTTAAAATGTGAAAAAAAAAATGCGAATACATAAGATCTTATTAATGAAAAATCCCTAGAAATTTATTATAGGAATAATCGTGCCTATAATTCCATGTAGAAATCAATATTATACGACCTAGAAACTCAGAAATCCGTAGCGTAGTAGTAAAATAAAGCTTAGCAATTTTGTACATAGTATGCCACACAAAAGGAGGCGTAGCTTTTATTGATATATTTCAACAAAAAGAAACTCGGATCTAGAATACAATGGTTTGTTACTTTTAAAATAAAATATATTTTTTTTTAAATAAAATAACATTAACATTGAATAATGTAAGTTCTGTTTATATGATTCGGGTATATATTTTATTAGTTTTTTTAAGAAATATAGTATCTTTCTTTTATCTAGTGTTAAGACACTCCGTTTTGCGCTTTCTACTTGAATTCATCAGAGCCGAAATTAAATTAAATATAGTCGATTTTAAAGGTAGCAGGATACGAACTCGTGCTTCTTGGAAACTGTTCAGGTGCTCTGACCCTCTCTCTCTCTCTCTCTCCTAAGGCACTCTACGTCCGGCTAGTTTGATTTTTTTTACTCCAATCTTAGTATCTAAGCAATAAACCTCATGATAAAGCTATTTTTCCCACAAAAAAGAACCTACGACCTTGTCCCATTCAAAGTAACCACTAAACCACTAGTCTGTTATAGCCATTTCCAGCGATATTAGAAGTGGGCTTGAAGAATTCAATCGATTGTGTACATTATAGCAGCAGTATAGGCTCAGAAATATAGGTCGAGTACCGCTAAGAAGATTTTCCTGAATACTTTAGCTCCATGCTTATCAATTATTTTATGTTAGAAAATAGCATTTTTTTATGAATATAATTATTAATTTTTATAAGCTTTTGTTAGTATATTTTTATAGGTTAACGCTTTATTTTGCTTAGCTAAGTAGGTAGAGAAGAGCTAGTGCCAAGACACTCTGTTCTCCGCTTTCTAACTGTATTTTACATATTGTGTATTGAGTTGGGGTCAGTCGTGGCGCAGAGGAACAAAGTGTGACTGTAAAGCGATTGGTTGTGGGTTCGATTTCCACTCGAGGGGTGGAAAGATTTAATATTTCCATTTTCTTAGCTCTGCTTTTAAGCCAAAGCGCGGCGTTAAGTTCCGCCACTTAACACGCAATGTCTCCGAATTCGGAAAGTGGGAAACGGAGTGTCTTAACACTAGTTTCCCTCTGCCTACCTTGATGTGTGCTGGATACAGTGTAAAGATAAAAAGAAAGTATTGAGTTGCAGAACATAACGCCGCGCCTAGTCTTACCAGAGCGAGTAAAACAGACTAATTTAAATATAATCATCCCGCTAAATGGGGGCTGAACCTACAACCGTCGCATTACTAGTCAGACACAGTCAAACTGCACCACTCCGTCGTTTAATGTAATCCTAATAAATAAGTAAATAATTTATAATGAAATACAATGAAGATAGTGTGGCCAGTCGTGGTCCAGTGGCACAAGCGTGAGACTGTAAGCGACAGGTTGTGGGTTCGATTCCCACTCGAGGAGTGGAAATTATATTTCCATTTTCTTCGCTCTGGTGTCGAGGTAAAGCGCGGCGTTAAGTTCCGCCACTTAACACGCAAGCCTCCGAATTCGGCGGAAAGTGGGGAACGGAGTGTCTTAACACTAGGTTCCCTCTGCCTACCCTGCTGTATGCGGGATATAGCGTGAAGCTAAAAAAAAAAAAAAAAAAACAATGAAGATACTATTTAATTAACATAATAGTATTATTTACTTAAATACATATATATTAAACATTTGGATTTTAGTAGTAATTATACAAAAGTATTAATTAATGTTAGATTAGTAACGTTTATTGTTGTTGTAGCATAGAAGTTATATAGAAACCTCTATTGTATTAACTTCTTTTAATCTATTTAAATTCTATTGTATTAATTCTACATTTCATTTTATATACTAATTACTTTTGTAGGAAATTAATATCATAGGAAATTAAATTAATATCGTATAAAAGGATTTTATATTAAAATAAATAATAAATTTATACAAGTAATACTGAGATTATGATAAAGAATTTGATAGAATGCAATTATTGTAGATGCAAATAATGGAGAAATCATAATGTTATATTATAAGCGCAAATTTAATTAATGGATGACTGACAAATAATGGACGGCGTTAGCGGCGTCTCCTTAGCGATATATCTCAATGGGGAATGCAGCCATTATGCGTAAAGGCGGAACTTAACGCTACGATTTGCCTTTCTAATGTGGAGAAGTAAAAATAATTTAAACATCCAATCGCGTTGAAAGTCAGACATTGTCCCACTGCGGCAGGATTACCGCACAAAATGTAATAATAAAAATATATTAACCATGCCTCCGAATTTAGCGGGAAGTGGGGAACGGAGTGTCTTAACACTAGGTTCCCTCTGCCTACCCTGCTGTGTGCGGGATACAGCGTGAAACTAAAGAAAAAAGAAAGAATATTAACCATATAAACGAAATACAGTAGATATAATAATATTTAATTACCATAACACTATTACTTACTTAAATACACCGCCGGACATGAAAACGGCATAACTATAGTTTATTCAAATTTATTGTGCCAGGCTTTAATATACTCGCATTCGCATACTCTCTGGAGAACGTTGAAATGCGGTCGGAGTTTGGTTTGTACGGAACTAATAATGCAGTTGCAGTTCGAACAAATATTACGCTTGGTACAACTATTCTGGCCCGCGGTGTAAATTGGTGACACGATGACATATGGGTCCTCTTTACTTTATTAAGCTTTACGCTAAAGACATTTTAGTTATAAATAGTTTCTTGCTTTTTAGTACAGCAATGTTCTTGGAGAGGGTAGTCCTAGAGTTAAGACACTCTACTTTCCGCCTAAATTTTAGATATTTCGTGTCAAGTGGTGAAACTGATCGCCGCGTTTTGCCTTTCCCTGAGTGGAAACGTGAAAATAATTTAAATATGATATTCCCCCCAAGTGCAATACGAACCCTTAACTTGTCAGACACTGTTTAATTGCGCCACGATGGCCTCTATCGTTATGGCCCGCGGTGTAAATTGGGGACACGATGACATATGGGTCCTCTTTAGATTATTAAGTTTTTCACTAAAGGTATGTTTTTATTGTTGAATGGAATTTTAGTTGTAAATAGCTTTAAGGGTAGATCCTGGGTAAGGTCTGGGTAGGGTGACCAGACACTCTTCGTTCTTCGTCCGTCGTCCGTTCTTATCCGTACGTTCTTCATTGATTAGTGAAAATTCAATGCCATATTTTATCTTATGAGAGCGTATAAATGAAAATAATTTAAACACAATTATTCCCGATAAGAATATTTATTTTTGGCAAATTTATCACCCTGTGTATAAAATATTCATTCGATACGATTTTGCTGATTTTCTTGACTTGATACGAAAGCTGTAAAATTTAAACAGCCAAAATGTGTGAAACGGAGTGACTTGACTCTTTCTTTCTCCTTTTTTGCTTTGAACAATATGATAGTGAACATTACTATTTATTTCCTCCTTTTTGAAAGCAATGCATATTTAAGCATTGTCTTAATCAGACAATAAACGTCTATAGCAGCATGCAATCAAAATAAATTTTTCACTGGGTTTGATCGATAGAAGAATTAGTCATAATTCTTCTGCCGAAAAATTATAGCAAAACAGTATCAATGTATACGTTAAACCATATCTTAGACGAGTCTTAACTAAAAAAAGAATATTTAATTTACAAAACAACATTAAAAAAAGACCTGTCTCCTGGGTCATATACAAAACAGAACATAATTTAAAAAGCTACCTTAAATTTTCACTCTAATGACACTCTAAGGTTACTGTTTAAAAAGATCCTTATCTTATTTGTGAATGGGGAAAAAATCGTTCAGAAAAAGGCATCCTCGTTGTCAATAAGGCCGGGCAGGCAATTACTGGGCGCAATCGATACCCTCGCCAGGGAATGTTTTATGCACGCGGTCCACGCCTCTGTCAACTACAGCTTTTATAAAAGAACGAGAGATCAGAAACACGTGAGTGAATGAGAGATGTACAAAATATGGTGTAGAAATAGGTTGTCATTTTTTCTATGTATGGTATTGTAGGTAGAGAGAATCTAGTGTTAAGATACTCTGTTCTCCACTTTCTAAGTGATTCCGAGATATTGCGATTTGAATGATGGAACTAATAAACTTTGTGCTTAGTTTTGTCACCAGAGCGAAAAAATAAAAAATAATTTAAATATAAAATATTCTCCGAGTAGAAATCGAACCCACAAACATTGCCTTTAAAGTCAGACGTCTTCATTATACGCCACGGTGACGCTTGATTTTTTGTTATAGAAAAATAATAAATTAAATAGTTATAATGAAAATTCTCTATCTGATACTTAAAGTCTCCATCCAAGAAAATACTTTATTCTACGTCTATCTGCATTATACCTCTTTAACGGAGAAACCATTGATCGTGGCGGAATATGATGTATTTTATTGTATAGGTGATGGTTGCGGATTCGAGTCCCACTTGAGGAATAATTAGTTTGCAATTATTTATATTTTACTTCTATTGTGAGCGCACAGTACAAAACGTCCAGTTACACCATTCAATACAAAATATCACAGATTCGGGGGGAATAGGCAGAACGGAGTGTCTTGACCCTTGGTTCTCTCTGCCTATCCTGCTAAATTGAAAAACGTGAAGCTAAAAAAATACAGATAAGGCAGAATGAACCTAGTGACTCGTCACTCTATTAAGCATTATAATATGCTTGTAAAAATAAAAAAAGAACTACATTTAATATAGATTCCGGAGGAATTTCATATCAACATTATGATTCAGCAAGGATCATCTACTTATTATATTATAAAAGAGGTCAAAAGTAGCAATCGATATTCAAAGAGAATATGCAAAGTCGATCTACGCCTCTGTCAACTGCAGCGAGCGTGACCGCGGCGGCTTATATTATGTATGCTAGTCGTTTATCTTCTGCATTCCTTAAGAAAAATATATGCAGCTTTACGTTTCTTTTCGCATGGCAGGATAGTTGGAGAAATGATAATAGTCAGTCAGGGGTCAGTCGTGGCGCTTATACGTGTGACTGGAAACGACTGGTTGTGGACTCGATTCCCACTCGAGGAGTGGAAATATTTAATTTTTCCATTTTCTTCGCTCTGGTGTCGAGGAAAAGTGTGGTGTTAAGTTCCGCCACCTAACACGCAATCCCAACAATTAGCGGATAATAGGGAACGGAGTGTCATAACTCTAGGTTCCCTCTGCCTACCCTGCTGTGTGCGGGATACAGCGTGAAGCTAAAAATGATGGAAATAATTGAAATATAATCATTTTACTGAGTGGCAATCGAACCCATAACGAATCACGCGTATAGTCAGACTCTGTCCCACTGTATCATGATGGTGTCTAAAAAATAACATTTGAAAATAAAATGTTTTTAGGATATGTTTGTGGGTTTGATTTGCACTATTCAAAATGTTAGGTTTATTACTGTGTAAAATGTTATGTTATATTTTTTTAGGAGCTTCATGCTTTTCCCCGCACGCTACAGTAGTAGTAGTCAGAGAGAACGTAATATCAAGACACTCCGTCCTTTACTTTTCGCTCGACCTCGTGTCGAGTGTTGAATGGCAGAATGGAACGCTACCAGTCAACATTTCAACGCCACCTTAGGTAAGATAGCGGAGAAAAGAATATAATTTAAATATAATTATTTCTCTGAGTGGAAATCGAACTCGCGACCTATTATTTATTTTTAATCAGATGTCATATTTTCAAATATACATTTTGTTATACCAAAATAATTAAAAGGATGCTGCCGAATTGTTGCTACAGTAAAAGCTTTAGTTTGGAGCTTTATCCTCACTCGAAAAATATGTTGAAAATATTTTCATTCTCAAGAGTAAGGCAAGACAAAACGCAGCGTTGAGTTCCGCTACTCAAAACGTCATTTTTCAACTCAGGCCGAAAGCAGAAAATGGAATATCATGACACTAGGATATCGTGGCCAGTCGTGGCCCAGTGGCACAAGCGTGTGACTGTAAGCGACTGGTTGTGGGTTCGATTCCCACTCGAGGAGTGGAAATATTTAATATTTTCATTTTCTTCGCTCTGGTGTCGAGGTAAAAGCGCAACGATAAGTTCCGCCACTTAACACGCAATGCCTCCGAATTCGGCGGAAAGTGGGGAATGTAGTGTCTTAGCACTAGGTTCCCTCTGCCTACCCAGCTGTGAGCGGGATACAGCGTGAAGCTAAAAAAAAAGAAATAAAGCGATTTATTGAAAGCATAAAAACTAAAACAATAAACTTGCCAGGTACCAGGTAAAACACGAACGACCTCTATTTATAATGAAAACTTTAACTATCATTTTTTTTAAAAAATATCAATGACCTTTGTTCCTTGTTTTGTTTGAATTTAAAAATTCTTTTCACCCCACAAATGAGGTCGCTTTACATAAATGGCGCTTTCGGATTTAGGTCAGATGGTAGCTACAATAGATTTTATTTTTATTATTATTATGATATAGCCGAGAACAACATCGGCGAGTACTGGGCTTAAAACAACCGGCTTCAATATTAGTGGTTCAGAACTTTTGTTGTTATTATTTTTAAGTTTCTGTTTACGTGGAATCAAGTTGGGAATTGTATTTCAATGTATCGATAACAGTGTTGTCTGTTTGTGTATAAGCTTCTAAGATTCAGTTTTGGCTTGTTAGTTTGTTTTATGCAGTATAACGGGGAGGGAACAGAGTGTCTTAACACTACCTCACTCCTTTTCTTCTTGAAAGGCGTAAATATTACAAAATTCATATATTAATATTTTTTTAGTAAAGACCTTTTCTCCCTTAGCAATGATTACGTTTTATAATGTATGTTATTATTTTATGTATATGATTAGAGAACATTCTGTCAAGACATTCTATTCTTCACATTTCAATCATAATCTAGAGTCTAGATTATAACAGCACGCAATGTCTAGATTCTAGACATTGCAAGCAGTTATAATACCTATAGTCTTTTCTCTGTGTGGGAATCGAACCCACAACCGATTGCGTTTACAATCGTTGTGAGCGTTTACATTATCGTAATATAGCTTAAAGTAAAAAAAAACCTGTATCTAGTTATCATTTGATTTCTACTATTTTTCTTTTATTCTATTGAGATTTTCTTTTGTATTTTATATAACAGTTGGCTGTAGTAGCAAGCTGCTTACAGATTGTAACCCTTTCTATGCCATTATGTCATCTCTTGACTTCTAACGAGCGGTTTCACTACGCATGTTTCATCTTACAAAAAAGTTTTATACCTTACGTTATGTCGTACGACTGGTTGAAGACTTTTATAAATTTGAAATATAAAGAGTTTGTATACCTGTATTGTTTGGAAATGGATTTAAAAGGTAATTTTAGAAATAGGCTTATTTAATTTCAGGGAAAAAGTGGAGAACGAAGTGTCTTCACTATATGTTCTCTCTGATAACCCACCCTGCTATATGGGAAAAAGTGAAAAGCTGCTGTGAAAGGAACAATGAAGAAGCAAGCATATTTCCCTATTTAAAGTAAAATTTTGTAAGTTTATTAAAAGCTACATTTATTTTAAAATATGATAAACAAATCTTAATTTGCATTTCAACTTTTCGTTTTAACACAATAGTTGTATTCAGAAAGACGTTTCTACGTCATTACGAAAATGAAAAACTTAAGAGTTTAAATAAAAGATAAATGCATACATGTAAATAATTCTTTTTGAAAACAACAATATTGTATTGAAGTTATTATTTAAATCTGTATACATTTTCGACAAAAAGTATTTACTTCCGACAAATTTTCATACAAAAAACATTTTACAACAGGCAGACGACAAATCGTATCGCACAGTCACATAAGGCACATGATAGCAAGAAAGGCAAGAGCTCACAATGCTCGCTAAGAAGGTTAAAAGCGGTTAATGATACTAAGCTAAAGCTTACCACATTTATGCTATCTTTAAATGGTAAGGATTATTTAACTTGGGATTTGAACTTCAAATATAATAATTTGATATTGCTTTTTAGAGATACTGTGGTTTGAAAACGTCTGAATGTTAACAACTTGGTTGTGGGTTCGATTTCTAGGTGAAAAATGGTTGTAAATTTTGATTTCTCCGCTTTAGTCGAAATATCGGAAGCGTTAAGTAACGCCACTTAACATTAGTTATACGTCACTTAACATAGAGTTTGGGACAAAAGTGTGTTCTAGAGGTTTTTTAAACGTTGTATATTTCTGAAATATTACATTATGTTAGTCTGTGTATGGCTTAGTAGTCAGAATCTTTGGATGGTTTCCAAAGAGTGCAGGTACGAGTCTTGCTACGCTTGAATATTTAATCGTATATAAAAAATAAATACTCCTCTAATATCTTCATATCTTTTGAAAAAAATCTGTATAAAAATGAATCATGCTTAAAACCACAAACTTTTAACAACATTTTTAATAAAAATTACACAAACTAATAATTTTATCCACTTTTTTGTTCCTCCAAACTTCCTTATTTTTATATTTCACGCAAAATTCATAAACAAAATAGAAGTCACTACTTCCATTGGACCATAAAACCCCGTATTTATTCTTTTCCAAGGGCGTGGAGTATCACGTGACTTGCAAGCATTAATGCAATTAACAATAAAATATATATTCGTAAACCAGTACTTTATTATAATAGCCGTATAGCCTTTGATATACAATATTTATAAACGCGAATTCGAGGCTATCGTGGCATAGTGGAGAGACTGATTGTAAATGTGATTGGTTGTGGGTTCGATTCCCATTTGAGGGAATAATTATACAGTAGAATCTCGAATTTACGGCCTTCAGTTGCGTAATTCAGCTACAGATTCATATTAAATACCTACAAGTCGAATTTCTGAAAGAATGAAAGCGTCATAACTGGCATTAAAATAGGTGCATTTTAACTTAAAAGTTCGGAACGTAGCTGCAAATACATATGGTTGATAGTTAAGTGTTGTTTATAGTTAATACGAGTATATACATCACATTATGTACTTACTACGTATGGAGAAAGCTCGTTTTTTTTTATACATTCGATGATCTGGATTTTAGATAATGCCTTTCGAAAACAATTAGTCTGGTTCAACGAGTTTCTGTTGTATTTAAATTTTTCATTTTCACGCTCTCGTAACACAAAGCATGGCGTTAAATTTTGCCACTGAACACATAATATTCCAATTTCAGGCGGAAAACGGAGTGTCCTAACTCTAACTCCTTTTTGATATCAGAAAAGGCGCAAAGTGAACTTTTAGTTAGTCTTATTTTTAAGGGTAACAGACAGCTTAGTTGTTTAAAAAATAGTAAAGCCGAGAGAAACTATTTGAGATTAAAATGTTCTTTTTATTCATTTGTTTGTCATGTCCCAGGAAATGGTGATCTGTTACAAATGAAATAGCTACTAAGCGCAATACTGGCTAGTGTTTTTATTTTTTGATGTCGACCTACAATACTAGAAGCTGGTTTATTTTATAAAAAATATATATTAGGAATTTAGATTTAAAAATATCTACTTATATTTAGGCTATTGGGGTGCAGTGCATAATTAAATTTATTTTCATTTCTTCTTTCTAATAAGACAAAGTAAAGAACATTAAATTAATATATATATACGTATATTTCCATGAATGTATATAATTTTATACATATTCTTATGACTTAACGACTGAGAAGTAACTTAAATAAGATAAATAAAATATAAGTATCGATATAAAGTGTTCTGTTTTTAGTTTCACTTTTTAGTTCAAGTTCAAAGATCCCCTTTTGTAAGGCACTCCGTTCTTCTTTCTATCCATTCGACATTACTTGTTATGTGACACATCCAAAAATATCAAAAATGAAGGTGAAATTAATAAAATTCAATTTCCCCAAACAAAAATCAAACCCACAACCAGTCACATCACACTGACAACCAAACATTTCCACTGTACCATAACACCCATTACATATCAATAGAATAATACACAGTATAGATGATAAGTCCCCATTAAATGAAGCAGCAAAGCCATAACGATACAAACGACCCAAATTTCGATAATTGGTTTCATATTCTCCATTGAGGAAGGTCTATTGTGCGCAAATGTACGCTTGATAAGCTTATTACTGCCGCAAACTGCCTAAATTAATTAGTCTCTCTTACGAGCCGCAACTTTGACGGTTCAATTAGCGTGTTAATTATAAAGAAACGGTTCACCCTTGTGGTTTAGTGGTTTTGTGTGTGCGGAAGTCGCAGATTTGAATATGCAGGTTTAGTAAGTAGGGCAGTTAGGGAGAAGCTAGTGTTAGAAATACTTTATTTTCTAATTTTCGACTGTAATAGAGATGTGTTGTGTTGAGTGGCAGCGCTTAACGCCGCGATTCGATTTTTAAACCGAACCTGGTACCTATAATGGAGAAATAAAAATAATTTGAATATATAATCATTCTTCAAAGTGGGAATCAATTTATATTAAAACTCTTTTCTTTTAAAAATCGATTGTGCTCCTGTTATGTTTAAATTAAAAGCACCGAACGATTTGAATTAGGATTTTAAGACGTATTTTTTTCCTAAATAAAGAATTATAAAGAATTTTCCTGTTTAGACGGAGAGATTAGTGCCAAGACGTTCCGTTTACAAGTTGTTTCATTTGCACATTAATATAGAATCTATTTTTTTTTTAAATTAATTAAAATTAAAAACACGATTTTGATATACAATGGACGAAGTACATCTGACGGTACATACGAGTATGTAACATATAAGTAGATATCAGAGACAATTAGGGTAATACAAAGTGAAAAATAGGATCTGACAACCAAAACCTAATGGATTCGTACGAACGTATATAAATACGCAAAATAACATTATGTAAGGAAAAAGTAATAATACATATTTAATCTTGCCATTGCTGTAGCACAATATATTGAAAAGTTATGAATATATTTACTCTTAGCAGAATTTTAAATGAAATAAAGAGAACGTCACTACGTTTTTTTTTTAATGAAGGAAAGAGTGATTTACACTTAAATTACTCCGTCACTTCCGTCATTAAAAAAAAAATAAAACATAATTTAGGATATGTGCAGATTCTAGACGACAGCTGCCTAAAATACATCCGTAACATTTTTAGTTTTAACACTAGAAGCTAATAAATAATTTCTGCCTAGTTCTATATAAGGGGGTAGGAAAAGATAAAATTTAGAAAATACATGATTTTCTATTGTATTATGTGTATTAAAATATATAGTTTAAATAGTTGTCCGCAAAATTACGGTTGATGGGCTTATTACTGCTGCAATTAGACTTGAAATTAATTAGTGCCGGATCTTGTGCATTGACATTGACGCTTCATTTGATGTCTTAAGCTCCCATTATATTATGATTATAGACATATGAACTGTTATTGCTAATATCTGTATAATCAATACAATGAATGAACGATATTTTAAACATAAAGAAATTATTTCAAAATTGTAACGAAAAGTGGTGAACGGAGTGTATTGATATAAGGATCTCTCTACTTACCCTCTTTTGCGGGACAAAACATGGAGCTAAGTAGAATATTTCTGACTAAACGTAATAGTGTAATAACTGATTGTTTTGTCAATA
The DNA here is from genome assembly GCA_019049465.1 of Dryas iulia moderata. NCBI lineage: Eukaryota > Metazoa > Arthropoda > Insecta > Lepidoptera > Nymphalidae > Dryas > Dryas iulia. Next base: position 14,156,470 of record CM032418.1, on the reverse strand, counting down.
CTTTTGCTACCAGCCATGGCCTGGGCAGCAGCATTGTGTTCTGTTTCTTAACAATCAACGTATCTGAATATTGAATGGAGGAGAGAGAGACTGGTCACCAACTTTCAAAACTATTATAAAATAACCCAAAATTAAAGAAAAATAAGTATAAAACAAACAAATTAAATCAAGATTCCTTATAACAAGTAGCAAATTACATATTTTCATAAAACATTCATCAAGTTCACGTTCATGTTGGCAACAATGGTGAGCATTATCGTGTAATTAATCGCCGGTATAAAAACGGCGGGCGTGCTCGTAAATCCTTTAATTTTTACACTTTAAACTAGATTTAGCATTGTCCCATAAAATTGTCACTATGCATTTACCAAGCAAACCAGACACGCGAACGTTTGGCTCACCAAAAACTTGTTGGGTAGTTCGTGTAATAAACTTAAATAGATAATATTTACTCCAAAAACGATATTTTACGTTCACTTTGTCTTCGGATGCTATGTTTTGTAAACAATGCTGTTGTCGGCAATAATAATGCCGACGGATTTAGTGTCTAATTTAGATTCAATCTCAGTTGAATTGTTGTACGAGATATCGTATATTTTGTTTTCGAACTATTAATATTTCAAGTTGCTATGAAAATATTGTTTATAGTTAGTTTTAAGTTAAAGTGCTTGCATTTGGTGTGTTATTTTAGTTTCGTGTTTGTGTCTAGTACGTATTTAATCCTTGTTTTAGTTTTTGTTAGGTAAAGTGTGAAATAGATAAAGATAAATGAACACTGGTTTTAAGTATTAATTGGTAAGCTGTATCATCTGCTAGTATAAATGTTAGTATAAAATTTAAGGCGGTAGATATTATTTCAATCATTGTACTACTATTGTTGAAGAAATTCTCAATTGTTCTTTTCAAATACACATTTAGAGTGGATGCGAGAGGTAATTAACATTTTATAAGGCCTGAGATAGATCTTAAACTTACACTTATATAACAAGTCCAAATCACTTTTCTGATCACCTTTTCTTACAATTCGATGAGCATATGAATGGTGAAATTTTTAATATTAAGGAATTTCCTTCTCCGAAAAAAATGTATAAGACGTAATTTCTGTGTGTCTGAAAAGTGAAAAACAGAAGACATATTTTTCTGTGAACACTAACATACCGGGAAAGACCAAAAAATAACTAAGATCGTTAATACATCAATTTTACAATAAACATTATTATAGCTTCACGCTGTATCCCGCACACAGCAGGGTAGGCAGAGGGAACCTAGTATTAAGATACTCCGTTCCCCACTTTCCGCCGAATTCGGAGGCATTGCGTGTTAAGTGGCGGAACTTAACGCCGCGCTTTACCTCGACACCAGAGCGAAGAAAATGAAAATATTAAATACTTCCACTCGAGGAGTGGGAATCAAGCCCACAACCAGTCGTTTACAGTCACACGCTTGTGCCACTGGGCCACGACTGGCCACTATATACAATAAACAATTAAAATTCTACCATCTAAAATCACAAATCAAAAGCGTTTCATTAACTGTTAAAATGTTATATAACAAACAGAATGAAGCAATTGATATTGATGGGTTTTCAAGCGGATGCCATCGGAGTTTTCGGGCTCCGAGAGAAGTCAATCAAGTGATAATTACAATAAAAACAGCGGCCGGACGGAGTTGTGAAACCGTTCAGCTGGATCGCGGGCCACAAGGTTGGGTATATTGAATTATAATTATTTTTTTGAAGATGTATTTTTAATATTAGTTATTTTTTAGCTTTGTATATAATTAAGCAGAGAGAGTTTTGTGTCATGACACTTCATTCTTCTATATCTGTTCGAACTGCGAGTTGACTTTCCCTAACCGCAACGGGGAAATGAAAATAGTTGAATTATTGTATTTAATTAATGTTCATTTATCCGCTTTGGAATAAGATGCGGCGTTTAGTTCCACCGCTCAACTAACTTAGCTTTCGATTTGAAACCATTGGAGGAAAGCCGGAAATATAGTGCGTAAAAACTAATTTCTCTCCGAAAAATCCTGCTAGACAAAAATATAAAAAAAGAACTATTTAAATTACCTACTAATTCCAAATATTGTAAATCACAAACGCCAGTTTAGTGGGCAACCAATGGCAGAAGAAACGGGCGATAATTTGAGTGAAAACAAGCGAATAATTGATTAACGAGTCCTCGACCGTGCGTCGCTTTATTAAATTAAACATTGTTATTTTTGAAACTGTCTTTAAATATTAACGCTAAAAGATTGATGCGAATTTATTTCACATTTTTCACATGTTTCATAATTTAATACTTTAGTCTGTGATATTTTAATACTCTTTTTTTTGTATTTTTTAAATACGTAGAGGAATTTGTATATTTAAATTGGGGCCAGTCGTGATGCAGTAGCACAAGCGTGTGACTGTAAATACTGTTGTGGGTTCGATTCCCACTCGAGGAATGGAAATATTTCCATATATTTAGTTCTGGTGTCGAATTCGGCGGAAAGTGGTGAACGGAGTGTCTTAACACTATGTTCCTTATCTATACCCTGCTGTGTGGGGGATACAGCGGGAAGCTAAAAAAAATTTAATTAAAAAAAAAAGGTGAAGCTGCTAAAAATCATATTGTTTTTCACGGGTCAGTCATAACAGATTTATGATGGAAAGTTAACAATCGCAATTAATTAAAGCTTTGAAATTCACTTTGTTACGTGTGCATAAAATTAATTATGACACCGCTCTGTGTCAGTAAATATCGTGCTCTAAGCTGTTATGTAAAATAGTTATTACGATGATATGATGATGACGCGTTTACAGTCACACTTACGTGCCCTGCGCCATAACTGGCCTCAATACTATACATTACACATAATGACATTTCGACATAACATTTTTAGAGAACGGAGTGTACAAACACTACTTTTTCTCTTCCTACTTAACACGTGAAGCTAAAAAACTGGTACTTTCCAAGTCATTCCGTTAAAACTCGATATACTAGAAGAGCAGTGACAAATTGTCAGCGCGTTGTTTACATTCGTCCCGGATGCAGATAATAGGTTGCATCTGTTAGATCGACTGGATTGGTGTCGGATGAATACATGCGTTCCCTTTTGTAGAACATTTTTTTTGTACTGCAATACAGTGCTTGTAATGTGTATTATTTTTGTTGTTTTTTTATGTTTTGTTTTGTTCTTATATTAGTTTTATTATATTGTTTTTAGCTTCACGCTGTATCCCGCACGCAGCAGGGTAAGAGGGAACCTAGTATTAAGATACTCCGTTCCCCACTTTCCGCCGAACTCGGAGGCATTGCGTGTTAAGTGGCGGAACTTAACGCCGCGCTTCACCTCGACACCAGAGTGAAGAAAATGGAAGTATTAAATATTTCCACTCCTCGAGTGGGAATCGAACCCACAACCAGTCGTTTACAGTCACACGCTTGTGCCACTGGGCCACGACTGGCCACTTTATCATTTTATTTTGTGAAATGTGGAATGATAAGCTAGTAGCTGCAGGCTTTGAAGGGAAAAGCATGAAGCAATGTGGGCAAAGAGTACTTAGTGTAAAGACACTCCGTTTCCCACTTTCTGCCTTAATTCAAGGCATTGCGTGATAAATACTTTGAAAATTCTCCCGAATGAGAATCGAATTCACGATCATCACATAATGTTAGACGCTGTCATATTGCACTACGACGGCTTATTTTTCTTTTCACTTAACACATTTTCACATATTTGTATTTTCAGAGAATCTAGTGTCAGGATTCTCCGTCGTCCATTAATTTTTTATTTTCAATAAAAACTATAAACGCAGAAAATATCCATTTAAAAAATAACATTGATTTAATAAAAAATATATATTACAATAAAGAAAAGCTACACGAATGTATGTAATTTTGAATGCATATCGGATTTTAAAAGCTTTCCAAAGCCCCATACGGGAGCGAGTGTCAGTACGGTGTTTACGTTGGGTACAAGTTAATAGCATGCATCAGTTACATCGAATGGGAACTGACTAAATATTCAACATTGCGTTTCATTGGTTGTGCTGTCAAAAATATCAAAAATTTGGAAATTCATATGCCATTTTAAAGATTTTTTATGTGTTTTCGAGTAATAATAAAACGTAAAATTATATTTTACCAAAATAAATGAAAACTAAAGGAGAATGGACAAAGAGAACCCAGTGGCAGTGGTGGTAGGAAAATCCAATTATTCCCTTTTCACTCGAAATTAAGACATTACATGCACAGTGGCAGAACTCAATGCCGCGTTTTGTGCAAAATTCAAATATAAAAAAGGCGTATAACATTTTTTTTGATTAAGATCGAATCACTTCCAACCGGGTTTACAATCAGACACTGTGTCACTGTGTATTGAATCATGAAATCGCGAGTGGTTAATCATGATTGGTTGTGGGTTCGACTACCGACTAAATAATCGCACTATAATTATTTTTACAAGCCAAGCGCGGTGTTAAGGTCTGCCACTCAACATACAATATCACTTACTATGACTAATTGAGGCGGAAAGTTAAGAGCGGAGTGTCTTCACACTTACTTCTTTCTTACTTCTTTTTTTTAGAGTAAAGGAGGCAAACGAGCAGAAGGACCTGATGGAACCTGATGGTAAGTGGTTACCTTCGCCCATGGACATCCACAACGCCATAGGAGTTGTGGATGCGTTCCCGACCTTGGGGATGTAGGAGGTAAGGAGATAAGGAGGAGGGGGAAGGTGGGAATAGGGAGTGCTGGCTTAAATGCTATCGAACCGAAACACAACATCAGATATTTAGATATTGGCGGTTCGTCTTTGACATGATAGTAGTCGCGAGCCAGTCATACCACCAAACTACTGGGTTACTCGCCTTTTATGGGACGCTACGCAGTGGCGGAGGGGAACTGTATTCTTATCCCATCCCCCCGTGGGATATAACTACCCTTCTATGTGGTATAAAGTGGTATAAAGCGTGAAATTGGGAAAAAAAAAACAAAAAAGAATAGATACCCTTAGGTATGATCTATATATGAAACCAAATTTAACAAAGTGAAAGAGTTAAACAAAACAAATATAAAAACTGGACACAAAGTGTCACGGAGCACGGTTTAGTCTGAGTGAACAGGTTGTAATAGCTTTTATTAGTTTGAGTGAGTGACTCGGACAGGTGAATGCTAAACTGTTATTTCATTTATGATTGCTAAAATGAATGAATGGATATGTCTCATTCTTTTATTTAAGGTAGAGTAGTTATAATACAGTGTATAATAAAATTATGTTATACTATAGTTAATGTTTTCATGTGTTTTGACTGATTGAGTTTTTTTTTTGAGAATTAAATATCTATAAGCAAGCATATGCTTACATATCATAATATAGGATGAATATTAATTAAACATACAAACGATAGTCATTTGACTATCGTTTGAATCAAACAAATGCTTGCCTTAACTAAGTTATCTATTTAGATAACTTAGTTAAGGCAAGCATTTTTTTGGCACTTGAGTAGGTTTTTTATGACAATATTAACAAGTAAGCAAAAAGATTTTTAATTTGTTATGGCAATAAACGAAAGAAGAAAGAGAACATCTTTAAGTAATGTTTATAGTATTCATGTATAAGAAATATTCTTAGGTTATAATACTTAAATATTTGTGAACGAGGATTTTAGAAACGTATGGCAGCGACCAGAGCGCTGAACGGTTTCCAAAAGGCGTAGTTTCAAATCCTGCTGCGTTTAAACTTTCATACGTTTTCTAAGAATGCATTTATTTACTTAAATACGTCGTTATTCGAAAAAATAAACACTTCTATAAAAACTTTAACGACCAAAAATATTACAATTTTCCCAAAACAAAAGCTATTAAACAACTAATAATTTCTGATTAAATATAAAATTTAACAAAAAATGATCAACTTTCCTTTATTGGCAGTTCATAATAATATATAGAGTGTTTCGCGCGCGATGTTCCTCTCCCGCTGGCCGTCCGCCAAATGCGGGTAATTTGATAAAAACGCCCAACAACGGTTACTGCCAAACTTTAGACAAGCTTTATTAGCTCTGTTTCGTTCATATTCTCCACTATCGCCGCCTTTTAAGCTGAAATTGTAATATTTTAACTAATTATTTTATAGTAGATGTGTTTTATAAAGGGGATGTAGTATATAGGTAATAATAAATGTATGTTGGTTAATATGTGTAACAAACTTTATTGTTATGTGATTTTTACGCCAATGTATAATTACTTTGAAGCCACCATGGTACAGTGGTGCAGTGTTTGACTATAAATACTATTGATTGTGGATTCGATTCCCACTCGGAAAGTTATTTTAGTTATTTTTGCTCCTCCACTCTAGTACATAAGAAGGAACGTGGTCTTAAGTTTTGACTTTGACGCAATGTAACGATTTCAGGCGGGAATTGGCAAACGGAATATTTGATACAAGGCTGACCCTGACTATCCTGTTATACGGGATAACGTGAAACTTAATGCTCTATAGCATGGTAGATAATATTCTGATATTCTTATACCTCCAAAATATAAGAAACAGGGTAGTCTGACATTATGTACCTATAAAATATATAGATTTAAAATTTCTATATCTATAGAATAACAGAGACTACGCATACAATTTACACAACAGACAACTGGGAACTAAAAACTAGAAAATTAACATTCTGAACTTAAGTCGTTAAACGCGATAATGAAGAATACAAGCATAACAACTAGTAAACTAAAGTAAAGTAGTATCATTACCGCGCTGTTTATCTTCGTAAAGGAAACGTAAACAACTCTTAAAACAAGGAGCTATAATTCTTATTAAGTACATTAAAACTTAATAATAACAACAACTGTTGTATATTTAAACGATCACAAGTAGGTAGAAGTTTGAGATAATGGACAATATGGAGCTATGTAACAAGAATAGTGCTAAGAAGGGAAAATGTAGATATTTTTAGTCCTGAACAAGAATTTATTTCGTAACTAGCTGCTTTGTTGGCGTGGAATTTGACAAATAGTTACATTTCTAAAATATAAGTGACTCCTTTACTTTCATTATCTGTCAGTGAAAGTCTCGTTACAATCGGTGCAGCCGCTTTATACATTAACCAGAACAAACAGACAGACAATACGAAATAATAGAATACATCGTACATTCGCTTGTTGAGTAGCAGACCTCAACGCCGCGCTTTGTCTTAAGTACCAGACTGGATAAAAGGAAGACAATAAATATATATAGATCATTACCCCGAGTGGGAATCGAACCCGCAACTATGGCCCCATAGACAGAATAGATCAGATATCACTAAGAAATTAAGATAAACACATACAAATGAACATTTATTTTGTTAGAAACTTAAACTCAAACTTACTGTCTATTTAAAAAAATAAGGCTGGTTTTTCTCAAGTCTGAGGCAGTATGGCAGCAAAAATTAATCACGTAACTTCTTCGTTTTATTAAATTATTTGGCTTTGACTAACTGGCCGTGAAATAAAAGTATACTATATACAAAATTTGTAAGTGGGAATTAAACCTACAATCGCTTTTGAACCAATTGAGCTGTTTATATCATTAAAATTAATGTAAACTTTCCGCAATAGTTACTAAAACAGTTACTTAAATATCAACCAAAGGAAACACAATATTAATTTAATAGGTATCAATTTAGACATATTTTATTATTCCATCGTAGTGCAGTGAGATGGTCCAAAGTCTAAACGTAATGAAAATTAAATATTTTCGTGCTCACAAAAGGGTGGCCAGTCGTGGCGGAGTGACACAAACGTGTACTGTACTGACTATAAGCGACTGGTTGTGGGTTCGATTCCCACGCGAGGAGTGGCAATATTTATTATTTCCATGTTCTTCTTTCTGGTGTAGAGGAAAAGCGCTGCGTTAAGTTCCGCCACTTAACACGCAATGTCTCCGAATTCGGAGGGAAGTGGGGAACAGAGTGACTTAACACTAGGTTCCCTCTGCCTACCTTGCTGTGTGCAGGATACAGAGTGAAGCTGAAAGAAGGAAAAAGGTGGCGTTAAGTTTAGCCATTCAACACATAAAAAAGTGGGAACCGGAGTGACTTGACTCTCTGTATACCCTGTTATGCGGGGAGTGAGTGCGAGTAAATGATGCAGTTATTTCATTACATATTCAATATTATATTTTCGGGATTCCTTGGAATGCGAGGTCCAAATATTTTTCTTATTAGATATGACCCACATAGTGAGCAGTCCAAAAATAGTGAATATGAAATTTTCGGTCATAGATGTAGTTGTAGTTAAGTAGAAAGATATTATTTAGTGGCTTCGTTTATTGCATATAATATTAGAGTTGAAGTAGCAGTTTTTAGAGTAGAAAAATTATTCAAACTAAGCTTAAACGCTAAAAAATGTTTATATAATAATAAATGTTTATTTTTAAACTTAGTACTGCGACTAACTGTTGCCAGTATGTATACTAATAACTATTCCGATAAGTTATTTCAAAGTAATTATATAAAAACTATTTCATATAGCTATTCAAAATTTTAGTACAATACAAGAAGACACTAGAAAATTCAGTAGACACATCCACCTATTTGTAAAAAAATCAGCTTTATGCTTTTTCACACACAACATTGTGCCTACCATAGAATATAGTGTTAAGACATTCCTCACTCAAGTTTACGCCTGAGTCATAGATAGTGTTTGATAAGTGGCAGAAATAACATAATAATATGAATAAGTGGCAGAAATAACATAATAATATGAACAATAAAAAAGTGAAGCGGGCAGAAAAGAGAGTGTCTTGACACTAGGTTGTTTCTAACCACCTTACTATACGAGAAAAAAACTCAAAGCAGAAAAAATAACATCCCAAATATAACACAATCGTAACACATTTCTTTCAGTATTTTTCTATTATAACATTGTTAGCTCTATAAAAACAAGTAAAGAAATGGCGAAAACAAGGCAAATTGATATGTTTTCCCAACGCACGTGAACATCAAAGTAAAAAAGGCCTAATCCGTATCAATATCGCAGACCCTACTGTATAAATCATCTACTTGCTGTTGTGTTTGTTTGGTCCAAGTGTATAAGGGTAAGATATAATTTAACTTAAATATAGGAGAAGATATTATGGTGTTAGCCTAATAATAAGGGACAAAAATACACTTAGCATAAGTAGAACTTTTCTTAGATATCAATTTATAAAAAAAATGTAGCTTAATGATCGAGTGTCAAGACACTTTGCCCTCCATTTTCCGCCTGAAATCTAGACATAATGTGATGAGTGGCGGAAACCAACGCCGCGCTTTGTTTTAGGTGCCAGAGATAACAAATTAAAATTTAAATATAATTATTTCCCAAGTGGGAATCGACCCCACAATCATCGCTTTACAATCAGAAGCTGTCACACTGAGCCACGACGGCTTATATTTGTATATTTCGTATAAACCTTGAGGCTTGAAGCTGACACATAATTCTATCTGGCATGTAGGTTCTATCTTTCACAAGTGGTATTCGGCTCAACATAAAAGTCTAATTTATATAAAAGTACAAAATTTTAGTGGCAATATGCTCAAAGCAATCTCATATTATTTCCTAATGCTATACCACTTTTTTTTTCTCTTTTTCTACAAATTGAGATATGGCGGCGATTTTGATCAAATTTAAAATATAAATAATTAATTGATTGATTGAACTTAAATTAATATTGAAAATAAGAAATATTTCCACTCCTCGAGTGGAAATCGAACCCACAACCAGTCGCTTTACAGTCACACTTTGTGCCACTGCGCCACCGCTGGCCCCAATTAATTATTATGTTATACAATAACTTAAATCGCGGACGCTGTCGCCTATACCTTAAGGCAAGCATAAATAAAAAAGGGTCGAATCAATAGTAAGTTTAATCCCACAGGCACCGGCCACGATCTCATTGGCCGATACAAATTGACAGCTCGGAAGTGGCGTTCAGTTCTTTATTTTATTTACTTTTAAGTGTTCTTTAAGTTACTTAAGGATATATGAACGTAAAGATCTACTAAGCCATATGTTTTTTGTTTGAGAAAGTTATTAGATTGAATGGCATATTTTACTAAAAGCTTTTGTTTCAGTTTGACGCTCTTACACGCCTAGCAGGGCAGTCAGAGTTGACTCAAAGTCAAGATATTTCATTGGGGCCAGTCGTGGTGCAGTGACACAAATGTGTGACTGTAAACATGTGGTTGTGGGTTTGATTCCCACTCGAGGAGTAGAAATATTTACTATTTAAATTTTCTTCGCTCTGGTGTCGAGCTAAAGTGTAGCGTTAAGTTCTGCCATTTAACACGCAGTGCCTCTGAATTCGGCGCAAAGTGTGGAACGGATTGTCTTAACACTAGGTACCCTCAGCTCTGCTGTGGACTACCCTGCTGTGTGCGGGATACAGCGTGAAGCTAAAAAAAAATCGTTATATATTTTCGGGAGGAGGGAGTGGCGGTACTCAACGTTGCGATTTGTCTTAAGTAGCAAAGAGGAGTAAAAAAAAGTTTTTAGTAAAATTACCCATTCCATTCCCCACTCAAAAACACATCACTACAATTACTTACTTTTTGGTGAAAAGCTTTACATTTAAATTCTCATAACAAGATTACAATTAAAATAAATATTTCAAGATAGATTTCAAAAGACTAACTTCTTAAAAACTTTATATGAGCAGTAAGTCTCTATTTGGGCTAAGACTTTTTCATCAGTTTATACGAAAGCAATTTAACCCAGAGAAACTTAATAAATATATGAAAATGTACTTCCCATAATATATTTAATAACAACCATAGTTCATATTACCCCAATTTCAGAACAATTACCTTCTAAAATATGTAAGCGTAGGCATGGGCCTAACTAAGTAACCAAGTATGTAACTAAGGCATTCAACTTAAAAACGTACGTACATATATGCAAGTATACGAAAAGCAAAGACATAAGTGTCGCGTTAAATACTTTCATCTTTTGTATGATAAAAGCAGTTTTAGACGCTGTGAGACGTTTTGATGAGAGTAATATGTGAATTTGTGCGAAGGAAAATGAACTTTCTTGCTTTAATATAAAGTTGAATTTCAGTTGAAATTGTTACGGTCAATTACAATGATAAATGAAGACGCTTTATCCCACGTTTTATTATCTTTATTGATGCTTATAAGCGAATAAATCCATCTAATATATTGAGATTTTGTTTTAGTGAGATGAATTATTAATATGAACATATGTATGTGGCCAGTCGTGGCCCAGTGGCACAAGCGTGTGACTGTAAACGACTGGTTGTGGTTCGATTCCCACTCAAAGAGTAGAAATATTTAATATTTCGATTTTCTTTGCTCTGGTGTCGAGGTAAAGCGCGGCGTTAAGTTCAGCCACTTAACACGCAATGCCTCCAAATTCGGCGGAAAGTGGGGAACGGAGTATCTTAATACTAGGTTCCCTCTGCCTACCCTGCTGTGTGCGGGATACAGCGTGAAGCTAAAAAAAAAAACATATGTTTAGCTGATAAAAGTGGTAAGATAAAGCGCGGTGTTTAGTTCCGCCACTCAACTCGTAATATCTTGAATTCGACTGGAAATTGGAGAAAGGAAGTTGTGAAACAGGGTTTTCTACTTCTACTCTGCTATAGATAGATACTACTACTACGAGGCTGATAGAATAATACGGAAAGCGAGAATGGCCAAAAAAAATTTACCCGTGAAGCCAAAGTATTTGTTCGTATGGACGATAGTGGGGAGTTCGATTTCTATTTAGGTCAATTTCTTTTAAGAGTTTTGTCTAATTATTAAAATAAATAAATAAAATTCAGCGTGGTAATTCATTCTAGTATTCTATACTTACTTGTAGCCCTGTTTATAAATAAAATACACATTGCTTTATCAACGTCCTATGTAAAAGAATGTTTGTGAAAATGATAGTGTGTGTAGCGTGATATTTATTTAGAGGCAGCTGTGGCACAGTGCCGGAGTGTCTGACTTTAAACACGATAGATATAGGTTAGATTCCCACCCGGGGAATAATTTTATTCAGGGAATATTTAGATAATTTTCTTTTTGTCTACTGTGCTATCTAAAACAAAAAAAAGGTATACATGTTACAATACACTTCATTCACAAACGTGATTTACTCTGATTTTTTATTTAATAAAAATCCATAAAATATACTCTACGTAAAAACTTACAAAAATTAACAAAATAAATAAGTTTTAGCACAAAATAAAATAGAAAACACTTGGAAATAAGTTAAAGCGTGCCAAAGCCACGGCTATTGGCTGCCTCGCCAAATTCTGTTATCTCAAGCTCTCGTGTGCCGCGTGTTTTTGCATCGTACTACCACCATCGTATTATCACTACCACGTATGTACCTATGTAGTAACATTTAAGACTTGTAATTTTATTAACACTATCGTGGCGCAGTGCTAAGATTGTGGGTTTGATTCTCATTTGGGGGATGACTATATTTAACACGTGCAACGCCAAGCAAAATTATGCGTCTTTCCGTTCTGGCCACGTCGGTCAATGCTGGTCGACAATGATAATTTCCGTTCGGGCCGCGTCGGTCAATGCTGACCGCTGCATCGAATACTTTCGATTGATTAATACAGGCTGTAAGGCACTGCTATCTAATTAAAAACCACACGTAATGACCCGCGTGACTCACTAGTTACTCTAAAGTTGGTTTTTAAAAATGTAAATTACTTGGGAGTAAGACGACAATTTCAAATGCTAACTGACGTTCGATGACGTCACAAATTTTGCTGTTTTGATTTTTGCTTGACCTGTTGGGATAGCATGCTGTCGGTGAGCATTGACCGCGTTAGTAGTGAGCGTGTTATAATATGATATGTATTTCTTCTAGGTAATACAAAGCGTCGAATTTATCACTTAACACACAGTGCCTTGAATTCGATCAGAATGTGGATAATGGTGTGTCGTGACACTAGTCTCTCTCTTTCTCTCTTTCTCTCTGCCTAAGCTATAAATATGTAAAGTAGAACACATGACTGAGCGGTGAGAGCGCCTGGACGGTATCCAGGAGGCGCGGGTACGAATCCCACTGCGTTCAATTTTTTATACGTTTTCTAAATATGTTTTTCATATAAAATAGATGTTATTCTAACCAAAATATGCCCGAGTTAAGAACGCGAGTTTAACTAGAAATTCCGCGCTTTGTCATAATAAGACGAAGAAAAAAAATGAATACTATATAACTTTCATAGTAGGAATTGAACCTACAACCACTTCATTTTGCAGTTACCTATACTTATTAAACTAAAAAACCTTTTTTTGAAAAAGACATTTAGAAGAAGTTTAAAAATTTGAACGCAGCGGGATTCGAACCTGCGCCTCCTGAATACCGTCCAGGCGCTGTCACCACTGAGCTATGCGTTCTACTATCCGCTGCGTCGAAGTTCTTATACGATTTATTGCAACTTATTTTTGTTGTTAGCATCTCTGTAGAGAGATTTTTACAAATTTCTGCTACCCAAAGATTATTCTACGAACAATCGTTTGGCAAGAGAGACTGCTATTTATCAAATACTTTTAAACATTTTTTTGAGTTTAATACCTATTTTCTTCTCAAAACAGGTAAAAAATGTTAAAATAATGTAACATATAGTTAACAAGTACTTAAAGCGCTGTACCGCGCGGTAATTGCTGGTATGAAAATAAACAACACAATTTTGTACTGCAGCTAGCTTAATATTTATTAGTGCTTGGGATATTTTTTATAATGCTGCAATCATATTAGCAAGTTCATTATGAAAGGTGCGAGGAAATAACGCAAAAAAATAATGTAGCCTAACTAAGTAACTTTGTTGAGCTTCAATATGGGTTGTTAGTGTTTTTTTATATTAATTTTTAATAACGAAAGCTAATTTAAGCTTTTTTTCACATAATAGGGTAGGTAGAGAGCTTTAGTGTTAAGACACTGTGTTTCTGTCAGAAACTTTTTTGTGTGTTTTATTGTAGATTTTGTGTGTTGGGTAGCGGAACTCAACGTTAAGTTTTATTTTATCAAGAAGAAATTATGTATAAATATTTATTTCAATGAGTGGGAATCGAAATCAAAACCAATCGCGATCAGTATAGATGTTGTCGTATTGCGCTGCGATGGCCCAATTATCATAATTTTGTAATAAATTGATATGTTACGTAAGTCTTTTGCGTAAGTTGTAGATTCGAATCCCTCTAAGTGGAATAATTACATTTAAATAATTTTCAATTCTCTGCTCTGGTTAGAGAGCGCCCAGATCTGAGGTCCATGACTAGTCACACAATTTCTAAAATTCGAGCGAAGAGAACGGAGGGTCTTGACACTAGGCTCTCTCAAAAACGTGAAGCTCAAAAAAAAGATTATGTTAGAATTTGATCCTAATCAAGTAAGCTCAGGGTATGTTTTATTATACTCCACAATTTTTATAACATATACTCCAGAAGGCACAATTTCAAAAACTGTACGTTATTTTTTGTGCCTAACAGCAATAAAAAAAAATAGTAAAATATTACAAAAAATGTTAAAAAACCCGTCTAAATTTAATTTAGCAACAAATCCCTTCAGATACTTTTAAGTGGGAAGCTAATAAAAGATTAATATCTTTACAGCTTCCAGCGTTAAGAGCCCTCATTAGCGCTAGATCATCAGTTGTCTCATTAAACGCAACCAATTAGTGAAGCTCCGAGCTCAAGAAAGACACTTGACCAGTGAAATGTTGGGATATATCGAGATTTAGAAGGTGTTTTAAATTTAACAGAAGTGTTTGTTTTATATTAGAGCTATAAAAAAGAGAAATTAAGGAAATAAGGTAATCGGTTCTGTGTTATCGGTAGTGTTATTAACTAAGCTTTAATAAGTCTATAAGATTTTCGACGTAGTCAGATGTAGAACACCTGGCTTAGTGGTGGGAGCGGTTGGATGCATACTAAGAGGCTTGAGTTCGCATCTGGCTAAATTTAAATTTTATACTTCTTCTATTTTTTTTACTTGCCTAGAGAATAATGCTTTCAAAATGTTTTGAGATCTCTGTGAATTTAACTACACTTTATGTACTAGGTGCACTTTATGTACTAGGTAGATAAAGTGTTCGAAACACAATAATATAAATATAAAGAAACACTCTGATACCTATGACAAATCGTAGAAATCAATTCTAACAGACGGAAAATTAAGAAGGGAGTGTCTTGACACTAGGTTCTCTCTGACTACCCTGCTATGTGGAAAAATCTTGAAGCTGCTAAAATATAATAAATAAAATAATATGTCCACTTAACACGCAAGCCTCCGAATTCGGCGGAAAGTGGGGAATGGAGTGTCGTACACTAGGTTCCCTCTGCCTACCCTGCTATGTGCGGGATTCAGCGTGAAGCTAAAAATATAATAAATAAAATAATATATGTATGTATTATCTATAGCTAAGCACATCTAAACAAACCATCCTAATACATGGACACGAGCGTGACTCGACTCCGTTCCGGCGGTACATTAGCGCGAATTATGCCTCGAATTTATTCTGAGGGCCCCTCGACTCAAGTGTTGGTGTTCACGCTTCCTTGTATTCGCAAATTGGTAGAACGACTTCAGTTTGAATGAGCATAGCTTAATTATATATTCAATTTTTGTTTTTTTTTTTTTATTTTTTTATGGAAATGTTTTTGGGTCGTAACTGGGAGAGAGAGAGAGAGAGTTTAAAGAGGTAAGAGAGATTTTTTCTTAAAAATTGAAAAAATATTTCAAACAAATGTTATTCTATATCAGCAATATGTGCTTAGGAAACATCTACGTTGAAGAGTATTGGCTGTAAGCTTCAAAATTTCCATACAAGCTATTTTAGGCAGGCTTTAGTCTAAGATAAGCAAATGACGTCGAAACTTTCAATAACTTATATTTTTAAAAATGATATTTCTAGACAGAATATTTATTAAGTTACATTATTTTCCTTTATTAAATTAAAATAAAATTTAAAGTAGTGTAATTGACTTTTTTTAAATTCTAAATCATATTCTATACGTAGGTTTGTACATTATTTTCTCCTCCTATTAAAGTAAATACAGTTATATTAAAATAGTCTTTAGTATTCATGAAAGTAATCGAATCATCATTTCAATCATTTCAATTCTGAAATCGTCTAAACATAACGAGAGGAAGTATTTATATATTTTCAAACAAAAATCCACCTGTTCTTAATAATTAACTGAAACTAAAACTAACTAACTAACTTAAAAACTGACTAACCTTGCCAACTCCAGTAGGTTCCTTCACTCCCAGCCGTCGTAACAACGCGGGGGGAGGTGGTGGCGGAGATCTATGTAACGCTGCACTGAAGCCTGACGACACAGGGTCTTCCTCTCGCCTTTTTCGTTCTCGGTGTGGAGACCCACCACTGCATTTTGTAGGTCTGTAAAGTAAGAAATATTGGAAATTAATAATGACAAGCGTAGTAGCATGTAAGCATAGTTACGTGCGTGGTATGAATTATATAAATAATTTAAATATATATATTATATATTTCTACGACTGAGAATCAAACCTTAAAGCAATTGTGTAAACAGATAGGTTCTATCTCACTGCACTACGTTAGTCTCATTATGTATTAACATACTCGTTTATAAAGTTGAAAGCAACCTAATTTAAAAATTTGGCGTTGGAGTATACCCACTTCTATTGCCATTTTTTTTAGTCTGGAATAAAATGTAAAAGTAAAGGACATTTCTTTAAAATAGCTTTAGGTCTTTAAAATTAAAAACAAGTTAAAATCAGGCAGAGGGTCTATATCAAAAGTTAAATCTAAAGTTTATATAAATATCATAGTTTCGCATTATATTAAGTAAATGTAAAATGTGCATAAATACGAAAGATAATGCGAAAAAAATCGAAAAATTACTTTTTAAACTTGTTAATTATTCAAACTATACTTATAAAACTCTATATTAAAAATAACAAACGACAAATAACAAAATTAAAAACACCAGTTCATTGAAAACGGAAACCCAGAATATCCTGTCACCTCCAACCCCTCAAGAATTCGAAGTAGAAATAAATGGACACTACGTGACGTCCCCACTCGAGTCCTTTTTTACATTTTTCAAAAATTCGCCTCGCGTCAATACGTGGCATAAAACCTCTGATGGATAGCTTTTACGTGACTCCTGACGACGATCTTTATTTTATTTTAATGTTCCCGCCGATACGCTGTGCCAGCTTAAAATTGAAAATTCCCAGCATATTGGAATAGTGGTGTGTTACCATCAAGCAATATCGTTTTAAATGTCAAACACTTGTACTGTAGGAATAGCTACTGTACTTCATTGAAGTGTCTCCATGAATATATGATATTGGAATTGATGTAGAATAATATTATTAAATTAATTGAATTAATATTTGGCGCCAGCCGTGGCGCAGTGGCACAAACGTGTGACTGTAAGCGACTGGTTGTGGGTTCGATTTCCACTCGAGGAGTGGAAATATTTATTATTTCTATTTTCTTCGTTCTGGTATCGAGGCAAAGCGCGGCGTTAAGTTCCGCCACTTAACACGCAATGCCTCCGAATTCGGCGGAAAGTAGGGAACGGTGTGTCTTAACACTAGATTCTCTCTGCCTACCATGCTGTGTACGGGATATAGTGTGAAGCTAAAAAAAAATATTTCGGCGGAAAATGGACATGATGATGGATTAACAGAGTGTCTTAGCACTAACACTAGGTTCTCTCTGCCTACCTTGCTGTGTGCGGGATACAGCGTGAAGATAATATTATTATCCATTTTAAATTAATTATATTATTACAAAAGTTATTTTTTAAATATTTATTCTAGCATGTGACCATACATAGGAGAGTATGTAGAAAACCCGAACTGCCTTAGCCACATGTATGTCAGTTTATATAAAGCTCTATGTTGATGCTATAGCTGTGTGGTAAAGCAATATTTATTTTTATATAGTTAGAGAAACAAGTGTTAGACCGTTTATTTTCCATTATTCGTCCGAATTTTAATCATTACATGTTGAGTAGCGTACCTCAACGTTTTATTTAGTGTTATTCATCATAGCAAAGGAATGAAAAGCGAGATTACGAATCAAACCCACAACCAATTGCCACTACAGTCAGCGTTTTATATATTATTTATATAGAAAACTGACAAAACATCATACCCATATATCAAATTTACATAGAAAATTAGTAATAAATTTGACACAACAAAAGTATCTACCGTTGGGTAAACACCATAACGTGGCGTGTGACGGTCGCGTGACCGGTTCAGTTTATTGTTTGGTACTATTAACATTCTTATAGGGGAATGTTTAGATAACTCTTGACTTGACTCGAGTCGACTCGACTTGGTGGCAGAAAGGCCCTTCGTGCGCCGTATGTGATAACGTTCTGGTATTGATTTACCCCATATTGGTATGTGTTTCGATGTTTGTTTATTGAAATTATTAGCTTTTTGATAAAATTTAGTATAATGGATATATATTTCGTGTATTTTATTCTTCTTCTTTGTTTACGTGAGTTTATGGTTATCGTAAGGCAGGAGGAGCGTCTGATTGGAAATGGCAGCGGTTGTGGGTTTGATGCACTTTAGAGGATTGATAAGGATGTATAGTGCGGCGTTGAGTTTTACAGCTAAACACACAATGACTCAAATTAATATTATAGAAACTAAAAAAGAAACATATCTACAGGGAGAACAAGGAGAGACAGAAATTAATTCATTTAATTTCGAATTTTCAGTCAAATTTAAACGTAGAACCGTAGGTAGCCAAATGTAACAGTCATTTTTCTTAATTTAAGAAATAAGAATCTTCACACTTTTTTCAGCATATCACACAGAGAGAATGCAGTGTCAAGTTTTCTCCGCTTTCACAGCGAAAATCAAGTCGAAAACGGAGAATTGATCTTGACTCGTTGCTTAATTCTAAAACTACTTTAAGGAGTATTGCCATACAAAATTGTGCACATTATATAAGATTATTTGTCAAACCATTCTTTTCTACTTTTAAGTTCTGCAAAACTTGTGCATTATTCTACGCCGTACTTCACCTTACCATAGCTAAAACCTATTGTAGAATTTATTCATAAAATAAAAAATATAATTAATCTCTGTCTGTATATTGAAGATATATGAAAAATATTATTAAAATCGATACATCTAATAGACCCCAAGATAATTCAAATTTCTCTTCTGTTTGTCTGTGTCTTTGTGCATTCTAATCTCTAGTGAGTGGAAATATTTAATATTTCCATTTCCTTCGCTCTGGTGTCGAGGTAAAGAGCGGCGTTAAGTTCCGCCACTTAACACGCAATGACTCCAAATTCAGTGGAAAATGGGGAACGGAGTGTCTTAACACACATAATAGGATAACTCGCTTAGGTAATTTAAAATGTCAGTTTAGTTTTGAATAGCATACCAATGTAATTTAAGAATTGTAAACAAATCATTTTAAGAAAAAAAGGATACAAGGCCGATTGTCTATAGTATTTTAGAAAAAGAGAAAATACTGGATTCCCTCTGCCTACCCTGCTATGTGCGGGATACAGCGTGAAGCTAAAATAAAAACAAAATGTTATTTAATGAAGAACGCGGACGGGCGAAACAACAAAATTGTTGAAATCTTATAATATAAGCAGGCGAAACCACCAGTCGCTAGTTATATAATTCTTAAAAAAAAAACTTTCATATATTTAAAAAAAAAGGTAATTTATACGTCATTTCACTTTACTTGTTAGTTAATTGAATAAAACGCGAATGACTTATGTCGTCTACAGTATACTCGTACAATACACCGATGGCGTGCGCGTCTAACATTATATTTATTAACAGTATTATTTCTATTATTACATAGGCTTTCACTTTGGAGAGTATAAATTTTCAGTACACATTTTAGTACTGATTAGGTTCTAATGGGACCGTTATTTTGATTTGCTGCAATGAAATTGTTGGAGAAACTAATTTTTATTCTAAATTTATTAATTTGGGTGTATATTTTTTGTTTTAATTTTTAGTTATCATGAATTCAATTAGTTATTTTTTTTAATTTTGTATTTGATAATTGTTTATTTTTTTATTACGTTCATTAAAAGTATGTATGTGTATTTTAATTAATAATACTTATAAATACATTGAGGCTAACGTCGCGCAGTGGAACACTGCCTGAGTGATGAACACAATTGGTAATAGGTTCGATTTACATTCAGGATATGTGTCAATTATTAATTGCTCGGCTCTGATAAGATACAACGCGGTTTTGAGTTTTGCCACTCACAATGTTTTTCGAAGGCCGAAGGGACGTCAGATATTTTTTTACATTAGGTTTACTTTGACTAGATACGATAAAAAGATATTTAATTACTGAAACAATACAATAGTTACTACTTATGGGCTTTAAACCTTTTTGGTTGGACTTTTTAGTTAACATTACTTTAACCAATTGTATTCAAAAATAGATTTTTGTAAACACGACGATTCGAACACTTTACAGTATAATTTCTAGTGCGTACACTTTACAGTATTTTTGTGAAGATAAGTTCACTATATACAAGACAGTACTTCATTATATTGACATTCGTAGTGGCATTCGTCTGTCAGTTATTGCAATAATTATCATATATATTTTTTTGGAAGCGTCAAATTTTGTAAAATGTGTTATGGAATCCAAAAATATAAATCCGGTTAAAATGTATAAAAACTACGAAAGCCTAAGATTATTGTTGGAAACCTATATAAAAGTAAAAGAGAAAATTAAATATCAATATTACAGTAAATAGAAGAACTCCTGGTAGACAAGCGAACTACGACCCTAGCTAAAGTTGGTAATTGACACTCGATTGATAGGCCCTTCGAGAAATCGACTGGAGAGGTAACACTAAAGTTGAATACATTACAATTAAGGATAATTGTTTGAAGTATATACCTTAGTATTACATATTCCTTTATACGATTAACTTTGATAATATACATATGTATAGCATTCCATATTAATATTATAAATGCGAAAGACTGTGTGTCTATGAAAATTTGATCGATTTTATTTAAATTCGTAATGAAAATAGTTGAGCCAATTCTTTCAAAAACTAACTTCTATGGGGCTAAAATTAAAAAAATGAAAATGCTATAATAACTATAGCATTTTCATTTTTTTTACTTTTTACTGCATAACTATGTGTAATAAGTAAGTTGATGAGGGCGAAGGCGCGAGCAGGTCGCTAGTTTCTTAATATACACAAAGCTTCACACTGACATTGCTTATCAGTAGCGGCATCTAATGCTGCTGTTAGTCTTACAAGCTAATAAATAAATAATTTGACATATAAACAATTTTATAAATGGAAATCGAAGTGGCCAGTCGTGGCCCAGTTGCACAAGAGTGTGACTGTAAACGACTGGTTGTGGGTTCGATTCCCACTCGAGGAGTGGAAATTATATTTTCCATTTTCTTCGCTCTGGTGTCGAGGTAAAGCGCGGCGTTAAGTTCCGCCACTTAACACGCAAGCCTCCGAATTCGGCGGTAAGTGGGGAACGGAGTGTCTTAACACTAGGTTCCCTCTGCCTACCCAGCTGTGTGCGGGATATAGCGTGAAGCTATTTTTTTTGAAATCAAATTAAAAATCATGACATATATTGGCACCGGTTCACTTCTACTCTATTCTGCCTCTTAATTTCTGATCTAATATTATTATTCCTCTGTTCTGGTACTTAAGATAAAGCACGGCGTTGAGTTCCGCGACTTAACACGCAATGTCTCGATTTCGGGAAGAAAGAAGAGAATACAATGTCTTGACACTAGGTTGCTCTTCGACAACCTTGCTATGTTTGAATCTGCATATAATTTCTGACCTATCACATATTATACCACAAATATAATATGAATGATAACAAAAGACCACAAGCAATTAATTAAATGGTTGTTTGTAAGCCTCCTTGTTTATTTGCGGGATGGGGGTATTTATTTTTGGCATATACTTTATTATGTGAGGATTTAAAGTAATAACAGTGGTTTAGTTAGGATATGTTTGACTGAACGTGATGATTCAAATACCACTTGTGGGAATATGTTGTTATTATAAATTTAAATATTAGTAGCTGTTGCTTTTGGGTTTGCTTTCCTTTTTAACATAATATATATGCCTACCTAATTTGAAGCATTAGGTACATTAATTTAGGACCTATTTAGACTTTCCTGCGCTAGAACCATCATACTCCTTTTAGTGCTAACTCTATATTAGGTTATATAGAATTGCATTCAACCCTGATTTTTTTTATAAACACGTCTTTTTTTTTTTCAATTTTACGCCTTAACTCGCAAAGTAAATTAGGTAGAATGAACCTGGTATCAATACTGTTCTCAAAACTCTGTACCATACCTAGTATCAAAACTCTGTTCTGCTTGTTAATTAAACAAATTATATAAATATTTGCTATTAGATTTTCGCTTACATAGTTCTGTTCGAGCTATAAAACTTAGCCTATCCATTTTCTTCCCACATAGCAGGATGTTCAGAGAGGACCTACTATCAAGACACTCCATTCTCCACTTTTCGCCCGAAATCGACGCATTGTGTATTGAGTGGTGTAACTCAACGCCGCGCTCTCTTTAAATACCAGAGTGAAGAAACGAAAATTTAAATATAAGCTTTCTCCGATTTAAAATCGAACCCACAACTATCGCTTTACAGTCATACGCAGTCCCATTGCGCCACGACGACCACTACAAATATTTAAATAACAAAGATATTCCACTATATTACTATACGTACCAATACTATATTACTATACGTAAACTAACCAAACTTTTGATCCCATAAATTGATAAAACATATATATTACGATAGAAAATTCAAAAAATAATAAAGATTGAACAAAATGTTCGCCAACTTATTTATGGTCGAAGGCACATTCTATCAAATGTCAGGAGTCGGCCTTTCCGAGATTGTTTTCAGTGGTTCCATCCACCCGTGAAATCAACGTCATAGGGGCATAAACATCCCTTTGAAATTGCAAGATTTCTATCTTGACTGTCGTGATGTCACGTCTGTGTATGTACTGAGTAGTGCAATTTGTATATGTTGTTATAATGGGTGAAGGATTATAGTAGTATCAATTTTCTGATATTTCTTCTTAGGAAAAGAGGAAATTTTTGACAATTTAGTGATATTTTTGTAAGTAAAAGTTTTTTTTGGCTAGAAATGTGGTTGGAGCTAGTAGTGGCGCAGGAGCATAAAGTGTGACTGTAAACGTGACTGGTTCTGGGTTCGATTCCTATTCGAGGAGATGGAAAATCGATAGAATATTTTCATATTTCAGATTTCCACTCTGCTCTCTTTTCGGTGTCGAGGCAAATCGGGGCGTTAATTATGGCGGAAAATTGAGGACAGTGTGTTCTGCACTAGGTCTTTTGTGAGTATACTGCGCTAGGAGGGAAAAAGCGTGGTGCTGCAAAAAAAAAGAAGATAAGCGCGGCTTTAAGTATCATCGCTCAACATGCAATATATCAAATTCAGACCGAAAGGGGAAATCAGAATCCTATAATATTATTTTCTTAGAGACTCACAATATACCTTGCTACAAAAATATTGCTGTACAAAACAATAAGTAGGTACTATATTAAGCTAATGGAGCCATTAATTATATTTTAGTTATGAGTGGTTTTAGTGAAGCAATTAAAAGTTATTTATTTTCTGTTATGTTTGGTTACAACTTACTTTGCTTAAATAAGGAATTCTAAAAAAATATAAACAAATATTTTCTTAAGGTGCTAATGATGAGAGTTTGACGTACATAATAGTCATGGATTCAAGTCTCGACAGATTAATGTAAAAGGTATATGTTAGAAATGCGTAGAAAAAATTATGGTCACAGAATATATGTTTCTGTGTAGGATTTTCAGCTTGACACTTTTTCTCGTATGACAGAGACTAAGTGTCTACATATTCATTTCTCCATTTTTCGCCTGATTTCAAAACATTGCGTGTTGAATGTCGGAGTTTAACGCCGCGGTATATCTTGCCCCCAAAGCGAAGAAATGAAAATATTTTAAGTATAATTTTCTTAAACGGGAATCAAACTCACAACCCATTGCGTTAATAAGAATATGGCCTATTTTGAGGTTTAAAATGTTATGTTTTGCCAATTAGCACGGTCTCGATTTAGCAGGAAATACAATCATCTTAGAAGGAAAATGCACATAAACTCAATAAATGTTTATGTTGCTTATGTGGAAAGTATATTGTGTGTAAATTGTAGCCTTGGCTTATTAAAATAAACTAGTTAGCATACTAGCGTATCGTAGGTTCAATATAGTCAGAGAGAATTCAGTGTCAAAATACGCAGTTCTCCTCTCTCCGCCCAAAATCAAGACATTGCTTGTTGAGAAATGGAGTTCATTTTATTCACTAGATAAAGAATTGAAGTTATGACTTATGATTATTTCTCGCTTTTCCTGCGTTAATAACCGTGAAGCTGCTGAAATGATAATTCCTCTGAGTGGGAATCAAGCCCACAACCAATCACGATTCCGGTCAAATGATCCAATGCGTCATGTTGACGTCAATAATATTATTATTTAGTACTACTAATCGGTCTACATAAATAAAAGTTATCAGAATTACAAAAAAACGAACGCGGCGTTATGTTCCGCCACTTAGCACGCAATACCTCTAAAATTTAACGGAAAGTGTCTTAACACTGTGAGTGTGGGATACAGCGTGAAGCTAAAAAAAGCATTCATATTCATTTCTTAGTACATTGTCTTGCCATACATTGCATGTAAACAAACCGTCTATCACATCAAAAGTACCAAACGAAAAGTTGGCAAAATATTTACTACAAAATTTTAATATTGTTCGGAACTTATGGACGCTATCGAAGTTTGAATCGAAACAATTCTTTACACCTTTTATTCTTGACTAGACGACGTTTTGGGCAACGTCTTTACATGGCATCTAGCCAGAATGGGAATTATTCTTCACTTTTATAGCTTTTTTTATAGGAAATTGAACCTTGTACCCCCATAACAAGATATACCAAATTCTTAGCAGCTTTTCAAGTGAGTTGCAAAATCGAGCATTGTTTAGGAAAATGATGGTAATAAATAAAAAGGCCTTTACCTAAACTGTCCAATCGCGTTTAAGCTTTCAATACATGTTATACATTACTATTGGTTCACTTTTTCGTGTCTAGATCCATTTGGGGTTAACTTTAAATGGGATTTGAATGGTATTCACAAATCTGGATAAAAGTTTTGTGATAACGCAATTGTTATCTACTTATGGCCACTTTTTGGATATTTCGAGTTTTTCAGCTTCACGCTGTATCCCGCACACAGCAGGGTAGGCAGAGGGAACTTAGTGTTAAGACACTCCGTCACCACTTTCCGCCGAATTCGGAGGCTTGCGTGTTAAGTGGCGGAACTTAACGCCGCGCTTTACCTCGACACCAGAGCGAAGAAAATGGAAATATAATTTCCATTCCTCGAGCGGAAATCGAACCCACAGCCAGTCATTTACAGTCACACGCTTGTGCCACTGGACCACGACTGGCCACTATATTCTATTTGTCATTTTCTTTCTAGAAAAAAAGTAAACAATTTTGTCAAAAAAATACATATCTAATACAATGTAAATGTTTTGAGTTTTTCAGCTTCTCGATTTTCCCGTATGACCCACCTAGCTAGGTAGATAGGACGATAGATAGAGACCCTAGTGTCACGGCACTTATTTCTACCTTTTTAGCCTGATTTTGGAGATATTGTGATTAGGAGTTCAACGCCGTGCTATGTCTTATAATGTTAAGTATATTCCCGGAGTGGGAATCAAACTCTCAACTCATCGCGTTTACAAGAACAAGCTCCCTTATTGATATTTAAAGTATTGCAAATTATATATATTTTTTTCTTAATTTTTACAGCACTCGGCGTTGAGTTGCGCCACTTATAACAATGTCTCGATTTAGCTTCAAAGTTTAAAAAGGATTATCTTGATACTAGGTTCTGTCTTCAAATAAAAACAAACAAACTTCAACCAAAAAATATATATAAAATATTCAACTTTCATAAATTTTTGATATCGTGTAACGTTTCATGGGTCTAGAAAATAAGGGATAAATAAAATAAAAAAATAATATTCACTTCATTTGAAGGTAGTACAGAGAAGCATTACACAAATGAGGGTGAAAATATGGCGAGCCACCGTCTTACTTAGAATTGAGAGTAGAATGGAAATAGTATTGACATCAATTTACAATATTCAATGCAATCTTCATGCATCCACATTGCATTGTATTTTGTTGTTGTTTGGTAAAATGTTAGTATTTGAAAAAGCTCTCACCACTGAGTTCTCAGTGCCGTCAGCCTGGGCGGTATTCAGGAGGCGCGGGTTCGAATTCCGCTGCGTTCAAATTTTTATACGTTTTCTAAATGTCTTTTCTTATCCTTTTTGTTTTTAACCTAAAAACCTTTAAAAATTACAATATTGTTTTTGCTGTTTAGCCTATCCTACGAAAACTTTAAAGATGATAATTAAAGTTTTTGTAGACAACAGGTTTTGTTTTCCAAATTATTATTGCTGTTTAGTCTATCCTATGCAAACAATTTACAGATTACAAAACAATTGTTGGCTTATCATACTTAAGTACTTTTTTTAGCTTCACACTGTATCCCGCACACACCAGGGTAGTTCCCCACTTTCCGCCGAATTCGGAGGCTTACGTGTTAACTTATCACCGCGCTTTACCTCGACACCAGAGCGAAGAAAATGAAAATATTAAATACTTCCACTCCTCGAGTGGAAATCGAACCCACAACCAGTCGCTTACAGCCACACGCTTGTGCCACTGGGCCACGACTGGCCACGAATACTATAATTTATAATAAGTTAAATAATAATTAATCAACTAATCAGCCTCACTCTATTAAAACTTAGCAATGATATAATTTCCACATCCATCCTCTTACTCTAAGGCGTCGTACTCTAGCGTAGAATGGTATACAATGAATATTTTATGGGAAAAATTGCGGCGCACTCTACTAATGCTGCGGGTATCTTTCAGTTAAACATCACGTATTTTTATCCTTTTCAAGATAAGAACCGTGAAAGGGACAAAAAAGGATAATGTCATTGTTCAGTTTGGTGTTAGCAAATTATAAGTATCTATGTGGTTTATTAAAAATAGTAATTTTACAATGTTCCGCAAAGTAAGGTTGGTAGAGAGAGCATAGTGTTAAGACACTTCGGTCTCCACTTTCTGCCAATATTCCGAAATTTAGTCGAATATAATCGTTCTTCGTGTGAAAATCGGACTTATAATCATCGTATATATCTTTTATTTTCGCGATTACTACACATTTTGATATGAAACTATTGGTCACAGTAACAGTGGTCACAGGTAGACTGACTACTAGTGACCACGGACTACTGTAAAGTGTTCGAAACGTCGAGTTTTCTAAAAATGCATTTTCGAATACCAAAAATATAGGGGATTAATCCGGTTAAAATAGTTTCATTTCAAAATCGTGTATATTGTTAAACATGTCACACTGAGCCATTATGGCTATAGAGCCTTCATTGTTGCACGCTGGATGATAGGATCCACTATATTAAAAATATTAATCTACAATTAAATTGGTTGAAACTCTGTTTGGGTTTATTTAAGAAGAAAGTGGAGAACAGTGTCTGAATATTATGTTTTCTATGACCATTCTGTAATACGGAAAGTTAAAACGTTAAAACGTTTCATTAAAATAAGCGTTTTAACTTTCCGTTCTATCCATACTTATATTATAAATGCGTAAGTCTGTGTGTTTGTCTGTCATGCTTTCACGACTAATCTACCTGTCCGATTTGGATGAAATTTAGAATGAAAGTAGTAAAAGTTACTGGGTCTAACATAGGCTACTTATTTTTTCAAAAATCAATCGCTAAAGGGTTGAAATAGGGGATGAAAGTTTATAAGAAAAATCTAAACCACTTAACCGATTATAATGAATTTTGGCATAAATATAGTTAATAATCTAAGCTTAAACATAGGCTACTTTATTTTTCAAAACCCCCGAGGGTTGTAATATAACGAAGGAGTTATGTAGTTCAAGCGGCGAAGCCGCGAGCAGGCCGCTAGTATTAAATATATTAAATAAAGTAACTACTAATGTAGTTAGTTAATTTAATATAGGAAAAATATAAAAAATGTGATTCACTTTTTTAACAATTACATTAGGTATACAACGCCTTGTGGCGCAGTCGGGCAGCTTGTAGGACTATAAGCACGATAGTTATGAATTCGATTCCCGACCGAAGGAATGATTATATATTATTTTCATTTCTCCGCTCCACTTAACACCTAAATTTCGGTCGAAAAGTTGAGAACGGAGTGTTTTGACACTAAGTTCTAACTAACCTGCTATGCGGGAAACAGCCGGAAGCCGCTTTTTATTATATATTTGAAGATTTATAACACATGTATACTAATGAAGGAAGTGACAGCGTGCAAGATTGTTCATTAGAGACGATCGCTTTGTTGTTCGGTGCGTTGTTTCTTTTGTTGATATTCATGATACGGGCCCCTTTTGTAGAGTACAGCGAAAACGCTTAACGTGGAGGGAAAAAGATATATTTATTTATATAACTCTTTTTCAGTTTCACGCTATGTCCCACATAATAGTGTCACGACACTCCGTTTCCCATTTACTGCCCGAATATGATAATTGAGTAGCGGACTTGACTACCGCCTTTTGTCTTGTCAAAGTAAATAAATGTAAATAATTATAATATAATCATTCTCCATAGTGGGAATCGAACCCACAAGCAATTTAGTAATATGTGAAAGAAAAACATTTTACTAATGTTATGCAGATGAAGAAGTACAAGGTTTGGCACAATTTAAAATGGAGAAGGAGTAGATAGCCCTCGATATAGGCCTAGGATTTTGCTTGCCTTTTGACAATTCAAATTTTTAAATTCTGATATTTGTTTCATTAGTATTGTTTTAACTAGTTGGTATTTCGAGAATATCATTCTTATAGTAATATCAAAGCGTAGCATTGATGTATAACAATATTGTTACAAATGGTAAATACATATAAACATTAAAATTGTCTATGGTTTACTTCAAAGATATCAAATGATGCTCAGACATCATTTGATATCTCACAAAAGATACTGCGTCTGTATCTTTCGTAGCTTAGCCTAGTACTTAAATAGGTCTGTGTCAAGGCCATCCTCTTAAATCTTTACATTTATAATACTTAAGATATATATATTAAATTCAAAATATTGTAAAAAATTGAAATTTCCCGATAATCATAGTAGACGACGATGGAATTATCATGACTGTAAACAAGATTGATTGTAGGTTCGATTTCCCCAGGGACTTTTTTGAATTATTTTAATCCCTTCACTCCCTTCGGGCGGAAAATAAAAGACAGAGTGTCTTAACACTATGTTCCCTCTAACTACCCTGCTTTTCGTGAAAAATTGTAAAATCAAAAATAAAATTTTGTCATATACTTTGATCGCCATTTGCTTATAATTTAAAACATTAACGCCCTTCATATCTTACCCTAAGCAGTAGAAGCGTATGTTACACGCTTTGTATCGCTGATGGAGAATTTTCGAGGGAGAGTCGATTTTTGTTTTATAACAACGCAAACAAAAGAGAAATTCATCTGAGATAATGGAAAAGATTATATATAAAGCCTGCAGCTAAGCAACGGTTCAAGTATTTTTTTTGTCGGGTTTACGATTTTTTCTGTATAGCAGAGAGAAGCTGGAGTTAAGAGACTCCGTTCTCCACGTTTCTTCAAAATCCAGGGCATTATATGTTGATTAGCGGAACTTAACGCCGCGCTTTGTTTTCTATTTATTTATTGTTTATATATATTTTTATAGTTAAGGTTTTTGCATTATATTAAAAAGTGTATGAAGAGGTTGTTGACAGTGGACAAGGCGAAAGAAGTATGCAGACAGCGTAGCGTTTGGCGCTCCGTTCTCTCTGACTACCCCGTAAGGGATACAGCGTGAAGATAAAAAAAGGAGAAAAAAGGAAAAAAAATACTAAAATTCAGTATTCCGTTTCCATTTACGCGTATATAATTGTGACTAATTCCATACTCCTCCATCTGTATAGTTTTTTAATAGGTGTCGTAATCGTTTTCTATTGCAAAATAATGTATTGATACAAAAACTATTTTTTAACGCATAGCGGGTTAATCTGATGGAATCTAGTGTCAAGACACTCCGCCCTCCACAACTGCTCCTCACCTTCATCTATCGATGTATAAATATTTTAAAATATTTACCACCAACATTTTTAAAACAATTTTTAATTAGCGAAAGTTTGAAATATTAACATTTCGCCAGTTAATTGGCTACCTTATACGTAGGTCCTGACCATCAAAGTGCGTCCCTTTGCAAAGTTGTTCCTTTCTTAAGTGTTTAAGTCAATTAGGCTTCTAATTATTCAACTGCCACAAAGCGGCCAACTCTCCCTTCAAACTTTCAAACTTTAGTCAAACAAAAATATTTATTTTATATATTATAGTTTAGTTTGTTATGTGTAGGAGTGATTTATTATTATTTTTTAGTTAGGCAGAGAGAAACTAGAGTCAAAACACTCTGTTCTTTATTTTGAATTATAATAACTTAAATATTTAAATAACTGACAGAATAAAAGTTATTTGTCTATGTAATAATGTTATTTCTTGTTAAGTTTTCATAATTTGGCAGTAAGTAACATTGTAATGATAAGTTGTTTTTTCTAGCTTCACACTGTATCGCGCACATAACAGGGTAGGCAGAAGAAACCTAGTTTAAGACACTCCGTTTCTCACTTTCCGCCGAATTCCGAAATGGAAACATTAAATATTTCCACTCCTCGAGTGGGTATCGTACCCATAACCACTCGCTTTACAATCGCACTTTGCGCCTCTGCGCCACGACTGGAGAATATAGGAGCGATAAATCCCTAGGCTACATCCTCCCTGATGATTCGGTAAAATACACTGAATATATAAAATTAAAAATATTGGCATTAATAACACTTATTGAAACAGCAATACCTATATTTTAAGACTTATATAAAAATAAACGTAAATCGTACAACATGTGTCGCATAAAGCTGCCCGAGAACGTGCTCAAGAACGCTATAACTCCAAAACTAAGGCGTAAAACACACGAAAATTCTTCTTTATGACCTTACAAGGCCCTCGAGTGTAGAAGATTACTATTCCCATTTTATAAATGTCAACGCTTCAAAGTTGAGAGGGTAAAGATTGTATATAAATAACCAGCCTGAAAGGGCTGGGCCAAGTCGATTTCAGTTTATGGGGTTGAACGCGAAAAATATTCAAATCGTTGGTTATTTCAGTTGAAAACGTAGATTTTTAAATTCAATTTCCTTTCTAGATGGGAATTTAGTATTTCGTGCATATGCTGATAGTGCTATTTTAGATGATCAGCTTGTAAATTTTTAAAATGTGTACTTGTATATAGAATGTTTCACGTTTGTATATAATTGTTTTTCTGATATATAATAATATACGTGTTTTATTTAATATTTAGATGTGTTTTTAACTTTTGGGATGTATTTAGAGAAGACGTATTCCTGTGTCACTATTTTTTTTAATTTTAGAAGTTTTGTATTGGACACTAAAAATACTTTACTCTAGCACATTACTTGACTATTTGTTTAATATATTTTCTTTAACCAACTTACATTTAATTGACAAAAAATAATTTAAAGTTACATTTTATTTTACAAACGATCACATACTTAAAAACGGAAACATTCCTTGATAACAGAAACACAAGAGCTAGCCAAACACCAACACATATTAAGTGTACAAATGACAAAATTACTTCCTCACGATACACGCTTAACAAAAGGCGCCCAGCATCCGGAATCTGACGGATGCGATATGGAGACGTCGCGAAAAAATATGGCGTACAGGAAACGAATACAAATACGAAATAAAAATAAATGTACGAGGAGCGGTATAAGGAAATGAGAAAAACCATACGCTCGATCCGCGAGGGGATTCTGGTGTTGCCAGTAAAGTCTGTCGAGTTAAAGAAATTCGCGGCGGAAAGAGTTTATAAGCAATTATTTTTGTGATTTATACCCTTGGAATTGGAATACGCGTTGGGTGATGAAATTTTAAGTAAATAAAGTCGATTCAATAAGTGTGTGGTAAATCATTGTACTCGTATTTTTTGATGTTTACAATTGTTTTTTGTTGTTGATGTTGTGTGTTAATATAATAAATACCTAATAAAGTTTATTTTTGTTTTCGTTATGTTATAGAACTTTAGCCAAATTTTACATAAGAATTCTGGTATAGATTTTTGTATTTATTATACGTACAAATATCCATCTAAAGGGTACAATCATTGTACTTGTTTAAAAACGTCCTAGAGGATGGACGCATTTGCGAACTTATTACCCCTCCTTCAAGTCAAAACTTTGACTTGAGTAAGTAGGAATTGATTGAGTCAATATTTACGATAATAGTATTTAATTAACTTAATATTCAATATGTATGTAACATAATAAATGCTGATGTACTTTTTAAATTTCAAAGTGCTTTTAACATTCTTTAGAAAACGTACAATACATTGAACGCAGCAGGATTTGAAACCGCGCCTCTTGCCACCATCCGAGCGCTCTGACCGCTAAGCCTTGCGTTGAGTACTAACGTATCTTCATATTATTTATTTACAATATTACCAAATGGAAGTACCAGTCGTAGCCCAGTGGCACAAGCGTGTGACTGTAAAAGACTGGTTGTGGGTTCGATTCCCACTCGACGAGTGGATATTATATTTCCATTTTCTTCGCTCTGGTGTCGAGGTAAAGCGTGGCGTTAAGTTCCGCCACTCAACACGCAAGCCTCCGAATTCGGCGGAAAGTGGGGAACGGAGTATCTTAACACTAGGTTCCCTCTGCCTGCCCTGCTGTGTGCGGGATACAGCGTGAAACTAAAAAAAAAACCAAATGGAAGTAAAAACTGAAACAAAGTCAACGGTAAGGGAATTTTTAATCTACATCTTCGTCTTCCCCCTTACACTACGGACAGTGTAAGGGGGAATGAAATGTTCATAGTTTTTCATAGGTACTGGCGTGTCTAAGGAAAACTATGAAAAGTTTTATAAATATATTCATTTGACTATTGCGGTAGATTTGGGATAGTGACTAAATATGATGATAACGGTTAAAATTTTGCTTATTCCTTATATTTCTAATATAGTAATACCTTAAAAATGAAAGAAAAGAATGACCTTACCATCATGTTTTCACTGATTGACCAAATTTTGATATATGTACAAATAAAAAAAATATGTACTTAAAACACTATTAATAAAATCTGCTTGCCTTCAAGATTTTTATATAATCTTCGATTATCAATTGTTATAAGGATTTTTTGTTTAATTACGTTAATACAATATTCGTCGCAGGCTTTCAGTCTGCTACCTCTGTGAATTAGATGGCATATAATCAAGAGGTTACCACTGCTCCGCCAATCATCTTAATATTAGTAAAAATATACAACACGAGCGACCCCTGCATTTCTTGATATATAATAATAGAGATGTATAAGAAGAAGATTGTAATCTCAGTCTGACAAAGGGCAGAGATTCAAAGCTTTGTCGCCAGCGGACCAGTTCACCCCAGACGAACTAAATACAAGGAACTCATTCATATATATTTTTAAAAAAATAATTTTTATTTTCGTTTTCACACTTCCTGCACAGCAGGGTGGTTCGAGAGGACCTAGTGTCAAGACACTCCGCCCTCCACATTCTGCCTGAAATCGACATTGCTAGTTGAGTTGCAGAAGTTAACTACACGTTTTGTCTTTCTCGCCAAAGCAAAGGAAAGAAAATTCAAAAATAATCATTTCCCTGAGTGGGAAATGAACTCAAAACCATCGCGTTTACATCTAACTTTGGCCCACTGCGCCACAACGGTCTCAAATAAAATATTGTTATAAATATTGCCTGAAAAAAGCTTCCTGCGCTTTGTATTTTCTAAATATTAAAATGGATTTTGTTTATTTTATATTTAAATGATATGTTTAGCACTGATAAGCGTATACGATAGTATCCGAAAGTAAACATGATCATAGTTGGTTCGATTCCCAATCGGGGAAGTTATTACATATTATTTTCATTTCTCCCTTCTGGTATGAGAGACAAAGCGCGGCATTAAGTTGTGCCACGTAACACGCAATGTTTCTATTTTCGGGCAGACAGTGGAAAACGGAATATCTTGATCTTAGGATCTCTCGGACTGTGAAGTTATTAAATTATATTTTAAAATCAGTTTTTATAGTAATTTTAGAAGTAAAAATCCTTTTTAAATTCAAAATGGCTTCTAATCATTATCGATTTTATTAGTAAATTAATTATTTACTCGATTTTCTTACATACATACATACGTACATCGAATATTCACTATGTATATTCACCACAAGTAAGGCGGTCTGTCCTTTGTCAGATTGTGGCTCTGAATCTACTTAGATTAACCGAACCCTCGGCGCCGACGATCTATTACGTATAGAAGTTGCAATACACATTGAAATGATTTGACAGTAAGAATTGCTATCGCTTATTTTAATCGATTAAAATTATACTTTCTTTTAAACTTTTATATGGTTTATACATTTTTTTGTTGCTTTACATGTAGTTATTTTTTTATTTTTTTTAATCATCTCCTACCTATATGTGTGTCATATATAGCAAAGAAGGAAAGTTGCGCACCGTTCTTTGTATTGAAGTCGTCGATGTTAATGCCATGTTTTTTAAGTAAATGAGATTTTTTTTTTAACTTCAGGAAATCCGTTACGGATACCAGCCCGAGTGGGGGACTCAGGACGTGGTTATGTGGGACTCCGGTGAGGCAAGATGGTAACGCCGCCGTTACCCACTAAAACCTGACGGTGCTCCTTCTCAACCGCCACTAGCCGGGCCACGGGGACCGAATCAAAGTAAATGAGATACTCCAGCCTTATTAAGCTGGAAGTCTTGATTTATTAATTATTAAAAATTAACACAAGAAAAATACAAGGTATGTAGTTTTTTTTTTTTTTTTATGGAATAAAGGAGGCAAACGAGCAGAAGGCCCACCTGGTGTTAAGTCGTACCTTCGCCCATAGACATCCACAACATTAGAGCTGTAGATGCGTTGCCAGCCTTAGGGATGTAGGACAGAAGGAGAGAGGAAGGATGGGAATGTTGGGGATAGGGAAAGCTGGCTTACATGCCATCGAACCTGAACACATCACAAGGTATGTAGTATCACAACGTTTTAATGATAAGACTACACAAAAAATTGTAATTTAAAAATCTCAACAAAAGATTTTAACAGGAAATTGGAAGACAAAAACAATATTTTCACATTACATGAATATTAATCATGTTTCAGTACCAAAGTAGACTGCATCTGCATAGCATCCGATGCTCTAGCTGTCATATTTCAAAACTTGAAGTTACTTGCCTCCATTGTTTTGCTTGAGAGTAACACGTAATTGACACTTACTGTAAAATTAATATCTGCAGAAGTATGTAAGTAAACAAAGGGTTGGTACGCTATATTTAAAATGTATGCGGATATGGTATTAGTTTGAGTACAAAAAGGGAGGGTTTATATGTTGGAATCTGGTCAATATGCCACGATTTAGTAGTAGTTTTTTCATCATTTTCCTGCAAGGCAGAATGTGTAGTGAAGACCTAGTATCAAGTAATGAGATTTAAGCCTGCACCGCTTAGAATTTGGACGGTTGTTTTGTGAAAAGTTTAAATTTGGTTTCCTAGAGGTGCGAGTTCGAATCCTACTGCGGTTCAATTTTTATACGTTTTTCTGGAACAAATTACTATACTACATAAACAAAGCGCAGCGTTGAGTTCCGCCACTCACCACGTAAATTCTCGATTTCGGGCGGAAAGACAAGGACTGAGACGGACAAAGTGATGAACAAAGTGTGACTTGCTACTAGGTACTATTTGACTACCCCGTTAACAGCGTGCCGGAAAAAGCGTGAAAGTAGCATTTTTATTTTTTTTGTACAAAAAAATAGTTTTATGAGAATAACAATTTCCCAAAACGAGTCGCTTTACAGTCACAACAAATAGTCTGACTGTAAAGCGACTGGTTTTGGGTTCGATTTCCACTCGAGGATTGGAAATATTTTAAATTTCCATTTTCTTCGCTCTGGTAGACACAAAGTGCGCGGCGTTAAGTTCCGCCACCTAACACGGAATATATCCAGATTATTGTCATATAATATTACATAATATACATGTGTATGCCACCCTCAAATAAATCGTGCATACGAGTATATAATTTTCTGCGACTTACGCTTTAGGCAGCATAATGTAATCTAGATATTTCTATTTCTCATACTTTACTAAATTTTGGTATTCATTTTAAGAAATTATGTTATTGTCATCTAGACAATAACCACTGCAAAACTTTGCGTATTCTATGATTTTTATAAAAGTACTGTATACATATAAAACTTTATAATTATGTTTAATTCCTATATATATCACTTACACATTAACATGAACTTTCAACCATTATAAAAAAAAAAGCTCTTTTAAATTAAAAAAGAAGCTAGAATTGCCTAGACCAGCCCTTTAAGCGAGGGCGTATTGAAACGTCTATTCCCAAAGTGAAATGCCGTTTTTTTATTTCTATGTAAATTTACGTAATGACATTTTTGTCGCACAAGTTGCGGCAGGATTCAGAGCGGCAAATCTCGGGGGCACGGGATTTTGTATCCACGCTATAAATCATGACTATGGAATGGAGTGAATGGATGCATGAATAGCGTACGCGATATTAGCGAAGAGGTCGTGAATACGAATTCTGTTTGGGTTTCTGTGTTTAAGTTATTG
Source organism: Dryas iulia moderata (assembly GCA_019049465.1). NCBI lineage: Eukaryota > Metazoa > Arthropoda > Insecta > Lepidoptera > Nymphalidae > Dryas > Dryas iulia. Next base: position 14,119,596 of record CM032418.1, on the reverse strand, counting down.
GAAGTGTTATTTTATAATAGTAATTTAAATGTTAAAGCAATATTAGAACAAAGGCCCTTTATTAAGGTCCAATAATTTTAATGCATTTCGATATAAATAATCAAAGATGTACATAATTAAATAGCGTGTATAATAAAAAGCACACTGAATGAAAATTGAACTTATATTCATTGATATCCAGCTCCTTATAACGAGCTGCGTGAGACTTCAGATACTGCGAAATTTCGCAACTATGTTTCATTTTAGCTATACTCTTTATTCCGCCTAGGAGGCAAGGCAGTGAGGACCTGACACTAGTGTTAGAACACTATCTTCACTGCTTTCCTGGTTTCACCCTACGCTCGACATTTTTTGCTGAACGAAGCGAAATTCAACACCGCATTTTGTCGTAACCTTTCTTTTAACAGGGGATTGAACCCAAAATCATCGCGCTCTGTAACCCCACTGCTCTTCCATCATTTAATAATAAAAATAACATGACTAACCATTAAATTTCATCATAATCACAATAAACAAACAAAATTAGTTCAACATAGCCGCATACATTTAGCAAAATGATCCATAAAGCCCGATGGGCAGTTCGATCTGTCCGCACAGTCATTTACCAACTATTATTTTATTAATATACGTTTAATTAATACTATCGAAATTCCCAAATAGCTTTTAAACGTTTGCCAATATATATTTATAAGGGTAATTATTATAATTTTATTTAACGCCCTTAACGTCGTATCACCGTAATAATTACCGTTTAAATGAGCTGCATAATTGTAAAAGCATGGGAGTGAAATTTTCGATGATTATTTTTATATGGAATTGTATCGAGTTTTGTATTCGTTAATGTTCTCATTAAGGTACCAGGAATTTATGGTTGTAGTGTAATGTATGAAGAAAAGTCTTAATTAAAGCTTTGGTCGTTTAATTTGTGACATTATAATTATTTTCTCTTGATTGAATAATTGGTTTTTTTTATATTATTATTCTATATGTTGATTTTAGTATTTTCCCGCTTTTTGCCGCATAGCAAATTAGTCGGAGAGAATCTATTGATAAGACATTCAGTTCTCCAATTGCGGCCTGAAATCGAGACATTGTGTGATGAGTAACGTTACACAACATCGATTTCTTTTTTTATTTTTTTAGCTTCACGCTGTACCGCAGAGGGAACCTAGTATTAAGATACTCCGTTCACCACTTTCCGCCGAATTCAGAGGCATTGCGTGTTAAGTGGCGGAACTTAACGCCGCGCTTTACCTCGATACCAGAGCGAAGAAAATGGAAATATTAAATATTTTCGCTCCTCGAGCGGGAATCGAACCCACAACCAGTCGTTTACAGTCACACGCTTGTGCCACTGGGGAGCGACTGGCCACACTTTTATTTTGTTGTAGGTGATTATAGTAATAAAATGTAATGTATAGGTATTGCGATCATAAAGTTGAAAACTGAATGATTTATCATTGATTAAAAAATAAAAGAAACCAAATGGTTTACTACTCAAAGATAGAAGTATTATTTTTGTTTTTTCAGCTTTTTGCTTTTTCTAGCAAAGCAGTGTAGGCAAAAGGAACCTAGTATTGAAAGACTCCACTTTCCTATGGAGTTCTAGACAGCTAATCACGTTTTCAGCTGGACGCTGACCTACTGCACCATAAATTAGACTTACATTTTCATCAGTAACAAAAAATTCACGCAATGTTTGGATTAAAGATCCAAGAAAATGGTTGTCCTAGATCACATTAATTTTGTAACATGAAAGGAAAAATCAACACAATGAATGTATATGTATAATGTTATATGTGTAGGAACCGTTGATACGTCTGTCTGTCAGATCAAACGCTATTTAACTCTTAGTAAAATTTACTGTCAGTATATACTCGATGGTCGATGTACCTGTGTAACTATTTTCGTATGATTTATTAAAAGTTAACAAACATAAATCTACATGACTAATTAGACGCATATTACTAAATTATTGTTTTAATATGTAGAAATTAATATTATGAAAGTCTTGCAAAATGAAATATATTCTATCGTTCCAAGTATACTCTGTAGCTTTTTCAGCGCATAGCATGTTAGGCAAAGAAAACCTATTCACCACTTTTTGTCCCAATTCCCGACCTCATGGTTTGAGCCAATTTGTTTTGTTATAAGACAAAGGTTTTTCATTCTTCTAAATGAGAACTCACAAACATCTATCTCTCTACGCAACTAGTCGCAGTTTCACTGCTCTATACTGAAAAAAAGGAATCTGATATTTGAAAATGTTTTTCGATATACCAGGTATATACTTTTTACGTTAAGTTGGGAACATGTTATCTTAGACCGACATTTAGCTATTGCCGGACTTGGTCATTCAAGAAAAAAACGATTCAAAGCATTTGCATTTAAGCGCGGCGTTAAGTTCCGCCACTTAACACGTTATGCCGGAAAGTGGGGAAAGGAGTGTCTTAACAATAGGTTTAAGAGTCAAAAAAAAAAAAAAATCGCTTACAATTGGTCAGTGATGGACATTACCATTAGATTACATTAAATATAAGATAATACAAATTTATACTAATTAATACTAACAAATGCCATGGGCACCTGTGAGCCCATGAACAGAGTTTCCTAATTAAAAAAAAAAAAAAAACACTAGGTTTCCCTCTGCCTACCCTGCTGTGTAAAGCGTGGATAAAGCGTGAAGTTAAAAAAATGCATTTTCCGCGCATATTCAGCCAAAATGCAACTCACTCCAATATAATAAAAACGAGGGTACTTCCACACGTCGTGCAGATTAAGATTCCTTAATGCTCCACATCCGGTCTGTGAGTTTCGGAAAGATTTCACGGATGCTATCACTCTAGTACTCGGCGGTGCATTTGCATTCCCATTATAACGGTGTGTTTAGCCGCCGTCCGCGACACTGTTTGACAAATACTCTACGACGCTACCGCATTGCGTAGTCTCAAAATACATATGATTATAATTAATTGGAAGTTGGTTTAGTTATTTGTTTCTTTCTTAAGAGATGTGTATGGATTTGTTTTTTTTTTCTTTTTTTGTTTATTAAGGTATTTCGTATTTTGTTGGACTGGATGTCGAAAATTTTATCAACGTTTTTTTATATCTAGTTTAAAAAAATATGTGTTTAAGTTTTGGTCAAATCTTATGGTGGAAATATATTTCTATAATTGGAAATATTTTTTTTTTATGAAAGATAACTTTAATTAAAAAAATGGGTCAATTTAAGGGTAATCATGTAAAAATCAAGAACTTCAACCTAATTTTAGAGTTTACGTAGTAATACAACTAACGAGGTTCTACTTATGAAAACTAAATGCACCCATATGGATTCTACTGCCCAAAGTTAGTACTTTGTCTCGTGTACTCGTCCATACAAATGAGTAAGAAAATGAAAATACAGTGATATACGGTAAGGTCGTTCATCGTCGACGATGAAGCAGAGTAGACTGAGAACGTAGTGTCTGAACACTTTGTTCTCCATTTTCCACAAGAATGCGAAACACTGTGCATTAACTAGCGGAATTCAAAATCGCTTTTTGTATTACCTATACTTTTACCTGTTTGGCGCTATAAAAAAAAAAGCTCTTCTCAGCAGAACTACCTTCCGACTCGATGGTAGCTTTATGTACATTTGACGATTCAAAAGTGCTTACAAAAGTCCATCTGAACAAAGATATTTTGAATTTGAATTAAATATGAATATATTTCTAAATGAGGAATGATCCGTCGTAGCCCAGTGGCACAAGCGTGTGACTGTAAACGTCTAGTTGTGAGTTCGACTACCACTCGAGGAGTGGAAATTATATTTCCATTTTCTTCGCTCTAGTGTCAAGGTAAAGCGTGGCGATAAGTTCCGCCACTTAACACGCAAGCCAAATTCGGCGGAAAGTGGGGATCGAAGTGTCTTAACACTACATTCCCTCTGCCTACCCTGCTGTGTGCGGGATACAGCGTGAAGCCATCATACACGTTGCCACAGTAGACAAATAAAGACAATTAATTTCTATTTCAAATAATTTAAAACAAAACATTCTCGATTTCTAGACTTCTTAACCAGCTTTTAATCATTAAGTAGTGGATACTACATCATGGATAGTACATTTGCATTCACTCCAGAGTGTTTGCCGCCCGCGCCCGCACGCGACACTATTTGACAAATACTCTGCGCTACTCGCGCCGCATTGCGTACGATGTAAATAGGTGTTTCACTCGTTTGCTTAAAATGCTGGTACGGATTGAGATTTCTGCCCACTAGGTCTTTTGTGATTTGAATTTTTAGTTTATTTTATTGTTTGGTTATAGTTGAAATATTTTTTTGTATATCTTTTATAATGGGGCCAGTCGTGGCCCAGTGGCACAAGATGTGACTGTAAACGACTGGTTGTGGGTTCGATTCCCACTCGAGGAGTGGAAATATTTAATTTTTCCATTTTCTTCACACGACACGTCACTGTTAGGGATTGAGATTAGGTCTTTTGTAATTTGAATTTTGAGTTTATTATATTGCTTAGTGATGGTTGAAATATTGTGGTATATAATTAATGTCTTTTACAACTATAAGATTATTTCATTCTTTTTCTGGCATGGCAGGGTGAGCAGAGATAAATCTAGTATCAAAGTATTTAGTCCACCAATTTGTACTCGAATTCAAGATATTATGTGTAGATCTGTGTAATTCTGCGCCGCGCTTTAAACAATATAATTCGTTCCTTTATAATATTGTATTATTCTGCACATTCAAATTTATAAAAAAATAGATCTTTCACTTCGTTACTTGTACCTTTTAATTCAATAAAAAAATCTGAAACTTGGTATTTTCTTTTATTTTTCACTATAATATTCTCAAGCTGTTAGTTTGTTTGCTCGCTGCATTATTAAAGCTGCGCGTAACGCAGTGGGGGCGTGTGTAGATACACGCAATGGTTATGCGTTGAAATCTTACTCAGGGGAGCTCTTATATTTAAAAAATAATTATTTACCTAAGCCTAATTTAGTCCTTCAACACGCAACGAAAATCGGTTCACTATTTTTTATAAGAAAGAAGGAAAGATATAGACGGTAGTTAAAACTTTAATCCCTGTTTGAGAAAATGTTATTTTTTAGCTTCACGCTGTATCCCTTGCGGGGTAGTCAGAGAGAACGGAGAGAAATCATATCCAACATGTGTTAAGACAGAGTGTAGTGTTTATTTCCACTGTACAACAACGTAGACAAGAAAATTTTAGGAAAGTAAAGAATTAATTTTAATACTTAATTCAACAAAAAGTCGACGCACGGTTACTTAAATTACAAAACTTTGCTGAAATTTATAAAGCAATTAAAATAAAATAAAGGCTAAATATTAAGGAAAACTTACCAAAATACAATAGCCAATATTCCCTTAAATTTCTGTTTCTGAGATTGCGATACAAATGCATAGACAAATAGATAACTTAAAAAAAAACACTATTTTGGGTTTTATAATATAATAAATGATTCCAATCATATATATTGTCATATATCTTTGTATAGAGAGTTATATTTTTATTATATGTCCTTATATATTTAATGTTAATGTTATATAATAAATACCCTCCATAAGCTCAACTTTGACAACATATGGCGAAACTCCGGCTGTAAACGCAGAATATACGTACGTTCGTTATCAGTTGGAATATTCGATTGTACAATAGACTTATAATAAACGGCCTAACTTTCATACAATTTGATTGTGGCTTTGTTTATAAATAATGAACATATTTTAATGTATTGAAATTATTATTAATATTAAATTTACTACCGCATATATGCAAAAAGAACAGTCGTTTTTTGTTGGGGCCAGTCGTGACGCAGTGGCACAAAGTGTGACTGTAAAACGACTGGCCGTGGGTTTGATTCTCGCTCGAAGAGTGGAAATATTTAGTATTTCCATTTTCTTCTCTCTGGTGTCCGAGGTAAAGCGCGGTGTTAACTTCCGCCACTTAACACGCAATGCTTTCAAATTTGGCTCAAAGTGGGGAACGGAGTGTCTTAACACTAGGTTCCCTCTGCCTACCCTGCAGTGTGTGGGACAGCGTGAAGCTAAAAAAAGATTAATAAACTGAAACTATTATTGATATTAAACTTACTACCGCATATATAAAAAAAAACTAAAATAATTCTTAAACTAGTCAAGACACTCCGTTCTGATTTGGAGATATTGCGATTTGAGTTACAGACTTTGCCACGATTCGTCGAACAAAACGAAACGAAAATAATTTATATAATATCATTCCTTGGGTAGAAATCGAACTCATAACCAATCGCATTCACAGAGAAGGAGTGAAGAACAGAAAGATATGACTTGATCTATCCTAGAGTCTTCAAATATCTCAAGCGGATAGTTCACGTATATTTTGCTATTCGAAAACACATTCTACAAAACCTTACGTTTTGAACACTTCACAGTAAACTGCGATTATTCCGGCTTAATAATTTCGTTTCAAATGCGTAACCATCGCGAATTTCAAAGACCTTGTTATGTGCATACTTTTAAAACTATCTATACAAATAGTAAGCCCATTGTTGAAGCAAGCACTCAAACGTGATAGTGGGTTCGATTCCGACGGGAGACTGATTATATATTATTTTCTTTTCTCTGCTCTGATACCTAAGACTACATGCAATGTTGAATTCTGTCACCTAACATATAAATGTAAGTAATGTAAGTTAGGATACGTTTAATGTTCTAGTTGTATTAACATGAAAATGGGCAATTTAAATTTGAAATAACTGGACTCTCTTATGGTATATTGTTTAAGCCTTAGTTTTAAGTACTGAAATTGTTAAAAAAATGTATTTTATATAAAAAGAAAAAAAAATAATATTAAAAAAGGTACAGATCTTATGTAGTAGTAGTTGTAATAGTAGTAGTAGTAGTAGTAATAATAAAATAGAATTAGGTATAAAAAACATACAAATGTCTTTATTTAAGGTGAATAATGAAGAACGGAGTGCCTTAACACTACATTCTCTATGACTGCTATGTGGGGAAAAACATGAAAGCTAAACAAATACTTGGCAAGCGTGGCTACAGAGATAATGCTCGTGTGTATATAAAGTAGCGCGTGGAAGCAGATTTCTTTATCTGCTCTAACACTTATAAATAATTCACAATGTGCTCTAAGTTAAGCTTGCCATACGTTTTGTATTGAAACTTTCTTTACGATATATTTTAATTCTTGTATTTTATTTATATTTCAAAAAATATTTATTATTTAGACTATTTTTGAAGTACAAACATAAAGAGCAATTAATCGTAATCTCTATATTATACAGACAATTAAAAATGTCACACTAGAGGTTAGAGGAATATCTAGTCTCATGTTCACATTTTACTTGCAATTATACATATTTTGTCAATTATTACTTTAATTTTTTTCTCTGAGGTTTCAGCGATATATTTATATCGCTATATTATTCAACCATAAAGTATGAAAAATATTTTTTGTAAAAAAACGTATCAAAAATTGAACGCAGCGGAAATCGAACTGACTCCTTTTGAAAATCATTCAAGGACCAATCGCTAAGCCATGCTTTGTTTGAAAAAACTAACACTAAAATAAAAAAAAACACTTGCGTATTTTCGTGCTCGATTTGCTCCGATTATCCTGTAACTTCATCAAGATTAACCAAGCCTATATTAAGCTCTAATGAATAATGGGAAGAATTTGTTACTTCCTAAGTTCTTGACTTTTTTAGAGGTCGTTCTTATCGTGTAATAAAGCTTTACTGAGATTAATAGCAAGTGTTTTTTTCCTTTTTTTGTTTTTTTTTTAGGTATATTCAAAACATGTGGCCAGTCGTGGCTCAGTGGCACAAGCGTGTGACTGTAAACGACTGGTTGTGGGTTCGGTTCCCACTTGAGGAGTGGAAATATTTAATATTTCCATTTTCTGTCGAGGTAAAGCGCGGCGTTAAGTTCCGCCACTTATCACTCAATGCCTCCGAAGTCGGCGGAAAGTGGGGAACAGAGTATCTTAATACTAGGTTCCCTCTGCCTACCCTGCTGTGTGCGGGATACAGCGTGAAGCTAAAAAAAAAAAAAAAAATATTCAAAACATAATAATAGTATTGAAGTAGGGCGCTATACTTTTATTTTGTAAAGTTTAATTATTTTTAAGATAATGATTTCATTAAAAAAATTATTTTTAATTATTTAAATGCATATATTTGATAATGTTCATAAAAAAATGTTCATAAAAAATATGTATAAGATCACTATCGTGTAGAGGCTGTCGTTACACAGTGAGACACACACATACACACACACATTGTTAGCAATAAACACGACCATTGACCAACCTGATTTTGACTATGTCATATTTAAATTATTTTTATTATTTTGCTCTGGTAAGACAAAGAACGGTCATGACACTTAAAATGCTATATCAAAATTCATGTAGAAAGCGGAGAACGGAGTATCAAGACACTAGTTTCTCTCTGCCTACTAGGCTTTGTGTTAAAAAGTCAATCTAAACAAAACATGTATACATATATAACACGAAACATATATAGCGTAGGCTTTGAAAAAGCGTAAAAATTCAGTTACATTTCAATTTTATATACAAATTTTCACTATAAAACCCCATAGAGAGATATATTATGGAGAAGATTGCACTGGCATTCGTTCAGACAAGTTAGACTTAGTAAATAACGTATAGTGGTTTAGCAAATACTAGACTAATTCAAATGCACGTTTATTGCTTTGTTTGCATTGTATCTGATTTAAGTTGAACGCTCTCATCTAAATGTGTTGAAAGCACTGGAGTGCTGGATTGTACTAAATTATGTTGAATTTATCATGATATCGATCTGTTGTGGGTAGTGTATGGCAATTGTGCTTATTATATATGTGTTTTGAGTGGTTTGGGTGTTTGGGGTTCGATTCTTACTCGAGGGAACTTTTCTTCTCCAATATAGAGAGGAGAGCGGAGTGATTTGATACTAGATTCTTTCTATTGGAACTGCGAGGCTAGATAAGGCATGAAAATTATAAATATGTATGAAGTTAAGTAACAGGTAATAACATATAAGACCATCTAACAATTTTTATATGCATTTTCTGCGTTTGGGTATTTTAATTGGGACACTGCATTCTTTATTATTCAATTACCTAATTTAGAGAAAAAGCTTGTTGCGTGAATGAAGCTATAACATTATTTAAATAAAAATAATAATACAATTATCATTCCCAGTTCATAGAATTAAGTTGAAGGAATTTAACCTACAACCAAATAAAACGACGAACAATTAGACTGTCCCATTGAGCCACAATGGTCTCAATAAGCCTATAGTCTATACTAATATAATGAAGGGTAAAGTTTGTAACTTTGTTTGTGAGGGGTAATCTTCGGAAATACTGAACCGATCATGAAAATTCTTTCACAATTAGAAAGCTACACCATTCAGGAGTGCTATAGGCTACATTTTATTAAGATTGATCAGTAAGTTCAGAGCATCCCAAAGAGGCTCAAATAGGGAATAAAAGCCGCAGGTGGTCAGTCGTGGCCCAGTGGCACAAGAGTGTGACTGTAAACGACTGGTTGTGGGTTCGATTCCCACTCGAGGAGTGGAAATTATATTTCCATTTTCTTCGCTCTGGTGTCGAGGTAAAGCGCGGCGTTAAGTTTCGCCACTTAACACGCAAGCCTCCGAATTCGGCGGAAAGTGGGGAACGGAGTGTCTTAACACTAGGTTCCCTCTGCCTACCCTGCTGTGTGCGGGATATAGCGTGAAAGCCGCAGATCCGCAGCTGAAGCCTTTACTGTAAGACATTTTTTTACCTTCACGCTGTATCCCGCACACAGCAGGGTAGGCAGAAGGAACCTAGTGTTAAGACACTTCATTCCCCACTTTCCAACGAATTCGGAGGCATTATATGTTAAGTGGCGGAACTTAACGCCTCGACACTAGAGCAAAGAAAATGGAAAAATAAAATATTTCCACTTCCCCAGTGATAATCGAACCCAAACCAGTCTCTTTACAGTCACGCTTTGTGCCACTGCACCACGACTGGCCCCAAAATGGCTACTATAAGATTCATATACTAAAAATATACCCATATACTTGTCCCTCTACCGTAGACATGACATAGAAAGACAAAACTTTAATACGCAACATTAGCGAGTTTCTTCTGCTAGGGGGATCCTAAATTCGTTTTTCGTTTTGCTACATTACATCCAGATATAAATGTAAGGGGACGACAGAAGTCAATCCACTGTGATAATTTCTATTTTTAACTGTCTTAATGGAGGAAATGTTATATTTTGTGACCGAATGTTTGAATGTTAGTTGTATTTTTAGTTTTAAGTTTAAATATTTTTTTGTTGGCCAGTCGTGGCCCAGTGGCACAAGCGTGTGACTGTAAACGACTGGTTGTGGGTTCGATTCCCACTCGAGGAGTGGAAATTATATTTCCATTTTCTTCGCTCTGGTGTCGAGGTAAAACGCGGCGTTAAGTTCCGCCACTTAACACGCAAGACTCCGAGTTCGGCGGAAAGTGGGGAACGGAGTGTCTTAACACTAGGTTCCCTCTGCCTACCCTGCTGTGTGCGGGATACAGCGTGAAGCTAAAAAAAAAAATATTTCATAATTGTAAACACATTATTCTTATGGCTTTCTTAGTAAAAAAATACTGTGTTTAAGGTGATCCTTTGGTAACACGAAGCGCGGCGTTAAATACTACAATTAATCAAGAATTGAAAAAGACATTTAAAGAATGCTTGTACTGTCACTGAAAACTACTAATGAAAGATCTCTCTACAGAGATGCTAACAACAAAAATAAGTTGTAATAAAGCGTATAAGAATTTCGACGCAGCGGATAGTAGAACGCAAGGCTCAGTGGTGAGAGCGCCTGAATGGTATTCAGGAGGCGTGGGTTCGAATCCCGCTGCGTTAAAATTTTTATTCGTTTTCTTTAAATGTCTTTTTCAATTTTCCTAAGTGTGGAATGACACTTTAAAAATGTTTAAAAGTAATCAAGAATTGTTTTGAATTGAGGTGGAAAGTGTAGAAAAAATCATTGCCTGTCCAGATATGTATGTTAAAGTAAGTATCTACACTATCTTTTAGTATCCAGGATTATTTTTAACACAGATTTACTAACTTTATCTAGGTAAGAAAGTCTTAAACTCTTAATTTAAATCGTAAGAAGCCTTAGCCGACTTGCATGAAAATTTGCATACGTATCGTAGCTCGGTGATAGTACAGTAGTTTCGTTCATAGTCTTTATCTGATAACTTTGTTAGGACGACCAGTATAAAATTGTAGTTATTAAAATAGAGACCGTCAAAGCGCAGTGGGACTGCTTCTGACTGTAATCGCGACGGTTGTAAGTTCGACTCCCACTCGACGCAACGATTATTGAAATTTTAATTCCTTATTAATATAAAATACAAGGGGGAGAGGAATATAGAAAAAAAATGTTATTATATTATATGACATTCTTCAAAAAATAGTTAAACTTTTTAGTAAAATTAAATCATACCCAGTGAATAGGTTATACCCGAATAAAGCGTGAATAGGTTAAGTTGACCTGCATATACGAGTAAAAAAATAAAAATTTTAATAACCAGTTTTTTTTTATGAATTAATGATTAATCAAAAAAATACGCAATTTTTTTATAAATAAATAATTAATCAAAAAAATAAGCAAAATATGATTTAAATATTAAAATAGAAAATTTATCAATGAAAATTTAATTTAAAAATGTCTGCAATGAAAAATATGGATTTTTGCCTTACGTATTCAATTTATTCACGCCTGTTAGGGATATAGTACATTTATTTCGCAATTCAATATTTATTTGAACTAGTAACTACTATTTAAACCAAAATAATTACTAAAGACATCTAAATAATACGTTTTCAGAAAACGAGATTAAACGCGTGTTTGAATCCACTTGCTTTATAATGTTTACTAGTGGCCTGCTCGCGGCTTCGCCTGCGTGAACTACACAACTATTTCACTACAGGCACGCGCCGCCGCGCCTATATTACATTAGAAACCCCTAACATTATCAATATTTTTCTACTAGTAAGTATATACATTCCTTTCGGATCATTCTATCTATTAAAAGAAACTGCATCAAAATCCGTTGCGTAGTGAATCTAAGCATATGATGAGCGTTGAAAATCTAAGCATATATACTCGTACTTACAGACAGACGAAAAGCGGTTTTTCTTATATTTTTTAGAAATGATTTTGACGCGGGTTCGAATCCCGTACCTTATTGCGTTCAAAATTTTACACGTTTTTACTTCAATATGTAAAAAAAAAACACTTTAAAATATTAAAACCATCTAAATATATTTATAATAAAAAACAAATTCTTATTCCACTAAGTAGAATTCCTTAACAACTGTCCCACTTTTCACCCTGTACCCTCGAACCCCGCTTAATGTCGTGTTCTGGGATAATTAATATGGCATAACACTATTTTATTTCATTACAGTGACAGTACAAGCCAGTATATTTTCTCTAACAATAAGTTAGTTGTGCCATATGGGAAGTATGTAGGGCTTGTATAAATATTTATATAAAACTTGTATCTTTGCTGTCATATTTCATTCTATTATTTATTTAAGTTAAGTTTTGGTTGTTTTGCTGAGGTTAACCTAGCTTTCTTCTTCTTTTATACTATATAATAGTTAAAATGTATGTCTGTATATTGAATATATTGACTAAAAAATTATAAAGAAATAGAATATAAAAATGATTTTTTTTAATGATTTTTTGTTCGAACCTTCGGATCTACTGAACGAATTTTAATGTTTGTTTTTATTACCTAGAGCCGCCTAGCTTACACAACTATGAGTATAAATAATTTCAAAGAGTGGAACCCTTGGTCTTAAAACTATAACAGACTATAAGAAATAAAGCAATTAAACAATAGTTGCTTAATATGACAAATAATAACCATTGACAAAAAATAAAAAATCTGAATTATGTACATATATGATACCAGCTATTCTATAAATAGATAAGGAATAAAAAATATAATCTTATCAAAAAAAATCAAGGTAATGGGCAGTTTCATTGATATTACATTTTTTTTTGCAGCCTCACGTTTTTTTCTGCACAGCGAGAGCTTAGTATTAAAGTCTCCGTTCTCCACTTTTTACATAACAATTTTGTAATTGAAAAATATTGGGGCCAATCGTGGCGCAGTGGCACAAGTGTGTGACTGAAAACGACTGGTTGCGGGTTCGATTCCCACTCGAGGAGTGGAAATATTTAAAATTTCCATTTTCTTTGCTCTGGTATCGAGGCAAAGCACCGCGTTGTGTTCCGCCACTTAACACGCAATGCCTCCGAATTCGGCGGAAAGTAGGGAACGGAGTGACTTAACATGACTTAACGCTAGGTTCCCTCTGTCTACCCTGCTGTGTGCGGGATACAGCGTGAAGCTAAAAAAATATATATTTATTTTGAAAAAACTGGAAGCTAAAACTAGTTATATTAACATCTTTTATTCAGAATTCCATTCAAGAAAGAAGTCGTTTCATTTCTAACAGTAATTAACGTTGACAGAGCATGCCATAACTTTTTTGAACTGTATAACATTTTGGGGACATTTTAGTAATAATTGGTTATAGATTATAATTTACTTCGTTATTATACTGTTAATGGGTAAAAATCGTGTTGATTATTACTTAAAATTATAAAGTAACATGAAAAATTAATATTGTTTATTATTTGGGGGAGCGCAGGTTCAAATTTGATGAAAATAATATGTTGTCAAAATATTAAAAAAAAAAAAATGGTAGAATGTATGATACTACTGTGTTTTTGTTCGCTTAATCTGTGTAAGTATTATATATGTTATTCCAGCTTGGCAATATGTTCCGCAGAATGAAGAAATAAGAATAATAAAGAATATTAAGTTGAAAAAGACATTTAAAGAAAACGTATAAAAATTTGAACGCAGCGGGATTCGAACCCGCGCCTCCTGAATACCGTTCAGGCGCTCTCACCACTGAGCCATGCGTTCTACTAGCCGCTGCGTCGAAATTCTTATACGCTTTATTACAACTTATTTATGTTGTTAGCATCTCTGCTCTCTGCTTCTGCTACCCAAAGATTATTCTACGAACAATCATTTGGCAAGAGAGAATGCTATTTATTAAATAATTTTTTAAACATTTTTAAAGTGTTATTCCACACTTAGGAAAATTGAAAAAGACATTTAAAGAAAACGTATAAAAATTTGAAATTTTTGATAAAGCTGCGTTCAAATTTTTATACGTTTTCCTTGAATGTCTTTTTCAATTTTCCTAAGTGTGGAATAACACTTTAAAAAAATGTTTAAAAGAATATTAAATCACCGAGTGCGAATCGAACTTAAAACTATTGGCGATTACATTTAGACAATGTCCAAACGCGCCACGATAGCTTCAAAAATATAAATAAATTCCAAGTAAAAAGAAAATATTTAAAATATTTTGATAATAAAAAAGTTTTTAAATTAAATTGAACTTGGACATTATTTATGATATAAATACATATTTAATCTTATTAAATTTAAATATCTTTTATATTATGATAAACTTTCTTAAATATTATTATAATTTATGTATAAAAACTTGCACTAACACTCAACCGTGCCTGTAGTCAATGTGGCTTGATAGTCGACGGTTTCCAAGAAGTGTAGGTTCGAATCCCGCTACGTTCAAACTTTTAAACGTCTTTTAAGAATATTATCATTATACAAATTACCTTAATATATTAAACGCAACATTAGAAAAAAAAATACAGCACCAAAATTAATATTCATCTCAACGTCTCAATGGGTCGTCAAGAAGAAAAAATAATTAAAAATTCCATCAGGCAAAACGGTTCGACCAAAACGCTTTCATTGTCGCTTTTAAAGCTTAATAACTGAGACACAAAGATGGAGACATTAAAAAGTTTCTAGTAACAAAAGTATATTCTGACATAAAATGAGCAATAAGTATCTTTACGTGCGGCCGCTAAACGTGGAGTTAGAGATTTTGTAGAAATTCCTAAATTGAATAGAATAGAAGAGAATAATCTTTGTTGCGCACTAAATAATACCTATTGTGTTATTGTGGCCAGTCGTGGCCCAGTGGCACAAGCGTGTGACTGTAAACGACTGGTTGTGGGTTCGATTCCCACTCGAGGAGTGGAAATTATATTTCCATTTTCTTCGCTCTGGTGACGAGGTAAAGCGCGGCGTTACGTTCCGCCACTTAACACGCAAGCCTCGGAATTCGGCGGAAAGTGGGGAAAGGAGTGTCTTAACACTAGGTTCCCTCTGCCTACTCTGCTGTGTGCGGGATATAGCGTGAAGCTATTTAAATAATACCATAATAGGTAAAACATAAAAAAAGAAGATATTTATTTTCGGGTAGGTGCATAAAAAAGTGAACATCATTTTTATTTGCTGTATTAATTATTTATTGTAATTATTAGTATTACCATTGTAATATGCTTTCAAATATTACATACCTGTTAGCATTTCTCCTTTAAACTCACCTACAAATTAACTTCGAAGATTACACCTATATTTAACAATATAAAATTACTAGTGTGGAACAATGGAGTCTATCAAGAACTCAATAGCTCAACTGTCAGAGCACTTTAATACTTTAATATTTATGGAATAGTGTGACAGCGTCTGATTGTGGGTTCGATTCTCACTCCCCCTATATTTTCCGCTCTGGTACCTAAGATACAGCGCGGCGTTGAGCTCCGTCACTTAGCACGCAATGTCTCAAGTTTTGAAGTTAGGTTATCTCACTATACAGTAAGCGTTATGTGGGAAAAAATATGAAAAAAATATATATATTTATACAAAATATGTGCAAAAGTGGTGTTATATTTCTTATGTGTGTGGGCATATTCCTTAAATTTGTAATATATATAAATTGTTTTAAAATATATTGAAAATACTTAAAAATTATATTTTTTCACAGCAACTTTGACCGCATAGTAATGAAGATGTGGGCGCCAAATTTTGAGTTTGCACCAAAAAGGGACTCTTAAGTAAACTTGCTCTGCTTTAGCCTTTACACATTATGGTGTCCCCATTGCAAAATACATTCTCAGTCATCGTCTCCTAATTATAAATTATCTTCCTGCCAAATTTCAGGTATGAACGACAAGAAAGCAAGGTGTACTAACTAGTGATCTTTTGCTTTTATATAATAGATTTTTAGAGATAATTATTATTCTTTATTTTTTATTTTTTATTAAGTCTCCAACGTGAGGAGAAAGGAGAGATTAGCATGTCTTGACTATCCTGCTGTGTGGGAAAAAGTGTGAAGTATGAAGTAGGGCAAAAAAGGAAGAAGATTTACAATATATTGTACAAGAAAAAAAATCATATTATTTTATTATATGACTTATTAATAGCTCATTCTACGAGTATTTTCGTTCACAATCGTAGATCCAGTGGCCTTTATATAAAGGATAGTAATATAAAAAGTGCTCGAAATATTCAAAAGCAAGGAGAGGGGACGGAACACCTGAGATACTTTCTTTTATCCCACGGAAGCGATCTGTTAAGGGGTCTGATGTAAAATATCTTGGTTTTATTATCGAAAGAACGACAGCAAACAGAAACAAAACTTAATATTTATTATAATGTCTAAAAACGTTATTGAAGCCATTGTGGCGTAGTGGGACTGTCTGGCTGTGAAAGTGATTGTTTTGGGTTCGATTTCCACTCGACGTTATGAATTCAGGCAGAAAACGGAGAACAGAGTGACATTATACAAGGTTCTTTCTGCTTATTCTGAAAATATGTTTTAGTGCACTTTGATTGGTTTAGTTTGACAGAACTTGAATCGTATACAAGGAAATCTATATAGATTTCCTTGTATACGATTCCAGTATTAATACTGGGAAAATATATGTATACAAAAATTTTGTTTGGTTATCGAATAAAATATGGCATCCTTTTTGAAAAAGGCAAGGGTAAAGGAATTTCCATATTTACAATGTCGAATTATTTATTTTAAACCAAATACCTAAAAAGCAACCAAAACAGTTTATAAATACATTTTTTTTTTTAGTTTCCCGCTGTATCCCGCACACAGCAGGGTAGGCAGAGGGAACCTAGTGTTAAGACACTCCGTTCCCCACTTTCCGCCGAATTCGGAGGCATTGCGTGTTAAGTGGTGGAACTTAACGCCCCGCTTTACCTCGATACTAGAGCGAAGAAAATGAAAATATTAAATATTTCCACTGCTCGAGTGGGAATCGAACCCACAACCAGTCGTTTACAGTCACACACTTGTGCCACTGGACCACGACACACGACACACGGCCACATATATATAAATACTGTATAAATCAAAAATACTAACAAAAATTAAATAAATCACCCAAAAAAGAAATCCCTAAATATTATCACCCCAAGAACAACGTATTAAACGTATTAAAAAATAAAAGGTCTTAAACTTTTAAACAAAATGCTCATTTTCCGATAGGGCGGCCATCAATCAAGGGACTCAAAGCGTCCTTTGAGATCGCGATAGATTCGGAGTTTTGAACAAAATTAAAATACCCTGATTTGCCTTGTAACAGCCCGAGTGGCTCGAGTCATCGGTTGCTGCTGATTACATTATGTAAATTATTTCAGCCCCCCCTTGTCATCTATATCTTGACACAGATATAATGGTAATGGAAGGAAAAATATATCTTTTTATTTATATGCGTGTGATTTTTGGACAGTTATTTATGTGTGAATTATGGTTGTGGATTCGATTCCCACTCGATGTAGTATTATATAAAATTATAATAAACTGTACTGTACTCGGTGTATTATAACAAACTGTAATTACTAACACAAGCTCAATTTCCTAACACAAAAATTATATTACCTGACTTCATGTAATATTGTACATAGCTTGCAAGAAATATAAGGCTTTATAAATATATGCTAAAATATACGTGTTATATTTTTTTAATTTATGTTTCATAACTGTATGATAAAGTGGAATATTTTTTATTGACAATAAATACTCAATGAAGTGTCCTTCATTTAAAATCAATAAAAAGCATTTTCTGTTAATAGACAAGATTTAGCCAGTCTAGTTGGCATGGCGAAGGTTACATTCATTCGCAATTGATTTGAAAGTTATTTATTTATTTATTTATTTTTTTATATATTTATTTATTTATTTATTTAGAACCATCAGTGATAATTACATTATACGAGTACATAAAAAATTGTAACACAGGATGAAAACTTAAAGCTAAATGCATTATCGTTGAAGATGGATACAGCATGCACTAGTATACATTTTTTTTGTTTTAATTCACATATATGAGTCGCAATTTACAGTTAATTAAAATTATAGATTTATACAGAGTAAGGAACGAAAAACAATGTTAAATAATATAATGTCAAATGAAACGTAACTAATCTTAAAAAAAAACGATTAAAAAAACGATTATAAACAGACACAAAACAGAAATATTCTTCATTATAGTATTATAATACATGTTATTAATAATTATTGAAATAAATATTACATTTTATTAAGCATTAAATTTTATTTTAATTCAAATTCTAAAAATTAGCTCAACTGTATTTATTTTAGCATTAAATTATTAATTTAACAGAATTTAAGAAATACATAGTAAAATTATTCATTCAAAATTTTAAAAATACTTTGGAAATGTAATTATTGAGTCAAAATTTGAGAGTATATTTTAAATTTGTATTTGGACAATGAATCTGCAAATGGGTCTAAAATGTCCTTATTGTCATTTAATAATTTTGATAGTCGTGAAACCGGTGAGTTTATACCTAAGACGGGGTAGGTAAGTTAGAAAGAATGACTGAAAAAACGTTATGAAATAAAGGAAATTTTAAATCCCTATAGATTCGGTAGCAAGCAGTTTAAGCTACTTTTAATTTGTAATAATAATATATATTGCAATATTTTAACTGTCTTCCGCTCTAGTAATATTAAGCGTAAGTTTCGTCAATCAATATACGATGTCTCACAGCGAAGAATGGAGTGTCTGGACACTAGGTTTCCTTTAACAACCATGATATATAAGAAAAAACGTGAAGCAGCAAAAAGAATCACATCTAATTTCTCTAAATCTCTGTCTTGAACTTTTCCTTAAACAGATACTCGGTTATACATCGTATCATCGCCCCCGTATTGGGGACATTTCGAGATTAGCGTAAAGAAGTATGTTTCCATTTAAAAGTGCTGTTCGTTTCGCAGAACGGAGAACGAACGCAGCTGCGTTTGTCACTCGAATTATTCTGTATCTGGGGCGATTGCTTTACAACGTTCAGATAAAAAAGTTTTGGGATTACGTAGAAAACGTAATTCGTTTCGATAATTTACGCAATTTCAAGGTGTTTTTTTGTGATCGCTTTGCCTTTGCTTGGATTTCGTTTTTATTGCAAATTTCTGTTTTGTTATTAGGGTAAGTAAGGTAAGAAGATAGGTAAGAAATTATTATAGTAATGTATAAGTTAGATTTAGCAGTGGAACTTGGCGATGTAATGTATACTCACTGACACGCCTTTTCCCGAAGAATAGTCACAGACCTAGTGTCAAGACACTCTGTTTTCCAATTTCCACTTGAAATTGAGACATTGCGTTTAAGATAGTGGAACTAAATGCTGCGCAACATGAACTAATACTTTAATCTACAAAAATTCTAATTAATAATTGAGGCCATCGTTGTTTTGTGTGACAGCGTCAGATTGCAAATACGATCGTTGTGTTCCTACACGGAGGAATGATGATACTTATTTGTTCGTTTCTTCACTTGTACTTAAGACAAAGCGCGACGTTGATTTCCGCCCGTCTACACGCAATGTCTCGATATCCGGCAGAAAGTGTAGGTCTAGGCTATCTTGAAATTAGGTTATCTGTGAAGACTATTTCGCTATGCGAGAAAACGCGAGAAGCCACAAGGAAAAACCTTATCATTTTCAGTGGGACTTTGCATAGCCAAGTAATGAAAAGAAAAAAAAAAATCAGCAATAAACCGACTGAAAATCGAACCCACAACCATACCAAACCAAATATCCCCACTACACCACTATACCATCATTTCTTATACCAATGATAAAGTTTTAATGAAAGTAAATTTAAAAAGCCACAAGTCGTTAGGGATGATTCGCGCTGCATCCTAACTAAGTCGCGTACGGCGCGATGAAGATATTATTGGCTTCGAGTGCTGAATGTTAATTTACATTCCGGTTGATGACTGTACGTGGAGGTCGGAAGACAGGTCGATTCAATATTCATGAAGTTCTTATTTCAGGACTTGGTTGGTACTTTGATATCAATACTAGGTGCGACAGCAGGCTTTGCTCATAATTTGCTCTTAATTAAATTATTAATTATAATATATAGGTTAATAAACTTTTAAGGTATACCTTTGAGTATGAACAAAGAAAAGTATTTGTTAAAAAAGCATATATAAGATTAGTAAAGTCATAGCAAATATGTTGGTACATTAGAACTCAAAAGGAAAAAATTGAAAGTTGATTTTGCCATATATTTATTATTATTTATTTATTTAGATAGAATATTTTGCCATTAAACCAAAAAAATATATAATATATACAGCATGCGGTAATATAAAGAGGGTAAAAATTGAACAGCTTATTTAACTATTAAAATATACTTGTTCACAGTTCAATGACTTCATATTAATAAAAACAATATTTATGTACAGATAAAAATAGAACGGAGTGTCTTGACATTATTTCTCATATTTCTCGAAAAATGAGGTCAAATAAAGACAATAAAAAAAACAAAATTAAAAATTTTGAAAATACCCACGACGGTTTAATTGTAATTGAAAAAGGATGAAATAACTAGAAATCCCCCGCCTAAAAGAATATATGTAACGAGATGATGGGGACGACTTCGTCGGAGCTGCCATTACTTTAAGTTTGCTAACTTCTCCTAGGTTTTCATGCTGTTAAAACAGGTTTAGGAAAAAATTAAAATATTAATATGAATTTACAGTTTTGATAACTGGTATTCCTTTTAAAAACTTTAAGAACGAAATCTATATTGTTAGCTACTATATTTAAAATAGAGGTTGCAACTGGCAGCCCCCGACGAAGTTGTCCCCATCATCTCGTTACATATATTCTTTTAGGCGGGGGATTTCTAGTTATTTCATCCTTTTTCAATTACAATTAAACCGTCGTGGGTATTTTCAAAATTTTTAATTTTGTTTTTTATTTTAAACTTTTTAAAGTGTATAGATACACATTATATATTATTACATAATTTCGAAATACTTTATATTAATCTTCATGCAAATCCAAAAAAAATTATAAGCCCAATGCTTTCTGGTTATCAAATGCCTATTGCAGCGCCTGGCAGATTGTCACCGCAACATTTTTAGGAAACTTAAGTTTAACCAAATCAGTGAAAATCACAAAACCCACTAGTAGTTTTGATTTGGAACAAATTAATTTATACTGGAGCGCCCCGTGGTAGTTTGTGATATGGCATATAAAAACACGCAACAATTAAACCTGAACCTATCACAGAAAACCGCATCTAAATAGGTTTCACACAAAAATACAAGCAAATGCTTACTACAGCGCCCCCTGGTGAGGTGTCACCACGACACATATACGAGAACACGCGCTAATTGAGCCTGATCCTATCGTTGAAAACTGCATCAAATTCAGACTCGTAGTTTTAACTTTGCACCATCAAATGTTTAATGAAGCGCCCCCTAGTGAGTTCTTAACGTAAAAAAAAACTAAAAACATACACCAAGTAAAGGTAAATCTAATACTGAAAACTCTGTCCAATCGGACTAGTAGTTGTGGTTTTACATTAAATATTACAAACAAATGTTTACGGCAGCGCCCCCTGGTGAGTTAACACGATAAAGCATATCCAAGAACATGCACTAATTAAACTTGAGCTTATCACTGAAACTGCATCCAAATCGAATTCGTCATTTTAGCTTTGCACAAACAATATTTTACTGCAGCGCCCCCTGGTGACTTGTCACCGTAATATAAATTTAAAAACATGTACTAAACAAAGCGGAATCTAATACTGAAAACTCTTTCCAATCGTACTAGTCGTTTTTGTTATACACAAAAAATGGAAGCAGCTACTTACTGCAGCGCCCCCTAGAGAGTTGACACATACATGAAAATATGCACTAAGTAAACATACATGACACATATATGAAAATATGCACTAAGTAAACTTGAATCTATCATTGAAAACTGCATTCAAATCGGACTCGTAGTTTTAGTTTTGCACAAACAAATGTACTTACTGCAGCGCCCCCTGGTGAGTGGTCACCGTAACACATATATGAAAAGATGCACCAATTAAACCTAAACCTATCGATGAAAGTTTTATCTAAATCGGACTAGTAGTTTTTACTCTGAATAAACAAATGTTTACTGCAGCGCCCCCTGGTGAATTTTCACCGTAACGTAAAAACAAACATTTTAAAATATGTACGAAGTAAAGCTTAATCTAGTTCTGAAAACTCTAGCCAATCGGATAAGTAATTTCGGTTTTAGACAAATAAATATAAGAAAAATTTTGGTTTTACACAAAAAAACTCAAACAAATGCTTATTACAGCGCCCCCTGATGAGTGGTCACCATATCACATATATGGAAAGACGCACCAATTAAGCCTGAACCCATCCTTTAAAATTTTATCTAAATTGGACTAGTAGTTTTTGCTCTGCATAAACAAATGTTTAGTGCAGCGCCCCCTGGTGAGTTTTCCCCGTAACAAAAAAAGAAACATCTTAAAATATGCACCAAGCAAAGATAAATCTTTTTATGAAAACTCTTTTTAATCGGAGCAGTAGTTTCGGTTTTAGACAAATAAATACAAAAAAAGTACAAACAAATGCTTACTGCAGCGCCCCCTGGTGGTTTGACACGATAAAACATATCCAAGAACATCCATCAATTAAACCTGAATCTACCACTGAAAATCTATTGAAATCAGACTATTATTTTTTGAGATAATTGAAAACATTCGTTTTCACGTAAAATGCTTACTGCAGCGCCCCCTGGTGAGTTAAGGCAATAAGACATACATAAGAACATACGCCAATTGAACCTTAACCTATCATAGAAAACCGTATCAAAATCGGACTTATAGTTTTGGAAATAATTGACATAGTAATTTGCACAAACACACAAACAAACAAACAAACAAACAAACAAACAAACAAACAAACAAACAAACAAACAACCTCTCACCCCAAACACATATACAGTCGCCGTTCCGTCGCGGGTAAAAATCAATTTGTTAAAAATCTATAGGTATATTAAAAATGCAGCCAGTCGTGGCGCAGTGGCACGAACGTGTGACTGTAAGCGACTGGTTGTGGGTTCGATGCCCACTTAAGGAGTGGAAATATTTCCATTTCCTTCGGTTCCATGGTATCAGAGGTAAAGCGCGGCGTTAAGTTCCGCCACTTAACACGCAATGCCTCTGAATTCGGAGGAAAGTGGGGGACGGAGTGTCTTAACACTACGTTCGCTCTGCCTACCCTGTTGTGTGCGGGATACAATGTGAAGCTATATATTAAAAAAATACACTTCTAAAGAAACAAAAAAGTGAAAAATATAACCTACAAACATATTTCACACAATAATATAAAATATTGCGTACATTTAGGAAATGTTTTCATCACTCCATAGACAGTCGTATCAATCTGAACCTCATATAAATCATGCTGGGATATGAAGGGGCTGATAGCGAAAACGTAAATGTAAAATATTGGAGCCGTCAAAATGTTAACACACCCATCGCATTCGTCTAATTTATTTATTTTATGGGTATTTAAATTACGTAAATAAGTTAAAATGAAAAAATGAGTTTTTAATACTTATATTATAAATGCGAATCTCTGTCTGTCTGTTTGTCTGTCATGCTTCACGGCTAATCTACCAGTCTGATTTGGATGAAATTTTGAATGAAAGTAGTAAAAATTAGTGTGTCAAACATAGGCTACTTATTTTTTCAAAAATCAACCTCTAGAGGGTTGAAGTAAAGGATGAAAGTTTATATGAAAAATCTACAGCGCTTGACCGATTATAATGAATTTTGGTACAAATATAGTTGATAATCCAAGGTTAAGCATAGGCTACTTTGTTTTTCTAAAACCCACCCTCGAGGGTTGCAATATAACGAAACAGCCATGTAGTTCACGAGACGAAGCCCTGAGCGGGCCGCTAGTATTATATATAATTCTGATTTTGATAGAAAAATCTTATTATAGGGTTAAAAATACTATAGATAATATTATAAGGCCTTTGTGGTTCAGTGTGACAGCATCTGACTTGATATGCCATAGTTTTGAGTTTGACTTTGACTTTGGAGAGCTAATAGACCATCGTGCCGTTGATTTACATACCGTTACTTAACATGCAATTAGATTCGGCGGAAAGGAGAGGACTGAGTATGACGCTACGTTCTTTTCACCTAACCTATTATGCCGAAAAAAATCGTGAATCCAAAAAAATATAAAAGTATAATTTATTAAATATCACTGAATTCTTTTACAATCTTTTTCTGGCAAACAGCGCAGTTTCATAATGATTGTCAAATATTTTATACCTTTGGACGGAAAAAGCATTGGTTAAGAGATTTTATACTTTAAAACATAATTTTAAAAAATAAACTAGAGGTCAGTGATTACAATCACCAGCTCAATCAGGTTTTCTAGCTAAAACAACTTATACGAAATATAAATAAATATAAGAAAATAAACACTTTACGTTTACTGTAAAGCTTCATACATCCGAATACAGAAATCATGGATAAGATAAGAATAACAAAGCGTCGACACCTGTGACTAAAAACGCTCCTGCTTTCCTAACATTAAATCTCCAAATACCAGATGGGATGCTGGAAGGGAATCAATAGAAGCGTTTAGATCAAACAAACCTTTATCTTTAAAGATAAATCAGACTCACGTTTCGTTCCAAACGAAAGTCCAAGACAAATATTATGCACCCCAAATATGTTGGGCGTAAGCAATAACTGAGGCCAGGTGGTCGGGCAATACGTCGGAACAAATGTACGGACGTGATCCGGGTGCGGGACACTGACCTAAATACTCTACGGGGCGACTTGGATCGTGCTTCTTAAATGGTGATTGAGATCTTAGAATATTAGATCATATTGATAGATGTGCCTGTTGAATCATTTCATAGATGAAATGGTTGTGGATTCGATTTTCGCCAGGAATAATGATTGTATGTTTTGTCTACGTTTCTCCGAGACAACGGGTGGGGTTAAGTTTCGTCACTTAACAAGTAATGTCTCGAATTCTGGAGGAAAGTAGCGAGCGGGGTGAAAAATATACTTAGTATTTCGCTGACCATCTTGTGATGAGGGAAAACACGTGAAGCTGTTTCTTTTTAATTGAAGTAAAGTTTCTATGAATAGGATGAAGTGTCTACTGCATCACCTTATGTATTCCTGTGTATTAACCTTTTTATCGTAGTGCAAACCCTGGTCTTTTGTTCAAACATTTATGGCCAATAAAACCATAAGTTGAAAAATTGAAAAATTATAAAAAATATATTTGTTGGACTTTACTAAGTGCAGCCTTAATTTACGTTATGATTATTATATATGAAATTTATATAAAATTTCAACAATTCTTATAGTCCTGAAAACATAAAAAACATGTTCTAATATCAAAAAATACTTTACATAATATTTAGAAAAACGTCTTTCGAATACTTTCAGCGACAAAATAAAATGCGGACTTGAGATTTCTATTATTCAAAATAGTATACATTTTGGTATTCGCGCAGCAGAGCTACATAATTGTTATAAAAATATTGTGAAGATATTTTAAAAGAGCAACTGTTGAGTTTCTCGCTGGCTCACAACAAAACTGAATTTACTAACAATACTGAATTTTGAACTATAAGACAGTTAATAGAAATTCATTTCAGCTTTTCTTATGTATTTGCAATTATTTGTTTGCAATTATTTGACTTGATTGTGGCCAGTCGTGGCCTAGTGGCACAAGCGTGTGACTGTAAACGACTGGTTGTGGGTTCGATTCCCACTCGAGGAGTGGAAATTATATTTCCATTTTCTTTGCTCTGGTGTCGAGGTAAAGCGCGGCGTTAAGTTCCGCCACTTAACACGCAAGCCTCCGAAATCGGCGGAAAGTGGGGAACGGAGTGTCGTAACACTAGGTTTCCTCTGCCTACCCTGCTGTGTGCGGGATACAGCGTGAAGCTAAAAAAAAAGAATCACCTTATAACATACCCAAAGTTTGAGATTAGAAAATTCTCAAAGACATAAAAAATAAATAGCAAAAAAAGGAACCCTAAAACCCTAATCCTGAGCATCTGACTGAATACGAATTCAAATATTACAACGCCTTATTCGACCCAGCGATCCGGACGCGCCGTAAACGAAAATCGGTCTTCTTATTTGAAACAAACGCCGATTAAACGACCGGCTATCGCAATCATTCGATAATACCGCGTTTAGTCGGCAGACTGTTTGCCAGTTAGCGAGTATCATCGGATACTAATTATTTAATTTGGATTTCACGATATTTGACTTGGGGCCCAAGTCAAATATCGTGAAATCCAAATCCAAGTCGTTGCACAGGAGTGCAAAGTTTAACTGTAAAGCGATTGGTTGTGGGTTCGATTTACACTTGAGGAGTGGAAATTAAATTTCCATTTTCTTCGCTCTGGTGTAGAGGCAAAGCGCGGCGGTAAGTTTCGCCACTTAACACGCAATGCCTCCAGAATTTGGCGAAAAGCGGAGTGTTTTAACACTAGCTTCCCTTTGCCTGCCCTGCTGTGTGAAGCTAAAAAAAATATTTGACTTCTGAAGGCATTATTTATTCACGTTCCGCCTTTTCCACGCTTATGCCAGCTATTCATTGATCGGCTATGTTTATTCTTGCCGTCTGACTAAATATTGTAGGCGGATACGGCAATTGGATGTTTTGATTTGCTTTGGCTGAAAAATTTGTAGATTCCCTTTTGTTTTCTGAATGGGGTGTAAATGATATGTAACTAGATGTTTTAACTGTTTTTATGTATTGATTATTGAAAATATTTCATAGTAAATCTGAATAAATAGTAGTAATAAAATCAGATTTTATGATGACCCAGTTAAAGTTAAGCATTTGGTTTAAGTCGTAGTTCTATTTTTACAGGGTAAATATTTATATTGGTTTTTTTTATTCATTTCTAGTATAACAATAAACAACTTTAGATTTTGTCACTAAAACAACCGCCGAAGAAAGGAATTGTTTGTTTCATAAAAATATGTTTGTTTTGCCATATGATACGGTATATGTGTAAATCTATCAGATAGTGTCTGTATCTATATATCGTTGAACACTTTTTTTAGAAATATATCATCCTGGCTAGCATCCTGGTAGGACAGGGTCTGACTGTAAACGTGTTTAGTTTGGATCCCCACTTGGAGAAAGATATTGTATTTTAATTATTTACATTTCTTCCCCCTGATAAGACTCAACCCTTACTCGTCACGTATAAAGATAATAGAGATATTCTGGATGGAAAGCGGCGGACACAGTGTCTCTGACACTAGATTCTATTTAACTAGTCAACTATGTGGAAAAATGCGTAAAATTAAAAAAAAACTCAAAAATAAAGAAAAGCATAAAGACAAGCTGGCTTATCGCATACTACCGATTTAAAATACCAATGAAATTTAGTAACTATCATACCATAGGAGTAATTAACACTGGCCATAGAATAATTTTGGCTGTAAAATCTATTCGAGATACACTATGCCGGTATAAACTGGCACGAATTTACAACGGCGTATGTAGTTTGCGGTTGCTCGCTAGACCGATGATTTGTTATGTAGGTTGGTAAGAATGTACATAAATACTACTGAAAACTGCTATAATATGTTGAAAATGAAATATTATATGCATTTTAAGTTTATGGAGGCTGTCCTAGTGCTGAGACAACGTCTGACTGAAAATCCTATGGTTCGATTTCCATTCGAGGCAATGATTTTATTTGGTTTTTATTTTTCGACTCTGATATGGGCGGAAAGTTGAAAACAAAATGTTTTGAAAACACCTTTATGTATTCGCAAATACATTTTAGAAAATTCGACATTTCAAATACTTTGCAGTTGTCCATTGTCACAGGTAGACCAAAAATATATACAATTAATCCGGGTAAAATATGTTTCATTACATGTGAAAAAGCAAACAAAATTAAAGGTGTCATTAATTTAATGCTGTTTACTTAAGTTACGTACGACAGACAAGAAACCCCTTTAAAATTGCAAAAGAATTATAACATTGATCAGTGAGATATGTGGAGATAATAAAAAACGAGGTCATCCTGGCGCAATGGCAGTGTGACTGTAACCGCACTAGTTTGTGGTAAGTAAAACAAAGCGCAGCGTTAAATTCCGCGACTCAACATGTCTCGACTTCAGTCAAAGAGTGTAGAACGGAGTGTTTTGACACTACTCTCCAGGTCCTCTTTCTCTCTCTCTGACTACCGCCGGGAAAAAGCGTGAAGCTACTTTGTTTTTAATAAAAGAACATTTCAGCATTGTTTTGAGATCCACAAAAAATGGACTTACTAGCGTCCCGTTTACCATTTGTAATGTGTGTATGTATCAATGGGGGAAAACCACGGCCAGTATTGGAACTGCGGTTGGGCTCCGTAAAATTGGAGTTCCGAGCCAAAGTTTTCTGACAACCAGTATAAAATGAGCTTGTTTGTTGGTATGTGAAGTTTTTAATAAACTTTTTATTGGTTTATTGGGTGTCAAAATACTCCGTTTTCTATTTTCCGTGAAATTGACACATTACGGCTAGTGATTTTATTTACTTAATCAGAAAAATATAAAAAAAATATGATCATTATCTCAAGTGGAATTAAAAACACAACCAATAGCGATTTCAGTCGTGTATTGCTTAATATTTTCTCTATGCCAACATTTAGGCGATTAATTCATTTACTTCGCGCTACTCAATGCAAAGTCTCTCAATCAGCCGAAAAGTGGAGAACGGAGTGTCTTGTTAATATTTATCTTATGTTATATCTGAAGACTACCTCGCTATGCGAGAAGCTACAACAATCCACTTAAAATAGATTCTTTAAATATTTGAAAAAAAATATTTATATGAAACACACATCGCATTGATTTGTCCTACCATATTAACTTGTGACATTATATTTAATTAACATAGTGTCTGTGTTAACTTAAGTAAAGAGTAAAGTAAGTATCTTAACAGGTTCTCTCTGCTAATTCCGCAAGCAAAAAGAAAAATGTCTAACTTTATTAACTTTAATACAATATTTCACAGTAGCTGTATTTCACGGTGTATCCCGCACACAGCAGGGTAGGCAGAGGGGGCCTAGTTTTAAGACACTCCGTTCCCCATTTTCCGTCGAATTCGGAGGCATTGCGTGTTAAGTGGCGGAACTTAACGCCGCGCTTTGCTTCTGATACCAGAACGAAGGAAATGGAAATATTGAATATTTCCACTCCTCGAGTAGGAATCGAATCCACAACCAGTCGTTTACAGTCACACTCTGTGCCTCTGCGCCACGACTGGCCCCAACTGGCTAGAAGTAAAGAGTAATCTTAACAATTAACAAAAATCTAACACTAACTATTTTCAATACTAATTCCGCAAACAAAACAACAAATGTATAACTTTATTAACTCTAATACAATATTTCACAGTAGCTGTATTTTGATCCATGTGAATGTGAATTCATAATTATGAAATGCTGAACGTAAATATCTAAAATATTTGTTTTCAGTGTTATCCTTTTATTACGGAGCACATATCGTGTTCAAATAACTCAGTTGAGCAATAATGATGTAATTGTGGGAAACCATTATATAAATTTTGGCAAGCGTTTATAATTTTGCCAAATGGTAAATAAATAAATATTTGGGACCTTTTAATGCTTCTACAGTGTGAAATCAAATCTTAGTTTATTAAATTTTATTCTGCATAGCAAATTCTAGTCAAAGATAGGTTATTTTAGGACACTCCGTTCTCCGCTTTCCACTTGAAATGTCTCATATATTGAAGGTGGCCAAAATCAACAGTACACTTAATCATATCAGAGTAGGGAAAAGAAAATAGTCCGAATGAGGACCGAACCCACAACTGCCGAGTTATCAACCAGACATTGTCCTTCTACAGATTCTGTGAAGCATATCCTTAGAATTTATTTCAGCTTCACATTTCATACTGCATTGTAAAGCTTTTTCAGTAATACTTAAAAAATATATAATTTGTGAAAAATGGTGTGACTTATACAGTATAAGAGATGGTTGTTGGTTCAATTCCCAGTTAAATAATTTATATTTATAATGTTTTCATTTCTTTCTCCTAATGCGCAATGTTAAGTTCCACCACCCAATACACTACGTCCGGAATTTGGGCGAAAAGTGAAAAACGCCGTAAGCGTTTAGATACTAAGATCTTGCTGATTATCCTGTAATATGTTTTTCAAAAAAAATCTTTCAAAAAATGAAACTTGTAACTTCTTATTTTGAATAAAATTGTTGTAAAATGACTTTGACTTTGATATGGGGAAAAAAGTATGAAGCTACTACATACATACATTTATTTACCAATTAAATTATTAAATGACCAACTTTCTTTCAACTTTTAACGCTGCTTATTACAAATATTGTATGTAAAATACAAACATAGACAGTCAAGTGTCATACTCATACACTCCCCTATTCCCGGCTGAACATATTTCAACGCGGTAATCGAGTAATAATTCATAATAGTGAAAATACCTCGCTAATATTAAACTCGGATAATGTTCGTGATCACTTTAAAATAAAAATTTATCGCCCATTCCCGAATAAAGGTGCTGTATGCGGATTTATGAGGATAGGTCTTAGAGAATTGATGGAAGTGCTGGAATTTAAAATGGATTTATAGGTCTAGTGTTGAAGCCTGGGGTTGTGTTTATATAAAAAGCTGATTCATTTTTTTTGGGGTAGTATTCAGAGAGAGAGAGAGAGAGAACCTAGCGTCAAGGTGTCATAGTTTCTACTTTCCGTTGGAGTTCTAGATATTATGTGTTAAGTGGCAGACGTCACCGCCACATTTTTCTTATTAAGCTGAACGGAAAAATTTATAATTACATTATGATCAGTCTCATATCTAATTATATGCATTTTCGGACTGCTATTCTTGTCAACACTGATTCTTCACCGTCAACCTTACTTTTATCAGCAGACAGTACATAAGCAGCTAAGTGAGTAAATTAGTTAAATCTTGTACCAATTAAAAATTGCATTATAAATACATGAAAAATCGGCGTTAAGTTCCACCACTCAACAATTCACAATACATCCCGATATTAAATAATCCCTGGGTACCATTCCCATCTAGTAAAACGCATTAAACTACTGATAAATATACATCTACATATTCTATATAACTAAAAAGTTAAAAACGGAGAGTCATAACACTACGCTTCCTCTTTCAGTTCACAGCATCCAAAAAAAACATGTGAAATTGAAAAAAAAAAACATTCTTCAATACAATCAAGCATCAAGCTAAAGTTAACAAAAAAAGATTCGATCATAAATAATCACTGTATCAGGTGATACGCCCTTTTGGGGGTACAAATAAAAGAGAAATAAACATTTAAAACCGAACCAAAAGCGAATGTCTGTGAGCTTGCTGCACTCATTGTATTGATTTTACATCCGACTGTGAACAAAAATGGATCGCTGCTACTGTGTGTTCTCGAAATAAGCCTATACGTTAATTTACGAATATT
This sequence comes from Dryas iulia moderata, assembly GCA_019049465.1. Taxonomy (NCBI): domain Eukaryota; kingdom Metazoa; phylum Arthropoda; class Insecta; order Lepidoptera; family Nymphalidae; genus Dryas; species Dryas iulia. Next base: position 14,087,789 of record CM032418.1, on the reverse strand, counting down.
AGTAAACAATTTATTTATTATTTTATTTTAGCTTCACGCTGTATCCCGCACATAGCAGGGTAGGCAGAGGGTGCCTAGTGTTAAGACACTCTAGAATGAGCCAAATTCAGGAGGCATTGGCGGAACTCAACGCCGCGCTTTATCTCGAACAAAAGAGCAAAGAAAATGGAAATATTAGATATTACCATTCCTCGAGTGGGAATCGAACCCACAGTCACACTTTGTGGCTCTGCGCCTTGACTGGCTCATCATTTTTAGTTATTATGTCTATTTATTGAAAATAAACTTATGTCCTTTTAGCATATGAACGAAAGATGGTTGCAAGTTCGATTTCTGCTTGGTGAAAAATGCATATCTTCTTGTTACTTTTCTTTTATCTTTTTGCTAATGTTAAATTTTAAGTTGTTAATCTGTGTTTGTTTATGGATGTACAAGAAAGAGTTTTGTACAATAAAGATATTATAATAATATACATAACAAGGCAACTAAAATATTTTGAAATCTTTTACGAACTACTAGTCTATATGTAGTTAATTTTGTTCTTAGTCTACTTAATTAAAAGGCCTATTTAAGTTAAGAGATGAAAAAATAAATATAATAATATTCCCTATTTTCTTACTAAAATATACTGACAACGTCTAAAAAAAACATGTAAAAAAGCTATTTCAGAGAGGTTATACCCCTACCTATCCTATATGTATTATATATTATTATTATTCACGTATTGGCTTATATGTACGTATAAACACATTTTGATTTGTGACGCTGGGAAAAGCTCTTTACGTAAAGCAAGGAATTATTTTTTTTTATAATTACTTATTTAAATAATTGTCTTAGCCCAATTGAGCCAGAGGAGAAAAAAATATATAATAGTTCAAATTTTGTTAACAAAGGCTACGAACCAAATGTTAGTAGTGTTTAAAAGAAACATTTAAAAATACGTATTTTTAAAGAGATTATCCTTAATTACCTATCTATATACATATATGCAGATTTATATATATAAACATGTAAAAGACATTCAAAGAAAACGTATAAAAAATTGAACGATACGGGTTTCGAACCCGCGCCTCCAGAATACCGTCCAGGCGCTCTCACCACTGACTGCTGACTCATCATGCGTTCAAATTTTTCGATGTTTTCTTTAAATATCTTTTTCAATTATCCTGTGTGGAATAACGTTTTAAAAATGTTTAAAAGTTTATAAATATGTAACGTGGGCCAGTCGTGACCCAGTGGCACAAGCGTGTGACTGTAAACGACTGGTTGTGGGTTCGATTCCCCCTCGAGGAGTGGAAATATTTAATATTTATAATTTCCTCGCCTGGTGTCGAGGCTAAGCGCGACGTTAAGTTTCGCCACTTAACACGCAATACCTCCGAATTTGGCGGAAAGTGGGGAACGGGGTGTCTTAACACTAGGTTCCCTCTGCCTACCCTGCTGTGTGCGGGAAACAGCGAGAAGCTAAAAAAAAACATGTAATAAAGATAATAGTAGGGGCTCAAATTGACCAAACATCGTATGCCCGCTGTAGGCTGTAGTCACATTTTTTGTTCCTCCCGACGATTGTTAAATGTTTTTACGCGTATTTACCCGAAACATGATTTATTTGGTTGTAAACCGATACGCAATATTCACATGCTTGTTATTTATTTTGTAGTTTAATAGAAGTGTGGTGGTGGAACTCGAAATGAGTGGGTATCGAAGGATACAATATATTATAAGAGTCATACAAAAACGCATATAAGATGTCAAAGCGCTTTAGAGTGAACCTGGTGTCAAAACACTCTGTCCTTTACTTGTACTGCAAGAAACCGAGACGTTGCGTGTTAAGTGGCAGACCTCAACGCCGATTTAACTTATGTACCAGAGTGAAGAAATTAAATATTTAAACATAGAAATTACTCCGAGTAGGAATTGAGTCCGTAGCCGTTAAAGTTCAATCAATCAGTTGCAATAACCTTCGCTATTCACTACGCAATTTCTGGAAATTCAACTAAAAGTTAAAAACGGAGTGTCTTACCACTAACCTATCTCCATTCACTCCCTACCATACTGCATACGGGATGCGTAATGTTACAAAAGCTTTTGTACATTGCAGCCGTCAATCGTTTCAAGCCGTCTGAATAAATAAAATAGTATTCATTTATCTCGAGAGATAAGTAACAGGCTACTGGCATGTGGCCAACGTAGTGATAACTAATTTGACAACCGATAAAAACGTAATATTAATAGTTTCCCGTTATCGTAGAAGCTTGAACGCCGTTAACGAATAATTGAAATGACTTGTTCTTGTCAAATTTGATTTATGAAGTCATTTTAAAATTTTTGGTAAATATATTGTTTTTTAGCGTTTTTTGTAGTTATTCGTTACTTATACAATTTTATATTTTATTTTGTTTTTTATTAGCTTCACGCTGTATCCCGCACACAGCAGGGTAGGCAGAGAGAACCAAGTGTTGAGACACTATATTTTTCCCTCTGGTGTGGAGCAAAACGCGGCGTTAAGTTCCGCCACTTAACACGCAATGCCTCCAGAATTCAGCAGAAAACAGGAAACGGAATGTCTTAACACTAGGCCTCTGCCTACCCTGCTATGTGAGGGATACAGCACGAAGCTAAAAAAAAGATTTCTATGTAATTATTTTCATTTTCGCATCTTTCGTTTCACTAGTAGGTCAATGCAAGCAAGCGCAGATTTCCGCCCATAAATACGTAATGTCTAGAATTTTGGCAGAAAGTAGAGAACGTGAAACGTCTTGACAGTATCAAGTCTAGATTTATAAGTGTAAGCGTGAAGCTAAAAAGATAATCTACGTACAGTTATCGCAAAACGGAAACTTCTTTTATCTTTAGGTACATATTGTAAATATTTTTTGTCAAAAAATATAATTATTTATTACTAGCGACCCGCTCGCGGCTTCGCCACGTGAACTGCCACTTTCATCCTCTATTGCTCTTTGAGATTGTTTTTTTTTTTTATAAAAGGGGTAGTCTATATTTGACCTTGCATCACTAATTATGTTCTTGAGAAAACCATCTATACATCTAGTACAATGTCTATACTATTTGATAACATATAGCGATAACTGTTATAGTAAGAAAACGTACGAAATGTGCTATAATAGTATATCTATATGATAGCAGATTTCGTACATATATACCATCTGGTATATATGTACGAAATCTGTAGATTACCCGTGAAAACATAGAGATATAGATATAGATTTTTGCATTTTTATAATAATAATATTAATGAGTACGGATATATCTAATACAATGTCAACTATATAATAACAGATGGCGCTACCCGTTCCAGAAAACGTAGTTACATCTGCTGTCATATAGATAATATAAAGTTTTATAGACCGGTCAAATGTATCTTTAATAAATGTTATGCTTATTTTATTTTATAATTATTTTAATTAGTGATATTGAAACAAATTTAGCTTCACTCGTGAACTATCGACAAAATTTGAATGTTATTTTGTTTATTTTATTTTTCTGCGGAAGTTGTATTGAATACCAGGATGAAAACTATCCCATATGTTGCTCTAACCTCTTAGCTAACTCCATACAAAAATTCATTAATTTCTACCCGGTAGATATCAGTATACAAATAATTTACTTATATCGATTTTTTATTTTTTCCAAAAAAACTACATGGAAATCCGGGATAAAAACTATCCTATATGTACCTTTGGACTATAAGCTATCACCATACCAAAATTCATCCATTTCTATCCAGTAGTTTTTGCGTGATTGACGAACAAATTAACTGACAGACAGACAGACAGACAGACAGACAGACAGACAAAAATTCTACTGAGTGGATTTTTGGGCTCTGTTATCGATATATTAACGCACCCAATTAAAATTTTTCTGAAATTTTTCATGTACAGAATTGACTTTTCTACTCTTTTATTATATATAGAGATAAACAACATGTTTGTACTATGAATAAATACTTTTACAGTCAAAATTGAAAATGTTATACGCATAAACTATGTATATTAAGACCGTCATGGTGCATTTGAGTTCGCTAATGTACGATAGTTGTTACTTCAAATTACACTCGTGGGAATAAATTAAGTTATGTACTCGTGTGTATGTATGGGAGAAAGTGATATGTCACCACATTTATAGTGAGAACATTTTCTCAATACGAATTTTATTAAAATTTTAAGATTTGTATAATAAGCTAGGAAATAAATTATTAAGATATATGTTTAACACTTACTTTATAAATAAGCTGGAATTAAAATTATTCACAAATCATATAAAAGGTATCCTAAGTATATAAGTTATATTTTAAAAACCAAACTTTATTTTGTTATCACAATTATATTTAGATTAATTTAGATTTAAAGTATAATTTTAATTTTATATACAACTACAATGTCAACTTATGCATAAATTATGAACGGTACAAAAATATACATATTAAAGAAAATCTTTCATAACATACGTAAATATATCATTTTTTCTTGAAACCTGAGTGGCTCAAAGGCACATCATCTCACTTGATGATTGTGAGTTCGATTTCCACTAAAAGGAATAATAATTTAATTAATTTCATTTCTTCGCTCTGGTGAAGAACACAAGTTTGGCGTTAAGTTCCATAACTCAACACACAATGGCTCGGGCTAAAGGTGAAGAATGGAGTGTCTTAACACTTATTCTCTCTGCCTGCCTTCCTATATGGAAATAAGATTAAAGCCGAAAAGAATTAGGTATTACAAACTTACCTGGGCACCTCCTTAGCCGGACTGGACTGAGTTTCCTGATGACTGTATGAAGCCATGTTTTCAAATGTCAATATTAACACTCATTTTTAAATAACAACTTTCACAATCACTACTAAACTACATACATATGTATATAACGATTATTTTAATAGGAACGCCGTTACTGGAATTGTAGAAAAGCTTATAAGATTCGTGGATTCTAACTTAGTGTTGTTTTAAATGTATTATGTAGTATTTGTTTGTTTATTTTCAAGTACTTATTGTAGGTATTTTTCTTTTATTGGTTTAATAGTTTTAATTATTTGTAAGTTAATTTTCAGCTTCACGCTTTTTCTTGAAAGCAAACTAGTCAGGTAGAATCTGGTATTAGTATTAGGATTCTACTTGTTCGTTGAATGGGGGAACTCAATGACAAGCTTTGTCCTGGTTCGACCAAACCGACTGAATCAGAGAAATAAAATAACTTGAATTATGTTCATTCCACGGAGTGGGAATCAAGCCTATAACCGTGGTTACGGTGAGGCGTTGTCTCACTACGTTACGACGGCTTCTCTTATGCATCATTTAATATTAATCGATAAATAAAATTTAGCAAGGAAAACGTCAGTTGACTATTCAGAATAGGTCAAATAGGAAAGTCACGTAAAAATATGAAGACCATCCGGAGAGTGTGTATGAAATGGTTATGAAATGGTCGATAACAGTGGACGAGGCGATAGAAGTATACAGGACCGTATGATTTGGTGTTCCGTTCCCTTTAACTACCCGCTATGTATAAAAGAATTAAAATATTCAATCTGATTAATTTTATAATGCATTAACTTAAGTCCTTAAAGCAATAATTACCCATTATATACAGTACGATCTTATTTTCACAACGCTATTAAATGCTATAGTACCATTAAGTTAACGATTGCTTGATTTATTAGACAAGTTATCGCAAATACACCCTGTGTTTGATAGAGCTGTTAAGTTTATAACTCTTGCATATGTGCGAATCGAGATATACCCACTCCGAGGTAGAATTTAATGAAAGCTCAAATATCGCCTTAGTTATGTCTCTTGTGTCCTTTGCGATAATTATAGGTTTGTTTCTCGAGAAATGTGAAATTTTAATATATTTTTTTATAAACGTGCATTCCTAACTTTAAATAAAACAACAAATTGTATTCCACGATTTGTATTTTTTTTAATTATTTTGTAGACAAAGTTATTTAAAGATATTTAGAATAATGCGTAATGAATTGAAAACAAGTAGTAAGATGTTGTTTAAATGATTTTACCACACTTTAAGAAATTTGACAGGCTTACTTCGTTTAGTATTTTATTTAGGGACTACATATACATAAGCAAATTTGAAATGTACCATGCTCCATACACGTATCGATCCATTCATCCAACCATTTTCATATCTATGAATTACTGAAATAGTCGAAAGATATTGAAAGTGTATTGATTTTAATTTGATAAATCATTTTTAAATTAAACAATTCTCTTCAGTAAAATACGAAATCTTATTTATATACTTATATATTCAGACAGGTCTAAGTTAACCACAATAGTATTTAACATATAAAACAAGTTAAAATTAAAGAAAGAATCAAAAATCTAACCTCCACATAAGCTCTACATTAGCGACAACAACTCTCGTATAAAACATAAAATATAATAAAATATGTAAAAACAGAAACGTAAAAAAGCTAAAAAAGGTAAATTAAAATGTTCATTAATGCCAAAGTCCATTATTGGATGGAATTCCATTCCGGGATTACACTACACTCATAATACAGTCTCAAAGGGGAGTAAATGAACGGTGTTTTGTTGAAGACGTTAAAAATTTATGGGCACGCTACGCTTTGTACTTTTATTGTCATCACTCGGCGACTTGGTAATAATTAAACTGGGAACATGTCTTGCTAAGTACGGAATGAATTAAAAACTTTCCTACAATTTTGTTGGTTGAAATAGTTTTTTTTGGAATGATTTTGTTTTTTTTTTTTGTTATTTGATAGTATATTATAGAAAATTTGACGTTTTCATTGCTTTATAGTATTTGATCTCAGATAGACTATGATAGAGTTTGTTTGTGGAAGAGTGTCAATACACTCGGTTCTCCTCTTTCCGACCGAAAATGAGATGTTTTGCGTTAAGTGGCGGAATTCAATGCCATGAGCTGTATGTACTAGAGCGCGGAAACGATAATAATTAAAAAATAATCATTCCCCGAGCAGGAAACCCATAATCAATGGCGTTTACACATTTCTTGATTGGGAATCCAACCCACAACTAACCAAAACGTTTACAAAAGTTGTTCCACTGCACCACAACGATTTTTTGAAAAATTAATAACACTAAAGTTACAACTGTAGACTGGTAAGAAAATCTTTCTTGCAGAATTAGTTTCGTCAGAACCAGATTAATTACTGAAAATTAATTATAACAGGAATTATTTAACTCGGCCTCAAAGTTGCTCCTTATTTGTCAGTAAATTCCACTGATCCTAACTAGAAGGGTCAAACAGATTTATCCCTTGTGACACTATAATTTGTTTCTCGTGATACTCCTTACATTTACTAAAGAAAATTACAATTGGTGCAAAATTTTTTACTATTTTAATTTTTCTAAAATAAGTAAAATAATTATTTTTATTAACAAATTAATTCGTGAAAATGGAGAACGGAGTGTCTTGACACTAGATTTCCTTTGGCTATCCTGATGTACGGGAAACGCATGAAGCTGAAAGAAGGAACACCGTATATTGAATTTTCCTTTGCTTTTTAATTAAATTATGTTATTTTATTGTTGTGGATAGTATCCTAATAATTTATTTTGTTAATATTTACAATTTTATTTATGAATATATGTATAATTTAAAATTTGGTAAAATTTTTCCATATCTCTCTCCATGACTGACACCAAAACGCACAGACTGAACTATTTTTTGCGGAAAGTGTAAATTTGGTATATACCTATACGATGTTCCGAAGACAATATGGGGGAGTAACATGACTACAAAAGAAAAGCTATTTTATGTTTTACGGTCGAAGTCGAAGTTGAAATGTAGCATATAGGTTTTAAGAAAATTAGGGACGGTTGAAAAACACTTAGAGAGGATTTCTCAAAGCTCTAAGGGGGCTAGAAAGTATGGAATTTAACGTCTTATAGTCGATCTAAACGAAGTAAGAGACGACAATGACTTTAAATTATAACAAAAAATATTATTATTTTAACAATTTTCCTTACAAATTATACAAAAACACAAATTAAAAACGCTATAAGCAATTCAACTTAAAGTAAAGAGTTTTCAGGGAAATGTTCCTTCACCAACTTTTCTAAGTTCCTTATAATTTCTTTCTTGAATCTTAATAAAAATACTCGCGTAGAGGCTTACGCTTCAATCATTCTTATTGTTTTTGGCGTACGTTTTTCCTTCTTTTTACAAGACCAATTATTACAAACAGCGCGGCGGTACGGAACGAAGAATATTGTATAATATATTATATTTATATAATAGATTTTGAAAGGTAAATCCTTTCTTTTACCCGTTAAATTAATTAGTTTTGAATATAAATTTAGTTAAAATTGTTAAAATTTGAGTAATTGTATTAAAATATGTATACTCTCAGACAGAAAGGAAATTTTTTAGTGATTTATAAATTCACCTTGTGTATCACCTCGGAGAAAAAAGTGGTCTGGACTTACGACTCAAGTATAGGCTTAAGATCTATTTGAAAGGGGCATTAACATTCGCCTCCACTGTACAATTTTTTGTGTTTTTTGATTTATCCTAAGATAGTTAAATAAATCTTTTTTAATAATAAAAACAAAGTACAATAAATATCTAGGCTCTTTACTAAAAATCAAGGTCAGAATCGATTAATAGCACAGTGACTAGCAGTAGTCAATCTCGCACTTTTCTTACCTAGCGAAGACAGAAATAAGAATTTGAATTTAATTATTTTTTCGAATGGAAAATGAATGGATTCGAACCCATAGCATATTTGATTCTGTAGACAATTATTTTAACCACATTCATTGTGTGTATTTTTTTGGAAATCTGACGTTTCAACCATTTTACAGTTACACCAGACAAGTCTATTTGTAAATAACTAACACGGACTACTGTAAAGTGTTCAATATATTGTTTTATCTCAAGTTTACTTTTGTATTACCAAAAAATTGTTTAATCTACTTTTTTTTGCTGTATTCCGTACACAGCAAGGTAGGCAGAGGGAACCTAGCATTAAGATACTCCGTTCCCCACTGTCCGCCGAATTCGGAGGCATTGCGTGTTAAGTGGCGGAACTTAACGCCGAGCTTAACCTCTGATACCAGAGCGAAGAAAATGAAAATATTAAATATTTCCACTCCTCGAATGGGAATTGAACCCACAACCAGTCGTTTAACCACACGCTTGTGCCACTGGGCCACGACTGGCCACACCACTGACTGGCTAAAATAATTTAACACTAAAATTATATCAACTTTGGATTTTTCTTCTGTTTATTTATTATGCCTATTTTAGCTTATTGTACAACATAATAAAGTTTTTTTTTCACATTCATTTAAAAATATACCAACATACTCCTGCCTATATTATATTATATATAAACATGTAAACATTTTTTACGATGATTCCATCATGAAAAATTTTTACTCACACCATAACGTACGCTAATGAAAATAATCCATAAAAAGGGAAGCGATACGATACCGTTGTTTTATAAAGTGTAATAATCATAAAATTATATTAGAACTATAGTACGGTAGCTTTATTTAGACGATGTAACTAAATATAAAGTAAAAATGCGTGAAACGAACTATGAGACCATCGTGGCTTAGTGGAGCAGCGTCTTATTATAAAAGTGATTAGTTGTGGATTCGATTCTATTGGAGGTAATCATTTTTTTTTACCTTCACGCTGTATCCACACGCTGCACACAGCAAGGTAGACAGAGAGTACCTGGTGTTAAGACACTCCGTTGGCCATTTCCGCCGAATTTGGAGGCATTGCGTGTTAAGTGGCGGAACTTAACTCCGCGGTTTGCCTCGACACCAGAGCGAAGAAAATGGAACTATTAAATATTTCCACTCCGCGAGTGGGAAACGAACATACAATCAGTCGTTTGAAGTCACTCTGTGCCACTGCGCCATGACTGGCAATAATACCCCGATTTGCAATTTAATGAAATGTGTATTTAAATTTTCTTGATATTTCTGTTCTGGTGATAGGAAGGACGTGACGTTGAGTTTTGCTACATAACATGCAATGTCTCGAATCCAGGTGGGAAGAGAAGAACGGAGTGTCGTTACTCTAGTTTTTTTTATTTATTTTACTATATCGATGTCCCCTATAAAATTTATTACTTCAAAAAAGGCACTACAGTAAAGAATGCACTGCTGAATGTCAGTTATTTAAGCAATTAATTTAATTTCTTATGTGAATACATTTTTTTTATAATCGTATTTTTAACATTGTTAAGATACAGTACTTAGTCAGTATCAATATATTTAAAGAATCTCAAAATGATTTTTTTGTACAGCACTACGCTTTTTCCCGGTAGTCACAGAGCACTATACTATGAAGAGTTCCGCCCTCTACTTTCCGCCCGAAATGGCGGGACTCAAGACCACGCTTTGTGTTAGACACCAGAAATTTAAATACAATTATTCCCCGAGTAGAAATCGAACTCACAACCATTGCTTTACAGACAGACGCTGTCCAATACGCCACGAAAACCTCTCAAAAAAAAATATTTATTTTCACATAATCCCTAATGAATTGTACCAATAGCGTGCTTTACCCTAAATTTCTTCCGTTCGCTTTATTGGCATTCTATAGAACTAATGACTCTATCAAGTTAATTTTCATATTAAATTGTTCGTAAGTCCTATCATCGCGTGTAGGATTTTTGTTTACGAATATCGAGGATTTCTTTTAAATTCCTTGATTGGCTGTTACGATAACTTTACTTTTGTATGGATGTTTTACTAAATTTGATTTGAAATTTTGTTTTTCTTGTTATTTATTTATAAAATAGTAAATATTGTATATAAGATACATATTAAACTTGTGGAGAATGGAGTGTATTTATACTATTTGCTCTCCGTTTGCTTTTAGCTTAATAATAAACAGGTGCAACTGCGTATGTTTTGCCATTTAATTTCATAAATACGAGTATTTTAACTTGTTAGTTAGTTAGTGGTTATAGAGGCATTTTATAATTAATTATAAGTCAAACATTTTCAGTTTCTATTTTAATCAGTAGAAATATAAAGTGAATATTGTATTTTTATAGATAAGACAAGGCGTGGCGTTGAGTTCCGCCACTTATCTACATGTCGAGCGGTAAGTGGAGAACGGAGTGTCATAACAATAAATTAATTCTAACTATCATGTATGAAGCTGTATATAAAATATATATTTTTGAACATTATTTTAGTCTTAACTGTTAAAACTATGATAGCGTTCAGGAATTAAGCGAGCTAGGATGTTAAATCACAACGATACGACAGTAAGCAGCTTATTTATATTTAATATAACTTTTAAATATAACTACTAAGATATACCTAGAAAATATTATGATGAAAAATTGCTTCATTAAATAAAGAATTTTCTTTATTTCCTTATTTTTTTATATTTTAAGTTTATATTATATATGAATCAATGGTTGTGGCTGTCGTTTCCATTTGGAAGAACGACTATATTTTTTAAATTAGTTTCATTTCTCCGTTTTGATAACAGAGACAAAGCGCAGCGTTAAGTTCCGCTAATTTACACGTGATGCCTTGAATTTATACAGAAAGTATATAATGGATTGTCTTTCTATGTTATATTAGCTTGAAAAGAAAATATTTTAACTGCTGATTTTCCATCCAATGGGGGAAATATAAAACTGCAATTTGGATTGGTATTGGAAAAAGAAATTAACATTTTTTTTTGCTTCCTGATTAGACACTGTTGTTGTGCAATTGCAATGTAATGCACTATGCAAAATGAATTTAATTTAGTCTTGAAGATTTTTATTTCAAATATTTTTTATTGTGTGTAATTAATTTATGAAAAATATAATAATAATAAAGACAAAGTCCATGGGGCTAGTTGTGGCGCAGAGGCACAAAGTGTGACTGTAAAGCGAATGCGAATGGTTGTGGGTTCGATTCCCACTCGAGGACTAGAAATATTAAATATTTCCATTTTATTCGATCTGGTGTCGGGGCAATTATGCAGCGTTAAGTTTTGCCACCTAACACGCAATGACTCTGAATTAGGCGGAAAGTTGGGAACGGAATGTCTTAACACTAGGTTCACTCTGGCTATACTGCTGTGTGCGGGATACAGCGTGAAGCTAATAATAAATGTATTAACTCAACATAAACTAAGGAAAAATTGGCTAGAAGATGGCAATTTACAAGTTCTCCTTCCGTAATATAGAAATGTTTAGAGAAAATTTTTTTTTCTAATGTACCCAAATTTAGAGACATTAGATATTGCGTAGTGAAACTTAACACCGCTCTTTATCCTACCAGAAGAGGTAAAACTACAAATAGAAAGATACATACAAGTTTAAAGACGGAATAAAAACGTATATCTCATAATAACTTAGCACAAAATTAAAATTAAAAAATTAAAAATTGAAAAATTTAATTATGACTACGAATATTAAAAACGAAATTAACACGAACAGGCTAGTAAGTTTACGTTTTAAATATAAATTTTTAATCAAAGAACGTGAAAGCTCGAAATTAACGAATGTTACACTCTTTTCAGTTCAAAAGCTTACAAAAAAAAAGCTTAAAAGCTACAAGTAGACTAAACTCAGGTGACACTTATGATCGCTCAGACCTTCACGTTTAGTGCTGTCTGGAGGAACATTACGGTTATACTTTTATTTGTAGTTTCATTGTTATGTTTCATTATATATTTATTAATTTTATTTCTAAAAATAATTAAATTCTTTTAAAAAAATCTTGCTTATATTATATAATATAATAATAACACTTAATACAAATACAAAGTCTTGATTTTGGGTAGAAAGTGGAGAACGAAGTGTTTTGACACTAGTTTATCTCTGACTCCCTATACTATTTTTTTTGCTTGTATGTACAAAAAATCGGTTAACTGCTTATTATATTATAATAAAAGTCATGTGATTGTGAAGGCCATAGGTTCAGAGTTCGATTCTCACTTGTGGGAATTAATATGTTTCAATTATTTACATTCTTCAACTCTATTAAGATGAGGATATACGGCGTTGAGTTCCGCCATTCAACAGTATCACGATATCAGACTGTTAGTGGAGAACGGAGGGTCATGTCTCTATGTTCGCTTTAACTACGTAAATGACTTGACATTTAATATTATAATAATATACATATTTTTTATATTATAAGATAAAAATATGCCTTTAGTAGTTCCACGTGTCTATTTATATCAAACACATTTTCTAACGGGGCCTTTTAAATACTATCTTTATGAATCTCGGCTCACGTGTAAAGCACCGGCAAAGCGTATCAAGTACAAGTATACAGTTGAAAATTAATATTTTTAATCATGTTTATGATTTTTCCTTATTTAGATGTTAATTAACAATTTTTATTATTATTTTTTCGGTTTATCTTCGCCACATAGTAAGGTAGTCAGATAACGTAGTGTTAGGACACTCCGTTCTACTTCCCGTGCAAAATCGAGTCATTTTTGGTGGCGGAACTTAACGCCGTTTTGCCTTAGTGACCTTAGGCACCAGTGGGGAGATATGAAAATAATATGAATTCATTACACCCTAATCAGAACTGAACCCACAATCATCGCTTTTACTGTCAAACTCACGACTTCCTCTAACAATTTATATTAAAATACTTCATAATAATATATTAAATATATTTGAAAAAAAAAAATAAGATTTTATATTAAAAATGTAACTCCCAAACTCAATGTTCCTACATCCAATACAAAAAAACGGAACATACCTTCAAACAAACAAACAAACAAAAAAAAACTTGCAATATTAAACTATATAATTTGATCACTTATTAAAATTCCACGAACCTTCTAAGCTTAAAGCACTAGCTAGCTACTTTACACACGCGCGACCCACGCCGCGTTCACGGTACTACTGAACTTCAGAGTACAGATATATACTAGTACTACGTAGATGGTATAGATTGCATCTCGCTGCGCCGTAGGCCGGAATCGACTGGAATATACGAAACTACGGTTTTAAAATGCGTTTTTTTCTTTGTATTTTAAATGATATTGTTAGTGATTTTTTTAAGATATGTTTGTAGTGGCTATATTATTTTTTGGTTTGTCTGTGGTAATTGAAATGACAGCGCGGCGTTAAGTTCCGTCATTTAATATGATTTTTTTTTATTTCGTGCAGAAAAGTGCATTGAAGTGTCTTGATTTTAGGTTATCTCTGTTATAAGGAAAAGTGTGAAGCTGTTTTTCTTATAGCAATAATAAATATTTATATATACGAGTATGTGAGGTCATCGGTCATACAGTAGGATAGCGTTTGATTTTAAACGCAATGGTTTGGTTCTCAGTCAGTGAAAGAATAATATTTGAATTATTTTCCCCTTTAGTAAGTCAATATGAAATATCTTGAGTTTGGGCAGAAAGTAAATTCTCTCTGTCTACTCTGCTATACTAGATAAAACGATAATCTTTAACATAGATTTTGTTTGTATCATACATCTTCAATTTACGGTTAAATGTTAAATAGTTTAATAACTTATAATAAGTTTTGTTAATACAAAAAAATTATAACGTAAACGTAAAAAATTAAATTTATTTATACGTTTAACGTATCTTGGACATAAACATAACATAACATATGGTGGACAGAGTCTAGTCACTTGCTTTTGTCGTCCGCCTTTTAAAAACATTACATGGTGAGTGGCGGAACCCAACGCTGGATTTTGTATATTTTTAGTTTTTTATTTTGTTAAAAATCATTCAGTTCAGAAAAATTTCATGTTCGTTGGATTGCAACACCGCGCTTAATCTTAATAAAGTAGGAAAATTAAAGTAAAATTAATTTCATTATATAATTAAATAGGAATCATTGCCACAGCCATTATGTATAGATTGACTTTGACTTTGAATTTTGCAATTGCGGCCTGCTTTATACATATTTCTATTTTTTTTTGTATTCCGCACACAGTAAGGTTGGCAGAGGGAATGTAGTATTAAGGCACTTAGTTCCCCACTTTCTGTCGAATTCAGATGCATTGCGTGTTAAGTGGCGGATCTTAACGCCGCGCTTTGCCTCGACACCAGAGCGAGGGAAATGGAAATATGAAATATGAGATATGCATATTTCTTACACACGCTGAGAATCTCAAAATTTACCTAATGCAAACTTAGCACTGTCGATTTTGTACTACTAATTTCAAATAAGTACTATAGATAACTGTCTTATAAAAAACGAGCAAATTATATATTTGAGACAGTTCAGAGGGCGGATTAATTATAGGAAGTTAATATAACTTGGACAAACAGTTTTCTATTAATTAAAGGGACGTTTGACGCCGGCTCATTTGCTTGCCTTTATAGCTTTTTGCGTTTACTTTAAAAGTTGTTTTCATAATAAATTTGATACGCCATTGGAAAGAGAAGGTTAATTAGAAAACAATTATGTAATTACACTAATTATATAGGGGTTATTTCTGTAAGAGTTGAGAAAAAGAAAATTTTATGTCGCGCTTGTTTTAGCTGAGTAGAGATTTTTTTTAGGTTCACGCTGTATTCCGCAGGGGATGGCAGAGGGAACCGAGTGTTAAGACACTTTGTTCCCCTCTTTCCGCCGAATTCGGGGCACGTTTTGACTGTACTAGTGACGATTAGGTTCGATTCCCACCCTGCCATGAGGGCAAAAGTGTGAAATAAAAAAAACACAATTCTACTCTACTTTAAAAGTAGGTTAATTCAGGTCATTAAATCTTTAATAATATAAACAAGGTTTAAAAAAGGTAACCTACGTTTTGTTTACTATTCGAAATGCTATTTTAATTGTATTTAATTTGGCTCACTATACTTTTAAAACGTTACTATTGTAGGGTTACCAAATAGTTTGGTAGATTATTTTTTATATGTTTTAATAATAGCTTCACGCTATATCCCGCACACAGCAGGGTAGGCAGAGGGAACCTAGTGTTAAGACACTCCCTTCCCCACTTTCCGCCGAATTCGGAGGCATTGCGTGTTAAGTGGCGGAACTTAACGCCGCGCTTTACCTCGACACCAGAGCGAAGAAAATGGAAATATAATTTCCACTCCTCGAGTGGGAATCGAACCCACAACCAGTCGTTTACAGTCACACTCTTGTGCCACTGGGCCACGACTGGCCACTTTTATCATTTAGTTTTCTTGTCATAGTAAACTTACGATATTACAATATGAATGTGCTGGCATAATTTACCTATGGCTATTTTGCAAATTACGAAACTAACTTTGATATATATAAAAAAATTCACTATTTTATTTATTAAAGAAATTAAACACACAAATGTCCATTAAGTGAATTAACAAGTTTACATGAATTGCAGTATTAAGTTATCATTTAATAAATATCATTTTTTTTTTTTTTTTTTTTTGGAGGCCATGATTGCGCAGTGGTTGGTTGGTTGTAAATGTTGTGTGTTCAATTCCCACTCACAATGTTTATATCAAGTAGAAAGTGAAGAACGGAGTGTCTTAACTTTTTGTTTTCTCTGCCTACTCTACTATATAGAAAAAAACAACGAGAACCTGCATAAAGAATATAATATACTTCATCTAATTTTTAACCTCACTCTACAATAAATAAATAAAAAAAAATAACCAAAAAAATCTATACAACAACATACATGGTAACCCTAAAAGTTTGAAAGCGGCGTAGTGCTTGTAATATATGAAACGGCGACATTCAATGGAATTAGCTGTAGTACTGGAGTAACGACACGCGATAACCAGAAAGTGACATAACAAAGAACTTATATTTCTATGCCATTTCATATTCTCGTTATTTTAATGAGCTGAAAATATCATTGGATTACGTTTCGCTTTAAAATAAATACTTTGAAAGCTGATTTATGGTTTTGTCACACGAAGTTGGTTACAGGTCGTTTGTTGTTTCCGTTTGCATTAATTTGTATGGAGGTAATGGTGTTTTTTGTTGATATGCTAGATTCCTCTGTTTGGGTCTTGGCGTGTGGTTTTAGGATTTTATATGGTATTTTTTTATTTGAATAAGATTTTTTAGGAAAGCAGCTTCAAGCTTTTTCTCCCATTAAGGAAGTCAGAGAGAGAGAGCCTAGTGCTAAGACACTCGTATTCTATTTTCTACCCGAATCGGAGGTATTGCGTGTTGAAGGGAAAAATGAAAATAATTAACCTTGGCCTATCTTCGGACAAAAAATTGAACCCACGGGCAATTTTGATTACAGTTAGCCGCTATCCCGCTGTGACACAATGGCCTGATCAACTTTTTTGCGATCATGAATTAAGGACACTAAAATCTTACAAGCCTATTTTTACTTTGCTTGGCACTATTAAATTACACATAAACTGTAAAAAAATGTTAGTATTAACTCATTTTTTTTAAGTGGAAATAGAACCCGCAAACATTTCGTGTCCAATTGTGCATTCTCATATACCTAATAATAACACGCAACGACTCGAATCTAGGTAGAAAGTAGAGAACAGAATGTCTAGACATTACATTTACTTTTACTACCCTGCAATGCGTAAAAAAACGTAACACAATAAAAGTTGAAAACAGCTTCGAAATATATTAAAAAGGTCCCTCGTACCCAAATAAAGAGACGATTTAAGTAGCACCTGCTTTCCCCCAATATCAATGACGCATTAAAGTAAGTTAAATTTGTTTTCATTACGATATTTACCTGTCCATTGGCCCGTTTAATATGATCCGGGGCCCTCGGGACGTGACCTCTATAATGTACTGCTACGTCATTTCAAACACTTGTAACAGATTTTTATATCTACAAACTTAAATTCAATTGTCCGAATTTAGTTGGATCACCTTATTATCCATGAAATAGGGTATAAATTCCTCGAATTTTTTTCAAAAAGTGTAAAGGTATTTTGGTAACATTTGGGTAGGGTGCGTACAGAGTGCAAGATGCGGCCACCCCCGTAATAAGATAGTATGTTCCTCTTGGGAATCATGGATTTATAGCTATTGACGTCCAATAAGCCTAAAACGTTTTGCTAACCACTGAATTTTGTACTTAAGTGTTTTTATATTGATGTTTTGTTTCATTTGTTTTAATGTAGAAAAGGAAAAAGTAAACCCTTTTCCTTATATTATTTGTAGCAAGTAGAGAAATCTTAAGGACGTGATTTCGTTGCCCTTTTTTCGTTCATTTTGGAGACATTTTTCTTTTAGCTAGGTGGTCAACAAGAAGAACCTGATGTTTTTTTCCGTTTTGCAGTTCGCTTGTCAGCAGACGCTGATTAACTACAAAAAGAAACGTCCTACTAATAAAATACAAAGCAAAATCCTTACGTTTTTAAATTTCTCCTTTAAAACAACCTAAATTATGATAGCATCGTAGAATTTTCTTAATTTATGATAGCATCGTAAAACACTTGGGAACTATCTGTCCGCTCAATCTGGGTTTAATTTTAACACGAAAGAGCATATACATATTTTCTAAAGAACATATCTTTCAGTCTGGTCTTACCATCCAAACTCTATCTCAAACTATCAAATAGAGAACAAAGAGCCTTAACACTACTCTCTATTCCCTGCTCTTCCAACCTATGACTTAAAAAGCTAAGACTTTAAAATCAAAACTTGTATAAATGAACTTGTAAAAACTTCAAATGATCACAAGAAATCTGCTTATTATTCAACGGCCGTTGGTAACTTAAAACGGCAAAAGTCCGCTGTCAGTTGCTATAACGTCAGCGTGTCCCGGATCAGTTTAATTGACTCTTCTGATCGCCAGATTAGGGTACGTCCCAGATTTAGTCAGCTTATTGGGGAGATTTTTTAAGCTTTGGATTGGGTGATAATGCTTTAGGTGCATTTTTGTTTAGTGTTTTATATGCACGTATCTGTCTATATACAAAAAGAAAAGGTCATGCATGACGAAATTTGACGTATCATGTGCCAGGGCAATTTATGGCTTGTAGACGTTCAGACGTCCACTAATAAAAGAGTTTGCAACAGGGGCGGCTTAAAGTGGTCTGAGCTATCTCGTAAGTTTATATAAAACTCCTAGTTTTTACCATGACCTCGGTTGGAGTGGTCGGTGGTGAATTCGATAGAGAAATCTCCGTAACAAATCTTGAGCAATAGCTAGTGCATGTATAAAGAAAATGTCGTCGTCGCCGTCGTAGCGTGACTCAGATGTGCCTGACTGGATAAGGTAATTGTAAGCGTAATTTATACTTAGGGTATGTATCTTATATTTATAAGTGGGTGATCTTGATAGAGCGGAACAGAGATTGAATGTAAAGAAAAAAAATATCATAGTTTAATTGTTTTTACAACATTCGTATTACAAATAATTTTCATAAGTAGCAAAATTCATTAATGTTATTATAATAGTGACGAGATAAAGTGCGGCGTTGACTTCCGCACTCAACGAACAGTGTCTATAATTCTCAGAAAATGAACAGTGTCATTACACTATGTTCTCTAACTACCCTGCTATTCAGAAAAAAAGCGTAAAGCTGACAAATTTTACCAAATTCTAAGATATATTTACATATTAAATTACATTCATATTATACAAAATAATATTCAAAAATTAAAATATAAATATAAAATATAAAAACAAAAATATAAAATGATGTAATATTCAAAAATAAAAATATTTTCATAAAATTGAATTTAAATTATAGAAAGACTTTTTTCAAATGTTCAATCTTTCGCTCCAGTAATGGATGTATCTGGTAAGCCGCGGAGATGTTATGTTAGGTGCTATCAATCAATTTACAACATCGACTGTTTCAAAATAAAGATGGATCGTTTGAAATTGTGTATAAAATTTTATTCAAAATTTATATGTGTGATTTATATACGGCATTGGTAGAAGGAATCTTGAAAAAGATTTATTTAGAAACCATGTAAAAATTTTGATACAGCAGGATTCGAACCAGCTCCTCTTGGATACATCAAAAGGTTTTGGTTTGAATTCCTCTGCATTCATTATTTGTTACATTAATTTGCTAATTATATAATAATAATACTTTTAAATGTTACAAGTATTAGTAGAATCTTTTTAAATTTGGTTAGGTAGCTCTAAAAGCTAAGGTAAGTATTATTGCGTACTTTAAAGGGTTCCCTTAAGTTTACTCTTGGCTTGCAAGTCCTAGGCACTGCCTCGGTATCCTCACTCTGCAACTGGATATGCACAGTGAGTTCGTTTAATTCTAAAGTATTTCTTCTCTGATCTTAAAGCTTTTTCCGCATAAGTTATAACGAAGAACTTAGTTATAACGAATAACTTAGTTAAGACACTCTAGTCGCTATGTTTACCGAAATGCGAAACATTATGCATGACACATAATTAATATTGATATATCAAAAACTGTATAAAGAACTGTAGGTAACTATTTAAATTGAGTGTTTAATGAATTTGGCAACTCACTACTTGAAGTTAATATAATACTTAATGGACAAAAAATGAAAATTAAATTTATTTATCACTTACTTCTACAGTTTAACAAAATTGTAGAAGTAAGTCATAAATCAACAGCTTTATAATTTTTCCCCGCAAAGTAAGCAGAGATAACCTTGTGCCCGTGTGGTATGTGGCAAAATTAAAAAAAAACCATTCTATTAAGTGGAAATCGAACCCACTACCAATCATTTTTACAAACAGACGCTATCATACACTACAATGACCTCTTAAATCATTTTCTTCATAATGTAAATAACTTACACACAAAAACAATTTTAATAAAACATTTACATTAAATAAATTAAAAACGTACAAAGTTCAAAGGCACTATTCCCGAGTGAATCGTAAATAATAAATCACCAACCTCACGTGCTGGAGTGTCAACGAAATCTCGAGGAATTGGAAAAGAAAATAATAAAAATGGTGGCACAAGGAAAATGACAACGCGAATGCCTCGTGTCAAAAGTCTGCAGCTGGATGGGAAGATGTGGAAATATTATAGAAATGGTATTAACTTTATGTTCTTTAAAAAAACAGCCTTACGTATTTTCCCTTAGGTCAAAGTCAAATAATTTTATTCAAAATAAGAGGTTACAAGCATCATTTTTTGAACGTCAAATAGTTTACCACCGGTTCACTAAATTTGATGCGTCAGACTTGAGAAGAACCGGCGCAAGAAACTCAGAAAGACACGATGTCTAATGTCAAGACACTCCGTTCTACACTATCTGGCGAAAATCGAATCATTGCGTGTTAAGTGGCGTAATTTACCGCCACGCCTCGTGCAATTAAACTAAAAACAATGTTTTACTATAAAAAATATAAAAAAATGAAACCTTTAACTTTTAAAATATTTAAGATATTAAAGATTTTTATGCATAAAGTTTTTTACCATAAGATAAGGAGGAAAAGTTCACTATGTAGTCAAAGTGGTAATGGTTTTAAAAGAAAACGTTAAGTAATTTACAAAGTCCATAAGCGATCCATACATGTATATGTTATATTTTTATGTCAAATATATTATGATAGTGTGTGTTAAATTTATTTAAAAAAATGTCAATACTCCTCTATTTAAACTGCTAATTATTGTGCTAAATGTCATACTTCCGCCGTACATGTTCGCCGTACACATTCATGCCGTACTTGTAGTTTTTGTATATATACCTATAGTACCCGGCAATAAATAATGCACATCGTGCTTAGAATGAAACAGTCGGTCAGTTTCGGTTTCGTAGAGCACTGTCTTTGTCACTCAGTCCATATGTGACGTTTCTCATTGTTATTATTTTAAGCGACCGAGACAACGCTCTACGAAGTCGAAGCTAGCCGACTGTCTCATTCTAAGCATTGATGTGCATTATTTACTGTCGGGTACTATACATACCCACATATATACGAATATTTCGCTTCACATATTGATATATAAATCTATTGAGTTCAAAACTATACTTTGTAACGACAAATAATACATCTTTGAAACTTTCAAAGACCATTTTCGTAAATATTATGACAGTTTTATTTATTTGTTAAACAATATATGTATAAATGTGTTAATAAAATAAAAATTATATAAAAAAAATATTCTTTAATCTTTATTTATTTATGTTTTTCACCATCTATATTTATGATAGCCATTGAAACGACAGCTTAACGGTTGATTCTATTTGAATTTTAATAACAGTGTGATTTGTTGAGGCTACGAGTAAAGGGCTAAATATGTATATATACTATTGTTAAGATACTATGAGATTATTACTAAATCTTACATGGTGCAGTCTAATCTGTATACGAGATAGTTGTGCATTCGATTCCCAGTTGGAGAAATAATAAATTATATAAATATTTAAATTATTTAACTTTAACGCGGCTTAACTTTTATCACTCAGCACGTTATGTCTCAATTTCAAAGTGAAGGACAGAGTGCCTTAATACTAGGTTCTCTCTGACTACACCTATGCGTGAAGGGAAAAAGAAAACACACCTTTCTCCACCAGCGCTGCTCAATACTGTGCTTTGATTAGACAGACAAGACGAACAAAAAAATATACCAGTACACTCTCAAATGGGCATTGAATGCGCAACTTGTACCTATGTGATTAAGCGTAATTCTAAAAAATATGCAAAAATCTGAATCAGAATTTGAATGTATAGAGTGATTTTTACAAATTTATGTTATTATTTTATGAGCAATCATTTGACGTTATTTTATTGTTATGAACGTAGTATTCATATACTTAAAAAAACAAAACATATTTTTAGAAAATTCATATTACAAAAATTTGAACCCACCGAGATTCGAACTCACGCCTCTTGGAAATCGTATAAGCCCTCTAACCGCTAAGCCATGCGTATTAAATAAGGCTACGTCAAAATTCTTATACATTCTTCAATGATATACAAGAAAAATATATTAAAAAGAGTAAATATAATAAACGAGAAAAAAAATGGCACTTCCATATATAAAATTCTAAGGTCGATTTAAGTCAAGCGGAAATAATTAGAAATTGCCTCCTCTCTCTACGTGCCACGTATTTTGGTGACTTACCATACTTTTTGTCAATTGTCTACAACTCGAACGTTATTATTACGAACTATTGCATCTTTTATGGTCTAAAATAGAATAAAAAAGTTGTTCATCTTTGTTCAAGTTTCCTTTGTTTGGGTACATTTACTGAATTTATCAACATACACATACATATACTCGTATTCTATGATATAGAGGCCATCATGGTGCAGTTGGACAGCGTCTGACTGTGAATTATGGTCGTGGGTTCGATTCCCATTCGTGGAACAATTATTATTAAGTTTTCGTTTCTTAGTTCTGGTATCACATAATTTTCATAGCACTTTACAGCAAAGTAAGACAAGAAAATATTATTACTTTTTAAATAATTAAAAAAATAACACTTAAACCAATCGTGGCTCAGGGGAACAATGTATGACTGTAAACGCGACTGGTTGTGGGTTCTATTCCCACTCAAGGAGTAGAGCGGGAAAGAGCATAGCGTTGAGTTTCACCACTCAACACGCAATGTCTAGATTTCGAATGGACTATTGAGGACAGTGTATCTTGACACTCGGTCCTCTCAGACTACCCATTATTATTTTTTTAGCTTCACGCTTTCGGGCAGGCATTTATAAGTGTCCAGACACTCTGTTTCTACTATCATTCTTCTTAATCTCTTTTTTCTCTCTCATCTTATCCGTCTTATCACAGTCAGGAGAAATTAAAATAATTTAAATATAATCATTGCACCAAGTAAGAAAATAACCTTTTACAGTCAAACGCTGTTCCACTGCAATAGATGTTCCCACTATACCATGTTCTAATATTATTTTTATTTTTTTATTGTTTAGAAGATAAGGCAAATGTTTATGCATACTTTTGTACTTCTACCTTATAACGGCATTTGCATAACTACCGCAATCTAAAATTGGTTGTTCCAGTATTTTGCAGATATATTCTTAAAAAAAATACAGCAAATATTGTTTAATAATAATTATAAGTAGAGGGCCAGTCTGTAAACGACTGGTTGTGGGTTCGATTCCCACTCGAGGAGTGGAAATATTTCATATCTCCATGTCACGCTGTATTCTGCACACAACAGGGCAGAAGGAACGTAGTGTTAAAACACTCCGTTCCCCACTTTCCGCCAAATTCGGAGACATTGCGTGTTAAATGGCGGAACTTAGCACCGCGCTTTGCCTCGACACCAGAGCGAAGAAAATGGAAATATTAAACATTTCCACTCCTCGAGTGGGAATCGAACCCACAACCAGTCGTTTACAGTCACACGGTTGTGCCGCTGCGCTACGACTGGCCTGGATTATTAAAGTAAATTGTTTATTTTTTATTATACATGATAGTTTAATATAAGATATTAGATGTCTTGATTTCGGGCAGAAAGTAGAGAGCGGAGTGTCTTGACACTAGGTTCTACCTTATTATATGGGATAATTATAAAGCTGTACTATAAGATTTTACTGAAATTATAAACCTAGTAGACATCTAAAACAGGCGATCTGAAAGCTCACATCTTGAAATTACTGTCAGGCTATTTACACTCAACGAAGAAAAACCTACTCTAGTCAATGAATACCTGTTTGAACTGGAGTGTAGTAGTCGCCTATGGGTATACAGAACGCATTTCATGCTTCTTAAAGAAAGGTAAAAATAAGAAAAACGAGAAATATTTTGTTAAATGTATATTTTACAAAATATTATTATGTTAATATTGGGGCCAGTCATGGCGCACTGGCACAAGCGTATGAATAAACGACTGGATGTAGGTTCGATTCCCACTAGAGGGGTAGAAATGGTATCAGAGGCGCGGCGTTAAGTTCCGCCACTTAACACGTAATGCCTCCGAATTCTGCGGAAAGTGGGGAACGGAGTGTCTTAACACTAGGTTCCCTCTGCCTACCCTGCTGTGTGCGGAATAAAGCGTGAAGGTAAAAAAATATTATGTTATGGTTATAGCGGGACGGTACCTAACTGTATATGTGATGGTTGTGGGTTCAATTTTCACTCGGGGATATTATTATAATTCACTACATAACATACAACGAGTCAGATGCAGGCGGAAAGTGGAAAACGGAGTGATTTAAAATTAGGTTCTGTCTGCCTATCCCTATATAATAATATGTTATTTATTTTTATATTTATTTACTTTGTTACAATTTGTAAGCATAGCTTACTACATTTAGTATATCAATCACTACGTTTTCAAGAGAATAGAGTATTTTGACTTGACTAAGTTCTTTCTACTACCAACCCTTACTAATTTTTTTTTGTGCGTTGTAATGTGGCCAGTCGTGGCCCAGTGGCACAAGAGTGTGACTGTAAAACGACTGGTTGTGGGTTCGATTCCCACTCGAGAAGTGGAAATTATATTTCCATTTTCTTCGCTCTGGTGTCGAGGTAAAGCGCGGCGTTAAGTTCCGCCACTTAACACGCAAGCCTCTGAATTTGACGGAAAGTGGGGAACGGAGTGTCTTAACACTAGGTTCCCTCTGCCTATCCTGCTGTGTGCGGGATATAGCGTGAAGCTACCAACCCTTACAATGCTAAAAAAACATGAAGCTGAAAAAAAAACAATATTTCCTACCATCCTTAGGTCACATTAGCGAATCACCTTTAACCATGGCAAACAATCATCAAATCCCCACTCCTACCACAATCTCATTACTCTAACAACCAACCAACCAATAAAACCGAAATCTAAAATTTTCAAATCCGTATCTCCAATACGATATCGACTGCTATATCTACATTTACGCAGAACCCCACTTATCGCGTCAGCCCGTCGTATCGCAACTCTGGATGCATTTGTAACTGCCCCAGGATTATCGGGCGGCCCCGGGCAAAAACCAGCCGACATAAATTTGCACCAATGATTCATGATTACCGAAAAGTTTTTGCGTTGCTCTGCGCCGCGTCGCGTTGCTTTCCGTTCCGTTCCGTTAATTATAGCCTTTCATGGGCTTTCATGGCGTTATTGAGAATAAGGAATGCTTTTTTTTTAATATGTTGACAGCAACATATATTGTGAGTACATATATTGCGATTATGGGCCTATTTTTAGTTATTATGTTTTTAAATATAACTTAGCTAACAAGAACCGCTTGTGCCATTTACAGCAACTTTATAAAGCTTTGTAAGTATATAATAGTAATAACTATTAGTATATAAATTATTGTTTTTAATGTCCCTACATAGGATCTTTATCAAGTAATAACTTTATTGTGTTATATTTACTTGAAAATTACAGTTATTTTCTGGCTCCTGCAAAAATGGTGAAAATGAAATAAGCGGTGTTGTTAGCTAACGGATGATTTGGTCCGTAAACTACTACTTTATAAATTTTATAAAGACGGTTAATTATAACTAAGGTTAGGTGGCGTCAACTAGCACTATAGTAAATAGTTATTTTAGCTTAGCTACAAAAACAAATTATACTTTGTTAGCCATATTCCATCTATTAAGAGACATGTAGTAGTTAATCGCAAGAAAACTTAATTTATTAGAGCAGACAATTAAAATTAAAATTTTTCCGGAACTGATAGCAGTATTACTCTGTGTGTTCGAGTGTATCTCCGATGCGCCTTGACGCCATGATTGCTGTTAGAAACACAAACCTACTTAAAACGTAATATAAATACAAATCCTTTTTCCTGTTTATTACACACTTTCCACAAGATACTCCGTTCTCCACTTTCCACCTAAAATCGAGACAATGTGTGGTGAAACTCAATGCTGTGTGTTTTCTTACTAAAGCGGAGAATGATAAAAAAATAAACATAATAATTCTCTCGAGTGAGAATCGGACCCAATATCTAATACCAGTGGAGTCTAGTTTTATAGTTTAGTCAGACACAGTTCCACCATCCTACGATGAAGATATTTTCTATATAAAAATGTAAAAAATAATCATCAAAAAACGTATAACAACGACCTTTTTCTATCTGTCTATCCAAAACTTACTTTATAAGTCAAATTAACGTCTAATATTTAAAGATAGCACTTTTTCGTCCTGTTAAGTCAGCAATAATCGCGAGTACAAAAAGCAATCCTGTTAATCGAAGTCGGGCCGTTTGTTACCGTCCTACGACCGGCAAATGGACAAATCAGATTATTTCACCCACTATGAGTCTGTAGATAACATTTTGACAGGCTCCTGTCTGATCCATAAGTGATAAGCGATTTGGTATGATTTTGAATGCACTATCAAATGCTCTTTTGGTAAATTAATACCTGCATGTTATGAATAAAAAATATGATCGTTTTTATTTTAACGCCTTGAGAACAAATTGAAAACAGAGGTCGTAAAAATATGAGGTAAACATAGTGTTAAAACCCTCTGTTCTCAACTTAGAATAGAACTTAGGATAGAACTCAATGTCTTGTGACACTAAAACAATGAACATTATTTAAATATATATCTTTATAATAAAAACTTAAATTTTTTAGTAGTTTAAATAGTGGTGACATTTTGTAATACACACTGATTTCATTATTATACGAAAATTAACTATGTGAGTGTATAAATAGCAAGTTCTCTGGCTATGTAAAAAAAAAACAGATAGTTTTTGATTTTCTTGCATAGTAGGTTAAGAAGAGAAAAACTGCTATAAAGACACTCCCTACTTCGATTTCTACCCAAATTCGAGATATCGTACGTTAAGTAGTCTCTGAAACTCAATGCAAACATTGCAACAAACAACTAAACATACAAGCAACAAGCAACTACAACTAAACATAACAATAATTATTTTTGTTTCTCCTTCTTTTCCTATCAAACAATATTTAGAAAAAAATATTCATATATTCTGAACAAATTCAACTTTCCTACATCCTATACCTTGTACCACACGAACACAGAGCTATAAATTAAGAGATCCCCGCTAAGTCCCCATAAGAACGCCCCGCGGCGTCGCTCGCGTTCCTAAACGAAGACATCGGTCCACTCGAGTGCGAATTATCTTAGCCAGATTATACTCTTCGAACATTTTTCTTTGGACCCCGATGAGTTATTTCCTTAAGACTAATGCTGCTCTTATATCTGACTCAATGCTTGTAGCTGATGTGATTTTCATATGAGGGTGAAGTAAGTTGTTAGATAAATTAATAAAATTAATTGGGTGTTTAGGTCGTTAGTCACTAAGTGTAGGTAGGTAAATGTTTTGTTAGAAATGTAAATTGGACATAATTATGATTTCAAAGGTGCTATGAAATATATTAAGTTTTATAATTCAAAGTAAGTATCTTCGAATATCACAAACGTAAAATACCGATAATTATAATCTAATTCAACAAGGAAAAATGTTATTGTGTTCTTATAAATGCTTTATTTAAATGCTGTTTCTAAAAAAGTGAAGTTTTCTTAATAAATAATCCATACTTATATTATAAATGCGAATGTCTGTGTGTTTGTCTGTCACGCTTTCACGGCTAATCTACTGGTCCGATTTGGATAAAATTTAGAATGAAAGTAGTAAAAGTGACTGGGTCTAACATAGGCTACTTATTTTTTCAAAAAACAACCTCTATAGGGTTGAAATAGGGGATGAAAGTTTATATGAAAAATCTAAACCGCTTGACCAATTGTAATGAATTTTGGCATAAATATAGTCGATAATATAAGCATAAACATAGGCTACTTTATTTTATAAAAATGCACCCCCGAGGGTTGCGTAAAGCGAAATAGCTCACGCGGCAAAGCCGCGGACGGGCCGCTAGTTGCTTTGATAAATTTTCTACAGCTTTACAGTTTTTCTTGCATAGCTGACTACTCCAGTCAGAAAGAACCTGTTCTTTTCTATACTGTTCGATTGAACAGTATAGAAAAGAACAGGTTGTCTGTCTCCAATGCGATTGCATTGGAGACATTATAAATTGAGTGGCAGAACTAAACGCCGCGCTTTGTCATATAGATCAGAGTGGACAAATAAAATATTTTTATTATAATCATTTTTTAATGTGGAAATTGGGCCACAACAATAGCTTACACTGTCTTAGACTAATAAAAATAAAATATACTGCATATTTCTTTCAAATACTTCACTCAATAAATATATTTTAGTAACACGTAGTAGTAAAATAATAAAAAAATAAGTAACTATTTATATAAAAATATTTTCACTTTTCCATAAACCACACTTAAATACTTTCAAGCTATAAACAAAATAACAAGCAAAAGTCTTAGCACTAAATCAATTCATTTTCATTAACACTAACTGAATATATTTGAAGTTTGTAAAGTTTATAAGGAAAGATAGTTTGAAAGCGAAACCGCGGTATAAATGAGCATCCTCGGTTGTATGTCTCAAAAGTTTGAAGACATGCAGAATTTCTGAAGTGTGGCGTACACAGAGCAACCATGTAAATACTAATGAAATTCTTTAAAGTAATTAAGTTTAGTGCTAAATTATTCTGTAGGAATCACGCACACAACATGGCAGGTAGAGGGAACCTAGTGTTAAGACACTCTGTTCCCCACTTTCCGCCGAATTTGGAGAGGCATTTGCGTGTTAGGTGGCGGAAATTAACGCCGTGTTTTGCCTCTACGATAGCAAAGAAAATGGAAATATTAAATATGTCCACTCCTCGAGTGGAAATCGAACCCAGAAACCAGTCGTTTACAGTCACATGTTTGTGTCACTGCTCCACGACTAGCCCCAGACTGTGTAATAATAGTAAATAAAAACCATATACGTTAATAACATTTCTTGTGAGATAAAGTTATACTACCTAAATTATATATTGTATTATGCATGTATAGTAACGATTATACGAGTCTCTTTGTATAGACATAAAAAATTGAGAAAATTTCGCCGTCTAAAATCTATTCGAGCATAACAATAGGTAGTCTTCATTGTCTGAAGGTTCTCGGAGGACAGCGTTTGCTAACATTTATGTATGGCGCAAGTGAGAGACAGACAAGTTTGTTAAATAATATAATATAATAAATAATATTATATAATAATTAATATTTGTATTATATAAATATTAAGTTTTTATTATAAAAATGTTGAGAAAACATTATATATGTGTACGTAGTTAAAATTATTAATATACATTCAAATAACACAGGAAGAAAAAATCTTTTGATAATTTAGTTTTTATTGTTTGATAGTAAGGATAATGCAAACGAGCCACTTGCCACTTCAGGTCACTTGACTAAAAAAATAATTAAAAATAAATGTATCACAATGCAAGCTATATATTTCAGTTTATTACTTAAGAGATAAAATATATCTGTCCTTATTTTTCAATTTTAAAATTCATTTGAAATAAACTACTTACAGAATACTTTTTAAAAAAAAATTAAGTGTTATTTATACACTTAGAAAATAAAAAAAGTATAAAATGTTTTTTCAATTGTTGCAATCTTGAAATGACCAAAAATGGAGAATCGAGTGTCATAAAATTAAGTACTCACAGCCAACACTATTATATGAGTAACATACGTCAACCTAAATTAAAAGAAAACGAAATAATATTATCACTTACGTAACATAACCTCTTTACGTGATACCTACCTCTAAAAATAAATATCGAATACACTTTTCTATTAACCGACACTACAACTTTTATATTAAAAAAGTTTTAAAATCGCTGCTCCATAAAGCTTACCTAATGTCAGATTCATGTTTAAGGATTAACGCGATATCTGTCTATGTCTATATACATATATGAAAGTTTAGCGTTACTAAATGACGGACAGGCAACGCACAACCTAAATTACTGTGCGTAAGAAGTCGATATTTAGCATATAAGGTGTCTTGGGGAATGTAAATAAACTAAGAACTTTAAAATTTACTAAGGTTATTAACACACTTAAGATATTATGAAAAATGTTTTAAGAAAACGGATTTAAAATTGAACGCAGCGGAACTCAACCCCGCTCCTCTTAGAAATAGACCAAGCGATGTGACCGTTAAGCCATGTGTTCTACACCCGGAGCAAAAATTTATATACACTGATTGCAACTTATTTTTGTTATTAGTTAAAGAAAACTGTAATAAGTGTATAAGAACTTTGATGCCTATGTTTAAAAAAGCAATTTCCAAAATTATTACGGAAACAGGAAAACCCAAAATTTCACATTCTCTAGTCAATAAAAAAAATACAAGTTACTCGTTAATCTATAAGAAAAGAAAACAATCGCTAACTCTTTTAACTTAAAGCAAATAGTAATATAGAGATCTAAATAGCAAATTTAATACAGCAATTTGCATCGGAAAAAGCTATACAGTCTTATAAGTCGGTTTTTTTGCCCAAGCAGTGATTTGTTCCTCTTATCTCAAACTTTTTATCTAAATTAGATATGTGCTGGGAGTATTCTGCGTCAGCTAATGTCGCTTTGTCTACAAGCCACGGTTTTTACGAGCCCATTTCAGATTAGCGTGACATTTGAATCGGCAAATCATGTCTTAAGTATTTTTTGTAAAAGAAATTGCTGGTTTTTAGCTTATTTAATATTTAAATTGAAGTAATCTCATAGTAAGGCACTATATTCTTCACTTTTCACCCAATATCACACTACTAGCAGAGCTCAACACCGCATTATGTCCGATTGGATCAAAGAAATGAAAAATATTAAATTTTCGAATAATTTTAAATTTTGATTTCGATTGAAAGTTGAACCTATAGTCACTGTATGACAGAAACTATACTACTGTGCCGCAATGATTTTTTGCTAAGCTCAAACTAATATTAAAAAATATGTATTGGTAGTATATGTTTTTGGGCCTTGACTAGATCTAGTGTTAAGATTTACAATCTATGGGTAGATTCTTTTTATCCATTAATTATTATCATCATCTTTTCATCTTATTTATTACATGCATATACGTTTATACGTTAAACAACCTATCTCACATACTTAACAGACTAGAATCATTACTAAGACTAAGGCTTTATTTAGCTTCACGCTGTTTCCCGTTTCCCACCATCCGCCGAATATGAAGGCACTGCGTGTTAAATGGCGGAACTTGCGCGTGGCTCTACACCAGAGCGAAGGAAATGAAAATAAGAAATATTTCCACTCCTCGAGTGGAAATCAAACCCACAACTAGTCTCTGCGCCACTGGCTCTAAGTATTTTATTCTTACCTAATATGAATATTACCTGTTAAATGATATATTTTAACTTACAATACCCATCCCATTCATTTTCTAAATATAAGCTCTACCATAATAAATAATTAAATATTCACAAAGCAAGCTCTCAATATAGATATCGTTCAAAGCTTTCAACGACGAAGATTAACTCCAACTCCATTCAATTGTCATGTCAGTACAAAGTAAATTAAAATTCACTTTGATTGTTCACAATGAATGGATTATATACCATAATAAATATAAAATTACACAGTTGACTGAGTACAGCTCATGTAGGGAGGGGAACATTGGTACCATTAAAAATAATATTGTAAACACATCTGAATAAACAGCTTAATGGTGTCCCTTTAAAACAAGTAGGTAAGATTATTTCAAAAATGTATTTAATTTTTATTATAGAAGTTAGAGCTTATGTAAAGTTTTTTTTTATTTTATATTTGTTACGTGTGTATATGGTCATTGATTTTTTCTGTTTTAAGAGAGAAGATAGTGTCAAGTCATTCCGGTCTCCATATTTCACTCATGTTCAGGATATTGCATAATAAGTAGTGGACATCAACGCCGTGTTCTTCTTACAAAAACGGAAAAAAACAATTCTTGGAATAGGAATCGAATTCAAAACCAAGTATTTTTACAGTCAGACACGGTCCCAAATGTGTGTACAAATTTATGTATGAATATACGTATATAGGTACGTAGTGATTGTGGGTTCGATTTTTAATCGAGGAACATATATTCTCAATGCATTTTTTTTATTATTGAAGAAATGCCCCCCGCATACGAGCAAAAAGTAAGTAGTAACCTTCGCCCATGGGCATCCACAACATTAGAAAAGTTGTGTATGCGTTGTCGACCTTAAGGGTGGTGGAGGAAAGCAGGGAAAAAGGATAGGGACGGTGGGAGTAGGGAAAGAGAGCTGGCTTACGTGCCATCGAACCGGACCACATTACCAGATGTTTGGCGGTTCGTCTTTGACATGATAGTGGTGGCGAGCCAGTCGGAGAACGAATCTCCTACCACCAAGCTTCTGGGTTACCCACCTTTTACGTTGCCCAGCGACGGAGGGGAAATGTATTCTTACCCGTCCCCGTATGGCAATATGTCTAAAATAGCTTAATAGTGAAAATTGAAGTATCTAAACAAAAAAAATTCTAGGGAACATTACTAGAGACGCGAAAGTAAAAAAAATAAAACCATTTTAATACAAATTAACTAATGATAATTCACTAAACCTCCACACCACGTGTCCTCGTAACCCAATCGTATGCACAAAGCGCGGTCTGTACGTGCACCAATTTTTCAACTCAATTAAAAACGCATTCATTCTATGTATGTACTATTGTACTACGAAAACAATGACTACGTGGTTTTCATATTAAATAATACCTTTTATTTTTTGCGGCTTTACGCCTTTTTACCGCATATTAGTAGTATAGAGGAAGAGAGGTCCTAGTGTTAAGACATTCCGCTCTCCGCTTTTGGTATTTAGTGACGGAACTTAAGCTAAAGAGACAACATAAATAAACTGACCCAATGCCATTCAAATAAACTAAAATAAAAAACTAAATTAATGGATATGTAAGGATGAATAAGTAAATGGAAGTAATAAATATTTCCACTCCTCGAATGGGAATCGAACCCACAACCAATCGCTTTACAGGCACACTCTGTGCCTCTGCGCCACATCTGGCTCCAAGCATTTATTATATTTGCAATTCTAAAAGTATACATTCTTAGTATAATATTATTATCAAAGTTTACGACATTTGAGAGGCAGAGCGTGTCGGTCACGGTGTACGCTCTGACACCCCTCGACTTAACCTTTAGATATTAGAAAGCTATATTTGGGTATTGATATTAAAAAAGGTCGTTTAAATGTACACTTAAGACATTAATATTTTAAAAAATATAAGTATATATGACAAGGGGAATACGCCTTACATGAAGTCAAATGTGTAAGTAGTTTCAATTCGTAAAAATTTTACTCTTTTATATAATTTTATAGTGTAAAATTGTTAATAAGCATAGAAATAAGTTAGTGCCAATGCGTGTTTTAGAGGCGAAACTTAGGCTTTTTTGGTCACTAACGCGGAGAGGTGACAATCATTTGAATATAATCAATCCCTGAGTGGGAATCAAACCTAAAACGATTGAGTATATACGAAGATATAGCACCACGGTACTGATTTTGTATATATATTGTTATATTTTTAGTAAACAACATTGAAATAAAACTAATTAATCAGTGAAGTCACTGGAGTTTAGCTGGGAGTTAAAAAATAGGCATTTTGAGAGAAATTCGCAAGCAAAAACAAAATGTAATAAAAATAATATGTTTAACTAAATATTCTTCTTACCAACAACAGTTCTCCATATATGATAATAATTTGAGACATACCTGTAACAATAAATTATCATTATTTTTAACAAATATAGTTAAAAAATGAAGTATTTTTTTTAAAAAATAGATTTTCTTTACATTTTTTAGTGTTATTTATTAGATTTTTTTTATATAACACAGATTACTTATCAGTTAAACTAAGGGTTTGCACAAATATATTATAGCCAAGCTTTTTATCGTATAGTTAGGTAGGCAGAGAGCACCAAGGATCAAGGCACTCCGTTTTCCCCTTTCTTTTCATATTCGACGTATTGTGTGTTAAATGGAACTTAACACCGTGCTTTATCTTGTTAGAAATAAAAATAATTTTAATATCATCATTTCCCGGGAAACGATCCCATAATTGGTCGTGATTATAGACGGACGCTCTCCTGGCGCGATGCGATTTTTAGATTAACGCCGTATTCCGCACATAGCAGGGTAGGCAGAGGGAACCTAGTATTAAGACACTCCGTCTCCAGTAGCATTGCATGTTAAGTGGCGGAACCTAACGCCGCGCTTTGCCTCGACACCTGCAAAAAGAATGGAAATAATAAATATTCCAATTCCTCGAGTGTGAATCGAACCCACAACCAGCATTTACTGGCCACAACTAGCCTCTTACAGAAGAATATATATAAAAAAGATACCATAATTTTCTCCACATCTAAGTAAAAAATACAATATATTTTTTTGCATACAACTCGAATACACAAACTTACAAATTAAATTATAAAGAACTTCAAAAGAATAAGCAACTGAAGTACAACTTGTATATTGTGACCATTTTTTCTATGCAATTGAACATTTTATTATTCAACGCCTCATACTTTGTACGTGATAGACGAGTTGAGGGTAATACCATTCGAATTTGAAACGTTGTCTGCAATAGCTATTGATCTAATGCGGATTTAAAGACAGTCGCGTGGTTGAGACAAACTGGATAGTTTTCCTTTTTTTTACATAAAAGAGTCGTCAGAGAGAATGTAATGTCATTATGCTTTTTATTACAATCATATATATATGTACATATATTTACCACAAAACAAAAAAAAAATCGCTTGCAATGGGTCAGTGATGGACATCACCATTAGATTACATTAAATATAAGACAATACAAATTAATACTAATTAATACTAACAAATGCCATGGGCACCTGTGAGCCCATGAACAGAGTTTCCTAAATAAAAAAAAAAAAATGTCATTATGCTTTGATTTTCACTTTTAAGACTGGCGGCGGCGTTGAGTTTCGCCACTGAACATTATGTCTCGAAGGCAGGGAGACCTACCTCTGTAGCAACAAGCATTTAAATAAAAAAAAACAAATTAAAAAATATATATTTAATGTTATTTTTAATTATACTTTTAGTTCACTGGTCACCAATACAATTAAAGTGGCCCTACATTAAATCTGTTACATTCCTGGACATAGCAGGTTAGATATAGAGAACATAGTGTCAAAACACATTGTTCTGCAATTGACATGTTATTTTGCGTAACTCAACGCCGTGCTTCCTACCAGAGAAAGAAAAATAATTTAAATATAATCATGCCCCTAAATGGGAACCGAACCCACAATCGTTTACACTCACTCCCACTGCGCCAAGATGGATTCAATCATAATATTGACACATGAATATGAATAAACATTCAAATTACTTTTTCCATTTGTATGCAGCTTGCACCAGCATTAAGTGCATCTTTAGTCTGAAAACTGATGAGACAACTCCTTTGAAGTAAATCTTTGCGGCTAAGAAATATTTTAAATTTAATATATTGACAGACATAATTCAATATCCCAAGCTCTGTTCAAAGGGAACTCGTGAATTCAATATTTATGAATATTTCAGTATGAATGCTAACATCGCAGAATGTTGCGTTCTCAACTTCTTATACATACAAATGAAAATGGAGTTAGTTTTAGAATTCTATTTTTTTTAATTTTCGTATTAGAATAATAGTGATTATTTACTCCTTTCTCCACATTTCATTTATTAAGAGAAAAAACAGGGAATTTTCTTTAAATATAAATGTTATAGTAAAGCAGTGCTGTAACATCTGACAGGATATGAGACGGTTGTGGGTTCGATTCCGACGTGAAGGAATTATTATATTTTTTTAGAGGGAATCTACTGTTAAGACACTCCATTCCCCACTTTCCGCTGAATCCGGAGGTATTGCGTGTTAAGTGGCGGAACTTAATGCCGCGCTTTACCTCTGATACCAGAGCGAAGAAATGGAATTACTAAATATTTCCACTCCTTGAGTGGGAATCGAACCCACAACCAGTCGTTTGTGACACTGCGCCACGACTGGCCCCATATTCTTATATTATATTTAAATTATTTTCAATTCCCACCTCTGGTGACAATGCAAAACGTGGTATTACCTTGTGCCAATCAACACATAGATGTAGATTAAGCGGAAAGTGGAGAACGGAGTATCTTAACAATGCGCTCTCTTGTTCTCACATAAAAAAAGCTTGAAGCTTAAATAAATAATAATAAATATATTAATACTTAACAAACATTTTTAGTATCTTTTATATATCTTATAACCAAAGTACTATATAAGAAAAAGCTTTTATAAAGAAAAATCTACAACTCAAAATTGATTATGACGTGATCGATTAGAACACGAACATTTCAATTCAACACGATAGTTATAGCTTCAAAGTTTGATTTCAAACACTCTTTTATCTTATAGGAAGCCGTTCGTAAACAATCTTTATATATCTGTTTCCGCTAAACTAAGTGAGGTGTTAGGAAAAGAGGACATACTTGAAATTTTAAAAAGCAGTTATTATTAAACTTATAGTTTAGATTGAGAAATTAGTGATTGAAGTTGAGAATAAATATTTGTATCGAACATATGTATATTGAAATACAGTTTGTATGTATTAATATTTATTTGTTTTTTTTTTAGCTTCACGCTGTATCCCGCATACAGTAGGGTAGAGGGAACCTAGTGTTAAAACACCCCGTTCTCCACTTTCCACCGAATTCGGAGGCATTGCGTGCTAAGTGGCGAATTTTAACGCCGCGCTTTGCCTCGATATCAGAGCGAAGAAAATGGCAATATCAAATATTTCCACTTCTCGAGTGGGAATCAACCTACAACGACTGGCCCTATTGTTTTTAGTACAGTATATAACTTTAGAAAACGTTTCATTGTACTGAGCAAATTGATGATTTCTTAAATAATTAAAAACAACAGATTCAAGCTTTAATCCCCTTAACAGGTGAATGGGAAGAACGTAGTGCCGAGATACTCCGTTCTCCAATTTCTGCTAGAATTTAAGAGATTACGTGTTAAAGGGCAGACGGTACAGACTTGCCTGGTTCACTAAGATCATTTCACCAAGTGAGAATTGAACCCAACGAACACCGATCACGATTACAGTCATACATTGCCACACTCCACCACTATAGCTTCTTCTGTATTAATTAATAAAGTATCTAAATATGAACTATGGCAAAAGATTTGCTATTTAAAATATATTCGACCTTAAAATTCTTTATCGCTCCACGAAGATGCTTTAAAGCGTCGTAAATTCCTTGATAGGGAGCAATGTTTACATTTTCGCCTCAATCTCAAACATTAGGCGGTAGGTGTGAAATTTATGATTTAATAAATGTCACCATACTTTTATGGGTGGTCTGAAAGTCGACCAAAGTGTTTTAATTTTTTTCTATTACGAATGATAAATGCTGTTAAAATCCTAAATTACCTACTATCTATATATATTTTATCTATATATATTTTGAGTGGAAAGTTATGAACAGAGTATCTTAAATTTAAGGAAGCACTAAGTAGCAATTTCTTGAAATTTCTAAAATAACGGAAAAATCGACATTATATAAACAAAGTTGTGGGCGATAACTAGTTAAATAATATATCATAACTAATGTGGAATATATGCATGGCATGATTCCGATCCCCACTGAAAAGCTGTGAATAAACAATTGCTTTCTCTAACGTCATCTATAAAAAGACTTAGTGTTAAGACATTCAACTTACTACATTAAGCTTATTATAAAATTGCACAGAAAGACACAGAGAGTCTACGTGTAATAATAGACTACTATAAAGTAGTTAAAAGCTAGATTATCTGTTTATTTCTAATACTAAAATAAACATGAATATTCCCATTAAAGTAATTTCATTTAAAATATGTAAAGATAACGATAATCAAATATCTTATTAAAAAGTATACAAGTTTATTTGATTGTTAATTCTCCTTCGTTTCCTTCTAATCTATATCTTTTATCTATTCTTTACGCTTTATATAAGTATAAAGTTACCTTCCAAAGAGGACAAGTCGTAGAATTAGCTACATAAATTGGCTGTAAACCGTTTAACTAGTAGTCGAGATAACTGTTACCATGCGTTTAGGGGCTGGTGAGACAAAAATAAAATTGTGATATATTTTTTAAAAAATATGGCAATATTACAACGTCATGGGATAGAGTCTGGCTGTGATCAGGATGAATGATTATAATTTTTTTTTAGCTTCACGCTATATCCCGCACACAGCAGGGTAGGCAGAGGGAACCTAGAGTTAAGACACTCCGTTCCCCACTTTCCGCCGAATTCGGAGGCTTGCGTGTTAAGTGGCGGAACTTAACGCCGCGCTTTACCTCGACACCAGAGCGAAGAAAATAGAAATATAATTTCCACTCCTCGAGTGGAAATCGAACCCACAACCAGTCATTTACAGTCACGCTTGTGCCACTGGGCCCACGACTGGCCACTTATAATTTATTTATATTTTAATTATTTTCCTTTCTCCACTCTTATGAAGAAGACAAAGCGTCGTACTACATTAAATATTGAGTTCTGCCACTCAACATTTCATGCCTCGATTTTGTTTAGATAATGAGAATGAAGTGTCTCGACACTAGGTTCTTTTTGATCATTTGCTATGTGAGATTTAACGTGAAACTGAGAATAAAAAAAAAGATAATTATGTGTCATCTTTTAATGAAACTTTATTTTACCGTTTTGCTTAAGTGTCATTAGGTAAGATTTATTATATTCTAATTATTTTCTTAGTGGATGTGCCAAATTCTATTTCCAGCACTCTTTCTTAAAGAAAAGAAGTTTCGTTCTGCCTGTTGATGTATAAAAAAATTATCAATTCTTCTCTAGATATTGCTTAGAATATATTTTAGGAAATGCTTGTATTTGCTTCCGAAATAATATTTAGTCTAGACGCGCTAACTATTAAATTATTATAAAAAATATTCATATTAAAACAAAATCTTACAATATGGTTACCCTAGTTATGACCGTAACTGTGCATCGACTTTCATTAATTCAGTGGACATCGTTAACACGTTAATAGTGTTCTAGCGTGAACAAAACACCTAATTCAATGTTGTTTACGTTTAAGCCTTTGAACTTTATACTTCTTGTGGAAATCCTGCAATAATGTTATGTTGTAATAAATGTTAACTAATTATTAGATTATTTGAACGAGTTATAGTTTTAGTGGTTGTTGTGTACCTGTTACTTGTAATTTGATTTGTTTGGATTGTATTTCTGTTTTATATTGAAAATTATATTGGGGCCGGTCGTGGTGCAGATGCACTAAGTGTGACTGTAAAACGACTGCGAAGTGCGGCATTAAGTTTTACCACTTAACACACAATGCCTCTAAAATTCGTTGGAACGTGGGGAAGGGAGTGTCTTAACACTAGGTTCCCTCTGCCTACCCTACTGCGTGCGGGATACAGCGTGAAGTTAAAAAAATAACGTTTGTTATAAAATGCTTAATTTTATTTCTAATAAAGAAAACCTATAAAAATCTGAACGCAGCAGCGCTATTCGAACCCGTGCTCTCTTGGAAACCGCACAAATACTCTAAACCGCTAAGCTATATGTATTATAAGCTTATAATAATTACAACGTAGCCGTTGTTATTATTATAAGCTTATTACACATATTTTTGTTGTTAACATTTTTGTAGAAAGATTTTCACAAATTTCTGGTACTCATACATTATTCGTACTAACGATCGTTTGGCAAAAGCGAATGCTATTATATTTTAATTTGATTTATTATATTTTAGTAACTATTTAATTAATAGAGTTAATTTTTAGCTACTATTTCTAAATCTTTAAAATAAATGATAGCTAAGAATGTAATCTGTAAGAATAGGTTCTCTTTTGCTACCAAATAAAAATACGACCTTTCGAAATGTTGTAACCACACAAAGATTCTTAATGTAA